>OX465580.1:58366394-60866394 GCA_950022655.1 Alentia gelatinosa
CGTATATCTTTTATCCGTCCTAAGAAATTGAAGTCTTTCAGTTTGAGATGCGCAGCACGATCGAGAATGTATGGGAAGTCAAAATTCTGGATGTTGTAGCCCGTAATGATGTCTGGATCCACCTCACGCACAAAGTCGGCCCAGCGCTGTAAGAGAAAATTTACAATGAACGAAGAGCAAGACCTCAGTGTGTGTGTGAAGAGGATGACGTATGTGTATGAAGAGAACGGTTTCTGTGTGAAGAGGTATTGTTCCATGTCAGAAAAGAATGTTTTCCTGGAGAAGAAAGTGCATGTGAAGAGGAAGAGTTCTATGTGAGAATAGAAATATATCTTTTAAAGAATTGTATATGTGAAGTGAAATACTGCACTGTGTGTGGAGACAATAACTTATGTATTTGAGAATTTGTGAAAGAAAGATGTTTTTAGTAAAAATTCAACAACCACATACAAGATAAGCAATGCTTGTAGGTAAAACTAATTAGAGGAGCAATGGGGAGTTTTCAGGATAAAAGAAGACGGAATACCTTCTTCACCTGTCCCGTATATAGAATTATGAGCCTTTACTGACTCCTGTCATCGATATATAAAGTGCAAACACATAACTCTAGTATGCATGGGTTATTCAATTACTCTCCCGTATACAGACATATGAATCTGTGCTTACTCGGAGCAGGTCCTCCTCCTTTTTATTGCTGTAAACCTCTGCACCAACGATACTGGCGCAGGTATCCAGTGTGAAGACGTTGCGTATGAAAGGGTCCTTCTCTCCTTGACGGATGACCATGTTAGCAATCTGAATCACCGGGTCCTTGTCCGCCTCCGGGAAGATACCTGCACCAGTCAAAAATATTATTCATATTTTTTTCAGATCGATTTACATGTACTCGGACGAGAATGTATACTATGAATGCTATGAAAGCCCAATCTCTTATGCCTTAGAGCTGTTATACCAAATATCTGGATGGGAGGTTGTTTCTGGTGTTTGCTATGCATTGAAAGGGGCTTGTGTGGTGACTGCCCATTAGTTTCAGGGATTTCAGATTCACATCCATGCTTTATCTTTTGGCAGTTTGTCAAGGAAAACCATGAAGATCATGGAAGTAGTAATGCACAGATTTATAGGGAAGTCAGAGGGGGTCCTAGAAATAACATAGGGTTGACATACACAGCTTCTAATAATGCTTTTGAATAATGAGGACAATATTTCTGTGTTAAATAATAACCCCTGATTTCAGGGATCCCGGCATCTTTAAAGGAAGCATTATTCTATATGGAGAAAAAGGTGTTCAAGCAGATCGAGATCTGCACCTGCAGACCACGGACACGCTGGACGAGGGAATCGTTCCCCGACATTTGTGTAGCGGACTCGTTTAGCGCATCAGATCAGTGCAAAAAACACAATGTCTGATAAAAAAAACGATGTTTGTCGGAACTTACTTACCTGTGATAACTAGCAATTGAGATTCAACAAATTGTATGTTTTCTCACTGAATATCTTTGAATAGCACCTGACACCAGTATTTAAATATGAAAAAAAACCCCGATCATCTTGGCGGAAGAACCGAAATATCACAAATAACAAATCCTATAAGATATTTAGGTCTGTTACGATTAAAAATGGCTCAACTAGTAGAAACTGGCCAGCTAATATTAGCTAAAAATTGACTGGTGCACAACAGTTTCGTCGGAAGCCTTGTGTTTCATGGAGGAAACTACTGTATCAGAAGGGTTTACCTTTTCTACCCGCACATTCAATATCAAAACTAAGAATTCTCAGCGGTGCAATCTTCTGCCAATCTCCTTCTGCTGCATGTGAGACGAGGTCCTCGTAAGATATGTCTATCTCAATCTGACAACGAGAGATGCGGCCTGGATTCTTCTTGTCTGAAGTGGAGTCTTTCCTTTCACGTATACGATACTTGTTAGGCAGACACTCAATCCAGTTGCAGCCAACAATATTACAGTCCACCATAAATCTGGAAGCAGCATAAAATACTATGTATACATCCATAAATTTAAACAATAGCTCCCTCGCCAGGTGGCAGTCAAAGATAACGTCCCCTAGCAATGTATAAGCGAATGACCCATTGGGAAGCCCGGACAGCCTTCATGCGTCCAATCAAATTCTCTAGTTATATAGAACACCTACTGATAAAGACAGGGATGTCAGCAGCCCGTGAGGAAAATCCCTGAAACTATTTGCAGGGACAAACTCCCCCCCCCCCCCCCCCCCATTAACTACAATGCTTACTGGAAACTCAAAAACGATTAAAACTGTATCCCCTGGTGATTAGAAATGGTACTACAGTCTGTGATCTCCAAGCAGAGCCCTACCATCCATGTCCTATTGATTTTGAACCAAACATGTGCATAGGAGATTGTAGTATTAAGCTGGTTCCTGGTGTTAGCTATGCATTCAAAGTGTGTTGTATGGTAACAGTACAAGGGTTTCAGGGATTTCAGGGACTTTCATCCATGCATTATCTATGGGAAGCTTCTCAGGGAAAACCCTGAAAATCATGGAAGTAATAATGCAATATCTAAAGGGAAATCAGGTGTATGGGTTTCCTGAAACAATATGGTGTTGATATTATACACAGGTTCTATTGAGACTTTTGAGTAGTGAGGACAATATTTCTGTGTTTTAGAAAAACCCTGATTTCAGGGATTTCCCTGAACTCTGACATCCTTGTAAAGAGGAGGTTTCTATCAGTATAGCATAATGCATTCATTTTATCAGTAGTTTTATTTATTTATTTTATTTTGATAACATAAAATATCAATAGCCGTTTTTCCGTTCAGCGCCGCCATGCGGTCATGTTGCATGGCAACGCGGCCTTTCGGCCAAACATTGCACTGTCCGAGTGCCCGCCTATGCATTCACACATAGGGTGTGAGTGGCGGGTATGAGTGCAGAGGTGTTGTTTTCTTCCAGATAGGGGTGTTAGAACAAGTGAGGACACTCTCCAAACAAAGACAGGTTGTACAATGTTCAGAGTTGATTATTGTCTCAGTTTTTAGATACTTTTTTAGTTGTTTAAGCGATTACTGACATACCAAATGAAGGACATACTAAGAGGGACATTCTAAGAGGGACATTCGACTCTTGTATTTGTCTATTATGTATATCATTTCCATTTCTATCTCATTAATTTCATTCTCTATTAATCATTCTGGAAGAATGGCAACTAAGCCAATCCTGGTGATGAATGTAAAATCCATTTCCCTGATAAAGAATTGATAAAAAAAACCCAAAAAAACCAAGCCCCACAATAAGATACATCTCAAGAAATATATTAATTATTTGTCATCTCATATAACACTATCAAGTGAAACATACACTGTATAATGATTTCATAATGTATTAAATGGGTTATATGTATATGTATGTATGTATGTAATGTATGTATGAATGAATATGACATTCACAATGGGACAAATGTAAGATATATAGGTTGCATCGCATATGCAAGAGTGAGTTTATGCAACATGTATTCTACAAATAGTTTATCTAAACGATATATTAAGTATTGTTGAGCCGATATGAATGTTAAACCCACCAAATTGTAGTTGGAATACCATAGAATACAATGGACTCAATGTAGTGTCTTTAAACATAATCTAAACATAATCTACGAACATATTACCCTCATACACACAGTCATCCAATGCTAAAGCATACGTTGCCGGGCCAATGCTTGGCCGCATGCATTGCGTAACCAAGTAGATAAGGCGCGTCGCCGGCCTGCGGAAAAAGGCCTATTAGATCTACTCGGACGTGACACAAACGTGACACGGGACATTTACAGCTCGGTGTAAACACCTCGCTGTAAATATCCCGTGTCACGTGTTCGGATCCGGATCATTGTTTTATTACTGTACTGAAGGGGATTTGGAGTTCTAACGAGCCTATGGCAACACGTCGTGTCCTAGCGTAATGGGGAAACGCGGGAAACTTCTAGTTCCCGGTGATACTCCGCGGTAGCCTTGGGCACAGTGGTGCCCTCTGGTGAGTTGGAAACTCCGAAATCGCTGGGATGGTATTACGGAGGTGATTAAAAAAATTGTTATTGACTGACACCTTGCTATATGAAAAAAAGACAAACCTGATCTCAAAGCCTATGTCACTCTCGTAGGCCTGGTATCCGTGTGCCGGGTAACCACTATAACTGAACCCTTGTTCGAGCAGTCGCTTTGCCGGTGCAACCAGTCTGGGAAGTGCCATTGTGATTTTCAGGAAGGGAAGCTTCCTGTTGTTGTGGAAACCGTAGATACTCTCCTTCTGGAGAAGGTCTACGGCTAACACGGCCTGTGTGACGCCTTCCCGATTTGATCGCATGTCCTTTATTACCTGCCCATTCAGTGTGTCCTGAAAAAAGGATATATTACATGCATCTTCTTTCTATACTGTACCATACATATCGGTCAAGTATGTTATTCTAGAAGTTATAGATCTATAACGACTAAAATTAAAACTAAATACTCTAGGGTAATCCAGTATATATCATCACAAGTATCCTAAGAAGCAATTCTGTCACCCTGATATCGGTCAGAACAGCTGTAAGTGACTAGGCCCCTTCCCCTCATCGTTAAAGCGAGTGGTCTCACTAAAAATATAGCGAGTGCCACTTGACAAACAAAGAACAAGAGGAGGCTATTGCATGGATAAAGCACTGAACAAGGGGTAAGTAACATTGTGTAAAGTATAGAGTAAGAACACAAACACAGATGTACTATGTACTACTATGAGTCAAGAACTTAACTGAGCTTTAATACTGAAGCTGATGAAATGACTTGTGCATCCAGTTTATATACACACTGCAGGTGGCATCTGAGTTCAGGGTAAGCTTGTAAACTCTGTGCTGGGATTCGCTGTGGGAGTCACAGCCAACCAGAACTGACCAGTTTGGTCCCGGTCTGTCGCACATGCCAAGGAGGGCTGCTCATGTCACTGACAACTCAGGTGTCAGTGTCATGTCAGGGCGCCCTACCCCCATGTGGCCAGACCGAGAACTAGAGTGAGTGATAATGAGGGTAAATATGTCAATCACTACATGTCTGCCCTACGGACAACATCAAGACAGGGAGGGAGCTACTACAAGATGGCGACTGTACTAATGCAGTCATTTTGGTAGTAATAAATATGGGCAATTTGGATGACTTAATCTCTTCGCATAGAAACCAATAAACCAATATAATTGGTCACGATAGGGATGTATAGATTGGAACTTAACAATTGGTTTCTGTATATACATTATATTGGTATGCATATATGTACATACTGAAAAAGGATTATTAATGCTTCGTCATAGGTTACTTCACCTATGGCACTTGATTTTTCATAATGAATACATATGACATATAATATATCTAATATATAATAAAATGGTTGATATTCACCCACATAATAATTTTATATGCGACAATTTGATTCAAGGAAAACTCTGGAAGTTTAGTATTTCTGTTAGGAATGCTTTTTTGGGGTTTTTTTTAAAACAAAATAACAAAACTGAGCATACCCTAAATTTGCCGTAGTGGTCTCTGGTGAAGTATTCTGGCGCCGGGACGTAGAAATAGGGCGTAAAGCCGTGTATATGTGCCAACACACTGTTACCGACCTCGGTCACTCCGTACATACGGATGACGGGCACAGGGCCCTGAGTCGCTCCAGGCATGCCATCGAGGTGCTCACCTACAAACAGAACACACCCTACTGATAACTGTTCCGAAGGGGCCAACAGGGAACGTGCTTCTCCACATCTAAATTCTCTCTTCTTCGCTTACACAAAAATCTTATAACTTAAAAAAGATGATGAATACTGCAAGGAAGTCCCCTCGTTTCACAGTGACATCTAAATTCCTTTAGAAAACGTTTCTTGTCTATATCAAAAGCTCCATTTCATATCAGAATTCCCTATGCACGTTCGATTTTGTGGAGAGCTACGTATTAGTACATTCACTGTTATAGGTACAGGGATGTCAGCTGGGGTCATGAAAAAAGAGGAAATATTTTTCTTGTGGAATTTATTGCTTAAGAGAAACTGAACGAACAAGAAAATACATAGTTGTTGGTCATGGAATGCGGCTGGGGTGTGTGGGGATGTTTTAAGAGAAAACTTGGTTACTGAGTCCGTACAGGTGGCCATTCGAAATTATTTGATGCAAAAATATGTCCTCATGCCGCAGGTGGAGGGACATATTTTTGCTTCAAATGACCGAGAACGGACACCGTACGAGGTCAGTCACTCCGTTTTCTTATTACAATATACCTCCTACTCATTAAAAATGCTGTTTTATTAACTTTCCTAGTCCGTGATTCAACCCCCTCCCCCCCCCCCGTTCCCGTACAAAACCACTGCCATTCACTATGGCCTGCGAGTAGAAAGCACCCGCAATAGTTGACGCAATGCGGACTATGACATGTGTGGCACCAGATGACACTGGAACTCGGTAACTAACCAAGGCAAGATGACGTTGGCAACGTGTAATGCCATACGCCATTTATTTCACATATCTAAGCCATTTAAATGGTATTACGTGAAAGCCACACGAGACCTCGATATTTGGCCCTTATGCACTTCGAGTTGTTACATGGAGATTGTATCATATCTCTGACCTTGCAAATGCATAAGGAAACTGCCATTTTGTTTTTCTGATGCCTATACTTGGTCTCGCGAACATCGCGATAATCTTCGTTAGCGAGCCAAACGTTGGTTACAGTGCGACGTATATGGTTGACACGGTGCCCGAACATTATTTATATTATACCCGTAGCAGCGGGTAGTATTTCATAGATGTTCGCACATAGGTATTTAGAAGAAAACCCTCAAGATGAAAACAGCTTGGTCTGTACTCCACCGAGTTTGACTGCAGAGTAATTCACGAAGGGAAGCTGAGGGAATTACTCTGTGGTCAAACGAGGGGGCGTGCAGACCAAGTTATTTTCATCGACTGGGTTTCTGATTTTACCTCACCCCGTATAACATTATTTATTGATGAAATGAATCACCAAATTAGCCATTGAGTATTGGGTACACAAACCTCACAGCCGTGGAGTTTGAGTTCCTAATGTTAAGCCTATGGAGAAAAATACCAGGGTGAGATAAATAGTTATAACCACTACTTATTGGTGTGAATGAAGCTCAATATATACTATCTTAATTTTTACGTAAAACAAAATTCCATAAACTGAAAATGAAAACAAGGATTTCCTTGGATAAGAGGAAAATTGCCATCTCTGTAGGTATAATAATCATAGCTACCTGTGTAAGTATCGCAATCAATCTGTTGGAAAACTAGTTTGTCCGTCTTCGGGTTCAGTCGTGGAGGGGCTGGCCGTGCATGTCGCTCGTGCACAACACGTGACTCGGGGCCTTCACCTTCATAACAAGAACATATACAAAATCAGTCAAACAGCCTGGCAACAAGGCAAAAGTGGACCTATTGGAAATAGTTTTAACCAATAATAAGGTGTAATTCAATGGCAGACACTATCTAAAATAGGAGGCACTGCAATGGGCACCGGCTTCTTCATGGATCACATAGAAGAACAATATGTGTATAAAGACGAGGCGTATTGATGGAGAGATGTGGCGCCCACCGCATTGCGACCAAGAATAGAAGAACAAGCTTCTCAGGCAACTAAATCAAATATTCTTAGGGGCTGTACCGACCTACTGCGATAAGCATTCCAAAAATACATGTACTGCGATTCAAATACGATATGAAATCTTCTTGATGAATCAAAACGTCCTTTACCACAGCTCTTATTGTACAACGCAAGTGGCTATCAATCGGGAGCAAACGTAAATCGCCGAGGTTACGACTGCTTCCGATATTTGACGATAGGCCTACCCATTAAGGCCTAATAATAGTGTATTTATCATTACTGCAGTGACGGTCTGCTTTCCATTACTAGCTGAAAAAGTAATTAGTGTATAGCACTTCCAGGGGAACACAAATCGGGTTATACAGCGCCAAAGGTAGCCGTGTGCATAGTTAGACAAGATAAACAAAAAAAACTCTACCAATTTACGGGTCAATAACATCCACCCTATCCACGTGACGCGTATGTGTACTTTCTTCACTACCACTTCAAACCTGACATGGTACGTTTGGGTGAAAATCTTGGATAATATGTTCTTGATTGTCATGTCATGGGGCTGAGGGTCTGTGGGGAGGTTGAAACTATTGTTCTATTTGGGGTAAAGGATGCTTAATCAATATCATCTTTGCTTGACGCAAGGGAAAGCAATAACCATAAACTGAATATGAAAAAGTGAAAAATGATTATCGCACGGGGTAGTTCTAGTGAAGTGGGTTGTAGTAGCATACATGACAGTGCCACGTAGAGTAGTTCAGTATGAGTGAGTAGTGTACATGAGTGTGGCATCTACTGTATATGAAAAAGTGGATTTCATCTGATAAATGGAAAACTGACAACTCTGTAACTGACCCAGCAGATCTGTCGGGCAGGGGCGTACTTGGGTCGAGTCGGTGCGTTGATGTCTTATGAGCTTTATTGTAGTAGGTCGGTGTACATTATTAATATAACCTCTCAGGTTTCACACTCACCATGAAGTACATCCTCGGAGTCACCTTTCATTTCAGCTTCCATCTCTTCCAACACTGCCAATTCGGCTTCAAACGTGGACGGTTCATCATCATCAAAGTCGTTCCTATTGCATAAGTTTACCATCATATCAGTACAGGCTCAAAATAAAACCTTATTTGATCGATACAAGCTGTTCTACTGCAGAATGCTAATTTTTTATTTCAGACCGTTCCATTTCGTGCTCATTTGTACGCTTACATATTTAGTTTTACAAGCACATTACGTTGGAGGTGGCATATTTAGTTATGTTGGTAACTTATTCAAAGACTTGACGGCAGCTCTTTTGAAAACTTTCGGTATGGAAAACACATATCTAAAAATAGTTGGCTGCCATAATGTACAGGTAGCAACCCGCATAAGGTTATAAAGGATGTAGTTCGCACACAATAGGCATACTAAACGTAGAACCATCAGATTTATGATCAGATATCAAATACATTTGTAGAATATAATTTGTGTGATGATCTGAATCTGTCTTACTTTGACTTCTTGGCTACTTGTGGGCCCTTTGTTGGAAACTTCCTTTTAGGGTCCATATTTCTGGAAGATAAAAGCATTAATTATGAGTATGTCAGCCAAGATGTGTTTTTCCAGGTACATACTTACTCGTATTGACTGATCTCCTGCTACCTTTCGAACTGGACTGGCAGAGACCAGTACTTAGACTTGCAGTATCTCTCTTGCAATTCTGGCTGACCAAGCTAGCCGAATTCACACCTTTCACATAGATTTCATGTGGATTTTACTGCCTCGGACATACTAAGCCAACATAGAAAATATCTTGTCATTAGGAATAGAATGAGGCTGGAGCGTGTGGGGTGGTTTGAACCACTGTTTATTCGTGTGAATAAAGCCCAATTGATTCTCTTTTTGTTTTACACGAGAAAAAAATTATAAACTGAAAACAATGATTTCATTGGAGAAAAGGAACTATTATCTCTGATATGATAATTCGTTAAACAAGAGCTAAGTGTGCATTTTAAAGATAGAAATATTGGCCTTTAAAGACCAAATTAGCAGGCGGACACATCAACAAACGATTATGCTATAAAGTGTATCAAGGTGTGATCACCAAATCAGATTATGAGGATTTTTGTATAAGTATTTATAGGGAAATCAGGTATATGGGGTATCTGAGAAAAAATCCCTGTGGGAGGGAGGGAGGGAGGGAGGCAGGGAGGGAGGGAGGGAGGGAGGGAGGGAGGGAGGGAGGGAGGGAGGGAGGGAGGGAGGGAGGGAGGGAGGGAGGGAGGGAGGGAGGGAGGGAGGGAGGGAGGGAGGGAGGGAGGGAGGGAGGGAGGGAGGGAGGGAGGGAGGGAGGGAGGGAGGGAGGGAGGGAGGGAGGGAGGGAGGGAGGGAGGGAGGGAGGGAGGGAGGGAGGGAGGGAGGGAGGGAGGGAGGGAGGGAGGGAGGGAGGGAGGGAGGGAGGGAGGGAGGGAGGGAGGGAGGGAGGGAGGGAGGGAGGGAGGGAGGGAGGGAGGGAGGGAGGGAGGGAGGGAGGGAGGGAGGGAGGGAGGGAGGGAGGGAGGGAGGGAGGGAGGGAGGGAGGGAGGGAGGGAGGGAGGGAGGGAGGGAGGGAGGGAGGGAGGGAGGGAGGGCATCCATGAATAGGGAAGGGCCTGTAAGTTGAGATAGCTTCATGGATGAGTGCACACAGATCTATCTGCATGCTGCCTGCCCATGTGGTCCAAAATGGAGTACAAATCTTTGTTCCTATATACAGTAAAACCCCTCTTCCGGGACACCCCGCTTAAGGGGACACCCCACTTAAGGGGACAATTTGCTCGGAACGGAAATTTTCCCCACTATTAAGAGTTTATTTTAACCCCGCTTAAAGGGACACCCCGCTTAAGGGGACACCCCGCTTTAGGGGACAGTTTATCGGTACAGAAATGCTTAAAAACCCCGCTTAAGGGGACAGTTTGGGGGAACATCTTAGCAAAAACATTCCAGATTATCACAAAATCCATGTTTATGCTCGTTTGTATAGGCCTACGGGACAGACATTGTCACAACCAGAACTATAGACTAAGCATTCCCGGGCGGCCGGAGTTTGTTGTTTGAATGGTAATCCCGACATCTCTAGCGGGTCTGGGCGGCCCTCAGTGAGTGAATAATAGTACCAATGATTTTCGCGCCTGCTGAAGGTGCCAGGGAAGAGGTAGGGGGTTAGAGGTCCGCTTACAGGTCAGCTGTGGGCGACACAGGAGGGCTGGGGGCTTTGAAGGTGCGGTATTCAGTGAGCCGTTGCGGCTCTGGGCGGCTCACGGTGAGTCCCTTATAGGGCTGCTGATTTCTATCAGAAGTTACGGGGGGAGGGAGGGGGGATTGACCGGGTGTATAAAAAGGAGCGAATTTCACAAGGGAGACATATCCACCTTCAACCTCTATTATTTATTTTTTATCTTTTTTGTACATTTATATTCATTTATATTATATAATTTATATTTATTTGCTTATTTATGTGTTATTGATAAACCTTTTAACCTAATAACCATCGTTTCCTTCATTTATGTAGGTATTGTATAACCATTGACAGACTGAAAACCCCGCTTAAGGGGACACCCCGCTTAAGGGGACACTTGGCCCGGAACGGAGGGTGTCCCCTTAAGAGGGGTTTTACTGTACACCAATAAAGTAGGTCAAGCCAATATCTGGTGGTAAATGTTATTGCAAATAATTCTACAACCCAATTTCATTTGACTGGGTTATGAACCAGTTTGACTTCTATTTGTGTGTAAATATGCTGAATAAACCATCCACTCATACACCTGCTGCCTCCCCCCTCCTATTATAAAATTTGGCAAAAATACATGAATAGCACATCAAATATACATTTCACCTAAATAGTGGCACTTCCTAGGTGATAAGCAACTGTCAATGCCACGTATGGAGATGTTACACTAATGCTGAATGTAAATCAATATTAAGGAAACAGCTGTTTGAGTATGCCCATATCACCCCAAATTCCCCTGCACCGCCCCTTTTAACAAATGCTTAAATATCTCTGTATATATAGAATCTACTTTGAAAATTCCACTTTCTAGCACCTACTGTCTTTTATTGTCTTTTAAATGAGGCATATCATATTATGATTCAGTCAGTTTATGGGTTAAAAATATGTCCATAAAGGAGTTCTTAATAATGTACCTGTGACTACAAAAATCGGAAATATTGTTCATGTGGAATTCACTGCCTAAGAGAGACTGAGAAAACATGGGAAACACATTTATGTCGGCCATGGAATAGGACCGAGGGTGTTTGGGGGAGATTCAGAGCACTGTTTTATTGGTGTGAATTAGGCTCAGTTTGTACTATCTGTGTTTTATACAAGAAAAATGATTTTATAGACTGGAAATGACATGGATTTTCATGGAAAAGTAGAAAACTGCCATCTCTGTTTATCAAATCATGAATTTCGGGTGAATGACCAAAAAAAGTACACAAAAAGGTATAGGTCGCCGAATTATCTGAACGCCTTTTTTCGAATATAGGCAAAGTTCTATCTGACAATATAGTGAATCCAGTCTTTACCTACCCAGATCAGGCCGGTACTAGCCAAACAGATCTGATTGATACACCGTTAATTGTTGATTAAGACTTGCTGAGTTCTCTTATTAATGATATAGCTATTAGAAAATCATCAGGCATAGAGGGTGTTCACACTTCCATCCTGAAAGAATCTTTTACCTCAATTCCGAGAGCTATACAAGAACTGTTTTGACATGGGTGTTTTCCCTGATAAGTAGAAAATGGCAACAGTCACGCCCCTGCCTAAACAGGGAAGTCAGAAGAGCCCTAATAACTGGCAGCCAATTTCGTTGTTGCCAGTACTCGGGGAAAATTTGTGAAAAGATATACCAGCGTTACCTCATGTTTATTTTGGAAAATAACAATTATTATTCTGAGGCGCCGTATGGCTACAAGAAGAACTAAGGCACTATAGATGCAGCATATAGATTTGTGAACTCTCTAGTGTATATGGCTAGAGACAACAGGGATATCACCTGTGTAGTGTTTGTTGACTTACGTAAGGCCTTTGACAGTGTGCACCATGGCAAGTTGATGGATAAAATCCTCAAACTTGCACTCCCTTATAATTATGCTGCATGGATAAAATCTTAAAAACAGCATAAAAGGTTTGGTGATTGTGTCTCTAACTGGTCTGGGGTGGGTGCCGCAAGGCTCTATACTCGGTTGGTTGATTGGTTTGATTTAATGTCCAGTTAACCATTACAGGTTCTTACTTAGTCAGACTTATCCGCCCCTTTACACTAGAATTAGGGTCGGACACCGCTGCATAAGCCCTTTCTGGGGTTTTGGTTTCCAGGTTGAATAAACATATTTTGGCACAAGGCATCGCCCTGCTAAACTTTCTACACAAATTACATAACTATATATAATGGATATGACATCCTAAACATTGCGCCCTCCCTACAACCACCCAGATCACTTTGCTTTATTGTGGATCTCTCTCTCTCTCTTGTCATACGGATGCCATTTGGTTACCCCACAGGATCAAGGTCACATATCAGAACATGGTCATGTGATCAATTTTCAAACACCAACTGACATTGCACATATTTCGATGTGAATATCATGACTAAATAAACTTTGATCTGGTAATTTACTGATACAATTCACTAAAAAGAGGTAAACATAACTAATGATATCATAGCATAACTAAAACATTGATCAAAGACAAACTTTGATGACTTTGACAAGTGCTTGATCGATAATAGGGGGCCGCACATTTTCGAAAACGAGACACAACAAACAAACTGCTGTCAGAATTCGTCGAGTCAGCCTCTAATGTAGGTGGCGCTACGAACCCAACTTTTGACAGGGGAACGGCCATCTTGGAGTTCACTACGTAATGCTAACCCTATGACCGTTCGGACGTTGATTTACCATGTTATTTGATGAGTGAGGAAACGTAAAGTACTTCTGATGCAATTCTATTCAGAAAATCTTACTTCCCTGGCAATTTCAGATAAAATAATTAGACGATCGCCTCAGTTTAGTACTTAAATGCGATGTCAACAAATCGTTGAAACAACCGATTTATTTCGAATTGGCACATTCAAATCATGCCTGGATATTGTATCTAATCCTATTTAAACGATTACATGTACAGATTGCAAATAAGAATGTCAGAAATAATATATTTTCACCATTTTACACTCTGACAGCGCTTTGTGATCACCAGCAATATGGCGGACTGTGTCCGTTGTCAGGGAAATTTGCATAACTTGGAGGGTATTTTGAACCGGAAGTTACCAGATGACTCGGAGAATGTGTTCTATCAATTCTAATATAGAAAAAGTGTATCTTATGTCAGTAGTCTGTTATGTAACACATCTGTAGTGTATTTCCATAAAGAAGACCCATATTTTGAATAGAATTACTTTGAAAAATTATCTCTGTTGACAAACAGGTGCAAGCACATGGTGAGGTGAGGTCATGTGACCCACAACAAGAGTAGTAGCAAGATGGCCGGTGAGCTAACTGAGACAGCCACTGACAACCTTTTATCTTCTTACACTACAGATATATTAGTATGTTGATGTTATTTTCTGACCAAAGTACACCAGTAGCAAGAGAAATATGTTAGCTATCGATTCTAGTGAGTTTGATTGTTGGATGTAAAGAATTGAAGATGTGAGAGTGCGAACCAACTTGGTTCGCAAAAAAAACCTAGAATTTGCCTATGGAGTGATCCACGACCCAAATACGGGAATGTACTGTTTGGGTCGCCTATGACTAGTTCTTACCAGACTTTCTCAAGTCTCTTTTACACTACAAGGGTAGTGATAAAATCTATCATTCTATGTGATGAATTTAGGTAGAATTGTCACCTCTACACATTTACCAAGGTGAGAGTTCTTTTACTTCCCACACAACTTTGTTTGAATACTGTGGATTCCGCCGTCAGCGCGAAAACGTGGATGCCTTGAGACCACCCCATGGACGCCTTGAGCCTACCACATTTTAGTTCCGATTGGCAGGCTAGGGTAAGAATTGGGTTGGGTAAGGGTAAGGGTTGTATATATATATATATGATAATAAACCAGTATAAGTGCACTTTTCAAAGTTTTTAAACCTAGAGCTAGAGGCTCAAGGCCATCAAACGGGGTAGGCTCAAGGCGTCCATAAACCGATTTCCTAATCGAAGTGACAACAAAATTGTTGAGAACCAAGCTGCAACGCCTGCAGAACCTTGGGCTTAGAATTTCTGGCCTTTAGGGACTGGACCAGGTAGTTCGAAAAACTTTGACTGCCTAGCGGACAGTCAAAGAGCACAAGCGCTTTTTCCCATGGTACAGAAAATCACTTCCTTGGTTCTTAAGTAATTCTTTAAATGTCAGTGCATGTTCATGCACCCTTACCTTCAGAAATGTATAATACAGGGACGCCAGTGAGGTCTCAGAAAAAACCCTGAAATGTTAACACTCTATTTGACTTCCACTTTTAACTTTGATATGCTGATCATTTGACACAAAATATTAAATAGCAGTACAAATATAACATTTAGTTTTGTAATAAATGCAAATACTTAAAGACCTGAGAAAGTCCACTACAGATATGACCACCCTAACGCCACCACCACCAGCCTCCTGAGATTACAAGCAGCTGATCACCTGACATTGACCATTGAACTGACTATAGAACCTAATAAGGTGGAGCTGCACCACATAGGGTCATGGAGCAATCTCCTAACAGCGGTATTGCCTTTGATAGTCTTAGCATATTCATGCACAACGCTTCAGCCAGAGCTTCTCGGACTAGTACCAGGAAGTCTGAGAGGCTCTGACTGTGAAGCGGTGCAGACAGTCCCCATAGATGATAGAGTTCTAGGTTAACAGGTCGACCAAAAATGTACATCTCAGCTCAGCAGCCGTTTTCCTTTTAGATTTAGGTTGAATCTTTCTGATTTTGTGGTAGACAATTTACTGAGGCAAAATGCAGTAAAATGACAGTAATTTCCTACCGTTGCATTAGTTCTAAGTAATAGAACAGCCAGTGTTTGTAAAAATCCATGTCAATGCATTCTACAGACGCCAAAAATAACAAAAAACCAGTTTCAAAAGTGCAGGAAATCCTACACAGGGGATTGCCAGGAACCAGCTTATCAAATATGGCTGACATGAGTTGGAAGTGTTGACATGTGGTTAAACGAGTTGTACAAAAAGGCTCCCGAAAGTAACACAAAGGAAAAAAACAGAAGTTATATCATCAAAAAGGAATTGTTATGCCTTTCTGAAGGTAAGGGAGCATAAAAATGCACTGCCATTGACAGGATTACTCAGAACCAAGGACCTGATATTTTGTACTATAGGAATAAGCGGTTGTGCTCTCTGACTGTCCGCTAGGCAGTCAAAGTTTCTCGGACTAAGTACAGTAAAACCCCTCTTAAGGGATCACCCTCCGTTCCGGGCCAAATGTCCCCTAAAGCGGGGTGTCCCCTTAAGCGGGGTTTTCAGTCTGTCAATGGTTATACAATAGAGAATACCTACATAAATGAAGGAAACGATGGTTATTATGTTAAAAGGTTTATCAATAACACATTAATAAGCAAATAAATATAAATTATATAATATAAATGAATATAAATGTACAAAAAAAATCAAAATAGATAATAGAGGTTGAAGGTGGTTATGTCTTCCTTGTGAAATTCGCTCCTTTTTAAACCCCCGCTCAATGCCCCATCCTCCCCCCCCTCCCATAACTTCTGATAGAAATCAGCAGCCCTATAAGGGACTCACCGTGAGCCGCCCAGAGCCGCAACGGCTCACTGAATACCGCACCTTCAAAGCCCCCAGCCCTCCCTGTGTTGCCCACCGCTAACCTGTAAGTGGGCCTCTTCCCTGGCACCTTCAGCAGGCGCGAAAATCTAATATTCACTCACTGTGGCCCGCCCAGACCCGCTAAAGATGTAGGGATTACCATTCAAACAACATACCCCGGCCGCCCGGGCCCGCCCGGGAATGCTTTTTAAATTAATTTTTTTTATTCATGTAAGAAAAAAAGGGGACAAAAGTACAATCACTTCCAATGGAAGCGCTCTTCCCTGCACGGGTCCAAATAACAAATATGGTTATTAGTTGACAAATGATAATATTTTTCTATATAAACAGAAACAATCATAATATTTTCGTATATTTTTTGGAAGACAATATATTTTTCATTCTTAAGCTTACTCTATTGTTCTGGTTGCGACAATGTCTGTCCCGTATACAAACGAGCAGCACACAGATTTTGTGATAATCTGGAATATTTTTGATAAGATGTCCCCCCAAACTGTCCCCTTAAGAGGGGTTTTTAAGCATTTCTGTACCGAAAAACTGTCCCCTAAAGCGGGGTGTCCCTTTAAGCGGGGTTAAAATAAACTCTTAATAGTGGGGAAAATTTCCGTTCCGAGCAAATTGACTCCTTAAGCGGGGTGTCTCCTTAAGCGGGGTGTCCCCTTAAGCGGGGTGTCCCGGAAGAGGGGTTTTACTGTACCAGGGTGCACACTGTCGCCCGTGTCGGAAGAGCTGCATGTTGGAACGACGCCGAGATGAACTAACACTACACGAATGCATATGCGTAAGGTGTATAATCATGAAAGAGCTAGTATCGATCCGGAAAAATTTCAAAGATACCTTCGGTCGAGTGAAAAACTATTATTTGACACTTGACAAATAAACTGTTGTGGACAGGGCTGGTTACAACATAAGTTACACTGGCTCCCCTCTGAGCCTAAGGCAGGCAGTGTTTACCTCAGCGTCAACCAATGATGATATCTAGCCTTTCTTATATTTTTCTAGACGAAAAAGTGATGACAACATAGAAGAAGATAAAGTATCGTCTTAGGCTGAAGAATGCAGTACTTACAATGCTTTTACTTTCCGCAATACCACTTTAGTGACCTAAATAGTCCTAAATATTGCATGAAACCTTTGTAAATGGCGCCAGATTTTGCTGCTAGTCTTAAGAGTGGAATCTTCAGGCTGGTACCAGCTAAAAGGTCGCTGGTTCCCCAAACCTAGTGCGACTCCAAGCGGTCTGTCGAGCAGAGAAGTACACTGCACCGCTCCAATTTATCGCGTGTGTCGCGATTCAAAACTCGAGCGCTGCAGTGTAGGAGAGAGAGAGTGGTGAACACGCCGTCTGGTGAATGGTGGCCGCACTACAGGCTAGAGAGTGACCAGTGTTAACGGGTTGTAGCCGCCTTAGTTTTACCGGAAAACGGTTGTTTTGCGAAGACGATGCTCAACTTGTTTAGAAAATACCGTATCTGTCACTAATTTCCTGGGACATTGTAGAAGAAATATTAACGTTTTCCATAGATTGATAGCTGTTTGGAGACGTACATGAACAAAATCTTCATAACCGCGGTTTGCAATTGTAGGTGGTAAGTAAACATTATTAGTTACAGCGATGCTAATGAGTAGTAATGATCAGTTACAACCAAGTGTGAGACATGGGTATATATACGCTCCAGAGGTTACTAAACTTATCACTCCGGGGACCAGTTTCAATAGCCTGTACTGGCTGTAGGACGTCCATTATTGGGTGTAGTGACACGATAGCGACAAGTTGCGTTGCAATAGTTTAGTGACAAGCCATTCCGGGAGTCCTTTTTACAGACAGGCGCTATTAGTGGCTTGTACCATTTAAGAAGTGGCTGTCCGGTCACTAAAAGGGTCACTATTGTGTCTATAAATAGTATAATAGCGAGAGGGAATACCCTCTCGCTTCTATTGTCACAAACGTGTAACTTCACTTCCCGTAGGAATTAAGCTATGAAACTTTAACCCCAGTTAGGGACACATACAACTTATAAACATGCCAAATAATGAAATATGAAGGAAATCGGCTTATGCAATTCAGAGATATTCACATTTGAATTTTGTCATAGAAAATGCTGCTCTGGTGTCCAGTGTAGAATTACTCAAGCGTAGTCGCTAATTTATGCAGTGACCTTCACCTTGACACCACTTGTCCCCAGTAGGACATATGTATGAGAGGTGGGGTACCCAACATGTGTTGTCCCAAACTAGGGACACATCCACAATAGTGACAAGACACACCTCCCCTTTAGTGACATGCCTATTGCAACGCGACCAAACTTTTTCTGTTATTCAAGTCACTATTGGCGTCACTAAACATGTCACTAAGTGGTTTAGTGACCCATTCTATTGAAACGGGCCCCTGGGGCCCGTTTCAATAGTCTGTAGGACGTCCGTTACTGGGTGTAGTGACACGATAGCGACAAGTTGCGTTGCAGTAGTTTAGTGACAAGCCATTCTAGGAGTCCTTGTTACAGACAGGCGCTAATAGTGGCTTGACTATTTCATAAGTGCGATGTCCGGTCACTATCGGAGTCCCAAATAGCGAGAGGGTATACCCTCTCACTACGATTGTCACAAACGCGTAACTTTACTTCCCGTAGGAATTAAGCTATGAAATTTTAACCCCAGTTAGGGACACATACAACTTATAAACATGCCAAATATGAAGGATACCGGCCCATGCAATCCAACGATATCCGCATTTGAATTTTGTCATAGAAAATGCTGCTCTGATGGCCAGTGTAGGATTACTCAAGCCTGTCACTTATTTCTGCAGCTTGACACCAATTGTTCCCGATAGCACTAACAACATCCATTGTAAGGCCCAGGCAGCAATGTCACTATGTCACCAACAGTGAACAGACACACCACTCCAATAGTGACATGCCCTTTGAAACGAGAATTAAATTTTGTCACTATTCCTGTCACTAATCATGTCACTAAGTGGCTTAGTGACCCATTCTATTGAAACGGGCCCCAGGTCAGTAAATGTTCCGCTCCCGATGGACTGGTTCCCTGCCCTAATGAAATAAGGGACAGGTAACGGGTTGCTACGACCTTCAACTAGACTGTAGTATGTCCCGTTGTCGCTAGGGCCAGGGCACTAGTGGACTAGTGGTTTGGCTGGGTAATTGTGTGTCTTTGTCTTGTTGTTCCTATTTCGGTGTATGTTTTTATATGGTATCCTGAATTTCTATCACGGAGTGGCAATTTGCCCTGGTGTTATGCTAAAGTGATGGTCTACCAGGCTGCCAGGCTAGGTAAAGGGTTCCACAGGCACGACCTTCTACTTTGGCTGGTGCCCGCCTGTGACTAGCGGATACCCCGGGAACCAGCTAGTGGTTTGGCTGGTATCCGCTTGTCATAGACCTAATTCCGCCGAGCCCTCTAGCGGATGACTGGGGAACCAGGAGGCGTTACCAATAATGCACCATAAAAATGGAACCCGTTACCTGGCCTATAGACTAACTAGGCCAGGCCCCTGTTTTTTAGTCATGACATCCGTAAGTTACGACATGTTTCAGCTGCCAGTGTCCTATAGAGCTACGATCTTTGGCTGGCTGCAACACTTGCTGTAGATACGACACATAGGGAGGTAAAAGGTGTGCTATAGTCACAACACTCGGTGGCCACTGGACCGGAAAATGTCGCCCTAAGTGTCGTAGGTCTAAGACCACTCTGGACATGTCGTACCGAATGCGCAACTTCACTTCCCTTTGGAATTAAGCAATGAAATTCTAACACGAGTAAGGTATACATATAACCTATCATCGTACCAAATATGAAGAAAAACGGCCGCATCGTTCCGAAGTTATGGGCGTTTGAATTTCGTCATAGCAATCTCTGCTCTGATGGCCAGTGTAGCCCTACTCTCACGTGATCCTAATTTATGCAGCGACCTCGACATTCACTGCGCAGAGGGCACACTGCACCGCTAGAGCAACCTAAAGAAACTCGTACCAGAGCGGCGCAGTGTGCGCAGAGGGAGGTTGGAGGATGCAATGGCCACAAGAGCAGTATTTGCTATGACAAAATCCAAACGCCGATAACTTCAGAACGCTACGTCTGATTTTCTTCATATTTGGAACGATTATAGTTTATATATATCTCTTACTCGTCTTAAAATTTCACCGCTTAATTCCGTCGGGAAGTGGAGAAATCCTCTATATACGCACAGTGATGTGTAATGGAACCTAAGACAGTTCTATACTTGTCGTGACGGCCGACACTTTTAGCGGCGATTGTCCGTGGCGCGCTACGACACCGTCTATAGGACGGCGGCCATCTTTTGTCGTCCAAATATGTCGTAGATCGGCTCTGCGATCTTAGGCTTAAGATGCTCACGAATGTCGTGACTAAAAAACAAGGCCCAGGCTTCCAGGCTACGCTCCCGACTGCCTGGGAACCAGTCGGGAGCGGACCGCTTTAGGGGGATACCTCGCTGGTGGGAGGGAGGTGTGGAAGCATGACTTCACCTGGATGCCTACTCGGACCCGTGGGACTGTTCACAATGCTTTACTAATCTATATTACCATCCTACTTAAACTAATTCATGTACAAAATTCACAGGAGAAGGTCGATTAGTATAGTTTTTCGCCATTTTAAACTCTGACAGTGCTTTGTATTCACCAGCAAAGATGGCGGATCGATCCGTTGTCAGGTGAACTTCCATAATTTTGGAGGGTATTTTGAACCGGAAGTGTCCAGCCGGATCAGAGAATACAGTTTATAGTCTTGTTGGAATATACTAATATAGTCTCACTGTGACCAGAAAAGGTCGCATATAAACCAAAAAGATGACTTTTTTTTTTTTAAAAAGCAAGGCGGCCACCGCAACACCTCGCGAAGAAAAAGTGGGGCGTCCAATTTATGAAGCGGGGCGTCCAAAGCGTGCTGGGGGCCATTTCACTAGGAGGGTACGCTGCCATAGTGAGACCACAGTGATAGTTTGCGTTTCATGAGAAGGTGCAGTCAAGCGTGAACGCGAGTCAGGTAAGGAGTGAGACCAACAGTGAGAGAGTACGTTTCATTACACAATTAGGTCTCACTGTACCTATCACTGTTGAGGCACTATTAGTGACAGGGTAGACCCTGTCGCTGTTGGGTTTAGAGTTTTGTTTATGTCAGAGGAGGGCAATGAAATTTTTACACTGGTAAGGTATACATATAACCTATAATCGTACCAAATATGAAGAAAAACGGCCAAGCCGTTCCCAAGTTATCGGCGTTTGACGGTAAAATACGGAATCCGTATACGGAAGCGTTTTGATATACAAATGAAACGACGCATCGTGTTACATCCCCTATGGATTTAGAAGAAAAAGTTACAATTGTATGAATTACCGTATGCTATAACATACGGTAGTGAACATGGAACAATATGGTTAACCTGTTTGTCTTAACTCTGACAAAACTCTTTATGATAAATGTAACATGAACCAATGATACCTAACTCAGGTCACATAGGCACTGAGGTGGGCTGGGCGTTTGGAGGACCTCCCAGACCGGGATACATATGGGTTTGGTTCTTTTACTGGGGACTTTGCTTTAGCAGGAACATTATTGGCTTTGGGAGCTCTACGAGGTGTTTTGGGAACTATCATAGGTGTTTTAGATATTTCCAGCTGTTCATGAGCTGGGGCATCTGAAGTGGGAGCAGTCATAGGTGTTGGTTCCTCTATCTCTGGAGCAGGTGTTGCTTCTTTTTTTTAAGGTTTTTATTTATAAATACTGGAGTGAAACAGCTTGGCAGAACAGTGCCTATCCTCTGCTGGCTCCAGTCGCAAAAATGTCCTAGGAATGCCCTATGTCCCGGTTATGGACTTACATGGCTTTCGAATTAGTCTATATTAATTTGATAACAACAAGTTTAACAGTTAGATGAGTATTAACATATCGGTCGGTTAGCTAGTGTAATGATTAAGCACAATTAATAATAAACACAATTTCCAATCTACTCTTGTGGCCAGTCGCCTTGTCTCATACTTCGAATAACAATTTCGCCAACAATCTCCTCGTAGGATATTCAAGTAATACATATTCCTATATACCCATTTCCGAACAATCTAAAGGCTGACGTTCTCGTACCAGTTTGACGTTTTCGCACCAGGTTGACCACGTGATTTTTATAGACGATATGATTGACTAACGCACTGTATTAACAATGGCCCTGCTCCTCATTCACTAGTTCAAAGCTAACATAATTTTCTAAGAATAAGGGAGGGATATGATTAATCGTTGAGATTGCAATCGCCATGACGTCACCGCGATGTTGTCGCATAATAACGCGCATAGCAACACTCGTTGCTGCTAGGAAAGCGGCGAGAAACCTGCTGGACGAAACCATATCAGTTGTGGCTACTCGTTAAGGGTGGTAATGGCATCATGGACTATCGTAGGTAAAGAAATAACCATTTTGATCAATATTTGAAGGTATATAGGAATAGGGAAACCAAGTACAGTAGAACCCCTCTTAAGGGGACACCCTCCGTTCCGAGCCAACTGTCCCCTAAAGCGGGGTTTTCAGTCTGCCAATGGTTATACAATAGAGAATACCTACATAAATGAAGGAAACGATGGTTATTAGGTTAAAAGGTTTATTAATAATATATAAATAAGCAAATACATATCAATTATACAATATAGATAAATATAAATGTATATAAATTAAAAATAAATAGAATCGGTGTCGGTGTCGTGGGTGGGGCAGAAGCTGTCCAGGTCAATGTCCAGGTCAATGTCCAGGTCAACTGTCCAGGCAATGTCCCCCCGTTACTTCTGAGAGAAATCAGCGGCCGCTTAAGCGACTCACCTTAAGCCGCCCAGAGCCGCGACGGCTCACTGAATACCGCACCTTTAAAGCCGCCAGCCCGCCCTCAACCGCCCACCGCTAACCTGTAAGCGGGCCTCATACCCAGCACCTTCGGCGGGCGCGAAAATAAGCGGGTCTATAAGGGACTCACCGTGAGCCGCCCTGAGCCGCAATGGCTCACTGAATACCGCATCTTCAAAGCCGCCAACCCGTCCTGAACCGCCCACCGCTAACCTGTAACCGGGCCTCTAACCCCCTACCATCAACGGGTCCGAAAGTCACTGGATTTTCAGTGTTTTTGATATGATGTCCCTCCAAAATTGTCCCCTTAAGAGGGGTTTTTATGCATTTCTGTACCGAAAAACTGTCTCCTAATGCGGGGTGTCCCTAAAGCGGGGTGTCCCCTTAAGCGGGGTGTCCCCTTAAGCGGGGTTAAAATAAACTCTTAATAGAGGGGAAAATTTCCGTTCCGAGCAAATTTTACCCCTTAAGCGGGGTGTCCCCTTAAGCGGGGTGTCCCGGAAGAGGGGTTTTACTGTACCGGTAATCAAGAGTCAAAGTTACCCGGTAAGGCTTGGAAAAATTACTGCCCACGGCCAAGGCCTTGGGCGGTAATTTTTCCGAGCCTTACCTTGTAACTTTGAACTTTTGCTCACCAGAACATAGTTTCCCTCTATTCCTTCAAGGGAAGAAGATTGATTCCATATCTATAGTTCGATAAATTACAGAAAAACCAACAGATCAGTAGACCGGAGTCAAACATATCCCAAGTTATACATAGTTCATTATTCATTATAAATCTGGCATTAAACATTGATAAGTAACTTGTTTTGTGTTTATGTTTAGTGAACCTCTTAAAAATGTCTCGATCTGGGGTATTCCTAAGTTCTACATTTAGACCATTCCAGTACATGGCTGATTTATATTAGACCAAGTATTTATATTTATTCAATTTGATATTGTTGTTAACCCTTAATGCCAGAGCCTTGTGTAATCTAGTATTACGATGTACTTTTTGAAGCCTGGCATTGACTTTAGCTCTAGTATGCGCTGTGTTTAGTAGATGTATCTCATGTCTATCTGATAGCTTATTGATGTTACAATTTATATGGAGATCTTTCATACTTATGTCAGGAGTTGCTCTGCAGCATATCCGTAGACCCTTTTTCTGACATCTTTGTAATTTATTTGATAAGCCTACATTAGTGTCATGATACATGATATCAGCATATTCTATGTATGGCAACTCCCTGGATTTATAAATCAGTGTCGCTTGTTCTTTGGATAAAAATTTTCTAAGGTGTGCAAGTACATGTAGCTTATGCGATACCCTTTGTATGAAAGCATAACAAAAGCGACCGGGGTGGGGAGTTAGCTCAGTGGTAAAGAGCACTGGACTTGTAATATCAAGGTTGTCAGACTTTGTTGATTCGGGTCCCACTGCAGCCACTTTTCTCCTTGACCCCCAGCAGTGGTAGATTTACTGCTATATCAAAAGCCAATCCTTCTCATACCGTGTCTATGTGGGGTGGGAAGTAAAAGAACTCTCACCTCGGTAAATGTGTAGGGGTGAGGTTTCCACCTAAATTCATTTCATAGATTCGATCAGCACCCTTGTGGTGTAAAAGAACCTTAAGAAAGTCTGATGAGAACCTGCAATGGTTAACTGGACGTTAAATCAAACCAACCCTTTGTATTGTTTTTGTAATATGCTTCGTGTAGGTAAGGTTCCTGTCAAGAGTTACACCTAAATAGTCAAAGCTTTTAACTTCTTCTAATGTATCATGCTTGAGTTTGATCTAAACATCAGGTGTGTTTTTAAGCCTTTGAGTGGTACCAAATAACATAGTCTTGGATATATTAGGATTAATGGTTAATCGGTTGTTATCACACCAATTGCTTATATTTCGGATGTCGATCTCCATATCATTTTTCAAAGTGTTGTAATCTTTACCTGAGGCTATGACCACAGCATCATCAGCATAAAGATTTATAGAGCAGAGCTATCGATGTTATTAATGAATATCAGAAAGTATAAGGGTCCAAGTATGGATCCTTGAGGAACTCCGCAATTGATATTTTCAGCATGTGATAAGACATTGTTGGCTAGTGTGCATTGCGATCTATCCGTCAAATAATTTTGGCTCCAGTTAATTAATTGTTTTGAGATGCCTAATTTTTCCATTTTGTAGATCAGTATATCGTGATTGACAGTATCAAATGCTTTGGTTAAATCTAGAAAAGTCGTTATTTCGCCATTATTCATATTATTGAATATTTGATCAGTGAGATCTGCTATTGTAGTTGCTGTAGAATGGTCTTTCCTAAATCCCCCTTGCTTGTTATTAAGCAAATTAAAGTTCTCTAGGAAGTTTGAAATTTTAGTATGAACAATTTTTTCCAACAGCTTTCCCGGTAAAGGCAGTTGAGAAACGGGGCAGAGAGTACATGCATCATTGTTGAAGCTCGCTTTTTTAGAGGGACTACTGTTAACGACTTTTCTAGATTTAACCAAAGCATTTGATACTGTCGATCACGATATACTGATCTACAAAATGGATAGGAAAAATGTCCTCGTTGATGGAACATTGGAACAAATGATGAACTTGCCTATGTAGTGCTAGGAACCCATCTTTAATAATCTCAGATGACATATATTTGATACTTGAGGATTTGTTGGTGTCGATTTGTTTGATCACATCAATGCCCTCCTCTATATTGTTTTCAATATCATACATGACAGCCTTAGTTTCCTCTGTGTCGTCAACCCAGGGTGTATTAAATTTGTCTGCTAATTTACTCCCTATAGAGGGTTGATGTGCTCATCTACCTCATTCTCATTTAGTTCTTTTTTGCTTACTATAATACTTATTTTGGTTGATTTTTTAGAGCGTATTAGTGTTTCCATGTTGGCCCATTTTGCTGTCTTTTGTTGTACAGCTAGTGATGTAATCTCTTTTAGCATTCTGCACTAGTTTTTTGGCGTTATTTCTGAGTGTTTTCGCTCGTTGCCAGTCTTCCATTTTACCTGTTTTTTGGGCCTTTTTCCAAGCACAATTTTTGTTTTGAATCCGTTCAATTATATTATGGCTGATCCAGGGTTCATCCTTATATCTTATTTGATGCTGTCTTAGTGGGCACATAATATCGAGCTCTCTTTCCATTATACCGTGCATGTGTTTCCACGCGTCATCAGGGTTTGAGCACGCGAAAAATTCGTCCCAGTTCGCATTGGCTAATGCTTCCTGATAATCGTTTTTGTTGTATTTACTGTAGGATCTACCAAAAAATTGTTTAGTTTTAAATTCTGACCTTTGTTGGTTTTTTTTGGTCAAAAATATCGCACTGTGGTCATTGATACGTCAGGGCATGTGTAACCACGCCCTGATTTATAGAAAAGAGTCTTATGGGACTCGTATCGTTTCTTTAGAAATCAGAGTTATGTGTAACCACAACTTTACGTAATACCTAAGGCATATAAACAAAGACTATTCATCGTACAGTCTACATTAGGAATAATCAATCATTATAGTTACCTAGCTATAATCAAAGTACAACAAGTTTAAGGCATATGTACAACAAATTTAACGCACATGTAATAGTATGGTTTGATTAAGGAATGAAGCACGCTTTAAACCTTTCTGGTAGGAATCCATTCTTATACAATACTATGTAGTGTTCATATGGCATCTAATACTTATATATTATTTTTCCTTAATAACCTGAACAGACCTTAATAAGAGGAGTGAACCTTGGCTCCTTGATTAAATCATTTACTGATTCAAACTCTTTCTCACTTGGCTGATTGGTATTGATAAAAGCACAGCTTAGCATGTCAGCCAGTAGCATCTTCTTACCTTCTAGGTAGTTCACCTCAATGTCGTATGCCAGAGCATGGATGAGCATGCTCTGCAACCTCTTGGACAAATGGCATGGGCCTACGACACCTAGAGAGCTCAAATGTATTTTTTAATCATGACAGTCTGTGCCTAGCCAAGCGGAAAGTGTCACGAACTATGTCGTAGGTCTAAGACCATTTTGGACATGTCGTACCGAATGCGCAACTTCACTTCCCGTAGGAATTAAGCAATGAAATTTAAAACGAGTAAGGTATACATATGACCTATAATCGTCCCAAATATGAAGAAAATCGGCCGCACTGTTATGAAGTTATCGGCGTGTGAAATTCGTCATACCAAATGTTGCTCTGGTGGCCAGTGTACCACTACAATCACGTGATCTAATTTATGCGGCGACCTTGACATCGACTGCGCTTACTTCACTCTCCCAGCAGAGATTCCGCGCGCTACACCGCGGAAGATCTGCTAGGAGAGTGCGTGTACGATATGCGATCGATAGCTCAATGTTTCATATTCAAACGCCGATAACTTCATAACCATACGACCGTTCTTCTTCATATTTGGTACGATTATAGGTCATATGTATCCCTTACTCGTGTTAAAATTCCATCACTTAATTCCATCGGGAAGTGGAAAAATCCTCTATATACGCACAGTGATGTGTTATAGAACCTAAGACAGTTCTATACTTGTCGTCAGGGCCGACAATTTGAGCTCAGATCGTAGGCTGCAGGCTACGACACCGTCTATAGCACGGCGGCCATTTTGTATCATCAAATAATATCTTGGTCTCAAGGGACGATCTTAGGCCATCGTGGATCCACGATATCGTGACTAAAACAGGGCCCAGCAAATCCAAGTCATTTTGAAAGATAAAAGATGGCTGGCGTCCTATAGACAGTGTCGTAGCCCAGAACTTGAGATTGCCACGAAAAGTGTTTGCCGCTATGACAAGTATAGAATTGTCTTAGGTTCTATCAAAATTAGACAGTAAAAGTCTAACTCACTGTGCATATGTACAATATCTTTCCACTTCCTGAAGGAATTAAGTGATGAAATTTTAACACGAGTAAGGGATACATATAATCTATAATTGTACCAAATATAAAGAAGATCGGCCTCTCTGTTTGGACGTTATTTGCATTTTAATTTTGTCATAGCAAATGCCTGCTCTGGTGGCCAGTGTACTCTCCCATCTCCCGGTGTGCTGCACTCTCCCCCCCTGATCTTTCGCAGCGCTAGCGCTAGCTTAAGCGACCACAGGAAGGAGAGCGCAAGGTCTCTGCTGGGAGAGTGGGTGTGCTGTAGATGTCAAGGTCGCTGCATGAATTAGTGGAGGCGTGCTCTGATGGTCTGGGAGATGGGAGAGTACACCTGGGCCCTGTTTTTCAGTCGAGACGATCTCAAGTTGAGACCGTTTGGAAGCCAAACTGTTTTTCAGTTGAGACTGGGGATCTCAGCCTGAGACTGAGATGCGACCGTTTCAGGTGATTTTAGTGTTTTTCAGTTGTGATGATCTCAAGGGATCTCAAGTGAAATGATCTCCCAAACGGTCTCAACCTGAGACCAATCGATACTTGTCATAACTTATTTTTTCAGATGCTAAAACTTATTCAAATTTGAAGATATTTGGATTGGAGGGTACTTATAATCTGACATACCTATATCCCAAATTCCATTGTATTCCTGTGGTTATTAAGACCGTGAAAACATTTGTCTGGAAATCTGAAAAATGCAGGCACTGCAGCACTCAGGCAGCTTGTGTATACCTACTGAAATGCTCGATTTTATTTGAGCAGGCTAAGGTCAAGGTCATCCCATATTTGTGAATAACAATAACACCCATTAAAAAAGTAAAACATGTCCCACTTATTGAATACTCAACAGAAAATTATGAAATCTTAAGATTGGATCAAATGGACATGGACAATTATTCGCTGTAAATATGGTCTAATTTGAATAAGTATAAGTATTTCAAATCAATAATTTCCAATTGCAGAATCTTGAACCTTGCAGGAAATGATCTCTAGGGATCTCAGGTTGAGATCGTTTTAGCTGAGATCCACTGTGGCTAGCTGAGACCACCTCTGAAAAACACCTGCAGCCATTGATCTCCCAAACGGTCTCAGGATCGCTCATGGATCTCAGCGGATCTCAGCTTGAGATCGTCACTACTGAAAAACAGGGCCCTGGCCACCAGAGCAGAGCTAAAACAAAATTCAAACGCGGATGACGTGGGATTGGAGTGGCCAATCTTCTTCATATTGGGTATGATTATGGGTTATATGTATACCTTACTCGTGTAAAAGTTTCATTGCTTTATTGCTATGGGAAGTGAAGTTCCGCATGTTCTACGACATGTCCATAGATGTCTTAGGGCTACGACACTTTTGGCGACCTTTTCCGCTTGACTGGGCACCGACTGTCGTGACTATAGCACATCTTTCAGCTCCCTAAGTGTTGTATCCACACTAGGTGTCGCAGCAACTCTAAGATCATAGCTCTATAGGACACTGACAGCTGAAACATGTCGTAACTTACGAATGTTGTGACTAAAAAACAGGGCCCTGGGTCCTGTTTTTCAGTCACAATATCGTGGGTCTACAATACCCTAACATCCTCCAGCAAATCCATGATAGATCGGGAGATCGCTGCTAAAAGTGTCGGTCATTACAACAAGTATAGAATTGTCTTAGGTTCTATCAAACTTAAACAGTACAAGTTTAACTCACTGTGCGTATATATAGAAGATTTTCCCCAAGGAATTAAGTGATGAAATTTTAACACGAGTAAGGGATACATATAATCTATAATCGTACCAAATATAAAGAAGATCGGCCTCTCCAATCTGCTGTTATTAGCGGTTCAATTTCGTCATAGCAAACGTCTGCTCTGGTGGCTAGTGTAGGCCTATTCAGGGCCCTGTTTTTCAGTCACGACAATCGTTATGGGCGACGTGTTTTTGCTGTCAGTGTTCGATAGACACGACACTATAGTGAATAGGCAATATGTCGTGAGTGTAAGAGGCATAGGGTAGCCAGACGTGTTTTTCAGTCACGACAATTGTGGGGTCACATGACTGAAAATGTCGCCCAAAGTGTCGTCCGTTCATGACACCTATGGACATGTCGTACAGAATAAGCAACTCCACTTCCCATCCGAATTAAGCAATGAGATTTTAACACGAGTAAGGTATACAAATATCCTTTAATCGTCCCAAATATGAAGAAAATCGGCAGCAGCGTTCCGAAGTTATCGGCGTTTGAATTTCGTCATAGCAATCGTCTGCTCTGGTGGCCAGTGTATTTTCCTGACGCCTCCACTAATTTATGCAGTATTGACTGCGTATCGGGAGGTGGGAGGGTGACTGGCCACCAGAGCAGACGATTGCTATGACGAAATTCAAACGCCGATAACTTCGGAACGCTGCAGCTGATTTTCTGCATATTTGGTACGATTATAGGTCATATCCATCCCTTACTCGTGTTAAAATTTCATGGCTTAATTCCGTCGGGAAGTGGAGCAATATCCTATAAACGCACAGTGATGTGTTATAGAACCTAAGACAGTTCTATACTTGTCATTATGGCCGACACTTTTAGCGGCGATTGTCAGTGGCGCACTACGATAGTGTCTATAGAACAGCGGCCATCTTGTGTCTTCCAGAATGTCATGGAATCGCTGGACGATCGTACAGTATCGTTGGCCGACGATGTCGTGACTGAAAAACAGGGCCCTGGACTTGCACACTAGCGCCATCATGTATTGGCCGCCTAAGTAGCCCAAAAGAAAACAAGGCGAGCACTCATCACTCAGTCCTGAGTAATGATAAAGAACTTGTTTTTCTCACCTAAATGATGGAAATAACACTCACGTAATAAATAATAGGGCAATTTTTATAAATGATACATTGTTGGAAACCTGAGACTTAGGCCTATCTGCTGGTATACGTCACTATATAAACTATTATATATATATATAAATTAATTAACCGCCGAACCGCGGAGGACTCGACAAGTCTAGTTGGCGTATAATATACGCGTCAGCTGGTTTGTTGTCGGAGTCTAGTTACCAGGAAACGGGGTCACCAAGGTCGCGCGTGACGTCACGTTCGCCGCAACGGTTATTCCGCTGCCTCAAATCACGGACTTGGAACACCTGGATTAGAAACAAACGGCCCCTGGCGTATCTATCTCTGCCTCGGCATTGTTAGGGTTCCGATAACGGCCGCTAGATGGCGCTACCGTCATTTGGAGTTAGTTCAATAGTTTGCCACCAGGATCGCGACTGTCGCAGCTGGGAGGCTCAGCATAATCATGACATTCAAATAAACTGTTTACATTTGTCTACAAACGTTCACTACACTTAGCAACATAACTGTGACTGTTCTGTATAGGTATATTCTTAGACCTTTTGATGAAGTAGTCAATTAAAGCCTGTTGAGGGGGAAATAATTTCAAAATCTTGATTTCCCATGTCAAATGAGGGAAATCTGAGTCCCAACCCAACCAAAATTACAAAATATCTGCCAATTGTCTGGAACCCCCCAGCACACCTAGGGCTATAATTTCAACTTCCATTTAGGAAGTGTCTTAAAATGATCAGTGAAATAGTTTTAAAGTTATGCACATTTTGTGTCAGTTTGGGTCAGGTCAGCAGGCAAATTTCCCTGATTTTCAGGCAGTGAGTCTTGGGAAAAAATTATTTTCAATTCATTCCCATGCCCCTAGGCCTTAAAGAAGTATTTGTCAGTCGATTCCAGATATATACCTACATGGGACAGTTGGAATTAGGGTCCTAAGTGCACTAGACTTTTTAAAAGTTACTGCACATTTTGTCTAAGAATAGTTGGTGTCTGCGGGCAAATTTCCCTGGTTTTCAGGCAGTCAGTGTTGGGGGAAAATTAATTTCAATTCATTCCCATGTCCCTAGGCCTTAATGAAGTATTTGTCAGTCGATTCCAGATATATACCTACATGGGACAGTTGGAATTAGGGTTCTAAGTGCACTAGATTTTTGTAAAGTTATGGCACATTTTGTGTCAGTTTGGGTCGAGTCGGCAGTGAAAATTCCCTGTTTTTTCAGGGGAAAATCCAGATTCCTAAATTATTCCCATGCCCCTAGGCCTAAATGAAGTATTTGTCAGTCGATTCCAGATATATACCTACATGGGACAGTTGGAATTAGGGTTCTAAGTGCACTAGATTTTTGTAAAGTTACGGTACATTTTGTGTCAGTTTGGGTCGGGTCGGCAGTCAAAATTCCCTGTTTTTCCAGGGAAAAATCCAGAAAATCAAGATTGCTAAATTATTCCCGTGCCCCTAGGCCTTAATGAAGTATTTGTCAGTCGATTCAAGATATATACCTACATGGGACAGTTGGAATTAGGGTTCTAAGTGCACTAGATTTTTGTAAAGTTACGGCACATTTTGTCTTAGATGGTTGGTGTCGGCGGGCAAATTTCCCTGGTTTTCAGGCAGTTAGAGTTGGGAAATTTTTTTTTTCAATTCATTCCCATGTCCCTAGGCCTTAATGAAGTATTTGTCAGTCGATTCCAGATTTATACCTACATGGGACAGTTGGAATTAGGGTTCTAAGTGCACTAGATTTTTTCAAAGTTACGGCACATTTTGTGTCAGTTTGGGTCGGGTCGGCAGTCAAAATTCCCTGATTTTCAAGGGGAAAATCCAGAAAATCCAGATTTCTAAATTATTCCCATGTCCCTAGGCCTTAATGAAGTCTTTGTCAGTCGATTCCAGATTTATACCTACATGGGACAGTTGGAATTAGGGTCCTAAGTGCAATAGATTTTTTTAAAGTTACAGCACATTTTGTCTTAGAATAGTTGGTGTCAGCGGGCAAATTTCCCTGGTTTTCAGGCAGTCAGTGTTGGGGAAAGATTATTTTCAATTCATTCACATGTCCCTAGGCCTTAATGAAGTATTTGTCAGTCGATTCCAGATATGAACCTACATGGGACAGTTGGAATTAGGGTTCTAAGTGCACAAGATTTTTTCAAAGTTACGGCACATTTTGTGTCAATTTGGGTTGGATCGGCAGGCGAAATTCCCAGATTTTCAGGCAGGCTGTGAGACAAAATGTGCTGTAACTTAAAAAAAATCTAGCGCACTTAGGACCCTAATTCTAACTGTCCCATGTAGCTACATACCTGGAATCGACTGACAAATACTTAATTAAGGCCTAGGGGCATGGGAATGAATTGAAAATAATTGTTTCCCAAGACTGACTTCCTGAAAATCAGGGAAATTTGTGTGCCGGCCCCAACTATTCTAAGACAAAATGTGCCGTAACTTTAAAAAAATCTATTGCACTTAGAACCCAAATTCCAACTGTCCCATGTAGCTATATATCTGGAATCGACTGACAAATACTTTATTAAGGCCTAGGGGCATGGGAACAATTTCAGAATCTGGATTTTCTGGATTTTTCCCTTGAAAATCTGGGAATTTTCACTGCCGACCAAACCCAAACTGACACAAAATGTGCCGTAACTTTAAAAAAATCTATTGCACTTAGAACCCTAATTCCAACTGTCCCATGTAGGTACATACCTGGAATCGACTGACAAATACTTTATACAGGCCTAGGGGCATGGAAATGAATTGAAAATAATTGTTTCCCAAGACTGACTTCCTGAAAATAAGGGAAATTTGTCTGCCGGCCCCAACTATTCTAAGACAAAATGTGCCGTAACTTTAAAAAAATCTATTGCACTTAGAACCCAAATTCCAACTGTCCCATGTAGCTATATATCTGGAATCGACTGACAAATACTTTATTAAGGCCTAGGGGCATGGGAACAATTTCAGAATCTGGATTTTCTGGATTTTTCCCTTGAAAATCTGGGAATTTTCACTGCCGACCCAACCCAAACTGACACAAAATGTGCCGTAACTTTAAAAAAATCTATTGCACTTAGAACCCTAATTCCAACTGTCCCATGTAGGTACATACCTGGAATCGACTGACAAATACTTTATACAGGCCTAGGGGCATGGAAATGAATTGAAAATAATTGTTTCCCAAGACTGACTTCCTGAAAATAAGGGAAATTTGTCTGCCGGCCCCAACTATTCTAAGACAAAATGTGCCGTAACTTTAAAAAAATCTATTGCACTTAGAACCCAAATTCCAACTGTCCCATGTAGCTATATATCTGGAATCGACTGACAAATACTTTATTAAGGCCTAGGGGCATGGGAACAATTTCAGAATCTGGATTTTCTGGATTTTTCCCTTGAAAATCTGGGAATTTTCACTGCCGACCCAACCCAAACTGACACAAAATGTGCCGTAACTTTAAAAAAATCTATTGCACTTAGAACCCTAATTCCAACTGTCCCATGTAGGTACATACCTGGAATCGACTGACAAATACTTTATACAGGCCTAGGGGCATGGAAATGAATTGAAAATAATTGTTTCCCAAGACTGACTTCCTGAAAATAAGGGAAATTTGTCTGCCGGCCCCAACTATTCTAAGACAAAATGTGCCGTAACTTTAAAAAAATCTATTGCACTTAGAACCCAAATTCCAACTGTCCCATGTAGCTATATATCTGGAATCGACTGACAAATACTTTATTAAGGCCTAGGGGCATGGGAACAATTTCAGAATCTGGATTTTCTGGATTTTTCCCTTGAGAATCTGGGAATTTTCACTGCCGACCCAACCCAAACTGACACAAAATGTGCCGTAACTTTAAAAAAATCTATTGCACTTAGAACCCTAATTCCAACTGTCCCATGTAGGTACATACCTGGAATCGACTGACAAATACTTTATTAAGGCCTAGGGGCATGGGAATGAATTGAAAATAATTGTTTCCCAAGACTGACTTCCTGAAAATCAGGGAAATTTGTGTGCCGGCCCCAACTATTCTAAGACAAAATGTGCCGTAACTTTAAAAAAATCTATTGCACTTAGAACCCAAATTCCAACTGTCCCATGTAGCTATATATCTGGAATCGACTGACAAATACTTTATTAAGGCCTAGGGGCATGGGAACAATTTCAGAATCTGGATTTTCTGGATTTTTCCCTTGAAAATCTGGGAATTTTCACTGCCGACCCAACCCAAACTGACACAAAATGTGCCGTAACTTTAAAAAAATCTATTGCACTTAGAACCCTAATTCCAACTGTCCCATGTAGCTACATACCTGGAATCGACTGACAAATACTTTATTAAGGCCTAGGGGCATGGGAATGAATTGAAAATAATTGTTTCCCAAGACTGACTTCCTGAAAATCAGGGAAATTTGTGTGCCGGCCCCAACTATTCTAAGACAAAATGTGCCGTAACTTTAAAAAAATCTATTGCACTTAGAACCCAAATTCCAACTGTCCCATGTAGCTATATATCTGGAATCGACTGACAAATACTTTATTAAGGCCTAGGGGCATGGGAACAATTTCAGAATCTGGATTTTCTGGATTTTTCCCTTGAAAATCTGGGAATTTTCACTGCCGACCCAACCCAAACTGACACAAAATGTGCCGTAACTTTAAAAAAATCTATTGCACTTAGAACCCTAATTCCAACTGTCCCATGTAGCTACATACCTGGAATCGACTGACAAATACTTTATTAAGGCCTAGGGGCATGGGAATGAATTGAAAATAATTGTTTCCCAAGACTGACTTCCTGAAAATCAGGGAAATTTGTGTGCCGGCCCCAACTATTCTAAGACAAAATGTGCCGTAACTTTAAAAAAATCTTTTGCACTTAGAACCCAAATTCCAACTGTCCCATGTAGCTATATATCTGGAATCGACTGACAAATACTTTATTAAGGCCTAGGGGCATGGGAACAATTTCAGAATCTGGATTTTCTGGATTTTTCCCTTGAAAATCTGGGAATTTTCACTGCCGACCCAACCCAAACTGACACAAAATGTGCCGTAACTTTAAAAAAATCTATTGCACTTAGAACCCTAATTCCAACTGTCCCATGTAGGTACATACCTGGAATCGACTGACAAATACTTTATTAAGGCCTAGGGGCATGGAAATGAATTGAAAATAATTGTTTCCCAAGACTGACTTCCTGAAAATAAGGGAAATTTGTCTGCCGGCCCCAACTATTCTAAGACAAAATGTGCCGTAACTTTAAAAAAATCTATTGCACTTAGAACCCAAATTCCAACTGTCCCATGTAGCTATATATCTGGAATCGACTGACAAATACTTTATTAAGGCCTAGGGGCATGGGAACAATTTCAGAATCTGGATTTTCTGGATTTTTCCCTTGAAAATCTGGGAATTTTCACTGCCGACCCAACCCAAACTGACACAAAATGTGCCGTAACTTTAAAAAAATCTATTGCACTTAGAACCCTAATTCCAACTGTCCCATGTAGGTACATACCTGGAATCGACTGACAAATACTTTATACAGGCCTAGGGGCATGGAAATGAATTGAAAATAATTGTTTCCCAAGACTGACTTCCTGAAAATAAGGGAAATTTGTCTGCCGGCCCCAACTATTCTAAGACAAAATGTGCCGTAACTTTAAAAAAATCTATTGCACTTAGAACCCAAATTCCAACTGTCCCATGTAGCTATATATCTGGAATCGACTGACAAATACTTTATTAAGGCCTAGGGGCATGGGAACAATTTCAGAATCTGGATTTTCTGGATTTTTCCCTTGAGAATCTGGGAATTTTCACTGCCGACCCAACCCAAACTGACACAAAATGTGCCGTAACTTTAAAAAAATCTATTGCACTTAGAACCCTAATTCCAACTGTCCCATGTAGGTACATACCTGGAATCGACTGACAAATACTTTATTAAGGCCTAGGGGCATGGGAATGAATTGAAAATAATTGTTTCCCAAGACTGACTTCCTGAAAATCAGGGAAATTTGTGTGCCGGCCCCAACTATTCTAAGACAAAATGTGCCGTAACTTTAAAAAAATCTATTGCACTTAGAACCCAAATTCCAACTGTCCCATGTAGCTATATATCTGGAATCGACTGACAAATACTTTATTAAGGCCTAGGGGCATGGGAACAATTTCAGAATCTGGATTTTCTGGATTTTTCCCTTGAAAATCTGGGAATTTTCACTGCCGACCCAACCCAAACTGACACAAAATGTGCCGTAACTTTAAAAAAATCTATTGCACTTAGAACCCTAATTCCAACTGTCCCATGTAGCTACATACCTGGAATCGACTGACAAATACTTTATTAAGGCCTAGGGGCATGGGAATGAATTGAAAATAATTGTTTCCCAAGACTGACTTCCTGAAAATCAGGGAAATTTGTGTGCCGGCCCCAACTATTCTAAGACAAAATGTGCCGTAACTTTAAAAAAATCTATTGCACTTAGAACCCAAATTCCAACTGTCCCATGTAGCTATATATCTGGAATCGACTGACAAATACTTTATTAAGGCCTAGGGGCATGGGAACAATTTCAGAATCTGGATTTTCTGGATTTTTCCCTTGAAAATCTGGGAATTTTCACTGCCGACCCAACCCAAACTGACACAAAATGTGCCGTAACTTTAAAAAAATCTATTGCACTTAGAACCCTAATTCCAACTGTCCCATGTAGCTACATACCTGGAATCGACTGACAAATACTTTATTAAGGCCTAGGGGCATGGGAATGAATTGAAAATAATTGTTTCCCAAGACTGACTTCCTGAAAATCAGGGAAATTTGTGTGCCGGCCCCAACTATTCTAAGACAAAATGTGCCGTAACTTTAAAAAAATCTTTTGCACTTAGAACCCAAATTCCAACTGTCCCATGTAGCTATATATCTGGAATCGACTGACAAATACTTTATTAAGGCCTAGGGGCATGGGAACAATTTCAGAATCTGGATTTTCTGGATTTTTCCCTTGAAAATCTGGGAATTTTCACTGCCGACCCAACCCAAACTGACACAAAATGTGCCGTAACTTTAAAAAAATCTATTGCACTTAGAACCCTAATTCCAACTGTCCCATGTAGGTACATACCTGGAATCGACTGACAAATACTTTATTAAGGCCTAGGGGCATGGGAATGAATTGAAAATAATTGTTTCCCAAGACTGACTTCCTGAAAATCAGGGAAATTTGTGTGCCGGCCCCAACTATTCTAAGACAAAATGTGCCGTAACTTTAAAAAAATCTATTACACTTAGAACCCAAATTCCAACTGTCCCATGTAGCTATATATCTGGAATCGACTGACAAATACTTTATTAAGGCCTAGGGGCATGGGAACAATTTCAGAATCTGGATTTTCTGGATTTTTCCCTTGAAAATCTGGGAATTTTCACTGCCGACCCAACCCAAACTGACACAAAATGTGCCGTAACTTTAAAAAAATCTATTGCACTTAGAACCCTAATTCCAACTGTCCCATGTAGGTACATACCTGGAATCGACTGACAAATACTTTATACAGGCCTAGGGGCATGGAAATGAATTGAAAATAATTGTTTCCCAAGACTGACTTCCTGAAAATAAGGGAAATTTGTCTGCCGGCCCCAACTATTCTAAGACAAAATGTGCCGTAACTTTAAAAAAATCTATTGCACTTAGAACCCAAATTCTAACTGTCCCATGTAGCTATATATCTGGAATCGACTGACAAATACTTTATTAAGGCCTAGGGGCATGGGAACAATTTCAGAATCTGGATTTTCTGGATTTTTCCCTTGAAAATCTGGGAATTTTCACTGCCGACCCAACCCAAACTGACACAAAATGTGCCGTAACTTTAAAAAAATCTATTGCACTTAGAACCTTAATTCCAACTGTCCCATGTAGGTACATACCTGGAATCGACTGACAAATACTTTATTAAGGCCTAGGGGCATGGGAATGAATTGAAAATAATTGTTTCCCAAGACTGACTTCCTGAAAATCAGGGAAATTTGTCCGCCGGCCCCAACTATTTCAAGACCATAGAAAAAAGGATGCAAATAAACACCTTAGAAATAAAGAAAGAGCTTGCTCAATCAAAAAAAAAAAAAATAAAAAAAAAATAAATGTAGATATTAACATGTTCACCAAGACCGAAAATCATGGCTAGACACTCAGGATAGATATTTAAATAATAATGAAGTGTACTATAATTGAAATAAAGAAAGCTTGCTCAAAACAAAACAAAAACAATAACAAAAATACAACAAAAAAAAACAAAAAACATCAGCAGCGCCACTTTTAACCCTGGTGGCTCAAAATGGAACTATCGCCAAATTTTTCCTAGCGGATCATACGGAAATTAGCGCTCTACCCGCGAAATGCACTCAAGCGTAGCCGAGGCAAAGAGATTGTTGAACAAACACGGGAATGGCCCGCGTTTCCCATCCATAGATATAAGTCCGTGCTCAAATCAACAACACGAGTCGTGTTTTAAGTCTATATGATATACATGTGTTATGATAAGCTTTCCTGTCATAGAATGAACATCAGAATTGATTAGGTAAAGAAACATTAAAGCATGTTATTTTCTTGTTTTCAAAGCGATTTAATGAAAATCCACCGCGATGACATATAGAAATAAACATCCTACCTTCATAGGCATTTCAAGACAAATAAAATGATAGCAATATTACCAGGTTGTGACAGATATTTCCTGAGATAATGGACTATTGAGACAGATGAGTGCTAAAAATGGTTTTTTTTTAATATTATTGCATTTTAGGCAAATTGCATAGTTGGGGACTGCAAATAATTACCTCTAAATTAAATACAGTCAGTAAGATAACCTACCAGCTGTTTTCTATGGGGTTTTATCTTCAAAACACTCTCTATTTGAAATCTCTATGCTGATTATTACAATAAAACAATACAAATATAATAATACAAAGGCATGCACTGTCCCTCTCTCCTCAGTCATGACTGTTTGAGATTCACCTCAAATTCACAAGTTATGGAATATTCAGGCTTGGATATCACACTTGGGGTGTGAACTGACTTTACACCTGAGGTGTGAACAACAGTAGCTTTATTGGCATCAACAGTTGACAGTAGATCTATATATGAATTATTGGAGATCTGACAGTGGCTGTCATTCAGGGTAAACAAGGCTGCTATGACGATTCAACCTAGCTGTTATCAGTTTAGAGAAAAACTTATAGTTTATCTCATTGACAAAATGTGATTCTAACATAATTGTGTACAGTATCTAGCAATACAATATGCCACAAATGCAATAATATCATAAAGTCAGGTTTCAAGTGTTCTTTTGGACTCATCTGTCATAATGCTATGTTACATCAGAAAATATCTATCATAGCCTGGCAATATAGGTATCATATTGATCGAATTGGAATACCTAAGAAGATATCATGTTTATTTCTATAGGTTATTGTGATAGATTTTTCATAAAATCACTGAAAACAGGAAGGTAACATGTTTCTGTTTTTTATACCTAAATAATCCAGGGTCCTGTTTTTTAGTCACGATATCGTAGATCCACAATGGCCTAAGATCGTCCCTTGAGACCAAGACACTTTTTGGTGATACAAAATGGCCGCTATCCTATAGACGGTGTCGTAGCCTGTGGCCTACGATCGGAGCTCAAAGTGTCGGCGCTGATGACAAGTATAGAATTGTCTTCATACTGCACCGCTCGATCTACCCATGGGAAACTTTTGCCGAGCGGCGCAGTGTATATCGCTGCTGTTGACACTGGCCACCAGAGCAACCGTTTCCTATAACAAAATTCAAACGTTGATGTCGGTGGATTGGATCAGTCGATATTCTTCATAATTGGTATGATTATAGGTTATATGTATACCTTACTCGTGTAAAAGTTTCATTGCTTAGTTCCTACGGGAAGTGAAGTTCCACATTCGCTACGACATGTCCAAATTTGTCTTAGACCTACGACGACTTTCCGCTCGGCTAGGTACCGAGTATCGTGACTAAAAAACACATTTGATCTCTCTAGATGTCGTCGATACAACATATTTGTCGTAGGTTCTACGATCGTGGCTCCATCGGACACTGCTGCCTGGCCGATGTCGCCAATAACGATTGTCGTGACTAAAAAACAGGGCCCAGATGTTCAATCTATGACTAAGAATTTTAGCCATAACACAGGTACATGATATTATACCAACAAATAGGTCAAAGTTTTAGCTTTTTAACAGTGTTTTATTTCTAAAGATTGGCCTGCTATTCACAACACAACAACAAATTACATTTTGAGTTAACTCTCTGCTTATGGTACTGGCTTCACTTCAGCAGCGGAAATTTCGCTGGTACATATTAGGTACACAGAAACCAGCGTAACCCATTTACACGGCGACTGCCGAGCCACGCTTATGTGTAAGTAGCGAATTCCTGAGTCCTACGGGAAGTGTAGACATAAACCGGGAACAAGCAAAGTCAATGTCAAGGTCGCCGCATAGATTAACAACCGCTTGAACACTGGCCACCAGGGCCACCAATGCCAATATCAGCAGATTGGAGCGACCGATCTTCATCATATTTGGAGGGAATATAGATTATATCTTTCCCTAACTGGTGATAAAGTTTCATAGCCTTACTCCAACAGAAAGTGAATTTCCTGGTTCAGTACGACATGTCCTTAGATTTTTTAGGGCTACGACAGTTTGGGAGACAAATTTACCCATGTGACCTTACATTTGTCGTGACTATAGCACACCTCACACAGCCCTACGTGTCGTAGAGCTGTGATTATTGGCCGACCCCCTAAAATGTTGTGTCTATAGTACACTGACAGCAAAAACATGTCACCCATAACGATGATCGTGACTAAAGAAACAGGGCCCTGTTTCACTAGTTTGGTGACATTAGCCAACAGAAGACATCAATAGTGGCACCAACAGTGCAAACAATAGCTGAAAAAAATTATGTCGCATTTCAAAAGCTTCGACACAGTTGATGTCCCAGGTTGGGTGACTGTTCGTGATGTGCCATTCATTGGCAACCTCATAGCGGACACTGCACTGATCTGCAAAAAAGATTTGCAGGTTGATGGAGGGGTGCAGTGTGAACTGCCAGGTACAGCAGAGAGTAAAGGGCTGGTTCCACTAACATGATGATTTACCGTGGTATATCTTGTTGTAGTGGGATGGGAATCCAGCAGTGTTCGTTTGTTTCACGGAAGGTGGCGCGATATGCCGATCCTTACTGTGTAGTGATTCCGGACAACGCCGCACACGAGAGTGGCGCGGCGGAGACCGGGATTACATAACGCTTAGTATATATACTCAGCGTTCACAGTAGGTCGACAGGCTGTCCTCGCGCGTCTCTTCTACGGAACGGACCCTTGGGCCCTCACTTTGCAGGCGGGTTCTCGTAACCTTCCTGGTGGTTAGGCGAATCTTCCGGATTAGCCTATCCAGCGTTACCTAGCACCCATGTGCTAGGGTACTGTACTTGTGGGGAAGATCTTCCAGATCTTTCCGGGAAGTAAGTGATTAATAAACATCCCTGTTTATTAAATGACGTTGTTGTGTTATGTGTGATTAGGTCTGTGCAAACTAGCCGAAAACCGAACCAACCTACGTTGAGTGCGTAGGGTGGGATCCTGCCTGGAACTAGCGTTCTGGATTGGGGTCATCCAACCTGCTAGACAGGCGGCGACCACCACACTGGTGCCATGACCAGGATCCTAGGTTGCTTGCACAACCCGGGATTCTCGGTAAATGCACGGATCTGGAAAAAAAAACAGGTCCCAGGCTGAACAGGAGAGTGAGGATGGGGAGGTAACTTCTCAACAAACTGGAGGTAGCCTCTTACTATTGCGGTCAGTTGGTAACGCTGAACCCCCGATCCACTTTTCTAAAGAGGATCCAGGGTAAAGAGGAGACCACTCGCGCCTATGGGCTAGCTTTACAACAAATGTTGTTGGAGGTTTACCCAGGGACGGGATTAGATTCTCCTGCGCTACATGAAGATCTACAAACTCAGTTTGTGAAAGGACTTCGAGATGATGACGTGAGAGCGGAAGTCATCTCTAAATGGGAGCCCGGTATGAACTTCATGCAGGTGTTGCGAATAGTAGATGCCTATGAACAACGGTGTATACTATTCGGAAAATATGCTAATCCAGGAAAAACTTCCCGGGTTAACGTAGTGGGTTCTACTTGGTCACAAGTAGAAGAAGATACCTACGAGTGTCAGGAAGCAGAAATAGAGGATATACTCTCTAATGTCCGCTCGATGGTACTCTGAAGAGGAGGTTTCAAGAGACGGGGACGTGGGAGAGGTCGAACCCCTAGCTTTGGAAGGAACAGTGATGTACCTTCTGTGGCAGAGGCAAAACCAATAACCACTGATCCTGAAGGGAATTCCTCTGAGGTTATGAAGTTGTTGACCAAAATCAACGAAAGACTGAATCAGGTGGAGAAAAACCAGCTGGATGTCCGACGTTGTTGGCGGTGCAACAAAATGTCTCTCCAGATTGTCCTGAAGCCCGGAACGTTACTACGGTGGAAACACCTCGTAGTCTGCCTGCGTTGATGGTTGCCTCTCAGAGTGAACCAGAAAACAAAGGAGGACTGTAGCGAGTGGCAACACTGCAGTCCGGGAAGGAAAGTGCCAGGAAACTCAAACCTGTGAGATCTATAAGAAGGAAAATATTTCCAACTTACCAGAAAAGGGGAAGATACAAAATACGGTCGCAACGATCTGTAGTAAGTATCTTTCACCCGGGCACCCCTGTCTGCAATGGCTTTGTCAACGCGGATGGGATCTTGGAACCTTGGATGGGATCTCACGGTTTATACGACAACCGTCCCCCTTAGGAGGGCGACGTTGGTATGTGCCGGCTAGAATTCAAGGAAGAAAGATAGATCTTTTATTAGATACTGGCGCTAGTCGCTCTGTGTTGAACAATGGACTCTATCAGTCTCTTGGATTTGCACAGGAATGTCATGTTCCTGGAGCTTCGGCAAAAGCTGCTAATGGCACTCACATGAGATGCTACGGTAGTGTGATTATTCCAGTCTCAATAGGTAACACTGAATTCGTATGGGGTCCCATACTCAGTGATATTGAAGAGAGTGGAATATTAGGCGTAGATTTTCTCACCCTATATGGAGGTTCTGTGGATCTACCAGATGGCACTCTCCGACTCAAATTTCCTGAGTTAATGGAAGTGGAATGTAGTTGTCGACGGATTTCTTCTTTGATTTCTGTTCGACAAGATGTGGGCATCCCACCTCAGCAGATGGTTAATGTCCTGATAGCTGGGGAAGGAGATTTACCACGTGGAGATGCACTTTTCGAGCCAGATCCAGAACTGTTTTCTAAAAAAGGAATACAGGCCTGGGATACCCTGATCGGAAGTGCCAGAGAAGGATCAATTCCTATAAGTAATCATACCTCCGGGTTGATTAAATTAAGGAAGGGTGATACATTGGGCTGGGTAACTCTAGCTCATGTGGATGGCCTAGTGGACTCCAGTCCACAGGGAATCACACCTATTCCCGTTTCCGAAATAACCGGGGAAGATGAACAATCTAAACTGGAAAGGTCGGACTTAATAGGAAATGATTATGAAGAAGTGCGGGTTAGTGCTATCGATACAGGAACGGGATCCCTTCCAGTTCCGAGTCCATTGCACGAAACTCTGGAAACTTTAGTTCAGACGACAGACACACTAAACAGTGGGGAACGACATGAACTAAGGATTCTTTTGAAAAAGATGGAGTCAATCTTTACTCGACCTGGAGATCCCTTGGGGAGAACGGATCGAGTAGAACACACGATTGACACAGAAGGTCATCAACCTTTCCGCCTTCCTTATCGACGGCTACCTCCGGTAAAACGGGAAGCTTTAGAAGAGGAAGTAGGGAAAATGATGGACCAGAAAGTAATCATCCCCAGTGCAAGTCCTTGGGCTAGCCCGGTGGTAATGGTTACTAAAAAGGATGGTACTTGCCGATTCTGTATTGATTACAGAAAATTGAATGGTATCACCCGGAAGAATGCCTACCCAATACCCCGGATCGATGAGAGCCCCGACTCTCTGGGAGGGAACCAGTGGTTTTGTACTCTGGATCTCCAGTCTGGATATTGGCAGGTAAAGATGAACAGTGGCGATCAGTCGAAAACGGCGTTCACCACTCATCAAGGGCTTTACAAGTTTACAGTAATGCCATTTGGCCTCTGTAATGCTCCTGCAACTTTCGAATCCATGATGGATCAGATGTTGCGGGGTCTACAGTGGAAAAAGTGCTTGGTTTATCTGGATGACATAATCATCTTCGGAAAGAATTATGTCGAATGTCTAGTAAACCTAAGGGAGGTATTTGAGCGGATTCAATCTCATGGGTTGAGGCTCAAACCTCAAAAATGCAAACTGTTTTGCAGATCTGTGGAATACTTGGGACGGATAGTTTCCGGAAACGGAATCCGGGCAGATCCTTCCAAGTTGGAGGTAGTGGCTAATTGGCCACGCCCCCAGAATATAAAAGACATAAGGTCTTTCCTAGGATTTTGTTCGTATTACCGCGACTGTATCCCGGGTTTTTCTGAAATTGCACACCCCATGCAACAGTATGTAGTACTAGATAAGCCAGGGAAGCAAAAAGAGATCCAATGGACTCCAGAAGCTGAACACGCTTTTCTGGGACTAAAAAGAAAGTTTATGGAGACCCCCTGTTGAAATACCCTCTACCCCAGGGTCGGTTCATTCTTGATACTGACGCTTGTAACGAGAGTGGCGTTGTCTCAGATACAGGATGGTGTGGAGGTTCCAATAGCTTTCGCCAGCAACAGCTTAAGTAAAAGCCAACGGAACTACTGTACTACTAAGAGGGAACTCTTAGCAGTTGTGGTGTATGTAAGAAAATATCGACACTTCCTAGCAGGTGGAGATTTCATCTTACGTACCGACCATTCTTCTCTCAAGTGGCTCTTTAACTTTAAGGACGCCGAGGGAATGATTGGAAGATGGCTGGCAGCTCTCTCCGAATTCGGGTTAACAAACTGTCAGATCGCGCACCGGGCTGGAAAGTCTCACATTAATGCGGATTGTCTCTCGAGGAGACCAGTGCGGAAATGTGGACGACCAGATTGCCGGGATTGTGGTGAGCATAGAGCAGTGATAGCTACTCTACGCTCCCAGAAAGTGAAGCCGCCACAAAACTATCAGTGGACACTAGAACAGATTAAGGAAAGTCAACAGGCTGACCCAGATCTGTTCCGGTTAACTAAACTGATAGCTAATGGGCTCCATAGACCTACAGGACCCGAGATCTCGCCTGAAAACCGAGAATTTCGGAATCTATGTGGTCAATGGAAAGAGCTAGAGGTCCGAGATGGAGTATTATATCGATGGAGAACCACGTTGCAACCACTTAAACGTGCTCTACAACTAGTGGTCCCTCGAGAATTACGATCCGGACTGATGACTCTATGTCACGAACATAGGAGTGCAGCTCATCTAGGACGGAAAAGGACGGTAGCCAGAATAAGGCGTTGTTACTACTGGCCTGGAATGGGTGCAGATTTTCGAAGGTGGATATCTGGATGTTCCATATGTAGCAAAGTCAAACCCGGGGTAGGAATCGGAAAGATGCCGCTACAACAGGAACTGTTTGGTGTCAGGTTTGCCAGAATCGCTCTAGATATCATATCTGGTATCGACGAGTCAGAGGAAGGAAATACCTGTATGATGGTGGTGATGGATTATTACACAAAATATGTGCAGATCTATCCCATGAAGAATCACAAAGCTGCCACGTGTGCGGAAGCTTTAGTGAAAAACTGGATGTTGCCTTTTGGAACTCCATGTGTACTACATTCCGACCAGGGAAGGGAATTTGAATCCCAGATCTGGAAAGAAATGTGTAGGATACTCGAGATCAAAAAGACACATACGAATCCATATCGTCCACAATCAGATGGTATGGTGGAGAGATTCAACCGGACATTGATCCAGTGTCTTCGGACCCTGGTAGATGAAAATCGGAAGGATTGGGATGAATTGGCACCATTTATAGCTCATGCGTACAATGGGACCATTCATTCAAGCACGGGGTGTTCACCTAATTTACTCGTCTTTGGCGAGGAAATAGTGATGCCCGCTGACATAGTCTATGGGGTTCCTGGAATGTCTACGGATGATCCTTGTCCCATAGGATTTGTCGAAAAGCTCAGAGAACGTTTTGTAGAGGGATATTACCTCGCAAGACGGAATCTGGCAAAAGCTGCCGAGTGGCAAAAGACTGGCCATGACGTCAATCTTAAACCACGTAAGTTCAGAGTAGGAGACCGGGTTGTACGATATCACACTCCGTTGGTAAATGTAAAACTCGCTCCTAACTGGGACGGACCATTCAGAATTGTTCAACTATTGTCAGAAATGACAGTAGTGATAGAAGATGAATGGTCAAGAAGGCGTTATAAATCCCATGTAGCTTGTTTACGACTATAGGAAGGAAAGCGCGAAAGTTCTGACTTTGAAGTTTCACACCCTGCTACAAAGCGGGATGTGTCACTGAACACGGGTCCTACTGGGGAACCAGAGAGGTCCCGGGTTCAAAGAGCCGGGAAGCCGGGTGTCAAACCCCCGTCAACACGGCAGAGGCAGACCCCGATGGGGAAGTCCCGGTCAAAGGCTACCGGGGTTCCGAGTGGGTGCTCGTCAACACGACGAAAACCGGGACGTCCGCGGAAGGTGATTCCTACTTACACTAACCTAAAAAGGGAAGTGTGGGTAGAGGAAAAACCTGACATGGAAAAGTCTAAATTTGCTACAAATCGAGCTGTGTATAATAAACATGGTTCGAGATGTAGAATGGAGTCTAAAATAGACTCAAAACCCCGCCGCAGCTCTCGACTAAAATCGAAGGCTGTGGTTAGCTACAAAGAGTAGTGGTGCCGGGGTTGTCGAAAAACACAACGAGAAGCAATGGTACGAAATGTAGATCGTTGGTAGTCAGTGGCGTGTCAATTATACATGAATGTTGATCAAACAGTTACCTTAAAATCAGTCGTTGTGTGCTGCAGCCCAGACGTTGTACAAGTCTCCCATACTATCGACGAGATACACGACGGCGATAAGAAAATCCACGCGGTGGAGAACTCGGGGTGGAGCTCTAAAAGGGGTTTCCCCGGGTTTCGGAACCTGTGCTGGGTGATTGAAGGCGTGAACGAATCAAGTCGAGCGTAACGCTGACCTTTGGTTTCTTCACGCATGCGGTGTTGAGACGCTCAAGATGAGCCAGTCTCGACATGGTTGATTGGTTCGCGACTGCGAATCTAGGTCAACTAGGAGTATATAAGACCCTGTTTTTTCAGTAGTCTTCACTCTGTGATCGGAGTGGTGCCTAGCACCACGGGAGTCGGGCGGTAGCAGCATGGCTGACCGTGCCCCGTCTACGGAGGGTGAGCGCAAGTTCCCCTCACCCCTGCCCGGATCCTCCGCTTCGGCTGAGCGGGGGGCAGATCTGGACGATGATGCTTTGCTCATCGGGTCAGATGATGGTGATTTTGACCTGGAAGGGGACGAGTCTGAGGACTCTGTTCTTCTTGGGGTAACCCGAGATGAACCACCCGGAAAGGGAAAAAGTCATACCGGGAAGAAGTCCGAGGTGGCCCCGGCCGCTAAGGGTTCTTCCGGTGCCCGTCCGAAGACGAGCTCAGTGAAAACTGAGGCCTCTGACTCAGATGTGGTTATGGCCGAAGGTTCCGAATCGGAGCGTGATACGCCGAGGCGAGGCCGAGCCCGCCCGCGACGTCGCTCTCCGAGGAAGTCCTTCGAAGAAATGGATTCCAGGCATGAGGTTTCTACTCAGAGCCTGGAACAGATGTTGGCTGGGATCCTAGAATGTACCAAAATTGGACTCCACCCGGAGTGGAGCTGGCGGAAGCCGGGACCTTTTTGGCCCCGGGTCTGGTAGCAAAACCCGGAAGGACCGAGGCTGGTACAGAGACAGCTATGGAGACTGATTCGTCAGTTGGGGGCGACTCTGTAACGGGGTCATCCAGCAAAGGTGATAAACCGGTGTCACAACCGGCTAAACCCGTGCCGGGGAAGTCTGTCAGCAACACTGAGGTGTCAAAACCTCAGGATGCTAATAAGGCTGAACCGCAGCTGTCGAAGCGGAAACGGGCTGAAGCGGAGTTGGTGAGAAGTGAAGGTCAGCTAGAAACGCGTGACTCGGGGAAAGGGAAACCTCAACTTGGGAAACACGAGGAGTCGAAGGGGGCTGAGTCGAAAGGCTCGGACAAACCCGCGGCGCAAGCAGGACCTAGTACGGCTGACGCTACACCGAGCACCTCAACAGGTGCCACGGGTGGCGAAGATGTCAAGTGTTGGGGAACGGAGATGGACAGGGCTAAACCCCTGGCCAAATCTAACCCCAACAATGATGACGGTGATTTCCAACCTGGCGTAAAGCGGGCTGGGAAGAGAACGGTAGCTAGACAGATACCCGCCTCTTTGCTGGGCAAGACTTATACTTGCCTAGAAGATCTCCGTCATGGGAACCGACATTACATCCCAGATGGTGTCGGTTTAGATGGAACCTCTGACGACGAGGAATGGTTGGTTGACGAGGGTTCTCCCAACACCTGGTACATCGACCGGGTGAAAGGAGTGTCCCGAGTCAGTCGACTGAAGTACGAGGATCTGGTCAAAGACCGCATCGCGTACGCATGGCACAAGTTTGGTAACGGCAATCATTGTGTCTTTCTGAGTTGCCATGGAAGGGACAAGATATTGTCACCGACCTACGCGACTGAAGGTCGTTACGCTAGGCACCTCGTAGAGGTACACTTAGCTGAGCGACCGTGGCTACAGTGTCTGGGTTAGAAGGGTGGTTCTTGCCAGGCCAGGTGTGCCAGTTCGAGGCGATCGTGTCTAGTCCGACACATTGCCCGGGAACACCGGACTGCTGGTGCTGCTGCTCGGGAACGGGTCATGAATCTGTGGCAGAGATTCATTGACTTAGGTTCCGATGCTCAGAAAGGCAAACTGGAACCCGAGACTTGTGTGACAGACGGTCGATTGTTTAAGATCGACAGATGTCAAAGGAGTCGAGGAAGAAACTGTCCCTTAGCCGGGAACCGTCTCAAAAGTCCTCGAAGGCTAAACGACGGGTCAAGAAGTTGTCATCGTCCTCGTCCAGCGAGAGTGACACTTCTGAACGATCCAGTCGGAAGCCTAAGAAGAAGTTGGCTCCTAGTAAGCACACCATCGCTGACGTGGTGGAAGCTGCTTACCAGGTTGCGCCAAGGTTGTCTGAGGGATTGAAACTACTCTCAGACAAGAGCGAAGGGAACGTTCCAACGGCTTCTAAAGCCAGCTGGGACTCGTCCTAGCTCAAGTTTCCCGGGAGTTTCCCCGCTCAACAGAGGTGCTACCCAAGCACCCGGGAAAGTTGTGGACGAAGAGGCCTTTCCGGCACTCCCTCCACCAGCCAACCCGGTTGTTGAGGTAAAGAAGAAACCAACGACACAACCACCCGTTGTGTCGAAGGTGACTTCTTCTCCCTGTGCGATGTCGGTTGAATACGTCCAACGGGCGGATCAACTAGAGTCGCACATAAGTGGCACCTTGGAGGGCCGCGTCCGAAGGGGCGCTCAGTCTCTCCATGAGGGCCTCGTTCAGGAGCTAGTTAACCTAGCCCGGTTCGAGGTGAGGGAAGCCACGAAGGGCCTGGCTAAACAGTACGCGTTGGACTTAGAGGACGCGCGTATTGCTAAAACCACGGCCCAATCGAGGTTTGCCCGGGCGGAAGCCCAGACCCATCGCCAAGATGAACGTTGTCTTCGGCACTTGGGTATGTCGCTCTATGACATCGGTGACGACCCGCAAGCCCTTGAGGAAGCGTGGTTGGCCCGACAAAGGAGCTGGGGAAGATTTCTTCAGTTCACCACAGAAGAATCAAACCCGACATGTCGGCAGCTCGCCGGCATGTTGGGATGGTCACCCGTGGAAGAAACTTCCCACCAGGACACTACATCCAGTCAGGCCCAGCCTATGGATGTCAGTGTGAACACTCCGCTGTCAGGACCCGGTCAGACCCAACAGGATCAGACTGAAGTCCTACAGTCGAAGATGCCTCCCGCCGTGACACGGGCTGAGAAATCAGCGAAGCCCTCCAAGGCTAAGCCGATAGATCAGCCCGAGGAACAAAGTGGGGCACTGGGGGTGAATGCCAACATCATCCCGTTGGAGTCTGGAATCTTTTTAGATACCAGACCAACCTCTCTGCAGCAGTTGATGTCTCAGTTGCAGCCTACGTCTGCGCTGAGTCCACTGCGACCAGAGAGGACCGCCCCGGCAACGTCGGTTCCACCGACGGCTAGCACACCAAGCCAGTCGGAACTTCTCGACCTCAGGATATCCTCTGACGAGGATATCTAGATGTTGACAACAACCGACTCGGCTGGTGCCTTACAGGCCGGGAAGACGCCGTCTAAACTCGGAACCGGCAGAGCCAACAACTCTCCTGGATCCGAAGTCAGACGGGTATGGGAAGTCCCGGGGAGGAAAAATTTTTTTCCGACCTAGCTACTTCCAGAATGTGGCCTCCTAGCCAGAATTCTGCACTTTCTCAGCGAACCGCAAGGATCGCTGGAAGGGGTAGAGGGAAAGTTAGGAGCGACCAATGATAAGCGATCCTGGGTTGGGGCTGGGGAAAGTGACTTCCCTAAGGCACAACCCTGGTTTCAGACGGCTGAAGGTTCTCTCGATGGTTAGGCCCGTGATAGGCCCCCATCACGAAAACCTCCGGCCTGTGGTGTGGATCCTGTCCACACTAGTCCCTGGTACCGGGTAAGAAAGACTATGCCTTTCGGGTATAGGACTGACTTACCAGGTCTGTGTCGGAACTGAGTTCATCGACTCGATAATGAGATAGTAGACGTAATCCCTGTTCTGTTGGATTACGCCGGCTATTTCTACCTTGGGTCGGTGATCGTAAGTTATGAATCCAGCTTAAAATTGGGGCCTTAATTGGTACTCGATTTAAGCCGAGGAAAAATATGCCAGTATAGCTGGAGCCAAATGAAAGAACACTGATACCACACACTCTTACCAGGTGGATGGAGAATTGTTTTGCCTTTTTGGGCGTTATTTCCGTATTCGGAAACTTTTCAACACAGAAGGTGTCTAGCCAGACTGACCCTTCTCTACATATGGATGTCTTCCAAACTGAAGAACAGTGGGAAGCCCAGCACCCGCCGGTATCGGGCTGAATGTAGTAGGTCTGCTACGCCGGTGGGCCAGCTGGGCTCGATACTCCAAGATGAGAAAGAGAACGACACTTCACTCGCCGGGAGCCAACAAAGGACTTCAACAAGATCCGGAACAGCTGGAGGCAGAGTGCTCGACAGGCCGGGCTGACCACCTGTAGGTCCACGACTGTCGAGTCTTCCCTGCCCAACGCTCAAGAAATACGCTCCCCGGCTCAAAATGGGTGAATATCAAATTTATTCAAGGTGCTAGCGAGGCTAGTCCTACATTCTTCGAATGTTGTTTCTTCTTTCCTAAATGTCGTATCTTCCATATTTTTAATAATTTCTCCATCTTACAATTCCACCTTTTTCACTTATACATTGGTATCAGTGAATTCTTGTGAACACCAGGAAGCTAGAGAGTAGACCAAGAACTGCTGGATTTACGTTGTAATTTTTAATCGGGTAGTCCCTTAGCAGCAAAATGGCTGTCTTGGTTTCCCCCCTTAGTAAAAACTGGGAGGGGTAATGTAGTGGGATGGGAATCCAGCAGTGTTCGTTTGTTTCACGGAAGGTGGCGCGATATGCCGATCCTTACTGTGTAGTGATTCCGGACAACGCCGCACATGAGAGTGGCGCGGCGGAGACCGGGATTACGTAACGCTTAGTATATATACTCAGCGTTCACAGTAGGTCGACAGGCTGTCCTCGCGCGTCTCTTCTACGGAACGGACCCTTGGACCCTCACTTTGCAGGCGGGTTCTCGTAACCTTCCTGGTGGTTAGGCGAATCTTCCGGATTAGCCTATCCAGCGTTACCTAGCACCCATGTGCTAGGGTACTGTACTTGTGGGGAAGATCTTCCAGATCTTTCCGGGAAGTAAGTGATTAATAAACATCCCTGTTTATTAAATGACGTTGTTGTGTTATGTGTGATTAGGTCTGTGCAAACTAGCCGAAAACCGAACCAACCTATGTTGAGTGCGTAGGGTGGGATCCTGCCTGGAACTAGCGTTCCGGATTGGGGTCATCCAACCTGCTAGACAGGCGGCGACCACCACATTGTTATATACAGTGTCACAATATGTCGTCCCGCTGATGTTGCGATCTGTAGCACCCGATGTTGTGTGTATGTTTTGGTGCTCCACGACCACAACACCTCAAGACAAATATGCACATGATTATTCAAAACCTAGCAAGACAACCAAATCATGACTAATCTCGCTTATATCTTGTGTGTTGGTGGAATCAGGGCCCTGTTTTTTAGTCACGACATTTGTACATTACGACATGTTTCAGCTGTCAGTGTCCTATAGAGCTACGATCATAGGCTGGCTGCAACACTTGCTGTAGATCAACACATAGGGAGGTAAAAGGTGTGCTATAGTCATGACACTCAGTGGCCACTGGACCGGAAAGTGTCACCCTAAGTGTCGTAGATCTAAGACCACTCTGGACATGTCGTACCGAATGTGCAACTTCACTTCCCGTTGGAATAAAGCGATGAAATTTTAGCACGACTAAGGTATACATATAACCTATAATCGTACCAAATATGAAGAAAATCGGCCGCATCGTTCCGAAGATTTCGGTGTTTGAATTTCGTCATAGCAAATGCTGCTCTGGTGGCCAGTGTAGCTCTACCCTCACTCTGCGCTTACTTCACTCTCCCAGCAGAGATTCCGCGCTCTTTACCACGAAAGATCTGCTAGGAGAGTGTTTGTAAATATCCGAACGATAGCCCAATGTTTTAAATTCAAACGCCGATATCTTCCGAATGGTAGGTCCGATTTTCTTCATATTTAGTACGATTATAGGTTATAAGTATCCCTTACTCTTGTTAAAATTTCGTTGCTTAATTCGTATGGAAAGCACAGGGACTACGCAGTGACGTTTTATAGAACCTAAGACCACGGACTTGGAACACCTGGATTAGAAACAACCGGCCTCTGGCGTATCTATCTCTGCCTCGGCATTGTTAGGGTTCCGAAAATGTCCGCTAGACGGCGCAACTGTCATTTGGGGTTAGTTCAATATTTTGCCACCAGGATCGCGACTGTCGCATCTGGGAGGCTCATTCCCATGCCCCTAGGCCTTAAAGAAGTATTTGTCAGTCGATTCCAGATATATACCTGGGAAATCTGGGAAATTTGCCTACCGGCCCCAACTATTCTAAGACAAAATGTGCCGTAACTTTAAAAAAATCTAGTGCACTTAGAACCCTAATTCCAACTGTCCCATGTAGGTATATATCTGGAATCGACTGACAAATACTTTATTAAGGCCTAGGGGCATGGGAATAATTTAAGAATCTGGATTTTCTGGATTTTTCCCCTGAAAATCAGGGAATTTTGACTGCCGACCCAACTGAAAGTGACACAAAATGTGCCGTAACTATTGCACTTAGAAAGCTAATTCCAACTGCACCATGTAGGAACATACCAGGAATCGACTGACAAATACTTTATTAAGGCCTAGGGGCATGGGAATGAATTGAAAATGACTTTTTCCCAAGACTGACATCCTGAAAATCTGGGAAATTTGCCTACCGGCCCCAACTATTCTAAGACAAAATGTGCCGTATCTTTAAAAAAATCTAGTGCACTGAGGACTCTAATTCCAACTGTCCCATGTAGGTATTTATTTGGAATCGACTGACAAATACTTTATTAAGGCATAGGGGCATGGGAATGAATTGAAAATAATTTATTCCCAAGACTGACTGCCTGGAAATTTGTCCGCAGGCCCCAACTATTCTAAGACAAAATGTGCTGTAACTTTGAAAAAATCTAGTGTACTTAGAACCCTAGTTCCAATTGTCCCATGTAGATAGATACCTGGGCCCTGTTTTTTAGTCACGACCATCGTTATGTACGACATATTTCAGCTGTCAGTGTCCTATAGAGCTAAGATCTTAGAGGATCGGCGAAATATCGTGGGGCTACGACACTTAGGGAGGTAAAAGGTGTGCTATAGTCACGACAGTCCGTGGCTAATGGAGCGGAAAATGATGCACAAAGTGTCGTAGGTCTAAGACAACTATGGACATGTCGTACCGAATGCAGAACTTCACTTCCCGGAGAAATTAAGCGATGAAATTTTAACACCAGTTAGGGAAAGATATAAGCCATAATCCCTCCAAATATGAAGACGTTCGGCCTTTCCGTTTTGTTGTTATTCGCGTTTGAATTTCTTCTGCTATGGTGGCCAGTGTACTCTCCCATCTCTCTCCCACCATCAGAGCACGCCTCCGCTAATTTATGCGGCAACCTTGACATTGACTGCACTTGTTACCAGTTTGCCCCCTAGCAGCTACTCAGGGAACCAGCATAGGCCAAAAAGCAAAAGCCTATGTAGCTGATAAAGAGTTTTCACCACTTCCCGGATGAATTAAGACATGAAACTTTAACACGAGTTAGGGACACATATGACTTATAACTATTCCAAATATGAAGAAGATCGGCTGCCCCCATCCACTGATATAACCCAAACGGTTCCCTAGTCCTGTGATAGAACCTAAGACAGTTCTATACTTGTCGTAACGGGCGACACTTTTAGTGGCGATCTCCCATGCCGCGCTATGACACCGTCTATAGGACGGCGGCCATCTTTTGTCTTGCAAATATGTCATAGATCGGCTCTACGATCTTAGGCCTGCGACATTCACAAATGTCATGACTAAAAAACAGGGCCCTGGAATCGATCGACAAATACTAAATTAAGGCCGAGGGGCATGGGAATGAATTGCAAATAATTTTTTCCCAAGACTGACTGCCTGAAAATCAGGGAAATTTGTCCGCTGGCCCCAACTATTCCAAGACCATAGAAAAAAGGATTGCACATAAACACCTTAGGAAAGTAAGTCATGATTATACACTCAGGAAAGAATGAATGTATGTATCACAAGTGAAAGAGCTTGCTCAATTAAAAAAAAAACAAAAAAAAAACATCAGCAGCGCCACTTTTAACCCTGGTGGCTTAAAATGGAACTATCGCCAAATTTTTCCTAGCGGATTTTACGGAAATTAGCGCTCTACCCGCGAAATGCACTCAAGCGTAGCCGAGGCGAACAGATCGTTGAACAAACATGGGAATGGCCCGCGTTTCCCATTCATAGATATAAGTCCGTGCTAAGACAGTTCTATACTTGTCTTAACTTCGGACACATTTCGCCAAGATCATTTGATTCAACCTATGACACTGTCTATAGCACACCCGCCATCTTGTGTCGTAGACAATGTCGTAGAATCTTGATCCGATCTCAGGCGATCGTAGACTTGCGATATCATAACTATAAAACAGGGCCTAGCACTTTAGTGTACAGTAAAACCCTGTGCAAGCGGACACCCTTCGTTCTGTGCCAAAGTGTTCGCTTACACTGGGATTTCAAATTTCCTCCCGTCCAATATACATACAAGTGTCATATATGCCAATATGTAGGAGAGAGAGAGGCGATGATAAATCTGAAATCCGTTTTCCGATATCTTAAACACAGGGTTTAAGGCCTTTTCGTACCGCAATAACTGTTCGCTTACGCGGGGTGTCCGTTAGGCGGGGTTCTACTGTACTTTTTAGCATGCCCTGTGTTTCTGTGTTAACAAAAAAATATACAAAAAACTATTCTTTTTTCAGGCCACCATGCTGAAAGTCAAGGTCCCAAATCATCAAGCCCAGATGACTAAGGGACTTTATGATCTACAGACCCAAGGTCAGATGTGCGATCTTCAATTGACCTCTAAGAGCATAGAGATTGACTTCCATAAGGTCGTTCTGGCAGGTATGGGTGATCTTGCCCTTGCCAAAGTCAGATCTGGTGTTAAACCAGACGGGCAGTGTTCAATAGTAGTCCGTGAAGCCTCTGTAAGAGCGCTAACGTCAGTAATCCGGTGCTTGTATCTCGGAGAGCTTCACTTTAATAAAGAGGATTCCCAGGAAATAATCCAGATTTCTGAGGATTTAGGTCTGGTTAAAATGACTAGTTATCTTAAATCTCACCCGGCTCTAAATAATACAAAGCAAACACGGAGCAGAGAAAAAAAGGTGATCGTTGACTCGCAGACTGTGCCAATGGCCTGTAAAAAAGAAACTTTGTCATTGACATCTAAAAGAGAAACTACGCTGGTGGCTTCGAAAAAGAAGACACTGATCTCTAAAATGGAAACTACGGCAATGACATCTAACACGGCAACGGATCTGATGACTTCTCCAGTGGAAACGACGCCAATGCCCACTAAAAGGAAAACTGCACCAGAGCCTTTTCCCTCTGAGATTCTGCATAAAACATATGAGTTGAAGCCTAACTCTACAAGCATAGCATCCGATGGTGTTGAGAATGGGAAAAGCAAGAGAGACATCCCTAGTGAAGGTAGGTGAAATGTAAAAGTAAAATCTACTGGTGGTGGCTTTCATACAAAAGTCTATATTATTTTTACAGGGCTACCACATATCAGGGAAAACCATCAAAAAAGTTTTTCATGTCAGTGAATTCTCAGGAGATTTTGGTATTTCCCCCCTCCTAACGTAATATTATCTATAGATAATAAATATCGTGGTATACCTACATTTTGTGCAAATTTGAAATTTATTGATACATAATTTCCGTTCTTAAAACAATTCCATAAAAGAGAAGAACGTCTTTGGACGACAGTGTATGTCTTTTAAAATAAAAAGAAGAGTAACGCAGGTCGAACAGAAAAAAAGAAGCAAATGATGCCTTAAGGCATCATGCGCTATGGGCTGGTTGGTGCATTAAGGCATCATCCACCCTTAAACGAGTTAAATGAGACTTACCTTGGTAGAAGGTGATATTTGACCTGAAGTCTACGATGTTACAGGTCCGTTGGATTGAGCCACCCAAGACTGTTGTCCCCCCTACCCTAACCAGGTGAGTTGCTCATGGGGGTTTGCTCCTTAGGATTCTAAATACTGCTGGTACCTGGTGAGAGCCATATCTCTGTTGCTCAATCCGACGACCCTGTAACATCGTGGACTTCAGTTCAAATATCACCTTCTACCAAAATTCATATTTAACTTGTACTTTTTGCCAACTCATATTCTATTTATTCAATCGCAGCAGAAAGTGTAGGTGAGAGCAGCAGTATCAAGAAACCAGCACTCCACGAAGATATCGCAGGTGATTTGGGTGCAATTGTCCAGGCTGGTGTATCAAACGACGCCTCAGTCATCACACCTGATGCCATAGGCCATTCTGAAGAATACCCCAGTGAACCACTTCAGGCCTTTCTGAACTTGACAATCGATGAAGAGTGTAATGGCCCAAGCAAAGCCAGCAATTCTACAGACAAGAAAGTGGAGAAGAAACCAAACAAGATGTCTAGACCAGGGCAAAAATCATGCTATAAATGCCATAAAAGCTTTGAGTCACCAGAGACCTGTGCAGCTCACAGGTTTGTTCTATTCATCACATTGTGTCATGGATTATTAAAGTGTCAGTCTAAGAAAAGCAGATGAGGCAGGATAGGGAGATGGTGTATGTGTCAAGCCTAACCGATTATGGCATCGCTGAGAGACTTGCGATATCGTGACTAAAAACAGGGCCCTGGAATGTATTAACTTATAGATTACATAGACATTTAGTCATTGATGATAATTTCAATTCCTAGAAATTCGAAAATGGGTTTGAAAAAGCCGTAAACCATGGGTGTGGTTTACGGCCACCAATATAGAATTGGTAGTGGTTTACTGTAGCCGCATATATTTTCAACTGAGACTTTGTAAACCTTCGGTAAGAAAAGACAATAATCGAGGATTTTGTTTTACCGGCAGCCATAATCCACAAGAGGTGAATCTCAAGTGGTTCACAGAGCTGACCATCCCAAAACCATCGATCGTTGTATTTCTTACCCAAGGTCATTGATGATTATGTGTTAGTTAGAAGTGTGATTACCAACGGCTGAAGTAATCGCCTTCCTATTCATACCCAACAGAGCAACGTGTGAAGTAAAGATCAAGAGATGCGACAAGTCGATCATCAAAGCATTGCCGTTCTTGTGCCGGAGATGTTTCAGCCGCTTCCCAACAGATGTCGCTCTGAGCACCCACCGCGCTACATGTCGGGTACGAGAACTTCCGATCAAACCTCGTTTTATTCCGACAGATTGTACAAGCTTCCTTATATGACGTTTGATGACGCCGTGTACCATCATGTTCCTCCTATATACCCGATCCGGGAACTTTGCACCATGTGGTTAGTCAAGTGGCATATCTTTCATTTTGTCTGGTGGAGCACGCCCAAATCAGGGTAGAGTCTAATTCTACCAGACTGCCCTATGGCCCCGCACGACGTGGCCCGATGCTCTCCCGATAGATACATGGCTAGTGCAGATTCACAACACTGATAGATCCCTGGCAGACAGGTACTCGGTACCTCACAGCGAAAAGAGCAACAGGGGACATCGTGTGGGCCCATTAGAGTATTGTGGTAGGCTCCTGACAAAAGCTTTTCGAATATGATTTGTTGGCCGTTAGCCGTGCGCCTCTTCTATACTTTATACGTAAAGACTCATATGAAAATAATAAGCTATAAGTAGTAGTGCCATTCGGTGTTTTTTTTCTTCAAATAATGACGATATTGACGATATACAAAATGTATTCGCTAAAAGATTTGATGTGTATTCAATTAAGATTTGATGTGTATTCAATTCACTAACACTTGCATCCATAGCCGGGGCGGCCTTTTTATCTTTTCCCGTCAGAATAGAATATAGATAAGGGCATAAGATGGCCGCCGGCCGACAGGTAATGTAGAGGGATAAAAATGTCTGGAAGATATTCGCTGTGTTGTCATTCAAATGCGATCGTTACTCTGGAGGCAGAGGGGGATAGAGTTATTTATTATGATCACCGGATGACAGTACCAGAACACACAAACTTGGACGACTACGGGTCTACTCACCGCGGTTAAAACAGTCCATTCTAGAAACAGCCGCCTAAGGGTATTGGAGGAAGGCTATAATTCTCCCCCACTAAGAATCCATCAGAAATATAGTGGTGTGCACCTTCTCAGGATGCCTTATGCGCCTCCAAGCGGGCGTGAAGGAGAGTGTGTGGAATGGGTCTATGCAGAAAGAAGGGGAGGCGTGTGCAGCCAGCGGAGCAGCGTGAAGCAGAGCAGTAGGTTAGCAGTTATCGGGGAAGTGGCAATCGGCGACCGGGAAAGCTTTTTGCAGGCCGGAATGTTAAGGCAGGTTTTGTCCCACTGGGGCCGACCCGCACAGGGAGCCGACTTTACTGGTACTCCTCTCTCCGCAGATCTCTTGTGTTGCTAGGGCTTGTTCGTTGGACCATAAAGAGCGGTGACCGGAGGTAGCGGCGGCGGCCAAGGGAGGGTCTGAATGGTGTATTCCATCAGATAGGCCAGATTTCAAAGCCATTAGGCTTCCGCCAAAGATGTTTATAGTATACAAAACCAGGCGGCTTGCGCCGTACGACCATTGTTACGGGCGACATGTTTTTGCTGTCAGTGTACTATAGTCACGATAGTTTAGGGGGTCGGGTAACTATCACTGCTCTAAGAGACTTAGGGTGGTCTGAGGTGTGCTATAGTCACGAGACATGTAAGGTCACGTGGGTTAATTTGTCTCCCAAACTGTCTTAGATAGGTATACATATAACCTATAATCGTACCAAATATTATGGAAATCGGCCTCACCGTTCTGAAGTTATCGGCGTTTGAGTTTCGTCATTGCAAATACTGCTCTGGTGGCCAGTGTAGACCTACCATCACGTGATCTGATTTATGCGGCGACCTTGACATCGACTGTGCTTACTTCACTCTCCCAGCAGAGATTTGGCATGCCATACCGCGAAAGATCTGCTAGGAGAGTGCGTGTACGATATCCGATCAATAGCCCGATGTTTCAAATTCAAACGCCGATAACTTCAGAACGGTGCGGCCGTTCTTCCTCATATTTGAAACGATTATAGGTCATATGTATCCCTTACTCGTGTTAAAATTTCATTGCTTAATTCGTATGGGAAGTATGGGAAATCCTCTATATACGCACAGTGAGGTTCTATAGACCCTAAGACAGTTCTATACTTATCGTGACAGCCGATACTTTTAGCGGCGATCTCCCGTGGCGCACTACAACACCGTCTAAAGAACACCAGCCATCTTTTATCGTTGAAAGTGTCTTGGGATCGTTGGTAGGTCGTGGGGCTTCCTGGGCGCACAATGATCGCGACTAAAAAGCAAGGCCCTGGTCGGTAACAGGCACAAAATATCTAATCAGGGCCCTGTTTTTTAGTCACGACATTTGTGAGTGTCGCAACCCTACGATCGCACAGCCGATCTACGACCTTTTTGGACGACAAAAGATGGCCGGTGTTTTATAGACACGATCGTAGTGCGGCACGGACGATCGCCGCGAAAAATGTCGGCCGCCACGACAAGTATAGAACTGTCTTAGGTTCTATAACATATCACTGTGGGTATATAGAGGATTTTTCCACTTCCCGACGGAATTAAGTCATGAAATTTTAATACGAGTAAGGGACACATATAACCTATAATCGTTCCAAATATAAAGAAAAACGGCCCTAGCATTCCGAAGTTATCGGCATTTGAATTTCATCATAGCAATCGTCTGCTCTGGTGGCCAGTCACCCTCCCACCTCCCGATACGCAGTCAATGTCAAGGTCGCTGCATAAATTAGCGGAGATGGGGAAAAATACACTGGCCACCAGAGCAGACGGTTGCTATGATGAAATTCAAACGCCGATAACTTCGGAACGGTCAGACCGATCTTCTTCATATTTAGTACGATTATAGTTTATATGTATACCTTACTCGTGTGAAAATTTCATTGCTTAATTCCCACGGGAAGTGAAGTTGCGCATTCTGTACGACATGTCTATACTATAGATGTCTTAGAGCTACGACAGTTTGGGAGTCAAATTTACCCACGTGACCTTACATTTGTCGTGACTATAGCACACCAAACACCGCCCTAAGTATCGTAGGGCTGCGATGAATGGCCAACCCCCTAAAATGTCGCATCTATAGTACACTTGCAGCAAAAACATGTCGCCTATAACGATGGTCGTGTCTAAAAAACAAGGCCCAGGCTTTGCCGTACGGCCGCCGCTGGTGAGCTGTGACATGCTCCAATGCACTTATTTCTATATATCCGCCTGATAGTGGTTAATGCGGTATATTTAGTATATGCTTTTTGAAACACTCCCTGAACAGGGTAGCGGCGATGGGGTAGCAGCGATGAGGGGAGCGGTGATCGAGGGAAGCAGAGACCGGGCCGATACAAATGAATGGAGTGTTTTTCTACTGCTGTCTATTTATTAAAACCAGCTTCATGTTGCTGAACATCAACAGGATAGATAAACGAACTTTGCAATGGTAATTCTTTAAAACGGGTAAATGAATCTTTATTTTACCCAATATTTTTTTCCTTAGGCTTAACGTTAGGAACTTATACTCCACGCCCGTAAAGGTAGTGTACCCGATACTCAATGGCTAATTGATGATTTATCCCATTAATCAATAATGTTATACGGGGTAAGATAAGATCAGAGACCCACTCGATGAAAATAACTTGGTCTGAACTCGACCTCGTTTGACTGCTACGTAGTTCACTCAGCTTCGTTGGTGAATTACTCTGCGGTCATACTCAGTGGAGTATGGATCAAGTTATTTTCATCTCATAAGTTTCCTTATAATGATGTTACTGTTATTAGATATTTCCTTTCTGATCACAATTAAATCTTTAACTGGCTGTAGGTAGAATATTTACCTCATAAAACTCTATAGAATTTTATCTTACATACTGGAAGTAATATTTTACCTTATTGACCACAGGTAAAGAGGAAGCGGATTGAGCGTAAGTGTCGGAAGTGCCAGGTGATATTTGACGACGTGGAGGAGTTGAAGGCCCACCGGAAGCTTCACTCGTTGGAGTGGAACGAGGCATACGTGCGTGTGAAACAAAACTTCCCCTGTAACCTGTGTGACTATACATGCACCAACGAGAAGTCCCTACTCACCCACCAGACAAAAGAGCATGATAAGCCGTTGACGGGCACTGACAAGCATCCCCTTCTTCATTGCAAGGTAAGAAAATGTTCCAGTACATTTAGAAACATGGTGAAATAGAAGTTCTGAACACTGTCGTGCCTCCAGAGTTAAGTCATGTTATGCACTGATGATAAGAAGAGGACGCCTCAGAACTGAATTAAAGTTGTGGTGTAAACTAAAGTTAGGTGCAGCTGCAAACTGTGGCGCCATCTCATCTTGGTTTCATGTTGTGGGACTGTCCTGACCTGTCTGGATGCTGTGGTTTGGATACATACTCTAGGACTGTTCGTTTTGCAGACCCTTGGATGCCCATACAAGACACTGTTCCAGTTCCAGATGAAGAACCACATGAGCACACACACTGCAGAGCGCGCCTTCATCTGTGAGGTGTGCGGCAAGGCCTTCAAGCAGCGCAGTGTGCTCGATGTTCATGTGCGCACTGTGCACACCTCACCCAAACTGCAATGTCTACAGTGCAGCAAACACCTCAAAACCAGGATGGCGCTAAAGGTAAGTGTTTTGATTAGACTGAAAAGTTTCAAATGGACTTCAAAACATTTAAATGCCTTATATGGTGGTTTATATCAGATGTACAAAACCATGCAGATAAGAACAAATCCTTTATTCTCACAAGAACAATAACTCCTCTAATTTGATCTGATTCACGCCGGCGAGTTCATGCAGGACAGATTGGGGGAGCTATCGTAGGTGTACTCTTGCCTGAGTCTGGAGAAAGACTGGTCCAAGAGGGACAATAAAAGACATTAAGATTTTAACAGGCCTTTAGGTCTCTCCAATGTAAATTCCAAATGTTAGGCGAACTCTGAGGCCCTTTGGATGAAGTTCTCTGAGTGCCGCCGAGTCCCTCCGGATCCCCTCCCCCATCCAGCCTGCGTGCTCCTACCGGCACTACAATATCTTTTATTGTCTTGTAAAATTAGTGGAATCATAATAACGATACCATGACGTTCATAAAGCTATTCATCGTTCGAAATTACTCATGATGTATCCAACAAATATCAGTGAGAAAAGACTACACATGCCCTCCCTACACATATCGTACCCCTGCGCTGCATCAACACATCATTGTACCAAACTGTATCTTGTCTACACTCATCGTGGCTTCACTAATCCTCCCAACACACTCTGCCCATCTATAATCTGTCTAAACATACATGTACATGTATAATCTTCATACACTAATAAATCCTATGATGTAGAGAAAGCCTATCAAACTTTTAACTCCTCGTGAAATGATGAATGTCCACTCCGGATTTATTCCTTAACTGTCGATGTATCAACCCTTTTGAGTCTTCTTCAGGACATAATATAATGAGGTCACTCAGTTGAACTCTTATATTTCTAGGTGGTAAGAACATATGTAAAGAACATATAAAATACTCCCGTAACATAGTTGCAAAACAAGGGAGTAGATAAGAATTCACAAGAGTCTAGATTCGACGATCCACGGTGAATAGCTAATTAATCTTATGAAAGGCGATACTGAGGCACAGTTTAGCAATTGTATCGTTTCCGGGTCCGGTATGTGTGCATTATCAAAAGGTGACTCAGATGTCTGACTGGAGGCGTTATGTCGTTGTCAAGGTAATGGTCGATTCGTTCATGCTGGGTTTGTGGTCGAGGTAGAGCCCTCAGGGTGACTGCAGGAGAGCATTTACCAGGGTTTGTACAGAGCCTGGAAAACCTGGAAATTATGCTTTTGGGTTTTCCAGGCCTGGAAAAACCTGGAAGAGCCTGGAAAATATAGATTTTTCATTTTTATAGAAATGGAATGTTGCAACTGGCTAAGATAATCATACTACCTGAACACAGATAATGCCCCCAGTCAATAGACCCGAATCCCCGACTAACCAGTCTTAAAAACCGCTCAGCAATTATAGGGTATGTTGTGTTACAACTACCAACAAGTACAATGTATTTTTAAAAATGGTGCAATTATATTATATCAGTAACTACCTTTTGGATAGGTCGTGGCTTGTGTTTCAACCACTGTAATATATACCAAGAATGTAAGCCCAATAAGGTACAGAATACCATGGAACAGGCAGGTAACTCAGTTGTTATACTGTGAAGAACCTATTCTAAACCACATCTGAACAGTAGTCACATAAAGGGCATTCATTGTTGGTAAAACTACTAAGTAATTGAATATTTCCTATACACCTATGCCTAAAAATACTCCAAATACCAACCTCTGGTATGCAAGTGGTAGTTGAAGCGTACCAGCATACTGTGCCGGTATGGCGCCATACCACCATACTTTGAACACTCAATCTGATTGGTTAAGAAAATCAACTGACCTATTTATGACGCGATGCCGCGACATCGCGATGCCTTGCGTAAACAATTGTTACAAAATGTAAACAAAGTCGATCGTAAGCAAATGATTATTCAAACATATGCTATTTGTGGGTATATATGAAAATATAGAAAATAATGACCAAACAAGACTAGCATAGCGATGCACAGCAATCTAATTACCTACCACATATAAAACGTGTAATTTTCGGTACTATCCGCTTGAAGAGTCTACCGCACATAGAGACAGAGTGAACCCGACCTAGGGTTGGAGAGCGAAGGCCCATGAGAGTGAGATTCTCGTGCAGTGAAAAACTCGAACCTGGGACCCGTTTCAATAGTCTGTAGGACGTCCGTTATTGGGATTAGTGACACAATAGCGTTACTTCGCGTTGCAGTAGTTAAGGGACAACCGTTTGTGGGACATAGGGTAACAGACAGGCGCAAATAGTGGCTTGTACCATTTCAGAAGTGGCTGTCCGGTCACTAAAAGGGTCACTATAGTGTCTATAATAGCGAGAGGGTATACCCTCTCGTTTCTATTGTCACAAACGTGTAACTTCTCTTCCCGTAGGAATTAAGCTCTGAAACTGGGACCCCAGTTAGGGACACATACAACTTATAAACATGCAAAATATGAAGGAGATCGGGCCATGCAATCCAGAGATATTCACATTTTAATTTTGTCATAGAAAATGCTGCTCTGGTGGCCAGTGTAAAATTACTCAAGCGCAGTCTATAATTTATGCTGTGACCTCACCTTCACAGCACTTGTTCCCGGTAGCACTAACACCATCCATTGTCAGGGCCAGGGAGCAATGTCACAATGTCGCCGATAGTGAACGGACACACCACCCCAATAGTGACATGCCTTTTGAAACGAGAATTAAATTTTGTCACTATTCCTGTCACTATTCCTGTCACTAGTCGTGTCACTAAGTGGCTTAGTGACCCATTCTATTGAAACGGGCCCCTGTTCTTCTTTTTTGTGGGACTCTACTCAGACAAACTTATTACCTACCACATATAAAACGTGTAATTTTCTGTATTATCCGCTTGAAGAGTATCCCGCACATAGAGACAAAGTGAACCAGACATAGGCATGGAGACTGAAGGGCCACGAGAGTGAGATTCTCGTGCAGTACTTAACTGAATCCTGTTATAATTTTTTGTGTTTCTCTACACAGATGTAATTCTATCCTTAGGATTTATTTCATGCCATACTGAAAGCATGATTTAGAACTGTAGTTTTCTAATCCACCTTTCTCGTGAGAAAACAATGAGATCACATTTCGCTGGTTCAAGTGATAAGTAACCAGCTTCAATACTCGGCTGATTACCCTCACCCACCATCAGTCTAAGTATTTGGCCTTGCTAGAACAACTGGCTCTGCGGAGTAGTCGGCAGAGTTTTTGGCTGGGAATGCGAGTGTCGGGGGTTCGAATCCCGCACTGGCGGTTTTGATTAGCCCTTTTAAAACTTCGCTGATTCCCCCCTCCCACCAACAGTCTAAGTATTTGGCCCGTGTTGGCGAGTACGAACCCGACGTTATAGTTACATCATGTGGAGGGTTGTTGGGGGTATCGGTTGGGATATCGCCTGAAAATTCTGGTGGGTGGAAGCGCATTTTTTATCATTTCAACAGACACCCTGCCCCAGGTCCCAGCAACCCTCGGGCGACACTCGAGCGACGCGCCAGCCACCCCCAACAGACACTCTCAAACCCAGCAACCGAAAGCAGATGTCTGGCAGATGAACATCGGGCGAAATACCGACCTGCTCCACCAACCAGACAAAATCTTGATTTCATCAGATTTTCCAGCAACCCTTGCAACCCTTGTGCAACCCTTGTACGGGCGTTGTACAACGTTTTCGTCTGGTTGGTGGAATACAGCCTTAACGGCGTTTTATTTTTCGGACTCCGACTCGACGAAGTCGCTAGTTCTTTTATAATTCATTTCGAGCCATGCCAAAATCAAAGTTTAATGTTGTAGTTTTGTGATCTACTTTTCTCGTGAGAAACCAATGCGATCTCAACTTTCGCTGGTGTCAGTCCAAATAATTCTGATCGCTGATGATCAGCTCAAAAACCTGTGTCATACGAAATGATTACCACTGTGTAGTATGTCCCGTTGTCGCTAGGGCCAGGGCTATTGATGGTTTCCCTGGCGAAAACGGGACGTACTACAGTCTATAGTCCAATATGAATCACGCTGGAAGCCTGCGCATCTACCACTCGCGTCGCTACGATTAGGGGTGACTGCAGATGTGCAGGCTACCAGCGTGAATATGAATCGACGAAGTCGCTAGTAACTAGTATATGAAGTGTCAAGCAATATTACGATACATAGCAACACGAGTGCGTGTAATAACGGAAATACGTAAATAAATCATAAATAATCAATATCAGTACAAAAAAAATCAGACAGGAAATTAATGAATAATATTATGAGACTAATTTTCGCAAAACAAAGAATTTTCTAATAGTTTGAATTCTATTTACGAAATCGTGGCTATGAATGCTTCGATAACGCCGTTAATGAGGTCAAGTAGTCCCCTCCCGGATGTTCTGCAGTAAGGTGTGTCTAAGACTCTGGTTGGAGAGTAAATATCGCACATGCGCGTAGTGCCTAGCAGAAAATAACTTCCGCACTACCAGTCGTGTTTGATTTTTGCTTCGATGTCAACTTATTTTGGTAAGTTATTGCATATCTACGAGTTATTACAGGTGTATAGTACAAGTGAAACTTGTTAACCTAATCGGGATGGCATATCGTACCTTGTTACTATCGGTAAAATTATCGCATTCGCTCTCCGAGCTCATGCGATAATTTTACCAATAGTAACGCAGTACGTATGCCATCCCAATTAGTTTAACTAGTTTCCCTTAGGGGCCCCTCCCACCTACTACGATTAAGTCTACGATTAACCCCTTGGCCGCGTCGGCGACAAACTGAAAAAATCGTGGAGGTGTTGCCGACGAACTCGTCAATTAGTCAGGTTTTGTCGCCGACGAACTAGCTCCTCGCCGACGCACTACAACAAAAAAAACGCTAATCGTAGAGGCTCTACGATATTCAAACATGTTTGAATTTCATAGTGCGTCGGTGTGCGTCGGAAGGTTAATCGCAGACTTAATCGTAGTGCGTCGTAGTAGGTGGGAGGGACCCCTAAAGTACTGGTTTATGTGGTCATTATTCATTCATCTCATCCCATCGATTCTCCTAATGCAAATTCTTGTTATATACGCATCTATTATGCCCACTATATATCAATATAATTGTGGAAAATGGCGACTGCGTAAAAAAGTTGTACCAAGATTTGATGTATTATCCAAAAAACAAGGTGTATCGGCAAAATAGATATAACTTATAAGAGTTTTTTTCTGGAAAAACCCGAAGGACCGGGCGGAAGAACGGGAAATCCGAGCTCGGACATTTGTGCTTTTTTGTACTTATGAGAACCCTAATAAACATGATTTAAAGAAAATAACCATCAACAGTACCCAAAAATGTAATTCCATGAAGTTGTAAACTGGTGGTCCGTTGAGACCAGTCGACAGACTGGGGTTATACCAATATAAAGAAATGTCTGAAAAAAATACAATGAATACTGTCTACATATGCCCTACCGACACGCGCTCTGCTTACCAGCATCAAACCGGCCCATATTCCACCTACATTAAAACACACTACATTTGCTGTCTGCTTCCAGGCGCATATAAAGAGAGTACACCAACAGGTGAAGAACCTAGCATGCCCAGATTGTAAATTCAAGTCCTTCGACGCGGCCACGATGGAGTCTCACCGACACTCCAAGCACAACGTCCCTTTCCCTGACAAACACAAAAGGTAGGTAATTTAAAATCTCAGCCTTATAAAATGACACCGTCATTTCGAAATGGGCTTTGCGTGTGAGGTACTTCTATAGAACAACATCATCGAGTCCTGTATGATTCATGTCATAGAATGAACATGGTAAGTTCTACATTCATTACAGTAGAAGTATGTGCATGGATGTATGAAAAACCCACTGCTTGGTTTGCAATGTATTCGACCAAACACCTACATTGCAACATATCTTTTACTATTAGAGGAATGAGTATATGCGCGTAATTCGTTTATGATACATATTCAGAGTATCTCCAGAGAAAACAGTGATTGTATTGTATTGTATATTATTTCAGTTCCAATTTGGTTTGTTAAACATGCATATTGCCTCAGTGATACTTCAGATATGGTTTGATTAAACACCACAAACACCTGCATATGGCTACCCAATAAAACATATGTAGATCAGAACAAGACAAGGCGACGTCCTTCTCCCTCAGCAATGCTACCTTGAGTGACAGTTGGAAGAACTGCCCCTAACCACTGTAACCATAGTGCACTGTCAGCTGTGACATCACAATGTCATCAACCGTCTCCCTATGGTCCCTATAGTAATTTCTATAGAGACAACAGTATAGACTGTGTTCAGAGTACAAAAAAAATAAAAATAAAATAAAACATATGTAGGTCTGGTCAGCTTACATGTACTTATCTTTATTTATGTGAAACCGAGGCAATCTTTAACTAGACACCCCATACTCGTTCGTACAATACTTTATTTTCTCCCAGCTATCCTATCCTATCTTGCACTTACAAGCACCGTTCGCACTCTAGGTGTGACAGTACTGGGGGCCGTTTCACTAGTGTGGTGGTAAAAGCGAGAGCTAGGACTGCAACAGTGCCAGCAACAGCGATACCAACAGTGACAATGACAAGATCCCGTTTCATCAGTGCTCTCACTGTTGATGTGGCACCAACTCTCACTATTGGCATATTTTACAGCATAGTGCACTTAGTGAGCACAGGGTCTCGCTGTGCTGTCAAACCTCACTGTGTGTATATAGAGGATTTCCCGTGCTTTCCATGAGAATTAAGATATCGGCGTTTTAATTTCGTCATAGCAATCTCTGCTCTGGTGGCCATTGCACCCTCCCACCTCCCAGTACCCAGTTGCTGCATAAATTAGCGGAGGCGTGGGGAAAATACACTGGCCAACAAAGCAGACGATTGCTATGACGAAATTCAAACGCCGATATCTTCATAACGGTGCGGCGGACTTTTTCCATATTTGGTATGATCATAGGTTATATATATACCTTACTCGTGTAAACATTTCATTGCCTAACTCCTACGGGAAGTATGCCCTACTCTGACATAAACAAAGCTCTAAACCCAACAGTGACATGGTCTACCCTGTCACTAATAGTGCCTCAACAGTGATAGGTACAGTGAGACCTAATTTCTAGTGAAACGTACTCTCTCACTGTTGGTCTCACTCCTTACCTGACTCACGTTCATGCTTGACTGCACCTTCTCATGAAACACAAACTATCACTGTGGTCTCACTATGACAGCTTACCCTCCTAGTGAAACAGCCCCCAGATTCACAAAGGCAATAAGGCTAGAGTGAGCAGTGCTTGACCGAGCAGTTGACTAGCTAAACAATGCTGGGCTGAATGGTAACACATGTATTACAGCTACTCTACAGATCATGTATATACTTACAGCTACGTGTGTGAGGTCTGTGGCTATTCGACGCGTTGGAAGTGTCAGCACGACTCTCATATGAGGAGACATACAGGTAAAAGTTTGTGTTCTGTTTGCTACGGTCGCCAGTTTATCCTCCCCTCTGATATGTGACTTCTTGGGATCTCGCGAGAAATCATGTTAAATTTGATGCTTTGGGTCCCCCTTTGGGTCATGCTACAAACATTTGTCGTAATGCACATAAAAAGCAGTTAACGTTCGTTCATCTACAGAACCTCTATGAGTAAGTTTGTACGACAATTCAGGGGGGTGTTTTATAGTCGTGACAATCGTTAATAGTGCTCGTTTCCAGCGCATCGCGTTTCATAGTCTTGATAATTACTTGGCAGTGCTCAGTCACAGATGTGACCGACTGAGAGTGACCTTCTTGCGTTGCATAGTCATGATCATCAATAGTGATTTTTCCATAAATGATCAATAAAACGGTCACTATTAGTGACAAGCCAATACATGTCACTATTTTTATTTGACATTGCCAAAGAACCACAGACAATTTCCGAAATTGACTTGGCGAAGACAATTTGGTTGTTGTCAGGTAAATATCCATAGAAATAGTGATTGTTTTGATTCTATCACTATAATAGTGATCGTTTCAACAGGGACCGTCCTATTAGTGATCAAATCAACAGTGATTCCACTGTAAAATCGTGATTGGGTCTATGCAACGCAAAACAGTGACGGTCACTAAAACGGTCACTAGATCAGTCACTCTTTTTCTTTGGTCACTAATAAAGACGTAGCTGTCTATAAAACACCACCCAGGTTAACTCTCGTATATTGGCACGAAAACATTTTCGTCCTATCCCTCGTTGCGTCTACAAACGTGCACCACGAGTGCAATTCCTCCCAGCTCTGTACAGAATTGCAAATATATGACGCATTTGTTCCTATATTAAAGTATCTCTTTTCAGGGGAATGCCCATTCGTATGTAAAGTGTGTCAAAAGAGTTTCCCGGCCAAGTCGGACTTAACGTCTCACACCAAATGGCATGTTGGTAAGTTCATCAATAACGCCCAAATAGATTCCAACAACACTTTCATCTAGAAGGACAAATAAGTACTGTAATACATGTATTTGGAATTTCTGTTTACAATTTTTTCCATATTAGTATTCTATACATCTTTCGCATTGTGATACTGTCTTTGAATTGTTATGTACAGAGATGTGTGCGGAAAAACATGTACGATTACAAAATAATTGTCTTATGAGATTTTACACAGTATGTTACATACTGATATAAAATCTTCTGACTAGAAACTGAAATATTGTTGGAGGAGCATGATAGAAAACCGCATCCTAAATGTTAGTCATTGTTCAATTATGAAAGAAAAATCGCCTCAGTTTGATAAAATGGAGCTTATTCAATGCTATGTTCCTGTGATTTCAGAAAAGAAGTACAAGTGCTCCTTTGAGCAATGTCGGTACTCGACTTGTGTGCCAGGAAAACTGAAAAATCACATTCGGACTGTACATACACACAGGGTAAGTCGGTAGACGAGTCTTAGGCCTGTACTATTCCATCATCGCTCAAAATCTATGTATTGAAACGGGCAAGAAATCCAATGTTTACAGGGTATGTATAAAAATGGGGAAAAAGATCCTTCCCTTGAAATGTGTAAAGTTTAAGCATCGCGCATGGTGCCAGAACATAAGATTAAACGGAGATAAGGGTATAGTCTGTATAGTGCTGGGGGCCGTTTCACTAGAAGCGATAAGTCTCAATGTTGGCAACAGTGCCACCACAGCGACAGTGTGCGTTTCATGAGAAGGTGCAGTCAAGCGTGAACGCGAGTGAGGTAAGGAGTGAGACCAACAGTGAGAGAGTATGTTTCACTAGAAAATTAGGTCTCACTGTACCTATCACTGTTGAGGCACTATTAGTGACAGGGTAGACCCTGTCGCTGTTGGGTTTAGAGTTTTGTTTATGTCAGAGGAGGGCATGTTTTCACCCAGTTCCTGTAAGAGTCTGGCAATGACATTTCTTTACACAAGTAAGGTAGACATATAACCTATAAGCGTATCAAATATGAAGAAAATCGGCCGCACCGTTCTGAAGATATCAGTGTTTGAATATTGTCTTGGGTTTGACACTGTTGGTGCCACTGTTGCAGTCCTACCTCTCGCTTTGACCCCCTACTAGTGAAACGGCCCCCTGGATTCAAATTTCTTTTATTCACTCTTAAAATATATCGGCATGGGGGCGGGGGTCTGTCCTCCAGGTCTGGGTTTGCCCTCCCACACACACAGACCATTTGTTGTTTGATGAACTAGCGGGTGTGGTGGGCGATGGGGCGTGGTCGGTCAGGACACCGGGTGGAACCGTCTCCGATATTCACTAGAGATCGAGAAACACGCCACATAGCTTTAGGATTTATAGGCTTACCAATAATATATAGGCACCTTACCATATCCTTTCGTTTTCGTTCACATATGACTTCCCCAAGAGTAAGTACCACGTTAACAGATGAGCCTCGTTATATGGTGCGATGCGAATACCGCAAAGTAATATAGATACTTGCGATGAAATTGTCACACAAGGGGAACGGGCCAGTGCGATGCATTGAAAATTCCCATCTAGGGTAGGCAGGATAAGTCTCAATTCAATACTGTTCAACATGCTTTATATTTCCTCTTGACCCAGTGATTGAACTTCCGCTGTGGGCGTCTGGTAATACCAATAAAAATAGCTATCCAGGGCCGAAGATTTATACATGTGATGATTGAGGTGTTGGTAATGTTTTGAGGTACTATATATATGACAATAGCAACGCATCTGTTTGGCACACAAATGTAACCTATTATTGTATGCGATGAAAGTTATTACAGACAGGGTGCATAGGTGTAAATCAAAAGAAAAAAAGGACAATGTCATATCCTATTCGGTAAGACTAGGCCTTGAGTGATAAAGTTGTTTTTTTTTCTTTCAAGCCTTTTGTGGTTCTCAATGGTTAAGAAGAAAGTACTTAAAAAATAATAACATATTTGAAAATATTAAAGATGATTTACTGAGAAAGTGGAAAGCTCGAATCATTGATGGTCTCTAATACTCTTAGGGTCTGCTGGGACGTTAAGCCATAAACAAACATTGCTTAACAGTTTCTAAATGAGTTATGACTTTTTAGGGACTCTTTTTTTTCTCCATAATCTCAGCTCCGTGTACACTCCTTACTAGTTAGTACAGAGACTCCGTATTAGGTGAATAATATAGAATAGGAATACAGATGTTAAGTTGTCTAGGTGTTAGAAAATGCTTGATTGGATAATGTTGTGATATTTTACACGTTAACGCCTGATGATATCTCTGATGTTTGTTTTTAAGGACGTGAAACCGTTTGTCTGTGACGTATGTGACTACAAAACCAACCTACGCAGCAATCTGTTTCTCCACCTGCGGAAAGTGCACAAACTGAAGGTGAAGACAAGAGCCACTCGTGTTATTCCGATCCCTAATGCTAGCACAGTCCCCGCGGAACAGCATGCAAATCCTCTCTTCAACTCTACTGTGCAGCCCTTCTCTGACCAGTCCGATAAAGATGTCGCTGGTCAAAGACAGGTTGAGAATCAGTTTCAAAATGGAGATCAGGTGGAAACTCCTGGCAATAATCAAACTATGAGCCAGTCACAGGAATTGTGTGGAGCCCAGCATTTGTCGGGTGATTTGTCGACACAGTTAACATTGACAGGGTCGCCGGATTCTAGCTTAGTGTCTGTATCAGAGGACTTCTTATCATCAGCCGCTAAGAGCTACTTGAGCAGGATGGGAGGTAAACCAGTGGTGATTCAGCTGCGCTCAATGCCAGACCAGGTTATCTCTATTGAACAGCTTCAGGAACAGTTACAGCGGGAAATGTTGCAGCAACAGCAGCAGCAGCAGCAACAGCTGTCGGCAGCACCCTGCATCCAGGTAGTTGGGACGCCTCTATCAAGTTACACACCACTAACCACACCTGATCAGAAAGTAACTGGGGAGTTGGAGGAGAAATCTCAGCTCAAGGCAGTGGAGGTTAGTAAAGCTGAGCCTCCAGTTATTGTGGAGTACAGCCCCAAGTACCCGGTGGATGACCTGCCAAGTATGGACGCCATGTACCCAGTGACGGCCGTCAGCCCTCCCGCCGATGCTCAGTCTGCGGCCGGTCTGATGGCTCCTTATGCCTCTCTCATCCAGGTTCACATGGACTCACTCCAGCGCCCAGCCACACCCACCATGGCACTGAGATCTCCCGAGGACGAACCTGCTGCCGTTGGGACACACGAAGGGCCCCGTGTGGTTCAACTTCCTCAGGCTGTCTTCCTGAGTGACGTCATGAAAGAGGACAGCAAGCCGCTCTCTGTGGAGTGAGCAGTGAATGCCGCTTTATATATTCCAATATATATTTTCTTGTAGTGCATAAGACGAGCCACCACATGAGAGCTCAATTCTGATTGTCCAGTTGACGTAACAGTTTGATTATTAACGGGATATCATCTGTTTTCATCTATTATTGAAACACAAAAGAATGGGACATAATGTAACACAGGGTAGTCTGTAATGGCTGTTTTCGTCCGTGATTAGAGATGCAGAATATCATAATGATATTATAGGTCCCATTTTCAAGGATATAATATAAAGTTTTTTTTATATTATACATAGAATTCTTTATAATACGAGAAATATAAGATGATATAGGTAAAGAAATTGGCTGTGATGAATAATTCTATTGAGTAGTTATACCCTAGTTATACAGTTATATTATAATTATACAGTTTTTAAATTAATTCAGTTCTTCAGAAGAATGTACTTTGCATGGCAAATGCAACATTCATGAACACAAAAGGATATGTAAATACAAAACCGACTCCAGCCCAGTATTGGCTTTATTATGACGTCCACTAACTGACCTAGGTCCGTCTTAGTGCACTCAGTGAATTACTTGTAAGTTATTGAATGCTCACAGATCCTACAATGTTGTTTCATTTTTTTCCTTGGATATTTGGACTAAGGCTAATTCATACATGGACTGATTGTTTGCCGATTGTATTATATTAGCCAAACTGTCAAATACAGAAAATGATTTCAATGTAGATTTATACCTACACATATTTGCCGGGAAGACCTTTTTGTAAATAAAAGGTGTGCAATAAATCTATTAGACGAAAACGAAATCTACTTTTAATTTTTGTTTGTTTGAAAATCCAAGTAGCATACGTTATCTGCTAGACTCACCTTTGTATAATATAGGTTTGTAGGGGTAGGGTCAGTTGAGTGGTGGTGTGTTCCCTTTACGCCTGAGGACGCAGGTGCTGATCCCTACTGTGTGGTGATTTCGTATTATTGCCGGAATAGATACAATCGAATCCGTAGGCAAGAAACCTGGAAAGGCCACGGCCGGCGACTGCTACAATTTTATTGGACACAGTTGTATCAGTTTAACATCAATCTCACTCATAAATCACACACGTGGACAGCTCAGTGAGAAAGCGTGTCCACTTGTGCGGCACAGTGTGGTGTCTCATTTTCATTTCATAAACTTTATCCTACCCCTAATAAAAAACCGCCATAGACTTAACATAGGCAAATTTTATGCGGCGTGCCATGACATAAAGTGTGTTTTATGCCACGAGGGTAATAAAAAAATTGACCAATCAGAGATCAGGATGTCAGCTACTATGAAAAGATTTCCGGTTGCACTGAAAGCACCCATTCAAATGTTTGCTAACATGGTACAGAATATTACTAAGTAGCCTACAGTGTTTTATGAAACCAGCCCCAACCCAAACGTGATTTATGATATCTACATCCAAACGTAATGTGTGTGTTGTTGATTTCCAAGCTGCTGTTGTAATCTACTAATTACACCGCTCAGACAGAACAAACCTCACCTGGCACTTGCAGCATTGCAAACAATGTAGGTCCTACGCATTCTTAACTGGATTTCGGTGAGTGTTTGCGTATTTCCTAATATTCTTCAGTCTTTGAGACGGGGTAGGATAAATACTAAACCAAACTCGAGTTAGACTTGTCAGTGTTTATACCACTCTGGTCAGGTCTACTAGTCACTACGCGCGGCTAATGCCTTGCGTAGTAATTCGTGACCTGCCCGTTGTGGCATAGACACTGACAAGTCTAACTCTCGTTCAGTTTCTACTGATTATTTCACAGTGATATGACACAGTTGTTAAAGCTGTTACAGCATAAGATAACACCACCCACCTCATCCCAACACATCAAATTGGTCCAAACCCATTAACCATCAAATAATCAGTGGCAGAAGGGCGCTGTTCTACACATGCGGGACCCGCCCCACTGAAGCAACGCGCTGATCGCGAGTCAATAAATACACACTAATAAAAGAGTGAAGATTATGGGGGAAAAAAGAGTCCATTGTGTATAAAATAATGCTTTGATAGTACATATTTGCAACACTGAATAATACAATATAATCTGGTTTCAGATAAAAACGGTCATAATCTTCTCGGAATAGACTGTGTAAAATACTCTGCAATGCAATCGAGCCATCGATAGCCCCCACAGTCAAATCTCCAATAGTTCCCCAGTCAAGTCTCCACTAGTTCCCATAGTCCAGCCCAATCCAATAATAAGTATAAAGTTATGAAAAAACAAATTGGTCAGGGAGTGTTCATTAATAATGGCAGGAGGGTGGCAGTTTTTGGAACACCGGATGGCCAAAGAAATGTTGGCCCCCTCCTGGGAATACCCCCAAAAAGTTGCCCCCCCCCCCCCCCCCCCATGGGAATACCCCAAAAAAGTCCCCACCCCCTTTGAATGCCCCCCAAAAAGTTGCCCCCCCCCCTTTACCTTAAACGTCGACCCCCCCCCCCCCCCCCCGAAGTAATAGTGGAAAAAATGTCGGCCCCCATGAAAACACCCAAAAGAAAGTTGCCCCCCCCCCCCCCCCTTGGAATACCCAAAATATTTTGGCACCTCCGCTTGGAATACCCAAAGAAAAGGTCCCCCCCCCCCCTAAAAACTGTGCCCCCTCCCTGAAGGAGGGTATGTGCACACCCATCACTCAGTAGTGAAAAGGGTTTGTAACCGTAGACACTGAACTCCAGGGAATGACACAACTATAGTTACCTTGTGCATTAATCATTACGGTAAAATGGGGTTGCTGCTTTTTTTTTTTTTTTTTTTTTTTTTACTTTTTTTTTATCTGGCAGCGCTCAGCTGAGTACAAGCTGGTTTCCTTGCACCACCAGAGGTGGATTTTTTACAATCTTTACATACCCTTGTTTCATATGGTATAATAGGTGAACATAAATACAATATACAATGGTGTGCTTTGGTCCATACAGGGTAACTTTGGTCCAAAGAAAGAAAAACGTTTCTGTTCACCCTGCAAAATGTATTCTGTTTATTGATTTATTGACACCATCAATGAAATACTTATGTATTTATGCTTCATATAAAAGAGGATAAGATAAGATATACTGCTATTCTTCACCCGTAGGGGACGGTGAATGACATAGGGTATTTTTGTGAATTTTGACTATGTTCCGAAATTTCGTCTGAAGCCTACATACTTAGCCAACCGATAAGTAAGCATTTTAACAACAAATAAACGATTCCACAAGTATTTCAACTGAGATGTAACGGTGTAATTCGATGAATTATTCTTTTCACCGGATCTGATTTTCTGGAAAATAAGTAATCTTGCTAAAGTTTTGGGGTAAATTTGGCCTAAGGAGTATCTTCGGCCCATCAATTTTTATTGTGTTTTCTTTATAGAATTTTGTTGTTTTATGTATCTGTTTGTGTTGTACATGAACCTTTGGTGATCACTTATTCAAAATACCCTTTTTGATTAATTGCTATAGTATTGGTACCTTAAAAGGTTTTCCTTTGGGCCACACAGGGTAACTTTGGCCCAAGAATGAAAGATGTTGCTTCTGTTTACCACAAAATTTATTTTGTTTATCAATTCCTTTAGAACATCAATGAAATACTTATCCTTTCTCACCAGCAAGTGGATTCATGCTTTATATGAAAAAAAGGATAAGAAGATACTACTATTCTTCAACAGTAGGCCTAGGAGATGGTGCATGATGTAATGTATTTTCATGAATTATATAAGTCTGCCTAGACTCTAGTACAGTCTGTTGTCGCCAGGGCCAGGGATTCCTGCCTCTGCTGGTACTCAGCTACTCTGCCAGTAGCCAGTGTGGTACTCTTCAAGCATAGGTCCTAGAGTAGCTTTTACTGGACATGTACCAAATAAATCAGCTTGGAGAGTTATAATGGTTCCTAGACAGCCTCGCAGGTTTCTACTTGTCAAACTAATGCTATAAATAGAATAGCCAACCCCGATATTCCTCTCACTGAAGGGGGTTGGCCACTTTTTACGTAGACTGTAGTACGTCCCGTTGTCGCTAGGTGCCAGGGCGCTCATGCTCCCAAACTGAGACTGTGAAAGGCTGCCATTTTAGGTTGGAATTCCCTCCGGTGTATCCCAGCAAGCAGCGCGATAATGGCGGTTCGCTGGTTTCAGCTTGTATCCCTACTTTGCCCGCAACCAGTTTCTCACGCATGCGCGATCAAATGTAAACAAACAATAGACAGTGATAGCTGTCAATTCGTAATTCTGTTTCAAATTCATTTAGAGACTCCAAATAAAGGTGTTTTTGTGCGAACAAGATGGTGGCAGGGTGGGACAACTGACCGAAATCTCAACTGACACTAGCCTAGGTAAAACGTTCACCCCTCAACTCATCAGCAAAACTCCTGTTGTGGACAGGGCTGGTTACACTGGCTAAACGGTCTCCCCCTTGTCGGACGTTTGCTATAGCAAAATCTAAAGTTGTGTCTGATGTATCAGTCGGTGTGTCAGTTGTCCGACATAGGAGCGTGTTAGTTGAGATTTCGGTCAGTTGTCTGACATTCGTCCGAACTCTGCTATCTTTCACCCACACGGCCGTGGCCGCACCGACCGCCACCGCTGCCAGGCTTTCAAGTTTCACACGTACCCGCGGGACTAGCAGTGTTAAAGACATCGCCGCCGCGGGTCTACTGGCGGACATTCCCGCCGAAAGTAACCGGTACGGTACCATATATACGGCTGACAAGACATCATAAGTGTATACTTTATATATATATATATATATATATATATATATATATATATATATATATATATATATATATATATATATATATATATATATATATATATATATATATATATATATATATATATATATATATATATATGAAGCAATCATATACCGTACATATTTCTCCGTTTCGCAGTTTGCCACGAGTCAACGGTCGCTGAGATTCCCACTTGTCAAACTGATGCTATAGATAGAACAACGAATCACGATATCCCATCCCAGCGAAAATAACGGTTAGTTTAATGAAAATAAGCTGGTATTTAACTAATTTACATGTCCTGAATACGATTCCGGCCTTTTTATTGCGATAAAATCAAGCGTTTTGTTCGAAAACGGCGAAAGATCGTCTCGTATCGGGCCCGGAAAGGCTTGTAAGCTAGAGGCCACGGATCTGCAGTTTTACCGTTTATTTTCCAGAAAGCGGTGCAGTGCACTCTGGTACGCACGAAGGGTTTAGCAACTTTTCACGCCATTGAAACCAACGTTAAACCCACTGTTCATATCTGGTAATATCTCAGTAAATATCCAACATAGAGAAATCAAACAAAAAATGGAATGTAGCTGGAGAGCAGGGGAAGAGGGCAGATGGGTTTCTTTTTATCAAATTGTTATGCAAAGATTGTTTTATTTGGTGTTTTCTCCAGCAAACTGCCGAAATTGCTCATGACAGGCTGCTACAAATGTCAAAATAAAAACTTGCTCAAAAGTACATAAATTTGCAGATTCAAACAGTCATACTTGTATCCCACAAAGTTTATTGATATCTTGTTAGAAACACATCAAAGTAACTCTAATTACACATATTAATCGTGTACAGTGAGTTCAAACATCGATTTACGTTACGCCTGTTGAACGATGATACGGTACCAGAAAGCTGGAAGCCCTTTGCCAGCTGCAGCCTCGTTTTGGTTTGAACATTCTGCTCCGGAGAATTCTACCTTTCCCCGACGGATCTGTAACAATCTGCATTAATCGGGTCGATGTACGCACTTCACCGACCCGATTTTATTGCTTTTCCCAATGGGTCAGGCATTACTACCATGTCAGATATGACCGACTGTCCACGACCTTAAGATTTCGGTGACGCACATTCACCGACTGTTCCCGATTCTGAGCAGGCCATTTAAATAGCAATACCGGTACTACCTATTACTCAGTCCGATTTACAAGTGCCTTATACCGATTTGTAGGGTAGAGAGAGGCAATGATAAATCTGAAAACCGTTTCCCGATATCTTAATTGGATCGGAAGTTAATAACCCTTTAAGGACGGCCATCTGTGGCTGAGCTGTCACCATAAGAACGGGAGTTAGTGATAGTGCATATCTCCAAAGGACGAACACATTTTTGATAAAGTCATAATTTGATGATCCATCCTGTGATATTATTGGTAATAGTTAGTGATAGTGCATACCTCCAAAGGGCGAACACATTTTTGATAAAGTCATAATTTGATGATCCATCCTGTGATATTATTGGTAATCAATAATATTTCACTTATTTTAGTTTACCAATATTGATTTTGATATTATAGCTACATTTCCTGAAAATTTAATTTTATTGATTTAAGAGAAATGATGCATTGAGGCATCATTCGGCCTGGGCTGGTTGATGCCTTAAGGCATCATTCGTCCTTAAAGGGTTAAACTTTGAATTGATTTCTATGATTCCACACCAGCGGCCCGTGGCTCGGCTCCCAGCGGCTCGGCTCCTGGCGGCTCTCTTTGATCTTATCCCGGGTAATTTACGAGGTTATAAAAGGATGAAGTGTGATCGGGAATAGTGTAGATGTCACTAAAAGACACAAAAATTTCATTCCCGACTCTCACCGAGCCGATGGTCGGGATGAATCAGGAACAAATTTCGGTGTCTAAAGCCTATAAGACACCAACAACCGCATGCCTTTGAAGGGGCCGCAAGAAAGTTTTCATTATTAATATTTTGGGGAAAAAATAGGAAAAGTTAGTTTCTTTTAAAGATTGAAATGCCAAGCATCGTTTCACAAGTGTTGCACTTGGAGAGCCCCACAAAACACTGCACCAGTGGTGTTAGTCCGAGAAGCTTTGACTGCCCAGCACTAAACAGTTAGAGCCTCTCGGACTACAGTTGTGTGTGAAGTGTCTTTGGATGAGGTTGTGTGCGACATGTATCTTAAGGTGAATGTATGAAGACACGGCGTATCACAAATCTCTTCCTCTTCCCACCGCTTGCTATCTTAAGGTGAGGTTGTGTATATTAAGGTGAGGTTGTATATCTTAAGGTGAGGTTGTGTGTCCTAATGTGAGGATGTGTGTTTATCTCACCCCTGGTACAAGTTTAGCCATAGGAATAATGTTAGTAAAAAATACTCAACGATCACCTCAGTAGAGTGACAATACTACCCCATGGTCATGGTGAAAGGGATGAGATAGATCTAGAACCGCATTCAAATCGTAAAATAAGCAATACTCAACATGTTGGAATAGGCCGTAATCATCACTTGGCTTCGCCTCAATGATGATTGTGGCCCATCCAAACTTGTGGAGTAATGTGTATTTATGCGATTCTCGATGCAGTTCTGTATAAGTCTTAGGGTGAGGTTGAGTATCCGAGAGTGACGGTGTGTGTCTTAGGGTGAGATAATGTGGGGATTAGATCAGTGGATAACTCAGATGCAGTCTACATTTCAAGTTCGCCAGCATTGACTGTTTATTACAATAGTACCCCAGATACACTGTAGGGGGCGCCCAGGTGCTGGATAACGTTTTAGAGGCGATCCCGCCACTACACAACATCTCCCTTTTTTCAAAATTTTCTTAAACAAGAGTCTTTATGTTTCTCTGAAATAAGTCTTACTTCAGATAGGGAGTTTCTATCTCTTACTTTTACTACTACTTTGAAATGTCTTTAGAATGTCTATATGAGTCTCAATGTTAATCAGCTGTATGAGAATATTTATAGTAGCAACACAACATGAACAAAACATATCCTGCGAATAAGGAGTAGACTTCTCCCTTTCGCGCCTTGTCCCGGGCATTATTCTTAGCCCATGTCGGGGGACAAGACTAAGCTTCAATCAGTCTCTCTGGCCTCCTGATCATCCTCAGAGACCGGCGTAGCACAGGTGTTTCTGTGAGAGCTGGAGTAGGTGGACCAGCTGATGTAGCCGGATTAGGTGCAGCGACCACAGAAGGCTGATAGTGGTCAGGTCGAGTCAGAGTTGTAGGACTCTGCACTGCAGAACTTGGCTGGGAGTCTGCAGTCTCAGTTAGCTGCAGATGTCGACGATTTCTGCGGAAAATGCCTGACTCTGTCTGCACATTATATGACCTTGGAGTCTCGGCTGAGGTGGTTATCACACCTTTAGCCGTCCAAGTCTTTTCCTGGTCGGTCTTCAGCCTAACCACATCTCCTGGTTGTAGATTAGGCAGGGATTTGACACCATGACGGTTGTTGTAGTGGTGCTCATATCCTGCTTTTGTTGCTTTATCAGTGTCTCTAATGACGTCTGGGTTAGGCCACGATGGCCTAAGTCTGGCACCAAGAGTTGGCAGATTCGTACGAATATGTCGGCCCATGAGGAGCTGGGATGGGCTACACCCTGTAGCGGCGATGACAGTGTCCCTGTAAATCATCAGTGCCAGCCATGGATCGTCTTGTCTCAGGATACTTTTGGCTGTTTTCACGGCACGTTCTGCCTCTCCATTAGAACTTGGCAGGTGGGGACTAGAAGTGACGTGGTTGAAATCACACTTCTTCGCGAATTGTTTAAACTGTTCAGATGCAAACTGGGGCCCGTTGTCTGAGACTACTTCCTGTGGGAATCCCAGTCTGGCAAACACATCCTTCATCTTGGCTATCACTGCTGAAGATGTAGTCGTTGATAGATGAAGTATCTCAATCCACCGTGAATGATAGTCAACCATAACAAGATACTCTTGACGCTCGAACTGACACAGGTCAACTCCTATTTTCTGCCAGGGTAGATCAGGGAGCGTAGTCGTCATGAGTGGTTCCTTGTTCTGGGTCGGTCTATAGGTTTGACAATGGTCACAAGTGGTCACGATACCTTTCACATCCTTGGCGATACCAGGCCACCACACAGACTCCTTTGCTCATTCAAGGCATTTTGTGATACCCTGATGGCCTTGGTGTATCTTGTCGAGAATATCGGGTCTCATCTTTTCCGGGACGATGATCCTGTTGCCATAAGTCAGTAGACCATTACTAACTGATTGGCTCCCTCTCACATTGAAGAGCTGTTTCAGCTGGTCTGGGACGTCCTGTTCGTACTTCGGCCATCCAGCCAGGGCATACACACTTGCGGCTCGGAGGACATCATCATCGTGTGTCGCCTTCCTAAGCTCTGCCATCCGGTGGTCGGACATGGGAAGACTCTCCTCTACCATGGCCACATGTATTGCAACCTCTGTGTCCGTCACAGTTGCATTATCCCACTTAGGGCTTCGTGAAAGCGCATCAGATATCACCATTGTCTTTCCAGGTGCATACTCAGCCTTCGCATTAAAGCGGAGCATGCGCATCAACAAACGTTGACATCTCTAAGTCCTTCACGTTGATCAGAGTCACCAAGGGCTTGTGGTCTGTTAAGACCTTAAAGTTCTCCAGTCCACAAAGGAAACGATCAAACTTCTCACAGGACCAAACACTAGCGAGACATTCCTTCTCAATCTGGGCATACCGTTGTTCAGCTGATGATAAGGTCCTTGAACAGTATGCGATGGGCTTTAGCTGACCATCGTGGTCCTGAAGCAGCACACCACCTAGACCATAGCTACTCGCATCAGCGCTCACTACGGTCCGCTTGCAAACATCGTAGTAGGCAAGAGCTTGGGCTGATGATACCAGCTTTTTCATCCTATCAAAGGCCTCCTGCTGAGGTTGTCCCCATGACCACACAGTGTCACTTCGAAGCAGGTCGTTCAAAGGCTTAGTAATGTCATGAAGATTTGGGAGGTAGGCTCCGAGGTAATGTACCATCCCCATGATCTGGCATAAAAGCGGCACGGACGTTGGTTCGGGCATCTCGATTATCGCCGATACCTTGTCGCTGTCTGGTTCAATACCACTTTTGGTGAACTTATGTCCTAAGAACTTGAGTTCTGACTTGCCGATCACACACTTCTCCTTGTTCAGTTTTAGGTCAGATTCCTGAAGACGTTTCATGACATTGTCTAGCCTCCGATCGTGTTCCTCTCGGTCTTTACCATAGACGAGAATGTCGTCCATGTACACGAATGTACCCTCCAGTCCACCTCAACCATCTTTCTCATGAAGATTTCAGGTGCGGATGTTATCCCGAACGGGAGTCGTCTGAAACAGTATCTCCCGAAGGGCGTTATAAAGGTTGTCAGCTCACAGCTCTGCTCCTCAAGCGGGATCTGGTAGAATCCACTGGTCGCGTCCAGAGAGGAGAATACTGACGCACCATTCAGCTTGGATGTTGCATCTTCTAAGGTCGGTAACACATACCTTTCACGTCTAACACTTACGTTTAGTTTCTTCAGATCTACACAAAGCCTCACTTTACCTGACTTCTTCACCACAGGTACCATCGGAGCACACCATGCCGTAGGTTTTGTAATCTTACGAATTACATCGTTGGCCTCTAGCCTCTCGAGTTCCTCTTTAACCTTTGGGAGCAGGGGAATGGGTACACGTCATGCAACAGTCAGAGCATATGGCTGGGCATCATCGTGGAGCACAATCTTGACAGGCTCTGTCTTGAGGCATCCCAAACCCTGGAAGACCTCCACTTGATCTATCTTCTTGATCAGACCCATATGGCAGGCGACGCTGCGGCTCATCAAGCAGTCAATCAACTTTGGAACTACGATCACTCTAAAGAAATACTTTGTACCTTTAAAGTTTGTTCTGGCGACAAACTGTCCCAAAGGCTTGACTGCACCACCCAGACTTGACAACTCTATGTTGACAGACTTGAGTTGTGGCTTATTTCTCATCCTCTTGAATGTCCTCTCTGACATAATGCTGACGTCGGCTCCAGAGTCTAATTTCCATTTAACAAAATTTCCGTTTATGTCAAGCTCTGTAAACCAAGCTGGGTCGCTGTCGGGGCAGTCAACGGCTCCAAGGAAGTACCCACTGGCTCCTCCATCGTCATCGTCATTTTGGTTGATAGTCACTTCAAGGTCTTCAACGGCTGGTTTATTTTTACAAACTGAAGCGAAATGGTTCCAGCCCTTGCAGAGCACACACTTCTTTCCCTGAGCTGGACACTTCTGGGTCCTATGCACGTAACCGCACTTTCCGCACTTTGAGCTGTCCTTCTTTGGTGGGCCGCCACTTTCCTTCTTGGGTGGTCTGCTTCCACCAGCAGGTTTCTTCGGCTTTGGTTTACGTACAAAGTCCACCTTTGTCTCGTTCTGCTTTTTAACCAATTCGGAGTGTCGCGCCATCTCTACTGCCTTATCGAGCGTCAACTCGTCTTGTTCCAGCTGTAGTTTCAATGACACCTCCTTGTCGGACATTCCGCTGATTAGACGGTCTCTGATGTTTTCGGTCTCACAATCCCCGAAACGACAATTTTCTGCTAACTCGTGAAGGTTACGCACAAAACACTCAACAGATTCTCCTGCTTGTTGAGTCCGCTGGTAAAACCGTGTCCTCTCATGAATAGTATTTCTCTTAGGGACGAAATATGCGTTGAATTTATCGAGCACTACATCGTAATCATCTTTTGGGTCGAGCGGATTAGGCTGAGCTTCGGTCGCGCCTGGTGGAGGATTGAACGTAAAGGACTTATAGATATTTTCTGCCTGTCTACCCATCGCGTAAATGAGTGACGCAACCTGAATTTCACCGTCATCTTTGTGAAGTTTTGTGGCAATTCTAAACCTTGCAAACCTTTCCCTCCACTCTGGCCATTTAGCAGGGGCATCAAAAGTCATAGGCTCAGGGGGGTTAAATTTGGGCATGTTGACAGTGACAGTACAGTCTTAAATTCAGATGTCAACACCACAACTTCACTCAAAATGCCACACACAGAGAAATTTCACTCAGTACTAGGATTCTACTAGTGTATAGCACTACAGTTGGATAGGTGATTTCAAAACATTAGACAGTCTTTATCCACTCCAGTTCATCTACTCATATCTGTTCACAACAACAATGTGCTTCCTCACTTGACCACTTTGCTTTCAGAGTTATCTCCTCTGATTTCAATGACAATGTAGGTTTATACATTACCAACTTGTTCCAGGAATGTATAACCACTCAAGATGATCCCACTAGCTGCCACCATGTCACAAATCTTGTGTATAATGTGGGGATTAGATCAGTGGATAACTCAGATGCAGTCTACATTTCAAGTTCGCCAGCATTGACTGTTTATTACAATAGTACCCCAGATACACTGTAGGGGGCGCCCAGGTGCTGGATAACGTTTTAGAGGCGATTCTGCCACTACACAGGTATATCACAGGGTGAGTTTGTGTACCTAAAGGCCATGCTCCACTGCGCCGAACCTTGTTCTCCACCTGATTTGGTCTTACCCTAATCGGTGGTGCTGCTCCATTAGCGCTCCACTATTACACGAATGTTTTTTGTCAATATCTCCTTAATTTGAGGTATTGCTCCACTGGGCTCTATCAACGCGATCGCAGAGCTACCCCCTATCGGACACCAACTCTCCTGCCTTCTGGTGGATGTTGACTGCACTACATGTTTCAAGGGAGTTCCCCATTCAGTCTCTAGGGGGCGGGTCAGTTAACCTAAAAAAAATTCATTGACGCAAACAATTTTTTCTCTCTTTTACAGCCAGATTCTGCTGTCCTAATTTGACCAATATTTATCTTCTTTTATTAAGAAAACTGTTTTCGAGCACTGCCACTACCAGAGCTTCGATCATGGGTTTGCCACTGACTATATCTGATATTTCTAATGTCATCGCAAGCCATTCTTCCCTGTATTGGGAGGGTCAAAATGGGGGGAATTGCATCTGAATGGGGCGATGGTAGGGCGACCAGTGAAAAATTGTGTCAAGAACTATTAAAAAATCAGCAGAGATCGGGTGCTGATGATGTGAAGTTTGGGTGCCGAAGATCGAGGCCGTAGCTCCACTGCAACTGCACTACTGGAAATTGAGCACCAATCAAGTAGTGACCACATGAACGCCCCTCGGTCTCAGCCCCGATCGCCACAGGGTCAGCTGCAGTGGAGCACCGCCTTTAGGGTGTGGGTCAGGTGTGGGTTGGAGTGAGGATCTGTGGGTTTATTCCCAAGTTAGGGTGAGATGTGTGTTAGGGTTAGGGTGTGTGTGTTAGGGTGAGGTTTGTATGAGGATGAGTTGCCTTATGCTAGGTTTACACCATCACCGCGGCAAAAGGATCCCAACTCGACTTGGGAATTTTATCCCATTTTTAAGGTAATTGCCTGCTCGGCCCCCTACATCCTGTCGACTTAAGCCCCACCGCATCAAGTTGAGACCGTCGTAGGTGGACCTAACTCGACCTAACTTGTCCGACTAGGGTACGGACAGGGTACGGCCAACACAAGTTAGGACGACTTAGGATCTCACCCCGACCATTTTCAGAAGTTTGATGGTATTTTTATTAGTTTTTCCCCACTCGGCCCCAAATATCCCATCGACTTAAGACGAGTTAGTTCAAGTTAAGATTGTCGTGCCCTACAACTTAGGCCCTATCACGATCGTTTCCCGTTGACATAGGCCGACTTATGACCAAATCTGTTGGGCTTTCACAGATATGCCTATGTATATATATATTTATGGGAACAATAAAAAAGGAAGCGGCTTTATTGGAGTATAAACGCCAGAAACGAGAGAGGGAGCTGCGAGCATCGTCTGATGCGTTCGGAAGCCGCGAGAGGGACCACCTGCGGGACATGACGAGGGACGGCCAGGCAGTCCAGAGGTCCTCACTCACCACCCCGACACCACAGAGGCCGGTCTACATACACTGAACCAAGACTGGCTTGAGAAATTTTTTTGCTATGGCACGCCTGGTCAGGTGCTCCGAATGTGGCTTTCTCCACAGACCGCATGGTCCTTCACCTTGTAGTTATTCTCAGGTGGCAAGAGATAAATGCAAGGAGGCAGGTAAGCCTATTGAAGATTACCTACAGTTTGTGGACGAAGATCAAATTGATAGGGATAACGCTGAATATCTCAAGGCTAGCGAAGATACCGGTGGTTCGGGGATGAGCGAGATAGAACTTAGACTTCGCAGAACAGAGGAAGCAAACTTAACCCTTAGTTCTAAAGTTGAAAGCAATGCCCAACAATTAGCCAAAGCACTGCAAATGGTAACGTTACTGACTGCTGCTATTCCAGACTCAGATACTGGTACACCCGTTCTGGCCTCAGGGGATGCTATGAGTAGTAGAGAGGAGGTTAAAACTACTAGGAAAGTGCAGGAGGAAGTTATGGGCATGGGAAAAGTTCATAGTGCACTAGGAGCTACGGGAGGTATCCCTAAGAGAAGAGAGGAAGTATTAGGGTTTTACCCTGTCTCTCCAGTAGGCCTAGATACAATAGGATCATTGGCACAAGGGAATGCAATTGCAAGGGAGAAGATGTCTCTGGGCTTTCTTCAGCCAGGCATCATGGACCGGACCAGTCAAACCGGAGTTCCGGGGGCAGGCACCTGTTGCCATACAGACGATAAGAAGAAAAAACGTAAGCTGTATTTGTTTGACCTTGAATTACATTTTCCATTTGGGAAATCAGTATCAAATGTCACCATTGAGGACGTTTTGTCTGCAAGCGCCAGCATGGCGGCCGCAATGGCGGAACGGGGTATCTCCACTGTGGGATACTCTAAACACTTGCAGTTTCTCATAGACAAATCTCGTGTCTATGTAGGACCTGCACTAGTAAAGTACGACCTCATGATAAGGGAAAAGGCCGAGGTAATAGGTACTCAAGCTTTTCAATATGGAGACCACGAGGCATTTTTCCAGTGCCTCGGTCACGAAAACCTGAAACAGACAGAAAAGGGTCGAGACGTTTTTACTCGGCAAAAGAGTAAAGCGCGCCAAGACAAACCAGGGCGCAGACTAGGCTTGTGTTGGGCCTATAATGAAAAACGCGGTTGTGTGGTAAGTGCATGCAAGTACAAGCACGAGTGTGCTGACTGCTCGGGTGCCCATCCAGTTCACAAGTGCCCACGAACTAAACCTAGCAAATAGGATGAGGTTCACTCTGGCTCAGTGTCAGGTGGGTCCGGAACGGAGCTGGGCCAGGGTGAAGTAGATGTTGAAAGTGCTGGTAGGCATAGGCAGGTTGGGAAACTTGTAAAATCGGTAGTCCGATTCGGAGGACACTTTAATTCCGGCGCAGAGGTCTTGTACTGGTGATAGGCACTCCGGACATCTTTCTTTTTTTTCCGGTCTTATTCATGACCCCGTTCCCCAAAACGTGGGTAATGATTCCATTGGTGAGCTACTACCAGTACTAGTGACAGAGGAAGATAGTAGTATAGGAATTGTGAATGGGACCCGGGCGGTTGAAGAGCTTTGTATTGGTGATTGTTGTGACCAAAGCGAAGGGTCAACTATTTATAGTAGACCGTGCAAGAGTAGTCGAGAATCGGAAAGTAGTATATGGGAAAGGTGTTTTCCAGTGGTAATTGATGATTATACTATAATTCCAGATGACGCGTTGGAATGCACTATGATGATCGACACTGCAAAAAAGTACTCACAAGATATCCACGAGGCTGGTTTGCCTGCGGTAGTAAGTGATGGCCCTGGTAAAATGGTATTGCCTAACAGGCTATGTACTGGTGTATGTAGTGGTGAACACTATATTGATAGTTGTAAATCCCAGCTCAATCCATGTGTCTTTTGGGACATGTGTCAGGAATTGGCTGACGAGGCGGTCGACAAGGAGTATATTTTGGAAGGAGTGTATCACGGTTTCAAAATTATTGATTCAGATTTCAGTGGTTCGTATCTATGCGAAAACTACAACTCCATCAAAGACCCGGAGTTTGTGGACCAAATGACGAACATATTGATAAATGAGATCGATACAGGTAAGGTGATAATTGTTGATCATTGCCCCGAATGCGTCCATGCTATGGGGGCGGTGAGGAAAAAGAACTTAAAACTTAGACCAATTACGGATGCCAAGAGGCCCCTGGGTAAGTCCATTAACAACCATATGTCGTCTACATGCAAAGAATTCCAATATACTAAGTTCGGTGAAGTGATTCAGAGTATTAAGCCCGATGACTATATGGCGGTCCTAGACATCAAATCAGCGTATAGATCGGTGAACATATACCCACCTCACAGACAATTCCAAGGTATAATTTGGGATTTTGGACAAAGGACAGAATACAAAAAATTGTATTGTCTAAGAAATATTTTGATGGTCTATGTTGCAGTGGCTGGATTACAGAATCGTTTGGGCTTACTGAAAGCATCGTGGATGGCCGATAACACCAAACTCACCCGACGAACACAGTGGAATGTATTTTTCAAATTCGTTGACGAATTGGATATCAAGGACCTGCTCCCCGCCACCTTGGAAACCACACTCTTGTATATATCGTATCTATCGGAAAATTTTAGTTATAATTCAATCCCAAACTATCTGTCCGCACTATGGACACTACATAAATGTATGGGTCTAAACCATCCTGATCCATCATCCTTCGAAATAAAATCAGTGCTCAAAGGAGCGAAAAGAGTTATTGGGGCTCCGGTTAAAAGAGCTCGACCACTGACTGTGGATGAATTGGGTAAAATATATCAAAGGTTAGATATGAGCTCAACAGAAGACATATCGTTTTGGATCGGTATACTCTTAGGTTTCCGAGGACTCTTGAGAAAGAGTAATGTCGTAGAAAACGGATTAGCAATTCTCATTAAGGATGTTATCTTTACAGATTGGGGCATCCAAATCGAAGTACGACGCACTAAAACCATATCATGCAAAGAACGGGTATTATCGTTGATGTTCTCAGAAATACAAGGTATATTTTGTATCAAAAAGCATATCATGAAATTGTTCAAACAACTGGAATACCCGAGTATTGAATCACATTTAATCAGTTATTACCAAAGAGGTTTATTCGTACATGGATTGTATAATTGGTTCCTAGGAAAATTGAAGCACATTTGTAAAACACTAGACATGGGACATGTAACAACCCATTCGCTATGCAGGGGAGGCGCGACTGCGCTTGCTGAAAAAGGAATCAGTCTTCATGATATCCGCGAGATGGGCGATTGGACTAGTTTATCAGTGCTTCTCTACTTGTCCCGTTCGAATGAATCCAAACTCGATTTAGATAAGAGATGTGCTTCGTTGTTATTTGATCAATACAACTAAATAATTTTTTTTTCCTTTTCTCTGTTTTTTTTCTTCTCTCTCTTCCATATTTTCCATTTGGCGTTTTTGGAGGATAATTATTGTCTTTGTGAGTTCAAAAGAACCTCTCAATACAAATATTACGCCAAACTATGAATATGTCTTTTGTTGTCATTAAGAAGGAACGGAAGAGTTTATGGGAACAATAAAGAAGGAAGCGGCTTTATTGGAGTATAAACGCCAGAAACGAGAGAGGGAGCTGCGAGCGTCGTCTGATGCGTTCGGAAACCGCGAGAGGGACCACCTGCGGGACATGACGAGGGACGGCCAGGCAGTCCAGAGGTCCTCACTAACCACCCCGACACCACAGAGGCCGGTCTACATATGCTGAACCAAGACTGGCTCGAGAAATTTTTTAAAATTTTTCTCCTTCTGAGAGGATAATTATTGTCTTTGTGAGTTCAAAAGAACCTCTCAATACAAATATAAAGCCAAACTATGAATATGTCTTTTGTTGTCATTAAGAAGGAACGGAAGAGTTTATATATATATATATTGTAACGGTAAATGATCGACGAGTACAGGTAAGTATGGTTCAGTGCTCAGGTGCTTTATTTAGGAGCCTACGTATACAAGAACTCTAACGCAACAAGCCTACCCTCAGGTAAGCCTCTAGTCTAAGGTCTGATTCAGTGGACAGTCGTGTCCAGTCTGTCCTCTCCCAGCTGCTGCTCCTCTATTTATACCCCTAATCGTGACGTCAGGGTCTCTGACGTCATCCCGCAGTCCACGTCACGATGGAATGGCTATCCCATAGCGGCCACTCCCTCAGGCCGGAGGGCCGGAGGACCGGAGGGCCCCCCTCCGACCGGAGGACTGGAGGGCCCCTCTCCGACCGGAGGACCGGAGGCCTCCTTCGTAGTTCGCCACCGGAGGACCGGAGGACCGGAGGGCCCCTCTCCGACCGGAGGGCCCCTCTCCGACCGGAGGGCCCCTCTCCGACCGGAGGGCCCCTCTCCGACCGGAGGGCCCCTCTCCGACCGGAGGGCCCCTCTCCGACCGGAGGACCGGAGGGCCCCTCTTGTAGTTCCCACCGGAGGACCGGAGGGCCCCTCTCCAACCGGAGGACCGGAGGGCACCTCGACATCTCAAGGTCTCAAGGAGGACAAGGAGTTATCATACCCCTCTCCCCACTCTCCGTTACACTCCTCCCACCTTACTTCAAAGCATTCTCCTCCTCTTCCTTGCTTAAGGCTTATGGCCGAACCGTGCTGTCACAGCACCGGAGGACATCTACTCTCTTCGATTGCCAATAGGATGTAGAAGGACGCAGAGTAACTCTTCAAACCTTTATTAATTTTAACAACAGACCCCTCAGGGTGAACACCAGTATAGTTTATATATATGCTTTAACGAGGGGGACCTGCCGAGCTAGTTTACCTCCGGTGGCCCCTTAGGGGGGCCTACCGGGGTGCATCTTCTCCTCTTCTCGGGTCCTCAAGTGATGACGTTCGGAGAAGGGTCGTAGGAGTGGTGTGACCTCCCACTCACCACCATAACCGCCACGTCACTCGTCCTCCATGGCATCCTATTAATGACAAGAACATCACATAAGGGAATGCAACAACACTTTCGTCAATACATGGTTCTCCCTCCTACCCTCTTCGCTTCTCCCCAGGCTCCCTGTCCTGTCCTAGCGATTATCCCTCCTCCTCCCTCTCTCCCACACTTCCTTGAGCTCCCTCGTGTACCTCGGAGAGGCTATTCCTTTGTTGTGTTACCCCTCTCCGTTCTATGATAGGCTATACCTCTACACTTACCCGACGATACTTCGTGCGCCTCTCATAGGACACCGTCACAGCCCCGTCCTCCTCGGCGACGCACCTGGTGAGTTGCTCCCCTCGTATAGGGTGCCATCCATCCCCGTCCAGCTCGCCCGGGTCCATGTTGTGGGCCCAGGCCCCCTGGGGGTCGTTGCTCCACGTTTTGCGGATCGCAAAATAGCGATCCGAGGTCGAAAGTGTTGCTCCAGATATTTTGCGGATCGCATCATAACTATGTCGCTATCTATATCCAATTAAAACCCAAATGAACCTGTAATCTATGACACTGAAAATGTGGTGTTTTAAAATATAGCGATACAACGTGAAAATAGCGATACTACACGATACGATCCGATATTACTGGAGCAACGCTTTCCAGGAGCAACGACCCCCAGTCGGGTGGTGGGCTCCTCTACCCATGGTAGCGCCACGCCCTCCGAAGTCCCCGACGGGGCCCCGACCATACGAACGTTGCTGCGCCGGTCCCAGCTGCTTACGATGGCCCTCAACGTCTCGTAGGATAGTACTCCGGCCGCCAGAGGCCGGGGGCCCACTATCAGTTGCTCCCTCCTCCTGTTAGCCTCCTCCGCCCGTCTCGTCCCGGTGTCTCTCCCCCTCCTCTCCCCGGAGGCTGACGTTCCCGGGGCGGGAGTCGTGTCCCTCGGTGGTGGAGTTTCTGTGGCGACCGGGGGGCCGCGTCTCACACCCACCCGATCCTCCTTGCGCGCCTCAGACCGGTCGGAGGCTGACCGCGCCTGGTCCTCTCCAGCCTGGGGTACGGACTTCGCCTCCGGGATCGCCTGCCCCGCACCAGGAGCCGTGGCGGCATTTAGTTCGTCGATAATGCGGGTTAGCGGCGCATACCCTACCGCCGACATGGGCTGCATGGAGGCGGCGACCTGCTTCACAGGAGTTTCGGGGGCCGCACCCTGTTGTGCCTCTCCGCTAGGGACTGGGAGGCCGGTGGACACTACATCCGGCACTGACGAGGCTGGTCCTGAGGATGTAGCGTGGCTGCTGGTTTCTCCGTCTTCTGATGGGGGAGCATCACTCTTGCCGCTCTTTTCGTTCCCCCGAGGAGGCTTACTGCTACCACCGCTCGTCTTGGTTTTCTTCTTCCGCCTCTTCCTCGGGGGGCTGTGGGTCCTCTCTTCGGCAACAGGGGCGACTGAGGAGGCGTCATCCCCATGCTCCTCCGCCATCCCCACAAGCGTCTCGGCCGCGTCGAGCACCTCCAGCTCGTCTAGGAAGACCTCTGGGTCAGTGAGGACGGGCGAAACACTGCCGGCCCCCTTAAGAGCGCTCTCCGCCGCGGGCTTCACTGCTCGGCGTGGTGATCTTTTAGGCGGCGCGTCTGGGGGGTTGTCTCGGCTGGTAGAGGCGACCAGCTCGGCCCTACCCTCGTCTTCCTCCTCGCCTCTCTCCGCCGCGCATAGTGCCGCGTCCTCCTCTGTGTAGGCACCCCTAAACCGGAGGCGGGTGGCCGCCGGTATCTCATCAGTGTGACGTCCCCACCGGTGGTTGTGTCGCTTCAAGTGGTGAAGGTAGTCATTCTTTCGTGACTGACGTACACGCCACCCGCAGTCGGGGCACACCCACCCCAACCCCCAGTCCTCGTGGCGGTTCTCCATATGCCTTTTCAGGCCGTCATTCCGAGCGAAAGACACGTCGCAAACCGTACAGACGTATTTGCGAGACTCGGACGCCATTGTGATGTCGGTTAGAACGTCGGAAGGTTCTACGTGGTCTCGCGAGAACCCGTCACTCACGGGCGGAGTTACTACCACCGAGCGCATTCTCCCCGCAGATTTTTGGATTGGGCTCCTAGCAGACGCCGCTTTTAGTCTGTCACTCGAGCGAGAGCGCCTTCGACGCTCTACCGGCTGTTCCTGCTTGAAACCGTGCCTCCCTAACCGGTGTTGGCCAGAAAAACACCGTCTTCCCCCTCCCTGGTTGCCAGAGTAGTTGTCCGTCCTTCTATAACGGAAATGGGGCCGAGCAAACCTGTTCCGCGGCCGTTCTCCGACGACATACCGACATTGTCCCGTCATGTTTGTTGTCACAGCGGTAGAACCCACTCTCCTCACCAGATGGCGTACCATCCCTTCCATCTGCGGAGGTGGCGCCACCTTGAGGGAGTCAAAATGAACCACCCTCCGTTTAGCGCCCAGTTTGATCTCGTATATCGGTCCCCCCACCTTGCATTCCACTCGCCAAGGCCCTGTCCAGAACGATTGCAGTTTAGGAGAGACTCCCTGTTTCTTCAGCGGGTGAAAGTAATAGACGTGTGCCCGGGAATATCGTGCTCCTTAGCCCACAAGTCAAAGTTACGTCGTTGGCGGGAAACGGCCACTCCCAGATTACGCCTTGCAATCTGATGCGCTTCGGCCATCTTCCTTTGTAGAGTCGCCTTGTATTCTTCACTGTCCTCCCCTACGTTCTCCTTTCGAGGGTACAACAGGGACAGGGGAGCACTGGTTTCCCGCCCCAGCATCATCGAATTGGGTGACACGCCCGTGGAGGAATGTACGGAGGAGCGGTAAGCGCTCATTGCCAATGGTAACATTAGATCCCAATCCTTTTGATCCGTCCCCACCATGGTTGCCAACAGGCCCTCCAGGGATCGATTGACTCTTTCCACCAGGCCGTCACTCTGGGGGTGAAACGCGCAGGTTCGTGTCTGGGTTACCCCTAACAATGCTATTATCCCCCTGAACAACTCTGACTGAAAGTTTTTCCCTTGGTCGCAGTGGAGAGTCACGGGGGGGCCCATCCGACACACAAACCCGTCCACAAATGCTCTGGCTACCGTAGCAGCCTCCTGATTTGGCAGGGCCACCCCCTCTGCCCACTTAGTGAAGTAATCGATGATGACCAAGATATATTTATTCCCTCTGGAGGTCCGGGGGAGGAGCCCCATCAGGTCCAGGGCTACCCGTTCCAACGGCATATTGACGCCCACATGGCCCATTTTCGCCCTGTGGGGGGGGGGGGGGGCTGGTTTTCTCCGCTGGCAGGTCGTACAGCTGGCACAGTGTAGCACCACATCTCTCCAATATCCGGGCCAGTAGAACCTCTCCTGGCACCTCCGGAGAGTCCTGTCCCTTCCTAGGTGTCCCATCAGCGGGGTGCCGTGTATTTCCCCTAGCACCCCCTCCCAGCGAGACACTGGCACCGCCAGCTGGAATGTCCTCGCCCCCCCTGGTATGAACCACCATCTTCCCAGCAGTCCCTCTCTCATGACCAGTCTAGCTCTCTGTGCCCACCATGAGTGCAGTTCCTCCGTATCGCTCTCCCCTGGGGGCTGTCCCGTCTCTCCGTTCGAGCCTGCCCACTCCCTCGCTCTCGCGATCCCCGGGTCCTCCCGTTGAGCTTCCTCCCATCATGTCCTATCGCCTAGGGCTAGTTGCACCTCCGGTGGTGTCGCCGCGATCTCTCGCTCGTACTTTTCGCGTCCTCTTGTGATGACGGCGCAGCGGTCCGGCTCCTCCCTCCCGCACTGTCAACATTGAACCCTTTACATCCCATCCGCATTACCGTGGAGTCTCCCCGGCCTGTGCTGGATGGTTAGATCATAACATCCTATGATCTGTAGCCATCTGGCCATCTGTCCCTCCGGATCCTTCATCCCCATCAGCCACCGCAGGGCCGCGTGATCAGTCCGGAGGAGAATCGCCCTTCCCACCAAGTAATGTCTAAACTTCTGGAGTGCGAAGACGATGGCGAGGAGTTCCCTCCTCGTGACCCAGTAAGCTCTTTCCGGTTTGTTCAGGGTGCGGCTTGCATAACACAAGACCCGCTCGCTCCCCCCTTGTTCTTGTGACAGGACTGCCCCCACTCCCCAGTCACTGGCATCCGTATCGACCACCAGTTGCCCCTCCTCCTGAGGATAGCCCAGAACTGTGGTGAGGGCCTGTTTGAGCTGGTCGAAAGCCTCCTGACAGGCAGTGGTCCACGAGAACTTCCTGCCCTTCTCCGCCAACGTGGACAAGGGCTTAGCTGTCGTAGCGAAGTCAGGGATAAATGCCCGATAATAACCGGCCAACCCTAAGAAGCTTCATACCTCACTCACTGACAGAGGTTCCGGCCATTCTCTTACCGATTGCACTTTCTCCGGGTCCATTCGCACCCCGTCGCCGGAGACTATGTGGCCCAGGAAGTGGACGGAGCGGTGGGCAAGACTGCACTTTGAAGGCTTGATGCGCAGACCCGCATGCTTTATCCTCCGGAGGACCTCCTCCAGCCGCACCATATGGCTGTCGAAATCTCTGGAGAAGACAATAATGTCGTCGAGGTATACTAAGCATGATGTCCACTGCAACCCCCTCATAGCAACCTCCATCAACCTTTCAAAGGTGCCGGGGGCGTTGCACAGCCCGAAGGGCATGACTCGATATTGATAGAGGCCCCTATGGGTAGAAAACGCCGTTTTGGGTCTGTCCTGCTCTTCCACCTCGACCTGCCAATACCCGCTCACCAAATGCCCGATAATAACCGGCCAACCCTAAGAAGCTTCGTACCTCACTCACTGACAGAGGTTCCGGCCATTCTCTTACCGATTGCACTTTCTCCGGGTTCGTTCGCACCCCGTCGCCGGAGACTATGTGGCCCAGGAAGTGGACGGAGCGGTGGGCAAGACTGCACTTTGAAGGCTTGATGCGCAGACCCGCATGCTTTATCCTCCGGAGGACCTCCTCCAGCCGCACCATATGGCTGTCGAAATCTCTGGAGAAGACAATAATGTCGTCGAGGTATACTAAGCATGATGTCCACTGCAACCCCCTCATAGCAACCTCCATCAACCTTTCAAAGGTGCCGGGGGCGTTGCACAGCCCGAAGGGCATGACTCGATATTGATAGAGGCCCCTATGGGTAGAAAACGCCGTTTTGGGTCTGTCCTGCTCTTCCACCTCGACCTGCCAATACCCGCTCACCAAATCCAGCGTACTGAACCAAGGTACTGACCTTGCGATAATCAACACAGAATCTCACTGTCCCATCTTTTTTTCTTACTAAGTCCACCGTGCCGTTAACATTTTGTTGACCTCCACCGCCACCGTCTCTCCTATGTGGGGCCAGCCGTCGTGGTGGTTGCTTCACCGGGGCAGCCCCCCCCCCCCCCCCCCCCCGTGTCAATCTTATGTTGCACCAAGGTAGTCCGGCCTCTCTGGTCTGGGATCAGCATGAAAGCCTCCGCCTCCCGGTCCAAGAGGTCCAGCAATCTACCCTTCATCGGGGGCGTCAGGTGCTCTGCCAGCTGCTTAAGTTCTCCATAATCTTGGACCCTGCCTACCCCTAAACCCTCTCCTACCAGGCGGCAGTGATCCGTATCTTGAGTGTTGTCGTCCCAGGAGAGGTACCCCAGGGTGGTGCCTCTCCTTATCACCAGCGCCTCCGGGCCGGGGTTCGTACGGGGCAGGACCCTTCTCAGACCTCTACCAGGGCCCGTCCCACCACGTATCCATCACATCTCCCCCCTTCCACCTGTACCCCCCTCTGATGACGCTCTCCGTATGGCTCGGGATAACTGTAGTTTGGGAGCTGACCACGCGACATCTCTCCTCTCCGGTTTCCTCCCACTCCAGCCAGCTCTCCGCCAAGTGCACCGACACCCGATGGGCACGAAGGAAGCTGGCCCCTAGTATGGCCTCACTCCCGACATCGGCCACCAGCCATTCTACCCTGAACTCCCACCCTCCCATACTCAGGGAGGCCGTCAGGGAGCCCTTCACCTCCAGGGGGCAGCCATCGGCGCAGGTCACCGGGCGGGAGCACGACCCGAGGGGCCCGTCTCCCCCCACCTCCTCCCACCATCGTGTGGACAGAAGGCTCACCGTAGCCCCGGTGTCGATCAGAAGCTGCACCGTCATTCCTTCCAGCTCTCCGTTCACTACCATTCCGGGGCCCCCGGTTTCTCTCCTTCCTGTCACCCCCCCCCTCCTCTCTGTCCGACCCCTAGTCTGCCTAGACCAGGGGTCCCCCGAAGTTTCCCGGGGCGGGGGAAGCCTGCTCTATAGCCCCTCCGGTTGGCCGGAGGCCGGGTGACGCCTCTGCCATCAGTTGCGGGCAAGTCATCTTGATGTGGCCCTCGACGCCGCATTGATAGCACTTTCGCGATCGCATGGTAGCTGGTGGCCTGGTCACTTGCAACTTCAACGAAGCCAACTCCTGGCGTAGTCCACGCAACTCCTCCGCCATTGATGTTCCGGCGGCCCTCACCTTTGGTCCAGTATCCCGGTCGGTCTGTAAATAGGCTTCTGCCTCAAGGGCCGTGGAGACCGCCTCCTCCATGGTTTTAGGTTTGGATTGAAATATCCAGTGCCGGAGAGCTGCTTCGCCGATCCCTTCTATAAATCTGTCCTTGCATAGCGAGTCTACCGTGTTGCCGTCAGCCTCCGGGTAGGCTAGCCGAGTAAGCCGCCCAGCTCCTCCATGTAGATCTGGAGTCCTTCATCTGTCTTCCGTGACCGATTCCTCAGCAGGGCTTTATAGGTCTCGCATTGGTTCCTTGGTTGGAACCTACGAAACAGCGCGTCAGAAAGTAGAGTGAAGCCTCCAGGGCTTCCCGGTCGAAGACCCGCCAACACCCTCCGGGCTAGCCCGGACAAGCTCACCCCGAGAAAAGTCCTGGCTTGGGCCTCCGTCCACCCATTCACCTCCTTACACAGACAGAAATGTGCCATGTATTCTTCTAGGTCCGTCGTCCCATCATACTTCCCGGGCATTACTATCGGACGGGCGGCCATCGCCTTTGTGGCTGGCTTACCCACGTCTACTTCTCCTGTCGTGGCCGGAGGGGCTCCGACCTCCCTCTTGGGGGGCTTGCCTACTGTTAGCCGGGATGTAGCCTCCCAGGGCCACTCTTTAGCTCTTGCGCCCGAGGCTGCCAGGTCGCTAGAGTCGGTCTACTCCTTCTCCTCCGTTATATACGGCGGCGTGCCCACCGCTGTTTTCCTTCCCTCCCGAGGGGCCCGCTCCAGTCGGGGGTCCCAGTCCTGGGTCATTCCATCCAATCCCCACCCGCCTTGGCCTCCGTCCCAGGGCCATCCCGGTGGGGGCCCATAGACCGTCGGCTCCCACGGTTGGGGTCGCAGTGTCATCCGACTCTGGTCCTCTTCCTTACCTCCCGCATCGAGTGCACCCGTCTTAGCGTGCTCCCTCTCGCCTCTTCCCTCCACGCCGGCGGTTTCCTCGAGCGGGCGGCTCTCCTCCCGTTGTTCTGCTCCCGCTTCCTCCGCCTGGTGTGGGTGAGAGGGCCCTAGTCCCCGGGTCCACACTTCCTCTTCCTCCATCCTGACTATCGGGCCCCTTACCCCTCCTCCCAGGGCGGCCATCTCCTCCCGGGAGGGCTCCATACTCCCGTACAATCCGCTGTCAGTTGCCATGTCGAGGGGACGAGTATCCATCCCACTGCTGCCACCAATGTAACGGTAAATGATCGACGAGTACAGGTAAGTATGGTTCAGTGCTCAGGTGCTTTATTCAGGAGCCTACGTATACAAGAACTCTAACACAACAAGCCTACCCTCAGGTAAGCCTCTAGTCTAAGGTCTGATTCAGTGGACGGTCGTGTCCAGTCTGTCCTCTCCCAGCTGCTGCTCCTCTATTTATACCCCTAATCGTAACGTCAGGGCCTCTGACGTCATCCCGCAGTCCACGTCACGATGGAACGGCTATCCGATAGCGGCCACTCCCTCAGGCCGGAGGACCGGAGGACCGGAGGGCCCCTCTCCGACCGGAGGACCGGAGGCCTCCTTCGTAGTTCGCCACCGGAGGACCGGAGGACCGGAGGGCCCCTCTCCGACCGGAGGACCGGAGGACCGGAGGGCCCCTCTTGTAGTTCCCACCGGAGGACCGGAGGGCCCCTCTCCAACTGGAGGACCGGAGGGCACCTCGACATCTCAGGGTCTCAAGGAGGACAAGGAGTTATCGTACCCCTCTCCCCACTCTCCGTTACAATATATCTATATACGATATAAAATACATTATTTCCTTTCCATAATTCACTATTTCAAAACAATGGTGAATGGCTTTGATAAAAAATAATAGAAAACAAAACATTCATTAAACTTTCCTGTTCACACCCGTTTACAGTTGTTCACCTTCTACAGTGGTTAGCATGTATATTATTCATTTTATTCTCTGCCTGTGACTGTTGGAAGTTCAATGAATATCTCGACGACCTAGGATGATTTACGTCCCCATAGGCCTAATGCTATCCATAATCCAAGTTGACTTAGGATTCACAATCCCGACGACCTGGGACTCCCCAAGTCCAGTTAGGACCAGTTAGGGCAGTCACCATGCTCAAATGCCACAGGGGATTGCCAGGACTGCCGTGGCAGATTTTTTGACAGTCAGAAAATTGCTCCCGGCAGCCAAGACCTGTCAGGTCCTGTTAGGATTCACATCCAAGTCCAGATACGACCAGTTTGGACCTACAAGTCGAGTTAGGTTTCTCATTAAATCCTTTGCCAGGACTGCCGGGGTGATGGTGTAAACCTAGCATTAAGGAGAGGGTGTGTATGCCTTAAGGTGAGGTTGTGTGTTAGGGTGAGAATGTGTAATTATAATCTACCTAAAACAAAGTGTCCATAGAAAACACATGGGGATCATGTACCTACATACCCAGATCATAAGTATATGTTGTATGCTTTGGGGGGAGCATACAGAAAAATAGTGTGTACAGGAAAATAGTGCATACTTAACTGAACTAGTATCAGTACACCACTTGTCAGCAAAAGGTTGATACTAAATAAAATATAGACCCTCACCCAAATAGAGAACCTTACCCTAAAGGTCAGTTCACACTGTGCGACTGGGGGAGGGGGGCTTGTGAGCGGGTGACTCTAGACCAAGTGCACTATTTTCCCGTTAGCACCATTTCTTTGTATGCGCCCCCTGGAGCAGACAACATACAGTAAGACCACACTTCTGGGACACCCTGCTTAAGGGGACACCTCGCTTAAGGGGTCACCTCGCTTATGCCCCAGTCACACTGGCGTAAATTTTGGCGTTTCTTCTACGTATTTAAATTGGTGGGGAGTACGTATTAGCTACGGATTTGGAACGTATCTGTTTGGTTTGCTTTTATGTTTTACTACGCTTCTCAACGTTTATCAACGCTTCTTTATGCTTTTGTACGTATTATGGCGTTTTTCGGCGCATTCCAACTTTCATTTACGCATCTCTGCGTTTTCCCACGCATTGCCGCGCATTTGTAAATTTCAAAATGCGTAGAGGTGCGTACACGGAAAAACGCCGTTTTTTACGCCAGTGTGACTGGGGCATAAAGGGGACAAGTTTCCTCTCTATTAAGAGTTTATTTTAACCCTGCTTCAGAGGACACCCTGTTTAAGGGGACACCCCATTTAAGGGTTCAGTTATTTCGGTACAGAATGCTTCCAAACCTCACTTAAGGAGACACTTTGGGGGATACCTTATCAAATCAGATGGGACATTGTAGGGACAACACTCTAGATTATATTGAATGCTTGTTTATGGTGTGTGTATCAGGCTGGAAGACTGACAATCAGACACCAGGCAACAGCCTATGCAAGCTCCTGTAGGAATCTGGGTAGGCATCTGTGGGTTGTCTGTGTGTTATCTATGCCATAGTATCAACTGTATGAAGATATTACATACTACATAGCCTAACCATCAGCAGACTGAAAATCCCCCTAAGGGGAGGACAATTGAAATGGCGATATCAGTTTGTTTTAGATATGCACTATTTTTCCATATGCACCCCCCTGGAGCATACGACATAACTGTATGCTCCGGGTACATCCGTACACACTCCCTATGTATTTTTTTTTATAGAATTAGGTGGGTAATAAACCACGATATTATCCACCTTATACATAGTGTCCATAAAAAACACATGGGCAGCATGTATCTACATACCCAGAGCATACGGATGTATGTTGTATGCTCTTGGCTGCAAAATCTGGTACATACGGAAAAATAGTGCAAATAAGAAAATAGTACATACTGTTGCGTGGTTGTGGGTCTAAGAGCAGCTCAGAAAGGTAAAATTTGTGGAGTGACTGGTAGGACAACAACATGAAGTGAAACTAGTAGTGTGTCTGTTTATTCACTAGAGGGGGTTACTATATATATAGTATTGTCAAGATACACAAGGTGGCGATAGTGTATGTAATAGAGGACATGTAACATCTTCCCTCCTTTAGACAAAGAGCCTCTGAAACTGAAATTTATTAAGAATAAAATCAAACAAAAAGGTTATTAGAGATAAAAGGTCTTTGATGATATTCAACTGATATGTAGTTGATTAACCCTTTAAAGACGAGGGTCTGTGGCAGAGCCCTGTTGGTCGGGGCGGGTGCTTTAGAATGGTATAACTCCAGGGGACGGGCTAATTTTTGTCTAAACCCATGTTCCATTATTTGATCACATGATATGACACATTATTCTTATTTATATTATTTGTTTACCAAACAGTATTAAATACTATATCATAGATATATTCTCTGAAAGTTTCAGATTTATTGATCAATTATTTCTTCATAAAACAATGAAATGGTAGATATTACTAAATTTCATAAATAATGCCTCAAGGCATTATCCGGTTTCCGCGGGGGAATGCCTAAAGGCATTATCTGGTCTATGCTGGGGAATGCCTTGGGGCATTATCCACCCTGAAAGGGCTAAGAGGTAAAAAGATATATCAGAATGACTTTGTTTTAGACTGGGTTATTTATCAGCCATTAAAAACAAAAAGGCATCTTGTTATTGTCTCAGTCTTTGTATCTAGCTGGGACTTTGATATTTTTTCCTGATCGGGTGATGTGATTCAGGGCCCTGTTTTTCAGTCACGACAATCGTTATGAACGACACATTTTTGCTGTGAGTGTGCTATAGTCGCAACATTTTAGAGGGTCGGACAATGATCACCGCTCTACGACACATAGGGCGGTGTGAGGTGTGCTATAGTCACGACACATGGAAGGTCACGTTGGTAAATTTGTCTCCCAAACTGTCTTAGACCTAAGACATCTATTGACATGTCATACAGTATGCGCAACTTTACTTCCCGTAGGAGTTAAGCGATAAGATTTTAACACAAGTAAGGCATATATATAACCTATAATCATACCAAATATGATGAAAATCAGCGGCACCGTTCCGAAGAAATCGACGTTTGAATTTCGTCATAGCAATCGTCTGCTCTGGTGGCTAATTTATGCGGTGACCTTGACCCTCTGCAGCTGTCACTTGACAAACACAGCTGGGTCTTGTTTTTTAGTGACGACCATCGTTACGGGCGACATGTTTCTGCTGTCAGTGTACTATAGTCGCGATATTTTAGAGGGTCGGACAATTATCGCCGCTCTAGGACACGTAGGGCAGTGTGAGGTGTGCTATAGTCACGACACTCGGTGGCCACTGGACCGGAAAGTGTCACCCTAGGTGTCGTAGGTCTAAGACCACTCTGGACATGTCGTACCGAATGCGCAACTTCACTTCCCTTTGGAATTAAGCGATGAAATTTTAACATGAGTAAGGTATACATATAACCTATCATCGTACCAAATATGGAGAAAAACGGCCGCACCGTTATGAAGTTATCGGCATGTGAAATTCGTCATACCAAATGTTGCTCTGGTGGCCAGTGTACCACTACTATCACGTGATCTAATTTATGCGGCGACCTTGACATCGACTGCGCTTATTTCACTCTCCCAGCAGAGATTCCGCGCGCTACACCGCGGAAGATCTGGTAGGAGAGTGCGGGTACGATATCCGATGATAGCTCAATGTTTCATATTCAAACGCCGATAACTTCACAACTTTACGGCCGTTTTTCTTCATATTTGGTACGATTATAGGCTATATGTATCCCGTACTCGTGTGAAAATTTCATTGCTTAATTCGTATAGGAAGTACGGGAAATCCTCTATATACGCACAGTGTGGTTTTATAGAACCTAAGACAGTTCTATACTTGAGACACTTTTAGCGGCGATCGTCCGTGCCGCACTACGACACCGTCTATAGCACACCGGCCATCTTTTGTCGTCGAAACTGTCGTGAGATCGCTGGTTGGTCTTGGGCCTTCCTGCCCACACAATGGTCGTGACTAAAAAACAAGGCCCAGGTTCTTGGTTCCAGGGTATCACAGATATCGGAATCGGAATTTCACTCACTTTCCGTGGGAATTAAGTCCTGAAACTTTAACACGAGTAAGTGATACCCGTAACCTATAATCGTACCAAATATAAAGAAGATCGGACTGTCCGATTTGCCGATATAACCAAAACAATTCTATATTTGTCGTAACAAACAACAATTTTCGCGGTGATCTCCCGTGGCGCACTACGATCGTGTCTATAGAACACCCGCCATCTTTGGTCTTCCAAAATGTTGTACATTCGCTGTACGATCTTAGGGTATCGGTAATAACGATTGTCGTGACCGAAAAACAGGGCCCAGGCTCTGCTGGCAGGCCTCTGCCTGCAACTGGGTCTCAACAGCATCTGCGGTGGCAGTGCCTGGTGTGACTGATGGGGAGCACACAGGACCATCATTGGCTGTGGGTGGTTTTGCCTTAATTGGAGACAGGGGTGGTTTGGCAGGGTTTGCCCTGCTAGTTGTCTCAGCTGGGATCTCAACTGAGCAGGAGTTATCAGTAGAACAGGTTTTTCAATGTAGGAGCCGTCGGTTCCTTCTGAGTGTGGACCCATCATCAGTGGCTACTTCACAGTTCTTGCCACCAAGATGGCGGGTGACTGTGGCCTGCTTCCACATTCCTTGTCCAGGCTGGGTCGGTTGTACACAGACATTGTCACCAGGATGTAACACACTGAGAGTCTTTCTGGCAAGACGACGTTCTGCTGCCTTAGCACATTTGTTTTCCATGTCTGGTTTCTCATCCTTGGGCTGTTTGGGCCTAAGAGCATCAGTAGCAGTAGGCACAAGGGTCCTAGTCCTCCTTCCCATGAGCCTCTGGCTTGGGCTGGATGACAGCCCTTCTCTTGGGGTGTTTCGTAGGTTCAGGAGTCCCAGATAGGATCCTCTTTTTGCCTCTGCTGCTCCATTCGACTGACTGTTTCCTGGGCTTGATGTCTGGTGGGTGAAATTCCACTTTGTAGCGAAGTCATGGAACCTCTCGGATGAGAATTGTGGGCCGGTGTCACTTATGACCGTATCGGGAATGCCATAGCGGGCGAAATGTTGTTTCAGCTTTGAAATCACAGCTCCAGAGGTTGTTGAGGTCAGGTAGTCCACCTCAATGAAGGTGCTGTAGCAGTCCACTGTGACTAAGTATTCCCTGCCTCCGCTGATTGCTGGTCACAGAACATGGCACAAGTGTCACAGTTCTCAATCGTTTGGCATATCTCGGCCAACATACCTGGCCAAAACACCAGCTCACATGCACGACGAAGGCAAGAGTTGATACCTAGGTGTCTGGCATGGAGCTTTTTCTTGATGTCAGGCCTGAGTGAGAGTGGAATAACTACACGTTCCCCATGTAGGATGATGCCATCTTGAACCGTTAGCTCATCGTGGTAGTCAAAGTAAGGAGTTATTGAAGGCACTAAATCTCTCTTCATGTTTAGCCACCCGGCCATGATGACCTTTTTCAGGGTCATTAGGGTGTCATCAGCTTGAGTTGCCATCTTGATTTGAGATAGCCTATCCATCTTAATTGGCGTGAAGAAAATGTTGTTCACTAGTTCCCCTTTCTTCATTCCAGGAAGTGGTGCACAGGAGTGAGCACCTGCTACAGGGATTGCCGTTCCTGCTCGGTAGGCAAGGGAATATGAGTATTCCTGTGTTAGCAGCAGTAAGTTTAGTTTAGTAGTCTCCTAAGTGCCTTGGAGAGTGGTTTCTGAACAATGGACACCAGAGGCTTGTGATCAGTGATCACATTGACATCTCTACCATATGTGTAGTGGTAAAATATGGTTAGCCCATAGCAGACTGCAAGCATCTCTTTCTCGATTTGGGCATACCAAGTTTCAGGATCGGTCAGGGTGTGGCAATAGGCTTCCCATCCTGGAAAAGTGCAGACCCCAGACCATATTCGCTGGCATCGTTTTCTATGGTGAGTTCCTTTGTAGGGTCAAAGAATGCAAGCACTGGAGTTGTTGTAACTAACTCCTTTGCTTTGGCCTACGCACTTTGCTTGTTCTCAGACCAGTTCCATGGGACTTCTTTCCTGGTGAGTGTCAGAAGAGGCTGTAAGACATCAGACAGATGTGGCATGAATTTCACAAGGTAGTTGATGCATCCTAAGAACTGTTGTAGCTGTTGCAGATTCTCCAGCTTTGGCATCTCATTGATGGCCTTGACTTTCTCAGGGTCAGACTGTAGACCAACCTTAGTGATCCGGTGGCCCATAAAGGCCACGTCGTTCATTCGCAATTCAAATTTTTCACAGTTCAGCTTGATCCCTCTCTCGGCACATCCTTGGAGGAAAATGTCCAGGTTCTGATCGTGTGTGGCTACATCTTTTCCGTGGATGATCACATCATTTGCGATGCATATGACACCAGGGAGTCCATCAAGGGCTTCAAGCAGTCTCCTCTGGAAAATCTCAGCAGAGACTGAAGTACCAAATGGGAGACGGCACCATCTGTACCTTCCATGGCAGGTCTGGAAGGTGGTGAGCAGACTTGATTCATGGTCCAACTGGACATGCCAATATCCAGATGCGAGGTCAGCCTTGGAGAATTTATGAGATTGTCCCAGTTCATGCAGCTTGTCTTCCAGTATTGGCATGGTGTATCTTTCACGCACAAGTGTTTTGTTACGTTCCCTCAGGTCTATGAATATCCTAAGGTCTCCCGACTTCTTGTGGACTATGACCACTTGACTAATCCATGGCGTTGGCTCAGTGACTTTGGTGATGAGTCCTTCGAGACGCTTGAGTTCACCTGCCAGTTTGTCTCTGATGGCCACTGGTGTCCTTCGGTTGGCCATGATGATGGGGACAGTATGATGCTTGATCTGGAGATGAGCTCACACTGCAACGCTCGAGCAAACTACGTGTGAGCTGTGAAAGCATCCCCTGTTTTGTTAGTACCCAGCTAGTCCACTAGATGGAGTATCATCTACTCACTTGGTCACTCCCCAAGCATAATCCAGGCGGAGCTGCTCTCCACCACGGGAGATGGAGGCTGGGAATCAGGCCACACAGACCAGTTTCTACTTTCAAGTAACTTTGAAGTGGAAGAAGGCCCCTTCTCAACTTGAGGATTCTTCAAAGGACATGCTGACCATTTAGCTAATGAGAGGTGGTTGGTGGAGGAGTCATGATTAAGCAGTGATCTGTTTGGTCTCCACTGTTTGTGTGTGGGGTTTTTCCTGTATCCTTTATACCTTACCATGAATAAATAGCCATAATAACCAAACCTCATCTCGCAACCTATTCTTTTGATTCAATGTGCGACTAACTTCACGCTATCACTCAGTTGGTCCGTCACATACGGCAAACTCATTCCCAAAGTGGTCAAGAGGTTGCCACCACAGTAATTAAAAAAAATATATCGATGTTATTTACACATCTTACTGTGAAAACTACTAAGATACACTACATTGATAGGAATTATACTATCTTGGGTAGTACTACATCGCCCGTAAAAAGGCGCGGAGGGAACATCTTAAAATCCTAAGATTGTAAAGAGTCCATCATTGCAGAGACAGGTTTTGCGTTACAATAAACTGGAGCGGTGCAGTGTGGAGATGAGCTATGCCAGGGAGCTGCCCTAGCTCTCCACTGAAAACATTGGGATAGTGTTCAATTATGGTCTCTTTGTTGAGTGAAGCAGAAAGGCATTCTTGAGATGGCTGAGGCTGGATGGCTGCAATACGGTCCAGATTTCTTTTCATGATACGGGCCAAATCCATTTTCTCAGCTGTCTTCCACCCAAGTAATGGGGTACGCTTGTTGTTTACAACAATAAATTCGACTGATTACTTCTTCATATTCTTCGGGTTGCGTATAGAGAGACGGCAGACACCGACTGCTCTTGTTGTTGATTCATTCCACATCTGGAGCGTCCTAGATGTGGGCCAAATGTTAGCAGCATATTTTTCTGGCAGAATGTTTACTGTAGCACCTGTGTCAATCTGGAAGGTGACTTCTTTGTCATTATTCAGTATCATGCCTTTAAGTTGAGTAGAGGCTTTTGAGTGCACAGCATCAATCTCATGCACAATGTTGATTCATTCCTGGTCAGAGGTCTCTTCCCAGGGATGTCAGTTGGGGTTAGAAAAAAACACGGAAATATCATTTATGGCAATTCAGCAGTTGTTATGTTCATTTCAAACAAGGAAAAATAATTTCATATTTTACAAATGAAAACACAGATTTCTGTGGAAACAGAAATCTGACATCCCTGTCTTCCTGATCTTCAATGTTGTGGACTTTCTTTTTGTCGGTTGGGCACTTGTGATGGAAATGGTTTTCCTTGCCACAAGTCGAGCATTTCTTGCCCCAGGCTGGGCATTTTTCCTTCTTCATGACATGAGTGCGACCACAGAACTTGCACTCTCGCTCATCTGGGTCATGGCCTTTGTGACTGGCTCTCATCTTGTCTCTTGACAGTTTTGTTTTCTTTTGTCGGTAGCCATTTGTGGCAGCAACTTTGGGTCGGGATGGAGGGCATGGCCTTGAGTCAAGGCATTCTCAGCAGATTTACATGTGTCGACTGCCCACTGGAGAGTTAGGTTTGATGTCAGGAGTGATGTTTGAGTTTCGGAATCATGTATGCCAATGATGACCCGGTCCTGTAAAATAGAGCTAACACAATTGGCGCAATAGTTGCACATTTTTATGAGAGACCTAATTTAAGAGTAGAAACTCTCAAAAGTTTCACCCTCTTTTTGGACACTTTTGTTGAATATGAAAGGCTCATATGTCTCGTTCACCTCTCCAACTGCAAACTGGTTGAATCGTTCAAGGATTTCATCGACGGTTCGTTGGGCCTCAGGCGTTGTGAAGTCAAACCCATTGTAAGCACGGAGGGCATTATCACCAAGCATATGGAGGAGTAGAGCGACCTGATACACGGCTGGTTGTCGGTCGAGTTGGGCAATGACAGCATAGTTTTTCCATTTCTGTTTGAAGAGCTTCCAATTTTCAGTAATATAAGAGTCTAGGGTGAGTGGTTGTAGTGGCCTGATCGCATGGACTGGGGGGATGGGTTGTGCATCAGCCATTATTAGCAGAAAAAAAAGGAATTAGCACACACACAGAGTTCAGGCAACCCAGTTCCTTTGCACTACCACAGTTATTAAAACACAGAGTTCAGAAGTGTCATATGAAGTGCAGTAAACAGGCGGTAGTGCTAATGACAGTTCAGACTGTAGTATACATCTCCAGCATAATCTACAAACATAGAAAAATAACACCCAGGTGGCCAAGAGCCAATGCCCAGGCTCAAGCGTTCAACAAGCCACTTATGAAGGCTATCCGTGCCGCGACTGTCGAACGTAAGAACTGGAAATAGGAATTTATATAAATTCCTCCGTCAATATCGTGCCACGCCGCACCCGTCAACTGGTTTCACACCGTACCGTCCCCTAACAAACTGACAACTCCATATGTCCCAAAACAATATGTGGTGACAGAAAAGAAAGGTAGCATGATCACAGCAAAATCAAATGATCATACAGTAACTCGCAATAGTTCAAGGTTCAAACCTACAATAGTCAGCCTTGTGGGTCTAAGAGCAGCTCAGAAGGGTAGACTTTGTGGAGTGACTAGTACTACTAGTAGTAGGACAACAACATGAAGTGAAACTAGTAGTGTGTCTGTTTGTTCACTAGAGGGGCCCACGGACTGGGTCAGTTCGATGGTCGTGGTGATCAAGGGAGACAAAGTTTGAATTTGCATTGATCCTAAAGATCTCACCAAGGACAAAGCTATCTCTATCGGTCAAAGCTGCGAGGTGACAAAGGGTTCGATGCAAGTCGTCAATGAAGGTGAGGACAGCAAAATACATGGTATCTCAAGAAAGTTTCACAAGAAGCCTCAGCAGAGCAGCAGCGGTAAGCCTAAGGCAGGGTCAAGTCAGTTTAAGCCGAAAACGTCAAGCAACATATGTCATCGCTGTGGCAGCACACCAGGACATGGAAGATCGTCGTGTCCAGCCAGCAGTGCCATCTGCGCATACTGTAAGAAGGAAGGACACTACATCAAAATGTGTAAAAAACGCAATCAGAAGTCTGCCGTGCATGCAGTAGATGAATCATACGCTGAGTCTACAGGGGGCTATGAGACTGACTCTTCAGATGGTTATGAACCGGCGCACATGGTGCACACAGTCGGAGAGAGTAAGGACTGGTGGGCAACCGTCAATATCGAGGGCAAGGCGACCAACGTCCAGATCGACACGGGCGCTGCTCAGTCAATAATCCCGTATGACGAGTTATTGAAGCTCACATCGCAGCCCAACCTGCAAGACTCAGATCGCAAATTCCAGTCCTATACGAAGCACAACATACAAGTTATGGGCAAGACTCATCTGCACGTGAGGTATAAGGACAAGTCCACTGACGTGAAATTCTACGTAGTTGACATGAAGCAGAAAGCGCTGCTCTCAGGCAACGCCAGTCGAGAACTAGGGCTGATAGAGCGGATACATGCTGTCAAGCCTGTCCTACATGAGTTCCCAGACATTCACAAAACCACTGGCACTCTGCCAGGGACGTACACTCTTAAGGTCGATCCAACCGTTACACCAGTCGTTCATGGGCCGAGACAACAGCCCCAAGCGCTTATACCCAAAATCCAAAAGCAGCTGGATGAAATGGAATCTGAGGGACATATATGTAAAGTAACCGAGCCCACGGACTGGGTCAGTTCGATGGTCGTGGTGATCAAGGGAGACAAAGTTCGAATTTGCATTGATCCTAAAGATCTTAACAAGGCAATAAGACGAGAACACTACCCCATACCCACAGTAGAAGAAGTTCTAGCAGACATGCCGAATGCTAAATTCTTCTCGGTGATTGACACTAAATCAGGATTCTTACAGCTACGTTTAGACTATGAGTCTAGCCTCCTGACCACGTTCAATACGCCAAACGGACGTTACAGGTTTAGATGCCTACCCTTCGGCATTAACTCAGCCTCAGAGATTTATCAACGTGCCATGAATGACATGCTAGAAGGCACAGGCGCAAAGGCAATAATGGATGACGTCTTGGTAGCTGGAAGAACCCTCGAGGAACACGATGTCATACTCAGGAGGGTCATCAAACGTGCCACTAGCCACAACCTGAAGCTGAACTTCAACAAATGCCAAATTCGCCAGACCACAGTCAAGTACGTTGGTCACCTAGTGACAGACAAAGGACTCCTGCCTGATCCAGCCAAAGTCAGGGCGGTACGAGAGATGCCCGTGCCGAAGTCAAAGGAGGAAGTCCGGAGATTCTTAGGATTCATCCAATATCTGGCGAAGTTCATCCCAAATATAAGCGAGATCGATGAGCCTCTCTGCAAGGTCAACAAGAAGGATGTGGAGTTCCACTGGGATAAGCCTCAACAGGACAGTTTCCAGAAACTCGTGACAATGATCACAGAGGCTCCCATTCTTGGATACTATGATCCGAAGAAGAAGCTCGTCATACAGTGTGATGCCAGCCAGTACGCTCTAGGAGCAGTACTGCTGCAGGACGGCCAACCTCTAGCATACACGTCAAGGGCTCTGAGCCCCACAGAGACAAGATACGCACAAATCGAAAAGGAAATGCTAGTCGTCGTCCATGCCACAAAGAAGTTCCACCACTATGTTTTCGGGCGTGAAGCCACAGTGGAGTCCGACCACAAACCGCTGCAGGCAATATACACGAAGCCTCTTCTCGCTGCTCCAATGAGACTGCAGGGTATGCTCAAGCTAATCGACAAGCCTGGAAAAGACATTCCGGTAGGAGATGCGCTCAGCAGAGCGAATCTGCTAGAGTGGTTGAGCACCTTGCTGTATCACCGGTGCGCTACGAAAAGTTCCAGCGCACAACCGCCACTGAGCTGAACGAGCTGCACTCAATCATTCTCAAAGGATGGCTGGACACTAAATCTCAAGTCCCGCACTCCATCAGGGAGTATTGGTCCATACGTGATGAGCTGTCAGTACACGATGGCATTGTGTACAAGGGCATGCGCATAGTCGTCCCACCATCCATGCACTCAAACATGCTCGCCCAGATCCACGAATCGCACCTCGGTATTACCAAATGTAAGCAGAGGGCCAGGGAAACGCTACACTGGCTGAACATGACAGCCGAGATCGAGGACATGATCGGTGATTGTGACCCGTGCAACACTCATCAGAGGCAAGCTCCATCCGAACCACTACGTCCCACCAAGACGCCTGACAGGCCTTGGTTGGAAGTCGCTGCCGATCTGTTCCAGTTCGGACACACACACTACATCTGTGCTGTCGACTATTTCTCAAAGTATATTGAGTGTGCTGAGTTACAGGATGAGTCCAGTGCCACTACTATCAAGTCGATGAAGGCAATATTTGCTCGACACGGCATACCCAAGAGTGTCAGGACTGACAATGGACCCCAATTCGATTCCATGGAATTCCGGAGGTTCGCGGATTCCTGGGGTTTCCAGCATGTGACGTCATCCGCACGATATCCCCAATCCAATGGTGTGGCTGAGAGAGCCGTACAGACCAGCAAATGCCTCTGGGAAAAGACTGATGAACACGAACTAGCTCTACTGGACTACAACACCACACCACTAGAGAGCTGCAAACTGTCACCTGCCCAACTTCTCATGTCTCGCAGGCCCAGGAACAAGTTGCCTGCCGTCACCAGTCTCCTTTTGCCATGCTCGTACGACCTTGACCTAGTCCGTCGACAGCTTTCAGAGGAGAAAGAGAAGCAACGCTATTACCACGATAAAACAGCGTCTCAGGACAAGTTTGTGCTAAAGCCAGGGGACAGTGTTCGCATGACACCACTCCCAGGCTCTTAACAGTGGCAGCCTGCAACAGTAATATCACATCACAACACACAGCGCTCCTATGTAGTAGAGTGCAACGGTCGTAAATACCGGCGTAACCGCAAACATCTGAAGCTCAAGACTGCACCTACCAACAACCAGCAGTACATACCAGCAGCAAACACACCACCACATCAGCCAGTCATTGTCGCACAACCGCATCCGCAAGGACCGCCAGCCACACAGCAGGCAGCACCCAATCCAAGCGTACCACCATCTGCGTGCAAAGAGACTGTACCAATGAAAGTCAGCTGCAAAGCAGACACCAGAGAGTGTCCCACGTTCTAGTCCTAAACCGTCCACACCCGCCAGGAAACATGCCACTGCCGCCCCCAAGATGGCCAGCATCCTAAAAGAAACTCGGAGTGGCCGGGTACCAAAGGAAACCAAGAGACTAGATCTATAATTTAACCCTTTAAGGACGGCTGCCTATGGCTGAACTCCACACTTGGGGACGGCTCCTAGTGACTATGTATAGGTCTAGGGGACGGGGGCATTCTCCTGTGAACTCTAAATTCGAAGACTTATCACGTGATATAATATGCTATTATTAATATTCTATTCCTATTATTTAGATTTCAAAAATATGATATTACACCTACATTCTGTGAAAATTTTAAGTTAATTGTTAAAATATTTCCTTTTGAAAAACCATCATATAAATATCCAGCAAATGATGCCTTAAGGCATCATCCGCCCCTGGCCGGTTGATGCCTTAAGGCATCATCCGCCCCCTGCCGGATGATGCCTTAAGGCATCATCCGCCCTTAAAGGGTTAAAGTATAAACTATGTGTTTTGCATTGCTCTTGATCCACTTGTGTGTTCATCATGACATATATTGTGTGTTTTCCTTAATGTTCATTTATAGCAACTAGTCACTTTTCAGTACTTCAAGAGACTCAAAAGACTTTTCATTTACTAGCATACTCATGATCAAGGTCATGATCTTATTTACTCAGATAAAAGTTGTGTAGTTGCGTATAATCATATTTTCTACCAGAGACTCTGGCTAAAGCCATAGGTTATAGCATGGACAGTGTATCTCTATGGACTGGAAGCGGGCCATAGATAAGAGTGTGAGGGTGGCGCCGATGTGTGCCGCACCCCGCCTATAACGACAGCGGCACCCTCTGGTGGACAAACGTGTGAACTATATCTAGAATGTAGTATCTTGGATGACCACCAGGGCATTTTCAAAGTGTCAAAAATATGCCAATTTTGTTAAATACTTTGAATAAATATGAAAGCATAATTCAAAGTATTTCAGAAAGGCCTTTAGCAAGAGTAATGTAGGGGGCATATAGTATAATGCTGAGACATTTTTCAGATTTTAAAACCATGGGATATGTTTGATGACATATTATGCCATACAAGTCTCAGATAATGTACCACTGCAGCGACAAAAAGTTTCCCATTTTTCTTGAGAACTTAGAATAAAGATAGAGGCACAATTCAAAGTGTTTTAGAAAGGCCCGTAAAAACTATTTTGTAAGGGCTAGGTCTCCTAAAGGTCAGACATTTTTAAGATTTTAATCTCGGGGAGTACTTTTGATGTATTTTTTATGTCGGCAACAGTCTCAACCCTGTCAATCCAAAGTAACAAAAAGTTTCACATTTTTTTAAACCACATAGAATGAAGATAGAAGCACAATTCAAAGTGTTTTAGAAAGGCCCTTAAGAACTATTTTGTAAGGGCTAGGTCTCCTAAAGCCCAGACATTCTCAAGATTTTAATCTCGGGGAGTACTTTTGATGTATTTTTTATGTCGGCAACAGTCTCAACCCGAGATTAAAATCTTAAAAATATCTGAGCTTTAGGAGACCTAGCCCTTATAAAATAGTTTTTACAGGCCTTTCTAAAACACTTTGAATTGTGGTTCTATCTTCATACTAAAAGTTCTAAAAGAATGTGAAAGCGTTTGTCACTTTGGTGCCACAGTACAAATCTGGGACACTGTCTGAGACTGAAAAATCCATGAAATGCATCCACTGATTAGAAAATCTTCAAAACGCCCCAGTCTCTAGGTATATGCCTATTGCATTATAGTTAATATAGGCCTTTCCAGAACACTTTGAATTGTGGTTCTATCTTCATTCTAAGTGGTCTAAAAAAATGTGAAACTTTTGTGACTTTGGGGCTACAGTACAAATCTAGGCCACTGTCCGAGACTGAAAAATTCATGAAAAGCATCCCCTGATTACAAAATCTTTGGAATGTTTCAGTCTCTTGATATATGCCCATTGCATTATAGTTAATATAGGCCTTTCTAGAACACTTTGAATTGTGGTTCTATCTTCATTCTAAGTGGTCTAAAAAAATGTTAAACTTTTTGTCACTTTGGTGCCACAGTACAAATCTGGGACACTGTCTGAGACTGAAAAATTCATGAAATGCATCCCCTGATTACAAAATCTTCAAAACGCCTCAGTCTCTTGATATATGCCCATTGCATTATAGTTAATATAGGCCTTTCTAGAACATCTTGAATTGTGGTTCTATCTTCATTCTAAGTGGTCTGAAAAAATGTGAAACTTTTTGTCACTTTGGTGCCACAGTACAAATCTGGGACACTGTCTGAGACTGAAAAATTCATGAAGTGCATCCCCTGATTAGAAAATCTTCAAAACGCCCCAGTCTCTTGATATATGCCCATTGCATTATAGTTAATATAGGCCTTTGTGGAACACTTTGAATTGTGGTTCTATCTTCATTCTAAGTGGTCTAAAAAATTGTGAAACTTTTTGTGACTTTGGGGGTACAGTACAAATCTAGGCCACTGTCCGAGACTGAAAAATTCATGAAAAGCATCCCCTGATTACAAAATCTTTGGAATGTTTCAGTCTCTTGATATATGCCCATTGCATTATAGTTAATATAGGCCTTTGTGGAACACTTTGAATTGTGCTTCTATCTTTATTCTAAGTATTCAAGAAAATTTGACATTTTTTTGTCAGTATAGAATAATGGTGTTTGATACTGTTGCCCATCATAAAAAGCATCAAAAGTATTCCCCGGGATTAAAATCTTTAGAATGTCTGGACTTTAGGAGACCTAGCTCTTACAAAATAGTTTTTACAGGCCTTTCTTAAACACTTTGAATTGTGCTTCTATCTTCATTCTATGTGGTTTAAAAAAATGTGAAACTTTTTGTCACCTTGGATTGACAGGGTTGAGACTGTTGCCAACATGAAAAATACATCAAAAGTACTTCCCGAAATTAAAATCTTGAGAATGTCTCAGCTCTATGAGACATAGCCCTTACAAAATAGTTTTCATGGGCCTTTCTAAAACACTTTGAATTGTGCTTCTATCTTTATTCTAAGTATTAAAGAAAGATGTGAAACTTTTTGTCACTTTGGATTGACAGGGTTGAAACTGTTGCCGACATAAAAAAGACATCAAAAGTACTCCCCGAGATTAAAATCTTTAAAATGTCTGACCTTTAGGAGACTATATCTATATGCTAAGTATTTATGGAGAATGGGAAACCTTTTGTCACTGCAGAGTCACTTTACCTCATATCATGAAGATGATGAAAATTAGCACCTGATTTGAAAATCTTTTGAAAATCCCAACCTTACAATCTATACACCATTCATAACATAATTTAATCATATTTCTAAAATACTTAGAATAAAGACAGAACTATAATGTAGCCCCATTTAGTGGCAATTCGCGGAACTCCGCGCTAAACGGTGGCGCCGCCTATGGCGGGTATATGTACTAAAGTGCGGCAGTGATCGGCCCACGGCAGCAGCCGCTTCCAGTCCATAGAGTTGTATGTCCATGGTTATAGACATATGACATATATTATCATACCAAAGACTTTCTACCAAAGACTTTTATCGTACACTACATATCTCAAGTTTCTTACTCATACATATCATATATCTTGAAAAGAAAGGAGATGTAATGATTTTGTGTAGTTCAACCTTACGTACGGCCGCTACTTCCGGTTTCGAGATGTCAATAAAACCAAGTTAGAGTTTGTCAACATGAAGTGCCTTCTTCTGCAAGTATATAAGTTATTATAACAGTCAGGACATTCTATATAAGTACTGGTAGTAATGCCCGACGTGTCGGGAAAGGTAATAAAATTGGGTCTGTGAAGTGCGTACATCGACCCGATTGACGCAGATTGTCACAGACCCGACGGATCCGTCGGGAAAAAGTAGAATCGGGCATAGCCGTCGGGTCGGTGTCTTATAGGCTTTATTGGCTTTAGTCGCAGCTGAGCGCAGACAGGGTTGGTAGCCTGGAAGCCTGGCCTAGGTAGACTATACGGCATATAGCCTATGATCCATGGGGGCCGCCATGACGCCCCCCGAGTAGGTGTTCTTTACTAAAGGAGGTAAAAAAGTAGGTGTTCTTCACTAAAGGAGGTGGAAAAGAAGTGAGTGATAATTGGGAAATGTCACAACTTTAGCCTTGCTCACATATCTATATAAAGTGTTCCATATGGAAAATATCATGTCTTGGGTTTAATCATTATGTCATCCTGCTTTGGGATGGGTGTAGAGAGTCAAGGGAACCATAGTAAAATATTGAAAGGCAGTTGAATTTTGTAAGAACAAAGAGCCAGAATACAGGTTTGTCCCCCGACCACCTGGTGACTGCTTTTTGAACTAACAATGGCTCTGTCCCCTATAGGCCAGGTAACGGGTTCCATTTTTATGGTGCATTATTGGTAACGCCTCCTAGTTCCCCGCTCATCCGCTAGAGGGGTCCGCTGGCGGATGAGCGGGGAACTAGGAGGCGTTATTGGATGACTGAGTGTATTTTTTTAATATATTTTTTTTATCAAGTTTTGTATTAGGGAAAATGGTTTTACATTTTATACACCAGGTTCTGCAAGATTGCCGTTCTTCCACCTGGGCCCACATATGGTGCAATACACAAATAGTTGGAAGGTGAGATAGATGAAATGAAGCAATGGGGTGAAAGTGAGGTGATACATAAAAGTACATACATATTTGGTTATTTCTCCTCGTTTTGACCAGTACTCCAGTTAAGGATACAGATGATACAGTATTAAACAAGTATGAATCAATTTTCGTTACAGGAAGTACAGTACAAGTCCACCTTTACCACTTCGATTGTTAGATCAGTTGCAATCACAAACTGATTTTCCATCATATCATTACAAATAGTAAAGTTTGAAATAATTTTGACATACCAATTATAGACCATATACATTAAGTCTATATGCAATACAAGCATTATAAGCAATCAGTTGCAATCACAATCAGATGTATAGTCCTCAGTTGGTGCAATCACAATCAAGTCTTCTTTTAGTTATAGTTCAGTCGGTAAAGACAAGTTGGGTAGTGTAGTTTAGTTTGTTTCTTAAATTCTTTGATGGTGCTCAAATTGGAGTATTGCGGTTTCAGGTTATTCCAGATTCTTATTCCTCGCATGTGGAATGATTTGGCGTAACCAGCATAATTTGGTTTAGGTTCTAGTAACCTTAGCCCTTCATTTCTTCTAGTTGGTATTTTCCTATTATCAACCATTTTATGTGCTTAGTATGTTTATAATACCATTTATATTATTTCTAGAGAACTAAAAGCGATTCTATCATACTCTATGGTATTTCAGCTTTCATTTGGTAGGTTAAACATGTATATCTCCTCAACAATACTTCAGATATTATAAGATAAAATAGAAACAATGTACACAGGTAGCAGAGATATAGGTCTACTGGTATGGGCCTGGCCACTATAGGCTTATCCTCCTCTCTGGAATAACCAAAACAATTATCATATAAAAGTGTCTACACAGAGTAAAATATCTCTTTACTTTGTGTTGTCTGACAGGTGGATACCAGCCAAACCACAACGCTGGTTCCCGGGGTATCCGCTAGTCACAGGCGGTCACCAGCCAAATTTGAAGCACAGAGTCGCATGGTTGAAGGTCGTGCCTGTGGAACCCGTTACCTGCCCCTTATTCATATGGGCAGGGAACCAGTCCAACAGGGTTGGTTGCCAATCTACGCCGTCTAGTGAATGTTGGCGGCACTGCAAGCTACACCCCCGTCTAGTGGATATCGTCCGCATTATAGTTTTAGACACTCTCCATCCACATCCTGCACCGTTAGTCCTAAGCTCAAGGTTACTAAGGATCTGTTAGATGACTATGGCTGCTGTTCCACCTAATGAGCTTCCCCCTCTTATTTTGAGAAAATACATGCGTGCATGGTAAATATTACCGTGATTACGGTATACAATCCATATTTATAACGTCATTATAAATATCATACAATATAATAATTAATAGATCTATGAGTATTTGAAATGTTTGATTTTAGATTGGAGTAAAGTTGAGTGAATCACGATAGGGAGGAAGATAGCGAAACTTTCCTTTGAACGCAGTGGCGCGACCAAAATGGCGGAAGATGTGACATCACTTGAAAGTAAGATACTAGCAATTGATGCATTTAATCGACCCTAGGTCTTTCTATTATAAGGTGTGCAATGTTAGTTTATATCTACCTTCTTCACCATAGCGTTACGCACTTTTGATGTATGCTATGTACGCCCTAGGCCTCATTTACCTTTGTGAATCTCCGTTTACGCTAGGTGAAATGCTCAACGACAACATTATTGACTTTAGTTTAGGCAAGTTGAGCTGTCGAGGACCCTTTACATACTACATGTTTACAGACTACATGTATGCGGTAGCCTGCAATATTCAATATCATAGACTAGCGCAATATTATATTGCCAAGGATTGCCCCTTCCCATGTGCTCATGTCAATGCACTTTTCATTTTGTAAATATAATAATTATTTTGTTTTGTATAAAACTAAGATAATGCTACCCACAAACTCGACGATTTATTATTAGAAATCAATAAGTTCAGACTTTCATTATTTTAGTATTTATAATATTTAGATCTAGATTCTAGACTCTAAATCTAGATCTAGGTAAATCATTCTCTATCTGTCAATCTGTTATCTGTCAATCGGGGATGCATTATGTAGGTATAATTATAAAGCCATAAAAAATACTGACGAAAATGGCTGGACTTTAGAAGCAGCCAAGTTCCACTGGAAAACTACCTCTACTAGGCTCTAGGTACATAGTCAGACGAGTCCGACCCTATACGCTGTATTACTAATACGGGAACCGTACAGTTAGGGTCGCCCACGCTTATATTTTTTTCCTATTTAAAACCAAGATAAATATCAACTATAGAGTTTAGACAGCCATGACTTGTTAATACAATAACTTATTTTGTTCCAGCAATTTAATCTGTCAAAAAACAATGCTCCTGCAATCACACCCACCATTCACACTCTAGTTGTGATTGCTTTAAGTCTCTATATGAATGCCGCCGGACTCACAGTGTTTGTCCGAGCGGCCGCATAACTAGACAGTGGGCATTAGGCGGCGCTGAACGGAAACACCTGTATTGGGCCCTGTTAGGGGATGAAAGTGGCTGTTCCACCAAATAGGCTTTTAACAGGCGGCCATGCTGGCTAGCCGACAGGGTGCTTGGCTGAAAATGTGCAAAAATTGTATGAATTGTCTGTGCTGTTCCACCAACCTACCTATTTCAAGCTGGCTGACGACCACAAGGTGCACAGTGCCCGGCGGATACTCAGCGACAAGTTCCACCAAGCCTGGTGGCCAGCCAGCACCAGTGGGTGATAAACATGCAGAGGGTGATGCCATTGCCCTCTGGTGGATGTTGGCTTCACAAGTTTCTCATTCATTCGATTCTCCGAGTCATCTGGCGACTTTCGGTTTGAAATCCCCTCCGAATTCCCTTAACAACGGACATGTCCGCCATCTTGCTGGTGACAACAAAGCGCTGTCAGAGCATAAAATGGTGGAAAATTAAACTGATTTACTTTCTAATGTGTAATTTACACAGGCAGTGGTTGAAGTATGGTTATTTACATTATCCAGACATGATTTAAACGTGCTAACTGGAAGGAAATTGCTGTTTCGACGATTTGTTGACATTGCTTTCAGAGGCTTAACTGAGGCCATCATGTAATTGTTTGATCTGAAACTTCAAGGGTAGTCTGGTTTTGTCAAGGGAAAGGCTTCCGAGTTACTAAATACATCCCAATATATTGAAAAACCATCAGAAATGAACATTTGAATTCTCCATAGACTTAACACTGCGTAGGTGCCTTGCCAAGATGGCCGTGAAGGGGGTTCGTAGCACACTGCACCGCTCGAGCAACATACTGAAAACTCGTCGCTGCAATGATAGGCTTCTGGGAAAGAACTATTCTTTGGCGGAGATTTGTTGACAATTCAAACCCAAACTGATGTGGTAGATCTAAAAGTGTGACAACGCTAGAACTATCAATTCTAGGCAAGATTACATTGTATTACATCTTTCTGAGTGATATAATATAGTTTTATATTCAGTAGAACCAAGAAATTAGAGATGTTGTCACTCAGTTCAGAAGATGACAGTTGAATGTTTACTTCAAATCCGAAAACTCATATAAACTAATAATATCACTTCCAAAGTCGTCAAAAGGCTGCCACTAGAGTAATTCAAAGATGTTTATCAATGTTATTTACAAATCTAATGGGAAGAATTACTAGACATACTATACAGCTAGGAACTACATTATCTTGGGTAGTACTACAATGCCCGTAAAAAGGCGCGGAGGGAACATCTTAAAATCCTAAGATAGTAAAGAGTCCATCATTGCAGCGACAGGTTTTGCGATAAACTGGAGCGGTGCAGTGTGGGGTTCGTAGCACCACCTACTTTCAGGTTGACTCGACGAATAGAGGTTGCCTTAAACACTCCTCCATACACTACGCCACTCATGCAAAACCAGGTGATAGAGCAAAGGAGTGTGCTGCCATTATAGGATTTGTATAGTAATGGTGACAGCTTGTTAAATATCCAATGAATTCGGCATTAAACAAAACAATGAAGGTAAATAAAGATAAGCCTTGGTGTTATGAATCTGTATAGTTGACTCTGGTACTAAAATTCTCACCAAAATACCGAAACTGTTGGAACTTTCAGTCTTCGCTCATGGGTTAGTGGCTTGCAGGTGTGACCCGACCCTGTTGACAGTATTTGTTGTGGTTTATGCAGCAAGCGGTCAACACTGATACTGGACAAACTTGCGGCAGTGCTGGCCGGCTGCCACTAAATATCTATTCAAATAGATTTTGGCCGTCGATTCTTTGAGTGGTGGCTGGAGTGGTGGTGGGTGGGGGAAGTTGAGATCTCATTGGTTTCTCACGAGAAAGATAGATTAGAAAACTACAATATTAAACATTGATTCCAGCATGGCTCGAAATGAATCATAAGAGAAGAAGTTTGTCTGAGTATAGTCCTACAAAAAATAAGAACAGATTCGAGTTTTTCACTACACGAGAATCTCACTCCCGTGGGTCTTCAATCTCCAGCCCTAGGTCTGCTTAACTATGTCTCTATGTGCGGGAGCAATTTCAAGCGGTTTCGACGAAATTCTACCGTTTTAGATATAGTAGGTAATAACAGCCAATCAGCTTGAAAATGGGCTGTAGACCAGGCCAGCAGCTCAAAACAGGCCAGCCAATGATAGGCTGGCAACAGAGTTTTGGACGTACGGTGAGGACATAGTGGCCAGCCAAGCAGACCTTATGCACTGTTCCACTGAGCAAATCTTCGCCACTAATATGCAAAATGGGCGGGCAATGATCGGCGAAAACCACAAGGGCATCAGCCAGGGCAAGCTTAGTGGAATAGCCACTTTACAGGGTTTGGTACACTGGCTAGAGGAGATCTAGATCTAGGGACTTTATTTAAGCTATATCTTATAGATATCGTAAACGAACTATCATTTTCTATGGTGGGGTGGGGATGAGCGATTTCCATGACAAATCTTTGAAAATAAAGTGCTTTTCCTAGGGAATACCCCAAAGTGACCCCGACCCCGACAGGCTACCTCAAAATGAAGACCCGACCCCCCTCGGAAAAATACCCTGATAATTGATATCCATAACTCCCCCCTCCCCACCAATGTCCTTAATTTAAATTGACCTGTCCTAAAAAAATACCTTTCACATAGTAAAACCCATGTCATTTTCCTCAGAATTTTCACAGAATATTGTAGATGTATAGTACTACCTATTCAAGTTTGAAAAATGAAAGATCACCATCCTCATATATGAGAGAATTGAAGAAAACCATAATTTTCAGTACATTTTAAGGAAATGTCAATTAGCCTATTATACCTATTAGAATTAGATGAACTGGAGAAAACGTTAAATTTACGCATTTAGAAAAAGGGTGAATTACAAAGAACCAGTTTTGACCGACAATTAACAATATTTATAAATCACCAGGTGGCTTCTGCATTTATTGTAGGATATGTCTTTAAATCTACCATTATGCCTTAATGACTGTTATGCCTGGACTTTTCCAATGTTGTATATGTAGGCCAAACATGTCTATTCAAATTTTCTAGATCTGGTGCTCTGCATAAATAAAATTTATTATCATATATCTATGGCCATATGACCTACACATACTGCCACACTGTGACGTACAGGATGTGAGATCATGTGCACAGCTAGAATTTCGCCATTTATAGTTATATAATAATACGAAAACGGGCTGACTGTCATAGTACATCAAAATACTTGGTTAAATTGATAATCAGAAACATCCCTCTGCCTTCGGTATCGGTATGTATCTGATCAATAATTTTACCGCATATTTTTGATGTACGAAGACAGTAAGCCAGTTTCCGTATGATGCAAAATCACTTTTATATTATTCCTCTATCAGGTTCGGCAGAGGCCTTGATCAGCATGAAGGAAGGTAAGTGTTATCTATTGCTATTTAACAATGACTTTGATTAATTAAACTGATATTTTCTATATTTTATTAGTTGATAATACGGGGGCAGTTGACCATGAGTTGAGATTCCAGGCGAGCGGGTCGGTGGGTACAAGTGGCTAGGATGACCCTGGGCTGGGTGAGAATGCCTCAAGGCATTTAGTAAATTTCACTTGTCACATGACCGGAAGAACTTTTTCATTGCCATAATTCAATTTCATTAAAAAAAGATCTATTGCTTTCCACACCTAACTATCCATACTTTCTATACAAACTCTTATTATGTTTCCCATATTCATTGTAAAATGCCTGTGTATATTGTAGGCATTTTCGCCCCCCACCTCGTGTATATGATGCCTATGGGCATTTTCACCCCGAATGGGTTAACTTAATCATGCAGGGATGCAAGTATTCCGATAAATGACGGAATTCCAACATTTCATATACACCAGTAACACTCGCAGTGTTATACTATATCGATACATAGTCATTCTGTTCCCAAGTTGAAATATATTACAAAATACATGTAGGCTTTATCTTTTTCATACTACAGGAAAACAGAATTCCTTGGCTTTGTCACCAAGGCGGGGTCATGTGAGTATGAGACATGTTACATTAGTCAAAATAACTTGACCACTGGATGCCTAGTCCATAAGATAAAAAGTTGTATAATTATGTAGGTAAACGCAATTAAAATTTAGTTCGCAGGGTATTTTCACTGTTTTTATTTCAAAAGAATCTAATACCTCCTATTCTTTTTAAATGTTTATGGTAAGCAGTTATTGCCTCAGTGACATGAAGCCACTGTCTGGTATCTGAAATTAACATACAGAGTTGAGAGATTCAAGTCAAATGGAATTTTCTGTTCTAGTAGTTTTATTTATAATACTAGACTAAAATACATGCTTTATTTTGCAGCCTGTAAGGATACGAAAACCAAACCCCCGGATATTCGGTGACGAAGAGGATGTATTCAGAACATCTCCACGACCAAAGAAGCAGCCCAAAGTCGTACAGGTATTGCTCTTTACCAGTGATTGTCCCTAATTCATATAATCTAACCCCTGTGACCTGCAGAGGTCACAGAGTGCCGAGGCTTAGGCGCTCCTCGCGGTGCTATGATCCAGTTTGGTCTTACGGGATGAGCTAGGCGGACATGTTCTACGCCTAGCAGCTCGGCTTTGGTGTGGTATGAGAGTTCCAGACACTCTTGGCAGTAAATTATTTGCTAAGTTAAAAAGGTTAAGGAAGTGAACGGAACAGGGCAGACACCAGATAGTTCCTTACCTAGAGATATTGGAATGGAACCCGTTCTCTTTTGTATCAGTGGATGCTGGTTACTAAGGCAGGCAGCTTAGCATATCAGGATGAGGTGACCTACTAAACGGCGCTCAGACACCCCGGTAGCCATCTAATCAATGATGTGGACCATGTTGCAATGGGTTTTGAGAATGCATCCTCTTACTTCTCGGGGAGATTGTTGAGCACTTCATCCTGCCTTCCAGTGGGCACGTGCAGAAAATGGTTTTAGGTTTAAACTTGCCAGATCAAATGCTGTATTATTGAATGAGTTAAAAGAAGCCCCGGCACTCTTGTCACCTTTGCAGGTCACAGGTGAGATTGAAAAATGAAACGATTGAAATGAAGTTTAATTATAATCAACCCTCGGGACCTGGAGATCAGGGGTTGCCTCGGCCCACCCATCACTTTGAAGTTCCCCTCCCGTATACTGTAACTCATTTACCTTAAGTGTTAAAAACTATACCATGCCACCTCGAGGAGCACTTAACCTTTTTAGGGCAGATAATGCCTCGAAACATTCCCAGCATAGACCGGATAATGCCCTCAGGCATTTTTTAAAACGATTAAAATGAAATTTAGTGATATTTATGATTTGATTGCTTTATGAAGAAATAATCAATAAATATGAAACTTTCAGAGAATATACCTCTGATATAGTATTTAACGCTATTTGAGTAAAACTAGTAATAAAAATAGGGATGACGGGTCTTAACACGTGATCAAAACGATCAACTATCGGTTAGGACCAAAATCAACCCGTCCCTTGGCGTTATACTAGAAACACAAAGCTGAAGCTCACTCTATTCAGACCCTTCTCCCCACTCCCCCCCCCCCCCCCGTTCCACAACAACCGTGATGTGATACTGTTAACAGAATATCCGTTACCTTGTAAATGGCTTCGTTTCTAAAGTCGCTATAATAGAGAGCAGTCCAACTTCAAATACTGTGAGTAACAACTTGCATATCACTTCTATGCGGTGCCACGATCTCTTTAAATCGCCGTTTAAACAATTGTTTAGTTGACATTCAGTTTTAGACTAAGATCGTGTATATATCTGCGTTATATCTGTACTTAAACAAATATTTCAATTTCCTCCCCCCCCCCCCCCCTAAGCAAAAGCGTATGCTGAGTGTACCTGACAAGATGGCTGCTCAGACTTTAGGAGTGCGTCTGCGTAATCTACTGAAACTGCCCAAGGCACACAAGTGGGTCTGTTATGAGTGGTTCTACTCCAATATAGATCTGTAAGTATCCTCTTGTCATTTATTAATTTTCTTTTTTTATTCTTTCAATGTGCTTACAAGAGTTTTCAACAAAGAGATCCCTCCCAATGAAGTGCATGCCCACAATCAAATATTATGGGTGAAAATATGGAGAAATCTCTTGGATAGTAATTTAAGAATGGCAGTAGTTCACACCTTTAGATGCTAAAAATTGACCCTCATTTACGCCAATAAAACAGTGGTGTGAACCTCCCAATACATCCTCAGCCCTATTCCATGGCCAACATGGATGTTTTCCCTTAATTCCACATGAAAAATATGTCCATATTTTTTCCTCACCACAAGTAACATCCCTGGACGATTGGTGAAAATAATTATGAAATGAAATGGTATGGTCCGGTTCTTATGTTAAAGGCATATCAGACAATTTGCCTTGAAAATTAAATCCCATTTGAATATCCCGAAAATTGAATATGATGATCTCCAAGTGTTGTAGAACACATACCTAACTTGAAGATTTGGGGTCACCATACTAGTTTTTGATTTAGAGATAAATACTATGATATCATAATAGAATATATATGAATTCCAAAAAGTTGTTTTTCACATAGTAAAAAGCATGTCATGTTTTCAGAGATTATAAAAAAGTACTTGACATTTAAGTTTTAAGAATCATAGGTCACCATCCTTGTTTTTGAAAGAATCAAAGAAAACTCCATTCTCAGTTCATTTCTTATGTAAGTAAGTTAACTGTAAATTGGCCTAATTCACCTATTGTGTTGAGTCCAACTCCCTAATATGTTATACTTCACTCATTTGGTACTAGAATAAGTCAAATAAATTGGTTTGAATTGATGATAGTCAGTATTTGAGAATCACCAGGTGGCACCACTGTGTATTATAAGATATGCCTTTAACCGTATCAGTATCTGTTCCCTGTCCTTTTTTATCAAGAAATGAATCAGTATTGTGTGAAATTTATCTTTCACCAGGCCGTTGTTTGAAGGTGAAAATGACTTCTGTGACTGTGTCCATGAATCATTCCCACAACTAAAAGCGAGGAGACTGAGACGTGTAGAGTGGGTGAAGATTAGACGATTGATGGGCAAGCCACGGAGGTGAGTGATAACTTTAACTGCAGTCTCTAAATTCTCATCTTCAAATATTTGAAGAAAACTGAGATGAGCTGAAATATTGGTTCCTACCAATTGTTGTATTGCAACGCATTTATAATTAATCATAATTGGAGAAACTGAGGTTATTTTGAAACTTAAAAGTCTACTTCTTGTTACCTGAAACGTTTTTGCACAGCATATGTAGTCACTGATAAAAATAATTGTTATATTATGTGATTGGTCTTTGCTTTTGAAAAAAAAACCACATATGCAGCGTTAATAAGTTGGAACCTTGATATGAGGATGGCCGGTAAGCGAAATAGGAATTGTAATGTCATTATATCCTTTCTGTGGTTAGTATGAATAATGCAGAACTTAGCATGTCTCCTGGCAGATGTTCAGCAGCTTTTTTTGCTGAAGAACGCGCGGTGCTGCAGAGCAGACGACAAAAGATCCGAATGCTCCAACAACGAAAAGCATCAGAAGTGAATGATTTGAAGGACCTACCGGAAGAAATTCCAATGCCACTGGTCATCGGCACGAAGGTCACAGGTGAGGTCTTCTTAGATAAATCATATAATAGTACCAAACAAACTATGAGGTGATGGACTTGTTACTCAAGGTGGCTCTAAGATAACTAAAAAATAACTGCGTCTGTACTTTGCCAGAGCACGACTCATTCTGCATTATCTACGTTTTATAGAAATACGAACCAAACAGAAGTGACCCCCTTTGTCTTGATCAATGAATCACTCTACGTTCTTTGAGGAGATCGCACATGGTATCTAGAGAACATTTGTGATATGGGTATCTCGCCTTTGACAAGTACCACTCATAGTCCTCATAAGATTATAACATTTCAGGTTTTTTGTGTAACGGTATGATTCTTGCTGCAAATATGATAATAATGGGTTGAGTCTAAATGTATCAAAGGAAAATAGATATTTAAGATATGAGCGATAATAAGTTGGACTTTGTTCAGCGCACAGTTAAGAACAAATATTGACTGCATTCTTATTGCCTCATTTCGTTATGTAGCATTTGAAGTATAAACCATTGACGCCAATATATTCTTCTGTTTTATAACTACGCCAATCTATTCTTCTGTTTTATAACTACGAGTTGTTTTATAACTGGGAAATACTTGTGAAATTTATGAAATAACATCAGATTTTAACAGCCTACCACGCATAATTGAAGCTTTCACATTTCCAGATTCTTTTATTTCATCAAGATGTTATGAGTTTGTAGACAATACTTCGAAATATTTTGCGAATTCAGATACAAACTGGTTGATATAACATCCTTGTGGTACGCAGTCGTCTGGCAAACTGTTTTGTTGACAGAGGGCTTTACTGCATGCACCTAACCTGTCTGACGACTCAGTAAATCTTTTATCATAAATCTGATAATTTGATGTAGACGTTTAAGACACCAAATTTAGGCCACTGAAAAAAAACTTGTTTCTCCTCACCAAGCCATGAAAAATATGACGAGGGCGTTTTTGTTGTTTTTTTCTTTTTTTTTTGCTATATCAAAGATGGCAGCCATACAGTAAAACCCCGCATAAGCGGACACCCTCCGATCCAGGCCAAAGTGGCTGCTTACGCGGGGTGTCTGCTTACGCAGGGTTTCCGGATTTTTGCTGGCTATACATTTAATGCATCCCTGACATCAGGAACTTTAATTTGATACTAAATACACATACCTTTCACAATTTCTATCACGGTTCATCTATTTAATCTAAAAAAAAAAATCTTCTAAAATCTTTTTTCTGATGCGCGCGGTGATGTTAAACAAGATTTTTTTTGAGTGTCCTTAGATTAGCTTGTACCTAAAGATATTAGAAATGTGACGATGATAATTGCTTCTTTAACTGTATGTAACTTGTAAGAATTTTTGTAATTCGAGAAAGGTATAAAAGCAATAGGATATAAACTGTATAGTTTAAAGCCCCATCATTGGAGGTATTAGTCATATATATATATTTTTTAATTTTCTTCCACTACAGCACGGTTACGGAAACCACAGGACGGTCTCTTTACTGGCGTAATTGACGCGCTGGACACAGTAAACAGCACGTACCGGGTGACTTTCGACCGGCCAGGGCTGGGCACACACTCCATCTCTGATTGTGAGGTGCTAAGTAATGAACCACAGGACACGATGCCGCTCTCCGCCTTCCACGCCAGACACCGGCCCAGCCGACACAGCCTCTTTACACCACCCCGCTTCTCGCCCGGCTTGTGTTCGCCGCAGCTCGTCAGCGAGGTAGGTGTGGGAGGCTGGACCACTTAGACCAGCCCAGCGCATTATTTAACTCATTCAGTTCTGAACCATAGCAGTTGCTAGTATAACCATGAAACCAAGGATTTTACTTTTTATTATATTTTAAGCCATAATGAATTATTACGAAAATATGGGTTTCTATATATATATAGTGAAACATGAATAAAAGTAAACTTGTTCTTATGAAAATGATGAATGATTGAAGTGAAGCCCACTAACTCCTATTGGTAATAATGGACTTCAGACAACCAATAATCCACATTTAGATTACTCTGTTAGTCAAAATTATCATAAAAATAATGTGTAATAGAAACGTCTGGAGGCATCTTCAGGCCCTACGCGGCAATACTTTTAGGTATCTTCCGGACTGAATGAATTATTGAAATCTATATACAGTGTGCAATTTCCGTGTCTAAGCGATAAAGATTATAAAATAAACTGTGCAAGTGAAGGGCCTTCTGTGTCTGGGTAATCAGATTTTGTCATTCTTAAAACGTGACTACTTGTTTTTTTAAGAAATATGAAATGCATTATTAGAACAAATACTATTACCTCATGACCGCGATGATCACTGTTAATAAGGAACTATACATACCTTTTAGGAGAACGACCCATTGCTAGGCAGTTCTCCGCTGAAGATGAAGATCCTGGGAATGGAAGGTGGCACCTACGGCGGCTTCCCCATCGAGTTCCTCGTCCTTGTGGTAAGCTTCTCGCACACTCTTTTTCTCTCTATGCGCGTTCGCACATATGCATAGCTTGCCTTGATTATCTGATGATAGATTTCCACTTTTCTAAGAAAAGCAAATTTTTAATTTTCCTTGTGCAAAACAAAATGGTATAAATTGAGCCTCATTCATAGCAATATAACAGTGGGTTGAACCTTATCATAGAGTCTCTGCCCCATTTAGGCATATTTTCCATGTTTTCATGGTCTCTCATTGGCAGCAAATTCCACTCGAAAAATATTTCCACCTTGTAGCATGTCTGAATAAATATATCTTGCTTTGATTTTAGACAAGGCTGACGAAGATCTTGGGCATCAAAAAGGAACGGGTTACAGAACTGAAAGACATGAACACAGAGGCGGAGAAAACGGTAAAATAAAAACGGTGTATTTTGATAACATTCAAAATATGTTTGTTCAAATTGTCCTTCCTTATGTTACATAAAGACTTGTTGTGCAGTAATGCTGTAAACCCAATAATTTCTCAATTGTGAAGCTGTATTCCAAACCTCTGTTGACAATAATGATAAAATCCGTATATTTATGTTATTGTAGTTTGTATTGTTACACACCACATGTGAAAAAAGACCTTTTTTTGCATCTGCTTGGAGTTTCTCCTCCACAAAGAGACCGGCCAAACCAGACCTATGTATGATGAAGAGTAAAGTGCCACGAGAGTAATGTTTTTGTATACAAAAAACTCAAGTCTGTTATTCACTTTTTAAAAATACGGTATCTTTTATTCAATGGAAGACTGAGTTATGGAGCTTAGAAACTAATGATTCTTTTTCTAAATAATATCTATGGTCGTAGCAAACCGATTTATAGTTCAATTTGTTTGGGCCCAACAGTCAGATAAACACGATCACATGTACCATGTGACCGGTGAGCAACAGATACCTTGAATCGTAATCGCTATATAATCAGCAAGGAGCTACTCTATAAAATGACCAAAATGGCGAAAAGGACCGGGGTTCATCGATACGGGAGGCTCTTCTATGAATTTCTCTTTGTTGGTCTGATCATTGATTACAATGACAATCTGAACTTGCAGAAGTCGCATGGGAAGGAGCTCACAGTCCACTTCCAGCAGAAATACGCCGCTGTTGTTTTAGAGCTTGAACGAATCAACAAAGACCTTAACGAGTTTCTCGTTCAAGTCCAGCAGTTCTCCCACAAGGTAAACAGTAATTATACGTCTAATAGGTCCAGTATGATAATTCCAATGATTAAATGGCAATCTGGTTGGAACAAGAAAATAAACAAACTGCACACCATCCTCTACACCATGACTGGGAAGAGTAACCGGAGATTTAAAACATAATGAGCAGGTGAAGTTCACTCGTCACCCAGACTTGCACATTAAACCTTCCTGGAAAAAGAAACCCTCCGTGAAACTTGGAATATGTCTATATATGTAGATCATATCCGGCTAAACTGTCAAAGGTACAAGAAAGCAGAAGAAAATACTTTGAATATAGTAACAACATGAAAATATTGTTTGAGACTACACCAACGAGAGAGATATGTTTTTATAGTTAATAAGAATTATTGGAAACATTTTTTTATTTGATATTAAGGGAGTTTGACCACAAACCACATGTCAACCCAGGGTAGATGTTTCAGACATTTGTTAACAGGCGGTTGGTCCTTTAGGTTATGGCTACAGCCTACTGTAGTACAACTGCTTGTAAAGTCACTAGGTGACCTGACCACATTTTTGTCTTTTATAGAAAACTAAGTACAGAACCTTTGGACAGAAGGTTTTTATGGTGGAAAAATGCCTTACAGTTTTGATATTTAGTATTTTGGTATGGATTTTTTTAGAAATAGTGAATTCAGTTTTAGAGGGACTTTAATAGTCACAGTTCCATTTTTAAGAACTCCTTTATGCACATATTTCTACCCCTTAAACTGGTTGAATCATAATATAATATGCCTCATTTGAAAGACAATAAAAAACAGAAGGTGCTAGGAAGTGAAATTTTCAAGGTGGATTCTATATTTACTGAGATATTCAAGTATTTGTTGAAAGTGGGGGGGGATTTTGAGTGAAATGGGCAAACTCAAACAGATGTTTACTCAATATTGATTTACAGTGAGCATTGGTGTAACATTTACCATCTCCATAAGTGGAACTGACAGTTGCTTACCATCTAGGAAGTGTCATTACTTAGGTTGAACTTGTATTTGGCATGATATTCATGTATTTTTGTCTAATTTCATAGCATGAGGGGGTAGCAGCCATCTTTGAATTGTAATGCAGCCATGTACCCCCAGAGGACTCTTTGGTTCCTATCACTCCAAGTATATAGACCCCTTTCACATGACGTCACGCATACATTAACGGCGATGCGCACGCACACCGAGGTCAGAAAACACTCAACAACACGGCGCTAGTGCTTTGTATCATGTTTTCTTCCGATTTTGAAGGGCCAAACCATTATAGTTTCAGGAAAAAAGTCATCAGTAACTTGGCGATTCATAGATTCCAGCCATATCAAATGTTTTAGGTCATTGTTCACTGCCCTGTTTTGTGTGATTCAATAGTGGAGGGCCTAAACATACTGTAGGTGCAATATAGAACTAGGAGCTAATGATATTTCCATTTACAATGGATGAGCGCTGGGTATCATATCATGATAAACTTGCTAATATGATTACCTCGGTGAAAGACCACTCCAATACCTAAATGTCAAATTTCTTATCACTAATACAACCATGAAAATTTCATGGTTTGACTATATAATAGGTGATAATATGCTTATTATCTTTTGTTTTATTTAAATGTTCATAATAAAAGACTTGAGCAAGTCTAGGGATAGGTAGGTATTGACCTATAATCAGCTGGCAGGCGATTCCAATGCATGGGACGTTTATAGTACATAATTCTATGTTTACAGAAGAGCACATGGGTGAATAACTGGTCAAACTGGTTTGCTGGCTCTGCATGTAGGGAGTGTGTCCCATCAGAAACCAGTATGCTCAGGCTAAATAAAGACCAAGGCAAACGCAACTAGGTGCAACACCTGTCTGCAAAGTGGGTCTGATTATGACACGCTCAAGTGTGTCCAATCATATGTGACTCTTTGAATACAATGTATTTAGGTGTGTCCCATCAGTTTTGAACTATTTTTAGGAACCAAGTCAGTAGTGGGGCAGGGGTATGGTCAGACTGTGATACTGTACACCTGCCCATTTCGCTAGGCCTTTCTAGCTGGTGCATTGATAGTGAAGGGTTAGATTCTTTGCAGTAAGCTGAAAGCCTGTGTGAGCATTCTAACCCTTCTAGATGACGTATATGAGCGCGATTTCCCGCGCTCAATAATATTTCATCAAAGGGAAATACTCTGCTAAAGTATGAATTCTTGTGAAAAGAGTATTCAAAAGTCAAGTGCACTGAATATTTGCCAATTATAATATTAACCCAACCATACACACCCCATGTACACACAGTTGGTGAGTGGCAGCCATCCCGGGTGACCACCCCTGAGTGTACCTCTGTGTGCTGCATAGACACAGGGCAGGGACACAGGGCGCACCCCTGGTCATGCCTGGTGCAGTGACAGGGGTGGTCAGCATGCAGAGGCAGGAGGCAGGCAGCAGCAGACCACATACACTAAGGGGTGACACACAGGGCAGTATCATGGATGGCTAGATTTACCTGAAGATACTTAAACAATTATGTGTCAGATCTGTGTGCTTGAAGTATCGGGTTAAAGCTACTGAAGTGCATATTCTGGTACATCATTTTTTTCATTCTTTCTTGGAAATTATCTAGGCTTTCTGACAACTTTTAGAGTTGCTATGAGCAACTCGCCTAGACTTATGCTTGTGACCTAGTTCTTTCTGGCCATACTATGCGTGCGCATCTAATGAGGTCGGTGTTTGTGTACAAATATTGAAAGGGGTCTATTGGCACATGCCTTATAACTATATCCTTATAAGATCACTAAATATCTGGTTGAAGCTCAGCCTCACTTTGAACATGGAGCCTGTAGTATGGCCAACTAAAACCAGATGGAGCCATAACTAAGTACGGATAGGTATATGATTTCTTTTTTCTTTGGACAAGTTTTATGGCAATGCAATATCCTATACAAGACTGTTGCAAGACTGTTGCAAGACTGTTGTATGACTGTTGTAAGGCTGATACGAGACTGTTACAAGACTGTTGTAAGACTGCTACAAGACTGTTGTAAGACTGATACAAGACTGTTGTAAGACTGCTACAAAACTGTTGCAAGATCTATAAGACTGTTGTAATGACTGTTGCAAGACTGCAGTAAGACTGTTGTAAGGCTAATATGAGACTGGTAAGGCTGTTGTAAGCCTGATACAAGACTGTTGTAAGACTGATACAAGACTGTTGTAAGCAGGGATGCCAGTTTTCCATGTTTCCATGGAAAATCATCTTTTCATTTTCAGGATAAATACATGTTTTCTTTTTGTAAAATTAAGCTAACAAATACTAAGAAGTCAGTCAGATCACAGCTGAACCTCCCCAAAGACCCATGCAAATATAAAAAGTTTACCCTTTACCTCCTCTCTCCCTACTGACTGAACAGTGGACCTCCCCACAGTCCCTCAGCCTCACCCCGCTGCCCAGAGGGGCACGTTTTCCAGGTTTGCCCATGCCACATGGAGCAGCACACATGGATGTGCCATGGAAGCAGTCCATGGCTCTGATTGGTCAAAATTCCCCAGCTGGCCAGTTTCTGCCTGTGTACCCGGGTAACCAGCGTACCGCGCGTGCGGGTTATTTCCCAATGGGGGGAAACCAAGGCTGTAAACGTAGGTGGACAATCGCGGCATAAAAGGTTTTTCTTAAAGGGGGACTCTATGGTGAAAGGGTGGTGGTGGACCTGTTTTCAGGAAAATTCTCTATTTTGAAATTATTTTTTTTAATTAACATATTATCTCTATCTTCATTGGGTTTATGTTCTTTATCAACATGCCAACATCCCAATTGATTCAGATGATAGGAATTCCTTTTTTCCATGGTTAACAAATTTTCCATGTTTTTTTTTTACCCCAACTGGCATCCCTGTGTAAGACTGTTGTAAGACTAGTGCAAGACTGTTGTAAGACTGTTGTAAAACTTGCAAGAGTGTTGTAAGACTGTTGCAAGACTGTTGTAAGACTGTAGCAAGACTGTTGTAAGGCTGATACAAAACTGTTCCAAGACTGTTGCATGACTGTTGCAAGACTGTTTTAAGACTGATACAAGACTTGCAAGACTGTTCTAAGACTTGCAATATTGTTGCAAGACTTTTGTAAGACTGGTGCAAGACTTGTGAGACTGTCGTAAGACTTTTGCAAGACTGTTGCAAGACTGTTGTAAGACTTGTACGGCTGATACAAGACGGTCGCAAGACTGTTACAAGACTGTTGTAAGACTGCTGCAAGACTGTTGCAAATCTGTTGTATGGCTGATACAAGACTGTATTAAGACTGTCGTAAGACTTGTAAGACTGTTGCAAGACTGTTGCAAGACATGTAACGACTGTTGCAAGACTGTTGTTAGATTGTTGTAAGACTGACATAAGACTGCAGAAAGACTGTTTGTATGGCTAATATGAGACTGTGGTAAGACTGCTGTAAGGCTGAGACAAGATTGTTGCAACACTGTTGCAAGACTTTTATAAGACTGATAGAAGACTTTTGCAAGACTGTAGTAACACTGATACAAGACTTGTAAGACTGTTGTAAGACCTGAGACTGTTGTAAGGCTGATTCTTACTCGCCATAGGAACTACTTTGATATAATATGATATGATATGAGGTGTTAATAGATTTAATATTACATTTATCCTGTTTGAACTAAGTTATATTAGTTATATTTTTTGGACTCCTTCAACCATTTATACATAACTTTGTACAACTTTGTTTAGTATTTTAACATGGATTAAGAAAAAAGAAGAAAGTCAATTCACCTGCTAATTTGGGCTTTAAAGGCCAATAATTCTTTTTCAAAATGCACACTTAGCTCTTGTTATTAGTAAGTAAACCATTTGTACATAAACCGGTTGTGTTTTATTGTTTATAGGAGTCCTTTGCTGCCTATATATTTTGGCCTTTGGTGTGGCCTTCGTCAGGGCTGGGACATTAATGAGTGTGTTTAGAGATATCACCTTTCTATATGGATATAAGTTCCTGTAACCTAGGCGACATTTTTTATTTGAAATTTTGGCACAACAGTTCTACATAGAAAAGTGCCTTGAGAATTGAGCCTTGAAAAGAAACAATGTCGCAACTGCTTAATGTGGATCAAACCTAGCCCTGGACACTATTCTTTACTAATATAAATTACCATGGCTATATCATAGCAACCTCCATATCAACGATCAACAAGTTAGATCAATGTTTGATATGACACCACAATATGGCAACGAGAGTTGATGACGTTTGGACCTAATCTTCCAACTGTCACTGTGGCAGTAGTATCTGCCCTGACCTGTCAACACCCTTCCTCGCCTTGTCCTATCCATCGACTTCGTTTACACACGTTAGACTCCTTTCAGCATGATTTCTCAATGAGTTGAACCTGGCTCACTCTCCCGACCTTATTTGCATTTCGCTCACTGTATTGCTATGGGCTTTCTGCAGTCCACAGTATCCGGAATTACTATTTCTTCGATTTTTCACTACTTCACTTCAGCTAACTTGTGCCACTACTTTTTTATGTTACCAGAATCAACAACTGAGATTCTGTATTTACAAATGTATCAGCTAAAGAATACTCGGATAGCGTTTATGCATTTTTAACAAAGATTAGGAGTGATAAAAACAATCTTTATTATACCAGATGTGCCGAATGAATAAAGCTGGTATATTCTCTTTTTTTAGCTAGCTCCGGAACAAGGAGTACCGGTATTAGAACCGCCATCCGAGGTGAAGAAGAAATGTGACGAGGATGCCATAGATCTTGTACGATGCGCCAACACTCAGGCTTCCAGCAGCAAGGTGCTATGCCCATTCACCAGTTCATTAGATTATTTCACAAATTTTACTGCCTCTCAGCCAGCAGAGATAGCAGTTTTCCTCTTTTCAAAGGAAGTCCTTGTTTGCATAATAAGTTTGTGTTTTTTCTTGTGTACAATAATGAGAGAATAAATTGGGCCTCATTCATACCAATAGACAGTGGTTCAAACCTTCCCACTTATCCCAGCACCAGTACATGACAATAACTATGTATTTTTCATGTTTTCTCAGTCTCACTGAGGCAGTAAATTCCACATGAAAAATATTTCCTTTTCTTTTTCATGACCCCAACTGACATCTCTGAGCTAGTTCTACACCCATTGACTGAATTAAAAACAAGACCACCTGTTGTATACGTGTGCCTCGCATTATCACATAGTTGCATGTCTGTTTAAGATTAATGAAGATATTTGGTGCCCGTTGAAAGTCTTCCTAGTGCTGAAATTTGCTCTAACCTCCTATTTTTATAGGGCAGAAAGATGGTGAAAAATGAGAGAATGCTAGACTTGGTTGTCAAACTTACTTCGTTACTCTTGCAAGTGAAGGTAAGTGCTTAAATATTAGAACGAGGCACAGCAGTTCGGGATGTATATGTATCTGAAATACAAAACTTGTTGTGATTTGACGTAAAATACCAAATATCAAGTTCATTCTGCTTCTATTTGTCCAATCAAAATACGCATCGTATTTCAACACTCCTCATACAAGTAGTGTGATATATATAGCTAGGTAATACCTAGCGCAAACTTGAGCCTGGGACGTTGAACCAGTCAATCTCCTAAATCATCTAATCTATCGTTTTCGCAAATACCGCTGGAGAGCAAGATGATCATCTAGGTGTGGTACGGATTTAAAAAAGATAAAAGCATGGATAGGAGGGGATGGGGGGGGGGGGGGGGCAGTATACACGGGAGATACGAGCATAGGTGTATCATGATACAGAGAGTGGTACGAACTAAAACGCGTTGACGTTAGTAAAATGACATCATTAAACCATATCAAATTGCTTCATCTCAGGTAAAATATGTACAAATTATATATCAAAACGTCATACCAAATACCTTTTTACGTGCATGCAAGTTGTCCGCCAAATGACGAAATTCCGACATTCCATATACATAGGCAGGACTTGCAGTGTTAAAATATAATTATGCTGCTTAATAGCCATTCTGTTCCAAAATGTAATGAATGATTATTTTTATGAGTTTTGAATATCCGATTTTTTCCCATAGTCCCGACTTCGTTAAATGTGATTGTATTTTCTTTGCAGGCCTTTGCAGAAAGCAATGTTCAGTCCTTTGAGTTCCGGTCTCTCCAGGACTCACTGAATGAAATAAAAAACAGCATCGACCCCAGCAATATATCGTACGTCTTAACAAATTGTGCTATATATTCTTAGGAATCGGAAAGTTCTTTGTTTACATACACAGTACTTTGGCAAGTCCAGAGCTCTTATACACTTCCCCAAAGGAGTGACTAAGTAGCAGCCTTGTTTTTGAGGGGGGGGGGGGGGGGGGGGGCATATAAATAAACTTAAAGAACCGAAACAAAAAATGACTTATAATCTTCTAGACCTGCAGGGTAAGCGGGAATATAGATATTTAAATAAAGTTTCAGTTTATTGCGCTTTCTTCTTCTAAATAATATGGATACATGAATTAATAATCATTTTGGGATTAATGTTTGGTTTTGCGTTGCAGTACGTTCCAGAACAGCGTGGAGATACATGTTAACCACATACAGAGCGGCTTCACCCAGATGGGCAACTTACACGCCTTCTCAGCAAGCGCACAGCAGCAACTTCCTTTGTAGATACTATCAATATAGCCTACCTCCTGTTCATCAGCTGACCCGTCATGAATTCAAATCTAACCGAACCAGGTGACTTGTCGTGGCTCAGAAATCCTCAGACTGAATCAGTGTGAGCCATCGTCTAATGAAATGCCTTGATACGTTTCCTGGTAGATTTTATGTGCTCTTACTGATATTTTGAAGTATCTGCTTCGGCTGACATTTCGAGGTACCTTCATGTGATGAAATCATTTGCGACCGACGTTGCGTGGTACTTACTAAACCTGACGATATGTTGTTCCTGCTCTGCCTGACGTCACACCTGCTGCAAATGATATTAATTGCTCTTTCTAATGTTGACTTGTCCGGGCTTCAGCAGACATTATAGTGTACCTACCCGGTTGAAGTTACCTGGTACTTCGTCCGGCAGATGTTAAGTAGTACCTTCTATGTCTTGTTCTAGCTGTAACCTGTTCTTGCTGGCATAAGACAGTACCTCCTTTGGCTGGTTTGACGTAGCAGTTGCTATGATTTGTTAAGTTGTACATGCCCTGGTTGATTTAGAATCGTTAGTTGCCCTCGTGCAGGACTGTGGACGGACATAAACTGAAAACGTTAGTTTATACCAGATGCTTTTACTCATGTGACTCATCTTCCCTTTCTCTCATGTAGGCAATTCTTGACCCCTCACCCCACCCCCACTCCTATCAGCTTATTCCACTGTAAATGCGAATGGCGTGACGGGAGCTCTCTATTTTAATAAAAGCGTTGTTCTAGTACCCCAGACGTCCCAGAAAAAGAGATGGTGTGAAGAGAAAGAAGCAAAGCGTTCAGTAAACTGAGAAGAAAGACATTTTTGACTAGACATTGTACTATAGTACTTTGTAATTTTGCGATTTTATTCAGATTTCTGACATATTCTAGCACTTGTTCAATAGAACATCCATATACGTATGGACCACTGGAGTAGGTTAACCAACTTTATATTCAGATTATTTATATTCAGATTATTTCCTGTTAAAAAGGAAACATTCTTCAGAGAAGGGTAGGTTGGAATTTATCCCTTTCCCGTTTTTTGGGTTGGAAAAAAATGTTTACAACCCAAAAACGGGGAATGGAAAAATTCCAACCTACCATGTTACGCAACAGTAGGTATGAATAAGCTCATACTCAAGCGGAAAGGTAGATAACTGGCAAAACTATTTTTTCACTGAAAAATAGCTCAACCAGAGAAAACGCCCTTCTGAAACACCCACACAAGGAGAAAAATTGTTTTTCTACTTGGGCCACAGACAGAAAAGCAGTTGGTATAGCACCTCACCTGACGAGGCCTCTGAGGAAGGTCGAAACCATAGAAAGGCTAACACCCCTTCTTTCTCGAGAGAAAGAAAAAACAAAAAGCTCTTGTTGATTTTTCTCAAGTTTTGTGGACACTTGGCTCCCCATACCCAGGGATGCCAGTTTGTAGGATTTTGCCTACATGTTGGATTTTCATTCTAGTCTAAAACATATATGGAAACTTCAAGAAATCGTATATGTTTTAAGAACAATATAGACTCCAGCCTTTCTAAATCTTATATAAACACAGTTAGAAAGCCTATGAGCCTAGAGCTGTAGGACGGTTGGATTCCTGTAGGAAATCCTCCTACATACAAGGGCTAACCAGAATGCTGACATCTGATTGGCTTAAAATATGTCATGTGAGAATACAGTTATTGGGGCCTTACCAAGTGTAAAAAGAAATCAGAAGAATACCTTATGAACTTGTAAAGATATTTTGCAGAATATAGAACTGATAATGTGTGGTAATCTATTCCAATGGATTTCTTTGAATAGTTGCCCATTTAGTGCAGAACTAGACATAGACCCACTCTTAAGAGCACATATCCAGATATATATGTACTGCCAGTCTATACCCAGGATCTGCTGGGAGAGTGATGGGGATTCCCCTACAGCATATGTGTTTTAGGTGAGACATAGACTGGCCTCAGTCCCGATGTAGGATTTTTTCCTCGCCCCAACTGGCATCCTTGCATACAACAAGACTCCCACAAACCCGACTAGTTACACAAGCGCCAACACCCCCCACCCCACTCCCCCTCCCCCTGCCCCAATCCAGAACCCCTCTCCACACACACCCCTCCCCCACCCTTCACCACCCAAAAGTGCGCACACAGTCCACAATTGGAAATAGACACGACCAGGCACACTCAGCCCGGCCCTGTAACAGACTGGGTCACATGGACAATCAAACAAGAGTGAATTGGCAATCCGCCTTAGGTCAGATGGCGGGGAAAGATGGCAGGTATAAAAGCCTGCCGGGGCAGACCTTTCCGCACGGTGGTCGTGAGCTTACACTGCGCAGTCATACACATTCTTCAGAGAAGGGGTTTAAAAAGAATCGGGTGTTAATACAATATTGTTTATTCTGGCAATTACTGTAGTCTATGGAGGGAGATATAATTGTGAACAAATGAATCAGTACGATATTGATGAAGTGTCAGTATAGAATATTACAGGTATCACCGGGCAGGTGTCCATACCATATTGGTCACGAGCCAATACAATAACGGTTAGGTGTCAATGCAATGATGTGCAGCTCTCAATACAACACCGGGAAGATGTCAATAGAGTACTTTTCTGTAGGGGAGTGTGCATTCACATGTCACCATATTTAAGCTTAGTTTCCACCTGCCAATGCATGATAATATAATCAGGATTCTGCCCATTTATACTAGATCTTAACAAGTTTGCCACGTACCTTTACCTGGAGCGTACAGAAATTCGCTGTATCAATAATTGAAATGGGTATGGAATTTATTATGTACAAACGATATGAACACTGATATAGATTATTAAAAAAACACTGAAAATGCAAGATTGGCCTTGACTTTGACATTTGATTTTACAAATCGGCTTGTGTGCCCTGAAAAGTAATATATGTCTTTAAATAAGACTCTTATTTCAGGTATAATGACAGGGCTCTCCACACACCTTTGTTAATTAGTTCCTTTTTTTTTTTATGTATATGTCTTTATTTGCATTCGATGGATTACATCGTTCTTCCTTGCAAAACATGACAGAACGTACCCAGCACCAACAATGATGGTATTTACAATGAAAACGATTCAAATACATAGTAATCCTCTACCAAACATTTTCATATTACATATTACACCCTTTAATTAGAATATACATTTTATAAAAATACGATCTTAATTCCTATATACGCATGTGCCTACTTCACTGTTATACAATAAATGTTACTGATTTTGCTCTACCAATTTTTGTCGTCAACCTTTTTAAAATGGCTTTTGGTAGCCGTGTCTTGCATTTCTTTCGTTAGTGCGTTCCAAAATGTGATACCTCTATAAATACTAGATTTCCTAGATTTTTCCTTTTTTGGTCTCGATAAATATATACAGTGTTTAATCGATCCTCGTGTTTGTGGTCTATTGATTTCGTTGTTAACTAATTGTAATTCCCCTAATTTATAACGATCTAATGATACCCAACAACAACATTTTTCGTCTTATATCTGGACATGTAATTTTGCATTTAGCTAATAAACTTTTGGTGCTAATATATTTATTATTTCAAAGGCCTGCCTCCCTATAGCTATTCTTAGTCCCCTATATATTCCCTTGTTAAGCTTGTCTCTCGCCGCAACGCAAACCCCATCCAATAAAAAAGAACGGTGATCGACCACAGGTAATAAGCATGTTCTTAGAACTTTTAGAGCAGAATCCTTATTCAGATATCGTCTGAGGCGTTTAAAGATGCTACATTTTTCTTGTAATAGTCGCAATAGCTTTTCACTATGTTTCTTGAAATTGAGTTCGCTATCTACCACTACCCCCAAATAGTTCATATCTTCATTAGTTTCTATTGTTTTACCTTCAATATCAATATTACTTCTAAGCTCCCTTTTAACCTTTATTTTTGGACCGTGGTAAACCATCTTTGTTTTTTTTCAAGTTCATCGTTAATCTGTTGGCAGAATACCAATTATATAATTTAAAATGAAGGGAGTGCAACCACCAACCATATAATTTAAATAAAGCAGTGTGCACGTTACTTTCGGCCTCAGCCAGAGTTTTACCCCTACACATTACCACAAGATCATCCGTGTAATTATCCTCTAGGTGGCACCTCCTTATTACAGATGCGCTCAAGCAGGTAGACTGTGCGTCAGTCTCCAACTAAACTTTGACCAGTCAACATGTACTCCAGTATTTCACTATTTGAAAGACTTCCTGGTCGATTTGTTTTTCACATAGGTCTTTTTTTACCAAGTCTATGGATGGCGACATTTCTGAGGCAACCAAAAAACGGCAAAGGGTGTGGGGGCACACACAACCCCCTTTTAGCAGATATTGTCGCTTTGTGGACCGCATTCCGGAGGTGGAAGGTGCGGAGGCAATGTTGGATTCTCACGTGCCGGACCTTGAGCGGACGGACCCGAAAAAAAAGCGGCTAGCTGGAGACTAAAAAAGAGAGACTGTTGCGACAAATCCAGGAGGCGAAAGATCTGAAAGCTCAACTGGAGTAGGAAGACGAGCTCGCCTCCCTGGAAAACAAATTATGGGGGCTTCGTCCTGATAATACACGCCTTCAACAAAGAGTGGACGCGGTTACGCAACTCAGGGTTACGCAACAGCACGCACCCTCGCTGCATGTTCCTCAAGCCTACCCGACCGTGACCGGCGCACTGGGGATGACACAAGGCAGCATGGTTTACAGACGGGACCGGCGACGGCTGGTCTCATGGCTGCATCCTTGGGCATCAGGGCCGATGCGCTGGAGGGAATCGGCCTCCACAAGGTATCTATCGCGAACAAGACTGGCTGTCAGGTTTACAGTTACTTAGTGACTCTTCTAGGCGGAAGCGATCAAGACACTGGATTCGCCCAGACTTTCACCTGCTCACAGACAAAAAATTAGCGAGTTAGTGTATGGGATGCTTTCCGTTCTGAAGTGTCTCATGAGAGCTAACATACCATCTGTAACCCCGGTGTCCTATCTTAGGCATTTAAAGTTTGTGTGTTTGAAGGGCATGACAAATGTGTTTACGAGTGAGTTGTTGTACAAATACGAGCCTTCAGTGACAAGCATGGTTTTAAAAGGAAGACTGAGCGAATTTGTAGCAGCTGAGCACGAATCAGTCTACACCTTCTTGTCTGTGGAGAACACGACCACCATGATGAAACCTTTTCTATTGGATGGTGTCCTTACTGGATTTAAGATCGTTGACCCCTATGTGTATCTAAATAGTTATTTTTGTGATAATTATGTGGTTCCTGGTTCGAAGGCAGAGTCCTTCATCTCTGACTTGATTCAAGATGAATTGGAGAGTGGTAAATTATCCAAAGTGGATCACATTCCCCATTTTGTCCACACCTTGGGGGCTGTTGCAAAATCTGGAGCCAGTTATCATCCTATAACGGACGCAAGTCGCCCCAAAGACGCATCCATAAATTGTTTTATGGACCAGGGCCCTGTTTCATAAGTAGCGGCAGGTATTTGCGAGTGGACCCCTAGAATAGTGGCTGGGATAGCGAGACGAACAACGTGCCCATTAATATTGCGTTTCATAACACGTCTCGTTACTGAGAAGTCTCGTTCGTTCGTTATTTTATTGCCTCCGGCCCGGGCTGCTCCTTGTTCGCGCCGAAACCGCCCGGTTACACCCTGGTTACGTAAGAACTTCCGCTCACAGCTAGAAAGGTACCAGCGCAGCCCGTGACCTCTCGCGTTTTCACGGCTTTTCCCGCGAGATTGGGGTCAAGAGGTCACGCACAGCAGGTAAACAAGACCAAATATTCGCGGGTACTCGGGAGCAACAACGTGGTGTTACAACAGCAAAGGTAGGTATCTCACATTTAAAACCTATATTTTGTCTTCTAATTATTGTGTGGTATATGTGTGCATTTGTGGGGCATGTCCCCATGTATTTTATCACCCGTGTCATAGCATATTTTTGTCAGGATGGACAAATTAAGAACTTGCATATCAGGGTCTCTACTTACACCTACAGTAGCTTGTCTATAAGCCATGTGTTTCGTGTGCTACTTTACATAGTTATTACGTATTTAACACACTCTATTTCCATCCCCCTAATAATCCAGTGTCTACATCGACTGATTGCGCTTTCTGCAAAATGTGTTGTATGGTCACACCCTTGATTTATTCTCGAAGAGGATGGCTTTTCGGCCCCGGGTTGCTCACATGTCATTTACCTAATTAGGCCACTGCCTTGTATCAACTTCGTCGTGTACAGCCCTTATGTTTCGTGAGCAACAGGTGCTACAGAAGACGATTATTTTGACATGTTACCTATGGAAATCAATTATCCTACGTAGCTTACGTTATACACTCTGCTACTGCATAAAATTTTGTACATTGGTGTAATGTCTCGGGTTACACTTTTCGTAATTACACAAGCTAATAACGTGGTGATGTTCCCCTGGAAATACCTAGCAAATATGTATCTAGTGCTCTCGTAGTACCTTAACACTTGTATTACATTTCACCCCTTCCTCCATATTTACCTCTCAAAAGTTTCCTCATAATGGTTTCTTAATTAGTAAGTGTACAAGAATTATTCCACATTAATCTGTTATACTCTAGTTCTATGAGAACTGCTCTTTGTATTTTTAGATAAGTTTCACTCCTAAATGGCTGGCGAAGACCAAGATGAGTGGGAGATCAATGCACAGGAACCGCAGGAACAGCAGGAGGAGGAAAACGACGCGATGAATACCACCAATGATAACAACGAGGCTCAACGTCGCAGACCACAGTGGCGACAAGATGAGCTTATGGCTCTGTTGCAAGCTGCTCTCATCGAGAAGCCCATCTTGAAGGGAAACTTCAAAGGCTCTGGAGGTGGGAAACGTGAGCGAGATGAGGCATGGTCAAGGATTGCAGGTAATAATACTTAACCAATATACCAAATTATATATATAAAATAGTAATAAGAAAGTGTTGCGTTTCCTACCAAGTTTGTGCAATAGGTTGTAGGTGTTCCTTCACTGCTTCCTCTTCTTTCTGGGTCACGCCCACTCTTGGTCAATGTCCATTGCGGATTTCTAGTTCAGTTGTGCACCACTCCGAAAATTACCTGTTGTACCACAAATTCCAGATGTTTAATTTAGAAACCTTCAAGAAATAATAAGCAATTTTGAAAGTGCTAGTACTGCTGTCTTTCCCAATGGTATACAATATTTGAACCTTCCCTAAATATTCTATTTACAGCCGTTGTGAATGCATTGTCCCAGCAGAATCGATCGGAAAAGGAGTGTAGAAAAAAACTTTCTTACTACACCTCTGAGGCTCGTGGACGTGTAAGTATTGATTAACCCATCCAGTATAGTTATATACAGTCAAGCTAGGTTATAGTTCATGAGTTATATACACCAAACGTGTACATATCCATGCTTAAATTTCAACAAGCCGTGGAACAAATACTCTGATTTAAAACCTGTCATAACTTCATAAATGAACGAATATTGTGAATAAACCTAAAATTTGCAATTTGCTTGAATGTAACTATTCTCTATAGGTTACATTAGTTTTAAATTTTGCACTGGAATTAATAAATCTTTTCTTCGTTCCTACCAGGCCCGTGAACGCAACAAATGGGTAGGCCAGTCGGGGAATGGGGCAGTTCCTTCTCGGCTAGAACTCAGTCCTCTGCACGAGATTGCCCTGGAATATGGTTCGGCAATCACCGTCTATGGTAAGCAATGAATTACAAATTACCTCCTATCACAACTTATGTACCTACATTTTTATATTTAAATTATATTTCCTATTATCCCTGTTGTTGCCACCCAAATTTTACATTGACTTTCCTTTACTCTTTGTTAATTCGTGATAACTTATAAGTGATAACTTATTCACCCCCCTCCTCCACAGGTATAGTTGGCGAGACGGCAGAATGTGGCGGGCGTCTCCCTAATAATAATCCAGCGCGACTTCCCCCTCCCGTTCAGCCTCAGCCCAACCCCCCCGCCTACAGGGTTCCAGCTCCGCCTTCTCGCCCAACCCCACAAGGTCAGTCGCAGTCAAGAGGTCCATCCTCTGCTGTGGGCCGGGCCCCCCTCTCCAATCACCACGCACGCCTGCAACAGAAACCCACAAGCAGGCGTCCACCACCATCTGCTGCTGCCGGCAGAGCACCCTGGAGTTCTCAGCAGGCACCCACTGACAGGTGGCACCCTGCACAGACTGCTGCTGTCGGAGCGCCTACCGAACCAGCGCCTACGGTCCCTCAACTTGTACGGCCAACGGGACAAGGTCCAATCGTGCGGAGACATCCACCTCCTTCCGCGGCATTGGGCAGAGCCCCACCTGCAGAACCCGCCCATGCCGAAGAGCAGCCTTTACCCCCACAACTGTTTCAGGCGCTCATTGGAGCCCCCCGCTATTCATCTACCCCGGTGTGTGAAAAGCGGCCACCCAAGAACCACGCATCTAAGCCCATCCAGAAAAAGAAGCGTGTGGCTGAAAGGGAACCGTGTACCGAATTGGCTCCACCCAGAAGGAGAAAAGTCACCCCAGTACCTCAGCCAGGTGAGTCTTAACCTGTCTGACGTTCATAATCCTAAAATTTAATTACCTAATATTAAGGTAAACCACAGAAAATGCTGTTGTTCTATGACAACTATATACCTTCAATACTGAAGCATCAGGAGAACTGTTCCTACGAGTTATGTATGACACTATTTTTTTTTCTCCTTAATTTACTGTATTTACTCCAATTTCTATCTCATGTGACAAATGCACATTCCACTACTAATATCGTCCTAATTTTTTTACATTGCCTGCAGTGCCTCCAAAGGAGGAATTGATGCTGGAGATACAAGTGGAGCCCCCCCTGCCTCTGCTTTCCCCTCTTCCCGAGGATTTCGATGGTGAGTTTAAAGTTCATTAAATAGCAACATTGCTACCATACTGTGGAATAGGACATTTTCACTATTAGAAAAAAGTTACATCAAATTTTCGAGTCTACAAAGGTTTATTTACAGTTACTCGCAATACAATAAAAAAAGGAATTGCTGCCGGTAATTCAATATTAGCTCTCACACACAAATAGTCACATTTTTCTCCTTGAATCTCACCCCCTCCAGAATAACTGAGACTGACCAAAAAGAAAGTAGGCTTTTGAAAGCCAAATTAGCGGGTGGACGCATTTAAAACTCAATACAACTAGGATAAAATATGTTGCAAAAATGATATTAACATAGGGTCAGTGGATCAGTGGATTCCTGAGGGTGAATGAATACATTAATGCTCAGAACATTATCCTCCTACACTTTCTACATATTATAGGTACTTAAACATACACAATATGACAATCTAAATGCTGCTCCACCATAAATTTGCCCCGGTCATAGTCATAGTCCAGAGCAGATCTATGATGAACATCTTTGCACACCTTCTTTCTGGAATTTGGTTTTCAAAATCACATGCCAGTTAGAGGAATATGTGGACTACAATCTTATCAAATATCAGGAAGATTAGCCACTTTAATCCACTGTTATTGGATGGACATATTTGAAACTAAATCTAGGAGAGACCAATTAACATACCAAGTGGAATGCAATTGCATTCTATATAAAAACATAGTTATGACGTCAATACGATGATACTTATTCTAGGTGGGGGCTAGAAATCCTTCCGAACAAGTGTATTACTTTAGTATGTGCATTTCACCAAAAACCTCCCCACTTTTAGCAAATACTTGAATATCTCATTGTTTCGTCACACACAAATAGTCACATTTTTCTCCGTGGTTGCGCAATCGCATGGTGTGTTTTTTTTCAATCCTTTCTCCAAAAGTTCCAAACCAGGGGTAGTGTGAGCACTGCCCCCACCGCCATTCCCAGAAGTACCTTCTTCGTTATCTGTATAAGACCCACACTCTCGTCACTGTAAAAAAAAAACCGGATTTTGGTCTAAGGCATAAATGTATATATTTATATATATATATAGGGTCATATATATATATATATAGACATATATTTAAGTACATATACAATTTGTGTAGGACTATGTGCGATGGCGTTGCATTTAGGTTGGAGATATTCCTTGGCACCTTGGTGGTTATTCCCTTCTGAGTAGGGGTGGTGTTTGGGACGACATGGTTCGTGTCTGTAATAAATGTATATGTATATTATAAATTTTTATACATGCTCTCAACGGATATGACACTGATCTGGAAATTAATGATGCGATACCAAATGTTTATCAAACGACAAACCAAGGGTTGAGCCCATCCACCAGTAAATGGGAATATTTTGAAAATCTAATATTCGAAATTATTGATTCGCCTGTCCTTCTTTATTTACCAAATCTCATTGCACTCTACACCCTTTAGTATACTATACCCAAATCACACTTCAGTCTATGTACTATTTGAAAAGAAAATATTGTGGGAGTCTGAATATAAACTAAAAAGGTACAATGGGACACTACTTTGACCATGGAGAGAAAATACATACCTTCTATAGTGGGTGATACTTTGCGCCGAGGGGCGGAGGGCACAGGAGGCCCGGTGGCGGTATGCCCTTAGGGTATGCATTGTTGGTGCACTCAAGTCCACCGGGAACACAGACTTGGCGGGGTTCTCCACGTCCACCCCCTCCTCAGATAGTTCCGGGAACACAGCTTGGGCGGGGTTCTCCACATCCACCCCCTCCTCATTTAGTTCCGGGAACACAGCTTGGGCGGGGTTCTCCACGTCCACCCCCTCCTCATTTAGTTCCGGGAACACAGCTTGGGCTGGGTTCTCCACGTCCACCCCCTCCTCATTTAGTTCCGGGAACACAGCTTGGGCAGGGTTCTCCACGTCCACCCCCTCCTCATTTAGTTCCGGGAACACAGCTTGGGCAGGGTTCTCCACGTCCACCCCCTCCTCATTTAGTTCCGGGAACACAGCTTGGGCTGGGTTCTCCACGTCCACCCCCTCCTCAGATAGTTCCGGGAACACAGCTTGGGCGGGGTTCTCCACGTCAACCCCCTCCTCATTTAGTTCCGGGAACACAGCTTGGGCGGGGTTCTCCACGTCCACCCCCTCCTCATCTAGTTCTGGGAACACAGCTTGGGCTGGGTTCTCCACGTCAACCCCCTCCTCATTTAGTTCCGGGAACACAGGCTCAGGCGGGTTCTCCGCTTCCACCCCGTTCTGTCTCTGCTCCTCCTCCTGCTGTTCATCTATCTGCTCTGCATCTGGCTCCTCCAAGGCCGGTGGTAGTACCTCATCATGGGGTTGTACCGCGCCTCCGTTGTAGATGGGCACCCTACATGTAACCAACATAATTATTTCCACAAATAATCTCCGATTTCGCCAGCGGTAGGAATCACTGTTTTAAGGGGTTTATTTAGAAGTAAATAACCCTCTATCACCCATTAACAAATTACAGTAAAATATGGGAAGAGAAAACGTACTGCGGCAAAAGTTCCCCTTGAACCTCATCCTCGTTCCCATCCTCTAGCCACCCATACTGCGGCTCCACCAAAGCAAGGCCTGACCAAACCACAAAAAAAAATTTACCACCGTGTAGTAAGCCGTATGCAGAGAGAACATATTACGAAACCCCACATTAGGGAATTGAAAACAAATTTCTACATCTTTTTAAACTGTGAATATGTAAAGTGTGCTACACTATTGTGCGCCTTATTTTGTAATAAACAGTGTTCCTTCCGAATGTAGTGACACTGTGTATTTGTATGGTATTTGATATTTATGATATATATCGATTTAGAATAGCCCATCTATTGACCTGAAGCATACCCGACTAGGTTAGGTATTCAACGAAATATAAACACCCCCCACTAATGTACCTATTTCATAGAGATTTAACTTATTTCCCTGCATTACAAGAGTAACAGTCATAATACTTCCATTATGGGTCGCGATCCAACAGTGTATTACCAAATAATTCACAATGACAACGACATTTGCGAAAATATTATTAAAAGATAGGACCAAAGCAGATTGGTTGTTCCGTAAACACGGTACAATACGATAAAGACCATCAAATTTAATGCAGGCCGCACACATAGAGAATGCCATGAACTTCGGTTTTAATTTGTACACAGCCAATTAAAAAATTTGAAAACCCAACTGTAAAACATGTTGTGGAAGGTTATAACTAAACAGAATGCTTGTACAAGGTACAGTTTAAACATTTAAGGAAAAGCTTTCAAAGATTAACCCAAACCACGCATGAAAGATGTGTGTGGTTGTACAGGTAAAATGTAACCCAATATATACTGGCCTATTGACCAAATCACCTGCCAAACGGCGACGCCCACGCCACTCCTCCATGTAGCGTCTTTTTTTAGCGTTAATTATTGTGTTTTCCTCTGGGGTCCTATCGGCCTTGCGCTTGTTGTACCTCTAAGGAATGCACAAACAGCAACAGTCTGTGTATTAGGACCTCGAATGGTTAGCAGTACAAAGGTTTAATTTCCGAATTTCAGACTTGTTGTGCGACTATGTAATACTTATATAGTATTTCACGTGAACACAGATGATACCACCAACTTTTGTCAAAGACGGATTGTAAAAGGTAACATGTCTACAGCCACATTGATCACACTCACTTTCAGTCTCTCCCTTTCCCTCTCCCAGTAGTCCACGTCGCCCCTCTTCCTCTCGCGCCAACGCGCCACGGCCAACCTATTGGCTTCCTTCTGTTGGGGGCTTAATACACGTTTTGGCATCTGAAGTACACGAGCATGTACTTACAAGTACTTTTACAGAACCACAATCCCCAACACACAATCCCCGCCTCCCCTTCACCCAAGACTACCCCGGACGACGCGCTATGGGTCCACCAACAAACTCTGTAGGCGACGCTGAAGGGTGTGGGGGTTCAGAAACTTCCTGCATTTTGGTTATCTAGCTTCATTGTATAATTGCTAACATACCCAGAAGGGGGGAGCGGTGGGGTCGAAAATTTGCGAAGTTGGACGTACATGGTCAATTCTCTCAGATCGTGATCGATGACCATGTACGGTGACCAAAAATTCAAACTTGTTATATCTTGATAAAAGAAGTGGAACTATATAGTAGAAGACAATACCATACATGCGTAAAAGTTGGGAACACTAATCTTTATTGGAAATTCTTTTTTTAGTTGAATAGATTTAACCTTATAAACTATATGTCACCGTACGTGGGCAAGTGGGTTTTACAAGGCCTTAGGGGAGATATTGATTGATATTTATTAGCTGAGTATTATTTTTATTTTCAGAAAATCAACCTCTTAACTTATTGATTAAATTAGAGTTGATTAATATTATTCAGAATACAATGCCCATGTACGGTGACCGGCCCATGTACGGTGACATACCTAAAAATACATGTAAATTTCTTGGCATTAACATGCCTGAAGTATTTGTAAATTGCAGGTGTTAATGGTTCCATAATACCCTATTTATGTATAAAATATTATTCACTAATATTGTAAATCTTCTTCCTTATATAAGCAAAACCTAATAATTTCTGCCCATGTACGGTGACCAAATAAAGTTCACCACCCATGTTCATTTAGCTGTGGTATATTTGATGGAAGGATTACTTTATACACTTCAAATGCTATAAAACCTTTTCACATGCCTCCTTCATTTGGAGGATGAAAAAGTACCTCAAAAAGTACTTTTCTCTAATTTTCTTACCTTTTAATGTTGCTTGCCCATGTACGGTGACATACCCTTCACCACTGTTTTTTTTACACCTAGACTACATATAAATGTCCCCATTTTAACATTTATTATGTTTTATAAGTTCTGAAACACATTTGTGGGTATCACACATTCAGAACAGATAAATATCTTTAGTTAAAAATTTATAAGAGATCTTCAAAATCTGGTTATATAGGTTTCATCTATGAATTTGAGCTAAAAAATTAGGGTATATCAATTTTCTTTATCGATATAGGTACATGAAAGTGGGATTCCCCTGACAGATCTTTCATTTCTACATACACTAATAACGTTTCTGATATTATAAAATGCTATATAGATATGAAAACGACCCTTTGAATTGTTGGTCACCGTACGTGGGGCATCGATCACGATCTGGGAGAATTGACCACATACTTTATGGAGGGCCCCTAGAAGAAAAAATTACCGGCCTACAGGCAGAGCGTGGCCCGACGGCCGTCAACACCATGCCGGCCGGTCCGCACACCGGTAAACTCCGCCACTGTACAACGAAATTTGAAGTAATCGTAATATCACAAGATGAATTAGGTTCAATAACATCTTCTTGGGACCATGTTCGATCATACCAGCCAGTATGTGATAAGCTATGAGATAAATAAATGATTCCTACCGTGATACCGTTTGTTTCGCGGTGTTGCTCCTTTGGAGTGTCTTCCGGAAGTGACTAGGCCGCACAGTACTGTAGTGTACAGAACCGAAAGTTGGGGAGGTTGGGAGAATTTACCTATTCGTACTAGCTGTAGTATAGTTTTTTTCTTTGAGTGTTTGTTTTTCATGGTCTTTACAGAATCCAGCGAACTACCTGAGGTGGCCACCTTAAACTTTACCGTCGAGTCGTCGGCAGATCACAACGATACGGTCGCAGATGAAGATTTTTCGTTGGGAGATGATGATGAACACTCCATAGCTATCGTGTCCACGCAGATGTACCCGGTGCCCGGTAAGTGTCACAGAGACTGCGTGCACACTTGTATTAACTACTAGATCTCCGTGTGTTTTTGGCAACGTAGTTGGGAGTCCGCAATAATATGAAGGAGGGCATACACAATTCAGTAGTCCACAACAGAAAACATCGCCAGTTTTAAATATAAGCCTACTAAATATGATTGCGACAAAATTACGATTGCAAAATTTATTGCAAGCGACCTACACTACCTGAAGATGTTAACATTGCTAGTTTAATTGGCTCAAAAGTGGAAAATTTGTTTTGTCTCATTGGTACTAATAACTGTTATCATTGTGGATAGCTTTTCGTGGGTAAACAATTTGATTAACACCGTGTTACATCCGTCTTTCTTTGCATAGCGTCACAGGAGGATACGTCCCTTATTGAACCCGCTCAGCATGCCGGAGTGGTCCATGCCGTTTGCGTGGCACCCGAAGAAGAGACGGACAACCGCGGCAGTAGGTTTTTTACATACATTCTGTATATTCCATTAACTACGACGCCTACACTAAGGTTTCACGTTCACCTAAACACTAGACTTTCATATTTATGGAAATACTTTCCCATTGCTTGTTAGCGTTTCCTAAATAATTGGTTACCTAACCTAATCAGGAATTTGCGGCAAAATCTATCAATCTGTATGAAATTTGTTTTACAAGTAATAAGCGAACCGAGCCTTGACTGCCAATTTTTTTTTATTTGTCAGTGGATGACTTGGTAGCCCGGGCGCAGGCTGTGGAGGAACGGGAAGTGTGACGTCTGTCCCCGCCCGATCCAGTGCTTCGTCAGGACATTGTGATAACTGGAAGGGAGGTTGGGGCACAAACTGGCCAAACCCAGTCTGCGAGGAACAACGAACAACAGGAGGCGCTTGTCAGGGAAGTGGTGCGCTTGGGTGAAACCATCCGGGCTGTGTGGCAGCAGCCGGTCTGCACCTTTGATCCGGTCTTTACTGAAGGTAGGTGGTCATGCTTATATTCTATAACACTATATACAGTACAGTTGCGCGAAATGGAATTTCACAAATTTAATGGATGGTTCGTCTGAAATGTGCACATGATCTAATGTTTCTGGATGGTATTTCTAATGTTTCTGAATGGTATTTTTACAGTGCTGCGTGGGTGGAAGGAGGACTTGGATACCCTTAAGAGACGGCGGTTCACCTCCTCCTATTCCCAAACCACCACCACAGAGACTCGCCACTCTGACATGCAGACAGATGAAGTTACTGCCACAACAAGCGAGTCACAAACCCCATCTGAAAGCTTCGCGGACCGTGGCACCCAGATGCGGAAGTTACCCGGGTCACGAAGGCATGTCAAAGTCCAAATGACTCCCCGGACTGACATATATTCGCGGCATACCCAGGCTGGCGTCCAGATGGCAGACATGGGTACCCAGTACTGCCCCCCCCCCACCATCCCATCGGCGAGTTCCTTGGAAATTAAAGGTTAGTCTAACTTCCACGCATTAATCAAATTGTGAGTCAAATGCAATAATGCACACAACCGACTATAGAATCACACGTTTTGGGTGTTGAAATGAGATATGTAATGCGAGAGACGAATTACGTACTTCTCTACATACTATCGCGCTATGGAGCAGAACATTGGCTTCACACAAAGACTATTTCGTTAGACTAATATAAACATATCAACAAGTACTAATTTTTGTAACTTACATTAATTTTGTTCTGGTAACACACACGACATTTTGTATAAGCTATACCCCTTTCTTGGCTTACAACAGGGCCAGTCCAAACAAGGCCTCCACGAACAGAGGAGGCACGTGCCAGTCAGGATACAATTCTTCTTCACAGCAACATGGACAGTTCATCCCCTGCTTGGCCAAACAGCTCTGAGACCCAAGTATCAACCCGCGTGAAGAAGAAGGTACTGGAACGTGTACTCTCACCATGCTCTACCTCAACTATTTCAAGTGGACCGCAACGTGAAGGTGAGTAAGGGAACACTATGTTTTTATTAATTTCTTAAGTGTATATGTGATTAAACTCCTTACTACCGGTTAACTACGTTTGCAAAGCTGCAAGGTGTTCGGTGTATTAACACACATAATTATTAATAGAGAACATTTTGTTTTCTGAGTAATACCTATTGTAAACTTCGAGAGAATGAAAATTGCAACAATACTAGTGCCATTCTTTTGTATTAAACTACGAAGGTTTGCAATAAGCTGCTGATGCGCCCTCGGTATACTCTGGAATTTTTAATAGGAATTGAAGCAAGACATTAAAAGGTAGTCTTCCTTTTGTTTAAATATAGTGCTGGTACCGGACACTGAAATGGATCCCGACTCCATGGATAGCACCAGCGGGCCGGATTGTGTCCGAGAGACTTCGGAATCAGAGCCATCAACGCGACCCACTAGTGTCTCCCTTCATGGAGAGCTCACACCTACACAGGAGTATGGGCAATGCTCACCCTCTAGCAGTGGAAGAAGCCCATATAGCAGCGCTGAAGATAGTGGTGGCAATGCCACGGTGATTCGTGCATTTGTTGATGCTAACTTAAAGTTGAAAGAACAAGTCGAAGAAGATGACAACAGCGAGAGTGATGAGGAAGAGGAGCTGGCAGCGCCGATTGAATGGGAAGAAGATGAAGAGCATGAGAGTGTGAATGAGCACCAGGTGTGGGCGGAGCCCGACGTTGAAAGGAGGAATAAGACAGAGCAGGACGGTGAGGAGAGTAAGGAGGAGGATGAGAGTGAGGAGGAGGAGGATAGCGAGAAAGAGGAGGAGAGTAAGGAGGAGGAGGAGAGTGAGGAAGAGGAGGAAGAGGCGAATATTCAGCCTGATAGTGAAGACGATGGCGAGAAGGACATGGAGAGAGGGGAGAAGAGTGAAGAAGATAATGAAGACGAAGATACAGATGCCATCCCCCCCACCATACCGCCATCGCCCGTGAGGAAGTCATGTCGTACTCGGAAACCAAAAGTAATCACTGATTACTGAAATGGACTATAGTAGTTTCTTTTTCAGTTGGTGCTCGAAAAGGTGATAGTAATTTAGATTTAGGTGCTATAACCTTAAATATACACTTGGGTTTTATAGAGTTTTTATATATTTCCCTCTACTTTGAGAGATTAAGGACATTGCCTCAGTTCGATTATATTGTTATGATAATATAAGCATTTACATTTGTGAGCAACGTAGTCCAGTACTAGTCGGTGGTGGTTTCCTGAGAGTAATCTAAACAGTATTACTTTAGTTTTTGTTGTTGGACGTTAACAAGGGTATTTGTATATCTTTCTAAAATGGTAGCAGGTCTACAATTTTATGTTTAGAAAGTGTGATGGATCTTTTCCGTCTGTTAAGGTTTTAAATATTTGCCATAGTTGACATTTACACTTGTTTCTACCTATATGTTAGTAGTTGTAATTTTATCTGTATTTATTTTTTAAGAATGGTAGTTGGTGGTGGTTTTCTTAAAGTTTAGAAACAGTAGCAAATATGTCTGAAAACATTGTTTAGTTGTTGATGCTAACTTAAAGTTAAAGTTTTTCATTGTTTCGTTCCTCATTCGTATGCACAGATATAGGAATATTTTGTGAATTTACTGCACAAATTGAGTGAACCAAGTCATTTATAGGTCGCGATCGAATATATTGTTCATGCTTTACAATAAAGAGGTAGAACCATACTTTTGTTTTAACTCTTTTATTGAAATGTGATTTAGCATATTACGATTATAAAGAATGCTATTTCTCAAAATATGGGGGTTATTTGACACTTCATAGGAAACGATTCAGGCCACATCTCTAAATAAAAGATTAACGAAATCTTCTCTCCTTGTCCTTGCCCGTTGGGTTGGATTCTCACGTGCCCGCTCGTGCGGCGGTACTGCTGGGACCGCAATGGGGTTGATGGGAAGGTCATTGTAGGCGTCATCGGGAGCCATTGGCACACGGACTTGCAGACACACGTTGTGGAGGCATGCACACGCATTAATTATTTTCACGCAGTGGGCGGGGAGATGGTACAGGTAGCCACCATGACCGTCCAGGCACCTGAAAGCGGAGGGAATGGATAAGTAAGCCAGCATTATAGGGACTGCCTTCTCCAGTTGTAAACACATCTAATCGTTGCACATGTTATTTGGTCATTCATCAAAATAATAAGAACAAGTTGACTAACAAACTTACCTAAAGCGCTGTTTCAGTAGACCAATGGACTGCTCCACAACCACACATGTAGTGGTGTGCCAATGGTTGTAGCTCTGTTGTTCAGCTGTTCTTGGGTTGAGGAAGGGTGTCAGCAGACGTTGCCTGAGAGGATAGCTGAAACAAAATCATTTAACACTATTGAATCGTGAAGGCAAGCTATGTAAAGGATATAGGATATGAGACTGGAGTTAAACAAGCCAGGATAGAATAACCCCATTCCTACAAATGATGTGAAAATACATTAGTAATGGTAATATATACAAAAAAAACCCATCTAATTAAAATTTTGTTTAAGAGCTTTTTATAAAAAAATTAATCACCCAAAACCAGAAGCTTGTTTTAACTATGCCTGCGGATATTCGATCGTATTGTATATATGGAAAGGATAAATTACAAAAGGAAACAGTTTTTTAATTCCTTACCCAGAATCACCCAGAATGTAGAAATCGCCCAGCTGGCGTGCTTCGATGATATCCCATAGGCCAGACTGCCTAAGAGCAAAACTGTCGTGAACAGAACCAGGATATCGGGCACTAATGTAAATGAATCGCTTGTCCGCATCGACTGCCACCTGTGGATATATTAGATCATTATATATTATCATTTGTAGGAAATGGGAACAAGAAGAAGGACATTCTTTTGATTATTCGTATCATTGTGTAATGTGTAACTATGTGTTATTACTAATTTTTTTTATCATTTTTATAGAATGTCTCCATACATTGTAATTGAGTGTCAGTAAAGAGCTTGATAACTGCAGTTGTTCCAAAAAACAGAGTTAATACTAATATCTAACCTTAGAACATTGATATAAAAAATTGCAAAAAAACCCTTAATATTGAGGGAATATTTACCATTGCGTTAATGCTGTGGTAACCCTTACGGTTAACGTACTCAACTTCGTTTTCAACAGGAGCGATTATAGGGATGTGAGTACCGTCTACTGCCCCTATGCAGAATGGCTTACCGCCAAAGTTATCGTAGAAAGCTTGGGCATTCTGCTGCCTCTCTGCCCAAGTATGTGGCCATGTAATTAGGTGGTGCTTTACGTGGTCAAACCAATCAAGAACCTCGTGAACACAGCGAGAGACGGTACTCTTGGAGACACCTTGAGAGTCGCCAATAACACTGTAGTTTGCCCCAGTGGCAAAATAACGCAAAGCAAGACAGAACTGAAAAGAAAAGGAATAAAAAAATATATAAACAGACAGTATATATGTTGGCACATATAATAGTAATGTAGCGTTCTCAATATAATGTCAATATTAATATAGGGAGGGATGTACTCTATGAACCATACACAATTGAAACACCAAAATAGGAAAAATAACATATTATATTGGCAAAGTAAAGATGTATGACATGTATTGCCACATTCTAACATGATACAGGTAGACTAGTGCCTACTATAGTGTACAATACCTACTGCATATAACCACACATGTACATACACAGCAAGCCCACATAATATGCATGTGTGATATACATAATACCCTACAAGGATGAATAGAAATTGTAGAATGCCTGTAGAATAGGAAGTGCGGAAATTTAACCCACATAATGCTCCTTACGGGAGCAACACAATTGAAGGCAAATTAGAACTTACCCGTGCAGTCGGTTGCAATGCGCCGCCCTGCAAACGGCTAGTTGAACAAAATCCGGAAGCCTCGAAAGCCTCTGTTTGTCGAATTGTTAGCTGCTTTGATAACCTATACCTTTTGAGGAAAAGATGTTCGGGCAACTCGTCCACAGGGTCGATACGCCTCCTATATAACTTTGCCGCACGAGGTCGATTGAAACCGGCGGCCATCTTGGAGTTGCTCAGGGTGAAGAAGAAGCACTTACGAGAGGGTCGACCCTCTCGTACATTGCGAGAGCTTTTAGGCCAAAATAGCGGTTGCTTGACCGAGCCGCTGTTTGTTATGAAACGCAACCTACCCCCATTTCCTCCCGCTCACTCGGGAAGCGGACGAGGCCATAAAACTGCTCGCCTTATGCAACGGGAGCTCACGCTATTAACGAACTAACCACTATTAACGGCCCTGCCGCTACTTATGAAACAGGGCCCAGGGCCCTGTTTCATAACTTGCGGAAGGTTCGTTAAAAGCGGTTTTGTTCATTAATAGCGTGAGCGTCCGTTACATAAGCAAATCTATTTTATAGCCTCGTTCATTTTCCGGGCGAGAGGGAGAAAATGCGGTAATGTCCGTTGCAATAGGATCTGCCGCTCGGCTATTTAGGCGGAAAAACTCCCGCTAATTACGAGAGGGTTGACCCTCTCGTACATCCCAAATAGCAGTATAAATATTTCTTTTTCGAACACTAAATCTCATTCAAATTGAAGAATATTTGTAGCGAGTAATTCTAATTGTATCCCATATATTTATGCCAAATTAAAAATTTTCTAATGATTATTTCTGCCAATACTGGAAATTCTATTTTAAACTGACAACTGTGGTCACTGCAGCTCTCAGGTGGCTATTGCAGAACCTCCTGCATCGCTCGACATATATAATATATATAGATACATGTGAAAATAAATTTATCATAATGTGTGTATATATGTATTTATAAATGTATATATTTATTTATATATATTAGATTTGGTTCAATCTATTAACTGACTTATGATTTCACATGTATTCAGTTCTGTTGGATGTCTCCACCCATCTTGTTTGTTTTCATTCTGATGCCTACAGTGCGCATGCACGCCGCTTGTATCATACAAATGCAGTTTACATTCCTTCTCTAAATTCGATCAACTTTAGCTATTGACATGTCTTTTATTAGCAATAAGCTGCCCCAAAAGGTGTGTCCTGATCAAAACAAACAATGGCGTCTGCCGGGTCCGAAACCGGAAACTAACGCGAGGCCGCCATTTTCGCATGCGCCGGGGGATGAGTCAAGGGTCTATACAGGGAACCAGCCGCACTGAAACACTCTCCGAACATAGATCTTGTGGCCCAGTATAAGAAATGTAACACAAAATATCTATTGGGAGAGTGATATTGCCTGAACAACGAACGAATGCCCGAAAATAACGAACGAACTGCTGAACAGCGAGAGGGGTTATGAAACGCAGAATTAATAGGTACGTTGTTCGTCTCGCTATCCCAGCCGCTATCTTAAGGGTTTGCTGGCTAAAACCTTCCGCTACTTATGAAACAGGGCCCAGACCTTCCAGCATTTCAGTTTTTTCCCATTTAGATTGGGTGGTTGAAGAGTTAAGCGTAATGACTTCATGGCGGTAACAGATATCACGGCCGCTTATCGTTCAGTAGCAACAAGGCCTTCTGACAGAAAATTTCAGGGTTTATGTTGATCAGAAGACGGTTCACGCTTTTTCATGGAGGATAACTTTTTATCCTTCGGAACCCGCGTGGCTCCTTTTATTTTTAATCGTCTTACAGATAGTATTATCAGAATTATGGGTGCTTCTGGCCACATGTTTCAATTACCTGGACAATTTTTTGGTTATTGAAAGGTCTTTCGAGGCTTGCAGAGCGACTTCTTCACAAAACTCTAAAGAGTTTGGGTTTCTACCTTTCATACAAAAAGATTAGATCCCCCAGTTGATGTCAGAGATATCTAGGTATTGATATTGACTCTGTAAACATGGAGTTAAGGCTCCCGAGTGATAAGGTTTGCAAACTTTTTGCTGAGTTAGCGTTTTTTAAGGGCCATTCTCGAGCGACGCGCTACCAGCTCCAGCGTTTCTGTCGAGTCCTTTCTCAGTGTTCCTCGGTCGTCCGGGGAGGCAGAACCTTTTCCCGCCGTGTTATCAACCTCTAAGCAAGTTTTCCTTAGGGGAAATATTATGTAAGTCTCTCAGCGAATTTCCGCCTTGACCTGGATTGGTGGGACAAATTTGCTGTTTGGCTCAGCCTCCATCATTGATAATTCTTCTCCCCACCAGACGCTTCTGGGGCAAACTGGGGCAAACTGGGGCAAACTGGGGCAACGACTGGCTCGCTGGAGGTTGGGAGGTAATTGTATCTTCAGGAGATGTTCATAACCACTGGGCGGAGGAGACTTTGTTGAACTTTAGTCCAAACATAAATGTCCAGGAACTTTATCCCATAATCGACTGCTTTTCCAGGTGGGGGAACAAATGGGAAAACTAGAAAATCCTTTTTATTATGGATAACACCCAGGTAGTGGCTGTGGTGAATTCGGGTAGAAGTAGTAATGATGTCTCCATGGCAATTCTCTGTTTCATTTTTTCGTTATGTGTGTTGTATAATTGTACTATTGCAGCATCTCACATTTCTGGAGCTTGCAATATTCATGCTGATTTGTTCTCTAGGTTACTATCTTTTGGTAACACATAAGTGATTCTGATCCATGATTTCTGTTGCAGAGATATTAGAGTATCGCCAGGATCTGGATCGGAAAGCGGTAGAAGTCTGGGCTCAGTGTTGGGCTAAGAATACCTGGAGGGCCAGAGCCTCCCAATGGGGGAAATTTCTAGATTTTTTCAGAAGTGTTATGTATAATCCTATTCCAACTTCTGAAAACTTATTATGTAAAATGGGTTTCTGAATTTATCTCACCCTTAACATGGATTAATGGGCCATCATTTGTAACATAATCCCCCATTGGATATTTTTCCTAAATATCTAATGGGCGTTAGATACGAGTTCCCAATGTTAAGGCTATGGAGAAAAAATACCCCCAATTACCACAGTGCCGCTACCGTGTTACCATTCTTACCTCGGTACTGCGTTACCATTATCACATTACCATTCTAACCATTACCCGTTATCATGTAACTGCTACCTTTCTGTTCCCGTTACCACGTCACCATTATCATTGTAATGTTACTGCTTACCATTCTAACCTCGTTACCACATTAACATTCTAACCCTGGTTACCATGTTACCGCTACAGCGTTACTGTTCTAACCATTTACATCACAATCCTGTTAGTACATGAACATTAGCATGTTACCATTCTAACCCTGTTACCACATTACATCCTCATCCTGCTACTATATTACCCTTACTGTAGTAACTTAACCATGTTACTGTTCTGGCCCTGTTCTAACACTGATTACCATGTTCCATCCTTAGCGTTACCGTGGTTACATTATTACAACCCCATTATCATGTTACCATTACCTTGGTACCTTAATTTGACCCTGTTACCGCATTACATACTCACCCTGGTATCGCATCATTGTTACCATTGTAACTTTACAGCTTTACTCTTCTAACCATATAACATCCTAACCATATTACCTTGTTATCATTCTAATGCTGTTCCCACCTTACCATTACCACGTTATGATGCTAATACCGTTACAGCATTACCATTCCAACTTCGTTACTACGCTACCATTTTTTACCCCGTTACTGCCCTACCATTACCATGATGCCCTGACCGTGTAACTGTTCTAACCATATTACAATATTACCCTTCTGACCATACTACCATTAAACTCTTTTACCGCATCACTGTTCCCTTGTTAACATTCCCTTGTTACCTCTCTAACCCTGTTAGCACATTACCATTCTAACCTTAATTACCACATTACTGTAATCATTCTAACCCTACTACCATGTTGCTGTTCTAACCATGTTACATCCTAAACCTGCTACTGGATAAATGTTATAGTGGTACCATTACTGTGTCACCAATCTAACCTCATCATCAATCTAACCTTGATTACCACATTACCATTACCACATTACATGTAACTTTTAGTATGGGTGACTCAAAAAAGGTTACTAAGTATATGTTACTCCAAATGGGTCACTCAGTATGGGAAACTCTGAAAGGGTCACTACGTATGTATCACTCACAATGGATAACTCAGTATGAGTCACTCAGAAAGGATCACTCAGTATGTGTCACCATGTATGGGTCACTCAGTATGTGTTGCGCAGAATAGATCACTCAGTGTGTGTCACTCAAAAAGGGTCACTCTGTATGCGTTACTGAGAATGACACATAATCAGTGACCCCCATTTGAGTGACCCATAGGCCTACTGAGTGACCCATCCTATGTGACATACTGAATTGCCCTTTCTGAGTGATACATACTGAGTGATTAGGTATTGGTGAGTGAGTACTGGAAAGTACTGGCAAGTGGATGCTGGTAAGTGAGAACTGGTAAGTTCTGTTGAGTGAGGACCGGTGAGTGAGTACTGTTGAGTAATGTGGTAATCATAACACGGTAAAGTGGTTAGAATGGTAACACAGTAATTATTTTATTTTTTTATTAGGCAAAATATTACACGGGCAGTGTGCTGAATAGCAGGTCTTGTATGCCTCGGATTTTACAAATATATTCTTTTTACATAAACTAAGTTGTTTAGAGTGCAGTGAGCATTCTTCATATGCGCGATATATCGATAGTAGAATGAAAAATGAGAAATGGAATGTGATGGGGTTCATCTTAGCTCGTATGGGCTACATAACACAGTTAATCACTGTGCTACAAGGCGCTTTACATGTAGTATCCATATCTCCATTTTACAACAAGTGTAAGGATGTACATATCTGCGCATGATTATTTCTGAAATTATGAATATACTTATACCAAAATATGAATACAGATACTGATTCTACTACAAATACTAGTACTAAAACAGGCGATAACCAATATTCCAGATATACTTACAACCAGTCTAGGGACTCTGGTCCCAGACCTTGCTCCGTGCCCTGACATGGTTTTTATACAAATGAGACGAGTTAGTATTTTGGACTTCTGCTGACAATTGATTCCAGAATTCCATACCTATGTATAACGGATTTTGTTTATAAAAACTAGTGCGTGGTCTTTTAAGCTTTACTTGCTGTTTTTTCTGAGATCTTGTTTTAGGGTCATCTTCCTTTAGTATGCCACTAGTAAACCTTTTCATGAATAGTAATAGCATGTAGATTTGTCTGGATCCCAGCTGATCAACACTACACCTTTTATGTAACATATCTATATCGATATCACGGACCGCTTTTTTTTACACAGATCCTTAGTCCACGGTTTTGGGCCTTTTGTAGGTTAGCTAATAAGTGAAATAGTTTTTGACTTATTTTCTTAAGATTGTCAGATATTGCTAGCTTCCATGTCAATGTTTCATCCAGTATGACCCCTAAATATTTGTAACTCTTACATCTCGGAATATCTGTCTGGTTTATACTTAGTCTCATATCCTTTATCTGTACTTCATTTGACTTTAATTGGGTGGCTGAGCCAAAAACACACACTTTCTTTTTCTTTGCGTTAACTCTCATACTATTATCGCCGCACCACTTTTCTAACAAATTCAGGTCATGTTGCAGTCTATAGATACTGTCCTCGTAAGAAGAGTCATATTCGTGGATTTTAGTAAACAGACTACTAATTGTAAAAAAAACTTAATAAAAATTTAGAAATAGGCCCAAAATTAACACGCTGTATCTTGGATTATTTAAACAATAGAACACAACGCACTAGAGATGGCAGCACTCTGTCCTATAGTCTCGTAAATTATTCAGGAGTACCCCAAGGTAGTATCCTCGGCCCCTTGCTTTTCAACTGTTTTATAAATGATTTTAAAATGTTACCCTTGTTATGCAAACACATTTTTTATGCCGATGATCTGGTCCTTTACACCAATGACTCTATATAGCATTTACACAATATTTTAGTACAATTAAGTAATTATGATTAGGTATCATACTAAATACTAATTACTAATTAAGTATCACAGTGAGAGTACTGCCAGTGTACTCTATCCATTACTGATGTAATCCGGTGTTAATGTTTTTTAACATGCTCTTCACAATAACCTTTGCTATTTTCTTGATGACATCTTCTGTGTCAGGGTGGCAGCCATCTGTCATCAGCCGAAGTTGGTGATAGTATCTTCTGGTGCTTACACGGTACCTATGCACCACATGGTGGATATAGGGTGTAAACAGCCCACTTGAGTCATTAAGACTCACGAGGAAAGTTGAGAGGTTTAGAGCTCTCTTGTTCAGCTCGCCTTGTTGGTCACTATAGATGGGGTCTCCCTTGTTCCACTTGGTCAGATCCATAGAGAACACTGTCATAAAGATCACCTTGCCATTTGGGTTTAATTTAAGGACATCTTGTTTTATGATCTCGCAGGTTTGTACTATCCAGTTCACCTGACCCTCCTTATCCTCCTGCCGCATCTGTACTTGTTTTTTCTCCATCTTTTCCGTAAGGTCACATATTCCTGCCATGATATAGATTGTTTCCACCCCCTCCAGATATTCCTGGTTGGCCAGGTAGTAGTGAGGCTGCCTCATTGTAGCTCCACTGCTACTTTCAACCACAAAGTTTTGATGTATCCTTAAATCTCTTCCTACGAAGCGTGCCCTAGAGTCTCCTATAAGTAATCGGCTCATAATGGAGTGATTTGGGCGCTTGCAGTGCCTTGATCAGTTTCGTCCGTGTTTTGGGGTGCTTCTATACTTTCTACCTTTTCTTTACTCAGTAGTGCACCTCAGATTTTCTCCAGCATACGACCGGTGTGATTCAGGCCGATGTGCATTTCTGTTTCATAGCACAGGCTATCATATGAAGCCCCGCCGCCCCAGTATCGATCGGGAGTGCCCTTGATGAGTTTACCCGGGTGGGTCTTTATGAGCATTTTTCGCATATCTTCATTTTGATCGAATTTTGCCTCCATGATCTTTTCCAGAATAATAGCTTTTTTATTATCCCAGTCAAGGGGCGCTATCCTTTTGCCAATCGACTTTATTTCATACGGGTTATCTGCTGACAGAATTTTGTTTTCCAAAGAGTTGGCTGCCATGTAGCCCGCCTTTGTATACATGTAGGGCTGCTCTACTGAGTTAAAGCTATGCTTTTTTGTGATTTCATACATGATCATGCCATCCTTGCTACGTGTGTACCATGGTATAGCTAACTCGCCTGCTACAGGGAACATGTTGCTGAGGTAAGCGGTGTTTTCCCGCGAAGATTGTGGCCCCTTGTTTATTTGTTCTTGTACCACCCCTTGTTTCTTTTGATCCACGCGGCTGCTCTGGCGCGGCATCGTCGGTCAGTGCTTGTGGTTCTGTACTCTCTACATCCTTGGGGAGCACCTGCTTTGTTTGTGGTGCATGTGTTGGAGCTGACAATACGGTTGTTGTTATGGCTTTTTGTTTGGCCCCAACGTGTGTTATGTCCTTCATAGGTTGGCAAAATTCATATGAAAAGCGCAGTGGGGAGTAAACATAAAATATCAAGTTACTCGATAAGGTTGGATCTGGCTTCAGGTTTGATGGTGGATAAGCAAATAACGCTAATTATCGTTATTAAACCACAGATGCCTCTTGGATTTTGTTTCAGGGACCAGGATGGTTACCGATCTAAGTCTATTTATGAAGATTGCAAGGGTCCTTTAAAGTGCCTTTTTGGGAGTCCAGGGGCCCCCTGAAGAGATCTCTCTCTCTCTTTTGGGGACATATTTGCTTTGTTGAATGACATACATATGGTAACAAGTGCATGTAGGGGTGTAGAGGGTGGGGGGGGGGGGGGGGGGGCACACCTTGGACTACCTTACATGCATCCTTCAAGTGAGTACCCCCAACCCGGAGGGCCCAAAAAAATTCAATTAAAAAAGAAAAATGTACCCCCCAACCCCAGCCCTAGATAGAAAGCTAGGATAGAATTCTCAGTTGGAACAGACCATCCTTAGAAAAATTTCGGGGGGGGGGGGGGGGGGGGGGGGCACGTGCCCCCTGTGCCCCCCCCCCCCTGGGTACGCCCCTGTAAGGTAGGAGTTATGTAATGTGATTAGAATGGTATTGTCTAAAGGAGTTAGTATGTAACGCAGTTAGGACGGTAACGTGTAACGGGGTTAGTATGGTAACATGGTTAGAGCGATAATGGATAACGGGGTTAGTATGGTGTTGCGGTACCGGTAATGTAGTAACAGGGTTAGGATAATAACATGGTTAGAACGGTAACACTGTAACAGTGTTAGAATGGTAATTATATAGAACGTCCTGACCATGCTGTACAAAGTACAAAATGAGATGATTTACGGTTTTCACAGAATGGTGCGTATTTATATATACAGCATGGGTATATCTAATTAACGTGGTAACTGACACAGTAACAGAGTTAGGATGCTAACGTGGTTAGAAGGGTAACATGGTAACGCAGTAACGGTAACGCGATAACATGGTTAGGATGTATCATCTCACCCCTGGTACATGTTTAGCCATAGGAATAACATTAGAAAAATTACCCAGCGATCCCCCCAGTAAAGTGACAATATTACGCCACGGCCGTGGCGTAGTGAATTTGAGATGACGTCATATGGATTTGCTAAGTATATTCTAATTATTCTGAAATTGTGATGATATCTAATGTAATAAAAAGGGGTGAGATAAATCCAGTATCACACTCGAATCGTATATAAATAGACGATTCTCGATGCAGTTCTATATGAATATAACACGTCCGTAATGCAATTAGAATACATGTTTTGATGGGTAACGTCTTCTTATGTAGCGTAACACAGTTGATAGTTATGGACATTTTTGTTGGTTATAACTTATAGATGGCAACCGCTCATGTAACGTGGTTAGAACGGTAATGCAGTAACTAGGATAGAAGGGTAGCATGGTTTCAGGGTTATAATGCAAGGCGATCGTAACGGTAATGTGGTAATGAGGTTAGAATGATAATGCAATGAGAAATGGTGTTGTATTGAGTCAAACACTGTGTTAGAAATAACGTTTTAATGTAGCTGAGTCACTTCAACGAAACTCTAACGTTCAAGAACGCCGACTAGGAAGTGCCGATCTGGTCCCCGAATTCGTCACTAGGCAGCGACACATACATCTACTACTACAAATGGTAACTATTGTCTCTGAATAACTCTGTCTCGGAGCTACGATGACAGTTGTTCAGTTTAGCAAAAATATGGATCTAAAAGATTGGAGAATGAGACATATAATCTCGAACCTACATAGTCAAAGTACTGAGCGCCTATATCCGGAAATGGTATTTTGTGGTCAACTATCTGTGGTTGCTACGGGTTCACTTTGGCTCCCTATGGAAACTCATGCAGTAATGAGGTTACAGGATCATGATGTAATGCAGTTAGAATGGTAACACAGTAACGGGGTAAGAATGATAACGTAGTTAGAAATGGAAATGCGGTAACTGGGTTAGGTTGATAAAACAGTAATAAGATTAAAGGATTAGGATGTAACATGGTTAAAACAGTAATGTGGTAAGGAGGTTAGAATGGATACGCAGTTAGAAATGTTAACACGGTAACAGGGTTAGAACTGTAACTTTAATTGGGTAATGAGTTAGAACGGTAACTCTAGCTGGGTAATGAGGTTACAGGATTAGGAGGTAATGCGGTTAGAGAGGTAACACGGTAACGGGGTAAGAATAGTAACGGGGTTTACAGGACTAAACTGTTACTCGGTTAGAACAGTAACGCAGTAACGGGGCTAGAATGGTAACGCAGTTTGAAATGGTAAGGCAATGCAACGCAAATGCGGTAACGCGTTTATTCAAGCAGGATTTGATAGTTAGGGACATTTTTTTGATAGTTATGGACATTTTGATAGTTATGGACATGGCGAATGTCCATAAGTCTCAAACGGTTTTTTAACGGGATAATCGTTAATAGCGACCGTTTTGAGGCCCTTGTCTAATAATCATACATTTGGAGCTAATCGTCGGACCCTTGGGGCCAATGGTTTTATTTTTCTTGAAAACCGTTTTGAATGTTTCATAATCGCTATTAACGATTATCTCGTCTGAAGATGGGTCCTAGGGAACAAGTTACCCATTGTGGGAACATGTTACCCATTGTGCTACCAAGCAATACCTGATACATGCCTGTATAATCTGATATAGATTCATGATGTAACATAGATACGGAGATATCACACAATGCCTCACCACACAGCACCAAAGAGCACAAATCTGTAAATCCGCCATCACGTAATCGCCACTAACAGGGTTGTGTGTCATAATGAAGCTAGAAAGAAAGAGTTGTAGAATCATACCGATGAGATGTGGCAAAACAGAAGAACAGTTGAGTCTAAGAACTAGGATGTGGAGGGTAAGGTTGACCACCCGGAGACAGGATGGACGACAGAGGACTACGCTGGGCATTTAAAATCTGACTCTATAAGACATCCAACACAAGAGGAGCACTCTGAGACCGGCTGGGGGTGGGCCATGGTGTTAGGCACTGGGTTTGCTTTGTCTGTCGCCACCGGCTTCAACAAGGCCATCTCTCTGTTCTATGAGGAGCTCCTCGAGCGGTTCGGTCAGTCAGCAGCAATGACAGCAGGAACCGCTTCCGTGGCTGGCACACTCAGAATGGTCTCAAGTAAGTTGGCTTAGGGCATAGCATATTGCAGCGGTCCTTCCCATTTATTATTTCATTGAAGAAGGAGGCCAGTAGTTCAGAACATTTATTATAATTGGCCATAAAAGAGTCGATGTAACGTGATAAGATAAACATGTGGATTATCTTTTAGGCCTATACTCATCAGTGCTGTGCACGGGCAAAATCCGCTATGTTTTGGTCTGGCATATATTCAAGAGTAGCTTTTTGTCTCTATCATTTATGAGCTCTATGGGATCTAAAAATGGACATGCATTTTTTCACCAGAAATTATTTCTAAGGGTCTGAGACCCACCCTCCCCCCAAAGGACCAAAAATGGTCCTTTTGTAGGTACGGACAATGTACTTTGAATGTACCTGCTTAATCTTCTGGAAAAAAACTCTAGATATACAACTTTCATTATTTTCTCCTGATAACCTATCGTATTTTGCTTCATCAGCAGGATCGAGTAAAATCGATCATATTTTTACTAATAGCAAATTTGTAAATAGTTCTGGAAATATAAACTACTATCTATCTGACCATGTAATAATATATGCAATACGGAAGGAAATAAAAGAAAACAAGTATAATAAGTTTATTAAATACAGAGATGTAAAAAACCTAAAAGATGAACAATTACAGGGAATCTTTGAAGGGGATCAAGTGGAATTTAATTAGCTGACTGATCCCTGTGAACACTTTATAGATAACTTAAAAGATTTTATGGATGAAAACTGCCCGATAAAAACGAGAGGAGTCAGAGCGAGAGACAACCTACTATTCCTATATACCCATTTCCGAAACCTCTATAGTTACATACCGCTGCTGGGGGTACAGTAATTATAAGTTATGCATCGAGGCTGACAGGTTGACCACATGATTTTTTTTATAGACGATGTGATTGACTAACGCTCTGTATTAACAATGGCCCTGCTCCTCATTCACTAGTTCAAAGCAAACACAATTTTCTAAGAATAAGGGAGAAATATGAATAATTGTTGAGATTGCAATCGCCACGATTATGATGACTGCAAAATGTAAACATCCCATATTGATGCCGATATGACGTCACCGCGACGTTGTCGCATAGCAACATGCATAGCAACACTCTTCGTTGCTAGGAAACCGGCGGAAAACCGGCGAGAAACCGGCGGGACGAAACTATATCAGTTGTGGTTACTCGATAAGGGTGGTAATGGCATCTTGGACTATCGTAGGTAAAGAAATAACCATTTTTTTAAATCGATTTTGAAGGTATATAGGAATATGGAAACCAAGTACCGGTAATCAAAAGTCAAAGTTACTCAGTAATGCTCGGAAAAATTACTGCCCGCAGCCGCGGCGGCGGCTAAGGCCTTGAGCCTTACCTCGTAACTTTGAACTTTTGCTCACCGGAACATAGTTTCCCTCCATTACCGAGAAGTATAAATGTAAATATAGAGAAAAGGAAGAGGCTATTGAAGATATTGTACAAAAACCAAGTAACCTTGCCTTTTGCTTATGGGTACTTGGTTTCCCTATTCCTATATACCTTCAAATATCGATAAAAATGCTTAATTCTTTACCTTAAACACTTCCGAAGCAAATGGCCACCCTTATCGAGTAACTACAACAGCTATTGTTTCGTCCCGCTGCTGTATTGTATCACGTGATCAGAGCGGGATGAAAACATTAGAGCGGGACGAAAATGTCAACCTCGACACATAACTTATTTTTAATGCACCCCCCAGCAGCGGTATGTAAATCTAGTTAGTTCAATAATGGGTATATAGGAATATAGGTAAAATAGTTAATGATATAAACGACCATTTCTGTACCATAGGGTTAGTAAATGATGAATATGATGAAAGTGAAAAAAATATTTTGTAGCATACCAGCGACTTCGTCGAGTCTGAGTCAGAGGGGAAATGAAAAACGAAAACTTTGTCTGGCGATAGCGGGGATCGAACTACCGACTTTCGCATTCACAGCCGTTAGCTCTGCTGACTGCTCCACGAAGACAGGTGGCCTGACAGGGCCAAATACTTAGTGTGGTTGTGGGTGGGGGGGAATCAGCAGAGTTTTGAAAGGGCTACCAGCGAAAGTTGGGATCTCATTGGTTTCTCACGAGAAAAATAAATCAGAAAACTACAATACTAAACTTTGATTTCGGCATGGCTTGAATTGAATCTTAAGAGAAAAACCATGCTTGTCTATCGACCTAGAAAAAAGAGGAGCAGGTTTCGAATTCTACCACACACGAGAATCTCACTCTCGTAGGCCTTCAATCTCCACGCCCAGGTTTGGTTCACTATGTCTCTATGTATGGGATCAACTTCAAGCAGAATCGACGGAATTCTACCGTTTTAAATATAGTAGGTAATAAAGATAAACCAGAAAATATTAATGAGGTAAACACTTGTGATGTAATTAGAATAATTTAAGACTTGGACAATGGTAAGGCAAGTGGCTTTAGTTATTTAAAATCTGAAACATTAAAAAGGATTTTATTGGTAAATCCATACATATTAACATGGTTAATAAATCACAGTTTACGACATAATTACTTTCCGAGTATATTGAAAAGTGGGGTGATTACACCAGTACCAAAGGAAGGAGATTTGGTAAATTTTTATAACTGGCGACCAATTACAGTTTTGCAAATGCTTTCAAAAATTTATGAAAAAGTGATACATCAGATTATACTCGATTATGTAGTGGAGAATGAGATTCTAGATTCAAACCAATATGGATTTATTCCAAAAAGATCCACAGGCCAGGCTATCTTTGTGCTACTAGAAGAAATTTTTAGGAACTTAAATCTGAAGAATATTACATTAGCGGCATACCTAGATTTCCGCAAGGCATTTGATAGTGTAGACCATTTTATACTATTAAATAGACTAAATGACATTAAAACAGATCCAAATATAATAGACTTGATAAAGGATTACTTAACAGACAGAAAATGCAGGACCAAGCTAAATAATATTATTTCAAAGGAAAGGTTAATTAAATGTGGTGTGCCCCAGGGGTCTGTCCTGGGGCCACAGTTATTTGTAATTTTTATAAATGACCTAAATCAGGTCATATCACACAGGAAACTGATACTATATGCACATAACTGTGTACTACTAGTTAGTGGAAAAACTCAATTGGAAATTATTAGGAAAATGGAAGAGGATTTGAAGGAAATAAACAACTGGACAATCAAGTATAAGCTTAGGGTTAATTATTCCAAGACAAAAATAATGTGGATAGGTAATAGAAGAGACTTAAACAGAAAACTTGAGGTAACCATGGGCAGCAATAGCTTGAAGCCTGTTAGAATATACAAATACTTGGGAATTCATATTGATGATAAGTTAAATTTCAATGAACAAGTGGAAACGGTAGTAAAGGAAGTTAACAAAAGATTGTTTTGACTAAGGAAGATAAAACACTTGCTTACCACAGATGCTAGGGTAAAAATTGCAAAGCAGATTATACTACCGGTAATTGAGTATTCAGATTTTGTTTATTTTTGCACATCACAAGGAAATAGGGACAGGTTACGGTATGTAGACGTTAGGGCCCACCACCCGAAAGTCGGGACGTTAGGGCCCACACATCGGGACGTTAGGGCTGTGCGGTCCATAACTATCAAAAATGTCCATAACTATAAAAAATGACTATGTTTGAGACTTATGGACATTTGTCATGTCCATAACTATCAAAATGTCCATAACTGTCATAAAATGTCCATAACTATCAAAACCTGGTTAAAAAATGTATTACCGCATTTGCGTTACATAGCGTTACTTCCCGTTACCATTCAACCGCGTTACGCTACCTAAGAAAACATTACCGATCAAATCGTGTTACGTTCTAATTGCGTTACGCTACCTAAGAATGTTATATTTATGACCACATTACATCCTAACCCCGTTATCGCGTTATCGTTACCACGTTACCGTTACTGCATTACCAATCTAACCTTGTTACAGTACTACACTTCTAACCGTGTTAGCATCCTAACCCTGTTACTGCATCACAGTTACCGCATTACCATACTAACCCTGTTACGCCTTACCATACTAACCCCGTTATGCGTTACCGTTCTAACCGCGTTACCATACTAACCGTGTTATGCCTTACTGCTCCGATATCAGGTGACCTTCCGACGTGATTTTTGATTTTCTATCAGGAGGTGAATCGTAGACCATATCGGTGCCATATCGTAGTAGGTGGACGCCAGGCCTTACCATGTTACCATGGTAAAGCCCATTACCGTGTTATCTTTCTATCTGCATTACATCTTAATCTTGTTACCATTACTACATTACCACATTACCATTCTAACTTGTTAAGGTCGTTACCATTCTGTGTTACCATTCTATCCCCAGTATCGCATAACGATTTGAACCCGTTTACCATGTTACCGTTACCACATTTACATTCTAACCTCGTTACCATTACCATGTTACCGTTCTAACCTCATTACTGCATTCTACCATTCTAACCATGCTACCGTGCATTAGTATCCTAACCCTGTTTCTGTGGTATCCCCTTCTAACCCAGTTACCGTGTTACAGAAACCACATTCTGACCTCGTTACCGTTACCATGTTACCATTCTAATCTCGATACCGTTACCGTGTTACCATTTTAACCTCATTTCTGCATTAACTGTGCTAACATCCTAACGCTATCATTGCGTTACCATTACCATTATCACATTACCACTATAGCCTTGTTGCTGCGCTACCATTCTAACCCCGTTACCGCCTTACCATTCTGATACTGTTATTGCGTTACCATTCTAACCATTTTACTGCATTACAATGTTACTGCATTACTGTTTTATCATCCTAACCCTATAACTATGTTACCATTACCACCTTACCTTTCTTACCGTCTTACCGTTCCTGCACAATCATCCTTACCTAGTCAACGCATTACCGTTACCATCTTACCCTTGCCGTGTTACTATTCTAACTGCATTACCTTCCTAACCTTGTCACTGCATTCCAATGTTACCATTACCATGTTACCATTCTACCCATTCTACCTCACCAGTCTTCACTCACCAGTCTTCACTCACCAGTCTTCACTCACCAGTCCTCACTCATCAGTCCGCACTCGACAGTCCACACTCACCAGTCTTCACTCACCAGTCCGCACTCACCAGTCCTCACTCATCAGTCCTCATTCAACAGTCCTCAGTCAACAGTCCTCACTCGCCAGTCCGCACTGAACAGTCCTCACTCACCAGTCCTCATTCAACAGTAATCTCCAGTCCTCACTCACTAGTCCTCACTCACTAGCCCTCACTCACCAGTCCTCACTCACCAGCCCTCACTCACCAGTCCTCACTCACCAGCCTTCACTCATCAGTCCTCACTCATGAGTAATCACTCACCAGTCTTCACTCACCAGTCCGCACTCACCAGTCCACACTCACCAGTCCGCACTCACCAGTCCGCACTCACATACTGAGACCCTTTTTGATTGACACATACTGAGTGATCTATTCTGAGCAACACATACTTAATGACCCTTTTGGAGTGACACATACCGAGTGACCCATACTCATAGTGACACATGCTGAGTGACCCTTTCTGAATGACTCATACTGAGTGATCCATTGTGAGTGATACATATTTAGTGAACATTTCTGAGTGCCCCATACTGAGTGACCCTTTCTAAGTGACCCATACTGAGTGACTCATTCTGAGTGACAGATACTTAGTTACCCTTTTTGAGCGACCCATACTGAATGACCCTTTCTTAGTCACACATACTGAGTGACCCCTACTGAGTGACACATACAGAGTGACCCCTTCTAAGTGGCACATTCTGAGTGATCCATTCTGATTTACACATACTTAATGACCCCTTCTGAGTAACCTATACTGATTGACCAATTCTGAGTCACACATACTTAATGACCTATTCTGAGTGATCCATACTTAGTGACCCTTTCTGAGTGACACCTAATTACTAACCCCATGTAAGTGACACACTGGTAACATGGTAATTGGGTTACAAAGGTAAAGTGGTAATGAGGTTAGACTGGTAACACAGTAATTTTACAACACTGATGCAGTTTCTAGTTAAAAAACATGTCAAAACAAAAGTTAAGAAAAAAGAAATATATGGAAGGTCATACATAAATTACTCAAAAGATCATATGAAGAACTATATGAATGGTCACAATTGGAATGATTATTATATGTTTGATAACGCACATGATAAATGGAACTATATAATAAAGATTATAAATAGCTTTTTGGATATATGATGTGAATATCGAACCTTCTATACCAAAGAAACGAACATACCATGGATGTCAACCCAATTATTGGAACTTATCAGATATAAAAATATTTTATTAAATAAAGCAAAAAGGACTAACAATGCAAAAGATAGAGATAGGGCTAGGAAAAGTCGTAACCATGTAAATAATGCAATCAAGCAGGCACGGGAAAAATTTACTATAACGGAGCTTGAAAAAAATTCTTATGACACAAAGAAATTTTGGCGTAATATAAACGGGATATTACCTGGATGTGATAGAAACAAATCGAATGACATACTCTTAAAAAACGATGATGATGCAGATGTACCATACTCTGAAACCCCGAACTTTATTAATAAGTATTTTGGTCACATTGGTGAGCGCTTATCCGCAAATATGTATATGCCATGGCGCAGATATAGTAATGTATGTGATGATGTACTTCCTGATTTGGCCACAGATGATGCCGAGATTCTTGATATAGGAAGAAATATATGTATACATAAGCAATCGATGCTAGAGGGCATAACTACAAGGATTTTTCCTGACTTTGTTCTACTTGTTCCATATGTACTTACCGAATTAATGAACAGTGTATTCAGTTCTGCTAATATACCAATATCCTGGAAATCCTCGATTATTGTACCGATACCGAAAGGTGGAGACTCATCTAAAGTCACAAATTTACGTCCAATTTCCTTATTACCCTGTATATCGAAAGTTATGGAGAAAATTGTGCACAATCGCTTGTATAACTTCCTTATAGATCATGATTTGTTAAACCAAAACCAGTTTGGATTTAGGAAAAAATATTCAACTTTCGATGCCATATCAAAATTATGTGATGATATACTATTGGGAAGAAACGTGGGTAAATATACAATAGCACTTTTTATAGATTTTATGAGGGTAAAGGGTGTAAATTTAGCTTGGTTTAATAATTATCTTCTAAATCAACTTCTATCCTCAAAGGAACCTGTGACTCATGGTGTCCCCCAGGGCTCCATATTGGGGCCTCTCTTATTTCTCGTTTATATAAATGATATCAATAAGGCTATTAAACATTCACAAATTATTTTATATGCCGACGATACGGTAATGTATATGGGTCAGATTTTCCCAAAATGTACAATTCAGACTTTTGGGGCAACACAAACAAAATTCAAAAAATTTCAAGTAATCAATTAAAAAACCTTTCTTTCTTTTAGAGCAACATCTCAGCTGTTTGTGGATACCAATTATATTGACCTTCTCCAAGCGGTTCAGTTTTTACACTTGTTACAGTAAAAGTTGATTTTTCTTATGGAACGTCCGAAATATTTTCAACATGCTATGAGTTGAAATACTGTCTAGTGATTCCTATTAGGAGTACAAAGATTCACAATATTCACAATAATAATAGATTTTATACTGAACTTGTGCTATACCAAATTTCACTAAGCTCCTATGAATATTACCATGTCTATCATATGAAAAACCTTTGCTCACATTTTGGAAAAGTTGAAATTAAGCATAAAAAAATAATTAACTTTTTTTAAATTAGTGTACACTAGCCATAAGATATCCAATTTGGAAAATAAATACTTCTACACAAAGCTATACATCCCTACTGTACAGGCATGCAAATATCATAAGTTACCAGTATAAATATTATACCATGCTGTACCATTAAATAAACCCAATTAAGTTTCGGACGTTCCTCCAAAACTTTCGCCCGTGACCAGTTTCCTATGTCCACACAGAACCACATGTATCATAGTAAATATTACATTCAGAGGCACCAAAACTGCTACGTTTGTAGCAAACATGTACACGAACAATTCAGAAGTGTATTCAACCTTAAAGAGATACTTATTTTAAAATCAGGGAGCCTGTTGGGTGGTGGTAGGCGGAAATACCACGTAAAAAAAGACAAGTTGAAATTTCAAAAGAGCAAAGGTGCTGATGCTGATTTCTAGCATAAACCTATTCACAAATATAGGAACCCGACCAGTTTGTCTATTTGAAATGTATACTCAGCTGTAGCTTAGAAAGGTATTATCTTCAGGTTTCTCTGTGAGATAGAAAAATGCACCACCTACCAACTTTTGTACACTGCCCATTTTGTGGGCAGGTTGAACTCATAGATGTGTTTCATCATATACATGGAGGTGGAAGATGTGGAGTACCACAATGAAGAGAATGTTGATTTTTGTAGTAATTCACCAGAGCAGACTAGACCAGACTAGATTTATGCTTCAAAAGTTCAGCACTGCATATGATTGGTTGGTCTAAAATGATAATTACTGTGTCTGGTCTCCCTGGTCAGTGCACGTGAGGGGAGGGGGTTGACTGAGGGAGGTCAACTGCCGCGCCCTCTCCCATCTTTCATTTAAACTTTTATATATACTATATACCTCCAAAATGATAATTACTACTGGAAAGTGGAGTGGAGTATCAATAGCTTTTCAGTGATCTAGGAGATCAGGAGTTTTGTCTTATGTAATATCTCCCTCTGAATTAATGGTCTTTTACAGTAACTTTGTTAAATATGTAATAACTGTTATGTTACACTATCGTACATAAGAAAGAAAGTGGGGGGGTGTTCGGAAAGTTTGACATAATATTTTTGGGGGTGGTACGAAATGTGTTACAAAGTGTGACAAGGGGGTGGGGGGTGGGGTCCTAAAATTGTCCTAAAAAAATGTGACATAATTTATGGATGGCCCCTAAAACATAACGGGGTTAGCATGGTCATGTAGATAGAACAGTAACACATGATGGGGTTAGTATGTAATGTTGTTAGAATGGTAATATCTAATGGAGTAACATCTGATGGGGTTAGTATGTAACACGATTAGGACGGTAACACTGCACGAAACTAACCACTTTACATATGAATGCACCCGGTGTATATAGGTATGCTTTTGCGTACACAAAGGTCGCCCTATTCCCAGTGTGTAAACGCCTTATCTATTGGCGTATATATGTGTCCATGGTGCGGTCATATGTACATCATATAGACGCCTGATTCTGTCGTATTTACGCCTCTATCGAATAGTTCCGATCTCTGTCACTTGGGGACACTACTGGTAGCATATTTCATTTACCATTAGTCATTAAGTCCTTGGTATATGGAAAATCCAATGTTATATTATCAATTTTGATTATAAAATTGTTTTTAAACCCTATTTCTTATCTTTTCATTAAATACATATATAATAAACCAGGCGTTTTTTTGTTTTTTAAAACGTTTTTTTACGTTTTAAAAGTTTTTCCAAACACCACTCTTCTGAAGTCATACTTTGGGTACTGTATATGTAACACAAGGTCTGGTCAGTTATCAACCTACCACCCCAAGTGCTGCCACACATCTGCTACCGACGCCGCTTTGACACCTGGCGCTTTGACGCAGAGGATGTTTTATCTTGGATACGCCTGGTGTGAAATACAGCCAAGTCGCATCTGTATACAAAAGGAAACAGTCTTGTATACGCCTCATACGCTGGTGCGGATTTGAAGTGTATAGAAATGAAAACAAGTCGATTTACAGCCGATACGTGCGATGCCGCATATATGAATAAAGGCGTTAGTTTCGTGCAGTGTAATGTGTAAAGGGGTTAACATGGTAACGCAGTTAGAATGGTGCCGCGTAACATGGTTAGTATGGTAACGTGGTTAGAACGATAACGCGTAATGGGGTTAGTATGATAATGTGGTAATGGTAAACCGGTAACAGGGTTAGAATGGAAACTCATGCAGTAATGAGAGAGGTCCGACCCCAGTGGTCTGCAGAGTTGAAGTGAGACCGATGGTCCTCTAGCTCGCCCGAAGTCTCCCTTTTTGTCGCTAGGTGTCCTCCCACTCGCTAGTCCACTGGCTCGCGTCTGACCTGCCACCTTCTGTTCCGCTTATAATCCAATAACCCCAGGAGCGGGTATATTTTTGCCACTGCCCTTATACCTGAGGCCTGGAAACTTGCTACGGTAGTACCAATCCCGAAAGGAGGAGACCCTTATCAGGCAAATAATCTGAGGCCAATCTCACTTCTACCAATTCCTCATAAACTCATGGAAAAAATTGTGTACATAGTCATTTGATAGATTATATAAATATTAATAAGATCCTGACTGACAGTCAATTTGGTTTTAGGAAAGCTATGTCTACAATAGACGCAATCTCAAAATTCATGGATAGTGTTTTATCGCACAAAAATGTAGGCAGGAGTACACTGGCTGTCTTTGTGGATTTGCGAAAGATAGATACGGTTAATCATGCTATTCTCTTAAAAAAACTGGCTCAATACGGTATTACAGGTAGCTGCTGGTTTGAAAATTATTTAAGTCTAAGAAAACAAAGAGTTAAAGTGAACAATATATTATCTGTAACAAGAGACATCAAACATGGTGTGCCGCAGGGGTCAATTCTTGGGCCTTTATTGTTCCTCTTATATGTAAATGATTTATTAGATGATATAAACGAAGAATTGTTGTATAAGGAAACCCAAAGTGATTTGGATACGCTTTTTACCTGGTGCACACAAAACAAACTCAGCATAAACATAGGTAAGACAAAACAGATGTGTTTACGGCAAAGAAAAAGGTAAAGATGGAAGAAAAGATAAACTTTTTATTAGCAAGAGCGAAGTGTCACAGGTACACTTGTACAAATATTTAGGTTTTATTCTTGACAGGAACCTAGATTTTAGACATCAGTTTGCCTCATTATGAAGGAACACATCTTTCAGATTGTATCAATTATCTAAAAGGAGAAATCATCTGACTAAGAAAGCTGCACTTTCCATCTATACCTCTGCCATCTTACCATATTTCGACTATGGTACTATGGTACTTTATGATAATGCACCTGCTAAATACATAGATTCTCTACAGGTTTTTACAAAATTGTGCTTTACGAATTTGTCTTAGGGCAAATCCATAAGAAATCTGCATAGACTTGCTGAGGTACCTCTGCTCAAAGATAGGAGAGAAGCTCATCTTTTGAACTACAGGTACAGAAAATCAAGACTACCTCAAAATGTACCTAAGTTTCCTAGAAACACCATAATTTTTGATGCACTGGTGATTCATGTTGACCGACCAAATGGTGCAGCATACATGCGATCTGTTACTTATCATGGTGGTACGAAATGGAACGGTCTGACTCCCATGCTCAGAAACACTGAGTCTTATGTGATATTCAAGGCCCTAACCAGAGCAAATATGAGAGCTAAAATCTGGCAAATCTAACCTAGCTCCAGGTACCTTATTTTGCATTGCCGAGCAACCTTTCACCTAGACTACCCGAGCATGTTAAGTGGCTGCTCTTCTTGTATGCTATTATACTTCTTTTTATGCTACTATACAAAATGTTTCCTGCTTGACTTTTTTCTCCTGCTTTTTCTTTTTTTGTTAAATCATGAAAACCAGCCTCATAATCAGGCTGAGGCCTTCCGCCACTTTGTTGGGTTTAAATTCAAAGGATGTGAACTGATGGAACTTGTGTATATTACTTATTGACTCAATAAAAAAATTAACAAACAACAATGTTGAAATTATGTAATATAGACACCCAGACTTGTAACGATAGTGTACTGTATTGTCCTGTGTTGTCCATTTCTGTTACGGAATTACGTGAAAAGCGCCCATTTAGGGTGACTGTAATTACCTTTACTTGAATAAAAAAAATATATTAAAAAAACACAAAAAAACTACACGAGACATTCACTTTTTATTATATTAGCCATCAAGGTTGTCTACCTGTACCTGAGAACTGATGTAATAAGAAGTTTGAATAGATTTGGAAAAAGAATTTGAGTGAACTGTTGAGTTTCAATTTCTATCATATCACGGAAGAATTAATATGTATTCCCCCATATATAAAATCATTGAGTTTTTGAAGATACATATTCAAAGACATGACAAACAATACAAATAAAATACCTGAATCCATCAATACACTATTTGATCCAACCGATTGAAGTGATGGCAGTCGTACTGAATCTAAAGGTATCAACAATGTTAGCTTGGAATTCTCTTTACTCTTAGTTTTCCAGTGTCACTATTTGCTCTCATAAAACCACATCCTGGCAGACAATTCGCCTAAACAAATTGGCACACAGGTCCAGCATCGTTTGGCTACCAACATCTCCTTTGTAACCCATATACAATAATTACTACTTCCTAATTTCATTTTCTTTAATGAATTCAAATAAACTAAACCTTCACGTCATTATGTTGTTGGCGGTTAAAATCCGCTAGTGCACGATGTTTGTCAATTAATTGCTATCAGATGATGTGGACTATTGTTACAATTATATGGATGCTTGTTTAGAGGATAGGAGGTTTAGGAACGATGAAGTATGGGTCCTGGGTGACATGAACGTCAATGCTAAATGTAAGAATAGTGAAAAATGTTCAGTAGTGAAATCGTTTCTTTTGAGAAATAACCTGGACATTTTAAGAACTGCGGAAACATTCTTACACCCAAAGGGTAAAAGTACTTTGGATCACATATATATACGGATTCGAAATTTGTACATGATGCTGGCAACTATAATTAATATATATCAGATCATGTGGGAGATTAGAAAAAAAGAATGTAACTGCTTAAAAAGGTAGTTGTACAAGGAACTTGAATTGTCTGAACAATGAGAACCTAAATGAACACATGTCCAATTTGCATTTTCTGGATGATAGTACTCAGGATCCAGGCAGTATAGTCAATAGACATCTGTTGGAATATCTCGATACGGAACATCCAATAAAAACGGTGACTGCAAAAACTTGTCAAGGTAAAAAAACACCGCCTAGCATAAATAAGTTTATGGTCAAAAGAGCTAAGTTATTAAAACAGTTGAGAAAGTTTGTAGCCAATACAAAAGAATACTTTTCTAAATTAAGAGAAATAAGATTCTTAAGAAGGAAAATTAATCGGGATATAAGAGCCCATACAGCTTCCTGCATAAAAAAATCTTGTTCGACATAAAAGAAGTTCTGGAAAGGATTGAAGGAAGTATGAGATCCTACACCTGCCAGCACAAGGTATGTACATGACAAACCAAATGAAGATGGACTGGATCAAGCTAACCAATTTAATACCTTCTTCACAGAAATAGGGGCTAGATTGGCTAGTAAACTAGAGAAAATACCAAATGATGATTATGATGAATGCTCTGTAGAAGAACACAGTAATAATCCGGAAAATGTGAAATCAACTATAGTTGAAATTGAAAAATTACAAAGTCCCTGGACAACTTTAAAAGCACGGGGATTACACTGTTCAACTGTACCTATCTGTTGTTTTGGATAACCTGACATTGATCAATGAAATGGTAAATTTTATTCTAAACCAAAAGGAATTTCCCAGTGGTATGAAAAACGGTGTTATTACGCCGATTCCTAAGGACGGGGATATAAAAGATGTGAGTAACTGGCGCCCAATAACTATTCTTCCATTTTTGTCAAAAATAGTTGAAAAAGTAATCCATAGAAGAATTTTCGATCATATTTCTAAAAACAAACTAATCAGTGATAGACAATTTGGTTTTATGCCAGGCCGCTCCACTGCCCAAGCTATTTTCCTCTTGGTATCTGACATTCATATTAATCTGGATTAGTGTAAAGTAACTTCTGTAATCTTTTTCAATTTTAAAAAGGCTTTCGATAGTGTAGATCACCTTATTCTTTTGAACAGACTAAAAAAACATCAATCTTAATCAAAATTTAATAGAACTATTGACATCCTACCTCAAAGAAAGATACCAACAAACTCATTTAAAGGGAAAACTTTCCAATAGTCTTCGTGTAACTCATGGCGTCCCACAAGGATCAATTCTTGATCTGCTGATATTCATCATATATACATTTATAGTATCAGTATGCTAGACTTATTATACAAATTAATATTGTATGTTGAAGGTGAAACCTACGAAACAGTCAGACAAGTAATACAAGATGATCTTGTGAAATTCTCTAGGTGGATAACTAAATCGAAACTAACAATCAACTACCAAAAAAGGAAGGTTATGTGGATTTCGAATAGAGGGCAAGGAACTAGTAAACCTAACATTATGTTAAATAACGAAGTGTTAGAAGAAGTCAAAGAAATAAAATGTTTAAGTGTGATAATTAATAATAAGTTGAATTTTACCTCACACTTCAGCAAGATCACAAATGAATTCCGTTCTAAGCTCTTCAAGTTCCGAAAATTACGTTATTTACTAGATTAAGACCTGAGTATAAAAATAGTTAAACAGTTTCTAATACTAGTTATCAAGTATGTGGATTTTACCCATTGGAATATGACTAAAATGTAGCAAAAAAGGCTACAAACTTTTGTGAACCAAAGTCTTAGAGTGTTCAAACGTATAATGGACCCACGATTAATAAGTGTAGATGACCTGTCAGAAACCTGTAGAATAAGGAACCTGCAAACTCATAGAGCAGCACATACTTTACAACTAGTCAAATGGTGGACTAAACTACCAGTTAATTGATCAAACACGAAATTGGACATAAAACATTTTTATTTCTTTGACATAGATCTTCTTGATTGTTATATGTTAAAAGGTTCTTGTGAATCGACAATAGAAGTGAGACATTGGATGTTATGATACTGGTAAAAATTATGTACAATGAATTTAAAGGGGACTTTTTACATAAGATTTTATGTTAAAATAGGTGATGACGGGGACGGCGGGCGGGGAGAAACAACCAGGCGTGATTGCGGAGATGAGTGAGGTTGAGGGTTGGTCTGGTCAGGTATTTATAGTTTGAGGGCCACTGGTGCCTTCTGAGAGTTTCCGCTAGTACCTAGTGAGTCCCGCTGGTGACTTTCGAGTCCCGTCCGCCGCCCCGCAGTAAATACTAGAAAGTAGATGATTCAATATAAGAAGGAGTAAAATATGTGTTGATAAATTACTAATAATTTACAATTATTGTTCAATCTGACAACCATTCAACCAGGTAATACCAGGAGCAAATCTGAAATAAAACTTAAAATGAAAATTCCACAAACAGAGAAATTTAGAGTCCACTTTATATCGAAAATAAAATATGGAACAAACTTAGTGCCGAATGTCAAAATGAAAACAAACTGGACACATTTAAGTCCAAGGTTAAACGAGAATTACTACTGATTGACCTAAACAAACTACGAGATCCCCAGATCCCCAGATCTATGGTGGTTAAAGTGGATCAACAGATCCCCCTTCTGGAAATTTTCTCTAAAGTTGGTTGTACTGAAACTACCGGATGAAATGTATTGTGTTGTTGTATGAATGTGTTGTATATGTCTGCAACTGTACATAGTTACGACTATGGTACGGAAGAGCGCCCACTGAGCGGCGAGTACTATGTGTCTTTAAAGTTATCAATAATTTTTTTTTTAAATCTGACAGAAAGATAGGCTCTATCAATTGCTCGAATCCAGGGCACGTTCGACCGGGAAACAAACTCCTGATAAAGCAAACAGACCCCCCGCCCCCCAACTTGTTATGATATTGACGATATCAATAATGTGCCACATATTCCCGGCAATTAAAATAGCGAGAATCTGGTGATTCCATTTCTACTAACGATACCAACGAAGTTACCATCTATGAACAGACCAGCCGGATGATCGGCACCCAGGACTTGTCTTTTTGTAAACACCAATCGATATAGCAACCCAATATAGAGGGGACTATTGGACTTACCTCACGTGTCTCCTATAGTGAGTTGTCCAGTGGTCATGGTGTCCATTTTACCAGGCTTTTAAGGACAATACGTGCAACCAGCATCACTACAACAGCAAGCGAACGTTAATGACTTCAAGCGACATATTGAGTCATATCAATAAGGAAATTGTAAATACCATCTAAACTGGGCGTATCGTGTATAGATCTGTACAGAACTGCTCGGCCCAACGTGGTTTATATATTCCTACTCATCATCATCCTTCACCATCATTGTTTATCATACAGCCATCTGGCTGATTATATTCTTTTTGATCTAAATGTATTTGTGATTTCACTACACTTATGCTGTTGTATACCAATAGCTGCATCTGAAAATAGCTGCATCAGTTAATTACAAAAATGCCTGTCTGATGAATAAAAAAGAAGAAACTCTTGAACAGTTTGGCCTTGTGGTTCTAAGGCCACTAAAAAAACTTGTTTTTCATCACCGCGCGCGTCAGGAAAAACATTTTTAGAAGTTGTTTTTTTTTGTTTTGTTTTTTTGTAAATAAGATGAACCTTGATAGAACTCATCAGGAGTATTTGGTATCAAATTAAAGCTCCCGATGTCAGGAGTACATTCAATGTGGTTATGTGGTTGGCTAAAGTGATACCTAAAGTGTAACCAATTATGTGTTTCTAGATAGAGTAGGCCCCCCACGCAATTAGAATACCAAACAATGAGTTATTCAAACGATCTATAGTTGAGAAAATTGTACGATACTCCAGCCCAGACCCTACCCACATATGAGAAAACTTTATTAAGAATATCATTGTATATACCATTGACATGTTTAATATTAAAGGAAACACTATTATTAATATTTTGTTAAATGTGAACTAGAAATCTCCTAGATGTACATAGTTATTATTATTATTATTATTATTATACCTCATACAATAATCAAGGTGAACATAAATGGCCCTGGAGCCTACCGAAAATAGGACGTCCCAGTCCTAGTAGTCCAACTCCAGAATAAACAATATCCTCAAAAAAAGTTAAAAAAGTGGACACCCTCCATTCTGGACCAAAGTGTCTGCTTACGTAGGGTGTCTGCTTACATGCAGTTTTCAGTCTGTAGATGGTTAGGCTAAATATAGAGGAAACCTATGAAAGTTTAGGGCCAGAGCTCCTATCCTTTCAAGTTTGAATCACATATCATTGGTTACTCATGGCCTTTGGTCAGGGGTAGTCATTGCCACCTCTGGTGTCCCCCTCTCCCGCACCTCCCAGGCGCCCCTCCTGCCCTCTAGCAGCTTTCACACTTACCACGCAGTCACGAGGTCGACCCCAGTCCGGACCCCGGTCTCACTTCTACTCAAACCTCCCTGCAGTACACACGTACTCCATACTTTTCTCGTCATTCTTGGCCCGTGCGCGCAGCCTTTGTACTCCACGAGTCAATAGGCCCGCACCCCAACATACCCTACGAGAATCGGAAAAGGATAACGAGTAGAAAGATGCCAAAAACCAGAGAAAACCCTGAAGCCAGGCCGTCCAATGCCCCCGAGGGAGAAGGAGGGTCGGAGACTACGGTTAAGGAGTCCCAGCACAAGGGAATACCGAACACGTGGCTTCGGTATCAGACAACGGTTTGTCTGTGAAAACGTCAAGAATCGTGGCACTCGAGGCGAATGTGAAGTCCATCCTCACGGCTATCACCAAGTTGTCACGCTAACGGTCCCCGTCCCGGGCTTCAAAACCACCAATGGCCCATTCGGTGGCGGAAGATAGGACGAGGGACTGGGCCAACGACCAGGCCTCAAGGCTACCACCACCACGGCAACTGCGAGACCGCTACGTCTCCGATGACTACATTCAGAGAGAGATCGAACGGGAGGCCCTACGGCACGACAGGACGGCCGGTAAGCTTACCACTGACTTGCATACAAACCGTTTGATTTCTAAACCATATATGTACATTGACCGTGAGGGTGTATATACGATAGCAAAGAAGCTCGAGGTCCGGAGCGCTCTGGGCCCACTAGAGTACATTGGGGCCTTCCTCACGATGATGGAGGACCACCGGGCCGTGCGTGAGGAGGACCGCTGGGACCTGTATCGCCACCTCACACAGGTCACCACCGATGCTCAGACACGGCCGTGGGCCGGGGTATGGAGGTGGTCAAATTATGTTTTTGATCAGGTGGAAGCCGGACGCCTGTATTGGTCTGACCACATCAGAATACAGGACGAACGCGTGCGTCTTGCCATGACGGCCACGACGGCAACCACCAACGGCCAAGATGTCACCAAGTCCGGGGGACGGGAGCTCCCGTGCCGGGCATTCAATTCTGAGAAGGGGTGCTGCCAACGCAACGGCCACCAGGACGGGAGTATCAAGTGGTTACATGTTTGCTCCTTTTGCGACTCCGTAGGCCGGATGTGCACGCACTCCATACAAGCGTGTAACAGGAAGCTGTCTACTTTCATCCAGGGGTAGGGTAATGACATACCTGTGGTATATATATATACACATATGGCCTGATCCTACCCATCTCGTATTTATATCCATACAACACCAGGTGACGTACGGGGTATGTATGTGGCATACGGGGCATGTATGGGGGCGAAATCCAAAAACTCACCCAGAAGCAAAGTTAAAAATTGGATATTTTAAGGTATATAATAATACGAAAGCAGGTATACTGTGTCTGTACGTCATAAATACTTGGTAAAATTTACCATTAAACGAACTGATGCCTAAGGCAGAGGTTCGTTTTTTCGTCAATTTTACCGCATATTTATCACATTCAACCACAGTAACCCTGTTTCTCTATAGTAGTACACAAGGGGTAGCCATGTGGATTGTATAGTGATTCAAATCTCATCCGTCACATTGACAACTGGACTAACATTTGTGATATAATCTCCCATTGAATATTTTTTCTAAATACTTAGTGGGGGTTGGATACAAGTTCCTAATGTTAAGTCTACGGGAAAAAATATCAGGGGGTGAGATAAACTGTTATAACACCACAGACACCCAACAGACGCCTATCTGACACCTACAATAGCTTACACAGGCCAGTAGACTGGTGTCTAGACAATCAGACACCAGGCATTACACAAAAATCTAAAAATCAAGATAATCTGTAGTGTTGTCCCCACAGTAGGAACTTACAGTGAGAGTGCAAGATATGACCTGTCTTAAGTCCATTTCAAAATTATTTTTTTTGAGTGGCCAAACCAGGTTATGTCAATAGTGACCTAAAACGGCTGCATGAAGTGAAGTGTATGATAACAGGTAGCTCACACACTACCGGTGACGCTAGGTGTTCACATTATAACCATGATATTGGAACCGTATTTAAAAGTGGGAGTTACATATATGGTAAGAGAAAACATACGGCATCGACATCAAGTAATACTCGGAAGCCTGTTTCTCAATAGCAACAACAAGGACTAGGTCAGAGGAGAACAGAGTCACCTGACTTTGGGAAACAATTCCTGGTAGGTATTTTCATAGAACGACCTGACCATGCTGTACATGCTACAAAACGAGATGGGGAATTGTCGTTTTTACAGAACGAGGCCCCAGAGTTTGGTAAATAACATCAATCCCCATCGAGTTTTGTAGCATGTACAAGCATGGTAGGTCGTTCTATATTTATCATATACCCAAAATTGATAAAATCTTGTCATATATTGGAATAGAAGATATGTCAGCGTGAAAGCCCACACACTGCTGATGTTTCAACGTGTGCAGTATTAGAGGGTGCGTCCACCAACCACGACAAGGCTGCGACAACGGCTTTCCGACAAGGTCCACGACAGCTCTACGATTGGAAGCCTTGTTGTGGTTGGTGGACCACAGTTCCCGACAAGAGGCTACGACAAGGCCATGACAGGCTGCGACATGAAGCTTGTCGGGGGCCTGTCGGGGGCCTTCCGACAAGGTTACGACAAAATCGAACATGTTCGATTTTGGAGCCGTGTCGTGGCGTGTCGTGGCGTGTCGCAGTGGTCTACCATAGAATATTTAGGTGGAGCGTGCACTTCCCGACAGGCTGCGACAAGGGCTCACGACAGCTCCCTTCCTCACGACAAGGCTGCGACAAGGAGCTGATAGGAACTTTCTTGTCGGAGCGTGTCGCAGCCTTGTCGTGGTTGGTGGACGCACCCCCTAACAGTGTACTGCACAGGGTTCAGTATACAATTTATACTGTGCAGGGAGCAGCAGTAGGTAATTATCAAATATGCGGCATGGGTATATAATGATAGTCTAGAAAAGGTTGTCTTCGTTATATCTTTGCCAATACTCATTAAAAAGTATTTGTTTGACATTATTATATTCCCTATACATGTAAAATAGGATGCTTTCAAATGTCATTTTATGTTAAACCATCATTTACGTTCTAATCTCATCCTGTCGAAATGTGTCAGATATTTGTATATTATTTGTATGTTACTTTCAATTGAAACAAACAATCGTTTCAATTGTTCAAAAACAGAGTCGGAAAGCCAAAATTAATGATTGTTGAAACAGCATTATCTAATAACGACATCTGTCGAGAAGATAACAGTAAAACTGTGAAAATTAGTTAAAATATGTAAACGGTAAAAGATATGATATGGATAAATCCCTCCTGAGTTTATCACAGGTACCCCATGAGCCATAATGCGTTCTACCTAAGTTTTATGTACAGCTCTAAAGAGTTGCGTTTGATACCAAGGGGTGTATGAAAAATTGCCTTAAATATAGGAGTCTGTGAAGGGCCTCTTATCTTATCATTTCTGGAAAAGGCGACATTTCCTCACACATCTTTTAATATCCCCTCCACTGAGGCACGTGCCACAGGGTCGGTAGAGCCTATCATCGTCTGTCCCGATGGTATCTACCTACCACCCCAAACATCCTACCCAACCCACCTTACTCGGCCTACCGCCCTACCCCACCCTATACATACCACCCTGCTACCTATCAACCTAACCTACCTGAACTTGCACCCTCCCTGCCTACCCTACCAGCTACCCTATCCTACCTATCACCCTCCAAACCTACCCTGCAAACCAATCTACTCTGTTTACCACCCTACCTACCTACCTACCTACCTACCTACCTACCTACCTACCTACCTACCTACCTACCTACCTATCTACCTGCCTACCCTCTCCTACCTAGACTTGCTCAAGTCTTTGATTATGAGCATTCATTAAATGATTAAAAATAATCAGAATAAAGTTCTTTATAGTACATGTATGTATCCTTCTCTGAGTGGCCCATGAATCAAAGACTTGTCCACTATGAACGAAATCTCCTGTTTATGGCCCCAAGCTGCTCCCTTTAACCCTACACCCCTCCTACCTGTCCCCCTCCATTTCTCCAGTTCTCTGGTTGCCTGTGTTGACATAGCAATAAATTTCGCCTACTCCTGACTGTGACCCGATTGATATCAAAGTGAGAGGGTATCAATCTCCCAGCAGATATCTTGACCAGTATCCAGGATACCTCCAAGTTAGATAGACCTGCCTCAGTGGACAAGTCTCAGGCTGAGAAGCCTGAGACTAGTACCCAGTCCCGTCGGAAGAGACGCAGTGCAGCCAGGGAAGCTGCTGAGGCGAAAGCCGTAGCAGACAAAGCGGCCCGTGAGGAGCATTCTCGTTCCGGTTCCTCTGCCTCCTCGAAAGAGGCGGGCAAAAGAAAAGGGAAAGGGAAGGGAAAGTCCAGCACTGGGGCGACCGTGGCGAAGGCCAAGGGGTCTTCGGATCCTAAGCCCGAAAGCAGTGGAGAGGCGAAGGGGGCTGGGTCGGGCACAAAGCTACCTGCTTGGAGGACCTCAGCGTTGGAGACCGCCATTGGCTGCTGGAGCTGGTAGACGACAATGAGGAATGGTTGCTAGACGAGGGCTTCTCGAACACGTGGTACATCACCCGTGTGAGTGGGGTTAAGTCGGCTTCTTACCAGAAGTATGCCATCTTCCAGAAGGAGAAGATCGCTTTTGCCTGGAATTGCCGGGCATTGCGTCTTTCAGGCAACTGGTAGACTGTATGCGCGGCATCTTGTAGAGATGCACCTTGCGGAGTTTCTGTGGTTCCGCTGTAGTGGCAGATCCTGCTCCGCGGAGTCTGGCTCGTCCCACCGGTCCTGGTTGGTTCTTCACATGTTGAATGAACACAGGATAAGTGGACCCCGTGGTAGAGAACGAACCATGCAACTTTTTGACAAGACTGGGCATAATGTCCTGTCGTCAGATGGCTCCAAGATAATAAAGGCCTGAGGGCGGCCGGGTCCTATGGTTTTAGCTGACCGTACAGTGAGAGCTAAACGGCCGTCCTGAAGGACCGCGTCGGCGCGCAAAAGCGCATGAGAAGATTGGCTCCTCCCCGGAGGTGGTGCGAAGAGATTTGAAGCGCGGAGGAGGGAGAAAAAAGCGACGAGCGCCACGGCCTTGACGAGAACCCCGGTCGTGAGAGATGCCGCCTGGGTGGCGATCGACGACAACATATCCACGGTGATTGGGGGGGCGCGGCATAGGATGTGTGCTGACTGCAGGCCCATGCCGCGCAACACGGCCGCGGCCTGTCGTGAGTCGAAAGAGCTGGCGTCTCATCCATGGAAATGAAGTGCCACGACCAAGGCGTAGGTGTGGCGAGAGGTGTCGTCCGAGGGGACGTCAGTGTCAATGGCGGGCCACTCCCACCTGAGGGCCGTACCCTCCATAGAAGCCGTGGCGCCTGCCGCGGAGATGTCGACATGGAGGTCGGTAGAGGCGTCGGGCGGGCCGAAGTAGTGATGCCCGTTCGAGGACGTCGCGTAAGGGCGGAACCATGCGATGTCCGCATGCATTTCCCGACCTACGGTGATGACTGTGGCGCCCTGTGACGCCCGTAGGGCCGAGAAGAGGCGTGTCATGAAACGGTGGGCGTAGTGGACGCAGTGGCCGACGTGGACGAGGCGGTTGAGGAGGGACTGGAGCTGGTGGCGAGATGCATGTGAGCGCCCCCCCCCACTCGCGGCACACCTCCAGAACATGCCGGGAGGAATGGAGACAGTGGACGCATCGATGTCCAATACGAAACCCAACCAGGTGAGGCGGCGGGTGGGAGGCTGGCACTTCTCTGCGGCCAGTTGCAGGCCCAGGTGGTCGGCTAACCACAGGAAGTGGTCGTACGCTTCCTGAGCCGCGGCCTTCCCTGCGGCAACGCCCGCAAAATCGTCCAGGTATGCGAGGCAATGCCGTGCACGGGAGCGCATCATGTAGACAACCCCGTTGGATGTGTGCTGACACGCGATGGAGGAGGTGCGGCAACCAAACGGGGGGCATCGCTCCACGTAGAAAGACCCCCCTACACGGAAGCACAGTAGGGGGGCGTCGACGGGGTCGATCCGTAGTTGGCGATACGCCCTGGAGAGGTCTGCTGACCAGACGTGAGCCGTAGGGCCCACCGCGAGAATCTCCTCGATCAAATCTCCCACTCCGGGGAGAGTGTATGCGGCGGGAGACCCCAGGTAGGAGCCAGGGGCTATGGCGTCGTTGACCGCCTGACCAGGTGGGAATGATAAATCCAGTATGACACGAACCCCCTCCCCCCCTTCTTAGGACAAGTGAGAAGCGGGGAGACTTAAGTCCACTGGCCGAACGGAAGGTGGACGAGGGGGCCCGTCAACCCTCCGAGAAGGAGCTCTTTTTCGGCGAAAGCGGCAAGGGCGGCACCCTGTGACCTCCCAGATGTGTGATTGTTGAACGTAGAGAGGTGCCAGCGTGCCTGGTTGAAGCTAATCGGCCAGCCGTAGCGCAGGAAATCGCACAGCTCGGTGTCGTGGTAGTGCATGAGGAGTGTGGCCCAACGGTCAACCCGTAGGCCCGACGGAACCTCGCAGCGAGCAGCTCGGTAGTTGTAGTCCCCACCAGCTCGTATAGCGTCGTAAAGCGCCGCCTCCGTGGGGAAGCGCTCGCGAAACTTGTCCGAGGGGTGGGGGGGCGCCACACTTCGGCGGCAGAGGCGTCAACTGGACTTGCCGGGGGGGTTGTCCGCCCCACCCCCCGGGAGACACTCCCCCTGCCGGAGCGAGCTAAGATGAGTTGTTGGCGGCGGCAGGACGTCCCCCTGCCTGCCCGCGAAAGGGCGTACTAGAAGCGTGACTGCCGCCGGCAGCCTCGTGCCGGGCCCTTATGCGGCAATCCACGAAACTGTGAGCATGGTGAGCGCCAAAGTTGTCGAAACAGTACGAGCAGCAGTGAACAACAGTTCCCCCACTCATGGAATGAGGGGGGGTGACAGCGCAACCCCCTTCGCTATTGTACACCTTGCAGGGGGGGTGGGCTGGAGAGGTGCCCGGTGATTTCTTTTTCTTTTTTGCCGCTGGTGCCTCCACCGCACGGCAAACGCGGGAACTTTCAGAACGAGAAATTGCCGTGCGTATATGTTGGATTTGCTCGGAATCCTCCCATCCCCTGGCGAAACGACCTTCCGCAACCCGTATGAAAATTTCCTCGCTCCACCGGCGAACGGCTGTAAAGTCATAATCGAGGCAATCCTCGACAACCTCCCTGAGGTGGGACAGAATGTGGGGTTTGACGGTAGGGTGCACCGCCGCATCGTCCACGATGCGGAGGATGCCCCATATGTGTTCCTGCAAATTAACGGTCCCCAAGTTCATATGGTCCTTACGACTGGGCAGTAAAACGTAGTGGCACGGGATAATAAATTTACCTCTGTTTGGCCGTAGAACATGAGCCGTAGATTGAAGCAATAAACGCACTTGGTCGTCGATGGATTGGTCATGATACGAGACGCCTAGGCTGGGAGCGTCCCTTGGTATCCAGGGGTGCGATAACATGGATGCTGCGAAACCGTCACTTGCAGCCGTTGGAGCAGCACTCACCGTTGTAGCAGGTCGATGTAAATCGAATCCCCTCATCTGTGGGCCCGTAGGCGTCGATGGCGTACCTTGTTGCACTGTCATCGCAGAATCGTTTGCAGGCCTAGGGGGCGAGGCTGCCGCCTGGGTCCTAGAGGCTGCCGCCTGAGTGAACGCCATTAGAGCAGATTTCATAGTCCGCATTTCGCGACTCAGGTCTTCGATTTTCTTGTCCATTTTTATGGTCTTATTTTCTCCTGCCGATGTCTTTTTGACGATTTTCTGGGTCTTGCCCGCGGCCGTTTTCTTCGGAGGCATCTTCAGGCGTCGCAGATGCGCGAAAACTAAACTCGTCGGTGAAATAGCAGGATCACATAAAAATGTTCAAAGGAGTCTTTGATGAGCGTGCGGCATGACGTCACAACGGCCGCGATACGCTAGATGGCGCTGTATCCGGGAAGCGCGGAATGCGTCTCGTAAGCGCCAGGTGGCGCCACTCCGTTCTCCTCGGATGTCCATTAAACCTCCTCAGTCGGTCACAATGACTGTGGCACCCCCTTTATCTGCCAGTTTTATCACTGTTTTTATCTTTGGCCAGACTTTTGAGAGAAAACTTCTCCTCTCTCGTGATGTTGTGTTTGACCTTGATTTTATGGACCGCTTTGTTTGAAAGTTTCATTTCATTGACTGCTATGAAACCCTCAAGGTTCGCTGAACCTTGTGGGGCTGAGTAGCTAGACTGATCTTTAAGGTCCTTCAGGAGGACTTTATTTTCAAAGGGGATGGATGTCTTGTTACCTGTGCCATTACCGACCGTGTCCATGGTGGGCTGGGTGTCGGAGTCAGTGATTCGACTTCCTTCCTGTCCGTCGGTTGTGATTCAGGTTGTTACCAGTTTTTTTGAAGAATTGCTTAAGTCTTAAGTTTCTGTGAAATCTATCCAGGTATGCTTTCATGTCCCCTTCCTCTATGGTTGCAGAATTAGGGCAAAAGTTGAGACCTTTGTTTAAGATTGAGATTTCGCTTTCGTTAAGCTTCTTATCAGAGAATTTGACCCCTGTGCCAAAATTTGTTGTTTCAGTTTGTGCTGTCGAGACCTTTGACTTGCTAGATTTTGTCTTATGTAGTTCTATGTTAGAGTTAGATTTCTCATTACTCCTATACCTCTGGTGAGGGTTGTCTATAGAAGAACAAGGAACAACGGGATACTTTGTAACGTTAGTTTTACTCTCAGGAGAAACATACATGTCACAAACAACAGTATTCTGGTTGGCAATGAAATATGCAATTTTTTTTTCATATTTGAAAATTTGTCAATAGTTCCCCGAGGGAATCCGAGACAATATCATCAGTAGAAAGAAATTAAACACATTGTATGAAAGTAATTTTGCAGTAGAGGCGTCCCAACGATTAACCTGTAATTTGCTTTGTCAAATAACGCAGTTCCAGTAACTAACAGGGACCCTGTATTACTATGCGTCAAATCTCGTGGTTTACTGCTGTCTGTCTACAAAACTATTGATTATTGTCTATACAATACTGTTGCCTTAAAGAGTGCGTTCCAACAAAATGACACAAATGTTACGCCAGGCCAAACATACCATGCTCTTCCACCACCCCACCTATTCTAGCCGGCCGACGACTACCAGTCTCAGATAGAATGAGTCAGTTTAATATTCATATTCACAAGATCATATTTTTTTCAAATAATGGTTCCCAATTCTCCCTCTCTATCATAAAATATAGAATGGCAATGCAACCTTCGGTCGTTATATCTTAGCTTTGATGACATATTTGTATAACCTTCTTATTTTTCTTTTCAGAGTTTTTCTGCGTAAACTTCAAAATGAGGAGAATGTTTCCAAGAGGGAAACGCGTCAAAATAGTGTCGCTCTTGGGAATGATTATCTGTTGCCTAATTACAATACCATACCTTCCGGAAATAGACCTAGGTGTAATGTGGTGGGATAAACCCATGTGGGGAGCCGAGCACCTGTGGGGAGCTACGGAACAGCTTGAATGCGTACACCCAAAACTTGAACTATGGCATCCAGACATAAAGACACTGTTTCAAAAGAAGGAAAAACCTTTAGAATGTGAAAATGAACTTAATTGGATCTATACTGAAAATGGAAATATCAAAATATCTACACAAGCAACCAGGGTACATGGGCCGATAGAATGTAACTACGTTCCTTATTTCAGAAGCGGCAATGATTTTGCATTCACAAAGGGAGATATTACCAAAGGTATAAAGGATGGAACCCCATTAAAATCAGATTTCTTTAGCGTATCTTGCAAATCAAAAGACCATAAAGTGTACAATAATATTCAGGCAGGTATTGCTTTCAACAACAATATCCATGAGAGATATAAGACAAACCATATGGGTGAACAAGCAATGGGGGTGAATGTTCTGATAATTGGAATAGATTCTATGTCTAGAATGACATGGATGCGTACTCTACCCAAAGCGCATAATTATTTTGTAAATGAGCTTGGAGGTGTCATTATGGAAGGATACAACATTGTTGGTGATGGAACGCCACAAGCACTGCTGCCAATGCTAACTGGAGAAGCTGAAACAGAACTCCCCGAAGCTCGCCGAGGATTCCCAAATGCAAAACCAGTGAATGGACACCCCTGGATTTGGAAAGACTTTAAAAAGGCTGGGTATGCAACACAATTCAATGAAGATTCAAGTAAAATTGGAGCTTTTACATACAGATTGCTTGGCTTTAAGGAACAACCCGTTGATCATTATATGAGAACGTTTTACCAGATTGCTGAAAAGCAATACACTAAACATAAGGCTCTATGTCTAGGTTCAATTCCTCGCCATGTGGTTCAGTGGAATTATGTCTTAGATTTCTTCGATATGTACAAAGGAAAACCTAAATGGTCATTTAGTTTCAACAGTGAATTGGCACACTTAGAATCAAATGTGAGAGTACGAGTGGCAGATGTTGACTTAGAAGAATTCCTAAAGTCACTGAACAAACGTAATGACTTAAACTCAACAATTGTCATCCTTATGGCGGATCACGGAGCTCGGTTCAAAAGGTTTAGGCAGTTTGCCCAAGGTAAATTTGAGGAAAGGAATCCTTATGTTGGTTGGTTATTGCCGCCATGGTTCAAAGCCAAGTATCCAAAAGCATATGAAAACCTTCATATAAATGCACAGCGATTGACAACCCCCTTTGATATGCATGCAACTTTCATTCACATGCTGCAGTATACAGGTAGTCAACTGGGTAGTAAATCGAAACGAGGGATAAGCTTATTTGATGAAATACCTCGGAATAGGACATGCAAAGATGCAGACATAGAAAATCACTGGTGTTCCTGTTTGAAAAGGCAAACTTTGCTTCCATCTGACACGATGGTGAATATAAGTTCATCTGCCCTTCTGGCAAAGATAAACGAGCTCACTTCTCAGGAAAGGTCCCAGTGTGAGATACTCACCATCAAAGCCATTAAGTCCGCAACAAAGCTCGTACCTAATGCTGACTTAGTTAAATTTAAAAGAACTAGGGATAAGCATGGTAGAGTTCCTGATATATCAGGAGCATTGAAGATAAGAGAGGTGTTTTTACAAATCGTTGTCGTTACATCACCCGGTGAAGGTATGTTCGAGGCAACTGTCACGCTTGGATGGGATTCAACGTATGTGGATGAAAGTGAAATCAGTAGAATTAATGAGTATGGAAAGCAGCCACACTGCGTTTCCGAAAGACTGCCACACCTGCGTAAATATTGTTTTTGCAAAATCCCACCACCCATACATTAAGATTTAGGTTTTGATGAACCTACCTCTTTTATCATATTCCTAATCTTATGTTGTATCACGCATGTCTGTAGTAAGTATAGACACTTTCATGGCGGCCTATTTGTATTGGCTTTATACTGGTTTAAGTATGGCGGAAGCAGATATCAGAAGCATTCAATCCTGACTGGGATGCATCTGGTGTTTCTGTTAGGTAGAAAACCTACATAGAGGAGTATGAAGCCTATGCTGAAAGTAAGGGACTCTTTACTGTTGTGTTGACGACAGTGAAGACAATAAGGCGGAGAGGTGTGCTCTTTTACACAACATGGCCGGTGTGCATGTAGGAGAGGTATTCAAAGATGTGTCTGATTAGAAGGATGCTTAGAAATATGAGGCTGCAGTCACATCTTTGAATACCTATTTTGTATTTGTCCACCAACAGAATGTGTCAACGACTGTAAAAAATAAAGAGAAGATGAAACCTATAGTATCCCAGCAGGCTCAGAAGAGCTTCTGATTGCTGTGAGTAACAGGACGTTCATAATTAGATCTGGGACCAGATAGTTAGTTATTATCCTACGGGGATCGAGCGAAGTGGTGTGCCGCCATGTTCGAATTTATACAGTCATGGTGATAGCTTCTCAATTTTCCCACTGAATGCTGCGGTTAACACCATCAGTGTTGAGTAACGAGGCTTAGCTGGCAGGTCCTTACCCACCGCTTTGCGACTACGAATGGAGAGAAAAGGGAAACGAACCGTGGGAGAAGGTTCTTGCATTCTATCTGCATACCCAGTTTCAGTAATTCTGATTGGTTGGGGTGATCATGTGACACCAACCTTCAGATCCCATTGGATTAGATCGTTTGCGTTCAGCATTTTGTGCTGCCCGGCTGGATTTGGTGGTATGGGGCGTTATGTGTTATTCCATACCGTTCCTGTGAGGCTATATCCTAGTACAACCTACAGTCAGGGTTCCAACAGGTCCCCAGTCCCAGTCAAAGATTTGACAGAGAGGATGCCCTTATTTTGAGTTATGTACACTTCCTCGTTGAAACCAAGTCAACCCGGAGTGACACCCAGACGACCAGCGCCAGGGTATGATGTAGCGAGGATTTGTTACCCTCTTTTTGTCTCTCGTGGATTTGACTAATATCCTGTCTCATCAGGCAAAGTGTGGTAGGTATTCTTCTGTGGTCTTTCCCTCCAGGTTCTTACCTGAAGAGAGGACATTGCAGTCCCGATTTTATATATGTTTGTATATATATGTTTTTCTCTCTCTCCACTCTATGTAGTCCCAACAATTCTTGATATATCTCCCCTGGTTTGAACTTCGTTCATTTTAAATGTTTCTCATTCCGTCAGGTTTTTTTGTGCAAAAAACGCCATGGTTGGAATTTTTTTTTTAACGTGGCATTGTGTCGGGGAGAGATATTGTTGTGAGGTTTGGCTAGCCATACCTATTGTCCAGTGTGTTGAGGCCTTGAGATGTTTACACCATCTACCTGGCAGTCCCGGCAATGGATTTTGGCAGATACTTGACTTGGTACTTTTATGGCATTTTTATGGTTTTTGCCTGCTCTGCCCCAAATATCCTGTCAACTTAGGACGCACTGCATCGAGCTGAGACCGTCATATCTTGACTTGGTCCCGTTGGGATATTGTTGGCACGCCGCGATGGCTCCGCCGTAAGTCAACTTACGTTCAAACCCTGACCTTTTTTTTAAAGCTTTTATTGCATTCAATTCATATATATGCAACCCTCGGATAACACCTAATAATAATAACACTCTTCTTTCATTTGGATCAATTATTTTACATTTTTTCCATAACTCTTCGTTACTGATCTTGCGATTTTGGGGATACAAATCTCTACCTAATGCTATTCTGCATCCCCTAGAAATACATTGATTTAGTTTTCTTTTAACAACATTTGTACTACCGATGATCAGGAACGAACAGTGATCAGCTAATGTGGTTAAACAAGTTTTATTAACTGTTATTGCCGTCTCTTTATTCATAAATCCTCTTAATCTTCTGAATACTTGCGCCTTACCATTTATTTTACTCATTAAGAGTTCCCCATGTTTTTTTAAGTTTAAATCTGCATCAATTACTGCTCCTAGTTAAATCATGTCATCACAAGTTGCAATTTCCTTTCCCTGTAGTTTGATCGTCCCTTTACCTAATCTGTTTATTTTTCGTTTGTCACCATGATAAACCATTTTGGTCTTGCTAATATTTATACTCAGTCTATGCAATGTATACCATTCATAGAGTTTTCCTAATACATTTTGTGTCTTCATTTCTGCTAACCTCAAATCTTTGTCATTTATAACCACCACCAAATCATCGGCATACATAATAGCTAGATGTTCTTTCACAATATTCGGTAGGTCATTGACATATATAATAAACAGTAGAGGCCCCAAGATTGATCCTTGGGGCACACCATATGTTACATCTTTTGTTGTTGAGTTATGCTCACCATAGTTAGTAAAACATGTTCTACTACTAAGGTAGTCACTAACCCATCCTAGTAACTTATAACCAACTCCTGCTTCTGATAATTTATATAGCAATATTCTATGGTTGACACAGTCGAACGCTTTTCTTATATCCAAGTATAGTGCAATCGAAAATTCCCCTTTATTGTTTGCCTCACTAATCTGAAAACTGCACTACCCGTCCCCATTTTTTTCCTAAAACCTAATTGATCTTTCGAAAAAAACCTTTATGTTCTAAAAACTTGTATACTTGTGTATGAATAATTCGGTCTCCAGTTGTTTATGGCAGATAAATCACTCTACTTGGGTAACGGACATATCCTTCCTTCTTTCCATTTCTTCGGACATTTCGATGTACTTATTAACAGAAGCAGTAGTTTCCTGAATATTGAGACATTGTTCAATAACGTTTTCTTCAATACACTGCATTTCACACCCATGATACCAGATTTTTCCTGGTCGACCTTCGTTATGAGTTTTCTTATGTTCTCAATTGTTATACTATCAACATCTAATTCAAATCCGCCCACATTATGATTCATGCAAAAGCTCAACATCATAGACATATCCAATTTCTCGTTCAATTTTTTTCCAATTGTGCAAAAGAATTCATTTGCATAATTAGCACATTCAGCGATTTCTATATCATTTCCATATTCGTCCTTAAAGCATGACGCCTGACAGGTTGCCGGCACGTTCAAGTCAGCTTAAGACCACTTACAACGTCCAGGATTCAGGTCCCATTCTACTTACGCTCACTTTTAATACACAGGTCAAGTTAAAGCCATGCTGACAGCTTCCTCCATGTATAAAAGTGCACATCACCAAGTTTCCTCAGTGTGTTCCAGTGCACTGAAGAAGCACCTTACATAGAACACAGAACCAGCAACGGCTTTCATGATATTGAACAAAGTTGATGTTGTGCTTTTCTGCATAATTGTGAGAATGATCATTTAGAAGGAGAAGGAGAACAGTCGCAAGCGTCACCAAGTGTTGGATAATGAAGCTGCTCTTCGACTAGTTAGGTGCCAGTTAAGGAGATGCCAAGCTTGGGTGGAAGTTTGGTTGGACCAGTTGGGGAAATACATGAAATGACTGTATGCTACGGCCACAATGTCTCATCGCATCTCCTACCAAATGAAGGCAGCACAGGTGTATGGTACTCCTTCCTCTGTTGCTGACGATTCCTGGAATGGTTGAGGGCCCTATGATGCTACTCCAATTTCCGCTGCTGCTATTTTGATGAACATTTACACATTATGTATTATGTGACAATCAATCTACTTTATAATTATTACCTCTTTGTGTGTGTTAGATTTACATTAATCCGGCCTTTTTGGTATAGTGCTCTTCTGTTGATATGATTTTTATTGAAGCCGCTGTCTTGGGGTTCTTTCTTTGAACTTGCTCTGTATAGGCACTACTGTTTTCAAATAAATTTTGCAAAAGTATTTTATGTCTCTCCTCCTTTTTTCACCTAGTTGTTACTAACACCTGGCAGTGCCATGTCTGGAGTGGGAACTCATCATAATAAAGGGTAGATTCCAACAAACAACCGGTGCATCCTCGCGAGTATCGGCTACAGATTAAAGTTGACTTTCCAACGTGATATCGATTTTGTGTCTGTAGATGAATCATAAGGCCTATCGGAGTGTATCGGGAGCTCAGTGGACGATGGGCCTTTTAAGCATTACAAAATATGTGTACATATACATTTTTTTTTTTGGTCATCTTATTTATCCTGGGTACGATTAGGCAGTAGCTGCCTGTTTACAATCAGTAACCAGCATTCGTGAGTCTCTGAATTTAGTAATGTCTGTTATTCCCTAACTGGCTAGGAGCATGAAACACGAGTACAGGCTAACAGATAATGGGGATACAAAACAGGAGACCCTTCCACACATGTTAAATTATAAATAGTTTAGACGGCTATTTTGGAGAACAGTTTTTTCTTTATATTTAAATTTGGGATAGGTATCAATACTTCTATATTCAATTGGCATTTTGTTCCAATGTTGGGCAGTTTTGTACAGTATGCTTCTTTTAAATGTATTACGAACAACCTGGCTATCAGATAGTACAGGAGCATCATATAAACGTGTATTTCTAGCCGGAATAGCAGTATAAGTCCGGTCTATAATACGCAGGTAGGCAAATTTTCTAATAGCTGAGTCTCTTCTTTCTGATAAGAAATTAATGTTGGCATCCCTGTGTAAAGATGGTAGACTAGTTCTCAATGGGCTCTTGCAGGCAATCCTTAGGGCTCTGTTTTGTAACAGTTGGATTTTTGTCAGTGATTTTTGGTTTGATTCGTGGAAGAGGATATTACCATATTCTGCATATGGTAACACTTTAGTTTTATATAGCAAAATTGATTGAGATTTAGTCAGATACATTCTGATTTTTGCCATCAGATATATTTTGTGAGCAAATTTCCTAATTACTTCCTTCTTGTGGGGCTCATATGTCAGTTTTTCATCTAGAATTATTCCCAGGTTAATAAACTTGTTTACATAGTCAATTGGTTTATTTTTAAGTTATACTTTTTCTTTACTGTAAAAATCATCGATTTTGTCTTTTTTACATTAATAGTTAATTGGTTTTCATTAGCCCATCTTCCAAGTTTGGTCAGGTCTGTTTGAACATTATTTTGTGCTCCGATTGGATCACGATTGATGGCAAAAACAACTGTGTCATCGGCATATAAGTTAGTGTGTGTAATAGAGAGCAAATTGCTAAGATCGTTGATGTAAAGGAGAAAAAGTAAGGGACCCAGAATTGACCCCTGCGGAACTCCACAGGTGACCATTCTGGATCTGGAAAGGATGCCATTGACTCGAGATTTATGAGATCTATCTGATAAGTAATGTTGGGGCCAGGTGATTAAATCTGTATTAATTTTATAGTGGATGCATTTCTTAATAAGGATAGTATGAGAGACAGTATCAAAGGCTTTAGAAAGATCAATGAATGTTGCTACTGTAGTTAAATGGTTATTAAAGCCCTTGAAGATTTCATCTGTAAAAGCCGAGATTGTGGAAATGGTTGAGTGTCCCTTGCGGAACCTCCCTTGGTTGCTAGAGAGAATATTATTATGTTCCAGGTTATTTGATAGTTGTGCGTGGATAATTTTTTCTAAAATCTTGCCCGGTAGCGGGAGGAGAGATGCTGGCCGTAGATTAGAGACCTCCGATTGAAACCCATTCTTTTTAAGTGGTATAATATGGGCTTGTTTCCAAGCCTCAGGAAAAGTTTTGCTTCTAATTGATGTATTATATAGTTGTGTAATCTGGTGGGGTATGGCTAAGAAACTATCTTTAATAACTCGGGAGGAAAGGTGCGGTATCGCTGAGGACTTGTATATTTCGATTTCCTTTATTAATTTTACTACCTCTTGCCACGAAACTGTGTTGAAATCCATGTTGTTAGCATTTGGCTCAATACCATGAAATTGCCATGCACAGTTAAAATTACTGGCTAGGTCGGGGCCTACGTCTGCAAAATAATTATTAACATAGTTTGGTTGGCCATTATTAGGGATTTGAGTCTTGGTAGTCTGGTCAATTAAGTTAATTTGGGTATTATTGTCCTTATTCGGTAGGATGTCAGCGAGCTTCTCCCAGAATTTTTTGGGGTCCTTGTTAATATGGTCCTGAACAAAGGCAGCCTTGGCGTTGCGTATGAAGTTCTTGGTATTATTTCGTAATTTACGAGCTTGTTCCCAGTCAAGTGCAGAGTTAGTTCTTTTTGCATTTTTCAGTGCTTCGTCTTTTTTTCATTGATCTTAGTAATGATATCTTCCGTCATCCAAGGCATACCCCTGTCTTTCAGGTTTAGTTGTTTTATTGGACATTTTTTATCTAAATAATTGTTTATTTTTGTAAATAGAATATTCCAAGCTATGTCTGGCGAATCAGTATTGTAAAATTCATCCCAATTTTCACTAGTTAAGTGGTTAGATAAATCCTTTGTTGAGTAATGTTTGTAAGATCTACCTTCGGTCTTTATGTAGATAAATTGTTCTTTTAGTTTTTTCTATGTAAGTAAATAAGTGAGTGGTCGCTTATGCTTTGGTTGCCCACACCAGCTTGGGTGATTTTAGAGTTAGTATAGATAAGGTCAATAGTATTATTATACCTAGTTGGTTCCTGAATTACTTGTTTAAGATTCGTAATATTTTCTAATTGTTGGAGTTATCTGTATTCAGGTGAATTTTTCTGATTGTAATTAATATAGAAATCGCCAAGTATAATACTTTCACTATTATGGTTAGTTTGGATTTCTGAAGTTATTTCTGTAAGTTGAGTTACAAACGATTCAACTGATGCTCCGCGAGGTTTATAAATCGTACCAAAAATGATATCCTTCTGTTCTTTCTGCAGTAACTTAAACCATACACATTCAATATCATTACAGCTTCTGTTTAAGTGACTCAGGTTCTCGTCTGAGATTAATAAATCCTTCTTTATATATGCCCCAACTCCTCCCCCACTCTTGATCAGGCCTGTTCTTGGGTCAATCCATGTTCTATCTAATCTAATACATTGATAATTTTGAAGATTTATGAGATTATTTGGGATTTTTTCATTCAGCCAAGATTCTGAGAAAGTAAAAATGTCAAAGTCGTCGTTTGCAATGTGATACTTAATTAAATCATATTTACTAAAGAGACTTTGTACATTCAAGTGCGCTATAAGTAATCCTTTGCCCATCCCCTTATTTATTCTATTAGTTGTCATCATAAGAGATACAGGTGGATACGTCCCCTTTGGGTTCCCCATCAAACATCAGTCTAATTCTCATCATTCAGAAAACATAGTAAGAATAATACACAAATATAACTTAAGTGTAAACAGATGCTACAAAGGTACAATAACAAAATACTGACCCACCTAGCAAGTACTGCTCGGGTCATGTCACCTTTAAGGCAATAAGAAAATAAACAAGGACTATGCCCTGAGTCGCATCTATTCAGTGGTCAACAGTCTTATCACAGTCTGAAGAATATATTTGGTATGAACAGAACATGGCCGTGGTCCATACATCTAGTTTTGTTCCCTCGCTGATTGCGTGGGGACACGACAAATTATGGATCAGTTAAATGTGCAGCGTGTGGACACGACAATAATATAATAATCAAGGTAGAGGATAAATTTCCAGTACATTACAGCATGAAATGCAAATGCTTACTTGGTTTAGCGTGTGGGCACGACCAATATAATTAGGTACTAGTATAAACGTCTAGCTAACTAATCTAAGTAAATACAAGCATGAAGGCACGACTGAGGTGTGACTCATAATGCATGGTTTTCGCCATTAGTTACAAGTTTTGTTGATATCATAGTAAATAGTGTTTGTAATGTATCTAGCGAATTTAAGTTCGGTGCTCATCTTGTAGTGGAGGCCATCTCGGAGATACCTGTCATAGCGGTGTCCTAACCTGCCATGCCTAAATTTGTGAACATGACTGGCAAAAGGCGGAGCGATCACATTGTTCATTTTGTTGCTTGAATTGATAAAGTTGTTGATACGAATCATCGAGTAGTCAATAGCTTTCTGAGTGAATTCACGGCTGAAAGTGACATTGTTATAGTTTGCTAGTGACATACCGATTAATGGACACACAACTACTTTGTGAGTGATGATTTCTAGTTTGGTAGCACCTAGTTCCAGCTCCTGTGTGATATGACTCGTAATTTCATCTGCCTGGCAGTATTTAGGTCTAACTTTCCAATGCGGTAATTTTCCCGTTAATTCATTAACGCCCGTACTAAGGTAAATCAGGTCAAGTGGTTTACTCATCTTATTGGTGTGTGCGTGCTGTAGCGTCTTCGCGAAGTTTATGGCGCCATTCACAGTTTTCTCGATGTCCACGCCCGGATAGTATTTCAACATAATGTCGACGTCTGGGAAGTTGTTGTTTGTCATCAGCTCGGCTAGCGGTCAAACTAACCCTCTACCTCTTGAGTCCATTAGGATTAAGACTTTAAACTTGGACATACTGAGTTTGTGGCTCTAATCAAACTTGCGTAAATTCCTCCCTCATTTCTGCGAGTACGACTCCCATGAGGTTTTGATAATTAGGTTTGGTATCAACACTGATTCCCTTGATGTCATGTAACACCCAACCACAACCCCACCGCTGGTCACGTGTTGCCTCTGCAAACCATTGTTGTTTGTAACTACAGAGTTTCTGTTTCAAATCCGGATTTTGTTCGTAGTTCATTCTGTTTAATTCTTTTAAGTAGAACATGTCCTTCGTGTTCCAGTCCTGAGGTTTCTTGACTTGTCTGGCTATAGCTTGGATTGGTAGCTCATGGCCCATAGGGTCAGGAGCGGTCATTGCTCCACCTAGCGCACTCCCTCTCTACTAGCGCTCCCTGCGGGCCCCCTGGTGCGAGTCACGTGAACTAATGTCACGTGGCGAAACACGCACCCATGCTCTACCTCATTCTGTTCCTGCGCTTCACTACGCTCACACCTACTATATTTTTCTCCTTGGCCCAACGCTGTTCGCGGCACCGCATACTCCACGGGTATCAGTCCGAGGCCGTCAGGGCAAGAGTTAAATACGGGTAAAAGCAGAAAGACAGGTTCAGGATGCGGAGGTATCTTTGGAGTCTACCGTCACTCCGGCCAACGAGCACGTGGAGTCAGCCTCCGAGGTCGGGAGCGTGAAAACCACCCGCCTCGTGGCCGTAGAGACGGGCCTCGCCGCGATGAAGGAGGATATGAAGACTCAGATAAGCGGAGTCCTGGCTGCCATCAACCGCCTAGCGGACCAGAGGGCACCGGAGGCAGCGTCGGGACTGCCGACTGTACAATCTGCCACTGAGAGGCGGACGCAAGATTGGGCCGAGGACCAAGCATCATGTGTACTGCCGCCACCAAGACAGCTGCGGGAGAGATACGGCGCGGATTCATACATCCAGAGGGAACTCGACCGGGAGGCGATAAAGCACGATAGGACGGCCGGTAAGCTCCATTCAGATTTAAATATCGCTAGGCTTACCAGCAAGCGGTACATGTTTATTGACCGTGAGGGGGTCTACACCTTTTCACAGAAGCTGGAGGTGAGGGGGTCCCTAGGGCCCATGGAGTACGTCAGTGCTTTCCTTGGACTACTAGGAGATGACCGAGCCGTAGAGCCCGCTGACTGGGATCATATGTTCAAGCACCTTCACCAGGTGTCTATCGACGCACAGTCCCGGCCGTGGGCCGGCGTAAGGAGATGGAGCCACTTTTTCTTCGACCAGGTCGAGACCGGGAGGATCAGTTGGTCGGACTATGCACTGATCCAGGAGGAGCGGGTCCGGCTCGCCATGACGACCGGGACCCAGACCAGCGGACCGGATAACGGGAGTAAGAGCCGCTCGAGGGAATTGCCGTGTAGGCAATATAACTCAGACCGGGGATGTCGCCACAGGAGCGGGCACGAAGATGGGCCTATCAAATGGGTTCATATATGTTCGTACTGCGATTCGGTAGGAAAGCAATGCGGGCATTCGCTCCATGCCTGTAATCGCAAGCTGGGTTTCACCATGGGCTATGAGAACCAGCAGGCACCCCCTCCCCCAGCGGCCCGGCGGGCGGCCCAGGTGGCGTACACCCCCCAGGCCGGATATACGTTGAGGGCGGCCGACCCTGGACCGGATGTACCAACACGGCGGTCAGCCGGCGGCAAAAACCGGCCACAGTGCGCCCCGCGAGTGATCGGAGCACACCCCACAACAGGATGCCCGGACCCCCGCGGCTACAAGATGCGGCACACGTGAGATCACACAACCACCAACACCTGTACCAACAACGGACAAGAAACCGCCTGAGGCCACGTGGGCCCAAGTGGTCGCCCCTGCCCAGTTACAACCCCCTCCAATGCACCCGCCACGTGTAGGGCAGCCGGGAAGGGGGGAGCACGTGACATCATCGCGACCGCAGCCACCCCGCCATGTGAGGAGGGGGTGGCTCCCAATAACAACAACAAGATCCCCGGACACGTGGCCGACCCGGTGGGCGTCGCCCTCCCGGGTCCCTTCTCCGACAGCGTTGCCGGCCCCAGCGGCCCGGCAGACTCCAGCACCCTGGATTTCAGCGCACTCGAGGAGGTTTGCCGCACGGGAATTGTGACCGCCGGGACTCGTACGGACCCGGAGGCATTCATGCTACACCGCCGCTCGGAATGGCCTGCCATGCACGGGGACGCACCGCCGGCCCATGGTCACATATACCGGGCCGTGCGGGCCACCAGTCTCCCCAACGCCATGTGCAGCAAGATAACTCTACCAACGGACTTACGGCTACGGGCGTGGGAGAAATACCTCACGGGCATGCAAGGGAAGCAGGAGCTGATGGGATTCATATGTTATGGATTCCCCCTCGGATACCTGGGACCGGCGACAGATACCCAGGGGGTCCCAAATCATCCCAGCGCCACGGCTTTCCCCACGGAGGTAGGCAACTTTGTAAATAAGGAACTCTCCTTCTCAAATCTCCTCGGACCGTTCGCGGAGGCACCGTTCACTCCATGGTGCCACTTCTCACCCTTGATGTCCTGGGAGAAGCGGGGGTCGGATGCGAGGAGAGTTATAACCGATATGACATTCCCCGCCAGCAGAGCGTCAATGCCTTCGTTATGAAGAACTCTGTGTACGGAGAGGAGAGGGAGCACAGTCTCCCTACCATTGACGGGTTCGTCTCCCGTCTCCTGAGATCGGGCCCCTCGAGTTACATGGCCTCCATAGACATCGCGAGGGCCTATAAGAACTTCCGGTGTGACCCCCTCGACTGGCCCCTCCTGTGATTCATATGGGACGGCGGGTACTACTGCGATACGGCGATGCCGTTCGGTGCCCGAGCGTCCTCGTATCACATGCAGTGTGTGGCCGATACCATCGTAGAGATTCTCGCCGGAAAAGGGGTGGAGGCGGCCATGTACCTCGACGACCTGATCCGAATATCGCCGTCAAAGGAGAAAGCGGCAGCCGACTTCGCGACCGCCCGGGAGCTCTTCCGCGAGCTGGACCTCTGAGTCCGCAATTTCCCTATTATCGTCCTCTGAGCTCTTAGTCGGATTTTCTTCAGGAGCTGATGCAATTCTACACTTTCTAACAGGTTGTTGAGCCATTAGTAATCCCCCAATGGGATCAGTAGGTCTTCATAGTCAACATAACTGAATGGTGGAGTTTCTGGAAACTAGTTCCACTAGTTATTTCGGGTAAAGCGACCGTCGTTCCGAGCACACACCTCACCTAGGCAATCATCTGTCAACTGTTGTGACCTATGACATGTATATATGGGAAAGAATCGATTTAAGACTATTGCCTAGGGGAGGGGGGGGGGCGTATATCCGGGTATTTTATTTGTCTGGGGGGGGGGGGGGCGGTTTATTTTGAGGTATATCCGAGGGGGGGCAGTTTATTTTAGGGTATTTGGCATTTCATTTGGAGGTATTTCCGAGGGGGGGGGGCAATTTATTTTGGAGGATTCACCAAGTGAAATCCACACCCCCCCTGCCATAAATGATAAACGCTCCCAACTGTAGCAAGACAACAGTCTTGCTACAGTCTCACAACAGTCTTACAAGTCTTGCAACAGTCTTGCAACAGTCGTTACAACAGTCTTACAAATCTTGCAACAGTCTTGTATCAGTCTTACAACAGTCATTACAACAGTCTTACAAATCTTGTGACAGTTTTGTATCAGTCTTACAACAGTCTTGCAACAGTCTTATAGCAGCCTTACAACAGTCTTGCAACAGTCTCTTATGAGCCTTACAACAGTCTTGCAATAGCCTTGCAACAGTCTTGCAACAGTCTTGTATAGGATATTGCATTGCCATAAACTTGTCCAAAGAAAAAAGAAATCATATACCTATATCTATACTTAGTTATGGCTCCATCTGGTTTTAGTTGGCCATACTACAGGCTCCATGTTCAAAGTGAGGCTGAGCTTCAACCAGATATTTAGTGTTCTTATACAGATATAGGCATAAGGCATGTGCCAATATGCTTGGAGAGTGATAGGAACCACAGAGTCCTCTGGGGGTACATGGCTGCATTACAATTCAAAGATGGCTGCTACCCCCCATGCTATGAAATTAGGCAAAAATACATGAATATCATGCCAAATACAAGTTCAACCTAAATAATGACACTTCCTAGAGGGTAAGCAACTGTCAGTACCACTTATGGAGATGGTAAATGTTACACCAATGCTCACTGTAAATCAATATTAAGTAAACATCAGATTTGAGTATGCCCATTTCACTCAAAATCCACCCCACTTCCAACAAATACTTGAATATCTCAGTAAATATAGAATCTACCTTGAAAATTTCACTTCCTAGAACCTACTGGCTTTTATTATCTTTCAAATGAGGCATATTATATTATGATTCAACCAGTTTAAGGGGTAGAAATATGTGCATAAAATGGACATGCGACTACTAAAGTCCCTCCCAAATTGAATTCACTATTTTTTTTAAATCCATACCAAAATACTAAATATCAAAACTGTAAGGCATTGTACCACTATAAAACCTTCTGTCCAAAACAGAAATTATATTCTTATCTGTACTTAGTTAGCTATTGACACGATCCGATAGAGTGAACTATCAGAAAGTACCTTAATTGAAGAGAGACAACTGAATTCCTTCTGCAGTGGTTTATTGTACGTCTGTATCTGTCGGCTGACCAGAGTGTACTGACCCACACTCTGCTTGTGAGAGCAGTGTGTTGGGGAGGGGGACTGTTGCCAGGGGCAACAGTCCTCCCCCGGACTGGTCAGCAGGGCCCAGGTAGGCGGGCTTACATAAGGATATATGAGGGATATGGTGGATATGATAAACCGGATACTAACACTATAAAAGGCAAAAATGTGGTCAGGTCATCTGTTACTTTACAAGCAGTTGTACTACAGTAGGCTGTAGCCATAACCTAAAGACCAACCGTCCACCTGCTAATAAACATCTGGGATAATATGTACAATAAATAGTGAGACTCATCACATATCACATCCACAAGGTCACATCCACAAGATATCAGCTTCACAGGGAAACTCACAAGGCAACAAGGAAGTATCACTCAGCAATATGTACAGGTTGGCAATAGCATAGTCGGTGTACATAAAAAGGTTACAAATATACAATGTCCATTTAGGAAAACATCCATGTAGGAAAAGGTCCATGTAGGAGAACATCCATGTAGGAAAACAACTATGTAGGAAAACATGCTTTTTGTCCATACTAAACACACAGGACATCAACCATTCTACCTCTGAATGAGATAATTCTACTGAATCATCATCAGAATTGTCACTCTGAGAGGTTCTGGTGCAGGTTGTTGTAGAGGTGTTTGTGCAGGTGGTACAGTTGGTTGTGCAGCTGGTGGAGGATGAAGTAGCTGGTGTACATTTGTCTCCCAAACTGTCTTAGACCTAAGACATCTATGGACATGTCGTACCAAATGCGGAACTTCACTTCCCTTTGAAATTTTAAGACGAGTAAGGGATACATATAATATATAATCCTACCAAATATGAAGAAAATCGGCCGCACCGTTCCGAAGATATCGGCGTTTGAATTTCGTCATAGCAATCTCTGCTCTGGTGGCTAGTGTAGCCTACGCTCACGTGACCCTAATTTATGCGCCGACCTTGACATTCACTGCGCACCGGGAGGTGGGAGGGTGCACTGGCCACTATAGCAGACGAAATTCAAACGCCGATATCTTAAGAACGGCGCAGCTGATCTTCTTCATATCTGATACGATTATAGGTCATATGTATCCCTTGCTCGTGTTAAAATTTCATTACTTAATTCTGTCGGGAAGTGGAAAAATCCTCTATATACGCACAGTGAGGTTTTATAGAACCTAAGTCAGTTCTATACTTGAGACACTTTTAGCGGAGATCTCCCGTGCGCACTACGACACCGTCTATAGCACACCGGCCATCTTTTGTCCTCAAAACTGTCGTGAAATCGCTGGTTGGTCTTGGGCCTTCCTGGCCACACAATGGTCGTGACTAAAAAACAGGGCCCAAGTGTACAAGAAGCAGCAGGTGTATAGGAAGAACCAGGGCCCTGTTTTTCAGTGATGACAATCGTTGATAACGACATGTTTTTGCCATCAGTGTCCTTTAAACGTGAGATCTTAGAGGATCCGCCATTTGTCGTCGGTCTACGACACGTAGGGTGGTGTAAGGTGTGCTATAGTCATGACAATCATAGGGTCACGTGGGTCAATTTGTCGCCCAAAGTGTCATAGGTCTAAGACAGCTATGGACATGTCGTACCGAATGCGAAACTTCACTTCCTGTAAGAATTAAGCGATGAAATTTAAACACGAGTAAGGGATTCATATAATCTATAATCGTACCAAATATGAAGAATATCGGCCGCACTGATTCGCCGATATTTGCGATTGAATTTTGCCATAGCAAACGTCTGCTCTGGTGGCCAGTGTACTCACATGCCTCCGCTAATTTATGCGGCGACCTTGACCCTCTGCAGCTGTCACGTGACAAACATACCCGGTTCCCGGGTCCAGGGTATTACAGTGATCGGAATCAGAATTCCACTCACTTTCCGTGGGAATTAAGAAATGAAACTTTAACAAGAGTAAGGGATACCCATAACCTATAATCATACCAAATATGAAGAAGATCGGCCTGTCCGACTCGCCGATACAACCAAAACGGTTCCCTGGTTCCTTGATGGAACCTAAGACAATTTGATACTTGTCCTAACGACCAACAATTTTTCGCGGCGATCTCCTGTGGCAAACTACGATCGTGACTATAGAACAGCCGCCATCTTTTGTCCTCGAAACTGTCGCGCATTCGCTGTACGATCTTAGGGTATCGGTAATAACGATTGTCGTGACTGAAAAACAGGGCCCAGGTTTACAGGAAGGAGTCATCTTCCACGGCCTGGTGCATTTGAGCCAAGTATGAAGTGGTGTGTCTTGTTGAGCTGCTCGAAGTTGAATGAAGACCCCTCAGCCATGCCGTCTATATATGGGTCATTCCACCAGAAAATGTACTTTTGGTGAAAATCATACTTTTTGGGGGTTAATGGGCTATAATTTCATTATAAATGAATTTTTAAAATTTTCCTGCCCTTTCAGAAAATCATTACTTTTATTGGTCTATCTGTATTTTTTTTTAAATCTGTGGACTTTCAAAGTGAGAAATTAGCAAAAAAGTGCATGTCCTTTTGATATTTCTAAAGTTTAGCACTATTTCTTTTGTGAAAACTATTAATATATATTCCCTAATTGATTTATTTCCTGAAGTTATGTAAATTGGCTGTTGTTTAGTATTATTTTCCCTTATTTCTAAGGCTCTGCAAATTTTTTAGGTGTATTTCAATGAAAAGTGTGCTTTTTCAGCAAATGCAATAGGTTATATTTGGAATAGCCTGATGACAATATATTTTAATGGTATGCTTCCCATAGATGGACTTGAAATTCTGGACATACATCAATTTTTGACATATGTAAATGATTTTAAGCCAACTGAAACAGGTTTTTTTTCAAGCCGAATTACGAAAAAAGAAAAATTTTACACAATTGATATCACGGACGTGATGAGTTGCATTTAGCACTCTCCACTTCTCCATATTGGTGCTAACTTGGTACAAAACTTACTGAATAATGTGGCCATAGGGTTTGTAGTGTAAGAGTAATAAATTGCTTCCTAAGTGCCTGCACTATGCGAGAACAGGGAAAGTAATTTTGGAGGAATCACGTCCATGATATTTATCACGTCCGAGAGATCAATCGAAGGCGGGAAAGCCAATCACAAGAACCGGATTTTATTCCTTTTAACTGCGCATGTGCCTTCACTCCTGCAGTTCAGTGGCTCAAGGAGACATCCAGCTTGTGTGAGTAGTCCAGATTTCTTCGATGCTAGCATTATTTTTCCATCCCAGACATAACTTGGAGTTTGTGATTCTGTAGAATCCATTTTCTTGAGAATTTGACAGAATTAATCCCGACAGAATTAAGCGATGAAATTTTAACACGAGCAAAGGATACATATGACCTATAATCATACCAGAAAGTATTTACCGAGAGTTTGTGGTTTGAAAAAAAAGCAGATTGATGAGTTCCCAACATGGCCGCTACTGGAAGGGTTGGGGGTATTTTCAATGTTTTTCAAAGAAATTTGTTTAGCCATATCACGTCCAACATGGAAATTCTTCTTTCGATTGATCTATGAGAAAATGTGCAAAGAGGTGCAGAATATATATATTACGATCTATTCCCAATGATAAAATGTATGTTTAAAAGACTGTAGTATCTGGACTGCAAAAGTGTAGTTGAGGGAATCTCAGGGTAAGGGGCGGTATGGTTGAGGAGCAGTATGGTTGTGAGACTGCTGTGAGACTGTTGTAAGATTGGGATTGATGTACTCCAGGGACCTGTTTCAATAGTTTCGTGACATGTCTGTGACACCATACAGACATTGGGGTTGTCTAGTTTCATGACAACACAAGTAGCTGCCCTCAGGTAAAGACAGACCCCAAACATGAGAAACACCTATCATGTGGTAATAGCCATCACGGACGTGATATGGGTGAAGTATTTTGACTGAATTGACTAGGAACTATGTTTGAATGAAATTAAATTACAAGAATACAGTAACGAAAGTTGTTCATTATGTGCACCAAGTGTCTTTTCATAAGTCTACCGAGAAAAAGTGAAGAAAGTCCACTTGTAAATATATTTTTTTCATACATTTTTGTAGCCGCCGTCACGTCATATATATATGTATGTCGGACGTGACGCCCAGTTTGGTTTTGTCTCATAACAAGTAGGAAATTGAGTGTAAGGATCATCAGTTTTGTCTTTTCTTAATGTTTGCCTATTGTACTCCATTTCTAATCGAAAATTGAAATGATGAGATTGAGCTACTACCTAGAGTGGTTTATTTTCATGTCGGACATGATGCATGATTTTTCAAAACCATACCTGAACTATAAGACTTGGACAAACCTTGAACAAAATCACCTGGAATACTGAAGACGGTTATATTCTATGGTGTGATGAAAAAAAAAACATTTTGAGGAAATTTCTTTTTTGACATTTTTGGCAAAAATCTGATTTTGGTAATATTTTTGTTCTAATGGCCATCATATTAAGTTTGTGGGCAAAATATCTATTCTAAATATAAGTCTGAACAATAGTCATATACAGAACACAATTTTTTGAAAACAAATGTACATTTGAATGTTATTTAGTAGGTTGTTTGCTAATTTTTTTGTTTTCCCTTTTTTCAGTTTTAAGGCCATCCATAAAGTATGTACGCACAATTTACCAAATTTTTGACCCCACCAACGCCCCCTACCTTATTTTTTTCACAATAAAACACAGAAGTAGCCTATGCACAAAATTTTAACCAGCCTAGCCCCCTACCCCCCCCCCCCCCCCTGGTGCATACATACTCATATGACCCATACGTTGAAAGCATGGGGCGTAAACCATTACCTCCGGATGAGCAGAAACCTCCAAAAGACTCGTCTAAGGACTGGAGGAACAAGGAGATGAGAAAAAGAAAAAATTAAAAAGATAGAGAAAAGGTTTGCAGACGGTTCTTAGCACAAAATGTAAATAAAAAATGTACTCTTGTGTATTCTGAGTGGCATCAGAAGCAAGAGTTTGGTATTCTTTGCAGTTTTTCCAGTAAAAAAAAAAGGTCATTGGCATTTAAGGTACTCTTATATGCGGTTGAATTGAAGTTGATGTATATATTTGCAAAACCAAAGAAGATTTTCTAAGCAATTTGTACATATTTCATGTTTGTGATCAAGAAAGTGGAAGTTACTGGTCTGTCAAGTCCGTTTATATCAAAAATATCATGTCCAAGAGATTTATTATGTACATACAAAATGTGGCATTTGGATGAATATTAAGGTTAAAGTTAGCATTTTTGGTATTTAAAAGCATAGAGAAAAGGTTTGCAGACGGTTTTTTAACAAAAAATTTAAGTGACAAATGTACCCTTCTGTATTGTGAGTGGCATCAGAAGTAAGAGTTTCATATTCTTTGCAGTTTTTCCAGACAAAATACAGGTCATTGGCATTTAAGGTACTCTTATAGGTCGTTGAATTGAAGATCATATATATATTGGCAAAAAACAAATAAAAGTTTTTCAGATTTTGGTCCATATTTCATGTTTGTGGAAGTGGAAGTTACTGGTCTGTCATGTCTGCTATTAAAAATATCACATCCAAGAGATTTATGATGTCCACACAAAATGTGGTATTTAGATGAATATTAAGGTTAAAGTTAGCATTCTTTGCATTTAAAAGCATAGAAAAAAGGTTTGCAGATGGTTTTTAGCACAAAATGTAAGAGAAAAATGTACTTAACTTTATTCTGAGTGTGATCAGAAAGAAAGAGTTGGACATTCTTTGTAGTTTTTCCAGAAAAAAAACCAGGTCATTGGCATTTAAGATACTCTTATATGTGGTTGAATTGAAGATAATGTATGTATTTTCAAAAGGATACATGAACTTTTAATAATTTGGGCCATATTTCGGATTTCTCATCAAGAAAGTGGAATTTACTGTTCTATCACGTCCGTTATTTGAGGCAGCACAGAAAAAGATTGCATTTGTAGTTCATTATTTCCACTTGTCTATAACATCAGACTATGCTTGGCATACTTGGTACAAACTTTATGTCTTACAAAAAATGAAATATATTTCTCTATCATCAACTTTTGTATGAGTGTTTTTTTATATGTTGGATGTGACGGCAATAATATATACAATTTTTGCAGCCTCACAAAAACTGACCCCCCACTAATATCCCAGTTGAATCATGTTTTCCTAAAACTTGAAAGTGTATATTTTGCACACAATTAAAAGAAAATTTGGTTTGGGCAAATTTATTTTTTTTACCCCTTTTTTTACCAAAAGTACATTTTATGGTGGAATGACCCATATACCTAAGGAGGACGCAAGTTGATAGGAATGGATCCGGTCGTAAATCAACCTATTGGGGCTTAGGTGGATGTGAACATCCAGCAAAAGTGTTCCTAAGTCGTCAGGCTCCATAACCCCCTGGCGCGCGCATTGACCGCGTCATTCTTGGCAGGGCGTAAGTCGTCTGGCTTCCCGTCTAGACTGGACTCAAGTCGGCGGCCTCTGTGCAAAGTCTGTGACTGGACCCTGTCAACTTACCACCACCGAGCCTGTCGACTTGAGACAAGTTACGCCCTGTCCCGATGGCCCCGCCCAGTTGAGTCCAACCTTGAGGTCATAAACCACCGGGGATTGACGAGACTGCAGTGCCAGATTTTTTTACAGTCAAAAGTTCCTCCTGGCAATGCCTGGCAGCCATGTCCACTTAAGATTCGCATTGCGGATGACTTAAGACCAACTCTGAAGTAGAAGTCAAGATACATTGACGGCATTTTGGTGTTCCCGGAACTGCCTGGGTGATGCTGTAAACCTAGCAGAACAATGAAGGTAAATATGAATTGGCCCCCTGCATTAAAATTTTGTTCAATTGATCGCGTTCACAGATCTCGCCAGATCGCGGAACGCACGCCCGAAATTTTGTTTGACCTAAATATGAATTGGCATTGATGATATGAATGTACATTGCACAATCTGGAGCTAAAATTCTGCCACAAAGGGCTCTGTGATCACCGGCTATGACAAGCAATAACAGCAGTACAATAATGACCACAACAAAAAAACATGGTAACCAATACAATATATGCACTATATTATTGTATATTTATGTATCTCTCTGTGTATCTGAATGTCTTTATCTCTCTGTGTATCTCTTTATAAATATCAGTGAATGTGTGTAGCTGAGAGTGTTTATCAGTGCATGGTTTTCCCCTGTGATATACAGGTAATGGAGACCTGGATGAAGTGGTGAGCTTCAAATATCTAGGAGTCATGTTAGATAGTTCTCTAAATTACACATCATACATCAAGGATATAATAAAGAAAGTTGCCCATAAAAACTACCTACTCATGTACATAAAGAAATATCTAACTAGACAACAAGCCATCATGGTGTACAAAATAAAAACTCTACCATATCTTGACTATGGTGGTGCGCTAATCCATGATACTCGCAGCACGGAACCACATACCTACAAGTATCCTTCACAAATCATTTAAGATGAATTACCTAGCAGATCGACGAATCACTCAATTTTGGTGTTCCCGGAACTGCCTGGGTGATGCTGTAAACCTAGCAGAACAATGAAGGTAAATATGAATTGGCCCCCTGCATTAAAATTTTGTTCAATTGATCGCGTTCACAGATCTCGCCAGATCGTGGAACGCACGCCCGAAATTTTGTTTGACCTAAATATGAATTGGCATTGATGATATGAATGTACATTGCACAATCTGGAGCTAAAATTCTGCCACAAAGGGCTCTGTGATCACCGGCTATGACAAGCAATAACAGCAGTACAATAATGACCACAACAAAAAAACATGGTAACCAATACAATATATGCACTATATTATTGTATATTTATGTATCTCTCTGTGTATCTGAATGTCTTTATCTCTCTGTGTATCTCTTTATAAATATCAGTGAATGTGTGTAGCTGAGAGTGTTTATCAGTGCATGGTTTTCCCCTGTGATATACAGGTAATGGAGACCTGGATGAAGTGGTGAGCTTCAAATATCTAGGAGTCATGTTAGATAGTTCTCTAAATTACACATCATACATCAAGGATATAATAAAGAAAGTTGCCCATAAAAACTACCTACTCATGTACATAAAGAAATATCTAACTAGACAACAAGCCATCATGGTGTACAAAATAAAAACTCTACCATATCTTGACTATGGTGGTGCGCTAATCCATGATACTCGCAGCACGGAACCACATACCTACAAGTATCCTTCACAAATCATTTAAGATGAATTACCTAGCAGATCGACGAATCACTCAATTGCAAAAACTAGCTTCCAAACATAGCAGAACAGCAGCAAATTTAGTTGACCAGACCCGCCAAACATGTCTCCATGACGGCCCAGTTCTTAGAGGGTGCGTCCACCAACCACGACAGGGCTGCGACAACAGCCTTCCGACAAGGTCCACGGCAGCTCTATGATTGGAAGGCCTGTCGTAGCCTTGTCATGGTTGGTGGACCATAGTTTCCGACAAGGGGCTACGACAAGGCCCCGACAGGCTGCGACACGAAGCTTGTCGGGAGGTTGTCGGGGGCCTTCCCACAAGGCTACGACAAAATCGAACATGTTAGATTTTTGGCACGACAAGAGCCTTGTCGTGGCGTGTCGTGGCATTTTAAATTTTCAATTTAGGTGGAGCGTGCTCTTCCGACAGGCTGCGACAAGGGCTCACGACAGAAGCAACTGACGCCAAGGTGAAGGTCACTGCGCCATACCTCACCCAATAGGAGGCCAGTAAGCAAACCGCACCCACACCAAAACAAGATGGCGAAGCAGAAGCGTTGTAGGGTTGTTCGCACAAGGAAAAACACATCACCACTCAATGTAGAGGTTGCAAAAGAGCAAGATTTTACCCAGGAAGATGAAAATAGTGACGGTCTTAATACCAAGAGCAGTCCAGCGCCTCGACAGTCGTGTGTTTCGGGTAAAACCACACAAATGCACACACAGTCAGCACCCTCTCCGGACCCACCCACTGTTGCCGCCGAAAAACCCATCGCAAGTTGTAGTGGTAAGGCCCCCAAACGAATGGCCCGCAAGCGGGGTAAGGGAGTCCAGACGATTTACTGGTCTGATACGATGTTGAAAACGTTAATGGATCTATGGGAAGAGCACACGTTCATGTAAGACCGGGCCCACGAGAACTACTACAATACGAAAATGAAAAGTGAAGCAATGAAAGCAATGGCCAGATGTCAGTGGTAAGTTGAATGTTGACAAAGTCGTTTTATGTAATAAATGATAAAAATAATTAATTTGTATAGCATTACTCTATTAGATGTGGTGTGGACTACAATATGGTTCCGATAAGGTCTACGATGCAGGTCCAAATATTAATTAGTTTACTTTTTCGATTACATTCCTGTTTGTTTACTGTGTGTGGGTTAAATTATTAACAATGTATGACAAGCCTTGAACATGTTGAATTCATTAATTGTCGAATAGCTTAAAAAGACAAAAATATTATGAATTTTATATATTTCAGTTGAGGATGTGGAGAAAAAAATGTCTTCGTTACGTACTACATTTGGTAGGAATCCAGAAAAAAAATCTGGTAGTGGGCGACCGTCAACTGTAACGAGCTGGATATATGAGAGGTTGAACTTCCTGAAGATGCATATAAAACCAAGGAAGAAGATGCTGTCGTCACTTGATGATAATGTAAGTATTTGATGGTGTTAATATCAGTTAAAATTTTTTAATATACATAGCACAATACACATATAATCAATTTTTTCCCTCTTATATTCTCACTTTTGCCTTATGCTAAAAATAAAAATGTTTATTAACCCTTCAAGAGCCGCACATCATTCACCATGTACCTATACTACAGCAGGCACCAGACCCAATTGTGGACTTTGTATGGCCGGCTTTTGTAGTCAATATTAAGAGAAATTAAAAATTAAAAATTTCCAGTAAATCTGTATTTTTTATTAGAACTTTCCGATATTTCAAAGACATACTGGCGACATTTAGCATAATATCTCATATAATTTTTATGATTCTGCGATAATTTTTCAAAAAGTTACAAAGGAACAAATACAGAGTGGTTCAACAATTCTATATGTGAATGCCATATGGCATTGTCCAGCCCTGGCCAGGGGAATGCCATATGGCATTGTCCTGCCATGGCCAGGGGAATGCCATATGGCATTGCCCTGCCAGAAAGGGTTAATAATAGAAATATTAAATGTTCTAAGTGGCTCATATTATTAATTTATTCAGAGTACAGCCCCGGAGATGGCAGAGGAGAAAGATATTCCAGACGTTCAGCTCTATAATGAGGACAAGTCGCAGCGGGAAAATCTGTTGGAGACACAGACACCTGTCGATATCAACACAAGCGACCAGGGCCCTGTTTTTCAGTCACGACAAAATCGGCCAACGATACCCTGAGACATCTCTGAGATTGGAAGACAATTTGCAAGACACAAAATGGCGGCTGTGCTATAGACAGTGTCTCAGTGCGGCACGTTTGATCGCCGCTAAAAATGTCCTTGTCTTAGACAAGTATAGAACTGTCTCAGGTTCTATACTGCAAAGACTGTCCAGTACCAGCTTCAGGGTAGCTTATACCTAGGATGGGAAAGCTTGTGGTGTAGTGGTTAGAACACCTGCCTCAGGATGCGAGGTTCGGGGGTTCGATACCTGTCTGTGTCTAACTTTTTCTAGATATATTTATTAGTACTTTTGTTTGCATTAGTTTTGTAGTTTGAAAAAGACACAACGTTTTGGCCTTTATGGTTTGGCCTTCATTAGGTGTAGTGTAAAGTCTAAAGTCTGCTATAATGTACTAAGTGAAATTCATTTCCCCGGGGACAATGTCTAGGTCGCCGCATATATTAGCGGAGGTGTGCTCTGATGCTCTCTGATAGACACTGGCCACCAGAGCAGACAATTGCTATGACGAATTTCAAACACGAATAACGTCGAAACCGTTTGACCGATCTTCTTCATATTCGGGACGATTATAGGTTGTATGTGTCCCTTACTTGTGTTAAAATTTCATTGCTTAATTCTCACGGAAAATGAAGTTGCGCATTCTGTACAACATGTCCATAAATGTCTTAGGTCTAAGACACTTTGGAAGACATTTGGAACCACGTGACCCTAAAGATGTCTTATCTATAGTACACCTGGCTGCAGCCTAAGTGCCCTTGAGGGACAATCGTTGGCCGATCCCCAAAGATGTCTTATCTAAAGTACACTGACAGCTGTAAGATGTCTTACAAAGAGGATATCGTGACTAAAAAACAAGGCCCAGGAGGAAGACCCTATAGAAGTAGTGGAGAAGGAGATAGAAAATGTAGGTGTTGTTATTTAATGACTGACCCTACTCAAAATAGTTCAAAAACGACCTACGACTATTAAAAATATATTAAATAATAATAATATTTGGAATCAAACATTAAAATTATATACGATATATAGATAATGATAAAAATTTAACAAAGTCTGCATATGTTTATATAAGGTAATTATAATTATGTAACCTATCAATCACAGAGTATGTCATATTATATTATGCCAGTATATACTATATGAACAATATAATAATTTTTTTCAATTTTTTAATATATGTTTTTTGTTCTTATTCTCATTTTAATTAAACCCAGTCGGTGGATGAGGACTTGGAAGAATACACAGAGAATCCCAACCCAATAGTAACTCCTCTACCAACCAGAAAAAGAAGAGTAATGAAGCAGTCAGCACCGACTAAAGCAAAAAAAAACAAATATACCGAACCTGTGGACATTTTGAAAAATATCTCAACATCTGTAGAGTCTGTAATCGCCAGTAATCAGGCCCCCAAAAAAGAAAAAAGCGCTACAGAAATTTGGGCCAACCTGCTATGCAAAAGTCTTGATGGAATCGTGGATGTAGATGATAGAGAGACAATACAACTAGGGTTCGACACAGCATTACGACAACATAAGAAAGGAATCGTCACAGCTGATCAGATTTATGATTGTATTCTTTCCTGGGGAAAAGTGGCCGTTAAAGAGCCATTTCAACCGACAGTGCCTGCGACAAGTCTCAATACACCCGTTACTGTGAATATTCCTACAACGCAAGAAATTATAAACAAACCAGGTGTTCCCGCACGACCAAATACCACTGTTTCTGTGACCAAATCTGCTGCTACAGGAGTTCCTAATGTTTCTGCGACACATACTCCAGGTCACGACAATTTATCTGAGGCGACAACAAGTTCCACTGCGACAGTTCCAGACATACCAAAACCTGACAACGTACTACCTTATCCGAGCTACTCAGTAACCTCGTACGGTCAAGGATCACCAAAAGATAAGGACTATACGTTCTACAACTTGCGCCCTGCCCACTGTTCACCTAGGTCTGACGGCATGAGTACGATCTGGAGGGAATACAATCACTATAACAGGGCTATGAATTTGTATCCACATCAATATTAAGCATTGTATTTTGTTGGATTTCCTTTTTAGGGAAGAAATTTTGTCTTTCCATGCAAGGTGTTTCAAGATATGAAGCAACAAATCACTTTTGTAGGTTTTATAACTGACGTGTTTCAGACAGTATATCATTAAACTTTTGGAAGAGTTAATTTACTTTTATAGTTCAAATTAACAAATAAAAAAAGTATGTAATACAAACTATTGCAGAAACAATTTTAGATTTAAGTTGTCCTCTACTAAAGTGAAATATCATAACTAAGCAGGTATATGATATTAGTTGGTGCTACATTATTTAATTTTATAGATAATTTCTTATTGAACAGGTCACGATAACATTCATCTGTCGTGAGCAAAAGAACAGGACAAATAGATTAAGTGTTTCTGATTTTTTTTTATAAAATCATTACATACCCAAGTACTACAATCTTTACTGATATCAGTTATCCTTGTTGATAACAAAACTCTCCTTTGACGTTTGCCTGTCGGCTTCAGTTACACACATGATGATTGTTTGATGTTAGAGCAAACAGAATAAAAGTTGAAGTTAATAAACGGCTGCACACTTTTCCATCCAGGATGCTACTTATTCTGTACAATATAGTTCAACAAAATACAACGTTTTTTTAAATACTGTAAAGCAAAAGCAAAATTTTAAATCTATTTCATCTGAGTGGCAAATCAATAGATAACAAAAGAAAATCAAAGTAGTCTAAAAAAGTTATTCACAGACAGGGGCAACGTTCTACAGAGCCAGCTAAGGTTTGTTGCGATTATATTGCCACGCAACTTCGCCTTCAGGGGAGCAGAAATAGTGCATCATGTTGAGACTTTGCTCTTTTGCGGCACGATTGTAATTTCTTCCAAACCGCTGCATCGGGAGCAATTGAACTCTATCCCTCCATTCACCATCGGTCACCTCACCGTTGCCATCCTCTGTGTCAACTACCAAAGAGGGAATGTAGTTCCGTCCACACTCTTTGCGCAACATATTGTGTAAGACAGCACATGCTAAAACATAGAGATTTATGTTGCAAACAGCGCCATAGATAGTAGACTGCAGAATTTGAAACCTTGAGGCCATAATACCGAACACATTCTCAATAATGCGTCTGGCCCGACTTAACTGATAATTGAAGATTTCTTCTTCAGTCGTGAGGTCTCTCTTACTGAATGGTTTTAGAAGTCTAGTTGTCATAGCAAAGGCATTATCTCCTATTAAGTGATTCTGCACAGAACGTCCATTCAAGATAACATATTTGGGGAAATCCTCCTGACCACTGGTCATTCTTTGGTAGAGATCTGAGTTGCGCCATATACCACCATCCGACAGTCGTCCCTCCGATCCGACAGTAATGTAGATAATCTCATAATTAGAATTACATACCACCATAATGGCAATACTGTGGTAATCTTTGTAATTATAATATAAGGAACCTGCACAATGTGGTTTGGCAATACGAACATGTTTTCCGTCTATAGCGCCCAAACACACTGGGTATTGCCATCTCTTTTCAAAGCCTCCTGCTACATTCGCCCACTCAGCCGCAGTCGTAGGGGTCTGAAATATAAAATTTGTAAATCATTGTTTTATTGGTTTATTATTTATATTTATGAAACCAATTGTTTATTAGAAATAACGATTTACACAGCCGACAGAGACATTTAATTTGAATATAGTAAGCTAACAAACGTGGAAACTTTTTTTATATGCCAATTAAACAAACCTTAAGATATTCCTTCTTGAATACGTAATAGATCGCACGTGTCGTTTCCTGGACAATGCGTCTTGCCATAGAGACACCGATGAGGAACATGTACTGCAGGGTTCTCATCTTAACACCTAAAAATATACACATATTTACCTATTTTATTGAAACAATTTTTAATAATAGAACGTTAATAATATATTTTACAACAATAATATGGAGAAACCAAACAAGAGTTAGTCATGTTGTTGTTTATTGTTGTCTATGGATTTTTTTTATTAGGGGTAAGATAATTATACCAAATCAAAGAAAATCTTACCTGTCCCAAGGAAATAAAGAGTGATACACACCCTTTCCTCAACGCTGATGGATCGTCTAAAGTTTGTATCACGTTTCCCAATAATAGGTCGAACTGCCTCTACGATTTTATCAAACAGTTTGGGAGACATACGGAGGATTCTGCGGTATTCATTTTCGTCGTACTGGAAAATATTAAAACAATTCGTATATAGTACACTTTCATAATAACTTTGTTTATCTTCCTTAATTAGTGTGCACAATTATAAATAAAATATCCTTTATTAAAGTTCATATTATAATTTGTTATATAACAACTACAAATATGTTATTATTCATTAAATAAGATATAAAGCAACATAAGTTTATACATCAGAAGGATCCCTGGGTATCGGACGATATCTACGATGCAATAAATGAGCGCAAGCATTGTATTAACAAGTTTCAGGAAACTGGCGATATAAGTAGCCTGGAAAAGGCAAAAAAACTAAATAATTGGATAAAAATAGGATTGAAAAAAGCCAAAGATGCGTATGTACTTGAGCAGCTGGAGTTAAACAAAAATAAACCGCAAGATTTTTGGAAAGGTATCGACACTCTACTCAATGGGAATAAACTCGCTCGTTGATAGATGAAGACACAGGTGATAGTGTTGCCTTCGAAATGACTGCAGATTACATAAATAAATATTTCTCGAAAGTCGGTAGTGAACTATTCCAAAGTATTGATAGACCCGGATACGATAAACTGCAAACGGAGCTAAATAAGGATAGGAATGAGCAAGAGTTTAAGGAATACAGTCTGCTACAAAAAAAACATTGAAAAACTAGTGAATAGCATTTCCGTAAGCAAAGCTTCAGGTGTTAAGGACGTCTCAGGCAGAGTGATGAGAGACACGATGTTAATTCTCATCGAGCATTTCACATACCTGTTTGAGGCTTCACTTAATACTGGAATAGTCCCGGAGGCTTGGAAGACCGGGCTTGTGGTGCCAATACCGAAAGGGGGTGATGCACGAAAGATAACTAACTGGAGGCCGATAACACTGCTAGCAGCCCCCTCAAAAGTACTAGAAAAATTAGTTCACAGTATTATCTCTGAAGAGATGGACTTGGCTTGCACGCTTGTAGATAGTCAGTATGGTTTTAGACCCAAAACGGGTACAGAGGACGCTATTTATAATTTTGTTACATACTTCTATGAAGCTAGGGATGAGGGTAAGTCCACCGCAATTTGTTACATAGACCTAAGAAAGGCTTTCGATGCTGTGCCACACGAACTGCTACAAGCAAAACTGAGTAGTGAACTCCCGTTGCCAACGAATATCATGAACTGGATACATAACTATTTAACAGGTAGAAGTCAGCAGGTAGTAATAAACGATAAAATATCTGAGCGGACTGGAGTAGACTTTGGTGTTCTCCAAGGCTCTGTCTTGGGGCCGTTGTTCTTTATATTTTTTGTTAATGACATGTGTAAGAAAGTTCACACCAGTTATTGCATCCAATACGCCGACGACTTGGTTTTTTACTCGTCGAGTGTGAACGGTAATGTAGCTAAAGAGTGTCTGCAAAATTCCTTAAACACGATAATCAACTGGTGTGACAGTAATGGCATGACAGTCAATGCCAACAAGACTAAGACTTGCTGGTCTGCATCTAAACGTAGGAAAAGATACTTACCGAACCTGGATCTAGACTGCAATGGTACCACACTAAATGAAGTGAGTCACTATAATTACCTCGGGGTGCAAATAGACAGCGAGCTAAAGTTTGACAAACACATAAACACAATGATTAAAAACAGTAGTGCACGCCTTTTTCAACTGGGGAAAATTAGAAGGAGTATAACAGAGCACGTAGCATTGACAATATACAAAGTAGTAATACGTCCCGTCATGGAGTATTGTAGTTACCTTGTAGACGGTGGAAGAAAGACTGACATTGAGCGGCTGCAAAAAATTCAAAACAGAGCACTCAAAGTAGTCCAATACAAGAAATACAGGAGACAGAGGACTATGGAGCTGCATGAAAAATTAGGTGTGGACTACCTAGACACAAGAAGGAACCTACAACTACTAAACTGGATGTATAAGCGATCAAAGAATCGGGATAACCTCCAAGTGCCTGCGAGGTGTACAAGAAACGCAGACAAGGTGTTATTCAAGCAAAGAAGAGCGAAGACGAGTTTGTACCAGAAATCACCAAGATATCGTGGAATCAAGGAGTGGAACAAGCTAACCGAAACGATACAAAGATCAGAAACCACTAGAATGTTAAAAAAACTGACCAAAAATAAACTGTCCGTGTACGACTGGAGATAGAAACCAAGAAGATAGTGTATGGTGTCGGGCCTTAAAAGCAGTGTAATGTAGTACATTTAAAATACTGGTACCTGTTTATAATATGTGTTAGGATGGGATAGCGTGTGTCCATAGGTTTCTGAGATGTAAAATGGGCATAGTAAAATCATACTTGTGATATAATGTATAACATACTATGTTTACTAAATGTTGTACATAACAGTGAATGTAAACATCACAGCGGAAGATCTGCCACGTTGCAGAGCTGTTGATTTCTGAAATTTAAAAAAAAAGAAGAAAAATTACATTTTTTCACTTATATCTTATACATGTAGGCCTACTCACCCTCCGTAAACGACCCTGTAACTTGTAGAGAGTGTTCTGTTCATTATTCGTTCTACCATCACGCCACAACTTCGTCCAGCAGCTGTGTTGTCTTTTTTTGGTTTTCTGTTTCTTCTCGTCATCCTCTTTTTTTGGGGGGGAACATACATAAGCTGCCACTGCAAGGAGTCCGCCAATAATTACAAAACTTTCTATGTTCATGGTCCACGTGTTGTGACTGCTGAAACACCACTGGTTTCCTCGATCTCACTGTCGTGCTGTGTCGGTACCATGGACGCCTTTTTTTCGGCTACCAGCGCCGTCTACGACACGCCCCGACAACGCTGTTGCAGAGCTCCTCTCCTCACGACAAGGCTGCGACAAGGCGCCGATAGAAACTTTCTTGTCGGCGCGTGTCGCAGCCCTGTCGTGGTTGGTGGACGCACCCTCTAAAAGTCAAACCTCATATGTGCACAAGTGAGTACAAAAAATCAGTTGTGTTTAAAACAGCTAACCTGTGGAACAAGCTGAGTCCTACGTTGAGGCTCACTTCAACAGAGGATGACTTTAATACTGCTATAATTTATAAAACAAATTCAACGACGTAAAATCGAACATTATTAAGAAACCTAGAGCGGTACCCATCTCAGGCATCTGCAACAGGACCCATCCCGCAATTTTTTCAATATCATACACCACTAAAAATAACCAACAAATTGTTTCCTTGTATGATACCTATAAATGGACCGGGGTGTCCAGTATGACTTGCCTAGGACCTAGACGTACATCCATGTATGCATATTACCCTAGGCCTAACTGGGCATTTTTTCAACATGTATTTGTTTTCTGTCAAATGTTTGATGACTAAAAATCACCGCACCTGCCTGTAAGCTTACTCTGTAAGCAAAACGCGGTATGTTATCAAATCTGCTGGAGCCACCGGAAGATAGGACATATGTAGTCCTAGGTGTTTACTCCAGGGTAAAAAAAAACCAAACACTACCTGTTCGCGATTAGCGCCTTGTTATTGTTGATACTGGAAATAAAGACTGGTGGTGTCTCATGAAATGTTTCTAACCCGAATTTTCACGCTCCCGCCTGTTTTGCAAAAAAATGCAACGTGAAGTAACCTCTAGGCCTATTCAATAACTTCATAGTACCACAATACTACAGTGTGTGACTGAGTTTGTCTAAATGTCTTTGTCTGTCTGTGTATCTCTGTATAGCGGCCATTCCACCAAGCTAGAACAAGCCCAGGCCGGGCACCTTGTGGTCGTACCTCAGATCGCAAGGTAACATCGAGTCTGTGTGGAGACTAACCTGCTTGCGACTGGAGCTCTTGCGATCGTAGGTACTATCGTAAAACTGGATGAGTTATAATCTTGGCCACCGTCTGCCACGACTGGAGTTTGGCATAGCGATTTCACGAGGCGAAGCCAAGTGAAGTCCAGAGCCAAAACTTCAGGAGTGGAATGTGGTGGCTGAAGTGAACATGGGAATCAGTTTGATTGAGTACTTAGAGTTTAATACTCACAGTTGTGCAGAGTAGTGTCTTACAAGATGGTGGTGTGTAGCAGAAAACAAAACCAAAACAATAGACCCTATTAAGGTATCCCGTAATCCAGTCTGTTTTGCAAGTTCCGGTTTTCGCTGATTACCGACGTTATATGGTGATAGACCCGTGACCCGTAACCCAGAATTAATGCAGTTTAACGGTTTTCAGAAATCCTCAAATTGAAATTCTGATGCCAGAAATCGAAATTTCAGCTATTTCTACATAGAAATCCGAAATTATATTCTGTTTCTCCAGTTATAAACCAGAAAACTGTGGTTCATGTTGTCGTAGTGTGCCAAGTCTATTGGGAGCGGAACTTTGCTTTACCCGGGCGATAATCGGGAGTTTAGTAACCTCTGGAGGCTCTATAGAAGTGTAGGGATGTGAAACCACAGGCGTGGGGAGCTATGGCAAGCCATTGCAGCAACAACTAATAGATACCGGTAATAACAAGTATGTATGTGTTATTATTACATGCCCTTATCAAAGAATAAAAGATAGTCTTTGGAATTCTCTTTTGTGAACTCAGTCTCTGTAAGTATATGTGAGTATACTTAAATGTCTTATGTACTAAAGAGTAGCCAAATAATAGTTTACCAAAGCAGTGTCCATATATTTGGGACTGTAGCTTTTGAATAACAACTACTATAAATGTTTTGCCTAATTACTAGAAAACGCCCAAAAAATGTATGGGGCCATAGTGTTTGGAATAACAGCTACGAGATATGTGAGACTAGTGTAACATTCATATCTTTGGTATAGAACTAGACTAGTCTTTGAGTCTGGACTGTTTATAAGTCAAGGATCTTTCTGGGTTTTGGCACTCGGCCAGCTCTAGTTTTGTACGCATCAGCTGGGGAAGTAGCATTTGTTATTCCTGGAGATGCTGGGTTCAGCATGGTAGGTGCACTTTGTGGCTCTGGGTGTTGGTGGGAGCCATTTACTTGACCAGAGTCTGATTGGTCATCATCCAGTTCCTGAGGACTGAAGATATGGGTTTCCCTTGTTTTTAGGAGGTGCTTCCTGTTCCTGTGGTAGACGCCATCGCGTTCAGATTGGACAATGTAGGACCGGGGTATTTCTGGTTTCGATGTTTCCATCACGACAGCGGGTTCCCAGTGTGGGTGAGGACCTTGTGTGCGGATGCGAACATGCTCGCCATTATGGAGTGGTGGTAGGTCCTTGGCAGTTCTGTCATGGTATACCTTTTGCACTATCTGTTTGCATTCCAGCATACTCTCGATGGTGCTTGAGGCTGTGATAGCAGGTCGTAGTTGTTTATCAGTGCAGGGGATTGATGATCGTAGTCGCCTCGACATCAAGAGCTGGGCAGGTGATATGGCACCATGCACAGGTGTGTTTCGCAGCTCGAGAAGACCCAAGTAGACATCTTTCTTCTCTGTTTTTGCTTTCTTCATAAGTTGCTTGATGGTTTGCACGGTTCTCTCAGCCAGACCATTTGACTGAGGGTATGTGGGACTTGAGGTGACATGGTCAAAACACCACTCACTTGCGAATTTGTTGAACTCGCTACTTGTGTATTGTGGCCCATTGTCACTCACAAACTTCAAGCATTTCCCATGGCGTGCCAGTATTCCTTTGATCTTGTTTATAACAGTTGCAGACTGTGTGTTTGGCAAATATTCGACCTCTGGGTAGTTGCTGTAGTAGTCAACAACCAGGACATAGTCCCTTCCATCAAAAGTGAAGAGGTCGGAAGCGACTATTTGCCATGGTAAACTTGATACAGGGTGGTTGAGCAGTGGCTCCTTCGAGTTGGCTGTGCGATGCATTTGACACGTTGTGCAGTTAGCGATAGTCTGCTCGATGTCCATGTTCATGCCAGGCCAGAATAGTGCCATGCGTGCTCGGGCATGGCATTTCTCGATTCCGAGGTGTACTTTCAAGAGCATGTCAGCACGCATCTCTTTGGGGATGACGATACGGTCTCCTTTGAAGATCATGCCATCCTGGGCCCTGTTTTTTAGTCACGATATCGCAAGTCTGTGATCACCTAAGATCGGATCAAGATTCTACGGCATTTTCTACGACACAAGATGGCAGGTGTGCTATAGACGGTGTCGTAAGTTGAATCAAACGATCTTAGCTAAGTTAAGACAAGTATAGAACTAGGTTCTATAAAACGTCACTGTCGATATTCTGTGCTTCCCATAGGAATTAAGCAATGAAATTTTTACACGAGTAAAGTATACATATATACTATAATCGTACAAAATATCAAGAAAACCAGACTGACCGTTATGAAGATATCGGTGTTTGAATTTGAAACATCGGGCTATCGATCGGATATCGTACAAGCACTCTCCTAGCAGATCTTTCGTGGTAAAGCAGCGGAATCTCTGCTGAGAGATTGAAGTAAGCCCAGAGTGAGGGTAGAGATACACTAGCCACCAGAGCAGCGTTTGCTATGACGGAATTGAAACGCCGAAATCTTTATAACGGTGCGGCCGATTTTCTTCATATTTGGGACGATTATAGATTATAAGTTCCGCGTTTGGTACGACATGTCCAGAGATACGACACTTTTGGCCACTATTTCCGCTCCATTGGCCACCGAGTGTCGTGACTCTAGCACACCTTTTAGGTCCCTAAGTGTCGTATCTTCACTAAGTGTCGTACCCACTCTATGATCGTAGCTCTCTAGCACACTGACGGCAGATACGTGTCGTAAGTTACGAATGTCGTGACTAAAAAACAGGGCCCTGGAACACAAGTTCATCTCGGTGGTTCCAATGCTCGATGACTGTTTTGGGACAGGCCTTCCTTTGGCTGGGCCAGCCAGCGAGAATGAAATGTTTGAGGACTTGCATGTTCTGGTCATTTCCGGTCTTTGTCTTGATCTCTGCCAGTCTTGGATCACTCAGAGGTAGAGTCTCAATCAGTTGGTGGACTGCCACGTCGAGTTTCTTGGAGAATTCATCTGGAATTGGCTTGGCATCTTTGACGAGATTTCGGCTGAGGCAGTCTGTCACAGGTATTTCTTTTCCAGGCTTGTGAACCACGTTAAGATCATATCTGTAACGTTGCAGTTGCAGTATCATGCTCTGAAGTCGTCTCGGGGCAGAGGACAGAGGTTTCTTCATGATTGCCTCAAGGGGTCGGTGATCAGACTCTACCGTTGTCCTGCGGCCATACAAATATTGACAGAATCGCTCACATCCATGTACAATGGCAAGCATTTCGCGTTTAATCGGAGCCCAATTTTGTTTGGAGGCATCAAGTGCTCTTGAAGCATACTCAATTGGTCGACCTTCCTGCATGAGTGTGGCACCTGTAGCCTTTTCCGAAGCATCGACTTGGAGTGTCAGCTCCTTTGATGGATCATAGAAAATCAGCACGGGGGCTTTCGTCACTATGTCTTTCACCTTTGTGAGTGCGGCTTCCTGCTGGGCATCCCATACAAACTCTGACTCCTTCTTGAGCAAATCACGCATTGGTGCTGTGATGTCACTGAGGTTAGGGGCAAATTTTGCCAGGTATTTCGTCATACCCAGTATGGTCTGCAACTCAGTCTTGTTGGTTGGGGCAGCCATGTTTGCTATGGCCTCCACCTTTTTGGGGTCTGCCTTGACACCGTCAGCTGATATAACGTGGCCATAGTACTTCACTTGGGGTACATTGAATCGGCACTTGCTGAGGTTGTAACGTTGACCACTTTCACGGGCACGCTGGAATGTTGCACTTAGTGTTTCCAGGTGTCCCTTTTTCGTTTAACCGGCCACCAGGCCATCATCACTGATTCCGGTTACACAAGGAAGGTTTTCGTACGTCTCATCTACCCGTCGCTGAAATACATATTGCGCAGAGTTTACTCCAAACGGCATACGCAGGTATCAGTATCGACCGAGTGGCGTGTTGAATGTTGTCAGTCTTGAAGAAGCATCCGACAGTTTGATTTGCCAGTAACCGCTGCGAGCGTCCAGCACTGAGAAGTGTTTGGCTCCGGCCAATTTGCTTGTGACATCATCCAGCGTTGGGACTGGGTAGTATGGACGTTTGATAGCTTTATTCAGGTCTCTAGGGTCAAGACACACACGTAGGTCGCCGTTGGTTTTTTGTACAACAACCATTGGGTTGACCCAGTCAGTCGGTTCGGTGACTTTTGTGATGATATCGTTTGACTCCATGCAGTCAAGCTCCTGTTTCACTTTGTCGCGGAGGGCTACTGGTACCCTACGAGGTGGGTGGACAACAGGTTCGGACGTAAAGTGAATGAGTGTTCACCAGGAAATTTTCCGATCCCATGGAATATGTCCTGATATTCTGTTAGAAGCTTGTTCAGTTTCTCATCATCAGTGGTCATACTTGTCTGGATGGGTGTATCGACAGACATTATGAGTTTTACCAGGTTCATGTCAACACATGATTTTAAACCTAGTACTGCAGGGGCATCTTCATCGACAACGTGGAATCGCAGGTTGCGGTTGACATCCTTGTATGTGCAGTCTAAGTCACATGTGCCAAGAGTAGCAAGCTTCTGACCACCATATCCACAAAGGGTCACGGTGCTTTGCATCAGTGGCTGTTGAACGTTTAACTTGTCGAAGTTGTGTTTGGGCAGCACGTTAACTTGGGGACCGGTGTCAATCTTGAAAGGCATTTGGGTACTGTTACAAATGAGTTTCACGAATGCCTGATCCTGTTGACTGGTTGAGTTGACACACTGAATGTAGAAATCCTCACCATTGTCGCTGTTGCTGCTGGCGTCTTCTACAGTATGTACGGTCTTCTGACGGCAAACTCCTGCGAAGTGGTTCTTTTTGTGACACTTGCTGCAACGTTTTCCACGGGCCGGACAGTTATCCATGTTACTGTGTGGAGGATATCCGCAGTTTCTGCACTGTTGACCAGTGTTCCCGTGTTTGTTTGTCTTACTGTCAGGTTTAGTAACACTGCTTGTTTCCCATTTTTTACTAGTACCTGTTCCTCTTTTCCAGTTTTTCCGGTCAGATTTTACCATCTGGACCTGAGCTGCTTCACCTGTCATTTTCTTAAGCTGTCTCTGTGCGCTTTCATAGGCACGTGCGATGTTGAGCGCAGTCGGTAGGTCTAAATCGGCCTCACGGTTAATGAAACGTTCGCGAACTTTGTGAGAATTAGTGCCATATACGAGTCTGTCCCGTATCATCTCGTCGACGATGTCACCGAGAAAACCACAGTCTTTAGCTAGCAGTTTCACGTCTGTCACGAAGCTGTCTACACTCTCATGGGTTGCTTGCACACGATTATAGAAACGGTACAGAGCAAAAATTATGTTAGATTTTGGTGTCACATATTCTGTGAATTTTCTGCACACTGTGTTGAGATAATTTTGGTCCTCTGCTGCTACAGCAGGTACAGCAGGGACTCCCTGTGCAGCAGGTACAGCAGGTACAGCATGGGCAAAATTAAATGTAGAGAAAATGTCACGGCCCTTCTCACCAACCCACAGGAGTAGGTAGCTGACTCGCTGAGGTTGTGTTTTTTGTGGGTTGGGGCAGGCCAAAAGATTCCATAGTGAAACTTAGATTGTTGTGGCTTTTAAACACAATAGAGTTGTCACTAAATGGTCATCTCACTTCTGACACCATGAAGTGAACATGGGAATCAGTTTGATTGAGTACTTAGAGTTTAATACTCACAGTTGTGCAGAGTAGTGTCTTACAAGATGGTGGTGTGTAGCAGAAAACGAAACCAAAACAATAGAAGTGTAGGGATGTGAAACCACAGGCGTAGGGAGCTATGGCAAGCCATTGCAGCAACAACTAATAGATAATAACAAGTATGTATGTGTTATTATTACAGTGGCCACGATTAAAACGAATCAGGGGGCTGTTTCACTAGGAGCTACAAGTCTCGCTGTTTGTAACAGTGGCAGCAAAGTGGCAGTTTGCGTTTCATTAGAAGGTGCAGTCAAGCGTGAACAGCACCTGGGACACAAGCGGCACCAACAGTGGCAGTGACCGTTTCACTAGTAAATTGGGTCTCGCTGTTAGTGCCACTGTGGAGCTGCTGTAAGCGAGAGGGTCTACCCTCTCGTTTGTTACGCGTTTAGAATACTCTCACCCACTTCCCATGAGAATTAAGCAATGAAATTTTTACACGAGTAAAGTATACATATAACCTATAATCGTACCAAATATGAAGAAAATCGGCCAGGCCGTTGTGAAGTTATCGGCGATTGAATTTTGTTGTCCCTCCGTGCGATTGTGTTAGTCGCTGTTCTTTTTCACTCCCTCTGTAGTGCGGCGGGGTTTCGGCTGTTCTTTTTTTCTCGGCCTGGAGGCCGGCGGGAAGTGCAGTATTTGCTATGACAAAATTCAAACGCCGATATCTTGAAAACGGCGTGACCGATTCTCTTTATATTTGGTACGATCATAAGTTATATATATACCTTACTCGAATAAAAATTTCATTGCTTTATTCTTATGGTAAGGGGTGAAATTCCACGTCATCGCGGCCAGTCGACGAATAAATTTGAATGTCAAACGCGTGTGCATAGCGAGACCTGTGCCAACAGTGAGAGTTGGTCTCACCTCAACAGCGAGACCACTGATGAAACGCGAATTTGGGGTTGACACTGTTGGTGCCACTGTTGGGGCCGCTGTTGTGGTCTCACCTCTCGCTTTCACTCCACTACTAGTGAAACAGCTCCCAGGTTTTGATTTTATCCTACCCCATCTCCTCGATTTTGGAATATTATGTAATAAAAATTCTGTATGCCACTAGTGGCATATAAAACTCTGTATGCCAGGCAGCATGACATACAGAAACTCAATGTTAAGCCTATGGGATTTTATATTAGGGGTAGGATAAATATTGTATGCCCAGTCTCAGACTGGGCGTACCAAATATCAAACATGTTTGATATTCAATAACGCTTGCGATCCGGGGTACATGCAGTACCTCCAATCTGAGACGGGGCGTACCTACGCCCCAGTCTCAGACTGTAGGGAAATTTGCTGTCTCCACTGTGCTTTTTGCCGCGTTGAGACACCCAGTCTCTGACTGGAAGTACCTTCGGTCTGTACCTAGAATCGCACAGTGGAGACAGGTCTTTAGGAGGTCAGGGAAAAGGTCGTGGTTTGCTCCGAGTGCAGTCATTGGCTACTGGGTCTACTCTATTCCTTATATGGCAGTTAATGCAGGGGGACAACTACATGCAGCTAGTGACCATTGGCCCTCCCTGCCAGTTGGGTATATCCCCCCTGCCTGGTCGTGGTGCGGCGTGAGGATCGTCACCCGTGATATGTGACAACCTCAATGCTGTACACACACACCAGGGATCTGGGAGCTGTTTCAAAAGTCGGGAGGCTGCTAAACGAGAGTACGGTACTCACTGTCAAAGCGAGAGCTAACAATGGCACTTGAAGCGTCGCTGTCGAGGTGGAGGTGCCGCTCGCTATTGAGTATTGGTAGCGGTTTTGCTGCCGCTTTGATTCAAAGTGCCACTCGCTGTTTTGGCCTCTCGCTTTGAAATGCGACATGCCGCTGGCGAGACTTCACTCGGTTTTTGAAACAGCTCCCAGTTTCTCTAGTTGCGTGACATGGCTAGATGGCGTCTAGATGGGGTGTCCGGTTTCATAAGAACTAGACATGAGAGTTTAGACTTTATCCTACCCCTAATAAAAAACCGCCATAGACTTAACATAGGGAAATTTTATGTGGCAGGCCGTGACATAAAGTATTTTTTATGCCACTAGAGTAATAACAATATTGACCAATCAGAGAGCAGGATGTCAGCTACTATGAAAAAAAGTTCTGTTGGTCATTGACTCAATATTTATCTTTTAGTAATACAAAAGCATAGACGAGGTAGGAAAAATACGAAACCGAACTCGAGTTAGACTTGTCAATGTCTATGCCACTCTGGTCAGGTCTGCTACTCACTAAACTCGGCTACGCCTCGTGTAGTAATATGCGACCTTCCCGTCGTGGCATAAACATTGTCAAGTTTAACTCTTGTTCGGTTTCTACTAATTGTTTTGTCTGTTCTTGCTTGCACTGTTGGTGCCGCTTTTCATGTCTGTCTAACACTTTAGTCACAAAACTAGTGAAACAGGTTTGTCTAATTCTTATGTTTGGGGTCTGTCTTTTTCTAAGGGCAGCAACTTGTATTGTCACGAAACTAGACAACCCCAATATCTGTATGGTGTCACAGGCATGTCACGAAACTAGTGAAACAGGGAGCTGTTTCAAAAGTCGAATGAGGTCTCGCCAGCGGCACGTCACATTTTGAAAGCGAGAGGCCGGCAACAGCGAGCGGCACCTCAAATCAAAGCGGCAGCAAAACTACGCTGGTTCCCCGGTCATCCGCTATGGGCACGGCGGTAGCCAGCGGTGTACACAGGCGAGAACCAGCCAACAAAACTACTACCAATATCCCATAGAGAGCGGCACCTCCACCTCGACAGCGACGCCTCAAGTTCCATTGTTGGCCTCTCGCATTGGCGATGAGTACTCTCGTTTAGCACCCTCCCGACTTTTGAAACAGCTCCCAGGTCCCTACTCTCTCACTGTGTGAGAGGCGGGCTTTATATTTTTTCTAAACATTCTCAATGAGTAATTGCTTTATATCAGCTTTAAGGGATCTCAGTCTGGGGCTGAGATGCGATGTTTGGAGTGATTTGGGTGTTTTTTAGTTGTGATGATCTTAAAGGATCTCAGATTTCCAGACAAATGTTTATCACAGTCTTAATAACCACAGGAAAACTATGAAATTTGGGACATGTAAGATTATTAATACCCTTCGCTCTAAATATTTCTTAATTTAAATAAGTTTTAGCACCTGAAAAAATAAGTTATGACAAGTAGCAACTGAAAAGTGCAGGCACTGCACCACTCAGGCAGCTTTTGTAAAACCTACTGCAATACTCGATTTTATTGTATTTGTCAAGGTCACTCCATATCTATGAATAACAACACCCAATCAAAAAGTAAAACATGTCTCACTTATGGAATACTCGACGGAAAATTATAAAACTTTAGGACTGGATCAAATGGACATTATTCGCTTAGATATGGTCTAATTTGAATAAACATAAGTGTCTGAAATCAATAATTTCCAATCACAGAATCTTGTACCTGGAAGGAAATGATCGCTAGGAATCTCAAGTTGTAATTGTGTTAACTGCGATCAGCTTTGGCTAATTGAGGCCATGTCTGAAAAACACTTTCCTCCATCTCGAAAAAACGGTATCAGGATCGGTCAACGATCTCAGTGGAACCTCAGAAGACCTGGGTGTACTAAAGATTGGTATTAGTGTCAACAGGAATGGCGCCATCCATAAATTATGTCACACTTTTTTTGGGCATTTTTAGCACCCCCCCACCCCCTTGTCACACTTTGTAACACATTTTGTACCACCCCCAAAATATTATGTCACACTTTACGAAACACCTCCCCCCCCCACACACATTCTTTCTTATGTACACTAGTATAACATAACAGTTATAACATCTTTAACAAAGCTACTGTAAAAGACCATTAATTTGGAGGGAGATATTACATGAGACAAAACTCCTGATCTCCTAGATCACTGAAAAGCTATTGATACTTCACTTTACTTTACTGTAGTAATTATCATTTTGGAGGTATATAGTATATATAAAGGTTTAAATGAAAGATGGGAGAGGGTGTGGTAGTCGACCTCCCTCGGTCAACCCCCTCCCCTCACGCGCACTGACCAGGGAGACCGGACACAGTAATTATCATTTTAGACCAACCAGTCATATGCAGTGCTGAACTTTTGATCAAGCATTAATCTAGTCTGGTCTAGTCTGCTCTGGTGATTTATTACCAAAATCAAAATTCTCCTCATTGTAGTACTCCACATCTTCCTCCTCCATGTACATGATGAACACATCTATGAGTTCAACCTGCCCACTAAATGGGCAATGTACAGAAGTTGGTAGGTGGTGCATTTGGGGATTTATCCTTGTGCATAATCATCGACCCCATAACATACCATATCCACCTGATGATTGCTTAGCATTTACTTCATTGGTTGAGGGAGCACAATTTCTATCCTGAAACCTGAAGATAATCCCTTTCTAAGCTACAGCTGGGTATATATTTTGAATAGACAAAATGGTGGGGTTCCTATATGTGTTAATAGGGCTATGCTAGAAATCATCATTAGATGCATTTATGGTAGAAATCATCATCATTGAGGGACAGGCCTTCTTTTTCATGGGAGGTGACCATTGAAGAATCAAGAATGTGAACCTGCAGCCTCCACTGATTAAATGTATCCAGATACTTCTGGCTTAGGGCATAATGGATGATATCACCTAATTCTAACTTTGTTAATATTATCTGCTTCACTAGTTTTATGACAATATCCTTAGGGATCTAAGAAATATCTTTAAAAAGCAGCCTTAACAGGATATCCATCCATAACCACTAATTATCATACTTTTCCCAACACCATCCGAGTGGGTAAGCCCTGTTAATGTTGTACTCAAGAAAGATAATGACACCAGATTCCAATGGTTGACGAGGCTCATTTAGTCGGAGCTGATTATTTCCTAAAATCGACCTTTTCACCAGGATGAGTCAGAAGAGTTAACAGTGGCGTCAGAATAGAGGGGGGGGGGGGCAGGGGGGCGGCGGCCCCCCCCCCCACACTTTGTTGCCAGCACCTTCAAACTTAACTCAATCAAGTGTAAAAACTTTCTTGATTTTTAGCATGCAACTATGGCTAAGCCCTGACTATTCACTGTGAAAAGATGTCAAAGTCTGACTCTTTAGCGTGCAATGATGGCTAATCCCTGACTTTTCACAGTGGAGAAGTGTCAAGGTCTGACAAAGTGTGAAAGTCTGACCTTTTACCATGCAATGATGGCTAAGCCCTGACTTTTCAGTGTGTATCAATGGCTAGGCCTTGACTTTCCAACACAGAAAAAATATCAAAATCTGACATTTAAGCATTCAATGATGGCTAAGCCCTGACTTTTCACAGACCTTTCGCAGTTTTACGGTAAATCCAGTGCAACAGGCTAATGTCAAAGTCTGACTTCATACCAAGAAAAAGGTCAGCAATTTTTCAGTTTGCCCCAACCCCCACTTTCAAAATGTTCTGACGCTCCTTGATAATACGATACATGATATAAATATTTTGTTTCTTTTGAATAGAAATACCAAATATGGGTGAAAATCTACATATAAGAATTCATAAATATTACACTAATATTTCCTTGTTAGAATACTTTTGTAAATTTTGGAACAATGATGCCTCCAGGCATCATGTGTCTTTAGTGTGGTGATGCCTCCAGGCATCATGCATCCTTAAAGGGTTAATATTTTTGACAGAGCAATTCTTGACTGGTCACATGTTGATTTACAAGGGTATATATCCCACTGATGAGAAAGTGAAGGCAATATAGGAAGCCAGGGAGCCAGAGACCCTGACAGAAGTTAGGAGCTTTCTAGGCTAAAACTAAGATCATAGCTAAAACAAGTGCTGTAGGTCATTCAGGAGAAAAACGGTGAGTCAAGAATCATAAGGTACACAGTAAAAGTGCGAAAGGTCCACTTTATATATGTATACGCCCAGCATATATAGGTGTGATTTTGCGTATACAAGATCGTCCTATTCCCCATGTGTATACGCCTTATCTGCAGGCGCCTGATTCATATATATATATACGCCTGATTCATATATACGCCTGATTCTGTTGTATTTACACAACTATTCAATAGTTCCGATCTCTGGCACTTGGGGACACTACTGGTAGCATATTTCATTTTCCATCAACCATCTAAGTCTGTATTATGTGAAAAATAGAATCTGGTATTACCAATTTATTTGATAAAACCTTTATAAAACGTGACTGAGTATAAATTGATGAATTACACATAAAAACCCCTGCATTATGTTGGTTTTTTTGCCATTTATTTAATAGATTTTACTTTAAAACACCATTTCTATATGTGGGCAGTCTGGGACTACTATATAATGGCCCATTTCAAGCTTACAGGTAACTCCTGAAATCATCTTACCTCAACCTCACCCCCCCCCCCCCACCTCATCCCCCTTCAGCCCCGCCTCACCCCCCATCACCTCCTCCTCGCCCCTGCCTCACCCCACCTCACCCCCGCCACTGCAATTCCTGGGTCAGAGTCGGAGTCGGGAGAGGACTGATACCACTACCAACAAACGTGAGGGAATACAAACACCAGCGGGCAGCGATTTTCTATTGGTATCACATATACGCCCGGCGTATATATATCACGCAGAGTATATTTCCTCTCATATACGCCTTGGTGTGAAATACAGCCAAGACGCTTCCGTATACAAAAGGAAACAGTCTTGTATACACCTCATATGTTGGTGTGAAATATGGTCGTATACATACACAATAATGACTGGTTTTGTGTACGAGTGGCCGTAATCTCCGAGTATTTGACGTGTAGTAATATCCGAGCGATTAGCGAGGATATTACGTCGTCAACTACGAGGAGATTACAATCACTCATACACAAAACCAGTCGTTATTGTATTTATCCACCTACAAGATTAATAACAAATCTATTGCAATAAAAATCTTTCTGCAAGATATTTAGTTCCAGACACCACAGCACTGTCAAGCATGGCAGTGATTCGTGTGTAGACTTACAGCAATAATATAGATCGCCATTTCCCTGTGATTTTAGCATGCAAAGCATGTTATGACAGTGATTTTTGATGGTAAATGAGATTATTATGACCGATTATAAATAATTAATATTGAATAAACATTCAAGAAACTTATTTTGAAGTTCATGATAATTTGACTTCATTATGGATGGGACTTTTTTTCCGGAATCTCCTGCTCAGAATCTCCCGGTAGCCGATTCCAGGTGCTCTATACATTTCCTATGGAGACTACGTATTTGGTGGGTAATAAAAATGAAAACAAGTAAATATACAGCCGATACATGCACATGAATAAAGTGGTGGTTTTTGTACAGTGGTATGTAGCACATAGTTCAACTGGTGTTGAATGTAGGTACTCTCAAATAGGAAAGGTGGCCGTTGGCTTAGTGTGGGCATGTGAAACGTTCCACCCTCAAGCTGGTTACTGACCATAATGAGGTGGAGGTGATGTACTCACCTAGCTCAAAACCCATGTGCACCGATTGTAAGATGGGTTCTGCACGTGCAGGCCTATATGTTTACAGTGGTGCACATAGGTGGTAATAGTAACATCGCTGATTCTTTATCTAGACAAGTAAAGTTCAAGACCAACACTGACAACAAGACATTCATGATATGGCACTTAGGAATATGTTAGATAGACTGCTGTTAATGCTACTCGAGCTGCATTAACTACAAGAAAAGCAGAAAGAGAGTGCAATTGATGAAGAATTTAAGACTTTGAGGAAGTGTATAGACTCAGGAATGTGGGTCAAGTATCCTAACAAGATAAAAGTAGCAGTTAGTAGTGAGCATGGTAAGAAAGCTGGCACTGAGAGGTTTAAGGCTAATAGTTCCCTGAAAGTTATGACCAAGGGTGAATGGTTGAAAACAGGCCAATGGAGAGGTTGAGAGGCAAAACCAGTCACTATTTAAAGAGAAGCTCAGAACTGGAAGAAGGAAATTGTCAAATATCTTGCAGCTTATCGATCAATCCTTCATGCCACTACAGGGAAAGCCCAGATGACCTACTCATGGGTAAGAAACGTAGGAACAATGTATCGACCAACTGAAATTGTAGCTCAAGAGGTAAAGGACAGAGGTGCAGGGAAGAAAAGTCTTGCTGATATTGAACAGCGACATCAAAAGACAGGCGAGGTAGTCTGGCGGCAAGAGGGGTATATCATGCTTTGGCGTTCAGACATTTTTTTAATGATTATTTATCTCCAGAATCTTCTGATTTCAAAGGTGCAACTCTGAAATTTTTTGGCAACTCAAATTCTGGGCATTTTAAAATAGTCAAGGCAGTTAGGGTCAGAACATTTATTTTTGTGACAAAAGTATGAAAATTGGTATGCAGGTAGGTAATTATATAAGAAAAAAATTTCATCCTGGGCATAGAATATAGCTGAAATATTGATGGCTCATTCTCATGAAACCAGTGCATATCCTATTTTAGTCGTTTCCTGGATTCTAGCATTTTCCCAGTGTATTATATGGTTATTTTTTTCTGATTTAAATGATAAATCTCGTCGAGTGCTCGAGGGGGAGTATAGGTTTTATTGGTCAAATACCAGGGCGTCAAAATAGGTGAAAAATCACCAAAAGTGAGCATATTAATGGCATAGAAAGCCTATTTTTCGTAAATAATTAATGTGTTACCATACCAGAGGCCGTTAGGGATTTCTATCAAAAATTCAAACAAATCAATTTTTTTTTAAGGTTGGTGAAAATTGAGATCGTGCTACGTGGATATTTTGTTCCAACGTTCTAAACTTATTTTGAGTAATATATAGGTACATGCGAATATCAAATGAGGCAAGGTCGTGGTTTGAAATATTTTTTCATTAAAAAAATTGATTGTGTAATGAAAGACTATAATTGTGCACAACTAACATATGCACACTCGAAGCCCCCGTTTTGGGCAGTAGCTGGCGTAAAATAGCAGTAATACTAGTAATATGCATTTTTGTTAATCAATAAAATATTTAATTAATCAAACTATTATATTAGATAATGTCACGGTAGGCGTGATAGATTTACAAAGTGAAAAAAATATTTATGACGTATAATATTAATTTTAGCTAAATATTGACTAGAAATATCGTGCTACGTGGATCGTGCTACGTGGATCGTGCTACGTGGATCGTGCTACGTGGATCGTGCTATGTGGATCGTGTAATATCGCCATATTATCGGTCTATACAATTTAAATGGTCAAATTTGATACAGGACTTCCTCCTCTGCCTGCCTCCCTCGCTGCCTGCCTCCCTGCCTGCCTGCCTCCCTCACTCCCTGCCTGCCTGCCTGCCTGCCTGACTGCCAACCTGCCTCCCTCCCTCCCTCGCTCCCTGCCTCCCTGCCTGCCTGCCTGCCTACCTACCTTCCTGCCTCCCTGCTTGCCTCCCTCCCTGTCTCACTCCCTCACTCCCTGCCTGCCTGCCTGCCTGCTTCGCTGCCTACCTGCCTGCCTGCCTCCCTCACTCCCTGCCTGCCTGCCTGCCTGTCTGCCTCCCTGCCTCCCTGCCTGCTTTCATGCCTCCCTGCCTGCCTGCCTCCCTCCCTGTCTCCCTCCCTCACTCCCTGCCTCCCTGCCTCCCTGCCAGCCTGCCTCCCTGCCTTCCTCACTCCCTTTCTGACTGGCAGCCTGCCTGTCTGCCTCCCTGCCTGCCTCCCTGCCTGCCTCCCTGCCTGCCTCCCTGCCTGCCTCTCTGCTTCCCTCCCTGCCTGCCTCCTCGCATGCCTGCCTGCCTGTCTGCCTCCCTGCCTGCCTCCCTGCTTCCCTGCCTGCCTCCCTGCCTCCCTGCCTGTCTCCCTCCCTCCCTCCCTCACTCCCTGCCTGCCTCTCTGCCTCCCTGCCTGCCTCTCTGCTTCCCTCCCTGCCTGCCTCCTCGCCTGCCTGCCTGCCTGCCTGCCTCCCTGCCTGCCTGCCTCCCTACCTGCCTCCGTCCCATCGTCACTACCTGCCTCCCTGCCTGCCTGCCTCACTCCCTGCCTGCCTGCTTCCCTCCTTCCCTGCCTGCCTCCCTGCCTGCCTGCCTCCCTGCCTGCTTGCCTGCCTCCCTGATTGACCGATTGACCAACCAACCGATCGTCCCACCGACTGATCGCCCCACCGATCGATTGACCCACTGTCACATCAGCCTACCAACTAATCGACCCAACAACAAATCGACCCACCGACCAATCAACTGATCGTCCCACTGACCTTCCCAATGACTGACCAATCCACCCACTGATCAATTGACCCACCTACCAATCGAACCACCAACCGACCGATTGATCAACTCATTGACTGATTGACCAACTGACTGATCGTCACTCAGACCAATTGACCCACTGACTGATTGACCCACTGACTTATTATTCCACAGACCAATAGACCTACCTATCAATTAACTAATTGACCCATCTACCCACTGACAGATCAACCCACCGACTGATCAACCCACCAACCGATTGATCCAGTGACCGATTGACCAACTGACTGATTGAACCAACGACTGATTGCCCAACCGACCAACTGACCAACCAATCGACCCACCGACCGATCAACCCACCAATTGACCGATTGACCAATCGACCCATCAACTAATCAACCCACCAATCTTCCCAATGGACCGATGGATTGACTGACCGACCAATCAACCAACCAACTGATCGTCCCACCGACCGATTGTCCCACTGATAGATTGACTGATTGATTGATTGACCAACAACAGATCGACCCACCGACCAATTGACTGATCGACCCACTGACCTTCCCAATGAATGAGGGATTGATTGACTGACTGATCATCCCACTGACCGATTGTCCCACCGACTGATCGTCCCACCGACCAATCGTCCCACTGACAGATCATCCCACCGACCGATCGTCTCACTGACAGATTGTCCCACAGACAGATCGTCCCACCGACCGATCGCCCCACTGACCAATCATCCCACTGATCAATCGTCCCACTGACACATCGTCCCACTGACAGATCGTCCCACTGACCATCAACCAATCAACCCACGAATCTTCCCAATGGACTGATGGATCAACTGACCGATCAATCGACCAATCAACTGATCGTCCCATCGACTGAATGATAGATTCACCAACTGACCGATGGACCCACTGAGCAATCGATCAACCCACTGACAGACTGACTGTCCAACCGACCAATTGATCCATCCACTGACCAATCGATTATTCCACTAACCAATCAAGCCACCAACCGAGCGACCCGCTGACCCGACAACCCACCTACTGATTGACCCACCAACCCAACAACCGCTCAAACCCAGCAATCTCTCCACCCACCCACCCTTCATTTGAGCTAAGAGCTATCGCTCGGATATTACTACATGTCAACTACTCTTAGTCGTTTTAGAAAAGGGTCACTAAGTATGTGTCATTCAGGAAGGGTCACTCAGATGGGGTCACTTATTGTGTCACTCAGAAAGAGTCATTCAGACAAGGTCACTCAGAAAGGGTCACTTAGTATGTGTCACTCAGGAAGGGTCACTAAGAATGTGTCACTCAGGAAGGGTCACTAAGTATGTGTCACTTAGTATATGTCACTTAGTATGTATCTCTCAGAAAGGGTCACTTAGTATGTGTCACTTAGAAAGGGTCACATAATATGTGTCACTAAGAAAGGATCACTAAGTATGTGTCCCCTAGTATGTGTCACTAAGAAAGGATCACTAAGTATGGGTCCCTTAGTATGTGTCACTCAGAAAGGATCATCAAGTATGTGTCACTTATAAAGGGATACTTAGTATGTGTCACTCATACTTGGTAACCCTTTCTGAGTGACCCATACTAAGTGCCACATACTAAGTGCCACATACTTAGTGACTCTTCCTGAGTGACACATTCTTAGTGACCCTTCCTGAGTGACACATACTAAGGGACACATACTTAGTGACCCTTTCTGAGTGACACATACTGAGTGATCCTTTCATAGTGACACATACTTAGTGACCCTTTCTGAGTGACACATACTTAGTGACCCTTTCTGACCCTTGATTAACTAAACATTAAAAACGCAAATAAAAACGATTGTCTCACTCAATTTTAGACTACAATCTAATTTTGACCGATGACAACCCACCAAAACCTGCCAACCAACCAAAATCTTGTTACCAAAATCGTGCTACGTGGATATATCAGTCCAAAATCGTGCTACGTGGATAATTAAGCTAGTTCAATTATTAAGCTTTTGGGGATACATAGGAATTTTTTACACATTAAATCGATCATTCACTTGAAAGTAGAGATGTTACACTAACATTAGCTGTATTTGACTTTGTTTGATTAATTTTTCTGTAGGAACTACAGCAAACGCAAAGTTTGTGGTTTCCTCCAATTGAAAAAAGACAGGGTTTTCATGATAGGTAATTTTGATTATCGGCTTATAAAAAAATTATAATTGTATTTAGTGCTGTGAAAGAGCACCAATTATATGATACTACTTATTTTTCGTGATATCAACCTTTTATATATGATAGAAACATAGATTTTTTTTTTTTTAGATTTTCTTTATTTTGGTGAAATATCCACGTAGCACGAGCACATTTCATTTCACATATGTTCTGTGAACCCTGGTGTCCAATATGTAACTAATAATATTTCAGGGAAAGTTGACCCATACAATAGCCTTTATGACCACATATTTATTTTTACCATCCTCCACTATTTTTATTTTTGCCCCCCCTAGACCTAAATGCACTGCTTCTGTGAGAAACAACCTGATGTAACACCCTTTTTTGGCCATTTTCCAATATGGCCGCCATGAAGTCTGCCTATGCAGGAATAAGGCTACTCAATATTGAGTATATACATGAATCTTTGGTGAATCATGGTAAAACCCAAAGGTAACTTTCACCAGAGAGCCAAGGAAGGTTAGGAGTTGACTTCTGCTAAACATCAATGGCAGCCATATTGGATTTGGTGGCATTATTCTCCTGCGAACAGGTAAAACTGATGGTTATGAGAATATACTGGTAATACCATGGTATATATTCACATATCTTTGCCATCTTATTACCTGTGGAGACACCTTGTGTCATCCAGGCAAACTAGAACCTTAGTTCTTAGGTTTGCCACTAGGTGGCAGCAGGGAGGACATTCTGAGGAGCACATGGCTAATGAGAGAGCATCTGTGAGCAATACAGTTAAGTTATTCAATACACACAAATGTTTGGAGAGTATCTGCATTATGAATGACCAATTAATATGCCAATGCTGCTATAGAGTCATTGTAATAAGTAAGGTAATGGGTCAAAGGCACTCAAATGATCATGCCTGATGAGTGATAATGAGTGCAATTAGAATCAAAGGTTAACATGGGATAGATATTGTACCATACTGTCCCAAGTCTGTGAAGTTCATGGTTTATTCCTGTACCTGGATGATGGCTGGGAAGTCACTAAGAGCCTAGGGTTTGGCGTTGGGGGATGGCAGGGGGGTTTCCAGAAAGGGGGGTTAGAACAATGTAGGCCCATTAATTGTTGCTTGGTTGCTGGGGACACGGGGTACATCCACAAATATTTCTTATTGGGGGTTGGTAGTGTGTACCAAATCTATAAAGGTTTATCATGTGGGTCTGGAGGTCAATTCCCCTGCAGCTGGAGAAAATTCCTATTTTAATGCCATTTTTGGGGCAAATTTTCAACAAAAAGATAAAAGAAAATTGTGGACCTAGCTCCTTATAATTAAAAATTTATCCCCTGGCTATAGGCCTGCTACCTCTCGCATTTAGGTAAACTAGCACCCTAGGCCTTGTATTATTGTCTTTTAGGTTTTATGCACCTCAGGATTACCATCAACAACAATGGCAATGGATTGGTCTCTTTGCATTATTTGTCAGACAGTGACTTCAGAGACTATAACCTGTCCACAGGAACGCATTAGCTTCAATGCAGCTACTAGTTATACACACTTTCTTGAAAATCTTGAAAAGCTGCAACAAGTCTCCCAACTCATCACCTTCAAGGGTTAGCAAGAGAAAAAGTAGAAGCAATTCGTCATCCAATAACATCGTTACCTGATTCCTGCACAACTATTCCTGCTGTGTCCATGAACTCCACTATCTCATGGGCCACCTAACATGCTTCTCAGCAGCCTGAATGTCAAGACACTCCAGCAATTACAGCCTTGCTACCATTGTTTGAGGAGAAGGCCAGTTCTGCAGCAATGGTGAAACATGGTATGCACAACCAAGTATCTTAATCCATATCAGATCCCTATCATGGCATGTGACTGCCCAATATTTAAAATATCTAAGCACATTCAGTGGGCATTTCCTGAAACCTTTGGAAAAGATAAGTTCACCATCATGTTTGGCGGGCTTCACATCGAAAAAACCTGTGGATCACTCCGGGTGGTGTGATGCTCTCACAAACGCTTAAGTAGCCACCATTGGTGTCATTCCTGAAAGCATCACACATCACACGCACACAACATAGTCACCAGGTCACGACACTAGCATTGTCAAAGCTGCAAAGAGATGCATTTGCAGCAAGAGAGAATCCCAATGAAGAAGACACCTTTGGAAAGAAATGATGATCCAACAAAGTCCAACATTCCAGTTTTCAGATCTCATACTTCACCTCGAAATCTTGATTCTGATGTTTGTGAGGGCCCACAGAGAAAAGAATCTTCAGCTGTATGTGGATACTCTAGAGGCATTAATGTTCCTTTTTTTTGCCCTTAATCATCAAAATCACAGTCGCTGGCTCTCCATTTACATAAGAGACATGCTCAGTATCAAACCTAAATTGTTCATGTACTTCTCCAAATGTTGGAGTGTGAACAAAACTACAAATAGGTTCTTGTCCATTCCTATTGATCAAGTGCATTAACAGGAAAATGCAAAGGTGAAGGGCAAAGGCGGTGTCATTGGTCTGACATAGAACCCCACTGCATTGCAGAGATGGATGGTTGCCAGCCCGGAACAAGCTAGACTTCTATCAGAATTTGAGAAGGAGTACCTACCAGAAGATGTTCCAGACTTGAATTGCAAACATCACGAGGAAGGTCTTGCATCCCAAATATCATTTCACCACCAAGTGACAAACCTAGGCAAAGTGATAGAAGAATATGGCAATCCATTTGATGTTGACTGTCCAGAGTTACTAGTTCTCCACACACACTGTTTTGCAGATGAATCCTGGTATTGTTGCTCTGGGGGAGCAACAATACCGGGATTTCAAAAGAAAGGTCATGGATGAACAAACACAAACAATTCAAACATCAATAAAAAAGAACTCCTCCTTAAATCTCTGGCCTTGATGAACTAAGGCATGGAACAAAATCAGACCTTCTGAAATGCCTCTCCAGCCAGTCACAACTACCATCCACAATGCAACATAGCAGCTGAAGGCAGCCATCTTTATTGAACCTCACTCAAGCTATACAATAAAAGAGCAACAGTGTAAAGGACACCAATGTAACTTCAACTGGATCAATAAAGAATCATATAAAATAAAAAAAAGGAATTTACTATATGCCCATGCCGTATATACTGTAAATAGTACCGTTTCAGCATGTGACGTAAAAATACTGTACACTAAAATACGGACCACCTTGTCATACATGTTTATTAAGAAATTGGTTGTTATACCAAATGAAATTGATTTTTTTTTTAAATTTTGGGTATATAGGAAATATATAACGTCCAACCATGCTTGTACAAGTCACAGAACTCGATGATAATTCACCGTTTGTACGGAACTCGGCATAAATGCCTCGGTCCGTACAAACTGTAAATTAGCATCTCGTACTGTGACTTGTACAGCATGGTCAGGATGTTCTATATAAGTACTATCTTTGATGATGCTTCATCTCCTGTCACCTTCAGGCTTAACAAGGTCCAAGGACTATTCTGAGAAGTTTATGCAACTCAGAAAACAGCAGCACATGGCCCAACAACAAGGAAGTCTACATAACTGCAGGTGAGTCTGTGTTAGCCAAAGGACAAAGGTCTGCAATGGAATCATGCAATCATGAGGTAGCAGATATGAGAATCGTCCAGCACGTAAAGCATGCGATTGCTCAAGGTCAAACACATATACAAGTCAGAACCAGGGACACTAATGTAGTTGTAATCCTCATTGGTGTATTCTTCAGTCTGCTGCTCCTCTACTTGTTGCCTTTGGTAAGGCAAATGACTTTTGCTACTATGAAATCAACAAACCTTGTCGGGACTTAGGTGAGGCAAAGCGCTTTGCCTTCTTCCACACACTTACTGGTTCAGACACGACATCCTCCTTCTTTAGGAAGGGAAAGAGGATAGCATGGATGATATGCAAGTGCTATCCAGACGTTACAGACGCATTCTCACCTCCAGATGGCAATACATTCAATGAGGTTGACTGCTCTTCCCAACAATTCAAAATGCTAGAATGATTCACACTCCTGATATATGACAAGACAAGCTCACTGACATCTATCAATGAGGCAGGCGAGAACTCTTCTGTCGGCAAGCTAAGGGAAGTCTGCAGAATATACCACCAACAAGAGTGAATACATTTTCAAAATTCAAAACCCCTGTACCATTATGTGTTCCTGTAATGATGTTGCTCAGGCTTGAATGGTCTTCTCTCTATAACTCGCTTAGCTGTACCAATGAGGCACAGTACATATACACACCCTGCTGAAACTGAGGCACAAAGAGGACAAGTCTTGATAGAATATACTTGACAATGTTTTAATGATATTAGTCTCTCGGTGGTAATAGATTCATGCAAACATGATGGTAATTGCTAACACACAAACCATACAACAGTGTACAGTCCAGTATGTTGTCAAATCCAATGCACACAAGACACAATTCTCACTATAGATCTCAATCCAGTTGTTGACAGTCTTGATCTGACAGTCTTGATATTGACAGACTGTTCCATGTAGTCACATGAACCATTTTCCAATCCATAGATGTTTCAATGTCCGCTTTGTGTGGATGTCTTGGAAGAGTGCAGAAAGCAGGTTCTCTGCTGGACTCTCTTTCCAAGCCATACTGTAGACTCCCTTCCGGGAGAGGATGCCCCAAACGCAACTCCCAACGCCGGGGTGGCATGGAGGCCGGCTGCAGGCCGCTACCCCTCCTTTCTCATGTCTCTCTGCTCGCGGACTCGTGCATGCTGACTCCAGCACCAGGTCCTACTCACCCCCGACTGTGATAGGCTCAGCGCCCATCCAATAGAGTCGAGTCACTCCTGTTGACTGACATCTCTTTGTCTACCGTGCTCAACCCAACCGTTGAGTCACTTCTTTAAACACTTTTTATCAACTGATTTTTGGGCACTGGTATAGTGCACCTCAATGCAAAATGGCATTTCATGTCCCCTATTATCAATTATTTAGAATAAAAATATCACCTTTAGAAGTTTCTGCAGGCAAACTGCCTTCACAATATTTGTTAGTTAATTACTGAATTCATTTTTTCATCTAGGGCACCCTTCTGCACCACGTCACTCCTTCAGGCCAATATTTCGCTGTCAAGTTTGCACCCACGACCAATCATACCTTCGCCAGAGGCCTGGGGCTGGAAAATTGTAAAACAGAGATGGCGACCAATGTGGAAGAACAAACCCATCGCTGCTCAAGCCTGCACTGAACTGATTAGATGCGCTTGCCAATCTAACCAAGGGTGTACATCGTGCAGCTATGCTAAAGCAGGACTGCATTGCACTGAGCTGTATATAACAGCTGTCATCATGTTTGATTAAGCATCTACCAAATAAAGGGCTAAAGAGGAAACCAAATACGATACAATTCTCTACATGAATCGCTTATCTTCGTAAATGCAAAACATGATATTTTAAGTAATTAGACCATATATAACACACAATCAGCAGCTAACTTCTGCATAGTGTATAATATAGCCAACAATAGCTCAATGACAGTCAGCATGTTTATTCAACAGTGCAAAAATACATAATAGGTACAATCTGTTGTTGAGATTTCAATACCAGCTACTGTTGTCATATAATTGGTGATATTTCGAAGTAAATACAAAATGGCCGCCACCTAATTTCTACAAAATATTGAAATTTTCACTATCATTTTATCACATGGTTATTTATGTTTAAAAGGGTGTCTTAATCAATAGTAGATGTCTTTATACACAAAGTAAGTGGACTTTTCCAATAATGACCGATAGTTCATGGTGGCCATATTGGAAAATGGCAGAAAACAGGTGTTACGTCAATATTTCAGCTTGTGTCCAGTACGAAATTTTTTCCTTATGTAATTACTTACCTGCATACCAAATTTCATACTTTTATCACAAAAATAAATGTTCTGGCTTTTTTTTACACTAACTCACCTGACTAAAAAAGGAATTATATGGTGGGGATCATATTGCTTTAAACACTTAAGAAACCTATCATTTTGTTCAGTCCAATCATACATTCTACATTATCAAACAGATAAGGAATCACAATGAACTAATATAAAACACTCAAATGTGGCTTTCTCCTATGTATTTTAGTACTAGTGAGAGAATTTCATGTCTGCATATTCTCCAGTAAATTGTCAGTTTTTGAATAGCTGTAAATATATATTTTATTATGGATCTCGGTTTCATCCTTTCTCGTTTATATTAGTCACTTTCAACAAGGTAGTAGAGTTAAGCCATTCATGGTGGGGGATGCCTTGAGGCAAACCATTCCAGATCAGATCATCCCTGCTTAAATCTAGTATCATGTGTCATATCATTTTGTAAAGTTCTGGTCTCTACATCACGGTTTTGACAAATTACAATTGTTTCTATCTATCTATTAAAATTGTCAATAATTACTACCTCCTATATATAAAAGGCATGATTTTGAGAGGATCTACTTGGAGTTGCTTCCCTACATAGAGACAGACAGAAATAGATAAATCCATGGAGATTGAAATCCTACGAGATTCTGCTGTTCTTTTTAGTATGTTTTCACTCAGATTTGCCTTTTCTCTCATGATTTAGTTCTAGCAATGTTGAAAACTAAATTTGATGGTGTGGTTTACTAATCTCCTTACCCTGGTACAAGCTGTGTGACAGCCTCCACAATTGTAAAATGGTGAAAGGCCCCTGGTACCCATATCATGCTACTAGTCTATCACAATTAGGGCCACCGCCATCAATTTCAATATTCATGATCTGCCGTTTGTTTTTAATTCCTGTTTTAGAATGGAGGCAGGCTGTGAGATTTATGTTATGTTTACTGTCCTCTTGACATCAGGTCTCCCAGCATTGCTATCATGAACTCCTTCATGAAAAAATATACATTAATCACTCCTGTCCACTTTATCTCCGCGGCGACATTTAACACCCTTTCATGGGTGTTTGGTTTTAAATAACTTTACTGGATGTTTATCCCAGATAGTCATACTAAGTGAATCAAATTACTTGATTGATTACATTGCTACCGCAGGACGGTCTTCTACATCTTCTGTCCAGATATCAAATGTTATTGTATCAAGAATATGGTCCTGATTCATGAGTTACAAATTCTGTATATTTCACTAATTGTCTGCAAATGGAGGAGGTTAGAGGGCGGGCTGCTTCGTGGGGTTACAATAGCAAGTAACGTTAGGGCTGAAACAAATAACACCACTCACATTTTGAAGTCAACTCTGAATTTTTTAATAGTACATATATATTTGCAGGTACAGAGGAAAATAGGAGAATCAATAACGGTACATTATATCTATTTATAGAAATGAAAGACTGCTCTATTCAGAGAGTCTTAAAAGACCCTAATATGAATTGGTTACACTACCTTTTTTCTAAAGCTTATCAAACATTTTACAAAGCAAGTACAGATATCTCCAAAGACTTATCGCAAGGCACAATATAACTAACATAAAAGAACGGGCATAAATAAATACATATAGGAACAATCGACAAAAGGAAGACAAATTACATGCCATACTTAGAAAAGTGAAAAACCTGTGGCGTGAACGAGGGTTGCATGTATAAATAAAAACTCAAGAATATTGGGCTAAAAAGGCCAACAATGTTCTACATCGATTTCTTAGAACTCAGAATTGAAAATCACATCTATGAAACACATCAATTGTGGCCCATAACATATTGTCTTGCAGTTGTATCGTGAGTATCATCTCACCCCAGTATTTTCTCCATAGGCTTAACGTTAGGGACTCATACTCCACGGCCGTGAAGGTAGTGTAACCGATACTCAATGGCTGATTGTGTGAAATATTTTTATGAATTAAGGATATCATCGTGTGAAAAAATCACACAAAAATTAGAAGTTTCCTTCTAAGAATTAAATAACAACTGAGACATAAAGAATTACCAAAAGCTGCTTGTTAAATCCCTGTCCGTGACCCCCCCCCCCCCAAAAAAAAAGAAGAAAAAAACATTATGGTGATACATTTGGAAAGCACCTTCTTTAGATGATAATACCGTGTCGAGCATCTGGCTGGCACCTTTCATAAGCACATTGCATCTAAAGGTCCGAATACAGTCGTTACACTCTATGGACCAGCCCGCATGGACCTATATTAATATTTAGAAAAAAATATCATATTGACACAATTCATTCACCTATACAGTGGGCGATCTTCCATGAAATATTCGCAAATGCTAAACAACTATACATTGAACAGGATACAGGAACATAATACATCACAGGACTCCACAACTGTACATATACAACTTTAGAGAATTTTTGTTTGATATCTCCCTGTTTTCATACGAAATGAATTACCATTTCTTTAATTATATTCTTAAACTCATCTCCTTTTCTCAAGTTTTGCACCTCTTCTGGCAGTAGATCAAACAGTTTATTTACCTGATACAGTGGCCCAGACTTAAATATTTCTGTGTTTGGCTTCTTCACCTTAATCTTCTGGTGTTTTTTTTATCTTATCTTCTGTTTCTTTGAAAACAATAATAAGCAAGTACACAATTTCCCATGGTATTTTGTCAACATGTAGCATACCAATGGAGAACACTAAGGAGAACGACCCTGCAGGGGTTACAAATTAACACTTGCTGGTTGGAATACTGTAAAGAGCACAAGGCAGATTCTAAATGGAATTTCAAAATGTATAGGTATAACTCTCGGTGGGATTTGTATTCGTGAGATGAATACGATACACATTAAAACGCACAATCATTACTACATCTCTCATAGGTAGTCATCAGAGTCACTACATAATATGTTCTTTCATTAGGGATTAGAAAATATGGTATTTGTCACCATCCGACTTTATGATGCATAGACTATTCAATGTGTGACGGAGGTAACATCTTGTTTTTGACTGTTACTAACTACAATAAAAGGATTGGACATTCTTATAAAATTTACCTTTTTTTCATTCCTGATATCTATTCCATTGTTAGGCAATGAAATAATACTTCAATTGTACAGGAAACCAGGTCAGGTCAGGTTCAAACTTTGTTTAATATCCACCGACCAGATCTTCACCGACCTGAATTAAGGGTCTTTCATCGGCCATTTGAAAAAAGATGTATCACAGCTATATGTTGTCAGTGGTACATAATAATACTTCGATAATACAGCAGGTTGTGACAATAGCTTCTACTAGCTTGCTTTTAGGGTGACAACTGATATCAATGGTGGCAAGGAATAGTTGGGTTTTTTCAATCATCACCAGCGCTGTTCACGCCACACGCTCTGGGTATGTATGTAGTCTAAGCAAGGTGAAACTAAAGTACCTTTAGCGTAACAGAGTGAATGCGATCACATTTTTGTTGGCTCTTAGTTCAACAAACTTAGTTCATAGATAACCGAAATGGGCGATATAAAGCTGTAATATCCGAAGGAATATTTGGATATATCCTAGGACATTATGGGACTGAGGTGCAACAGAAATGTAAGGATAGATAGTACAGGACTCATCCCTCTAAAGCATCATTAGGTTTTTTTAGTATTATGACCGTCGCAGTCGAATAGAAAGTATAACAATATGTAATAACTTATTACAATGATTCTCATGTTAACAGATTTCACCTTCGCTTAAAATTCAAGGTTGAGTCAGCGGATAGTAAAGTGAAGCGCAAATTGTTCAAGCGAGAGGATGCTGGCAAACTATCTAAGACGTTATGGACGGGATTATAAATATAAAAAGAGTTTAGTGGAAGACCTTTAGGTAGCTGTAGCAGTTCTGGTGCAATACTAATAAACTTCTATTAAGTGTAGAGTGTGTCTCTCCGCCCATCTTTCAGCAATGGCACCAGAATTTACCTGAATGGAAGCTGATTGTCCTTAGTGTGACACGCAGCTACATTTCTTTCTTTCATTCGAAAATTACATTGTACCCCTAACTCCATCGTACGTTATGATTTGCTGTCAATATCGAATAACTATTAAAACCTGATTGAAAAATCTCTCTTTTGTATCAAGTGAGAGTGTCTTTTTTACAGTTCCATCATTTTGGTCGTTCACACGAATTCCAAAAGGTTTGTCACCTTGGGTGAGGTTTTCTCATTGTTGTGTCAATATTCAGTCTGTATATTGCACACGCCTGGTGGCTTGAGCTATGTATGTTGCATTAACGTAATTACCTCAACTTGTATTTTATTCATGTGCCGTAACATCAACTCTGTATTTCACACATGGGCACTGAACTCATTTTGTTGGTTTAGTTGATTTAACGTCTAATAGTTGTCTAATATGGAACACATATGTGATAACTTAAACTCTGTACGTTACGCATTTGAAATTAACTGAACTCTGTACTTTACACATATATGTGACAACGTAAACTCTGCGCTTTACGCATTTGCGATAGCCTGGGCTCGTGATACGTGATAGCATATATATATATACTCAGTCTCAGTGTAATAGTTTTAAGCCTGAACATTTTCACATTTGTGATGCTCTGACGATTTTATGATAGTCTGTAACGTGCAACGTGCAACTTTAATCAGTATCTTCTACATATGTGACATCCTGGATTTCTTATTTACAGAGCTGACCGAGTTGAGTCCATATTTTACACATGTATGTGTTATCATCCATTGATCCTATTCTATCAGTCTTATGCTATACAGAGTTCCCGGTTTTCCAAAAAGTCAGGACAAGTTGATAAGAAATTATAGTCTTGTTTTCCTCTTTTCATGTTGATGTGAATGGAGTCATAGAATATATGTACATGTATATCAGTTATGCAAAAGGTAATATACTTGATTTGAAATACAAGATACATTGCACCACCGATTGAACATCTCATTCACTTTGAGCTATATGTTATGTTAGCTCATGGTATCTAATCTTTGACATTTAATGATAGAAGCTATTGGTAAAACATGCCATATATCTTAAAATACAAATCAAAAAGTCATTAATACCAAAGCAAATGCTAGCATTTCTAGATTAACTATCACAATGCAAGGCCACAGGAACACATCGATTTAATTGTCTATCCCTGTATATGGATTAGCCCTTACAGGTATGCCTTGACAGACTAAATTGTGAAAACACTTAAACATTTACGGAATAGACCCCATGAATTACCTGCATTTTCACATCAGATTACTGATTCCATTCGTAATTACAATTCACTAGTCACTCAGTTTCAAGGCTCTGTATATGTCAGACATATATAAACCAGCGTATACCATTTAAGCGGAATCAATCATATAAAGTTGTAAAGTAGAAATTATCAAGATTCACATACCATATGTAGCAGCGTAGTCTCTGACAGGCACGATTTCATTGTTAGGGCACATCTCAGCACCATTAAGCAAATGAAACACGGATTGATTTCCGATTATACAAACCAACTTTCACCTGTGTCATTGGGTACACTCAGCTTTCAATCATTGAGAGTATTTGAGACATGTGTGAAAATGTCGAGCAGAATTCACACGACTACCAGAAACTACTGGAAACCATTCTTATAGCGAGAAAAAAAGACAACCTTCAGAATGATTCGTTTTTCAGACTAAGGACCTGGTTTTCACTGTGTTTTGAACGTTTAGTTTTACCCTGAGATGAACTACATTGACAATTTTGGTTTGATATGAGTGCATAAATCATACAATTCATTGATACAAGTTACTCACATTCATACAGAATATGTTCCTTTATAACTCGTACACAACTCAGTGTTTGACTATATGCTTTGTTCTTATGGATATTTAGAGTAACATCGATATGAGTCTTAGCCAGGTGACTAGATCGTAAATGTCTGCTATAATAGACAACACTGTGTATAACTAAACCTGTCAACTCTTAGCATGTCTTTTGTATCCGTAACATTTGGAGACGTATATATAGTCTCTGGTCACCAATGTTTGATATCGGTTGTAATGAAGCTGACAACATAGCTTAATTGGATTCCCTAATTATACAGAAACAGGATTACGTAGGAAACAAGCATTCTACTCAGTCCATAACATCGACCTCCTAGGTCAGCCGCTACCCTCTTTGTCCCAGTACACCAGTTTACATTCAGGGCAAATGGTAGTCAAACATTTTCGCAAGGATGGCACTCATGGCCAGCCTAACTATGGTTCTGAATAAAACTGGCAGGCAATAGTGTCCAAGCACCCTCCTTATTTCCAAGACACTGCAGATGTGGACGTAAATGGGTAGTAAACTAATCCCGGGATAAATAAAGGATGCTTTGAGACTCAATAATACATTTCTTAAATGAAAACATGTTTGTCAACTGAACGTCAAAATAACAGCAATACCTAAGGGAAGCCATTAAAAAGGATTTTAAGTGTCAAGTGCATGCATAAGCTTTGGACTAGAGTTGAACAGGAAAGTATAACAACTATTTAACTCAATTATATTAATCCTGCCGGATTGTGGGGGATATACACTTTTTACATTGTGTCTACATATCATTGTAGAGTATCTAAATACATATGCTATGAATTTTCATTATGGTAAATCGCAAAGACATTTGTATATCAACAACAACTGTTTAAATATGGAAATCTAATACCGCTATATTAGAGCTGTCATGATTTCACCAAAAGCAGTATGAAATTGCCTAAGCTTACTTATCTACCAATATTACGTGAAATATACACACTTTTATAGAGAAAAAGCAAAACATCACATATTTGCATACATAAATAATATGCAAAAGTTACGTACTTTGAGCACACTTTTTAAAGCTATACCTCTATTATCATGAATGACTGATTTCTATACTGGTTGATAAATAAATGCCTATAATTGTCTGCCCAAGTTCAGCCATAATGTATCTAACAATGAAGTCATTCACGTGAGGTACAACCCTGGCGGTCGTTGGTGCTGACTAGATTAATTCATGCTGAAATTTATTTCTATTCACAAAACTGCAGTACAGTACATCCACGTCTTATTATAATATCTGTAAAGGACTGTAGAATATTTTATACGAGTGAGTAGTCCCGAGAAGAAACCCCGAGTCTCGAATAGATATTGAATCGTATATCGTATGACTAAAATAGTTACCATAATATTACAAGAATTAACTTAAAATATACATGTACTTAATGTTTAAGTTTCAGTGGCAATTAGGAGCTTGGGTTATGGGTACCAATGTGGGATCTTTGATACACAGCACATCCAGAGGACCCTAGCCTTGTTTAATATGTTGTAGCCAAAATGGAAAGAAGAAGAACCACCAACCATAATATTAGAGTCCAAAAGATTAAAAAAATATATATCAAAACAATTCTAAAGACCAAAATGTCAACACCTACTGGAGCCATATTTGTATGTAATCAGCAAGCTTAGCCTGTGTTGGCGCGTAATCCCATGTGTAATCTGCATACATCATAAACTGGATTCGAAAACATACAAAACTGTTTCTCAATATCCTAAATATGTTAATTATGACAAAAGTCAAGAATTGGCATATACATGGTGGTGTCAAGAGGTCCTAGGCTTCCAGGGTCGACGGTCTCACCCTCTGGTGTGAATATGACAACTTTGGTGTCGGAATCCCTGTATAGATTCATACTGTCAGACCATGTGCATTGAGGGATATTAGTTCAGTGATTGTGAGTGTAGTTTTTGCGATACAGAACACAGGGGATATGGTTATAACCATGGTATGGGGCAGGGTCATATTCTCTTCATACTTTGTTCGCTTTGGTTGTTTTACCAGTTTATCTAAAAGGTCACAATTTAGTACAAAGTATATACAATATCATGCACTATATAAACAACCTCTACAAGTAAAAATTCCAGGACTGGAAGCTATGGACGTAGCCAAACACTATGTTATACTTATTTTATGTTTCCTTAGGGAGCTTTTGTTGTAAATCTGGTGTAGTTCCTTGATATAATAAATGAAACATTTTCGAAGTAATCGATCATACAACAATCCGTGACCGTTTGGATAAGTTCTCCTCGTCAACCAACCTTACTGGTCAACCAGTGCAACACAAGTTTGTCCCATCCTGTCATTCGTGAAAAAAAACCCACCCACAACCCCCACCCTCCAGAACTGTGATTATAGACTGAAAACTCGATCCAATTTTCCCCATTCAACTCGTCTGATAAAAGCAAACTGATTCTATTTAAATGAAAGTTTCTCTAAGCAAGGCTAATATAAGGTGACTACCATTAAAGGCGCTAATATCTTTTTAACCCTGACCTGCATGTGCCACTCTAATCTTCTTACTCTTATTTTCATACAAGAATTATATGGTGTCCGCTTTTTGTGATGACTAAGAACCGATTGTCAAGATAAAGATAAAATGCATAGAGTGATCGCAATATGGTGACTAGAAAATATGTTTTAACCTCATAGGACAATTTATATCGAATGAGATAAGCGAAAGAAACTTTGAGTACACTGCCTTCGTGGTATAACTGCCATAGCATTAATCTCTTAATCTTTGACTCTCTAGCTGACTCCAGACATTAAAAACAATCATTGAAATTCGCTTCCATTCTTTTTTAACGATAGATTCTAACGATTATGGTGGCCTTCTCCTTCGCCTACTCTACTCTATATAACATTGCAAAATCAGTTTCATTCCTATTTGATGAGAACATATTACAGTCACTGCTATCAGGTTGTGATTTAAATCCACCTAATTCTCTTTGGTGTTATATTTGGATATAGAAACCAATAATCTTTATGCAGCTGCACTCAAATCACAAAGTAGACCAATAAGATAATTTCCTGCAACGCATTAAATATCAAGGTAGAGTCATCGACTTTAGGGCATGGCTCACAACACAAATATCTCATTTTACCGTCCTAATATAAAATATACTTTTATCGTCCCCGAGATTCATTAGATACTTTCATTTTGTCTTCGTATTTTCAAGAGGGCGATGTGTGTCATGTTGTTCAAAGTCTGATCATAATACCCGAGGGCCGGTGTAGATATGTAGATTGTATGCCCTGGAATACGACCTGGTGTGGGAAACTGGCAGTTCAAAGCGCATCCTGAGATGAACAATCAAATATAACTGTATTGTGCCACTAGAATGTCCACTAGGAAAAAGAGTGGTACACGGACATGCAATAATACTTCCAGTAATGAAAACTATTCTGGTAAATACTGGTTAGGGTGGTTAGGGGTATCCTTCCTTCAAAGTCAGTAACTCAAAGTAGCTCATGTAGCAGTTTTGTTTTAAAAAATATATATAGTACGCCCTTTCAAGTCTAAATCAAGTTGGGCCATAATATTTCTTTTACAAAGTTCATATATTCTTTACAAAATGCATCAAAGAATTCAAGTGTATTCCTCCACTTAGACCTAATTACAACATGGAAACTACAATCCAAAGTTAATGCAGGAAAGGGAAGTAAATCTACTTAAATAGCATGTTCATCGCGTATTAAACTATTATCATTAGTTTACATGCAGAAATTGACATTGTAATTATTGATATTCATTCTCAAAATCCGTTGAACAGAAAGTGAATTATAGGCACCGATCTGTGTGCTATACAACATGTAAGGCTATTTACAAGTAGGCTGAATGTAAAGGGTTTAACGATCCTTAACGGTGTCAGGAACAGTGAAGGTGGCATTGAACACGGGAACTATCACATCACTATGATCCTGCGCAGGAGACAATTGCATATCTTCATAATCTCCCTCAATGTTACCATCTGGACCATCAACATTAACAGATGAGGTCTGGCTCACACCATTTGAGTCCTGTGGCGATAACTCATTTGGTGAAAGATCAAGGTCAGCAAGGGAGGGGGTTCTTGACCCTTTAACTGCAACATGACTCAAAGTGGAGATAACCGACTCAGTCTCACAATCGAAATCTGCATCAAATGGTTTCTTTCTCTTCATCGCTGCAATTCTCATTGATGTACATTTAGCATATACAGCATCGTTCTCTTTGGTTGACTCTACTGGGGTTCTCTTGCTTGGGAGTTTATTTGCTAAAGGCAGCCTTGACCCACTTGTTGTTGACCTTGGAGAGGATACCTGTGATGACCCTGAACTTGTCCTTGATCTGTCACCTTCTTTGCTACCAGGCGGAGTAGGTTTCTGCTTAGCCTTTGGTACATGGGATGTCACTGATCTAGCCACTGTTCCGTTTTCCTTCTTCTTTTCTTGTCTGTTTTGTGTCTTTTTCAGATTTTCAGCCGTCTTTGCATCCTTCGTCTTGGGTTTCAAAACCTCCTTTGTCGTGGCTGGTTTCTTTGATGGGTTTTTTTTCTCTTCAGACGTTCCTGTTGCAGATGAATTCTGTTTCGAAGTTGAAGGTAGGTTGGATGTCTTCTGTCTGGACGATAATGGCTTGGGCGATGTCTTCTGCTTAGAGGCTGATGGCAGCTTCGACATCCTCTCTCTGTTGGCTGATGGTGCCACAGAACTCCCCTGCTTGATGGACGCTCCACCCCCAGCTGACTTTGCTTTCCGTATATTTGAATCATCCTTAGCAGACCCATGATTTATAGCAGAGCTTGGCTTGCTATCCCCGACAGCTCCACTTGCCTTAGCATCATCACCTTGTGAAACAGAACCCTTAGCGTTTTGTTCATCACTCTGTTTTTCTGAGTTCTGCAATAATTCCGCACAACACGCTCCAGCATTCTCAGCCTCAAATGGCTCAGCTGTTTTTCTCTCTGGTAAGGGTGCTGCAGTATTTTCCAAAGGCCCGGCTGGACCTTCGGTTCTCTCAGCATCGACAGACTGTGTTGATGAAGATGAAGATGCTCCTTTTGATAACTTCAGCTTTGCAGGTGTTTCAGAGGTTTTTGTTGTTGATGTACCAGGTGTTGTTGGAGTGAGTCTCGTTTGACCAGGTGGTCTTGGAGACGATGCGCCCTTTTTAGATGATGGGGTTTGTGGTGTACGGCCTCCGCTTCTTGCACCTGCAGGACTTGGAGTGTTGGAAGAGGGAGTCTTTGCTGAACTTCCGGGCCGACTGCCTCTTGCTCGCTGCCTAGATGGAAGCATGGTTGGACGGGCCGCAGCTGTTGTCTTATGAGGCTTTGCATGGAAAGATATAGTGTGTATGTTAAAATGTTGAAAGTGAAATTCTGGTCACCTAAAGATTGATAGACAGTGACATAAATAGTTCAAATACTCTGGGACTGAAGGGCCAGCGCAATGGAAATACTTCACTTTCTAGAACTTTCCCCGTCTGTTATGTTTTCTTATATAACATTCATCAAAGTCATATAAGTTGGATGTAATTAGGCTCCATAAAGTTTTCTAGATCATTCTAAATCATTTACGATTTAAGGTGGGGATGGCTAGGACTAGATTAGTAAATAAGAGTGACTATATACCTTGTTCGGTGGTTTCTTAGCTTCTTCTGGCACAACAAAGGATCCTCCTATAACCAAACACAAACAATATTAATACGCGTCACATTAACAAAGGTAGATCCACTGCAGTACAATGGTGTCTTTAAAAAGTTCTTTGCAAGACACCGATTAACTAGTTGCTAATTGTATGAATGTTTGTAGGAACGTCTTATTTCTGAATAGAATGTTTTACTTCTGAATAAGCAATACAGAGTAGCTCAGTTTCCACTATATCGAATCATGTTATTTTAACTGTTTCCAATAATGTGAAATGTGCAGTCTTTTATTATCATTTGTAGCATTTTTCACATTTCCAGAGTTAGATCTACTGTACACAGAATTGGCAAAGTTTTCATGACTGTTAACGTTATTTAGCGGATAGGGTACATTGGCTAAGTGAGAACTCCCTCATTATTGGGACTCTGCTCGCTCGAATCAGTTATAAAAAGGTATTCAATTCTTAAATATTCAATTTCTCAATACAACGACCTGGACTAAACTCAGTGTTTGCACTGACCTTCTTTGATGGTGGCCTGATCAGCGGGAGACAGTGTTTGCCAGCCATCCGTGCCTACAAGAAGGTGTACATACTGATGCATGTACTGTTCACAGGCTGCAAACAAGGCCTTCAACAAGCTGCAGAAGTCCTGTGGAGCAAAATACAATATGAAATAAATTAGTTAGTGATTTGAGTATCAACTAGTTCCCTTTCATCTCAAACGATAAATTTCGTTTGCGGCGCTGAACCCTCCCCCCCCCTCCCCCTTACTGGGAACTAAAAAAATGATGATAACTGTGTTCCCTGGTCCTTGAGGCTGGTACTACAGTGTATGTGTACTCCAACCAGAGCCCTATCTTTTATTCTCTATTGCTGTTATACCAAATATCTACATGGGATCGTATAGTATGAAGTTGGTTCCTGGTGTTAGCTATGCATTCAATGTGGTTGGTATCGTAACTGCTCAATGGTTTCAGGGATTTCAGGGATTTTATCCATGCATTATCTATGGGCAGTTTGTCAGTAAAGTAAGATACATGGGGTTCTGGAAATAATATGGGGTTACCATACACAGGCTTCATTAAAGCTTTCAAATACTTAGACAATGTTTCTGTATTTTATAAAATCCTTGATTTCAGGGATTTCCCAGTACTTTTGACATCCCTGGACTTAACTATAAAATTCAATTCGAAATAGAGTAATACAGTACCTGGCTCCAGTCGCAGTCTTCAGCTTCAGCTCGTTGTGCAAGCTGTCTACAGTGGAGGTAGTTGCGGCAGGCCGACTGTACAGGCATATTCTCCACCCCACGCCGCATGACGCCAAGAAGCATGTCCATACCAAGAGCCATCGTCTACAACCCAACACAAAACAGTATTGTCAAGCATTTGATAGAGTTCACGAAAAACCGAAAGTATAAACAGATTGGAAAGATTGATATAAACCATAATATTGCTTATTATACCTATTTAAACATTTCTTAAGGTTAAGTGGTTGTACTAAGAATAGAATAACTCATATGAAATTTGAAACATGTCCAAAACTTCGAAAACTTAAATATTATCTTTTTTTTTTTTTTAGACTCTTATTTTATCTGGCAGCGCTCAGCTGAGTACAAGCTGGTTTCCTTGCACCACCAGAGGTGGATTTTTTTTACAATGTTTACATACCCTTTTTTCATATGGTATAATAGGTGAACATAAATACAATATATATTAATAAAATTAGCTGTAAGGTTAGGTTCAATGTCAACACCGTTTGATTTTAGATTAAATGAGTCTCTTTTGTTTGGGTCCTCTTTGGTAAATTTTGATAAGGTTCTCCAAAATTTTTTATTATCACTAGCATTAATCTCCAATAGCTCCTTGATGTAATCACTTTTTGCTTGTCTAACCCTAGTATTTGCAGTATTTCTTGCTTGTCTGGCATTAAACCAGTCAACATTAGTGTTGCTTTTGCGGGCTTTACGTAACAATCTATCTTTATCTTTAATAATTTCGAGTACTTCATTAGATAACCATATTTCTCGTTTTTCCTTAACCGTGTAGGTTTTTATCGGACATTGTCGGTCGAGTTCTTGGGTGATATTATCCAACATTATTTTCCACATTTCATTTGGGTCGTTTGATCTAAAGAATTTTTCCCAGTTACAATTTAGAAGGTTTTTCGTGAATGTGTCTTTACAATAATTTCTCGATGAACGTCCGTTAAAAGTTACCTTTGTGTGGGTTATCTTCTTTTTCTTTCTTATTAGGAATATTCCTAAGTGGTCACTGATGTGACTATTTGATAGGCCCGCTTCCGAGTAGTTATCATTATTAACGAAAATTAAATCAAGACAGCTGTTTTTAGTGTCGCTATAGCGTGTTATATTCCTTATAAGTTGCTTAAGACCAAGTGAGGATTCAAAAAGTTTTAGTTCTCTATACTCTGGGGTGTTTGTACTCAGATAATCTACATTAAAATCTCCCAATAGAAAAATATCTTTATTGTTACCGGTGTTGATTTGTGTAATATCTTCAGATAATTGTTAGGTAAAAGCATTTACACTACCATCTGGAGGTCTATAGATACTGGCTATATATATAGCTCTAGTGTGTGGTAAGAGGATTTTGACCCATATAGATTTGAGATCACAGAGGCTCTTGTTCAAGCCTTGCTTACTTTGGGTTTCAAAGTTTAGATCTGCTCTGACATACATACAAACCCCTCCCCCCACCTTAATTTTACCTGTGTGTATATCTTCCCAAGCTCTATCACATCTGATAAGTACATAACCAGGTAAGTCGACCAAAAAAGACGGCATGTCTTCCGTCAACCAGGATTCGGAAATACAACATACATCAATGTCCGAGTCGACTAAGATCTGGTGCATCAAGTCAATTTTAGACCATAAACTCCTAGTGTTAAAGTGCACTATATTCAGGCCACTACCAGGGTTTTATCTAGATTCTCCATAGTTCATGAGCTGGAATATCCCCAGCGATTGCTAAACCAGGTCGACCAAGTGAGACCGTGTACACACCATCCATTAACAAAATTCTGAACAGATTACAAGTTCTAAAACGAAATCACACCCACCGTTCCCAGCGAGAGGAATTTCCCCGTCGTGAGTACTCGAATGAGATGTTTACCGAGGTAAGCGATGCAGGACTCTGTGAGGCGTGTCGTCATGGCCACCACAGGCTCCGCCCACCTCACCTGGGGCATGACAGCGGCCAGTCTGTCAGCATCCATCACCACATCTAGCAGTGTCGACGGCGACTGGGGACCAGAGACACGGGACGTAGCAATATTACAACCCAGAAGTAATTATCTCCTACTAGACTGACAATCCATACTTCAAAAACAGGGATGAAAGTAGGGACTGTCGAATAAATCGGGAATTCAAATGCGTAAAAAAGAAGCATATATAACCCTTTTTAAAGATATAATGGCCATGAATCGATAGTATTTAAAAATAAGTAGATATTGTCGGACAACTTCCATCCCTGCAAAAAGTTAAAACACGTGCGCACTGATGACAGACATGGGACTGGGGAATTGGAAAAGAATCCGGAAAAATCGGCAGGAGTTTGGAGGCCGCCTAGAACGACGGTAGGGGACCAGGGTGTGAAGCCCCCGGCAGCTCCTGAATTTTGAACTATTCCTGGCCTCCGCTGAGAGCTAAAACGGCCAGAATTGTACAAATATCACACACCATTTGTTTGAAGATCCACACCCCGATTGTTTCCTCGCGGTTTACACTAATCTATACAATGTTCCTTGAGGAGGAAAATAAATCTAAAAAATCCGATGCATATAAATATGGTTTACCTCGTTTTCTTGGATCGGAAAAGTAGTATCATTCCTAATAAATCTGCACCTATACGAAGTACCGATTAAGTTCTATCTTCTTAAGCCTTGGCATAGGCACATGGGAAAAATATTCTGGGAAAATGATAGAAGGATCTACTTACGATTTCGCTGATTACATGACAACAGCATTTGTCGAGAACCTCCTGTGGTAGAAGGGCGAAGGGCTTGGTTGGCCAGAGCCGCACAAAGTGTTTGGTGCTCCAGCGCAGACAACGCTCGTGGAGCTCCTCAAAGCCGAAGGAGAAGGTCAGTGGCAGAGTCTCACATACTCCCACGAGGCATCCAGAACACGCCTGTCGCGATCGGAAAACAAATGAGTATATTTGACTTGCATTTATAAATACAATAGTAGAACTTCTGTTTAAAACTTTCTCCATGTGGTGCTTTCCTCTTTCCCGGTGTGGGTGCGGGTAGCTTCGTGCTTTACAATAGTAGAACTTCTTTGAATAGACTCAAACTAAACTTGCTGTATTACTGTTCAAAATGTGAACACCAAAATGGCGGCCGCTCTTCTGTCTAGTTGTCTTATGTACTGAGTAAGGTGGTTTAACCATTGAAATACATCTGTTATGTGCAAACATTGATAACTGGTATAATAGAGGAATCAGTCAAACCGTCGAAATAACTAAATTCTGGAACGACCATGAAAGATTCAGCTAAAACTACCATTATGAATCAATATATGAATGAATACGAGAGGTTAGTTCTCACACTAAGGAAGTGACCACAGAGACAAACAGACCCTCCTCTGGGAGGGAGAATCTAGCCTGGAGACATGCTTTCTCCGCTTGGTGTCTCTGCTAGAGTAGCTAAGTAAGCATGGTAGACAGGTAGGCAGGGCTTTGTCAAGCAGTTGTACAATCTACAACCAAATTACTACAACCCTAGAAATACAATAGTGTAACCGCATCTGAACCAAATGTAGTAATCTGAAAATATTATTGTGCGGGGAAAGTAAAAAGTACCTTATGGAAAAAGTGGCAGTAGTCCCGTTTGAGTAGAAATGCAGCAATGTCCTTGATGCCAGCGATCCCATACATGTCGCTAACCACAACCAACTCGCCAAGGTCACAATCAGGTGTCAGCTGTGCACGTCCTCCATATACGAACAGCAAAGCCTGCTCTACAACAGCCGCACTTACCCTGTGTGCATAGACGAAAAGGTAAGTATTTTTGTTCACGTCCGTTTGAATATAAAATATTTCTGCAATTTATTCTGAAATAAAATATGACTTGAAACAAGTCAGAGTGCATTGCTTACAAAGATTTTTCATTGTTTTGTCCAAGTATGTTTTCCAAAGTGATACATGGTCCATGTCGTCCAGCTTTAGTTCTTGGCAATCTCGCTGCGAGATTTAGTACCTCAACGACTAAAACTTTTGCCTCTGTAATATCACTAAGAGAAAACATGGTCGAACTTCTTGATCTTTTAGAAAAATAATAACCCTTTTCTAGTTTTTTTTAAAAGGTTTTTATTTACCCTGGAGTTGAGGTTTGGTGACTAGCACCTATCTTCCACCTTCTCCAGCATTATGGTTCCAAGGATGCAGAGTTTTTCAATGTCTGAAACGTCTCCAACGTCATAGATAACTTGGTAGTTTATGTGACCACTGTATGGTGTACAAACAACTGTTTCTGGCATCCATGCCTGGCTTCAATGTTGAAACAAAACCTCTTTTATTTTTCTACTTTTTTGCTTTTCTGACCAAGAACAGTTCCAACCTGGAGGCTACATAGCAACATGGTCCATTTGACAGGAAGTTGTCATCATCAAGGTAGCATCGACTTTGTATATAGGTGGTTTTTTTGGCCACGTCGTAGACTCAATGTTTGAATTAGCATACAGAATATAATTGAAGACTTACCGCTCTAGGTTGACTTCCTGGGCACAACTCTCTCGCCACCCACCGCTCAGCATAGCCGAGAAGTAAGAGGATCGGGCACACAGAATAAACCTGGCACGACAGATCCAACAGTCAGTGCATGCAATTTGATGTTTACCTAACTTGGAACCTAATTTAACTACAAAGTACACTGTAGCAGTACAGTCTAATCAAACCTTGTGTTTCAAATATATTCATTATACCTATACTTTATATCATGTTAATACATGTTAACACAATGATCACCTATTAGTTATTTTTAAAACCAGTGGCGGTGCTACGGCAACCAGTAGCGTGCTGGGATACAGAAGGTGTTCTCTACTGCGTCCTTGCACTCCATGATTCTAAACACTGCATTCCTACTGCTTAATACAGAAAAAGCACATTGACCATTTATTTCTATTAATGACGAAGCGACGATTTCGTGGCACAGATCGTACCTTATTCGAGGTAAACATATTTAACTTTCGGGCACCTCTATATTTGCTTTGTATACTTTTATTTTCGCGGTAACATGATTTCAGTCGTGTACAATGACCCTTTGTATTTTGTTGGAACAAACTGCGTTGATGGAAACGCCATACTGGACTGGTTAGTCTTTATAGTATTTCAGACTTTTACTGTCAGGTGAGAATGCACTAAGCCCAGAGCCCAGGGGGCCAGCTATTGACCCATTACTACTTCCATGAGATAACTCCCATACCATTTCCTTATCTCCAACAATTCCATTTAAAATCAATGAATGGAAACAGTTGCAGAGCGAGCGATGGCGAGTATTTTTTTAAACATTTTCCTCATGAAATTACTTTACCAGGTATAAAATATAGACTAATATCTTGCAACCTGTTGGTCGATACCAGAGAAATTCACCACTTAGGAAATGATTTTAACCTGTGATTTTATCTTTTTTTACCTGTGTGCCGGGAACCGTTTTCCCTGGGCCGTGATGATAATGTCCGTGTCACATTTATCCAGGTACATGTTGAGCAGGTCTGAGGCCAGCGGGCAGCACCCAGTGCGAACGTCCCATGTTGTATGCCTAGCTGTGTCACCACTCTTCTCTTCAGCTACCATACAATATATCCAAAAGTAAAGTAAAAGCTATCATTCCTTATGCAATGGATATTGAAGTTTGATCTTCGTAATGTATTATAGGTAGAAAATGGTCTGTGTATAAAATGCATACCTTTCATCATAACAGAAGACATTTCTATAGGGAACAACGTTTTCTATTTAGCCTGCAGTGAATGGGAACAGAGTTATAGGAGGATCATCCTTATGCTGAACAGATATATCAGGAATATATAATTAACAGTAAAGGATAAGATATGAATAGCCAGTGACAGGCGGATTCCATTTTTCCAATACAGTGTTTATTTAAAAAAAACATCTAAACTTTTACAATTACGATTACTCGATCTACATAACACATGCTTTATTTTATTCAAATTCGTCTACATTTGCGATAAATGAAATTGCTGCTCCCTGAGGAGCTCTACCTAGTGTCCTTCTAATCAAATCGCATTTTGACTAACCTGGTGAGAACACGTCTCCATTTGTCGTCTGCTCAGTCATTACCTCAGTTTCAGGGTGGAAACCGTTGCCATTAGCGTCGACCTTGGTCTCTGACGTCAAAGGTTGGTTGTCAGCGTCGGCAACGTTCCATATTGACGATATGACGCGATCATCAGTGTAGACAGAGCTTTAGAGGAATATCAATACAAAATAGGGAATCAAAAGAGTGTTCGGAGCTTTGAGAGCACACAAGTCTAAAATAGATAAAAATACACGACCGCAGATTTCTAAGCATGACTAGAACAAAATTACAGGTACATTGAATAAAATCAGCAGCATCTGACAGAAAACGTAGATTTGCTTGTGATTTCATTTTATCTTTTGATGTAAATCGAAAGTAAATCAAAACCTATACTTTTTCCTTTATTAATATACCTATGGCCAAATGTCTATGAAATACTACCCGCTACTAGGGGTGTAGTATAAATAATGTTCGGGCTCACCTTTTTTCTTATATTCTTTATTTAACCTGTAATCAGCCTTACGGCCAGTATGAGCTACCTTTACAGTGATCAACTAGGTAGATCAATAATCCAGAAATTGAGTGTACACTTCACACAAAATCGCTCTATTCATAGTAGCTTGGGGGGTACAAATTTTCACTCATTTTTGTCAACAGCAATACTATTGATCTTATACATAGTTCCATACAATTTAGATTAAACAACATAAAGTATAGCTTTTTCATTTTTGTCTTAAACATTGTATACTGATCAATTTGTCTCAATCTGGAAGTAACCTATTCCACAAAATGGCACCTCTGTAAAGTACACTCTGTTTATATATCTCAAGACGAGGCCTTTTTAGTAATTTTACAATAAACGTTGTAGCCACACATGGATATGACAGCTCCAATAAGAGAATTGACTATGAACAAATGGCAATCTGACTGGAACCAGCAAATAAGAAACAAACTTCCTAACATTCATTTAACTGTGAATGGGAAGAGAAACTGTGTGGGATTAAGTCTTAGTGAACAGGTGAAGTTGACCTGTCTGTAAATAGGTCACTCCAGACTTACACACAAATATCTCCTGAAAGGGGAAAATCACCCATTATGCTAAGCATGCAATGTACCCATAACTGTTCAGCATATCCTGCTGAACTGTAAAAGGGTACAAGAAAATAGAAGAAAGTACTTGGAAAACAGTATCAACATGAAAATGTTGTTTGAAACTATTCAAACGAAAGATATCATCATGTTTCTGAAAGAGACAAATCACTTTGATTGTATATAAAATATTTGAAAACATTGAAAAGAATTACACTGAAATAAGTCTACGAAAGTGAAAAGCTAAATCATTGATAGTCCCTATATACCCTCAGGGTCCCCTGGGACGTTAAACCACAAACAAACAAAAAACAAACAAAACAATTGCCGAGTGTTCCTGTGAGGTAGTGAATGAGCATTAACATTCATGTCAACGGGTGTGAATCAACGAGTTAGTAGGTGAATATAATGGCATTTTCTCAAGAAATTGAGGTGGATTATAATAAGAAAACGTATCAAGTGCATCCATAGCGCTGCAGTTCTTGGCCTTTTGTCTATCAACGACGGCCCGACCCCAGAGGCGGAGGGCCGTAGTTATAGGACTAAAACCTCGAATGGTAATCGTTACAGGCTCACTAACTACGTTTTCTCTTATTTTCTACTTGACTGATAACAAAGAGGACATGCATAAGTTTTCTCACCGGATAAATGCCTGCAGTCCAGGGACGTCATCTGTTTCTATAGTAACTGATTCCGCGTCTGTCCCTCTGATGTATTTATTGAAGAAAGACGGTGATCTAGAACATAATTGTATGAAATGGTGTGAGCGTTATGTATCGAGACCTTTTTGTATCTATAAACGATAAATCATTTATTAGAAACTAAAGGGGAAATATCTTTCGAAAATTAAGTTATATTAAATGAAACATGTGTCAGTTTTTTTGTACTCTTCATTTTTTCAGATCATGACTTGAAAACTAGTGCATTATGATTGCTTACTGTTGCCCAGTGAAGGTTATCTACATTGCACCATGGTTAACTATGATGGTAAGTGGCATTTACCGTTGTTTAATAATGGCGGAGTGCACGTTCATCATGACACCTGGCAGCATGATGACAAAATCTGAGTGAGTTCCCTCCTCATAGAGTCTGTCAGAGAAAATGACATCAATTAGACATTATCCCAAAATATGGTACAAAATTTGAAGTCAGTCATAAATGATGTTCTTAGCCCATACCACCCTGCTACCGCCACTCATACCTGCATATTAGTATACATGTGGTTTATTTAAGAGGGAGGTGGGCATCTGCCAAACAGGCTTAGTGTAAAAACTCACAGGGGATTCAAAGGCTGACGTTGCACGGGGGTGGGGGGCTTTTGTAGGTATCCAACAAACGCTAATTTATGAGCTATCACCTGTTACACCGCTGTGCTGCTCCTCCACTACACCGATTGCTATGGCCACCTGTCGAATGGCCGCCGTGTGATCGCTGTGCGGCCACCGTATGGTGCTCTTTTCTGGTCATGGAGTCAGCCCAGTGGAATTCCCCTTATCAGCACATAAATTCATCACATGGATGGTCTTCTATTTGGGGCATGTCAACAATAATACAAAAATCATGGTTCCATACAGTGTCGGGTGTTAAGTTACAGATGTAACCTCACCAAACCTGGATATGTAATCCTTGCGCATATATGTCATAAGAAGCTCCTTAAGTTGACTTGGCAACATTTTAGTTTCAGGACGTTTGTGCAGCTGCTCGACAGTGTATGCCATGGTCCGATTAATGCAAATTATAATTTTATTGCTACCTGCGTAGACATCAGATAATGTAACTTATTAAAAGTAAATAGTTTTTGTTGAATACGCTTTATCTTTGCGGGAGTACTTTTCAAAACTTAAGCAAGAGTCCACAACGATCCCTAGGTGTGCTATGCGAAAGACATATTCTGTCCAGGTCCCCCTGGAGATTTGACTATACTATTTCTGACCTATTGTGCGACGTGTACAAGACAATGTCATCTGCATATAGAGTACAGTGACAATTCTCCACTACACTCACAATATCATTCAAAAAGTAAATGATGAGCAGGGGGCCTAGTACATGTACAGACCAATGGGGTACTCCATATGTAATGTTGGCCCAGCAGTTTGAGGTACTGTCATTAAACTCAACCCTTTGCTTCCGATTTCGATGACCAAAACTAATCATTCTTTAAAACGCTCCCAGATATGAATGCCCCTCCCCTCCGTGTACAGTTTGTTCAAGTGTACCTTATCATTCAGTTAGTCAATTCAATACAGACTGGACAACAGGCCTTTAAGTTGTATTCTGAACCATGAATCTCTATGTCATGAAAATATCTTACCTCGTCATGTCTGTTTGTAGGTGTCGAGCAAGCCGAGACTCCAGACGTTCACGTTCCTGTGCCTCTTTTTCTTGGAATGCCAAACTTACCCCAGCTTCCTTGGGCCGTGCCATCTTGGTTCTAATAATGAAATAAATATTCGTGATAAATAATCAAGTAATAATATGCATACATATCACCTACCCCCAGACCAGGAGACAACAATCTAAACCTTCAATAAATACACATCACAAATGCATATTAGAGAAACATAAATTCATTTCTAAAGAAAATCATGCCCTACACCCCAGGGGGAGGGCAGACTTTCAGATACATTTTCTCGCAAAATCTCCACAGAGAGGGAAAAAATAAGGAAAAGTTTCTATAAAAGCATAAATTCATTTTTCGCTAATTGAAAACTGAGTCTCAGCAGTCAAAATTTTGTCAATGTGCGCATAACCAATCTCTGGAAAAAATCAACATCTAAATAGGTAAGCATTAACAGAGACCAGAAGATGAATCACAACAACTCTTCTTAGTGAAGTAAAATGTCATGATCATACGCATAAAGGGGCATTTTGCCATACTAACATATTATATACAATGTACATGTATATCATATTGATCATAATCGACATTGGACACAAATATGGTTTTAAAGAACATAATCGTTAATAAAACAGAGTAATGTGAAAATAAAAATAAAATTAATTAAAATCCCAAAAACGTCTCAACCACCTGGGTGCCCGCTGACGACTGAGCGAGGTATGGCAGTGCCGACAGCTGCTTGGTACACCGACGGTGGCGTTCCCTTACATTAATACTATGAACTAGACCAGTTCAGATCCATAAATGTAATATAGATATACAACCTCAAGATATAGGCCAATATATGATGGATATGGTGGCTTTAAGTGGTTACAGGATAAATTTGGGTCTAAACGATTGGTCGCTTCCCAATCGAGAGGAAGGAATAGTTCATGGCGGTCCCTTTTGGAAGCCTTGAGGAAAGCTTCTCCTATGATGGGCACAGGTTAGCCACATCCGGAAAATCTTTTGTGCAGCGTTCGACGAAAATACAGGTCCATAGTTTGGTGTACAGAGCAGTTAAGTACACCATTCATATCCTGGGATTCGACGGTGTCAATTAAGTTTATATGTGACTGATACCTCTAATGTGAATTTAATGGTTGTATTGACCCCATTTAAAGGTAATTAACAAATCCATTTACTTCATCTGATCCACCGGGCCAGACGGGAAAAGATTATATCCATGACATGAAGCTACAGTAATGGTTGCAGTGTGTAGGGGGGGGGGGGGGGGGGGGCATCCATAAAGTACGTACGCAGATTTTCCTGGAAAATTGACCCCTCCCCCCCCCCCAACCCCCTGTTGCACAGCATACGCTTTCCATGGACCCCCCCCCCTTGTTGCGTATGTACATTTTCTTGACCCCCCCCCCCCCCCCGCCCTTTCAAACACCTGAAGCAGGATTCATATGTAGGCATAATGTACCTGAGACAGGTGTACTTCACACCTTTTCCTCAGTCTCTGACAAGTTTCTCCCAGTACTGAAATCTAGCAGCAGGGTGTACATCTTGGCTTTTCCCAAAAACTTTGGGTTTCTTGAAAAGTGGCAGATTGGGTTCTCATCGAATGGGTACATATATCTCACCAAAATGCCCCTCTCTGAAATCAAAATTTCTTGAGATTCTGTAATTTGGGAATGGAATACGTTGGGAACAATTGCCAAATCAATCTTAAGTCACTACCGTTCAGGCAAGGAGTACATCAATCCCAATCTCAGAACAGTCTCACAACCATACGGCTCAACCAGACTACTATTTAACCATACTGCCCCTCACCAAATTGCTCCTGAATCATAGTGCCCCTCCACCATAGTGCCCCTCCACCATACTGCCCCTTCACCATGCTGCCCCTCTACCATACTGCCCCTCTACTATTTTGGTCCCTCTACTATACTGTCCCTCCAACATACTGCCTTTTTACCATACTGCTCCTCCACCATACTGCCCCTCAACATCACTTCCCCTCTACCATACTGCCCCTCTTACATACTGCCCCTCTACAATACTGCCCCTCTACAATACTGTCCCTCCACCATACTGGCCCTCTACTATATTGTCCCTCCACCATACTGCCCCTCCAACGTACTGCCTTTTTACCATACTGCTCCTCCACCATACTGCCCCTCAACATAACTTCCCCTCTACCATACTGCCCCTCACCCATACTACCCCTAAACCATACTAACCCTCAACCATACCGCCCCTTTACGATACTGTCCCTCCACCATATTGCCCCTCCACCATACTGTCCCTCTGCAATACTGTCCCTCCAACATACTGCCCCTTTGCCATACTACCCCACTACAGTACTGCCCCTCCACCATACTGGCCCTCAATCATACTACCCCTCCACCATACTTCCCCTCCATAATACTACACCTCAACCGTCCTGCCCCTCATGTATACTGCCTCTCAACCACACTGCCTTTACGCTATACTGCTCCTCTATCATACTGCCTCTCAATCATACTCCCCTTAATCCATACTGCTTCTCTACCATGCTGCCCTTAATCCATACTGCCACCTCCTCCACCATACCGCCCCTCAATCTTACTGCCCTGAACCATATTGGCCCTAAACTATACTGCCCTCATAGGGAACTATGGCGAGGAACAGTGTAATTTTGGGGCAGTATGGTTGAGGGGTAGTATGGTGGAGGAGTACTATGGTGTGGGGCAGTATGATGGAGGGGCAGTATGGTTCAGGGGCAGTATGGTTTAAGGGCAGTATGGTCAAGGGGCAGTATTGTTGAGGGACAGTATCATTTAGGGGCAGTATGGTGAGGGCAGTATCGTTTAGGAGCACTATGGTGGAGGGGCAGTATGGTAGAGGGCCAGCATTGTGGAGGGGCAATATGATTCAGGAGCATTTCTGGTGAGGGGCAGTATGGTTAAGGGACAGTATGGTGAGGAGCAGCATGGTCAAGAAGTGGTATGGGTGAGAGGCAGTATAGTTAGGAGCAGTATGGTTGAACGACAGTATGTTTCAGGGGCAGTTTGGTTCAGGGGCAGTATATCTTCGGGACAGCAGAGTGAGAGGCAGTATATACAATTTGATTCAGGGGCAGTATTCTGGAGGAGCAGTAAAGCTGAGGGTCAGGGTCTTTGAGGGACAGTAAGATGAGAGCCAATATGGTGAGAGGCAGTATGGCGAGGGGTAATATGATTCAATATCCCTATCCACGAACCTACTTAGCAACCTGCCTCCCCCCATCAACATACCGGGTACCCATCTCGCCTGTTACCCAACCAACAACACTCCTGGTATATATTAACACACACACAATGCCTTCTGCTAGGTCGATGTAAACGCTGTACAGTGTTTACTTGCAAGCAAGCTTGTCGAAAATGTCTTATGATAGTAGAACCCTTTTACATGAACCGTATGTTCTGAGTAAATGTGACCCGGATTTGTTGATAATGTGAAAACGAAAAAGAAATAGAGAACACAATAGATCTGTGGTGGTCGCCGCCTGTCTAGCAGGTTGGATGACCCCAATCCGGAACGCTAGTTCCAGGCAGGATCCCACCCTACGCACTTACGTAGGTTGGTTCGGTTTTCGGTTAGTTTGCACAGACCTATTCACACATAACACAACAACGTCACTTAATAAACAAGGGTGTTTATTAATCACTTACTTCCCGGAAAGATCTGGAAGATCTTCCCCACAAGTACAGTACCCTAGCACATAAGTGCTAGGTAACGCTGGATAGGCCAATCCGGAGGATTAGCCTAACCACCAGGAAGGTTACAAGAACCCGCCTGCAAAGTGAGGGCCCAAGGATCCGTTCCGTAGAAGGGACGCGCGAGGACAGCCTGTCGACCTACTGTGAACGCTGAGTATATATACTAAGCGTTACGTAATCCCGGTCTCCGCCGCGCCACTCTCGGTGCGGCGTTGTCCGGAATCACTGCACAGTAAGGATCGGCATATCGCGCCACCTTCCGTGAAACAAACGAACACTGCTGGATTCCCGTCCCACTACATTACCCCTCCAAGGGGGGAACCAAGGCAGCCATTTTGCTGCTAAGGGACTACCCAATTAAAAATTACAACATATATCCAGCAGTTCTTGGTCTACTCTCTAGCTTCCTGGTGTTCACAAGAATTCACTGATACCAACGTATAAGTGAAAAAGGTGGAATTGTAAGATGGAGAAATTATTAAAAATATGGAAGATATGACATTTAGGAAAGAGGAAACGACATTTGAAGAATGAAGGACTAGCCTCGCTAGCACCTTGAATAAATGTGATATTCACCCATCTTGAGCCGGGGAGCGGGTTCTTGAGCGTTGGGCAGGGAAGACTCGACAGTCGCGGACCTACAGGTGGTCAGCCCGGCCTGTCGAGCACTCTGCCTCCAGCTGTTCCGGATCTTGTTGAAGTCCTCTGTTAGCTCCCGGCGAGTGAAGTGTCGTTCTCTTTCTCATCTTAAAGTATCGAGCCCAGCTGGCCCATCGGCGTAGCAGACCTACTACATTCAGCCCGATGCCGACGGGTGCTGGGCTTCCCACTGTTCTTCAAGTTGGAAGACATCCATAAGTAGAGAAGGGTTAGCCTCGCTAAACACCTTCCGAGTTGAAAGTTTCCGAATACGGAAATAACGGCCAAAAAGGCAAAACAATTCTCCATCCACCTGGTAAGAGTGTGTGGTATCAGTGTTCTTTCATTTTGACTCCAGCTATACTGGCATATCTTTTTCTCGGCTCGAATCGAGTACCAATTAAGGCCCCAATTCTAAGCCGGATTCAGAACTTACGATCACCGACCCAAGGTAGAAATAGCCGGCGTAATCCAACAGATCAGGGGTTACGCCTACTATCTCACTATCGAGTCGATGAACTCAGTTCCGACACAGACCTGGTAAGTCAGATCTATACCCGAAAGGCATAATCTTCCTTACCTGGTACCACACTACAGGCCGGAGGTTTTCGTGATGGGGGCCTATTACGGGCCTGACCATCGAGAGAACCTTCAGCCGTCTGAAACCAGGGTTGTGCCTTAGGGAAGTCATTTTAATGACTTTCCCTAGCCCCAACCCAGGATCGCTTATCATTGGTTACTCCTAACTTTCCCTCTACCCCTCCCAGCGATCCTTGCGGTTCGCCGAGAAAGTGCAGAATTCTGGCTAGGAGGCCACATTCTTGAAGTAGCTAGGTCGGAAAATTTTTTTTTTCTCCCCGGGACTTCCCATACCCGTCTGACTTCGGATCCAGGAGAGTTGTTGGCTCTGCCGGTTCCGAGTTTAGACGGCGTCTTCCCGGCTTGTTAGGCACCAGCCGAGTCGGTCATTGTCAACCCCTAAATATCCTCGTCGGAGGACATCCTGAGGTCGAGAAGGTCCGACTGGCTTGGTGCGCTAGCCGTCGGTGGAACCGACGTTGCCAGGGCGGTCCTCTCTGGTCGCAGTGGACTCAGCGCAGACGAAGGCTGCAACTGAGACATCAACTGCTGTAGAGAGGTTGGTCCGGTATCTAAAAAGATTCCAGACTCCAATGGGATGATGTTGGCATTCACCCCCAGTGCCCCACTTGGTTCCTCGGGCTGATCTACCGGCTTAGCCCTGGAAGGCTTTGCTGATTTTTCAGCCCGTGTCACGGCGGGAGGCCTCCTCGGCTGTAGGACTTCAGTCTGATCCTGTGGGGTCTGACCGGGTCCTGACAGCGGAGTATCCACACTGACATCCATGGGCTGAGCCGCTATGGATGTAGTGTCCTGGTGGGAAGTTTCTTCCACGGGTGACCATCCCAACATGCCAGCGAGTTGCTGACGTGTCGGGTTTGATTCTGCCGTGGTGAACTGAAGAAATCTTCCCCAGCTCCTTTGACAGGCCAACCACGCTTCCTCAAGGGCTTGCGGGTCGTCACCGATGTCATAGAGCGACATACCCAAGTGCCGAAGACAACGTTCATCTTGGCGATGGGTCTGGGCTTCCGCCCGGGCAAACCTCGACTGGGCCGTGGTTTTCGCAATACGCGCGTCCTCTAAGTCCAACGCGTATTGTTTAGCCAGGCCTTTCGTGGCTTCTCTTACCTCGAATCGGGCTAGGTTCACTAGCTCCTTAACGAGGCCTTCATGGAGAGACTGCGCGCCCGTTCGGACACGGCCCTCCAAGGTGCCACCTATATGCGACTCTAGCTGATCCGCCCGTTGGACGTATTCAACCGACATCGCACAGGGAGAAGAAGTCACCCTCGACGCAACGGGTGGTTGTGTCGTTGGTTTCTTCTTTACCTCAACAACCGGGTTGGTTGGTGAAGGGAGTGCCGGAAAGGCCTCTTCCTCCTCAACTTTCCCGGGTGCTTGGGTAGCACCTCTGTTGAGCGGGGAAACTCCCGAGAGACTTGAGCTAGGACGAGTCCCAGCTGGTTTTTCTACGGGTCCGCGGGCTTTTGAAGCTGTCGGAACGTTTCGTTCACTCAAGTCTGAGAGGAGTTTCAATCCCCCAGACAACTTTGGCCTTACCTGGTAAGCAGCTTCCACCACGTCAGCGATGGTGTGCTTACCCGGAGCCAATTTCTTCCTGGGCTTCCGACTGGATCGCTCAGAAGTGTCAGTCTCGCTGGACGAGGACGATGACAGCTTCTTGACCCGTCGTTTAGCCTTCGAGGACTTTTGAGACGGTTCCCGGCTAAGGGACCGTTTCTTCCTCGACTCTTTTGACATCTGTCGATGTTTTGAAGCGGATAGCATCAGACTCCCAAACCAGCCAGGATTCTTCTTCCATCCGATCTTAAACAGTCGACCGTCTGTCACACAAGTCTCGGGTTCCGGTTTGCCTTTCTGAGCCTCGGAACCTAAGTCAATGAATCTCTGCCACAGATTCATGACCCGTTCCCGAGCAGCAGCACCAGCAGTCCGGTGTTCCCGGGCAATGTGTCTGACTAGACACGATCGCCTTGAACTGGCACACCCAGCCTGACAAGAACCACCCTTCTTGCCAAGGCACTGTAGCCATGGTCGTTCGGCTAAGTGTACCTCTACGAGGTGCCTAGCGTAACGACCTTCAGTCGCGTAGGTCGGTGACAATTTCTTGTCCCTCCCATGGCAACTCAAGAAGACACAATGATTGCCGTTCCCAAACTTGTGCCATGCGTACGCGATCCGGTCTTTGACCTGATCCTCGTACTTCAGCCGGCTAACTCGGGACTAGCCACTCCTCGTCATCCGAGGTTCCATCTAAACCGACACCATCGGGGATGTAATGTCGGTTCCCATAACGGAGATCTTCTAGGCAAGTGTAAGTCTTGCCCAGCAAAGAGGCGGGTATCTGTCTAGCTACCGTTCTCTTCCCAGCCCGCTTTACGCCAGGTTGGAAATCACCGTCATCATTGTCGGGGTTGGATGGGACCAGGGGTTTAGCCTTGTCCATCTCCGTTCCCCAACACTTGACCTCTCCGCCACCCGTGGCACCTGTTGAGGTACTCGGTGTAGCGTCAGTCGCACCAGGTCCAGCCTGCGCCGCCGGTTTGTCCGAGCCTTTCGACTCAGCCCCCTTCGACTCTTCACGCTTCCCGGTTTGAGGTTTCCCTTTCTCCGAGTCACGAGATTCCGGCTGACCTCCTGTCTTCTCTAGCTCCGCCTCAGCCCGTTTCCGGGCTGCACGACGGAGTCGCTTTCGGTTCTGTTTCGAAAGCTGCGGCTCAGTCTTGTCAGCTTCCCGAGGTTTTGACATCTCAGTCTTACTGACAGACTTCCCCGGCGCGGGTTTAGCCGGTGTTGACACCGGTTTCTCACCTTTGCTGGACGACCCTTTTACAGAGTCGTCCCCAACTGACGAATCAGTCTCCATAGCCGTCTCTGTCCCAGCCTCAGACTTTCCGGGTTTTGCTACCGGACCCGGGGCCAAAAAGGTCCCGGCTTCCGCCAGCTCCACTCCGGGTGGAGTCCAATTTTGGTATATTGACTGTACTATGGCACGCGTTTTGGGATCTGGGATCCCAGCTAACATTTATTCCAGGCTCTGGGTTGAAACCTCATGCCTGGAACCCATTTCTTCGGAGGACTTCCTCGGAGAGTGACGACGCGGGCGGGCTCGGCCTCGCCTCGGCGTATCGCGCTCTGATTCGGAACCTTCGGCCATAAACACATCCGAGTCAGAGGCCTCAGTTTTCACTGAGCTCGTCTTCAGACGGGCACCAGAAGAGCCCTTAGCGGCCGGGGCCGCCTCAGACTTCTTCCCGGTGTGACTTTTTCCGTTTCCGGGTCGTTCATCTCGGGTTTCCCCAAGAAGAACAGAGTCCTCAGACTCGTCCCCTTCCAGATCAAAATCACCATCATCTGACCCGATGAGCAAAGCATCATCGTCCAGATCTGCCCCCCGCTCAGCCGAAGCTGAGGATCCGGGCAGGGGTGAGGGGAGCTCGCGCTCACCCTCTGTAGAAGGGGCACGGTCAGCCATGCTGCTACCGCCCGACTCCTGTGGTGCTAGGCACCACTCCGATCACAGAGTGAAGACTACTGAAAAAACAGGGTCTTATATACTCCTAAGTGACCTAGATTCACTGTCGCGAACCAATCAACCGTGTCGAGACTGGCTCATCTTGAGCGTCTCAACACCGCATGCGTGAAGAAACCAAAGGTCAGCGTTACGCTCGACTTGATTCGTTCACGCCTTCAATCACCCAGCACAGGTTCCGGAACCCGGGGAAACCCCTTTTCGAGCTCCACCCCAAGTTCTCTGTAGTGTGGGAATTCTTATCGCCGTCGTGTATCTCGCTGATAGTATGGGAGACTTGTCTAATTTCCATGTAAATGGATCAGACCTTTCAGAGCGTTCGGCAATTCTGCAGCCTCTAGAGGGTCCTCGACGGGGTCCCTTAGAGCAACGTCTGGGCTGCGGCACATAACGACTGATTTTAAGGTAACTGTTTGATCAACATTCATGTATAATTGACATGTCACTGACTACCAACGATCTACATTTCGTACCATTGCTTCTCGTTGTGTTTTCGACAACCCTGGCACCACTACTCTTTGTAGTCAACCACAGCCTTCGATTTTAGTCGAGAGCTGCGGCGGGGTTTTGAGTCTATTTTAGACTCCATTCTACATCTCGAACCATGTTTATTATACACGGCTCGATTTCTAGCAAATTTAGACTTTTCCATGTCAGGTTTTTCTTCTACCCACACTTCCCTTTTTAGGTTAGCGTAAGTAGGAATCACCTTCCGCGGACGTCCCGGTTTTCGCCGTGTAGGCGAGCACCCATTCGGAACTCCGGTAACCTTTGACCGGGACTTCCCTATCAGGGTCTGCCTCCGCCGTGTTGACGGGGGTTTGACACCCGGCTTCCCGGCTCTTTGAACCCGGGACCTCCCTGGTTTCCCAGTAGGACCCGTGTTCAGTGACACATCCCGCTTTGTAGCAGGGTGTGAAACTTCAAAGTCGGAACATTTACGCTTTCCTTCCCATAGTCGTAAACGAGCTACATGGGATTTATAACGCCTTCTTGACCATTCGTCTTCTATCACTACTGTCATTTCTGACAATAATTGAACAATTCTGAATGGTCCGTCCCAGTTAGGAGCGAGTTTTACATTTACCAACGGAGTGTGGTATCGTACAACCCGGTCTCCTACTCGGAACTTACGTGGTTTAAGATTGACGTCATGTCCAGTCTTTTGCCACTCTGCTGCTTTCGTCAGATTCCGTCTCGCAAGGTAATATCCCTCTACAAAACGTTCTCTGAGTTTTTCGACAAACCCTATGGGACAAGGATCATCCGTAGACATTCCAGGAACCCCATAGACTATGTCCGCGGGCATTACTATTTCCTCGCCAAAGACGAGTAAATTAGGTGAACACCCCGTGCTTGAATGAATGGTCCCATCATATGTGTGAGCTATAAATGGTGCTAATTCATCCCAATTCTTCTAATTTTCATCTACCAGGGTCCGAAGACACTGGATCAATGTCCGGTTGAATCTCTCTACCATACCATCTGATTGGGGACGATATGGATTCGTATGTGTCTTTTTAATCTCGAGTATCCTACACATTTCTTTCCAGATCTGGGATTCAAATTCCCTTCCTTGGTCGGAATGTAGTACGCTCGGAGTTCCAAAAGGCAACATCCAGTTTTTCACTAAAGCTTCCGCACACGTGGCAGCTTTGTGATTTTTCATGGGATAGATCTGCACATATTTTGTGTAATAATCCATCACCACCATCATACAGGTATTTCCTTCCTCTGACTCGTCGATACCAGATATGATATCTAGAGCGATTCTGGCAAACCTGACACCAAACAGTTCCTGTTGTAACGGCATCTTTCCGAGTCCTACCCCGGGTTTGACTTTGCTACATATGGAACATCCAGATATCCATCTTCGAATATCTGCACCCATTCCAGGCCAGTAGTAACGACGCCTTATTCTGGCTACCGTTCTTTTCCGTCCTAGATGAGCTGCACTCCTATGTTCATGACATAGGGTCATTAGTCCGGATCGTAATTCTCGAGGGACCACTAGTTGTAGAGCACGTTTAAGTGGTTGCAATGTGGTTCTCCATCGATATAATACTCCATCACGGACCTCTAGCTCTTTCCATTGACCACATAGATTCCGAAATTCTCGGTTTTCAGGCGAGATCTCGGGTCCTGTAGGTCTATGGAGTCCATTAGCTATCAGTTTAGTTAACCGGAACAAATCTGGGTCAGCCTGTTGACTTTCCTTAATCTGTTCAAGTGTCCACTGATAGTTTAATGGCGGCTTCACTTTCTGGGAACGTAGAGTAGCTATGACTGCTCTATGCTCGCCACAATCCCGGCAATCTGGTCGTCCACATTTCCGCACTGGTCTCCTTGAGAGACAATCCGCATTAATGTGTGACTTTCCAGCCCGGTGTTCAATCTGGCAGTTAGTCAACCCGAATTCGGAGAGAGCTGCCAGCCATCTTCCAATCATTCCCTCGGCGTCTTTAAAGTTAAAGAGCCATTTGAGAGAAGAATGGTCAGTACGTAAGATGAAATCTCCACCTGCTAAGAAGTGTCGATATTTTCTTACATACACCACAACCGCTAAGAGTTCCCTCTTAGTAGTACAGTAGTTCCACTGACTTTTACTTAAGCTGTTGCTGGCAAAAGCTATTGGAACTTCTATACCATCTTGTATCTGAGACAAAGCCGCTCCAATACTCTCATTACTAGCGTCAGTGTCGAGAATGAACCGACCCTGGGCTAGCGGGTATTTCAATACGGGGGTCTCCGTAAACTTTCTTTTTAGTCCCAGAAAAGCGTGTTCAGCTTCCGGAGTCCATTGGATCTCTTTTTGCTTCCCTGGCTTATCTAGTACTACATACTGTTGCATAGGGTGTGCAATTTCAGAAAAACCCGGGATAAAGTCGCGGTAATACGAACAAAATCCTAGGAAAGACCTTATGTCTTTTATATTCTGGGGGCGTGGCCAATTAGCCACTACCTCCAACTTAGAAGGATCTGCCCGGATTCCATTTCCGGAAACTATCCGTCCTAAGTATTCCACAGATTTGCGAAACAGCTTACATTTTTGAGGTTTGAGTTTCAACCCATAAGATTGAATACGCTCAAATACCTCTCTCAGGTTTTCTAAACATTCAACATAATTCTTTCCGAAGATGAATATGTCGTCTAGATAAACCAAACACTTTTTCCACTGTAGACCCCGCAACATCTGATCCATCATGGATTCGAAAGTCGCAGGAGCGTTACAGAGGCCAAATGGCATTACTGTGAACTCGTAAAGCCCTTGATGAGTGGTGAACGCCGTTTTAGACTGATCGCCACTGTTCATCTTTACCTGCCAATATCCAGACTGGAGATCCAGAGTACAAAACCACTGGTTCCCTCCCAGAGCATCGAGACTCTCATCGATCCGGGGTATTGGGTAGGCATTCTTCTGGGTGATACCATTCAATTTTCTGTAATCAATACAGAATCGGCAAGTACCATCCTTTTTAGTAACCATTACCACTGGGCTAGCCCAAGGACTTGCACTGGGGATGATTACTTTCTGGTCCATCATTTTCCCTACTTCCTCTTCTAAAGCTTCCCGTTTTACCGGAGGTAGCCGTCGATAAGGAAGGCGGAAAGGTTGATGACCTTCAGTGTCAATCGTGTGTTCTACTCGATCCGTTCTCCCCAAGGGATCTCCAGGTCGAGTAAAGATTGACTCCATCTTCTTCAAAAGAATCCTTAGTTCATGTCGTTCCCCACTGTTTAGTGTGTCTGTCGTCTGAACTAAAGTTTCCAGAGTTTCGTGCAATGGACTCGGAACTGGAAGGGATCCCGTTCCTGCATCGATAGCACTAACCCGCACTTCTTCATAATCATTTCCTATTAAGTCCGACCTTTCCAGTTTAGATTGTCCATCTTCCCCGGTTATTTCGGAAACGGGAATAGGTGTGATTCCCTGTGGACTGGAGTCCACTAGGCCATCTACATGAGCTAGAGTTACCCAGCCCAATGTATCACCCTTCCTTAATTTAATCAACCCGGAGGTATGATTACTTATAGGAATTGATCCTTCTCTGGCACTTCCGATCAGGGTATCCCAGGCCTGTATTCCTTTTTTAGAAAACAGTTCTGGGTCTGGCTCGAAAAGTGCATCTCCACGTGGTAAGTCACCTTCCCCAGCTATCAGGACATTAACCATCTGCTGGGGGGGGATGCCCACATCTTGTCGAACAGAAATCAATGAAGAAATCCGTCGACAACTACATTCCACTTCCATTAACTCAGGAAATTTGAGTCGGAGAGTGCCATCGGGTAGATCTACAGAGCCTCCATAGAGGGTGAGAAAATCTACGCCTAATATTCCACTTTCTTCGATATCACTGAGTATGGGACCCCATACGAATTCAGTGTTACCTATTGGAATAATCACACTACCATAGCACCTCATATGAGTACCATTAGCAGCTTTTGCCGAGGCTCCAGGAACATGACATTCCTGCGCAAATCCAAGAGACTGATAGAGTCCGTTGTTTAACACAGAGCGACTAGCACCAGTATCCAACAATAGATCCACCTTTCTTCCTTGAATTCTAGCCGGCACATACCAACGTCGTCCTCCTAAAGGGGACGGTTGTCTTATAAACCGTGAGATTCCATCCAAGGTTCCAAGATCCCATCCGCGTTGACAAAGCCATTGCAGACAAGGATGCCCGGGTGAAAGATACTTACTACAGATCGTTGCGACCGTATTTTGTATCTTCCCCTTTTCTGGTAAGTTGGAAATATTTTCCTCCTTATACATCTCACAGGTTTGTGTCTCCTGGCACTTTCCTTCCCGGACCGCAGTGTTGCCACTCGCTACAGTCCTCCTTTGTTTTCCGGTTCACTCTGAGAGGCAACCATCAACGCAGGCAGACTACGAGATGTTTCCACCGTAGTAACGTTCCGGGTTTCTGGACAATCTGGAGAGATATGACCCATCTTGTTGCACCGCCAACAACGTCGGACATCCAGCTGGTTTTTCTCCACCTGATTCAGTCTTTCATTGATTTTGGTCAACAACTTCATAACCTCTGAGGAATTTCCTTCAGGATCAGTGGTTATTGGTTTTGCCTCTGCCACAGAAGGTACATCGCTGTTCCTTCCAAAGCTAGGGGTTCGACCTCTTCCACGTCCCCGTCTATTGAAGCCTCCTCTTCCGAGTACCATCGAGCGGACATTAGAGAGTATATCCTCTATTTCCGCTTCCTGACACTCGTAGGTATCTTCCTCTACTTGTGACCAAGTAGAACCCACTATGTTAACCCGAGAAGTTTTCCCTGGATTAGCATATTTTCCGAATAGTATACACCGTTGTTCATAGGCATCTACTATTCGCAATACCTGCATGAAGTTCATACTGGGCTCCCATTTAGAGATGACTTCCGCTCTCACGTCATCATCTCGAAGTCCTTTTACAAACTGAGTTTGTAGATCTTCATGCAGCGCAGGAGAATCTATTCCCATCCCTTGGTAAACCTCTAACAACATTTGTTGCAAAGCTAGCCCATAGGCGCGAGTTGTCTCCTCTTTACCCTGGATCCTCTTTAAAAAAGTGGAACGGGGGTTCAGCGTTATCAACTGACCACAGTAGTATGAGGCTACCTCCACTAACTCATCCCATTCCGTACCACCGGAACGGCGAAAAGCGCGAAGTGCAGCTTCCCCGGGTCCATCTCGCAACGCTCTTTTGAGGTATGGCAATGCATCGACTTTATTCCAGCCATTACCTTGTATGTCCTCACAAAATCCCGCGAACCAGTGTTCCCACTCCATTCCTTTCCCGTAAGGTTTTGGAATGACAGCGTTTTTCCTGGCTGCGTTCTCTGGGCGCATCATCGGAACCTTGTCAGCTCTCACCATTGACAAGTTAAAGATCCGATCCTGTTCCCGGACTTGGTTGAACGAGTTGAACCCTAGTTCAGCTATAGCTTTACTAGTACGTTCGGAACTCGGAGAACCCATTCTTGACTCAGAGGGTAGCCGGAAGCTAACCAAAGGAGTCTTTACACCCTTTGTTCCAGATATGAATCTGTTAGGGGTCTTCTCTGGATCCTCTACTCTCCCTGGTGGGGAATATAGATGATCACTCACATTACTCCAGCCAGCTTGGGACATAGGCATCCGTTGGGATGATTCTGTCTCTGCTAGTCGAACTTGGTCCTTCATGTATTGTACATGTTGGTCCAAGCGTTCGATTTTTTCTAGAGTCTCAATCTCGCGAACCGAGAGTTCTTCCAAGTTATGGTGCCTTTGGGCTACCTTCTCGGCGATCTCACGGTTTCGAGCTTCTAGTTCCCGACACATGTCTCTGGCTTCCCTTTCCCTATCAAACTCGGCTAAGAGTTCGGGTCCAAGGAAACCTATAGGAACTTCATCGGAAGATACCCTTAAGGTATTTTCCGACCTATTCCGGGGAGTACTAGACTCTCCGGGACTATCTGTCTGAGACCCAATTTTACTGAGTCCCTCCAGATCCCTTGCGGGGCCATGTTGGCTGTCGGCCGCCGGACTGAAACTCTTCAGGACCGTCGAACTCAGATTCTGAGCGGCGGTTCTCTTCCGAGATTTCTCCTTGCCAGACTTCTGGGTTTCACCCCCTCCCTCTGGTTTTGGAGACTTGTCGTCATTCCGGGCCGGAAGAGTTTGTTGAGAAGTTACCTCCCCATCTTCACTCTCCTGTTCAGCCTTAGATCTGGTTTTTATTCCAGATCCGTGCATTTACCGAGAATCCCGGGTTGTGCAAGCAACCTGGGATCCTGGTCACGGCACCAGTGTGGTGGTCGCCGCCTGTCTAGCAGGTTGGATGACCCCAATCCGGAACGCTAGTTCCAGGCAGGATCCCACCCTACGCACTTACGTAGGTTGGTTCGGTTTTCGGTTAGTTTGCACAGACCTATTCACACATAATACAACAACGTCACTTAATAAACAAGGGTGTTTATTAATCACTTACTTCCCGGAAAGATCTGGAAGATCTTCCCCACAAGTACAGTACCCTAGCACATAAGTGCTAGGTAACGCTGGATAGGCCAATCCGGAGGATTAGCCTAACCACCAGGAAGGTTACAAGAACCCGCCTGCAAAGTGAGGGCCCAAGGATCCGTTCCGTAGAAGGGACGCGCGAGGACAGCCTGTCGACCTACTGTGAACGCTGAGTATATATACTAAGCGTTACGTAATCCCGGTCTCCGCTGCGCCACTCTCGTGTGCGGCGTTGTCCGGAATCACTGCACAGTAAGGATCGGCATATCGCGCCACCTTCCGTGAAACAAACGAACACTGCTGGATTCCCGTCCCACTACAGATCTATTAACAACGAGACAGGTCATGCTTGATGTTACAGCGCTACACTTTGTCCCAGTGGTCCACCCCCCCCCCCCCCCCCAACCCGCCAAAAAAAAAGATATTGCCTCGCAATCACACCCACCATCGAGTAGAGTCACAAAACCTATTCAAGAAATAGGTTGGCGCTGGAACAACCAAAATGAACTGCTACTGATTCTCGCTGTACACCTGTATCTTGTATGTCTTTTAATGTACCGTTTTTGTTATCCGGACCCATTCATGGAAGAACGCCTTATTACTAAGCGAATGCATTTGTCCCAAAATCGCTTGAATAAAAATCCACACTCTAGGTGAGATAGATTTGGATCTGAAAGGCATAAGGCTAGCCTGAGCGGTGTTTTACCGAGCGACGGCCAAGACAGACGATTGTGTGCTATACATGGTTATAGTGTACATACCAACAGCCTCTAAGGAAAAATAGTGGCAACTCATGTCTTATGGTCGGCTTTTACTAAAACCCACTAAATAGCAGAATGACAAAATGACAGTGGTCATGAGGTACAGAGGGATGTATGAATTTTCTTTCAGAACCTCTTCAAGTACTCAATATTGAGTTTGTGACGTATGCATCGAGAATAACACAGGGTACTTCCTAAAGCCTATAAGACACCGACCCGACTGCTGTGGTCGATTCTACCTTTGCCTGACAGATCCGTCTGGTCTGTGACAATCTGCATCAATTGGGTTGATGTACGCACTTCACCTACCCGCTTTTATTGCTTTTCCTGTCGGGTCAGGCATTACTACCATGTCAGATATGACCGACTCTCCCTGACCTTAAGATTTTGATGTACACACTTTCATCGATTGTTACCGATTCTGGGTTGGCCATTTGAATAGCGATGTTACCTATTCCCGAGTCTGATTTAGAAGTTCCTTATATCGATTTGTAGTTGAAACAGAGGTGATTATAGTTCTGAAAACCGTTTCCCGATATATTAATGGGGGAAGTTATTAAACTTTGAATTAATTTCTATGATTCCACACCAGCGGCCTGTGGCTCAACCTGGCTCGGCTCCTGGTGGCCCTCTTTGATCTTATCCCGGGTAATTTACGAGGTTATAAAAAGAGGAGGTGTCGTCAGGAAGAGTCTACACGTCAGTGTCTTATATATATTTCTGTTTCTTGTATAAGACACCAAAATTTTATTCCCGACTCGATCGAGCCGATCGGGATGAATTGGGCACAAATTTTGGTGTCGTACAGGCTTAACGGGTCCTCACTCCAGATAGTGGTTAAGGCCCAACTGTTTGGGCTGCCACTTCCTACATTTGAACCGTCCCCTGTCTTGGTTTGCACTCACACAGCAAGAAAGTACATAAGCAGCAGATGTCCACACAAGAATCACTTTTCACCCAGACCCTGAGGCATCAACATCACCAGGCTGCTGAGTATTATACGGAAACAGGGTTAGGGGGCCCTCCCACCTACTACGATGCACTACGACTAAGTCTGCGACGGCAGCGTTTGTCGCCGACGGCGTCGCCGACAAACGCTGCCGTCGCAAACTTAATCTGGTGCGTCGTAGTAGGTGGGAGGCCCCCTTGCTGCGACAAACTGCTGCGCTCTGCGATTAACCTTCCGACGCACTACGAAATTCAAACATGTTTAAATATCGTAGAGCCTCTACGATTAACGTTTTTTTGTTGTAGTGCGTCGTAGCGCGTCGGTGAGCAGCGAGTTCGTCGGTGACAAAACCTGACTAATTGACGAGTTCGTCGGCGACACCTCCACGATTTTTCAGTTTGTCGCCGACACGAAAAAAGAGTTAATCGTAGACTTAATCGTAGTAGGTGGGAGGGGCCCCTTACTGTGGCTGTACGGGATAAATATGCGGTTAAATAAGCCATGGGTAGGAGCGGGCAGTATACGCAGTTGATACAGCCCTCGGCATATAATAATACCACCACTACAGTGAGGAGGCTAGAACACCATAGACCCTATTGAGGTATCCCATAATTCAGTCTATTTACAAGTTCTGTTGTTCGCTGGTTGCCGACGTTGTATGGTGATAGACCCTTGAAGCGTAACCCACAATTATTGCAGTTTAATGCTTTTTATAAATATTCAAATTGGAAATCCGATGTCAGAAATGGAAATTTCAACTACTTCTACATATAAATCCGAAATGATATTCAGGTTCTCCAAATATAAATGGGAAAACTATGGTTCATGTGGTCGTGGTGTGCCCAGCCAGTGGCGAACAGAACTTGTATTTACCCTGGGTGATAATAGGGAGTTTAGTTATCTCTGGAGGGCGTATATATTACTAGGCTATAGTGGTCTTTACTGAGGGTAGGACTGTTCCACAAGATAAACAAACAAACAAACAGAGGTTGAAGACTGCAACCACAATATCCCACTGCTTATGGATTACCTCTATCGAGACATTGGACAGTAACTGAAAGGAGTATCAGGGACCTTGTATGATGGACTGTGAGTATTGCTGTAACCAAGAGACAATGTATCATATGAACTCTACAGAAGTGGATGTGATTGTATGTTGTTGAGAATTGTTATGTAACTGTATACTTTGTTATATCTGTTTATGGTTATCTGTCTTCTTCCTTAAGAATAGAAGATATCCCAAATTCTCTTTTCTTGTCAGTGTGTTAGCTAGTCTATAAGATTAGGCCTTAGTTATTGTATGTGATAAATTCTCCTTGCTCATAGTGCTCTTCCATAAATATCGTTTTGAAATAAGCAGCAATAGGGGCGTTTTTTATCACTTGTCCACTGTTGTCTCCCTCCACATTGGTCAGTCAGGCTGTGGGAGGGCACACACTCGTCTTTTAGCAGAGGAATGGGATTGTAACAATAGACATTGAACTCCAGGGAGTGAACAACTAGATCTATAGTTACCTTGTATGTTAATTATTACTATTGCAGTGCAACTAAGCTAATTTCTTGTGATTACCTACCACATATAAAACGTGTAATTTTTGGACTTATCCGCTTGAAGAGTCTCCCGCACATAGAGACAGAGTGAACCCGACCTAGGGTTGGAGACTGAAGGCCCACGAGAGTGAGATTCTCGTGCAGTGAAAAACTCGAACCTGTTCTTCTTTTTTGTGGGACTATACTCACACAAACTTCTTCTTTTATGATTCATTTCGAGCCATGCCGAAATCAAAGTTTAATATTGTAGTTTTCTGATCTACTTTTCTCGTGAGAAACCAATGAGATCGCAAGATTTCGCTGGTACCCCTTTCAAAACTCTGCTGGTTCTCCCACCAACCACCAGCCTAAGTATTTGTCCTCTTCAGAGCATCTGGCTCTGTGGCGCAGTCAGCAGAGTGTCATGCTGGGAATGCGGGTGATAGGGGTTCGCACCCGGCAGTCGGGAAAACCTTTTTTCAAATTTTCCCCCTCTAACTGGTAGCCTGTCTGGGGTTCGATCCCCGCCCCCGGCAGTCTCACATCTCTTTTTTCAAATATTTTTAGGACTCGGACTCGACGAAGTCGCTAGTATAAATGCATATCATTACAAAAATTAATTCTTGCCATTGAACACAAACATGGTAGTAAGCCAGTGTTTAGCTAATAACGTCGACCCCCGGCAGAAATAGTGAAAAAGAAAAGTTGCCCCCCCTTAAAAATACACCCCCCCCCCCCCTAAGAATAAAAACAAAGTTGCACCCCCTCCCCCCACCTGGGGAAGCCACACCTGGGACTAGAAACATGACTTTCACCGGGGCCGCCAGGCGACGTGCGGCGCTTTTTCACAGGGCGTTCTTGAAGTTGAAAGCAACCGACGACGGTAGTAATAACAGGTGTAGTGGAGCAGCTCCAACCGGGGCGGACTACCTGACGGGTGTGTGAGACATGCTCCATATCATTTTCCCCCTTTAAAAAGTGACTTATTTCTATTATAATAATTTAACTATGGTCATGGACAGTGTATTAAAACAAAATAAAAAACGTATGTTTAATGAATTTTCAGAGAGAAAAGACTGTCCTAGGGGAATACGAGTAATAACGGCCCGAGGTAATATCGGCCCGCCCGCCCCCGGCGCCTCCCCACCACAGACGGTCCGGGAGAGAGGCGTCGGAGTGCGGGCGGGCTGTTGTCGGTCTCCCATCCCCGACAACGACTTGGCAAGTCATAACTCTGTGAATATTAGAATAAATAACCTAGAAGCGCCAGGTGAAGACTAATAAGCTGCTAGAGACATGAGGAAAACGATCAGCAAGTTTACATTTAGATTTATGATGGGGAATATATGTTTATTTGCCGTTCCACATTCCGCCGCGAATGTCGGGCCGATATTACTCCGGACCGTTTCTACCTCCTACCTCCTAGGGAACCCCTCCCCCTTAATACGCCCGTCAGCTCGTAGATAATTGCACCGCTTGCCAGTCAGAGCCTCTCGGACTAATAATTGTAAGTCATAAACAACAACAACAATTAGTATTTGAGAAAAAAGGTGGGAAATATACTGCATGAATTGAAGACCTAAACGAACGCCAGCTACAGAATACTTAGAATACTTAGACTATATCTGGACTAGCTTTAGATACAGATTAACAGGCTACACTCATCGTCTACAATATCTAGAAGTTAAAGTTTTAAAAATCCAAACAAGAAATAGGGTACCGGTAAATAGAATATGGCTCAGCAACCACTTGTTGTCTGTGTATTAACCATCCTCAGCCAAACTGTTTAAAAATGGTGTGCGTAGTAGACAGAGAGTCTGCAAAATCAACAACAAGACGCAAGTCAGGAGATGATGTCAGTGAGAAATGTTTCAACTAAACTGCCAAAACAGCATCTGCGGCAGCTCTGGCGCACCATGAACGAGAATAACACGTCTGCACCACAGTGATCACCTCATTATAATTGATATGTCTTACTTGTATCCCCGTGTGAAGATGCTGTTTGGTGCTGCGATGCAATGTCTCAGTCTGTCTGCCTCGCAATCCCCTATGGTGTGAACATCTTAGAGAAAACAGTGTTTCTCGGCTGTCATTTCTCCGGCGCTCATCATCAGCTTGTTTTGGTCTTGACGTCAGACAGAAGCTCTCCTTCTTTCGAGGAGAGTTCTCTCTCCGGTTTGGCAATACTCTAGTTCCTCTGTTAACCGCCAGAGGTTAACCGCCGAGTAGATTGGCAACCAACCACTGTACGACTAACGTTCGTAGCAAACGTCTGCTCTGGTGGCCAGGGTAAACCGTCGAGTAGCCTGTAGTGCGGCCAACTTTCACCAGTCACCGTGTTCACCTCGTGTTTGTTCGCCTCGAATACGCTTGACTGCGTTTCGTCACACTGCGCCGCTCCAGCTTGTTGTCGGCAAAACCTTTTTTCCTTAGGTTACTCTAGCGCTGCAGTGTGTGCCTTTCGTGGGTAGAGCGCTAATTTCCGGTACAACCGTTAGAGGGCGACACTGCATGCACAGCAGGGAATTTGTTATTCAATTTCAAACAATATTTTGCAATGATGATATATATTAATATATAAGCCATATCTCAGCAAATGATAGGAGTAATAACATGATCTAAAATGCACATTAATCACATTGATGATACGGTACCTATGTACCTAATGTTGTCATAGTTCTTAGGGACCGTTCATTATTTACAGCAGGGGGATGAGATATTGGAGGGGGGGGGGGGGCAGTTTATATGAGGGTATTTACCTGTGGGAGTAATTTATTTAGAGGTATTTGCCTGGGGATGGGCATTTTATTTAGAGGTATTTGTCTAGGGGGGGGGGGCATTTCTTTTCACAATAGTTGCCGGGGGGGGGGGGGGAAGGGGGGTGTTTCATTTTGTGGTGTTTGGCTGGAGATTGATTCGGTCGCCGATAGTCAGGGCTCAAACTCCTAGCAGTGCTCTATACTGGAGATTAAAATGACAACATGTACTTACCTGTAATTTGCAATCATCATGGAAAAAGGGTACTATTATAGTGCTATTGATATACTATACTAGATATAACAGTCATTAACAGTCATTGGAATGTGTAGTGTTAGATTGTTCTTACTACAACTCCATTATTTTTACTAGTAATATTGGACTTACTTATTATGTACTATATAGTCCATAGAATTTAGCAATAAAGGCTCGACTTGTGGATGAGATTAACCATGAATATGTACCTCCCTTGTTCTATTCCTGTATTAGTATTAATTAGCGATAATGGTCCATAAGATACGTAAACATAGTATGTTATAATATGAACTTTTGAAAGAGAAAGTAAGCTCAACTATGATCATCAATCCATCTCATCTCATCTTCTATTGTGTATTTACAATCATGATTGTAATAATCTGATCTCTGCATTTGTCCAAGCTGATAAGATATTGACCCTGGCAACCCTAAAGGGCCCAGGTGGCAGATCGGCCGACGCCGAACCTGGAAAACTATAAGTTTGTTACCCTAATAAAATTCATCAAAAAAAAGAAGAAAAAAGCCGCTCTATTGGGGCCTGGGATAAACCCGGGATAAACTAGGATAAACCCTATCTCCTCCCGTTCTCCCATAGTTCTTTGTATTGTAATTTATGTCCTGAGTAATCTGTAATGTTACCATAAAGGTACATATTTTCAACAAGTAAACCCTGATAAAACAACAGCTGCCTGAAGAAAATGTACCACATAAGGTAAATTACAGTTGCTGTGGTGAATGACAATTTTGATGAAATTCACGCAACAAACTCCCAAATCACCACAGTAATGTTACCCAAGAGATAATACCTTCAATTGCTTATTCATGGCCCTTATCTTGCAAGCAGATATCGTTCATCACCACAAATTTGACAAATACTTTACTATGAGAGTGTATCATGTGACTGTCAGGACATCCTCAGAAAACGGCAAAACCTGCATTCTGCTCATGTAGTAACTGGTATCAGAACCAGTGATTTTCTAACCTTTGCAACACCTTCTTCTATGGCATTTTCTGTGATAATTATGGGTATCTAGCCTCTGCATATGTTTATAGTACACAGACCAAGAACATATGAGGAAAGATAGTACCAACTGACATTGTGTGTCACTGTTCGTAGGGATCTTACAAAAACTGGTTTGATCTTCATTAATTCAGTTGGCAGTAATGGTTTGATTGTAAATGGTAACAAAAGAAAACTCACCTACCATCTCTAATAGACTGCATTCATGTGATGGCCTTCTTCCTGCGAAAACAAGGCTTTTCCTGTGCTCTGGTGCCAAATATTAGGATATCCTTTTCTGGGTGTGGCAATCGGTAATCCAAAAAATGCCTGCAGAATATTTAACTTTATTTTGACATTTCACAAGATGCTTCAATGCGAGAACATTCTCTGGATTGAGCTCATTAGAATTGTCATACCTTCAAATAGTCAAAGACCAACTTGATATAGATATTGGGATGGAGTGAAAGGTTGGCATCAATGTTTTGAAAGTAAAAATGGGTTTTGCTTTAGTCTTGGATTTTTGTGAGACTGGCATACCTTCCACTGGTAATGAGGGTCCCCTAGTCTCATTGGTGTGATCTCATACACGTTCACATGGGAAAAGTCCCTGCACCAGTGACTAAGCACCTTGCACTGGGTGCTAGCCATGGGCACTTGAGTCTCAAGCAAGGCATTCACATGGGAAAAAGCTGCAAGTCAGAGACTATATACCTTGTGAGAGGGAGCATGTCTGAGACTATGCACTGGGAGTGACCTCCCATATTGATCCGATCCATCATTTTCTTTCAAGAACGGGAAAGCTCAATTTCAGTATTCTGCTCTGAGTTTAGACAAAGGGAAAGTTATCGGAGACTGGGGAAAGATGTAAAGTACCGGTACACCATGACAGGCTAAGGTTTCACTTCCTGGAAAATAAATATCTATTCCTATAACTGTGCTACCCAGTTTGCTCCTAAACCATCATTAGCAGTCCACATTTCCCAAGGGCCTGATAGCTGTGTATTAGAGGATTTGATTATTGAAGTTTAAAATTTGCACGCCAGAATTCACCTGGCTTTATCTACTTAACATTACTATATACGTGTACACATACATGTGTATATAAGAAAAAATTGATTTAAGGCTATTGTCTAGGGAGGGGGGAACAATGTATATCAGGGTATTTGTTTCGGGGGGGGGGGGGGCAGTGAAGTTAATTATTAAGGCCCGGGGGTATAGGCATAATTTCAAGATTTTGATTTTCCTAAAATGACCAGCCAAAAATCAGGGAATTTTGACTGCCAACCAGACCAAAAGTGACACTATATGTGCCGCACTCCCAGAAAAATACCAATGCACTAGTACCATAATTATAACTGTTCTATGTAGGTATATATTTGGAATCAACAGTGAAATAGTTTATTAAGGTCTTGGGGAATAAATAAGAAATATTGGTTTTCCATGACTGATTACCTGAAATTCAGGGAATTTTGACTGCCACCCCAACCGAAAGTGACACAAAATATACTGCACCCTGAGAAAAGACCAGTACACTTAGAACCATGATTACAACTGTTCCATGTAGGTATATACTTGGAATTGACAATGAAATAGTTATTAAGGCCTTGTTCTATGGGAATAGATAAGAAATATTGGTTTTCCATGACTGACTACCTGAAATTCAGGGGAATTTGACTGCCGCCCCGACCAAAAGTGACACAAACTATACCGCACCCCAAGAGAAAATTACTTACCTTCCACCATAATTTTAACTGTTCCGTGTAGAAATGTACTTGGAATTTACAGTGAAATAGTTCATTGAGGCCTTGGGGTATAGGAATCATTCAGAAACTGGAATTTTCTAAAATGACAAAAAAAATCTCAGGTCATTTTGACTGCTACCCCAACCCTAAGTGACACAAAATGTGCCACACCCTCAGAAACACACCAGTGCACTTACCATTATAATTTCAACTGTTCCATGCAGTTATAAACTTGGAAGTGATGTGAAATAGTTCATTAAGGCCTTGGGGCACAGGAATGATTTAGAAATCTGGATTTTCCTAGAATGACAACCTAAAAGCCAAGGAATTTTGACTGCTGCCCCGACCCAAAGTTACACAAAATGTGCTGCACCCACAGAAAAAAAACCAGTGCACTTAGCACCAGAATTTTGATTGTCCCATATAAGCATATAATTGAAATCAACAGTGAAATACTTTATAAAAGCCTTGGTATATGGGAATGATTAAAAAAATCTTGCTCATACAGGACTAACTATCTTTAAATCAGGGAAATTTCACAGCTACACCAAACTTAAGTTACACCAAATGTGCTGCACCCTCAGGAAAACCCAGTGCACTTACCGCCATAAATTTAGGTGTTCCATTTAGATGTATACTCGTTTGGAATTGACAGTCAAAGTGTTTATTAAGACCTAGGAGTATGGGGATGACTACAAAATCAGGATTTTCCTAAAAGGACCACCTGAAAATCAGGTCATATTTCCTGTGGCCCCAACACAAAGTACCACAAAATGTGCCACACCCTAGTGCACTTCACACAATAACTTAAACTGTTCCATGTAGGTATATTTGGAAACGACTGTGAAATAGGTTATTAAGGCCCAGGGGTAGGGGGATGATATAGAAATTATTGTTTTTCCAAGATTGACTACCTAAAAATCAGGAAAATTTCCTAGCCATTCCAAACTTTAGTTGCACATAATGTGCCACACTCCTGCGAAAAAAACATTGCACCTAGCATAATTTGAACTGTTCCATATAGGTACAATAGAACCCTGCATGAGTTCCGGGCCAAAGTGTTACACAAGGTTGAAATAAACATCTAATAGAGGAAACCCTTCCGAGCAACAGTGTCTGTTAACACGGGGTGTCCGTTAGGCGGGGTGTCTGTTTAGGCAGGGTTCTACTGTATATATATACTCGGAATCAATAGTGAAATAGTTTATTTAGGCATTTGGGAATGGAAATCTTTTCTAAATCTAAACATGAGGGCCAGTAGTCAGCATTCCTTCATTTTCAGATGATCAGGCTTGCAAATTCAAGATTTTGAAATTGTTTCCACCTTGCCAAGCCTTAACCCTTTAAGGGCGAATGATGCCTTGAGGCATCATCCAGGCCAGGGCGAATGATGCCTTGAGGCATCATTTCTCAAAAATCTACAAAATCGTTTTTAACAAAAAAATAATGGAGGAACATTTATGAAATTTTCACAGAATGTATGTATGATACCATTATTAATATTTCTATTCAAAAGAAATAAAATATTTAAGATTATATATCATATCACGTGATTAAACAATTGAATTATGGGTTTTAACAACTGCGTGCCCGTCCCCTAGCGGTATAAAGTGCTACCAGCACCCGTCCTCCAGGCGGTAGGTTGACCACGGGTACCCGTCCTTAAAGGGTTAATAAACAATTTCATTGATGATTCCAAGTATTTTTCTAAATAGGACAGTTAATATCATTGCCCTAAATGTGCTGGGGTTTTCTAAACATGCGGCACAAACTTTACCTCTCAGCACCCCTCAGAATTTTCATATGGTCAGACACAGAAAGTCAAAGTTTTGAAAATAAAACCCATCTAGCTAGCCTTAATAAACTATTTGTTGGTCGATTCCAGCTATGTTCTTACACAGGAAAGTTGTATCAATGGCCCTAGGTGTCCTGGGCGTTTCTAAACAATCGGCACAAATTGGGTGACTTTACCTCTCAGCACCCCTCAGAAATCAGTAATTTTCACATGGTCAGCCACAGAAAGTGAAAGTTTTGGAAATATTACCTATTTAGCAAACCTTAACCCTATCGCGCCGGGTACCCATGGCAGTGGCTGGGGCATAGGGCCGGGTCCTAGTTACAGAGCGTACCCCTGGGGACCAAGTACTAGAGGCCGATTGTGAAAATTTTCTTTTTATCACGTGACCTGACATGTGATCTTTAATATCTTTTACACCCACAAACATCAACACCTATGCCAACCAACACCAAAACTCCCAACTGCCAACATCAACTCTTAACCATCATTCAGATGCGCTGGAAGGCCTCTATTATTGTCTCCATCCCTAAAGGGGTGACACATTTAATGTATCAAATTTATGTCCCATATTGTTACTTCCTTGCATCTCGAAAGTGATGGAGGCAACATTACCTAACAGATTAGATACTTAACTGAAAATGGTATTTTAGATTATTTTCAATATAGTTTTCGCAAAGGTTATAGTAACATGGATGTTGTATCCGAATTGGCTGACGATGTATCTGTGGTGGTCGCGCCTGACTAGCAGGTTGGAAGACCCACTTCCGGAACGCTAGTTCCTGGTGGGATCGCACCCCACGAGCAATTACGTAGGCCGGTTTGGTTTTCGGTAAGTTTGCACGAACCTAGGAACACAGAACACAACTCACACGTTTGATAAACAGGAATGTTTATTAACAACTACTTCTCAGAGAGATCTGGAAGATCTCTCCCACAAGTACAGTACCCCAGCAACGGCATGCCAGGTGACGCTGGAGAGGCTAATCTGAAAGACTCACCTAACCACCAGGAAGGTTACGAAAACCCACCTGCAAAGTGAGGGTCAAAGGGTCTGCTCTCGAGGAGAGACGCGCGAGGACAGCCTGTCAACCTACTGCGAACGCTGAGTACATGTACCCAGTGTTACATAATCCAGGCCCCCACCATGCCACTCTTGTGTGCGGCGTTGCCCGGAATCATTACACAGTAAGGATTGACTCTCCTCGCCACCTTCCGTAGAACGTACGAAACGCTGATGGATTCCCGCCCCACTACACTACCCCTCCCAGTTTTTTACTAAGGGGGGAACCATTGCAGCCATTGTGCTGCTAGGGGACAACCCGTTAAAACTTACATTCCTGATCCAGCAGTTCTTGGTTTACTCTCTAGTTTCCTGGCATTCACAAGAATTCACTGATACTGTAGTAAAAAGTGGATTTGTAAATGGAGAATAATAAAATATGGAAGATACGACATTTAGAAAAGAGGAATGATGTTTGAGAAATAAGGACTAGCCTCGCTAGCACCTTGGATACGTAATGTGATATATTCACCCATCTTCTGCCAGGGACTTGAGCGTTGGACGGGGAGGACTCGACAGCCGCGGACCTACAAATGGTCATCCCGGACTGCTGAGCATCCCGTTTCCAGCTGTTCAAGGTGTTGTCCTGGATTGCTGGCTCCTGGCAGGTGATGATTCCTCAATTTCTTTAGTACCGAGCCCAGCAGGCCCACCGGTGTTGCAGACCTACTCAGTCCAGCCTGATACCTAGCAGGTGCTGGGCTTCCCACTGTTCTAGTGTGAAGTCCTCCATGAGGGGGAAGGGCAAGCCTCGCTAGCACCTTCAGTGAAATTTCCGAAAACAGAATAACGGCCAAAAAATTCACAGCATGGAATGAAGTACCAATGAAGGCCCCAATTCCAGCTGTCTTCAGAACTTACGATCACCGACCCAAGGTAGAAATAGTTGGCTCCATCCAACAGAACAGGGGTAAAGCCTACTATCTCACTGTCGAGTCGACAAACTCGGTTCCGACAAAGCCCAGCAAGTCATGTCCATACCTGGAAGGTATAGCATTCCTTGCCCGGCGCCAAGTAAGGTGCATGGACCAAGTCCATGCCTCCTTCCACAGGCCGAAGGTTGTTATGGTGGGAGCCTATCACTGGCTTGACCACCGGGAGAACCTTCAGCCACCTGAAACCAGAGTTGTGCCTCTGGAAAGTCTTTGCAATTTTTCCGAAGCCCCAACTCAGGATCGCTTATCCATGTGGACTCCTGGCTGTCCCTCTACCCCCCCCCCCCCAGCAACCCGTGTGGGTGTTGAGGAAAGGCAGGCTTTCAGCCAGAAGGCCTCCATTCACCCTCCCCATTGGGAAAATTCATTCCCAATGTGGGTGTTCCCCATATAAGAGTTAGTTGATACATGAGGAGCAAGTAATGGTTCACTGCACCCAACAGGGGCTGAATGCAGTATTCCATCCTGGAAGTGGCTAGGTGGGAAAAAAGATTTTCCCCCACCCGGGTACTTCCCAAACCATCTGGCTTCGGTCCCGGGAGAGTGGGTAAACTCTGCTAGTTCCGACTCCGGATGGCACGTTCCCGGTCCACTGGCTACCAGCCTAGTCATCTGTCGTCTACCCTAAACATCCTCGTCAGAGGAAGCTTTGGGGTTGACAACTTTCAACTGACTGGCCACAGTGCCAGTCAGCAGAACTGACATTACCTGGGCACCCCGCTCAGGCCGAAGTGGGCTCAGCACCGTTGCAGGTTGAAGCTGAGACACCAACTGCTGCAGAGCGGTTGGTCCGGTATTAAGGTTGATCCCGGACTCCAATGGGATGATGTTGGCATCCATCCCCATAGCTCCACCCAGTTCCTCAGGTTGAGTGCCCCACGTTACCCTGGAGGGTCCCACCGGCGTCTCAACCCGCGTCACTGGGGGAGGCGCGCTCGGTTGAAGGAGCTGCGTCTGATCAACCTGGGATTGATTAGGCCCAGACAACAGAGTGTCAATACTAACGTCCGTAGGTTGAGCCTGCATGGACGTAGTGGCAGAGGTGGAGGTCCCTTCATCCAAGGATGACCACCCTAGCATGTCAGTGACTTGCCGATGTGCCAGGTCTGATCCTTCCGAGGAGAACTGGAGGGACCTCCTGCGACTACGTCGGGCCAACCACGCTTCCTCAAGAGGTTGCGGGTATCCCCGATGTCGTAGAGCAACATGCCCAAGTGCTGAAGACAAAGTTGGCGATGGGCTTGGGCCTCTGCTTGAGCATACCTCGACTGTGCCGTCGTCCGCCCTATGCGTTTATCTTTGAGAGCTGCCGCATATTGTGAAGCCAGACACTTCGTGGCCTCCTGAACCTCGTACCGAGCCAGCGAAGCTAACTCAGACACTAGGCCCTTGAATAGGGATCTGTCTCGGACCCGTCCCTCCAACACACCACCCACATGCGTTTCCCACTTGTCTGCCCGTTGGAGGTCCTCGTGAGAAAGCAAACGGGGTGATGAAGTTATGCTGGACGTAGCGGGAAGCTTTGTCACAGGTTTCTTCACCACCACAGGAGCAGGGTTAGCTGGGGTGGAAGAGCCGGAAAGGCCTCCTCACTCTTTACTTTCCATGAAACTCGGGCAGCTACTAACGTCTTGGACAGTGGGGTCACTCCCTGGAGGCTTTGACTGGGACTCGTCCCAGTCGGTTTCTCCCTGGGTCCACTAGCTTTAGAAGCCGGCGGAACGTTCCCTGCCCTTTGCTGCTGGAGCGGACTCCGCAGCCTTATCCGGCTTAACCTGGTAGGCAGTTTCCACCACATCAGCGATGGTGTGCCTACAAGGGGCCGGCTTCTTGGTTGCCTCTCGGGAAGGTTTCTTAGAAGTGTCCTCCTCACTGGACGAGGATGACGACAACTGTTTAACCCGCCGTCAGGCCCGCACTGAGCGTTTAGCAGGTTCCCAGCTATGGGACCGCTTGCTCCTTTCCTCCCAGGACAACTTCTTGTAGTCCGAGTCGGATAGCATCAGAGTTCCGAACCAGCTGGGATTCTTCTTCCATCCGATCCGGAACAACCGTCTGTCGGCCACAAAAGTTTCCTGCTCCAGACGTGCTTGCCGAGCATCGGAAGCAAGATCAACGCACCTCTGCCAAAGGTTCATGACTCACTCCCTAGCTGCGGCGCCCGCAGTCCACCCTTCTTTCCAAGACATTGTGCCCACAGGTACTCGGCTAGATGCTCCTCAACGAGGTGCCTCGCGTACTGAGCCTGAGTCACATAAGTCGGAGACAAATTCTTGTCCCGACCATGGCAACTCACAAAGACACAGTGTTGCTCATTACCAAACTTGCGCCACGCATATGATATCTGGGCTTTCACCTTTTTATCATACTTCAATAGACTCACACTCTGAACCCTTTCCACCCAGTTGATGTACCATGTGTTCAGAGAGCCCTCATCCTCAAGCCATTCCTCATCGTCTGAGGCTCCATCCAAACTGACCTTATTAGGAATATAATGTCGGTTCCCACAATGCAGATCTTCGAGGCAAGTGAACGTCTTGCCAACTAAAGGGGCTGGAAGCTGGCAAGCTACCGTTCTCTTCCCAGCCCACTTCACGCCAGGCTGGAAATCTGCGTCCAAGCTGTCAGAGTCAGATCCGGACAGGGGGCGAGCCCTATCCATCTCTGATCCCCAACACACAACCTTTCCTCCACCCATGGCACCCTAGGAGGTGCTCGGTGTGGCGTCAAGGGGCTTACTGGCAGTAGCCTGCGCTGTGGGCTTGTCTGAGCCTTTCGTCCCAGCCCCCTTTCACGTCTTAGTTTTCACCTTACCCGAGTCACGCGACTGTGACTTGCCAGCCTTCGACTTAGACGACCACGCCATTGCTGGAGGGTTTGTCTGTTTCTCAGCTTTTTTTTCATTTTTTTTTCATTTTTCATTTTATTCGGCATGGTACATTGTCGCTCTTCCACACAAACGAGTGTATTAAACATAAACATAGCAATACGCGGTATAGTATGTGATATGCTGAAACGTACATATACAGGCAATATATAATACATACATGAAAAAAACATCAATTTGTCTACCTTTTTGGTGTAATAATATGCTCTCAATGATTCAGCAGGAATTGCCTTATCTTTACCAACGATTCTTGTCTAAAGGATTTTGTTCGCTGGTTGTGAGCTTCTGCTTGTAACGATTTGTTTAGCATATTCAAAATTGAAATTCCAACAAACAGAGGAGATCTCGAGAATTTCCCTTTTTTAGGACGTCGTACCATAATGTCTAATTTGGCTGTAGATCTAGTATTAATGTCTCCTCTAATTTTCTTAGTTTCCATTAGATCAAAATTTACCAGGTTTCTGATTATACCAAGGAGGAGCATAAGTCGTCGCTCCCTATATTCCATTATGCTTATGAACACTCCATTTTTATAAGCTCCTTTGCCAAATGCTGTGCATATATTGATACAAGTTTCTACATTCCTTTGTGTTTTCAAAGATGCGTTTTCCAACAAAAAAGAGCAATCATCTGCTATTGGGATAATAACTGTTCTAACTATATTTAAAGCCGTTGTCTCATGATAACTTTTTATGTTTAGATGGGTAAAGGGTACTCAGGATATGACTGGATATTGAAGAGAAATATAAAGTACGTCTGAACTACATGGTGGAGCTAAGCTGAGCAGGATGTTTATTTCTAAGCCTTATGGGATATGGAGTTGCTCCATATTTGGCACTAGGTGGCAACACCGTATGTGTATGTTAGTTCACATATCTAACACTAGGTGGTAGCACTGAGTAGGCAGTGCTGTCATGTAAGGTAAGTATAGTGTATATATAGACTAGTGATATATATCATATCATGACATCTCCCTTCTTATGAAGAATTTTGAAGGTTCATAAGACCAGTCTTTCTTTAGGTTTAATTGATCTACCACTTCTGGTGACATATTGGTTTGGCTCTATTTGAGGTAGGTTACGCGTTGGTGTTTCAGTCGCGGTTACAGTTACACTGGCAGGCTCGTCCTGCATGGCTGGTTGAGTAGGGATCTCAACACCGAAATCGAAGGTCTCTCCAGTGGTCCTGATGTGTCTGCGATTTCTACGGTACTGGGCACCTGATGGGGTGTCAAGAATATATGACCTTGGTTGTCCACTCTTGGAGTTGACAATTGCCGGTAGCCATTTCTGTGAGTTGTGGTCATATGTCCTCACACTTTGTCCCTCTTTTAGAGCTGGGAGTGATCTCGATGGAAGTTTGCGTTGCAGCCAGCTTGGTGTCTTTTTCTCATGGATTTCCATCTTTTGAGGTAAGTTCAATAGAATCTTCCTGCCAAAGAAGATTTCTGCTGGAGATGGAACGCCTTCTTCTATTGGTGTGGTTCGTAGGCATAGAAGGGCTAGCGCTGGGTCATCCTTTCCTTCAAGAGCTTTCTCAAGGGTCTCTCGGCTTTCCCGTTGCTTTGTGGATACCTGGGGCTGCTTGTGGTGTGCTGGAAGCTGTAATCTGATTCAAATTTTCTGAAGTCATTTGAATCAAATTGCCTGGCATTGTCACTCATGATGATTTTTGGTATGCCATATTCCGAGAAGATGTTTCGAAGCTTCTTAATGACTGCTGTTGATGTCGTGCTTCGTAGCCTTCGGATAACAGTAAAAGAGCTGAAGTAGTCTACTGCTAGTAGGTAATCCTTTCCTCGCCAGTGGAACAGATCAGTTCCCACAATCTCCCAAGGATAACTGGTGTTTATGTGGATCAGTTGTTCCTTAGCTTGCTGAGGTTTGTTTCTCTGGCATGCTGAGCATTTCTTGACCATTTCCTCAATGTCTGTGTTGATGTTATTCCAGAACACAGTCTCTCTTGCCCTCAACCTACTCTTTTCAATATCTTGGTGACCAGTGTGAATCTTTTGCAGTATGTCGTGCTGTAGACTCTGAGGGATGATGATACGATTGCCTTTAAGGAGCATTCCCTCATGGATCGCTATGTCCTCACGATAGTTCCAGAATGGTTTTAACTGGTCTGGGCAGTCATGACGGTGTTTTGGCCAACCATCCATGGTCACTTTCATCAGCATCTGTAGGGTTTCGTCCTCCTTTGTTGCCAGTTGGATTTGGCTGGTTCTCGATTCAGATATGCTGATGAGATGGATTGTAGTGTTGAGCTCAGGGATAGCATCTCCTTTGATTAGTAGTCGAGAGAGGCTGTCCGCTATGGGAATGTCTTTTCCCGGGACATATGTCACCCTGATGTCGTACTTTTGGATCCTGAGCAGCATCCGCATCAGTCGTGGTGATGCATTTGTGATGTTCTTTTTGGTGATAGCTTCAAGTGGTTTGTGGTCAGTTTCAACAACCACAGTACGCCCATATGCATAGTGATGAAATCTTTCGAGTCCAAAGACGACACCTAGCATTTCCCGTTCGATGTTGCTGTAATTGCTCTCAGTTGTTGTGAGGCTTTTACTTGCAAATGCAACAGGTTTTCCATCTTGAAGTAGAGTTGCACCAACTCCGCGTTTGCTTGCATCTGTCTGGATGGTCACTGGTTTCTTTGAATCAAAGTACGTCAGTGTTGTGTCTTCACTGATTTGCCTTTTGATGTTATCAAAAGCCTTTTGGTGTTCTGGGCCCCACACCAATTCACTGTCTTTCTTTGTGAGGTCTCGTAGTGGTGCTGTCAGCATCGCGAGATTCTGTGTGAAAAGGCTCAGATAATTGACCATACCCAGAAATGATTGCAGTTCTTGCACATTTGCTGGAGGATTCATCTCCCTGATTGATGAGATTTTGTCAGGGTCTGGTTGAAGTCCTTTGGCTGTCAGATAATTCCCAAAGAACTTGATCTTATCTGACTTTACCACACACTTGTCTGGGTTCAGGCGTAGCCCTACTTCCTGTATGCGTCTCATGACGTCTTCAAGGTGTTTGTTGTGTTCCTGTTCCGTCTTTCCAAATACCACAATGTCGTCTGCGATCGCGATGACTCCAGGAAGACCTTCAAATGTCTGGTCTACCTTCTTCTGGAAGACATCTTGGGCTGAGATGAGCCCAAATGGTAGGCGTTTAAAGCAGTAACGCCCATATGGTGTGTTGAACGTTGTCAGAAGTTTCGATCCATCATCTAGCTTGACGTTCCAATATCCTGAACGGGCATCCAGGATAGTAAATTTTGTGGCACCCTGTAGCTTTGGGAGCACATCATCAACTGTCTGTGTGTAGTGATGTGGTCTCCTGACGCACTTGTTGAGGTCCTTTGGGTCGAGACACATCCTTAGGTCGCCAGATGGTTTCGTCACATAAACAATGCTGTTGACCCAATCTGTTGGAACATCAACTTTTTCCAAAACGTCCAATTCCATCATCCTGTCAAGTTCCTTCCTCACTTTGTCTTTCAGGGCTTCTGGAAATCGTCGTGGTGGGTGTATCACTGGTATCGCACCCTCACGTAGGTGGATGTGATACTCTCCGGGGAATAAACCTACACCCTGGAAGCATGTCTTATATCTTGTGAGAAGGTCTTTTGTCGCATCACTCTTCCCATGGATAGCTGTTGTTGTCTGGTGTGTCACTTCTGAGATGTCACTCCTTTTGTGACAGTTTTCGCAATTGTTCGTGTCTGAACAATTCAGAGTCAAAAGTTCCAGGTCCAGGCATGTGTTAAGACTAAGCATTGTCTGTCCGTTGTCATCTGTGATGAAGAAAGATAAGGTCCGGGTGGTGTTGTTGTGACTGCAGACAATGTTTTTGCAGCCATATTGTTTTATGGAAATGCCACCATAGCCAGTAAGACTTGTCCGGCACTGTGTCAGACTGTAGGGCTTCCCATGCTTGTATGCATGATTCGAGAAGAGTTTCTGGAACACCCTCAGTGGCATGACATTAACTTCAGCACCAGAGTCTATCTTACATTTGACAGACACTGTAGCGTCATGTTCCTTCATGGCAATGTTGGCAAATGCCTGAGTCTTTGTCTTGACAGCGTGAACAGCTTTGGTCTCGACACTGTCCAACGTGAATGTCTGTCCATCCTCGTCAGAGCTGTTCTGGTCACTGTCGTTTTCCACCTGATGTACCTTCTTCTTGTACTTTCTGTGTTGTTGCTTGCCTTGTTTGTTCTGCTGGCCTTGATTCTGATCTCTTTTCTTTGCAAAACAAGCCTTGGCAAAATGTCCTTTCACCTTGCAGTAATGGCATGTTGAATGAGTAGCAGGACATGTCATATCCTTACCATGTGGGTCCCCACAGTTAAAACAACCACCGTTGGTTTTCCCCGCTGAGTGTCTTGCAAAGGATTTACCACTTTTCTGTCTGTATTGCTTCTTGTTGGACTGTATTGCTTGTACCGTCTTGGTTGCACGGATGTCGGTCATCTGTCGTCTTGTGCTCTCGTATGCCCGTACAATTTTCATCGCCTGGTCCAACGTCAAGGCATTATCCTTTGCGATCAACTTCTGTTGTATGTCTTCATTGTAAATTCCCGCTATTAGCGTGTCGAGAAGTTGTTCGTCTTTGTTTGTGTATTCACACTCGGAGGCAATCAGTTTCGCTCTTGTCATGAAAGTGTCGATCGACTCAGTTTCCTCTTGTTTGAGAGCACTAAGCTGAAACCTGGCCACTCGGAAATTTGATTTGGGTTTAACATATGTCTCAAACCCTTCCCAGTGTGGTTGAAGTTTCTTTTTGTCAGCCTCAGAGAGATTTAGTCCATCCCTCACATCTTGTCCTTCTTCGCCAATCCATAACATCAAGTACTGGACCTTGGTGAGTTCAGCCTTCTCGGCCATCGGTCCGCTGAAGATGAATTCGCAGGTTCGTTTGAACCTCCGGAGAGCCTTTGGTAGGTTGTTGGAACTCCAGTCCATCGTTGGTATGGGTACCCCCACGAGCTCAGCCATGTTGTAATGAAGCCGTAAAAATCAGTGTAACTGAACGTAAATTAATCGAAACACCGCGCGAAACCAATTTGTTTTGAAGGGAGCGGTTACTAGCACATCACCCTCTTGTGAGTCTTTACCACTCACTATTCACACCTCACCTCCTATAAATGTCAGTTGCCTTGATTATACACTTTAATTCTTAAATACTTTGTTGTCTTGAGGGGAGCGGTTACCAGTACTTCACCCTCTTGTGAGTCTTTACCACTCACCTCCCTGAACTGCCAGTTGACAGCAAGTTGTGTATAGACTATAGTCTATAGCTTACACATGTGTTGTCACTGTAATGTCTGTTTACAGTATAGTTTTGCATATAAACACAGATTACTCTATTAAAGGGTAATGTCACTTATTTGCTATATGCACCACATTAATATATTATATTAGTTACTGTTATATTGAAAGTCATTCAATGCTTATAACTGTCAGTGGATTCCTCTAGTGTATATTACTATCTTCTCAATGTCAGTAGATTCTTGGATAATTCACAACTATTATCAATGTCAGTAGATAATTTCCTGTATCATATATACCACCAATGTTATCAGGTAGCATAGTACTTGTACTGGTATTGCCAATGTCTGTAGGGGATATCAGTACTAGTTGTATGTAGTGTCACTATAGTGTCACTATAGTGTCAGTTAGCATGGACTGTAGATCTTCTAAGTCCCACTAGACCTATACTGTGGCCATACTCCTTGTCAGAATGTCTCTTTGTTGAGTTGTATACAGGTTCCATTCACAGTGTAAGAGTAAAAGTCATTTACTTACTGTGGGCCTTGGTTATGTTTGCCTTGGGCCTACCTGTATACTGTACTTAAGAGTTTCCTTTGTCTTGGTCCACCATGCTGGATCTTGTCTGTTTCCAGCATCTCTCTTCAAAACCTGAATTTTCTCTCTTTCTTGAGTTTCTTTGTTTTCTTCTTGTAGCTGTAGTCATTCCCTATCCATTATTCTGACACCATGATGACTTTTTATGTTTAGATGGGTAAAGGGTACTTAGGATATGACTGGATATTGAAGAGAAATATAAAGTATGTCTGAACTACATGGTGGAGCTAAGCTGAGCAGGATGTTTATTTCTAAGCCTTATGGGATATGGAGTTGCTCCATATTTGGCACTAGGTGGCAACACCGTATGTGTATGTTAGTTCACATATCTAACACTAGGTGGTAGCACTGAGTAGGCAGTGCTGTCATGTAAGGTAAGTATAGTGTATATATATATATAGACTTGTGATATATATATCATATCATGACAGTCTCATTTACAAACTTCTTTAACTTTCTAAAGGTGGTCATTTTATCATTCATCTTTTGAATAAGCGACTTTGCATTTTTTTCGAAAGAAAGGGATTCGTCTATTATTGCTCCCAGGTAGTTCATGCATGAGGAGGTGGCAATTACATTTTCTCCAATATACAGTTTACGTTTCTGAAATCGGTTTAATCTGACCTATATCCCATGATACACTAATCTCGTTATAGCTGCATTAATAGTAAGTCTGTTAGCCGTATACCATTCCTGTATTGAGTTAATATTGTAATGATCGTGTATATAGAATGACAAGGGACGAGAATATTCCACTGCGATAGCGTTAACGAACCTTTATTCAAGGTAAATGAGCTACAGCTAAGGCTGCTCGAAGCCTTTAATCCTTTGATGTGTATTGCTCAGAGTCTAGCAGACGACTGCCCGAAGCCGCAGACGGCTTCTGTTTATATACGGGAGCGGGTGACGTCAGCTCCCGAGGAATCTCGTACCCCGAGATACCCGGCGAGAGCGGCATCCCCCGTGGGGGATGCCACCTACGCCAGGTCCCCGTGGGGGAACCAACAACACCCGCCCGCTACAATATATTTTTGCATTACATTTTCTGCCCGCTTCGGATCAACATCGCTGATAAACACTACCAGGTCGTCTGCATATAATAAAAAAGTATCATCTGGGATGCAATCTTTGATATCGTTAATGTATATTAAGAACAATAACAGGCCCAATATGGAGCCTTGCGGGATGCCATATCGGACATTTAGAACACTCGATTTAACATGACCATATTCCGTGTAGCAACAACAACCCTCCAGATAAGCTTTGAACCAGGCAATAATGTTCGGGCCTAAGCCAGCTTCCCCCAACTTGTATAGAAGAACGTCATGATCAATGCAGTCGAAGGCCTTCTTTATATCTACGTACAGCACTTTTGTTCTCATTAAAAGATTCCAGAAGAAATTCAGTGAGTTTAAAAACTGCTCCTCCTGTGCTGTGTTTTTTGCAAAAACCAAATTGTTTTTTTACAAAATTACCTAGAATATCTAAAAAACTATGATTCTGGTAATATCCGCTTGGAGTTGGTCCCGCACATAGAGACAGAGTGAACTAGACATAGGCATAGAGACTGAAGCACCACGAGAGTGAGATTTTCATTTAGTGAAGAACTCGAACCTGTTCATCTTTTTTGTAGGACTGTACTCAGACAAACTTCTTCTCTTACGATTCATTTCAAGCCATGCCAAAATCAAAATTTAGTATTGTAGTTTTCTGATCTACTTTTCTCATGAGAAACCAATGAGATCTCAACCTTCGCTGGTAGCCCTTTCCAAACTCCGCTGATGACCCTCCTCCCCCCTCCCCCACCATCACTCTAAGTATTTGGCCCCCTTCAGGCGAGTGATCGCCTGGGGTGTCGTGATTCGGGACTTCAATTCCCGGTATGGGCAGTCCGCTGTTTCATTTTTCAAGTGGTTTCCCCCTAACTTTCAATTTTTCCCTATGACTATGAGACATACAGGGCAACGACGAAGTCGCTAGTTTTTTACAAAAAAATCCTTTTCTTTCTAAGTAGGCATATACCTGTGTGTGCACTAGCCGTTCCAGCATCTTTCCAGGAATCGGTAGAACACAAACAGGCCTCCAGTTTCCTATTGACTGCAGATCTCCTTGCTTCGGCAAGGGAGCGATTCTTCCACATTTCCAATACAGTTCATCAGCGTAATTTTCAACAGCTCACACTTGAGATTCGGAATCCCTGATGATTTATGCGTCTTCATAAGGTTCAGTAGTTTTAACACATTACCGCTGTTTATATCATCCATATTGATTTCGAACCCTTCTCTATTTTCTCGATATACAAAGTTAAGCATACAACTAGTATCTAGCCCCATATTTAGTTTACTGCCAATATTGCAGAAAAAGGTATTTGCATGTTCCGCACATTGTAAAAGAGGTAGCAACAAGTCACCTTCTGTTTTGAAACAAACCTCATGTTTTTCACCGGTCGGTTTAAAAATCGAACTGCTGATATACAAACAGCGAGACGTCTAGCTCCTAGTGAAACAGCCCCCTAGATTAGAAACAGTCGGCCTCTGGTGTATCTATGAGTGCATCGGCATTGTTAGGGTTCCGAAAACGGCCGCTAGTTGGCAATACGGTATAAGTCCGTGGCTAGAGCAACCTAAGGAACAATAAACCGGAGCGTCGCAGTGTGAGGATAATGTACCACCACTCGATGTCAAGATTGACTACACTGGCCACCAGAGCGGACGATTGGTAAGACGAAATTCAAACGCCAATATCTTCGGATCGAAGTGGCCAATCTTCTTCATATTTGGTACGATTATTGCTTATATGTGTACCTCACTCTTTGTGAAATTTCATCGCTTAATTCCTAGGGGAAGTGAATTTTCGCATTCTGTACGACATGTCCATAGATGTCTTAGGGCTACGACAGTTTGGGAGACAAATTTACCCATGTGACCTTACATTTGTCATGACTATAGCACACCTCACACCACCCTACGTGTCGTATAGCGGCGATAATTGTCCGACCCCCTAAAATGTCGCGACTATAGTACACTCACAGCAAAAACATATCGTTCATAACAATTGTCGTGACTGAAAAACAGGGCCCTGTATCTGAGACAAAGCCACCCCAATACTCTTGTTACTGGCGTCAGTATCAGGAATGAACCAACCCCGGGACAGAGGGTACTTTTGAACGGGAGTCTCCGTAAATTTCCTCTTTAGTTCCAGAAAAGCAACTTCGGCTTCCGGAGTCCATTTGATCTCCTTTGGCTTCCCTGCTTTATCTAGCACTACATACTGCTGCAATGGGTGTTCACTTTCAGAAAAACCCAGAATAAAGTTGCGATAATACGAACAAAATCCTAGGAAAGACCTTATGTCTCTTATATTCTGGGGGCATGGCCATTTCGCCACAGCCTCCAACTTGGATGGGTCAGTCGGATTCCTTCTCCGGAAACTATCTGTCCCAAGTATTCCACAGACCTTTGAAACAGTTTACACTTCTGAGGTTTGAGCTTCAACCCATAAGATAGGATCTGCTCAAATACCTCCCAGAGGTTCTCTAGACATTGAACATAACTCATTCCGAGGATGATTATGTCGTCCAGATAAACCAAACATTTTTTCCATTGCAAGCCACACAACATCTGGTCCATCATGGATTCAAATGTTGTGGGGGCATTGCATAGACCAAACGGCATTACAGTAAATTCATAAAGCCCCTGATGAGTAGTGAAAGCCGTTTTAGGCTGGTCTCCACTATTCATCTTTACCTGCCAATATTCGGACTGGAGATCCAGAGTACAAAACCACTGGTTCCAACCTAAAGAGTCGAGACTCTCATCGATCCGCGGTATTGGATAGGCATTCTTACGGGTGATACCTTTCAGCTTTCTGTAGTCTATACAGAACCGGCAGGTACCATCCTTCTTAGTAACCATTACCACAGGGCTGGCCCAAGGGCTTGCACTGGGAACAATTACCTTCTGGTTCACCATTTTCTCCACTTCCTGTTCTAAAGCTTCACATTTTATCAGAGGTAGCCATTGATAAGGAAGCGGGAAAGAAGCGTCCTTAACTCCTGGCGTTCCCCACTATTTAGTGCGTCTGCTGACTGAGCTAAGGCTTCCAATGTTTCATGCAGCTGACCCGGAAACGGAATATTCTCCGTTCCATAATCAATAGCACTCACCCGCACTTCTTCATAATCAACTCCCTTGAAGTCCAGAGGTCCTGGGTTGGATGCTATATCTTTCCTGTCTATGCTGGACACTGGAATAGGTGTGATTCCCTGTGGACCGGAGTCTACTAGGCCATCCACATGGGCTAGGGTTGCCCAGCCCAATGTTTCACCTTTCTTCAATCAAATCAACCCGAAGGTATGATTACTTACAGGAACTGATCCATCGCGCGCACTGCCGATCAAAGTGTCCCAGGCTTGTATTCCTCTATCGGAAAACAGTTTCGGGTTTGGCTCGAACAATGCATCGCCATAAGGTAGGTCACCTTCTCCAGCTATCAGGACATTCACCATCTGCTGAGGAGGGATACCCACATTTTGTCTGATGGTAATCACCGAAGAGATCCGTCAACAACTACATTCCACCTCAGGGTATTTAACTCAGGGTATTTGAGTCGATGTGTGCCATCTTGTAGATCCACAGAACCTCCATAGAGGGTGAGAAATTCTACTCCTAGTATTCCGCTCTCTTCGATATCACTTAGTATGGGACCCCACACAAATTCAGTGTTACCTATTGAGATCGGAATAATCACACTGCCATAGCAGCCTTGGCACTGGCACCAGGAACATGACATTCCCGGGCGAATCCGAGAGATTGGTAGACCTTGTTGTTCAACACTGAGTGCCTAGCTCCGGTATCTAACAATAAGTCTACTTTTCTTCCCAGAATTCTTGCTGGTACATACCAGCGTCACCCAGGAATGTTTATTAACAACTACTTCCCAGAGAGATCTGGAAGATCTCTCCCACAAGTACAGTACCCCAGCACGGTGTGCCAGGTAATGCTGGAGAGGCTAATCTGAAAGATTCGCCTAACCACCAGGAAGGTTATGAGAACCCGCCTGCAAGGTGAGGGTCCAAGGGTTCGCTCTTGAGGAGAGATGCGCGAGGACAACCTGTCAACCTACTGCGAACGCTGAGTACATATACCCAGTGTTACATAATCCTGGCCCCCCCACCGCACCACTCTCATGTGCGGCGTTGCCCAGAATCATTACACAGTAAGGATTGACTCTCCGTGCCACCTTCCGTAGAATGTATGAAACACTGCTGGATTCCCGCCCCACTACATATCGTTGGGGAGAAATACAAATTCCACCACAATTTGGATCTGTGTGGTCATATTCTCCACGCAGTTGATGTGTAGTAATAGTCCAAGCTATAGCAAGGAAAATATGACCATGCAGATCCAGATCATGGTAATGTTGTATTTATTACTCACCCTTCTACTAATTATCAGGAAAAAATCTTGTAAATAATTAGAAATTTGACACAAGCACTGTGCATTGTCAGGTGGCCGAATACAGCTTTCCATATTCTACTCAGTAGCGATCTGTGTCATGATATGTAAATCTTATTGATATGTATTGGTCACATGATCTGTGGTGTATTACTACCTTCTGTATTAAAGAGTTCCAACCAACATGGCTACCTTGTAATCTGACAATCTGTAGGTTTCATAATAAATGTTGGGAAGGATACCATAGCCATCTACATCGATTATATGAAGGTGTTCGAGACTGTGGATCACAGTATATAGATACAAAAACTAATAAGGAGTTACTGGCAATAATTTATTGTGATTTAAAAATTATCTAAGCATATACGTTGTACAGCGCCTGTATGGAGGTTGCCGGCAGATCTTGTCAACTTGTATCATCTGTCGGGTTGGTGGAATCACTCACCAGACGTGACAGCAGGCATAGGCTTTGAGCTACTGGGTGAAATTAAAGTCTGTTGGGGGTTCTTGAGGGTTGTTGGGACATCGCCTCACCGTTGCTGAGCATCTGCTGGGGCGTTGGGCTATCTGAGGGTTTCCACCAGCTAGATTTTCTACCCAGCCTCCCACCCGATGAAACAATGGCTAAGTATTGACTTTTCAATTTGAAAAAATATCAGTCATTTTAGCATGTAACAATGGCTAAGCCTTAACTTTCCATGTGAGAAAAAGGTCAGCAATTTTTCAAAATGTTCTGACGCCCCTGAGTTTCATTGTTTTATATGTAACTGTATGCGTTTTCCGAACTCATCCAACCCTTTTAGACTGCACCCGCTTGGGTACACTGGCCATCAGAGCAAACGCTGACCTTAGGATCAGGAATTTCTATTTTCGATCTTTTCCCCCAGTCCCGGCGTTCATCCTAGGTGTAATAAACACGATTTATTGTATTATATTGGCCACATCCAATGATAGAGGAATCACATACCAGGTATAACCTGGATATAAGCCGATTGACAGCCGTACAGGTTACAGAGCTATAGTTAATACCGGACTAGAGATTACCAGCAGGAGACCAATGGTTACAAGCCAGATAAATACCCAAGCCTTAGCAGCCTTAGACCTTTGTCATTATCTCAGTTATTGAACTCAGCCAGATAGGCCAACTAGGTTATAAACAATCGGGCCTACGTATTCGTTAGGCAAAAAAACGGAGTATTTTTGGTTGTTCTCCCACAACTATATGAAATCTTTAGCTATAAATACCATTTTCCTTGAACAGTTTCGGTAGCGTAATAAGGAGCAAAATGCCCTAAAACATAGAAACAAAATCCAGATTTTAACATGGACATTGGCCAGACCAAGAGGAAAATCAAGGAAAGGCTATACGAACACCTCAGAAACATCGAAGAAGTAAAAAACCAAAATGACGTTCCTACCCACTACAATGGATATGGACACAAGGGTACGAAGGGTGTAGTGGTCCATATTTTGGACTTCATCTTCTGTCACCCGGACACAAAAAGAGCCGGTTCCTTGAGGAACAAAATTGAATTCAATTGGATTCATCGGCTAAAAAGTCAATCCCCATGGGGACTGAACACAATGGACAACCGGTATGGATAAGTGTATCAAAGCCACGTCGAAAAAAGATTTACTCTCATGAAAGTGAGAAATCAATTTTTTCAATACAAAATCAATGAATATTCCACATAAAAACAAATGTGCTGACCTTATGTACTGCTCGTCATAATGACCAAACACTCACTTTTATATAAAGAATGTAATATCAATAGAAAGTCCATAGTATCCATATGTACATCTGCTCATTATTCCTAATGCATTGCTCTACTTATATTGCAAGACGTTGGAAGTTTTTTTTCAAGAATTCGCGTACGCTTGCATTTAGGAATCAAGTCTTGGATTAAACCCTCCTCCTCTCTCACATACTAACTGTACTGTATAATACGTTATGGACAGCCCCTAACGGATGTATTTACATGTAATTGAGTGGATTTATTATGCTTCTTTGGCCGTCACCCGTTACACCGCCATGTGGCAGCCGCCGTTGTGTATGTGGCCTGCTCCACTGCAGCGATTACTATAACCGACTAACAAACGGCGGCCGTGCGGCGCCCACCCGATGCTTTTTTTTAAAGTTGTGTAGTCATCCCTGTGGCATATCCCTTTAACATAGCATTTGTTGGTATTCTGGTGGCTGAAATGTAGAAAGGTGGGACAAATTGGTCTTGGAGAAAACAATATGTGTATCCTATATGCAAGGTATGTAATGGCAATGGGTATGAGCCACCTTGAAAGCGTAATTTTTATGATAAACGAATGACTATGAACCGCAGATTACAAATATTTACATTGAATTATATCCTGATAATCCTAAAACCTTTTTTACTGTATTTGTTGCTACTGGTGACTGGAAGCAGGAGTGAAAATATCTTTGAGATGCCCTTCCCAAGCTAGGTTTTGAGACTCATGTATCCAGAAACACGTCTTTTTCTTTGGCCTTACTTTTATGCAGCACCAGAGACTCCATACATACACAGGAGAGTGGACCATTCAGAATACATTCTGCAAAAATGGCTCATGAAATGAAAATAGGGAAGGCCGAACAGGATATCATCAAGTTCGCCAAATACCATGGCGCTGGGAACGACCTTATCATGATTAACAATTCTACTGGAGAATATGACGAACTTTTAGCTAAACCTGAACTCATCAGTGCCATGTGTTGTCGTCGATTTGGGATCGGCTCTGACGGTTTGGTTGAAATCTTTGAGAACAAAGACTACACGTTTGAGATGGTGTTTTACCGCGCACAGGGAGATAAAGGAAGCTTCGGTGGGAACGCTGCGCGTTGCAGTGTGGCGTTCGCTTACGCCCTTGGTTTGTTCCGCACGAGTAACATTACATTTCTCGCAAGTGACGGCGTTCACACAGCGTCTTACAGTAAATCAAAGGGTATCGCGGAGATAGGCCTGGGCGATATATCAGGTGCTACTGTCCTCACCTACAATGAATTTTTCATCGATACAGGTTCGCCACATCACGTGGTATTCGTCGACGAGGCAGCACTGGATAATTACGATATCATGTCTCACGGACAACAAATTTGTGACAGCAACCACTACAAGGGCATCGGAGGCACCAACGTCAACTTCGCCGCCATTGACTCTTCGAATAAGGGCATCCGCATCCGGACTTATGAACGCGGAGTTCGAGGAGAGATCATGGCGTGTGGGACGGGATCCGTCGCCAGCGCTATCTGCCATGAGATCCGGAACCACCGCCTGGACCGCGCATCTGAGCATGCGCCCTCTCTCGGCGAGCTGGAGAGGTCGACGCAGGTCACGTGTCCCTACGGCGTTCTGGAGGTACGATTTCGCCATCAGCGAGGAGAACGGGAGTTTAATGATGTACGACTTATCGGCCCTGTTTGTCATGTCTATAACGGCCAGTTCCGTGTACCCAAGGGCATCCGGAACTAATTAGTGTTTGTATTTTCCTACTTCTGTGATTAGTGAAGGAGATCCTCCAGACGGACTTGAAGCGAATGGGCCAACTTCTTGGTGTTCAGTTGCAGATCGTTTCCGCGTACATGTTGTAGTAGGTATTCTCAGAATACTGAAACTTTATCTACGGACGTCATCCAAGTCTGTGCCTTGTCAGGGTTCCCACCCAGACTGGAAAACCTGGAAAATGAGATGGAATTTGAAAATTTTACCAAAATCATGGACTCTTGGTCATCAGTGATGGAATTTGCATTGCATTGTTTCCATCCAAATACTATTTTGAAGATTTATTTCTGTTCTGAGTATTGATAAAATAGCCATATTCTGTTAGTATATGAAAAAATTATGACATTCAGAACATCATTTTGTTGTTGTTGTTTTTTTGTTTTTTTTATTGCAACTAGTTCTGTCAATATAGACAGATCTTCCACTGGAAGTTCAAATCAATACAGGCGTAAATAAATATAAATATAGGTTACAGGTGATTGAATAGGTGATAATGATAATGGTAATAATACTAATGATGATGATTCGACTACTGAGATTACGAACACATTGACAACATTTACATCATGAGGACCACTCATACATCGAGATTTTAGATTTTACTAGCGACTTCGTCGAGTCCGAGTAAAAATATAGAAAATGAAATAACGGGCTACCGAAAGCGGGGTTCAAACACCTGACGTCCGCCTCCCCAGCCGGAGGCTCTGCTGACTGCTCCACAACGATAGGTGCTACCACAGAGATATACTATTTACTCTGTGGTGCTACCACACTGTGGCCAACTACTGCTATTGGTGGGTGGGGGGAATCAGCGGAGTTTAGAAAGGGTTACTAGTGTGACACAGGTATTTTGCTTTCTCTCGAGATTAGCAGATCAGAAAAACTACATTACTAAACTTTGATTTCGGCATGGCTCTAAATAAATCATAAGAGAAAAGGTATATCTGCCAATAGATCTACAAAAAAGAAGAACAGATTCTAGTTTTTCCATCCACGAGATTCTCACTCTCGTGGCTCTTCAATCTCCACGCCTAGGTCTGGTTCACTATGTCTCTATGTGCGGGAGCCACTTCAAGCGGATTCGACGGAATTCTACCGTTTTAAATATAGTAGGTAACTAGCCTCTTGTACCCCTTTTTGTTATAACGTCCTGAGTTTCACAGTCAATGGCATTCCAGGCCTTATTGCCTCTCGACCTTTGATAGTGACTAGCCCTAATTTTTTGTTGTCGGAACTTTGTTCGCGTATCACTCCTAGTACCTTGGGTTCTACTATTTTGCTGATGAAAAACTGAGAAAAACTGACAAAACATAAATTAATATCAGTCCTAGGCACCTGAAGCTAAATCAATCCAGCATCCCTGAAAACATGCAAATTGACACCAAGATCACTCAAATGAACCAAGTGATTATTTTTCTGTGAGGATCTTCATTCTCAGCAGGTCACTTTGGCAGCCATCTTGAAAAATGGCTGCCATCTTGGATTTTCAAGTGGCACGTTGGATAGAATTACTTAGTATACCAAGGAGAATCACTGTACAAAATTTGGTGCTTGTATCATCATTTGCAGGATTTCCATGAAAATGTGCTTTTATGTGCTCCACTAATAAGGCATACCAAAAAACTTTGCCTTTAACCTCTGTTCAAGGTTATCTCAAGGTCACAAGCTATATGCTTTTCTACCTACAATATGTTGTAGCACAGAGAAACATCCCATTTGATCATCTTAGTAGGCCCTACTACAAAAATGTATTCTGTTACTTTGCTTCTAACTATATAATATTGAATAAGCCTCTGTTGATTCAAGTATGGATTCTACTGGTGCACTTCATGTATATCAATGTTGAACCTGCAATATCTCTGGACATCACTATCATTATAAAAGTCAGAATATTCAATACCTATGTCTCTCTGATCTTGAACATCAATTGCTGGCATTGTAAACCCAAATTGCAACTTTAGAATAATCTGAAAAAAGCTGTTTTCACTAATAGAACCCCTTTTGACCAATTCGACCTCTGTAGATGTGACCTTGACCTCCACCAAGGTTAACCATATTTTGTGTGGCCATTGGGCCATATGATGTGTACATGGTCCTAAAATATCAGAAGGCCAAGTGAAATATTTCTTGATATATCAGTGGTTAATGGCAATTGTAAGTGGGAGCTATTTTAGTTGTGACCTTTGACCTGACCTTAACAAGATTGTTGACCAAATATATTTTTACATCAACCAGAACTGTATTCCTCAAAACTGTAGCTTTCCAACGGTATATGGTGTATTTTAGTCTTTTTTGGTGATGGGTGTCACTAGAAATACTGCTCTGAGCTCTCACATGATGCAGCACTAATAGCATATATGAAATATGCACATATAATGAAGGTAAATCTGAATGAGAATAGGTTTAAAGGTATCTAGACTGTCCTTAGAAGGAATATACAAATGCTATGATCCATAACATTTAGCATTGAATAAATGGATGAATGAACATTGAATATTCACAGAATGTAGGTATAAAATTATCATATGTAAGATATTTAAACACAAGAATTGCCATTAAGGATGATGTCTCATATCATGTGATGATGTGATTTAATTTTGAGTTCAGATGTGATCCCCTTCCTCTATCAGTTATCATTGACACTATTACCCACCACTTCACATTCTGCCTTACTGCAACCTCCCATCCTTATACGTTCAAACATATCAAAGAGGAACCAGAGATATGCCAACTCTACAAGTACATGTATAATGCAGCATATATAGATAAGATTATTATATTCACACATTCTTATATGAAGATGCATGGGGTATGTCCCCAGTTAGATAGGAATGATATATATTGCAGTGTGTCCCCAGTTAGATAAGAACAAGCAGAAGAGGGGTGTGTCTCCAGTTAGTTAGGAATGATATATATTGATTTGAGTCCCCAGTTAGATAGGAACGAGCAGAAGAGGGGTGTGTCCCCAGTTAGATAGGAATGATATATATTGCAGGGTGTCCCCAGTTAGATAGGAACAAGCAGAAGAGAGGGGTGTCCTCAGTTAGATGGGAACGAGCAGAAGAGGGGTGTGTCCCCAGTTAGTTAGGAATGATATATATTGATGTGAGTCCCCAGTTAGATAGGAACGAGCAGAAGAGGGGTGTGTCCCCAGTTAGATAGGAATGATATATATTGATGTGAGTCCCCAGTTAGATAGGAACAAACAGAAGAGGTATGTGTCCCAGTTATGCCCCAGTCACACTGGCGTAAAAAACGGCATTTTCCAGTGTATGCATCTGTACGTTCTTTTACGCATTTTGAAATCTACAAATGCGCCATAAAACTCCGCAAAACGTGGTATTTTTCGTAGCCAATCGTAGCCTATAGTAGGTGCTTTATCGGGGAAATATCTCTTACGGGTGAAAAATTATGAAATTCTGGAATTAGGTAGAGTGCATATAGATATATAAGTGCCGTAAATATGATATTATATAAAAACAGGATTCCTGTGGAGTAAGTTTCCGGTTTCTGAACTTGTTTTGCCGGAGGTTTAAACTGAGTTCGTAGAACGAGGTTTAAACGTCCGGAGAAACAAGTGAGGAACCGAAAACTTACAGACACGGGTATCCTGTTTCTTTATTACTATACACCTATGGCCGAACATGTATGAAATACTGCCCACTGCTAGGGGTGTAGTATAAATAATGTTCGCGCCCGCTGTGACAGCGGGCCGTAGTGATTTGCAGTAGCCTTTGTGGTCTTTGTAAAGTTAATAAAAGGGCGTTTTAAATGGTTGGGAAGTGTAGTAATAAGAAAACGTAGTGACTGAGCCTGTACGGTGTCCGTTCTTGGTCATTTGCTGAAAAAATACCGCCCTCCCACCTGCGGTGTCGGGCCGTATTTTCATCACCAAATGACCTCGAACGGCCATCCATACGGGCTCAGTAACCACGTTTTCTCATATTACTATATACCTCAAAAACATAAAGATATTCACCTTATTTAAGCCATAGGAGTCATTTGTAATCCAATTTGGGCACACAACGGTAATAGCGTAATAAATGGGGGTGGAGTGTGTGTGTGTGTGGGGGGGGGGGGGGGGGGGGGGGGGAGGGGGGGGGGCTGCTTTTTTCCCTTTTTTTCTGGTGCAGCTTTGAGGGTATTTCCAAGAAGCATCAATTTCTTTTATTCATTTATCTATTTATTTAAATGAGGGTGAAACCCTTTTTTTTGTTTTTGCTAACATTGATTCATTTACTAGCTCTGGACACGCCATTCCTGGGTCAAGCGTACTGACTGACCTCTGAGCTGGGAGATGATGCTGGCCTTGACCCGGCGTTTACATTAGACAACTAAATACGTGGCAACTGTAGATCGTGAAGCCAATATCGTCAGATGGTGGCAATGTCCACCACAAAAGTCGTCAGCCTCAGACTCTACTCGAGCGTTTACACTGACGACTAAATAGCAATGGACATCGGCGATTGATTGAGTTAACCTTGGTATATCTGTCTATATGTCCATTCATCATGGGCGCACCCGAGGGGCAGGCATAGGGGTTCCTCCCCTCCCCCCCCCAATGAAATTTCTCATTAAGCCCCCCCCCCCCCTCAGGGGGAAGCGAGGAAAGCTGAGGTGTTCTTCAGCCCTCATCACGAGACCCTCAAATCAAGGCCATGTAGTCAGTAGGCTGGGCTTAATGTTTGGCATGTAGACCATATAGTTGTGTTCATCATATCTGGGCTTAATGTCCAGGCACCCAAGTTAGGAAGTTAAGCTGGGCTTCAAGCCCAGCGCCTCGAACACCTGAAGGCTAGCCCCCTAGCCTTTAAAAAACAGAATGGGAAGCAGTGTTGTACGAGTGCTAGCAGCCGACTAAGCATTAGTGGAAATTCCGGGGATTCCTTGGGCGCAATGATGTTATCGCAGGGAATTCCAGCTTGTCAAATGTGATTGAGGTGCTCACCATAGGTAAAAGACAGACTAATCCAGGCTTTTGAAGTGGCAACACCATCTTATGGAAGCTAGTCTCATATCCTCTAAGGTAAGTTCTCTGATATTAAGGTTCAGAAGTAATATTCTTATATATGTTAATGGAAAAACAATTAAAACCACATTTAATGAGATCATTTTTTAGCTCGATTTCACCCCCACTGGTGCACTTTTCATGAGCCTTAACCATATACAGTAGAATCCTGTGTAATGGATACCCTGCATAAGCAGCCAACCCCGTAAAAGGACAGTTGTGTTGGAACAGAAAGTTTTTCCTCAATTAGATGTGTAATTTAACCCCGCATAAGCATAAGCGGGCACCTCAGGTAAGCGGACACCCCACGTAAGCGGACAGTTATTCAGTAAGAAAAGCCCTAAAACCCTGTGTAAGCGGGCATCTCTGATGTAGACCCTACCAAAAATAGATTAATCTGTGTTTCTTTATGAATGTGTGTCAGTATATTCATAGAAAATATATTTAGTGATTCAAAGATTTATAACCTCGGACTCAATTAAAATACCGGAAAATGTATTTCAGATCTATCATCGCCTCTATCTCCCCTACATATCGGTATAACGCTTGCATATTGGACCAGAGGAAACTTGATAACCCTGCATAAGCGGACACTTTGGCCCGGAACGGAGTGTGTTCACTTACATGGGGTTTTACTGTACTTGGAATCGACTGTGAACTAGTTTATTAAGGCCTGGGGTGTGGGAATAATCTAAATAACTTAATTTTTCCTAAAATGATAACCTGAAAATGAAGGAAATATCTCCGCCGCCACCGCCCAAATTAGACAAAATGTGGCGCATGTCGAGAAAACCAATACACTTTATAGCACCAGTTTTAGTTATTGCATGTAGACATCGACTCGGAATCGATAGTGAAATAGTTTAAGGCCTTGGTGGCGCCATCTGTACTTTCAACTGTATAGCAGGATTGCGATGTTTTTGGTAACCTTTATTTAGACTAGAGGCCAGAGAAAGCTTTAGGATGTGCCTATTTTCCTATTTTGGATTAAGCAGATTTGTGAATGCATGGGTGCTTCAGACAGACTTAAATGGGCCGACACCTTGGTACTGCAGCCTACCTAGGAATTCCATTAGTTACCTACACGGAAATCCGAGTTTCTGAGAAACACACCGATAAACAAATGTCCTACGACCGCAAAACCCCGCTTATAAGCAGTACAAATTTATAATAAAGCCAAAAAAAACAGAGATATACATATTTGAATCATTTAATGTTAATATTTTGTCAGATAGCATGTGAGATCCTATATTGGTACAAAAGTCCCTTGAAACGTTCATATTAAACACCGAAAATTCTATAAAGAGTTGCGAGTTTGAGGGTGGGTTGGGGGGATGGGGGGTGGGAGGGGCAAGACCCCAAAGTGGTGTCATCAGCACCAATAGAAACTATAAACCCAGTCATATGGCAGATTGCTGTATAATGAATACTATTTGAGTTGTTCTTTTATCCGCAACGTAAAATGTACGTATTATATCCCAAAACTTAGAGATACTAAGACAAGTGAATTATTTGTTGGCCAATTACTTTGAAAACCTATGGACTTTCTTTTATATAGAACAAATGTATTATGGTGATGAAAACTGCCCTGGTTTCCAGGGTAGTGACGAACCTTCAGTGAGGTTTTCTGGGCACATGGAGCTTAACGGGAGCGGTGAGTTAACCTCTAGAGTTGTCACTATTGGCTATATTCTACATTTTTTCCACCGAACCGTTTCCTATTATTGTGTAACTGTTACATTATAAATTACTATTGAAACATTAGCGTGACACAACACAATTTGGTTTGAATAGTTGGAAACTTTATTTCCTAAGTAACATTACAGCATTCTGCATTCATAAGGATGCATACGAGATCTCACTGACTACGATATGTACAAGTTGTGCATCACTATTGAAACATCTAAAACACGCAAATCTTTTCTGTCTTATACATGCATGTGGCAGTATTAAACTGAATACCATGACCATCTTGGGGTTCAGCAGATGGTATTTTCACATCCGTGAGAACCACTCAGGTCATAGGTAGTAATTATTTTCTATATTCACATCCAGAATAGTTTCAGTGCACAGTCGCTTTTTAAAACATACTCTAAACATAAAAACACACATCGGATGACTGTACACAAATTTAACAAAATAGCATGTCAAGTGTATCCTGTAGGATAGATCAGCGCAAAATATCTACCTAAAGCCATATCAACTGGGCTATAATTAGTAATGAATGTTTAGGTTAATAACTGGCGGTTTTGAGACTTTCCTAAAATAGTCTAGCTATACAATGACATTTACATTGAGATGCCACTCTCCCACCAAAAGTATCGATAATAATCAAATATTGTTAATGCGATATGTGTTGAAAAAGTGTCAGTTATCAATATGTCTTTGATGCCATCGCAACAGACTGGCCACACAATCTATGAGATGAGGATGACAAACGATCAGGGTAATCGTATATTGCCTACATTTTGAGTGGTTGATTGCAAGCAACTAGATTTTGACTAAGATCGAACACTAGCTGTTTTATAGATAATAGAAAATAAAAGGGTTTGCTAGACTTAGTAACAAATTAAGGTAATTTGGGCAGTGATACTATATCTGAAGCAACGAAAAATGTATTTGCTCCGTATGGCTGCCCCATACAGGAATGAGGTGCTCACTGAAATGCATAACCACAACCCTACAAGAGAATACATCCTTTTAATATTAAGTAAGTTTCGGGGGATTGAATAAGTCTGGGATTCGACAGAATGTCATAAATGTTCGTTTTGTCCCTAATACAGTGGATTTGGAGCCTGATTAATGTGAAAAAAATGTTCACGTTTTTCAGAAATTAATTTTCGTAGAAACAATATCAGCAATTACGCAACTCGGAAAGGTCGGAGGAGTGGCATTTCTTGGAATCCTCTTCTGAGGAATAGGTTTTGTGTAAGTGCTGAGAATATAGAGTCTCTAAAGGCGAGTCTACACGAGTTCAGATCTGCGATTCCAGCATTACTAACTTAAATATCGATTGAATATGTGTTAAGTACAATAAACAGCTACAAGTGGACGCAAGGTACATCAAATAGAAATCTGGAAGAACTGTCCACAAGGGTCACCACTATAATATATTTTCCATCATTCAACTCACTTATTGAATAAATCAGAAATAGTAGGGCGAAAGAATGTAGTACCGGTGAACTTATATGTGAAGGCGTTGATGGGTTCGACTATGGAGTTACACAATTCATTTGAAGATAGGACGGGGAATATATAAAAAAGACAATCCAACGATTTCAAATGATCTCGGAATGTGGCGCATAATCGTAGCAAAGTGGATATACATGTACTACACGTTTAGGCTTCAATAAGCGAGACAACTAAATTAAATATAGAAATAGAAAATATCCTCTGGGCGTTGTCCCCTTTCCTGTAACGCTATTATCATATATTTTACCTAATAAAATATTTCTTTGGAAACACTGCATTTGTATTTTGTACTGTTTTAGCAAGAGCACCTTCTAAATATGTCGACCATCAGATGAACAAAATGCATGTGGGATGATTTGTTTCCCCTTCCTAACAATTTTCTAGCGCTGCTTAAGTTCAGATGAAAGCCCTGATTGGCACATTTTAAGGAATGTGGCATTAACATCGCATTTATTCTCTGGACCTCAAGATTTCGTCTTCCTTCAAAATCTTTAAAAAAAATAAAAATGAATAAAACTTACACTGATGAACCTAGGGGGAATAGTCGCCAAATAGTTCATTGTATAATGGAAACTAAATTGAAAAATATTCTATGAGAATATCTGTTTAAACAAAGTGTAAACCTATACATGATGGCAGTCCCCATTTAAAAAAGGTTCATCTCAATTGTTATTAAAAATGGTCCATTCCTTCTGGTTCAGTGAAGTATAAAATTGTCGAACAACCCGGACATTCATTCACTCACACCAGTCAAGAGTCAATATGCGTGCAAAGCGTCGTAGGTGGTGGGTTTAATATCCTCCAGTTCATATGGTTCATCTTTCCCGCGGTAATTCCGCCAGAGGGCGACAATGAGCTCGTTAACGGAAGTGCCATCCACGTTGTGGCCGACCATGCGCAGAACGAAGACGCCGTCCGTCCGCAGGTAGTTCTGGATGAAGCTCTTGAGTGCCCCGGACCGGTCCCGGTCAATGGTCCGGTACCGGCTCTGTAACAAGTGCCCGCGAATGTAGCGCTCGTGGTCCGCCTGCCATGAAATACACAACATTAACTACACCCGTCACACTGTAAATATCAATCATGAATATTATCTAATAGCATATTCTACAATTAAAAAAGATATATATGTATATTACCATATACAGAAAAAAAAACACTTAAAGGAAACCCCGTGTAAGGGTAGGCTTTTGCTCAGTCGCAAGGTTATCCCTTATGCGGGGTCCTATTGTACATGTCTATGAGCTATAGAACACTCTACTATGCAGTACAAAAACCCAACAATGCCTGACTTAGAGGGACTCACCGAGAAGAGCATGCGCAGAGTCCACATGCACAATGACATGAGGTTGACGAGAGACAGCATCACAAACCAGAACCAGAGGAAGAGGAAGATCTTCTCGTTGAAGAGGTTGATGGGCAGAACACACTGCACTGTGTAGCGCTGTGTGTTACCCACAAAACGTACCTGTCAGGAAAGGTGAGGATGGGTTAGAGCAATAATACATGGACACTTCAGACAAGACGATGCCGCTATAGCCTGAGCTGAGGTATGACTAGTTGTTGATTAACGTCTCCGAAGGGAGGAAATGATTAGTGCAAGGTTCTCCCATAAGCTCGGCACATATTGGTCGATTACATAATGTGATGGCAAACAACCAGTTAAAATTAGCCGTCGCTGCAAACAAAGAGTGGCGGGAATCTTCTTTAACCTATCAGGAGTACTCTAGCTCATCAGGGTGTAATCATCCATGAGTTAATCTGCCTCTGGTATCTCGCTACTCATGGAAAGTATTCCCCCCTCCACACCAGTTTGTGCTTCTGTGCTGTGCGGGTGATGCCCTCTGGTGGGATACATGGAGAATTCTCAAGATCTACCTTCACCTGGTGTACAGCTTTATCTCTATTGTCGACTGGTTGCATGGCCTTTTAAGGAATTTTAAAGTCCACCTACTCGAGGATATTCTGTGGCAAACGGTTACACTATAGGTGTGTATAGGTGCTCTATATTTTGCATATACGAAAGCTTTTACGAAACATACGTATAAAACACAATTCACACTAGCCACATCTAATGACTGATTACAGGAATCCACCTGGCCGTATTCAAGGGAACCTCAGAGCGGCGCTTGGCGCATACTAACCAGAAAGTCACACATGGTGACCCGAGGGAAGCGGGCAGACTCGCCCCATGGTTCGCCCATAACCAGAGAGTGAAGGATCTGGGCACCGTAAAAGTGATAGTCGTAGCCAAGGACTACATCGAGCAGGAAGATTTGACCAATGGCATTCAGCAGGTACAGCGCCTGTGGAAAAGAAAAAAAGAATGATTACAAGAAAATAGGACGCAGTACTGACCTACTCATATTGATGATAACAGATTATGCATGCACTTTATGTTATAAAAATTCTTTCTCTCCTATACCATACACAAATGAATTAATTTAAAAGAAAGGGACAAATAGCCCCCAAAATCAATCTAAAAAAAAAGGGCACTGCATGCCCCTGGCTCTGTATGGTCCAACCCTGCAGCACTCACATCGGAAAACCACACAACAAAGTCCTAGATTCGTAGTAGCCAATGCCTCGTAGCACATTTTCTACAGATCATATTGTTCTCCTACTAAATACACACTGGCCATTTGTTCAAATCTATTTAGTAGACATTGAGTTCTACCTTGACATTAATGTACAACATACACGCACATCCGATTTTTATATCGATAATGCCACAAAGCACATGCACATATCAGATTCCCACCTTGATAATGACATAGAGCACACTAAGATAGTTGCCACGGTGTTTTCCACAGACGGGACACAGGATGCGGGACAAAATTGCAGAGCAGCTTGTTGTGCAACCCTTAGCACGGTTTGGCTCAGCGCTGAGGAACCTGTAATAGACGATATATATATGGTGAGAAGGTGCCGATGAACATTTAAGTCACATCTCTTTAACAAAGAAGAAAGTTGTTTATTATTCCATCTTACGTATGAGATGGGCTCTCAGGGCCAGTTACCTTTGGATGACTGAACGATAAGATGATTATCCTTCATAGCAAAGCAAACATTTTGGCTCACGCTGTTTTTGGAACCACATAATTGCCACAGCTTGAAAGTGAAGTTATCATTCTTATCCAATTTGAATAAATCATCTTCATGAAATGTCCACAAACAAAACACTGAATAATGAACTGGAACAAATATGGGCTATGATATTCACATCTAAAATATATTTTATTTGTCAATTTCGATGACTGGATGGTCCAAAATAGATCAGATCAGCAATTTTATATCAAAGTGTTAAATTTGGTCGGGCTCCTTCTTAGACTAAAGCAGTGTGTTGTTGTGGGTACAGTAACATGAACCTGGAAAACAAGACAGCTCTGTTATTTTCACAATTCAGTGCAGGCATCAACATTGAGCGTTTCAAGCTCCGAGAGCATATATTTACACAGAATACCTTGACAGGAAGAAGTTTAATAGACATGACACTTAGAAAGAAATACATAATATGTACAACGGCTGAGAAGTTGTCATCCTTTCTTTTGGGAGCTACACATATATAAAGGACACTTGAGGGTTAAAAAACAAAATGTGGAATTTTTTTTTTGGTAGTTGAACGTCCAATATGTTCTATTAGACTTATATGAACGACACAATTACAACGAATCTATTTATCACGTGACCGGCGGATTTCAGGATAAACACAAGGAATGTAGAAGGTGTAGTGTGGTTAGTAGTTTATCAAAAACTGGCGACGAAATAAAATGTTATGCTACACTTGGACACTAGGATTATTTCGATTCTCGGTTTACACAGAACACGTTTTGCAACATCAAGGAGCCAGTCATGCGTGTTAAAATCTACACAGTAAGTTCAGATTTGCGTCATCTGGAACGGAATTAAGACACGCCCAAGCATCTACCATTCAACACATTGTTGAAGAAAAGCTTGTTTCACAAACAAGGGGCAATAACGTGGCTTATCTCGGGAACATGGATAACCACTGACTGCTATCTTTTGACAGCATGATAGTTATAACTGATACTGTGAATATTGACCATAACTGTTGTAGTATATAAATTTCTGGACAGTGTTAAAACATAATGGTAGGGTGTATTCATTGACAATTACTTCGAAGATTCTAATGTTTGTTGGATCTAAAAAATATGTAATAGATTCTCTGTTGATGGGGGGCCCTATGGAAGCTGTTGTACCGGTTGTACCGGTTGTACCGGTGCAACTGTGCCTGCCTGGTTTTATTGGTGAGCAAGGCCTGTCAATACATGAAATCCGATAGAGAGGGCCACTGCGGTAACTTCATTTATTCCCTTCATCTATAACAACTAGTGAGGCCGATATTTTGCTGTCAGCCTACAAGAAGTAGCTTTCTCTACAGCAGATTCTTGCTGCACTAAGAGTCAGTGACACCAACGAGTATAGAGAAAGGGTTATCCGACGGGATAAGTCGGAACAATTGTGATTGCTCAACTCAATTACTTGCAGCGTCTATAAATTTGAGAAGAGAAATACTTAGACTGATAGAGATTTATTTGTCTTTACCAATTACTTAATTTTCATCAGTTACGTTTCTTTATGTGGTATGTGATCCCGAAATTAAACCTAGTCAGTCTACTTCAGTTCTCCTGGTTTGACATTAAATATGATGGAGCTGTTTCAGATGACTTAAAACAAAATTTCTCAACCACAAAATCCACCAGACAATGCGTATTTCCTAAAACTTCTTAAGACCTTCACCATCTTAAGATAAACGTGAACAGTAAAACAAATAATCAACAGACATGCGACCATGCCAAACTGCGATGCATTTATTGGTTACGTTTTTGTCAACACATGTAATACAGAACAGACATAAACAAGAGTGCGCTCAAACAGAACGTGCCTATGAGCACAAGAAATCAATAGCATTGGGGAGGCACATCTATGTACCGGAATGAAATCCACGGTGAGAATTACACAAGCCAATACACACTCGGTCTACTCTGTAAAACCACCCTATAGATCGTGTTTTACTATCACACTTTATCAAAGAACTGGATTTTTCGGTAAGGATTTTTCTTTTGAATTTGTATGAAATGACTATTGAATTTTGGGGAATGAATTTGTATGAAATTTGTTCTCATTGGTATTTTTCGCGAGTTGTTTATTCCGGTATTCGACGTTACTTTCCCGTCTGCCATAAAACACATTATTTCTTTTACAGAATGCCACTACAAGAGGCACTACTTTGGAGTTCTTACTCGTTGTTTCTACCTACCTCGGCTGCAACCATCTATATTGGAAACAGAAATGACTTTTATATCAGATTGTATAGAGTTAACAAATATACACATGGGGCTTTATTCAATCCTGAACCTCTTGTAGGGAGAGAACATAGATTATACACACCGCAAGCTATGTGCCTAAGATAATCATACCATGCAAATGCACATAGACCTCGCGTGCTTTACGGAGCCGCCTGTCCACAAAACTATAGTTTGCTATATCAATTATCCATCTTTTCGAATGAATTAAACCCAGTAATTGCCATAATAAAGGGTATAATGATAAGGACTATCTCTTTGCTCTATTGCACAAAGGAACTATTTTTCCCATATGCCATGGCTTTGAGGCTGTATACCACAGTTTTGAATCCATATACCACAGTTATGGTATATGACATGTTTTATATAATGGGTCGTGGTTTACTGAGTCCCCTTCCATTTTTAATGGGGACTTTGTATACGATGGATAATAAATTTATCATACAGAGTAAAAGACTGTTCCTCAATTTAAGAAAAAATTGAATTTAAGAATAATATCCGTACCCTGATTGTATCTACTACATTTTAAGCCAAACTCAACTTTCAACCTCAGTATGATCAGTATAAGTTTTTACTTAAAGGTATATCGGACAATATACCTTGGCAAGTAAAAACTCATGAATCAGTTTTCTGGAAATTGAATATAATGATCTCCAAGCGTTGTGGAACATATAGCTAACTTAGAAATAGGGAGTCACAACGATAGTTTTTGATTCAGAGATCAATATTATGGTAATATTATAATAGACTAGCGACTTTGTCGCGTCGTATTTGACTGCGCACAGGGCAGCCTTGGAACACGCCGCCTGGTGAGTGGTGGCCGTACTACAGGCTAGAGCGAACACTCGAAGCAGATAATGAATATTCAAATAGGTGGTGGGGACCCAGTTCTGGAGGATGCTGCTATGTTCAATTTCAGGGTGATTTAGGGACCAGCAAAACTTGCGCCATTATAAGATGGCAGAGGAAGTCACACACTCATCTCAAGCAAAGGAGATCACAAAACTACAGCATTAAATTGTGTTTTCAAGACTGCCAGTAATAATTCGTAAATGTCAAGGTACACCCAGATATAGATCTACAAAAAAGAACCACAGGTTTGAGTTTTTCGGCACATGAGAATCTCACTCTCGTGGTGTTTCACTCTCCATTCACATGTGTAGTTCTGTTTTTCTCTATGTGGGGGTGCAACTCCAAGCAGATCCTGTCGAAATCGTGCTTTTTTATATATGGTAGGTAAATATAAAGAAATTCTTAAGTTGTTTTTCACATAGTACAGCCCATGTTATTTTCTCCAAACTTTTACCGAATATAGTACATGTATAAGTACTACATGTCTAAGTTTTAAAGATGATAGGTCACCTTCATTGATTTTAAAGGAAATAAAGAAAACAATATTTTTCTGTGGATCAGTCAAATAGAAATTGTCCTGATATACCTATAGACCCTTTTCACGTGACGTCACGCATACATTAACGGCGATGCGCACGCATACCGAGGTCAGAAAACACTGTCAACAACACAGCACAAGTGCTTGTATCATGTTTGCTTCCGATCGTGAAGAGTAAAATTAAAATAATTTCAGGATACAAATTCTGTTTACAGTGATAGTGTAATATCAATAACTTGATAATTCAAATATTTCAGTCATACTGGATGTTTTAGGGCAGAAAACACTGTCAACAACACAGCACAAGTGCTGGTATCATGTTTGCTTCCAATTTTGAAGAGTAAAACCAAAATAATTTCAGGATACAAATTCTGTTTACAGTGAAAGTGTAATATCAATAACTTGATAATCCATATATTCCAGTCATACTGGATGTTTTAGGGCATTATTCACTGCCTGTGTCTCTTTCATCATAGAGAGTGGAGCCTGTAGGGCCTAAACATCTCCGGTGCTGTAGGAGCAACAATGAATAAAACTAGCTTTATCAAAGGGAAAACACTATGCCAAAGTGTGAATTCTAAAGGAAAAAGGTATTTTAAAGTCAAGTGCACTGAATATTTGCCAAGAATAAGACCATCCTAACCATTCCCACCCCAATGCACAATGGTGAGTGTCAGGCATCCCGGGTAACCACCCTTGAGTGCACCCCCCTGCCTAGTGTAGGCGCAGGGGAGGGTATGCTGCATGCAGAGGCACGAGGCAGGCAATGGTGGACCATACAATCAGGGGTGTCACACAGGCATGTACCCTTGGTCAGTATGGGGCGCTGTTGGTAACATTCCTAATTGGTAAATATTTCATCCATTTTGTTCACAAGATAGACTTAGTGTTAGTACATACTTGATTCTATCTACAAAATGGTTTTTAATTCTCTGAAATATTCCATTCTATATACGAAATAGACTTTGTGTTGGGCCTTTATTGTATTCTGTATTCAAAATCGTTTTTCACCATATTATCATTTCCAATCTATACACAAAATAAGACTCAGTATCTCCCAATATCCATTCTGTATACGATATGAAATTTTCTTAGGGCTTCTAGCCATTCTATACACAAAAGGAGTAATATCACTATTCACTTCATAAATTGGAAGAACCTAGAAGTGCATTCTGTATACTAAATGAATCTCTTCCTGTTTATGTTACCATTTCGTAGACAGAATGAAACATTGGACGCTAACCAAGTCAATTCCGTACATTCTATTTCCATTTTGTACATGAAATGGAGATTTGTACTGAGAAAATGTTCATTCTGTAGACAAAAAAGAAAGCTCCTAGTGATTTTTCGATTTTCTATAGGAAATGAGATGTGATTTTCATTTTGTAAACGAAATGGATGAAATATATACCAAATAGGAATGTTACAAACGGCGCCCCATAGGACAGTCCTGCACACAGGGAGAGGGTGGTGATGGTGGTCACACAGACAGTATAGTTGTTAGATTTACCTCAACATATCTAAACAACTACTCATAAGATATCCATATTCAAATTATCAGAATACAGCATGGGGTATAGATTTTTCGGCACTGCACTTTTCTGTCATTTTTGTAAAATTATCTAGGTGTGACGATAACTTTGGGAGTGAAGTATGAGCAGCTCAGTTGGTTCGTACTTGTGACCTAGTTCTTTCCGACCACAGTATGTGCGTGCACTTAACTAGGTCGGAGTTTGTGTACCAACATTGAAAGGGGTCTATTGGGTTAGACAAAACCTGATAATATGTTATAACGGTTTATGGACGCCTTGAACCCAGGAAGATTTGATCCCTGGACGCCTTGAGCCTTTCTGTGGATGCCTTGAGCCTACTCTGTGGACGCCTTGAGCCTACCCCGTTTTGGTGGCCTTGAGCCTCTAGGTGTAAAAACTTTGAAAAGTGCACTTATACTGGTTTATAGTCATATATATATACAACCCTAACCCTTACCCAACACTATTCTAACCCTAACCCGCCAATCACAACTAATGGGGTAGGCTCAAGGCGCCCACAGGGAGGGTTCAAGGCCTCCACGTTTTCGCGCTGACAGTGGGCTCAAACGGTAAAAAGTCTCAAGGGGTCCAATTCCCGTTATAACTTTAGTCATTTTGTATTCGAATAAGTCAAATCAATTGGTTTGAATTGATAATTGTCAGTATTTGAAAATTACCAGGTGGACCCACCGTGAATTGTAGGATATGCCTTTTAGTACAAACTTTTATCTAACCCCTGGGACTTTTCTCCATAGACCGGGTTATAGACGCCTTGAGCCCAGGACGATTTGAGCCCTGCACACCTTGAACCTTTCTGTGGACGCCTTGAACCTACCCTTTGGGCGCCTTGAGCCTAACCCCTTTTCGTGGCTTGGAGCCTCTAGGTGTGAAGACTTTGAAAAATACACTTAAAATAGTTTATAATCATGTATACACACCCCTAACCTTGAACCCTATTCTAACCCTAACCCACCAGTCAGAACTAAAATAGGGGTGGGCTCAGGGCATCCATGTTTTCGCGCTGACAGGAGGCTCAAACGGTAAAGGCTCAAAGCGTCCGATTCCCGGTTAAACCTACCCGCCAACGATCGAAGCCACCAGGGGAACCATGTGTAAGAGGAAGTGCAGAGCGGGATCCACATGCAGAGTCTAATGCACCTGAGACATGTGTGATTTATGCCTTTCCCCAAGTCTCAGGCAATCATAAATATTCTCATGGCAAGGTGCCTTTACCAATCTCAAGGAAAAATGGTGAATTTGATCCAAATGAAAGGACACACCTGGTACATACTCAGAGATGGCTCTAGTGACCATTCACCTTTAGACTCAAGTACCCTTAAGGTGAGGGTGTAAAAACACGTGATCCTAATTACTGAAATGCATAATAAAAAATAAAATTTATAGGCCTTAATTTATTATATACCCATGCAGTATATTTTATAATTACGTACTGCTGCTCCCTGTACAGTATAAATTGTATACTGAACCCTATGCAATACTTAAAGATTATTATATACCCGTGCACGAAACTGATGCCTATACTATATGGAAGTAATGTTCATATACCATATGTATGTGCACGAAATTCAGTGTACGGGCACCGGGTGCGCGAAACAGGAAGCAGTTAACTTGTTCCCGACTGTATATTTCACATAAGAACCAGCGAAAAAAAAGATGTAAGGCAACCTTTAAGTATCGACCATGAATATACACAATTAAAACCCGTAAATGTGGTACATAAATACATTAATAAATAAAACACATTGAAATATGAGGTTAAAAATATAGATGAAATGGGTTTGCCATAGAGCCAGACACAGTTGACACAGTTAGCTCGCAAACTGTAAATAAACTGTTGATGTCACAATGTCGTCAAGGACAGTGATAGCTGGTTATCTTTCTCATACAAGAACAGTTGGCAACAAGCTATATATGACTCACTCGCCCAGCATATGCTTTGTTCATACCCTTAATGAAGTAAAACAAAGAATGTGTATGGAGATCGACAAGTTGATGATGTCACAGAATCAGCCTTGCTTTCAGAGCAACGTCATCGCGAAAACCACGATACAAGTACACGATGCTGTGCCCGCCGACTTCGGCAATGGCGTTTCGGTAAGTATTTAACTATTTTAAAGGATTTGGGGGTATATAATAAAAAGAATACAGTCTAGACTTCGTTGGACGTTGTATGGTACTTGGTTCTCATGCCGATCATGCATGAGCTCGCAGAGCGAATGCTGTAAGATCCGCATGAGAACCACGTACAAAACAACCTCCACGAAGCCTAAGCCAGTATTCTCTAAATACTGGCTAAGGCTTCATGGACGTTGTTTTGTACGTGGTCCCTGACCTGATTTTACGGCCTGAGCTCGAAGAGCAAAGGACGTAAAATCAGGCCAAAGACCAATTACTCAACAACGTCCATCAAAGCCTAGACTATATTCTTTTTATTATATATCCTCAAATCGTTAGAATTAGTTAAATATTTACCAAAACGCCATTGTCGAAGTCACCGGGCACAGTATCGTGTACTCGTACCTTGGTTTTCGCAACAACATCGCTCTCACTACGATAGTGAGGCTTGCGCCTGTGACATCATCAACTTGCCGATCTCCATACACATTCTTTGTCTTCGTTTATTGAGTTCTAGGGGCAGAGCATATGCTGGGCGAGTGAGCCGTATTTAGCTTGTTGCCGACTGGTCTAGTCCGAGAAATATACCTTAACCAGCAAGAGCTGAACATATGAGTGGTGTAGTGGTAAGAGTAATTATATAGAACGTCCTGACCATGCTGTACAATTCACAGAATGAGATGCTAATTTACGGTTTGTACGGACCGAGGCGTTTACACCGAGTTCCGTACAAACCGTAAATTATCATCGAGTTCTGTGAATTGTACAAGCATGGTTGGACAATATATATTTACTATATACCCGAAATTTAAAAAAAAAATCATTAATTTATTTTAACAACCGATATGTTAATAAACGTGTATGGCAAGGTGGTCCGTATTTTAGTGTACGGACCGGCGGTCCGTACAGTATTTTTACGTCATATGCCGAAACGGTGCGTTTTTACAGTATATACGGCATGGGTATATAGTAATGATTTGTAGATCTCAGGGTCGTGGGTAAGATTCCCAGCCGCGGCGAAGCATTTTTTTTTTTTTTCTTTTTTAATTAAAAGGCAAACAGTACAGAATGTATAAACAAGTGAAAAAAACTAAGCAGAAACATAATAGTTTCATGTGTAAACAATGTTTAACCTTTGCTGTTTGTTAACATTTTGATGCTTTGTTTACATTTTGCAGAATGCCCTGAAAGCTGCTGTTGCCATGCTAATTGTTACCCCAGCAACAGCAGCGAAGCCTTTTTAACAGTGCAATCTACCTAGCTTAAAAACATGATCTCCATATATTATATGCTATGGCATGCCGATTTTATTCATATTTTCATATCTTGATGTTTTATATTTATCAATGTATTTATGTATGACTTTCACAGGTTTTATTTGGATATATTACAGTCGATACTTAAACAATGCCTTACATATTTTTTCGCTGGTTCATATGTAAAATATATGGTCGGGAACAAGCTAACTGCTTCCTGTTTCGTGCACCTGGTGCCCGTACACTGAATTTCGTGCACATACATATGGTATCTGAACATTACTTAAAGCTCTGTGCCATTGTGCCGATTCATTGGAGATTGGGGAGCGATTCTTTGGTCGCCGACCCGCCGGCCCTCCGTCGCCGATAGTGGAGCAGCAGTGGAGCTAGGCGGCACCCGAACTCCACATAATCGGCACCCGATCTCCACTGATTTTTGAATGGTTCTTGATACATTCTCTCACTGGTCGCCCTACCATCGGCGATTGAGAGCCGATTTATCTGATCTTGACCAGGGAAGATTGGCTTGACTTGAGATGACATTAGAAAAATTAGATATGGACGGAAAATGGAAAAATGGAGTTCAGTAAAAAGCAACAATTCCCTATCTCGTTTTGTAGCATGTACAGCAGTCAGGTCGTTCTAGATATAAATACTCAATATCTACACCGTACTCAGCATTCTTATTAAATTTTAACATAATTAGGTTGGGCCACATGGATAACACGAGTAGGCTATTAATTCATATATGATATTGGGTTACAATGGCCGATAGCGCTCCCCATCATATAATATAAGATAGAGATCAGGGGTGAATACTTTACCTAACATATGATCTGCAAATTTGTCTTTTCGTCTAGAGTCTAGTTGTTTTATTTGACAAAACATTTATAAGCGTTAGCCCCCACCTGTGGAAATGCCTGACCATTCTCTTCAGTCTTTCTTTTCGTTCTCCTGCCGTTTCGCTTTCGTAGAACGTCCATCCTTCCTCAACAACACTGTTGATAGTGACTCCTGACCGGTCGTTCATAGTTCTCCATAGTAAACACGGCAGAAAGAAGAGGAGGGCTTGCCCGAGAAGAATCAAGGGGACCCACTGGTAATATGGAATCATCACCCGTTTTCCCTGTTCATGTTCCTTTGGAATCTGGTCATTTAGTGGGAGGTAATATGTGTTTTTTATCCAGCAGTACTGGTTGACGTAGCCTTCCCATGAGTCCGAAAAGTGGGCTTCTACCCAGCAGTGAATGTTGTCTCCTACATACTGGTTCGTCGTTACCACAATGGCAAACATAATGAGGATGGCTTGAGTATAGCGGTGGTTCAGCCTGTCCACCAAGTCATCGTCGTAGCGGGACCGCGACTGCGGAGTCCCTTTTAGGGCTACTATCATCGACAGCATGATGGATTTTCTTCGGGGCTCGGGCCCTACAACTATCTCGTAAAACCCTACCTTCTTACAAGCACTGTTCTGACCACTCTCTTGGAGACTGTTGGTCTGGTAAATCCAATGGAGATAACGAAATACCGTCACAGAGTTACGCCAGGTTCCGCCGCCTGCCTATCCCTCTCTCTGCACAAACGTTCCCCGTAGCTCGCAGTCGATGGGCAGCCGGACGGAACCGGACGAGTCTACTCTATGTCTCCTGTAGGGGTGTGACAATAGTCTTACACTTTGGGTAATTTTAACCGAGTCTGCCTACAATATCCAATATTTCCCCATTTTGTTGTCTTAATTCAATTCCTTAAAGTGGTGTTCGCTGGTGCTTGTAAAGTGTTTCATCTTTCGGCACTCGGATTTAGCGGGAAAACTCGTAGCAATTAGTTTATTTAAAAATAAACTTTATGTTTGAACTACCCCAACGTAGGGAGCCCTACTTGGTAGGCCCAAGATGTAGACTGTGTCATCTGAAGGAGTGTTTCGACGTCACAAGACTGCGCCATCTGTGAAGCCCTCAACGCGTTCCGCTTACCGCCATTTTTAAAACCCTTCCCGGCTTTCTATTGAACAGGCCTTCCTCTTCTTTCTGAAGAGAAGTGAGGGCTTTATTTGCTTTACACTGTTCATATTGCAGTTTTGATACTTAAAAAAAGACCAAATAAACCCAATGACAATCTACATTTAGTCCAGGCACAGACTTCAATGAGTGTATAAATCCGTGGTAAAGAATAGGTAACAATCTAGATTTATTGTTTAGCATTTTAGGTTATTCTAAATTCATATGGGTCTATAAATTGAAGAAGACGAACAGACTATCGACACGTTAGTTTCAAAATAAACTAGCATGCGACCGTCCATTGAACAACATGGGTTGGAGGGAAATATTTCGCCAGACCAAACACAACCAAGTAAAAGCGCAGGCCTAATCCCAAACCCTCGGTCTCTTTGCCACAACCAATCCCTTTCCGAATGTTCATGGTTGACACCACAGGGGAAGAAGATGGGAGGGTGCAGCCACGGGCTCTGAACTGCCATACTTCATAAACCGAGAACTTAATTGTTTTCTATCCACATTATTTGAGCGGTTGCTCCTCATTAGAAGATCCATATGGTAAATCAATCTACTGGTTTTCTGGAAATGTGCTATTTTTTTTCCCTAGCAAACAAACATGATTCAAGTGCATTATTTAAGTTTGAAAGGACGACACTACATATGGCACGCTCAAAACGGATGCTAACCCCCTTCAAACAAAAGTGAACTCTCCCTTCACCTGGTCATAACTAGGTCACATGAGACGTCCACAGCCTAGTGCCCGCCCATAGTTGGCGACAAATACTTTCGCGAGAGCTTGGGACACATCAAATGTACAGATAAGTATTGGTTTCTCTCCAGAAACGAACATCTTTCTAGCGGTACCCCTAAACAACTACAATCATGGATCAGATTATGGGAGTGATAGGTGCTCCTGCATCGGTAAAGTTCAACAATGATGATGATACTGCGGATAAAATGAGCCACCGCTACACCGTCATTATGCTCATCGTTTTCGCGGTTGTCGTCTCGACCAAGCAATATGTTGGAGACCCGATCAACTGCTGGGTACCTGCCCATTTTACTGGAAATCACGAGGAATATGCAAACTCCTACTGCTGGATTAAAAATACGTACTATCTACCTTTCGATGATTACATCCCCAAAGAAGGAGAGGTAGATAAAAGGTTGATGATTCCTTACTATCAGTGGGTGCCGATAATTCTACTGTTTTCGGCACTGATGTTCTACCTCCCCCGTTTGGCATGGCGTTCTCTCAGCAACAGAGCAGGCATCGATGTCGACAATATTGTGGCCGCAGCAGAAACGTTTCAGTCTGCAGAGAAAGCAGAAAATAAAGAAGTTACACTGGACTACATGACAAAGCAAATGGATAGGTATGTATATTATATCATTGTCAACCTGTTACTGGCATTCCTTTAGTTCTGAACATCGCGATGCAAGTAGCCTAACAAAAGGAACGGTAGTCAACCTGTTGCTGAATTCCTTTAGTTGTGAAGGTACCGTTGTGAACAACGCGATACAACGTGAGTGATATAGTAAAACTAGATCTAGATCTATATGTACTGCATTTCATCATGAAATCAAGATATTTAACCCAAACTGTTATGCTGTGGACTCGATGAATTGAACTGTCTATTTGAATGACTGAGTAAATACTCAGTCTGATGAGCCCCGGAACATGCACTAAAATGTGTGTTAATTTCTCAGTCTTGATTCATTTCAAATTCAAGAGTAAATAGTTGGCAACAAAAAGCTCGAAAATGTTCGAAATGAAGACTGAAGCTATAGCATTGGCAATCCAACAATGGAAACATGTAATGGCTGAAGAGGTTTGAAATCACTTAAAATAAAATTCGATGCTACAATTGCTAGTAAAATAGGTACCGTAAAATATTCTAAAATTGTTTTGGTGTAAACGTGTGGTAGTAGCTGATCTAGAACTATATCCTTGAGAAAAATCTACTTGTAGAATGCATTGATTATCTTATCTGTACAGATTTTACTGGACCAATATGACAATAATTAATAAATACGATTGCCACCAGTTGATTTACACAATTAAGTCCATGGTCCAAGAGAGCACGACCATTGTGATAAATGCTCCCGTTGGGTTGCCGAGATCTTAATGACATTGACCATGGTTGCGGCCAGAGTACCATAAAAACATGGCTCATAATAGGCCTCAGGACTATTATAGGCCTGTTACATCAGAGATATTGCAACTCAACATTTGCAATACCCAATAGTGATACTAATCGCTCCTCTTCCTACATTGGTGACAAGTCTGTTGAGGTATACGTAATGACGACTACCAGGAAACCTAAATAACACAGGAAATATGTGTCACTATCGCCCTACCTTTTCCGGAGGTACCGTACCTGTCCGGACCCAAGGCAGTTCCTGAGCATAGACAATAAGGAAGGCAGTTCAGATAATCATAATCATTGGTCCCCTCGTTTAGAAAGGGACACTAACATGAATAAATTTAATACGGACCTAACTGTGAATATAAGGTCAAAAGAAGATAACTGAAAGAATGCCCCCCCCCCCCCCCCCCACAAGATATTCCACTGGGTTTCCGACCGAACCTTCCGACCCACCTCTCCACCCACACCAAATGGAATGTCTGAAAATGCTGCATGTTTGCCGTGTCATGTCTTTATAAATCATAGGCTACTTGTTCCATAATCACTTTAATTCTTTATGTACTTTTTGTCCTTTGTCCTTGGGGTTTCTGAACATATGTTTGACGTTGAAGTTGTATTAACGGAACCTTTTTCCTTAAAGTGGCATTAACACGCCTGCTTGTTTATGGACTAGCGGTTTTGGGTAAATTCTAGGATGTCCTGCTCTAGAAAATCATAAAATTACACTAAGATCACCATATAACTTCACAACGAACGCCACATGGGATGGTCATGAGTGTAATAAAGATCCTCTGATCGTGCTTTCCCTCTGAGCGAGGGTGGACGGCCCTTTCAGTGCGTCGTACTCGTAGGGCGTCTGCTAATGAAGATGCTTGGAGAGTGGAGATTTGTCACAGTTTATCTCAGCTTACGTATGTTTCTAATAAAAACCATCGGACCATTACCTTAGACTCAGAAGGTAGCAACTAGCTGGAGGTAGTATGTATTTTGCATCGTCAGATTATACTTTAGTATAATAGTGACGTATTGTGTATGTACATGCACCTCCATTTCAGAGACTCAGGGACCGACTCAAGCTAGTGTTTTTGAACCACGTATAATTTTTAAGCTTTTTCATCGATCTCCCAAGATAGAGGACAAAGTTAGTTGATTTTTCTTCTGACAGCTTTCAATTACTCCAGGGAATCATCATATAAACGCTAAAAATGTTTTTGGTAAAGCTAGTTTAATTGAAGTATCATCTCGTAGAATCAATTCAAAGTACAATCTGGCGGACTTGCAGTCTGCTATGAAGGAATTAGTAGAAACCGAACGACACTTTATGTCACGGCCTGCCACATAAAATTTGCCTGTGTTAAGTCTATGGCGGTTTTTTATTAGGGGTAGGATAATCTCGGTCAACCATCACCTCTGAAAGTTGGGTTCTACTGTACCCAGCTGTGACGTAAATGTGACGTTACGTGATGTTGACATCCGGCCCAGTACGTGAGTACCCATGCCCGTTTATCATTCCGAGAAGATCCTTGGTGTTCAAGGAGGGCGTGAGAAAAGCACAAACATGGTTGCTGTGGTGATGCTGGGGTTTCTTCCCCCCCCCCCCCCCCTCTGTTCCCGACCAGATACATGGCTTTTTCTTTCTCTATACTCGTTGCTCTAACGTTACCAACTTGTGGTATCCCCATAGCACCACTCCCTTCCATCCTGGTTATACGTAGCCTTAACAAAAAGGAAGGCCCCAACAGATTGCGACACAGAATGGTGTAGGTTTGCCAGAGATTTTCCATGCTGGTTTTGTCAGGGTTGGTCGCAACAAAAAACTACTTTATATTGACACTACTGAAATAAGGATACTGACTGTGACACTAGGTGGACTGATCTGAACCAGAACCTGTCACTGTGAAACTCCACACCCGCGGTATGTTGCTGGAAGTTTCCAAAGGGACGTCACACTAACCAGTATATTCTCTTTGGCCACACCAACTACCACCCCGGTTACACCAGTGAACTCGACCCCCGTGACCTTCTGAAGACAAGGTTCGCTGACCATATCTATTGGGACCCAGGGATTGGGACCTGTCTGACTGCCACCGCTAATCGTTACCATAGTAACAAGAAAGTGGCGCTAGTAATGAGAGACGCTGTGCCGTTTGACCTGTTTACGGCGTCCTTCAAAATCACGGGATCAAATCCTGGGGACACGTAGAAGTGCTTAAAGATAAACTGAAAACATCACAGAAAACATCACGATTCATCTTACAATGGGAACTGTATCAGGTGGGGAAAGGGATTTTTTAGAATTATTATTCAACAGCCGATTTTCCATTTTCCCATGGAAATCCAATCTCATTGTGTAATACAAAGATAGTATTAGCTGAGCCTCTTTCACACCTACGAGTATGTTCACATCAATAAAACGGTGGTTTGAACCTTCCCAGAGACCCTCATCCACACAATGTGGCCGGCACCGACATGCATTCCATGCTTTCTCGGTTTCTCTGAGGCTGTCATGTTCTACATGAAAATCGTTCCACTTGTTTTCCTTGCCACAACCGACATCCATTTTAAAAGATGTTAAAATGACCGAATAAATCAACTGAACTCTGGTATGGCTTAGTAAGGATGTTAGTTGTTTGTTTTGTCAGGATTGTACAAGGCCTAAATCTTTAGCGTCCTGGTGACGGTCAGGATATGTGGTTCTGACGTAATGTTGCACGAGGCTTACAGCAGGATGTGTAGTACGTGCTCCATCTGTGTGTAATTCGTGAACGTTGTCAAGGTGTGGTTAAGCCACTCCCCCTGCCTCTCCCAAAAGAGTGTTTTTCTCTCAGAATTTCTGTAGGGTGACAACAAAAGTGACAAGATATATAGATATTCTAGATGGAAGTGGTCTCAAGAGGCGTCTAGAATAGTACAGATGTAATTTTTGGGAAATGAATATTTCATGATATGAAATTTAGTACCCAACCCATCCCAAAATATCTGCCTAGTAACCATTAATTCAATCATATTTTGCTCTCAGTGCCGCAACTCGCATGAAAACTAATAACATAACATAACAGATATGAATCCCCTAAACAAAAAGTGCATGGTAGCTTGGTTTATTGAAACAATATGGTGTGTAACACAGCTAGAAACCATCTGTTAGGTTTAAGCCCAAGTAATTTGGCTAGTAAAGCCTAACCATACACAACTGACCTTAATTGGTGTCCCCACCTCCTTGAACCATCCCCCATCCTCATTACCATTAGCGGTAGCCACTTCACACACCATCAAACCCTCCTACCCCTAACTGAAATAGAATAGATTTAACACATACCAATAAACCTCCTTTTCTAATTAGAAACCAAACACTGTTGCATTTCCTTTGTTCCATAGTTTCAACCTGACTAGGGTTAAAAGCCTTGATGGCAGTTACTAGGTCAAGTTAATCGACCACAAAAGAGCGCAAAGCTTTATACCATATATAAATTGTTTACCAGGCCTTCTGATATTGGAATCCGATGTGACGTTTAGCTTAGTAAAAGAAAGGGTTGATGATTCTTAAAATATATACAAATTAAACTTTCCTCAAGCTATCTTATTAGAGGAATTGTGCTGCATGTATTGGATTTCCATTTTGAATTACTATCTGGCAGGTTTCGTGTATATCAAGACCCACCCATACGCTCTCTCACACCTAATATCCGCTCGCGAAAGGTGATAAGAGTGACATCCAAGTTAAGAAGGGAAGGACAGAGAGAAAATGTCCGATTTCTCATTTCTGTTTCCTCCTTCAATTCCCTGCTACCATGCCCAGTCACAAAGAGGCAGGATACACCTGGTACCGCCCTCTGCCTCAGCCGCCTCCCATCCTCGTTCACCTACTGAATGCGGCGCGCAGGGGGTCCAGATGCACCCCATTGTGTCACCTGTAGCTATATATAGAAAATGCTAACTGGTTTAAGTCGGCCTCCAAACGACTACAGATAGACTTGACACCTTCCCAAAGGACTGCAGACTTACTGTTTTATTTTTCATATTATTTACTTTTGTCCAAAGTATTAAGTTGAATTATACATTTTCTTTGAAGCATAGGGCGAAATTAGAGTAAAGATCGAAGTAAAAAATTATCATTTGACGGGCATAACATATAGGCAATCATTTCAGATACACGATAATCACAAAGATAAGTTAGACTTGTCCCTGACCTTGCATACTGAATAGCAACTATGATTTTGTAATCCCGTTGTCGGTAACGTATGCCATCAGAAGGACTTAAACAGTATCAACTTTACAGTAATTTCGGTTGGATTTGTAATTCATATTGGAATACATGGTCATTGTTCAAGGATTTAATTCAGATCCCGAAGTCGGACATCTACTCTTCCCTATTGAGTCAACAGTACAATTAATAAGGTGACATTCCACAATATCTCCAACCATTGTAAACTTTTAGTGAACTCGAAAGACAGGGAGTGTGTGCCCAGATCTTGGTGCAGGAGGCCAGTGAAGGTGGACATGTGCTTGTGTCCCGTGTGTGTATGTGGGAGATCGGAGGGTGGGGGGGATTTAAAGGGTTCGTATGGGGGACAAAGGGAGGCTTCCAGTCCCTGCTGCAAACACCATCCCGTAACATTGCACACTCCTTTGTCACTCCAATCCACCACAGACCCCAGTGTTTGGGAGCTTTGCTGTAAGCCGTCCTAACTCCCTTACCCACCTGTGGGGGGCCTCATGTAAGTATGTGCGGGTGGGGAGGCGGGCAGGGGGGAACAATAACAGCTTACCTCCACCCATTCCCCTCCCCTGAGTCCACACCTGTCACCCTCAACCCCTCCCTCCGATCCCCTCACCTGTTTGGGTTTAAAGGAAAAGGCATGGGATGGAGACTCGATCCTGCGGGGACCCTTTGTTAAAGATTGCTTGGGTAGATAACCACAATAAGGTAAAGAGTTTCGTAACTAGTCATTTTGAGGCGATCATGATGCATTGGTAATAAACAAAAAGTATCACACAGAGTTCTACAGAATTTGATAGGCCATTATCTGAAATGTCATGAAAATATACTAGTTGATATGGCCAAATATCCCACAAGGTACTTCAAAGATGTTTCATTCTCATCAGAAGATACCGAGTTTGCTCTACCCTCTTCAGCCAACTATAAACCAGGTACATGCAGTGCTGAGGTATGGTTTTAGGATGCGGATAGAAGCGGTGGGTTGTGTTTGGGACCTGTTTGGTAGACCGTCCTTAACACAAAGGATTTTGTCTGGATGTGGTTCTGGATTCGCACGGATCTCTAGTTGTCGAGACTGGCAGTACAAACAAACTAACTCAACTCTGGTGTTCCTCTTTCCCCTCCACTCGGCCGACCAGTCAACGCGACCTTCAGCTGTGACATTGACAGTCAGTTCGTGCACTGTACTCCCAACACGTAGACACCTTATAAAAAGTCACGCCCGTCTTAAGACATTAGAACCTGTTGCCACTCGGTTTGTTTACGTTATTCAGTGGGACCCTTCCCATTTGGCATCCAATTATGAAGCAGATGCACAAATTGGATGACAGCCACGAACATAAATGTGTATCGAATATATCGTCCAAGTGCTGTGCTCCGTTGTGCTGGGAATTCAATCAAACGGGCGGTGCTTTGGGGGTTACCAGGCCACCGATTGGACGTTTAGGTCGATGCCATGGTGGTCGCCCTCCTGCCTGTCCACAGAAACTGGTGTTATCAACAGTCAGCTATTTTCTGCGTTTGGTTCGATATGGGCCTCTTTTAAAGAGGACTAATAGCCCAAGGGTGCATTTGTGAATAGATTTATATATAACACTGCATCAGATATTATATTATCAAATCAAAATGGACATTGTCAGGTATACACTAGGTGGATTCATATTAGACAAATGTATACCAACTATGTTTGATGGGTATGATAGTATGAGGGATGTCATTATAGCAAAGTAGACACTTCAGAAGATGTCTTCTTCTTTTCATATATCAATACATGCATATACATGTATGTATAGCATCTCTAAAGATAAAATCAATACAGTGTGTGTTTATCATGCACCACTGGTCTCTGTCCACTAGTCTGGGAACTTGCACTGTCTTTGTAATTGTAATAATTGGTGATATTGGTTTGTTTCGTGTTCGCACGCAACAGATACGCAAATACTGCCCTTTGCTTTACATGTTCAAAACATAAGGCCATGGTTCATATAACTCATATTCATTTCTGCTCGGTCTTAATCATGCTCATGGCAAGTCGGTTTCTTCTATGGAATATAATTTTTCGAAAAGTAAAGCTCGGCCATAATACACATGGTATGATCACTGAGAAGGTCAGTATGCAGGGCAGATATCAAAGGGGTCAGGCAACTGAGTTCAGGAAGCAGCCGCTAGGTTTACATTACTGAGCGATTCTGTTTGGCAAAGATATTATTTTCAATGTCTCTATGGGTCAGATTTTTGAAACCTGCTATATCTCGGTTTCTTCCTGGGATCAGACACTCAAAAAATAATTTTAGAATAATACTTCTTTTTATATTTTATATTAGTCCCCTACCAAGTACCTCCCAGAAAAACATTATTCCAACAAAATCAGACAAATGGTTCAGATTTGAGAGCCTTTTGAAATTGTTTATAATACTGCATGTTGTCCACCCCCCTAAAATATTTGAAATTTCAAGAAATGTTATAAAAGGTTATAATTTGAGAAAAACTGATATTATATGGTGACATATGTTATATTTGACCCAAAACACCTCAATAACATATTAGATATGAAACAAAAGCTATGAGCATATTTAGGTGTTGGGCCACACAGGGGTGTCGGACAACACAAGGGGTGTCGGACAACACGTTTTTTAAATCACTCAGAACAATGGACAAAATAATATTTGTGGCTATAATCCTTTATATTCTTAATCAAATGATAGAAATCTTTGTTTTTCAAAGCAAACCACTCAATTATTGATAAGAAACAACCCCAAATTCATGACTTATATCAGAGCGTGTTGTCCGACACCCCGGGGTGTCGGACAACACATCTTCAGTTTTTTAACCACAAGAAGTACATTTTTTTGTTTAGGAAAAAAGTAAAGTGGGTATTTATAAGTGGTAGGAATACTTAACATATAGAGGGATATTTGTTATTCTATTATGATTATTATTTCTTCTATACATCTTTTAACAGGTGTGTTGTCCTACAGCCCATTTTTTGGAAAAATATCATCATGGAATCACAATGTTTTTTATATCAGAATAGATAACCCCATTGTATTCAAACTTTCAGGCATCACAGTAGGGATTTTGGTCAACATCTCACAACAAAGGAAAATTAATTTCTTATTGTATATCTCTTTAGTATTATGCTCTCAAAATTGGGGTGTCAGACAACATGCTCTATAGGTCTCTCTGTTGGAAAATTTAAAGGTCCTGGATAGTTTTGACCATTTTCATATTTTTTCAAACTTTTACCAATTTTCAAAACTATATTGTCTACACTTTGCATGACATATGCTTTAAACACGTTGATAAAAACAATTGGCTCAAAATTGTGCCTAATAGACTTTGGAAAAAAACTGAAAATCATGAAAAACACTGTTTTTGTTGATTTTCGTAAGGAAATATTCCTCAGAGCTATACAAAACCCGATATTGGAATTAAAGACCATCAAAAGATGCATCGAAAAATGCCACTTTTCCATCGATGAGATAGGTTTATACAAAATCAGCCTTAAATAACCTGTTTTGGGTAATTTAGCAGGTTTCAAAAATCTGACCCCTATATCATGTCACTTATCGCGATTGTACAGTTACACGTGGCAATAACTACTGAAATTATCATTCTATATTAAAATTTTTGAAAGGAACAATGACCATCATGGCACCCCATACATATCATGTAAAACGGAATCGTCACAGCGGTTGGCCGGGCAAAAAAGAGAGTGGCAGAGCATACGACTTTTGACCGGGACCGTGTCAGGTTTCTCGCCAAAATCAACTCGAGTCGACAGCCACCACCACCAGGGGTCGTGTCACGCTGGTGCTCGGCAAGTTGTTTTGTGACGGTGGCGTTTATTGCGCTGGTTCCCACAGGTCGCGATCTACCACTCCTGTAGTGTCAATCAAAATGAAAATGAGGATAAAACTTATGAATTGTATCAGTCATGATCTCTGTGTTTCTCTCAGAACAAAGCTACCCGTGTAGTTTTCATTTTGTTCGAAAAAAAAAGCTCAGCTCAGTTGCTGGTACCGATTAGTTATCATAGAGCCAATATAGGGCTTAGCTTCTCTTCCCTTGTTTGATAACATATGGACTAAATCATATTTGCCAAATAATTGGCGTAAACTAAACCTGCTGTACTACATGACGTAGCCACAATACCATGAATAATACAAGAGATATAAAGTTGGGTGTCATAAGTTAGGAGACAGTCTTCTCTTGCTAGTCAATTCTTACTCTAGTCAATTAAAGAGAGAAAGCAATAATGGTTGGGACTGGTCTTGAGCAGTAGGCTCTTGTCTGTGATGTTGTGTAATAGTTCATATAAAATTTGTCTCAAGCAGTCTGCTCTCGTTCTGTCTCCTCGAGGCTTGGCTTCTGGTTCAAGGAAAATTTAGGCCATGTCTCTCGTCGTCTCTAGTTTCGTCGGGACAAATCTGGGACAGTCTGCTTTTGTCTTGCTTGCTTGTGTCCTGTTCATGGTTCAGGTAAAGTGTTTCCAGTCTGGTCTTCTAGGTTAGAGGTATTCCCTCTCACGACACCAGATGGTGTTAATATCCAGGGTACATTCACGTGGTCATAAAGAGTCGAGGAGCATTTTGGCTCCTTCAGAGAGGTCGCACACAACTTCACACATTTTATAAATCACGATCGAGTTAGGGTATGGCACTGCTCTGAAATAACCTTCTATTTTTTTGTGTCACTTAACTACAAAAGTATTACTTGGAAGTAATAAGATAAATGTATGTTATGGGGTTTGGAGGGGCATGTGCCTTGGAGAGTATACGGTAGAGTATACGGTAGATATCAGGAGGATGGGGACGGTTCATGTTGTTGGTGACTCTCACGGTCTCGGCGTGTCTCCATGACAACATGGCAGACAAACACACACGGTTACCCACGCGGGACAGCTGCCAGAACTGCGCCAAAGACGAGGTTGGTGTGACCTGACACACACATCCAGGTCGAGCCTGGGCCGGGCCTGGCCGTAAACCAACCTCCGCCCGTTCTCTAAAACCAAGCTCCATGTCTAATAACCCACTCTCCCGTTTAGATACACACATTAAAGTACGATATGGACTGCAGTTTCTATTGAATGTCTTATCACGTGGGTGGCGAGCTTTGCTGGAAGAAATTTCGGAATAGGTAAGTTGACAGTGGGAAGGGGGATCCAACTCTGCCCCACCCCTCCAGGTGAAATACAAGAGGATGGAATGCCACACATTGTTATTTGAATATTAAAAATTATATTTATTGTGGTGGTCGGAGGGTGGTGAAAATGGACTCCAGCTTTGACCCCTTTGAAGTCTCTTCTGGCCACATTGGACCTGGCCTTGGGATGACCTTCCTCATAGTTTGGGTTGGTAAAGACATTGAGATGTGCAACATTCATTCTTTATTTAAATTATTTATTGGTCGTAATGCAACTACATTAATGTAGTTGTGTCTGTCAATTCGGTTTTGATGTCAGCCTCCAGGAACTGGAAAGTGTACATTACTCAGTGAGATCAGAGTCTGACAGACCATAATGACCTTCACTCTGCCCGAACAATACACTGTATTTCACATCTGCTCTCTTAGAGCGGGGATGAGTGAATTGTGAAACGGTTATTTAACTATTCAGTATTTCCACATGGTTTGTCATTGGTAGCCTCAGCGACCTTCAGGCAGAGTCAAAGGTCGTGACCTTGAAGCTGAGTGGCTGACAGTAGCTGTCTGGGTCCGATGTCAGGAAGATGTACTGTATATGGGGGTGTCTAGACTTTCTGACCCCCTCCCCCAACTCCCCCCCCCCCCCCCTCAACCATGTCCGTAATTCTCTCTTGGTGCACTCAGTCCCAACCCGATGACCCGTGCACCTTTTGACCTCATTCATCACCATCGCGATTTCGTTAATTTGGCGAATGGAAATTCCGCTAACATAATGTAGATGTATAAAGAAAATGTTGTGAAAGACGAAAAGAAAAAAACTGATCTTCACAAAACTTGTAAAGATGATATTTGTGTGCGGCGGGGGAGGGTTCATCTTTAATCTAGTAGAAGTAGGGCATAGAACTTTGCCGTGCAAGTACCTATTACTGCTGCATCATGGATAAGTACAAGCACGGACCTGGATGACCAAGTGAATTATTTTAGTGCCTACCAGAGTGCCGTGACTGTCTTTACCACTCACCATTCTTTGGCCACTCCGTCACGTTAATTACACACCTCACCGTGTAAATAAGGTGTATACAATCAGATTTACAAGCACAACTCACCCTGCATCGGCTCGTGGTCGGGTGAGCGAGAAAAGAGAGACAGAGCCTACGCTTGAACTACTTACTTGTAAGCCCTTATGTAGTAGCTTGATTGAAAGTGAGGGGAGGGCAATTTAGTCTCTCAATTCTGTTGTGTAACCGAGAAGTTTTGTCCTGAATACATGAGGTCAGTCATTTAAGTTTATCTGTACCCTCAAACTAATGAATTAATCAAAGATCCTAAAGAATTCTCATAATGAAGCCGGTCGGTCGAAGTATTTGCATTGAATTGCAAAATTGAAGATTTGATGATATCTCTAACTTAGCCAGAAAAGGACGGGGTGGTGGGGGGCTATTTGAAGGCTTTTAGAACAAACTTCTTTATGTCTTGACGCGCCTATGATTTACTTTCATCAGACTTGCAAACCAATTACCAGATATTTCCTGAGCACAGTATATGGACTCAATGTAATGGGTTGTTTTACCGGTCTACTCTTTTAAAAGTAAAACCGGGTGATCGTGCTATTTATTTCTGTAAAATCTAAGTTCGTAAATCTTGATGCTCTAGTGACCTTGTAACGGCCTCTAAAATGATGGATCTAAATGAGCGGATCCCTGGGTGGAACCTCACTTGATGTAATTCTGTTAATGTTTCCATCGGGTGTCGAGAGGTGTAAGTGTGTTTTGATTTTGCAGATCCCTAAGCCTATACTCAGTCACACGGAGATTACTGCCGCCCGTGTGTGTGTGCAGAACCCGGGTCACTGTGGACCCAGGAGGTGGTTGTAACTTTTCATTAGATACAGTTCGCTCTTGTTGTCCAAGCACTCCAGCTAACCCTTTCCCCTTCCACCTCCCAACCTACCAAACTACCCACCTTCCAAACTGGGTGGCAGGATAGCTCGTTCGATGCATGTACCTGGCCTGCAGTAAATTGGGTCTAGGATTCGACGCTCAGTCATGCCACTGTGTTTCCTGCTTGTCCTTCATGCCAATGTCACTGTTTCGCTCTTGGCTGTTATTATGGCGTAACACGTCATCAACCAATCTACTAAAGTTCCGAACAACTACCGAATTATCATGCATACCTGTCTCACAGTCATTTGTACAATGCCAACAGCTACAAAAACACACTCAATCTGTTAACCCCCCTCCCTAGATTTATGGTTACTGGCGAATATACATCATATGTTATTTATACTATGTTCTTCCTCTTCCACTCACAAAATATCATGATTGCAAGTGAATGATTTTATCATCACAAGGCAGACATATATATATATAACACCGATACTATTCAAGTATAAGCACCTTTCTTTGATGTTGAGTTTCGGTGGCGTTGGATGATGTGTGATGTGGGACGGTTCATGAGCATGTACATTGACAATGGGTGATATGTGACCTCACATTTTCTCTCCCAATATGATTCAATAGTCTTGGTTGATTTATGACCGGGTACTTTCTTTTTCGATGTGTTTTGGTGATGCGGCATTGCGTATGAATACATTCCCCACAGTATGCTTTAGGGGCCTTTCGCGGTAATTCGCGATGTCTCACATTCTCAATCAGTATGTTCTAGCGGCGTACGCTTGACGTGTGACCTGTCACTGTCTCTACTGTTGGAATACGGTCCAGGCTTCTGTTCAGTCAGAGTTTCCCTGCTAACAGGATAAAGTGCGGCCCCATTGTAAACCAGCACCAATATTAAGGTGCAGCCTCGGGGGTATTGTGCACGCCGCCATTGACTGCTGGTGTGTGTGTGGGCATGCCTGGGGCGGTGCAGGGAGTGGAGTGTGGTCAAGTTAATTCCCGGACGTGTCAATGACCGGCTCCGGGCGCCATTCTCCTCCAGTGTATGTACTTAAGGCATGTTGACCTTCTCCAGGTGAAAGCCGCATCATAAAAGCCGCCCTGAGAGTGTTAGTGCACCGCGGGGCTTTCCGGGATCTAGTATTGGGCTAAAAGAATCCATGAAGCGATCGATTTCTCGGTAAGGCAGTCAGCCATCGACCCAGTCAATCAGTTCGGTAAATTACTCATTCAGCCTTTTGGGTGTTTGAAAACATTACACCATTTTGGCATGAACATCAGTTGAAGCATTAGGTAGTTGCAAGTATTTAAGATTTTGATGAAGGTTCCTAAACCATTTTTTTTCTGAAACCTTTCCAAGTTTTAGGATTCAATAGTGTATTTAGCTTCAATGATCGTTGGCTATGAACATATTGCAGTGAGTTTTAGTTGAGTGGGTTTAGGTTTCTGATCTCCCAGCTAGTGATGTTTCCAAATGCCTGAGATCTACAACCCCGGTGAAGTTCTTGTCTGACTTACCCGAGGGATTCATCGGGCAAAGGTGTGATCGTTCACAATGGTCGTGAATAAACAAAAAGACAGTATTTAAGTGGAGCGTCTAATTAATAGCAAGGATACGAGTAAGGGACTGCCCCTTTCTGGTGGCAGGGGTCTACAGTAAAAAAAACCAAATGCCTATCTCAGCTTGATGACATAGGAAATGCTTAAGCAAATTGTAGTCAATTAATGCAGGAGGGGGCGGAAATATAAAGACCGTTCGTAACCGACAAGTAGTCAGCTTTAATTATACGTAGTTGTTTCAATACTTTATTTAATAATAATGTTTCAGAGTATATGATAATGGACTAAAAATGAAAAAAAATAATTTAGTGATAAATAAAAGACAGATGTTATTGATTGATGTAATAACATACCTTGTTGGATTAGAACTTCAGGTACTTTTGAAAATCAGACTTGATAATTGGTTGTTTTACGTCGGTTATCAAGGCAGTTTCCTGTCCGTATGAAGTGATAACAGACTTGACACGCATATTTATGTATATAACTCATTTTAGAAAAGAGGAGGTGGAGTACAATATGATAACTACCAACAGATCAGCAAGTTTGGCGCGCTACTATATTCTTTATTTTGTATTATAGTTTTCCTCCCATGGTTAACTATGTTAATGTAGCTATTTACCTTAGGCCGGGAGACATTGGTGTTTCATACTCTGTTGATTGTTTTGGTATTTTGTCCTGTGATTCGCTCTAAATGTCATCTTAATGGTAAGAAATATCATACTAAGTACTATTATCATCCTAAGGATAGTATACCATTGGAAATAAACACTAATACACCGGTGTATTACTTATATCGGTCACCAATAGATAAATATGCTTCTGCCTTACATGTACCCATGCTATGTAGTTCTGTAAATTTATTCTTCGAATCATTATTTTGGAAGAGGGTTTCTCAATATGTTCCTATCGTCATTTATGTTGGGAATAATGCACATGATAAAGATAACGGATTATGCTCTCACATACAAAATGAAATTTAGTATCATTCGCGTCACTTGCAGAAGCGACAGTAGTACATTTAGCCAACTGTTTTTCGGTATTAGCTGTTGGCAAATATTTAATACTATGGATGTGAAAACGAGACCTCTCCTTCCTTACCCAAATAAGTTACATCACGTTTGTAGTTCAGCCATACATAACTCAGCCATTTTTATTAAATGCTTAGTTCTCAAAGCCATCTTTCATCTCGCTTGAAATACCATAATATGTTGCTTATTGACAGAACCGTATCAAACCAATGCACAAGGAGTCCTTTTCAACTCTAAACATCTTTGGTCGTTCGCTGTAGTCTTTGTACTTTTGATATTGATATTCTAGACTTGACCCAATCTGTTTGTCTTGTTTTATTACCAATATTTCACTTGTTTTAATGTGTTCCTCTTTCAATGTTCACTTCAGGTTCCTGACTCATCGCCGGATGACTGACAAGGGTGTCTGCACTTTGTCCCTGACACATGTCCTAGCTCGGGCATGCTGCGGTGTTGGACAACGCTTCGGGAACTACCTCATTGCTGCCTACCTCACCTGCAAAGTATTTTTCATTGCCAACGTCATTAGCCAGCTCTTCCTACTGGACTCTATGCTAGGCAACAAGTTCAGCATGTATGGTATTGATGTGCTCCGCTCCGTGGCCAACGGCACCGATTGGAACGACTCGCCCAGATTCCCGCGTGTGACCATGTGTGACTTCAGAATCCGCCGTCTGGGCAACCTACAGCGCTACACGGTGCAGTGTGTGCTGCCCATCAACCTCTTCAACGAGATGATCTTCCTCTTCCTCTGGTTCTGGCTGGTGCTCGTATCCTGCGTGTCCATACTGAACTTCATCCGCTGGGTGGTGCGCTCTGTGTCGATGCAGGACCGGAAACGCTACATCAAGAAGCACCTGAAGCTGATGAACGCCCTGTCGCATGATGATGAGCCCCTGGTTGACCCCTTCGTAGAGAAGTACCTGCGACAGGACGGGATCTTTATCCTCAGGCTGGTGGGCCACAACACAGATGCCGTGACAGTCACAGAGTTCGTGTGTGAGCTCTGGAAGCAGTACCTGCGAAATGAAATGGCAAACCTAATAGACCAGTAGCCAATCACATTCGACTTAGCTTACTAGTCCCCTTTTCCCGTACCTACTACCAAGTACCGCACCAGTTGTCCAGCTACATGTCATTCCATGTATGAGGTCATGGAGAGTGATTTGTTTTAAATAGTAACAGCTGGCCAGAATAGGAACTGCGAATTCTGCTTATTTCGTTTCCTATAAAGTGTGGTTTACCACTTGGCTGAGGAAGTCAGCTGTACAAAGACTTGATTCTGGTGGGTTGTTTTTGTTGTTGGTAGCAATATTAACGACTTCTTAAGAAGAGAGGACACATCTATGTTGTAAAGGGGACCAAGAAAACATTTCCAAGATTGTGAGAATTCAACGGACATAATATAACCAGATTGAGAATACCAGAGTGTTTTAAACACCTTTTCGGGGTTTGAAATAGAAGGCAGTGTCATGTCGAAAAATGGCTTAAAAATGTTTTTCAGTATTTGAGAATTGTCAGTCGAACGATGTCATTTATTTCATTTTCATAGGTGTACGTATATTCAGCACAATGCAGTTATAATGGTCTTATCTGAAATCGGCTTTTCCTATCTTGTGTTTTGATGAGAGTGGTATACTGTCTGGAAACGTAAGTTATGTGAAATTGGCAATGTGATGTTAATGAAATAATACAAAATAAGATAATTAGGAATCCTATCGTTTCATATGTATAACTGGGGTTTTCGGTTCAAATCATTGATAATCGGTGATGATTGAACCTGCGCATTGTGAACTTCCAAAAACGAACATATGCAAGTCACTTTCGAATCCACAACGGTCACAAGTAACCAAGGAAAAGTAAGAGGGTGATAATTGGAAGGAAAGATCTGATCTCGTACCACTTATTTTATTACGATGTACTCTCGCTGGACACAACTTAATTAACCACTAGCCGTGATACGCCCGGGTGAGATGCCATTGGTTTCTTCATTACCAAACCCACCATTCAGATGCCCAACGAGCGCCAACCCAAACCCAATACCACGCTTTAGTTGAATTGTACTTAAATGAAAATATGTACACGTAGAACAATTTATATTGATTCAGTTACCTTCTTGTTACACTTTGATATATCTATATATGCTTATAAAGTTACTACTGTTCAGCAAGAACGACTTTCGCCTCAGCGAGCTGGGGCCATTACCAATTATCATTATTGATTATAATAATCAATTATATCGATACATATCATGAAGTAACGGGACCAAGTGTTATAACCCTGATTTCCTGTCTGTGACATATCCGTCTTCCCGATGTCCAAACCTTTCCGTGTTGAAAGTGTTGTCATGTCCTTTTCCTGACAGTTTCCTTCATTGAAGAAAGGCTTGTTTTAATTGATTTTGGAGTTGGAATTGGACTTTGAGAAGTATTACTACACGTTTGCAACTGTTCAATTGATGTGCATACAACATTTTTCTGATGCGTAGACCAGATACTAGATTAGTGAAGTGTGAACGTTTTTTAGTCCAGGAAGATAGAGAGATATAAGACTGACAGGCATGGGGGACGTTTAGTTTAAACCAAGTCGTAACCCCACGTAGTATGTACATATGTAACAACCCCGCCTGCGACGTGTATGAATGGTACAAGGATTTTAGTGTTCAGATCAATGGCATGAAATATTATTACTAATATGTATCACATGGCAGTGAAGTGCAAAAAAGAGAGCCATTAAAGCTCAGTTAGATGTAGTGAAGGTCACGCTTTATTCAATATTCACGCCCTACTTTGATATTCTTATAGTTAGATTGCTAACCCCCTGTAAGCATAGATTTAATCATTTTACTTGCTATTTTTCCGCCGGTAGAATATGTCTGCATTTGTCTCATCATTTACATGCCCACAGAATAGAAGGCTATGGTTGTCAAGTTACGTTTTCTCATAAATGTTGAATAGGAATTATATACCTACATTTTTAATAATTCTGCTCAATGGGTTGTCAAATGCTCAAACGTTGTAAGCTGTCTGCTCAAAATGTTATTTCGGTTTCCCTGAATCTACCCTGGAGCGTTTAAACATAAGTTTCTACCTTAACTACATTCCCTAACGTTTCATATGGAATTGCAGATATTTCTAAAGATTTGATAACAACATGCAATTGGAAATGTAATTATGGTGGAGATTTAATTTGCAAGTGGATTCAATAATGTTAGATTAGTAACAATTTATATGTAAGATTTGAGATGATGGACCAAAATGTCAACTATTGTTGACTTGATGTGATAGTTTCTACTCATTCCCCTTCCAATGCTGACAACATTATTTCTATATATTGGTTTTAAGAAACGAGACATAGACAAAATAAGAGATTAACTTGATTCTGTCATTTTACTGATTATGAAGAGCATATTACTTAAAGGACGCAAAACAACATCAATCTACCATGTCCGACCTATCTGACTCAAACTGGACGTCCAGTAAACCATCTATATTGTTAGCGGGTGGACAAGTTGGTTGCAGTGTCTTCTTGTAGGCAATTGTAGTCCACCAGTTTGTAGTGCCACTAAATGAGCTGGACGCATTTGTGTTTATCTTATTTCAGGTAGACAAATGCAGGTAGAAATAGGATTTTTATTTTGGTCAGAAGGTCTTAAGCCAATATACCATCCTAGAGTTTCATATATTACATTTCGTCATGGACTTTTTTAATAAAAGTGATTTAAAATCTACTTCACTTTTTTGTCACAGGCTCATTTGTGAACATATTTTTAAGGAAAGTTTCAATAATAACGCGATATGGCTTATTTGATAGAATAAAGGATGCAGTACATTCAAGGAACAAACCTTTTTCATGTGAAATCTATATTTACCGGCGGGGGAAGCAGCTATCTCTTCACCCAACCTGCCCTTTGGGAAGAGAAATTAAGAAAAAAACTGAAGTTTGATCGTGGTACAATCAAAATTCCATACATTGTTATGATAGGTCCAATAAGAGAATTTTCTACGAACAGATGGCAATCTCACTCAGATAAGTAAATAAAACAGTGAGTGAGAAGAGAATCAATGGTAAGTCATAATAAGCAAATAAAGTTGACCCGTCTAAGAATAATTCACTCAGTTTTGCACAGGGCCAATTTTGTTAGATTTACAATGGGGCTCTATCATTACAGCATAATATATACACTGCTGAACCGTCAAAAGATACTTTAATATAACAGGGATGCAGGTTTTCCGCCAAATCACGGAATTCCGACATCTCGTATGTACATCGGCAATACTTGCAATTTTTCATAAGCGTTTTAGATTTCCGATATTTTCCCCAGTCCAACTTTCATCCCTGAAATTACTAAGGATTAAATCAGATCTGATCAATTCCTGAATATTGTTGAAAACATTCAAAATAATTGAAATCCGTATGATAGTTTTGAATCTTTGGTGGTCCCTATATATAATTACCCATCTCCTTAAACGAAATGCTTTCATAAACGGGATGCTACTATGTTTCCGCTAGGAAAACTAACCAGATTGATCGTCTTGAAGTCTGTCACCTATTAAGCCTATAAGACACCTACCCGATGGCTGTGCCCGATTCTACCTTTACCCGACGGATCCGTCGGCTCTGTGGCAATCTGCGTCAATTGGGTCGGTGTACGCACTTCACCGACCCGATTTTATTGCTTTTCCCGATGCGTCGGGCATTACTACCATGTCAGATATGACCGACTCTCCCCGACCTTAAGATTTCGATGTACGCAGTTTCACCGATTGTTACCGATTCTGAGTTGGACGTTTGAATAGCGATGCTACCTATCCCCTAGTCCGATTCAGAAGTTCCTTACATCGATTTGTAGGGGAGACAGAGGCGATTATAAAACTGAAACCCGTTTTCTGATATCTTAATAAGAACAGAAGTTATTAAACTTCGCATTATTGCCTATATATACCTATCATGCGGCCGGGGCCCAGCCGGGCCCGGCTCCCAGTCGCTCTCTTTGATCTCAATCTGGTTGTTTTACGAGGTTATAAAGGGAAGAGGAGTAGTCGGGAAGAGTCGGCATGTCGGTGTCTTATAGGTATAAGACATCTACATTTTATTCCCGACTCTCACCGAGCCGATGGTCGGGATATTTAAAGTCGGGAAAAAATGTCGGTGTCTTATAGGCTTTACACTCACAACTGCGCTATGCCACCTATGGGAATGTCATTGCCCTAAAAGAATGCGAATTTCCCCTGTTGCTTAGCGCTGTCTCACTGTTTGGTGAGGTGTAGGCGTTGTCCCATAGACACATCGGTCTGAATTTGTAAAGCAGGGTGCAAGCGGCCAAACCACAGGGCGACGTGCAGCATTACTGAAACCTTACTCGGTATGAGTGGGTACGGCGTCACACTGCAGCGCGAAACTGCCAACTTCTCCGGTTTCGCCAAAACGTGGGTGTATAGGATGAGAAGCTACGCACAGGAGTGTCTTATCCCTGACTGCGAGCGACTTGAAGGTATATGGATGATAGTAAGTTGGGGTTTCAGACATTCAGCATGCTCCCGGAAAGGTAACAAAAATGTGGGGGAGGTAGGGGATCTAAACTTGTTATGACAGATTATCCGTTGTTTATCCTTCCTGTCTCTCACCGCCATCAATAGCTCATCCATCAGGAGAGGAACAATCTCCCTGATCACTCAAAGTATACAACGAAATGGGCATGAAGAAATCTGGACATGGCAAATGGGACCCCTCAGGCTAACGCATTGCCGGCGCACACCTCATGTGTCATTCTGTATGTCCAGTTTGGATCTCATGGAAATAGCCCATCACAGGGCCTCACTCGTGCGAAAAGGTGGTGGTGACGTGATGTGTGTGTAGGTGTGTGTCTTCCAATGTGTGATAACTAAGCCAAAATACGGATTCCCAAAGACACAAGCTTTCCTGTAGAATAATACTTGTCTATTATCCACAATCAAGAATCTTACAACCTAAATAAAAATCTTATAAACAAAATCGAGTCTGAAATTCCATATAAGCCAGTGTAATGATAGGGTAAAGCCCCGGCTCCATCAGAGAGACGGGATCGTCACACACGTTTTATGGACCCATCGGGGGTCCATCGGCGGTATTTTATTACCCAAACTGCGATGAATCAGTCGCAGGAAAAGCCAGGGTATGCCACACTGGTGCGATGGAATCATTGCAATGGATGACCAGAAATACATGCTCATTATATATATATTTATATGTTTATATATAAGATATATCATCAATTTAGTGTATAATGTTGATAGCAATAAAGAGAATTACATTTAGGAAAGTAAAAAGAAATAATGGATACAGGCTTATGCCTACAGTCACAGCCTTCCGTTTTCACAGCTTGTTAAGCCCCGGCTCCATCAGAGAGACGGGATCGTCGCACACGTTTTATGGACCCATCGGGGGTCCATCGGCGGTATTTTATTACCCAAACTGCGATGAATCAGTCGCAGGAAAAGCCAGGGTATGCCACACTGGTGCGATGGAATCATTGCAATGGATGACCAGAAATACATGCTCATTATATATATATTTATATGTTTATATATAAGATATATCATCAATTTAGTGTATAATGTTGATAGCAATAAAGAGAATTACATTTAGGAAAGGAAAAAGAAATAATGGATACAGGCTTATGCCTACAGTCATAGCCTTCCGTTTTCACAGCTTGTTAAGCCCCGGCTCCATCAGAGAGACGGGATCGTCGCACACGTTTTATGGACCCATCGGGGGTCCATCGGTGGTATTTTATTACCCAAACTGCGATGAATCAGTCGCAGGAAAAGCCAGGGTATGCCACACTGGTGCGATGGAATCGTTGCAATGGATGACCAGAAATACATGCTCATTATATATATATTTATATGTTTATATATAAGATATATCATCAATTTAGTGTATAATGTTGATAGCAATAAAGAGAATTACATTTAGGAAAGGAAAAAGAAATAATGGACACAGGCTTATGCCTACAGTCACAGCCTTCCGTTTTCACAGCTTGTTATGTTATCACAACATGTACCAGTGGTATGGACTCCCTTGCTCAAATACATCAGGCTTTAGAACATACTAACTATAGGAAGCACTCCATGACTGTGCGACGGATCTGTCGCATATCATGAACATCTCATGATGTGCGATGCGACGGATTCGTCGCATCGCACTCACGCGCAAGTCCGGCCACACTGGGGAGATTGTGTGCGATGCGACGGGCAGCGCCGTTTTTATGACCCTCGGCCGGCGTTTATGACTTTTTATGGACTTGCGACGAATCTGTCTCTCTGATGGAGCCGGGCCTTTAGGTATTAGTTATCCTATTATTAAATGAACCTTTAATGTTATTGATTGAAATTGAGTTGGCTTAGAGCTAACTGAATGTGTGTAAGCAATCCTTTGGTGGGATTAGAGTTGGCTGTATCTGTGAAAACATTCCTTTGATAGCATTAGAGTCTTCTCTAAATTCAATACCAGTTGAAAGTACCTGATTTTAAAAAGTTAAACTAATGCTACTGTCGTGTAGATCCCAGTGATTTGTTTAATATATGTTTTGAATTTTGTTGCTACTCCTAGTATTAGTTGAGATATTAAAAGTTTAAGATCTGAAATTCCTGGATAAAAGGCAATTTTCCCACTGCTAGGGAGCGCGGAACGCAGCCGCGAAGGGGCTGAGATAACTCCGCGAAACGGGCTCTGAGGTGCCGAAGGGGCCGAGACATCCGCATATCGTGTGTGTGTGTGGGGGGGGGGGGGGCGGGGGGGGGTGATAGTCTTACATATCTGGTTTAAAAACACATCTTTTTAACGATTTCACAGTCTCATTCCAAATTGCCCCATTTCAATATTTTACAAGCTAAAATAAAACCAGCTATATATGTACAGTAAAACCCCGCTTAAGGGGGCAAAATAAATAAAAAATAAAAGTGAAATAGATAGATAATATGATATAGTGTCAAGTCAAGATAGTATCGCAAGGTAGATATCGGACCTGCAAAGCCCCCAGTCGCCGCCCATCGCTTACCTATCTGCAGGTCTCTTAATCATTGGCGTCACATCAAGACAATACACAAAACATTCTCACGCGGGTCACGGTGGCTGGAGTTTGTTGATTAAACGCTAATCCCTGCGTCTCTAGCGGGCCTGGGCGGCCAACAGTGAGGGTACTGACCCCCAATGATTTTCGCGCTAGCTGAAGGTGCCAGATTATAAGAGGCCCGCATACAGGTTAATGGTAGGCGGCACGAGGGGGGGGGGGGGCTGGGGGGGGGGGGGGCTTTGAAGATGTGATATTCAATGGGTCCGTAGCGACTCTGGGCTGCTCTGGGTGGCTCTTGGCGGCCTATAGTGAATCGCTTGTGGATGTAGTCTTAGGGGGTGCGTCCACCAACCACGACAAGGCTGCGACAATGGCTTTCCGACAGGGTCCACGACAGCTCTACGATTAGAAGCCTTGTCGTAGCCTTGTCGTGGTTGGTGGACCACAGTTCCCGACAAGAGGCTACGACAAGGCCACGACAGGCTGCGACATGAAGCTTGTCGGGGGCCTGTCGGGGGCCTTCCGACAAGGTTACGACAAAATCGAACATGTTCGATTTTGGTGGCGTGTCGTGGCGTGTCGTGGCGTGTCGGGAGGTTGTCGCAGAGGTCTACGATAGAATATTTAGATGGAGCGTGCACTTCCCGACAGGCTGCGACAAGGGGTCACGACAGCCCCCCTTCTCACGACAAGGCTGCGACAAGGCTGCGATTGGAACTTTCTTGTTGGCATGTGTCGCAGCCCTGTCGTGGTTGGTGGACGCACCCCCCTTAATGTGACAACTGTCTGGCCACCACACACCGTAAACAAGGATTTAAGATAACCTTTATGGTATTTGTTAAAATGTCCCTTCAAACTGTCCCCTTAAGCGGGATGAAGAAGCATTTCCGTTCCGAAATAACTCTCCCCTTAGGTCCCCTTAAGAGGGGTGACCCTTTATGGCTCAGTCACACCGGGAAACGGAAGAGTTACGGAAGAGTACGGACGTGTCGAGCGCAAAAAAGTGCCATCCGTTGGCATCCGTAGGCGAAAGTTGAACGGATGGAGTACCCCAATGCAATGCACCGGAAGAGTTGCGGAAAAATGCGGAAGAGTTGCGGAAGAGTTACGGACAATTACGGATGTAAAACGGAAGCACCTGCAAGTCGTACGGAAGAGTTACGGACGCAAACGGAAGATTAACGTAAAATTGCGGAAGAGTTACGGATATTTACGGAAGCGTAACAAAAAGGTTGCGGAAACTTTACGGAAACATATATCCTACATCCCTACATCCTACATCCATATCCATAGATCCCTACATCCATATATCCCTATATCCTTACATCCCTACATCCTACATCACTACATCCTTAATCCCTACATCCCTACATCCTACATCCCAAGATCCTACATCACTACATCCTACATCCCTACATCCTACATCACTACATCCCAACATCCCCACATCCTACATGTAGTGATGTAGTGATGTAGGATGTAGGATGTAGTGATATAGTGATGTAGGATGTGGGGATGTGGGGATATGTGGATGTTGGGATGTAGGATATAGTGATGTAGGATGTAGTGATGTAGGATGTGGGTATGTAGGATGTAGGGATGTAGGATGTAGTGATATAGTGATGTAGGATGTGGGGATATGTGGATGTTGGGTTGTAGCATATAGTAATGTAGGATGTAGGATGTGGGTATGTAGGATGTAGGGATGTAGGATGTAGTGATATAGTGATGTAGGATGTGGGGATATGTGGATGTTGGGATGTAGGATATAGTGATGTTGGATGTGGGTATGTAGGATATGGGGATGTAGGATGTAGTGATGTAGGATGTGGGTATGTAGGATGTAGGGATGTATGATGTAGGGATGTAGGGATGTAGGATGTAGTGATATAGTGATGTAGGATGTGGGATGTATGGATGTAGGATGTAGTGATGTAGGATGTAGGGATATAGTGATGTGGGGATGTAGGATGTAGTGATGTAGGATGTAGGATGTAGGGATGTAAGATGTAGTGATGTAGGGATGTAGTGATGTAGGATGTAGTGATGTAGGATGTTGGGAGGTAGTGATGTAGGGATGTTGGATGTAGTGATGTGGGATGTAGGATGTAGGGATGTAAGATGTAGGGTGTAGGGATGTAGTGATGTAGGATGTAGTGATGTAGGATGTAGTGATGTAGGATGTTGGGATGTAGGATATAGTGATGTGGGATGTGGGGATGTGGGAATGTGGGGATATGTGGATGTAGTGATGTAGGGATGTAGAATGTAGTGATGTAGGATGTGGTGATGTAGGATGTAGGGATGTAGTGATGTAGGGTGTAGTGATGTAGTGATGTAGGATGTAGTGATGTAGGATGTTGGGATATAGGATATAGTGATGTAGGATGTGGGGATATGTGGATGTAGTGATGTAGGATGTAGGGATGTAAGATGTAGTGATGTAGGGATGTTGGATGTAGTGATGTGGGATGTAGGATGTAGGGATGTAAGATGTAGGGTGTAGTGATGTAGGATGTAGTGATGTAGGATGTAGTGATGTAGGATGTTGGGATGTAGGATATAGTGATGTGGGATGTGGGGATGTGGGGATATGTGGATGTAGTGATGTAGGGATGTAGAATGTAGTGATGTAGGATGTGGTGATGTAGGATGTAGGGATGTAGGGTGTAGTGATGTAGTGATGTAGGATGTAGTGATGTAGGATGTTGGGATGTAGGATATAGTGATGTAGGATGTGGGGATATGTGGATGTAGTGATGTAGGATGTAGGGATGTAAGATGTAGGGATGTAGTGATGTAGGATGTGGGGATGTAGGATATGGGGATGTAGGATGTAGTGATGTAGGATGTAGGGAAATAGGATGTAGTGATGTAGGATGTAACACATCCCTACATATATATTTTGTGAGAAAGCTCTCCGTAATGCTTCCGTAACACAACCGTAACACAACCGTAACACAAGAAATACCTCCGGAACTCTTCCGTTCCTTTACCGTAATTCTGCCGTTTATATCTGTTTATATCCGCTGGTCTCCGCAAGTTATACATCCACAATGCTTCCGTAAGCATCCGTAAGGCTTCCGTAGACATCCGTTGCCATCCGTATACATCCGTTACGTGTCCGTTGACAAAAATACCCACGGATGGGAAATGGAAGAGAAACGGAAGAAAACGGAAAGAAACGGAAAGAAACGGAAGAGTAACAGAAGAGTAACGGAAGATGTAGCAATGGTCTTCCGTAATCGTTCCATTCAAAGTTTTCAACATGCTGAAAACTTTGACGGAGCTCTTCCGGACCCCTGCGGACGCCTGCGGATGTGTATGGATGCCAAAGGAGGAATACGGAGCTTTAACGGAGTTGCGTAAGAAAGCGGACGTCTACGGATGACCATTTTTTTCTTCCGTTACTTTACGGTAGGCTTCCGTAACCCCGGTGTGACTGAGCCATAAAGCGGGGTTAAAATAAACTCTTAATAGAGAGAAACATTTCTGTTCTGAGCAAATTGACCCCTTGAGCAGGGTGATCCCCTTAAGCAGGATGTCCGCTTAAGCGGGGTGTCCCAGAAGCTACCGTATATAGTACAATTTTGCAGATTCCTGCTTCCCGTTTTTGTATTCTGTGAACCTCGATTAGCCACAAAACACTTTGCCACAAAATTCCAAATGATCATGATGCGGTCACATACTAACTGTCCCCAAAGGGACCATTCATGATTTACGGCAGGGGGAGGATACGCTATTGGAGGAGGTGGAGGGGGGGGGGGGTTATATGACGGTATTCGGCTGGGGGGGGGGGGCATTTTATTTAGAGGTATTTGCCTGGGAGGACATTTTATTTTAGGATATTTTCCTGGGAGGGCATTCCATTTTGTGGTATTTGTGGTGGGGGATGATGATTTACGTTTTTGCAATTCACCTCCATAAGAGGTTCTAGACTGTGTATTTTGAATAATCTATGTGATTTAGAGGCCAATAGTGTCTGATCTCTTATAGCAAAATGAGCTTGATAAATTCATGAAATGGTGCAAAGGGAATGTTTCACTGTTAATACCAAAAAGACTCAAGTATGCTGGTACTTGCCATCAAGCAAAAGCAAGAGTGTGGCTAATGTAGATTTTCATGCAAATGGAATCAAACTAACAACTATGAACTCGCACACCTATCTAGGGATTGAGATTGATTCTCATCTTAATTTTGACAAACAGTTGCAGAAAGGGCTCAAACAGGTCAATTGCAAATTATTTCAGTTTCAGAAAATAAGGTATCTACTAACCTAACAGGTAGCAATTATGGTCTATAAGCAGCCAATATTGTCAATTTTCGATTACTCAGGTATTTTTCTAGATGGAGCATCCAAACAAAATCTAACTAAGATGCAAAGGCTACAAAACAGAGAATCTGCCTGAATGATAGTAGTAGGACTTTATCAACTGATCAGCTTCACATTGAAACTAAAATTAAAACCCTCCAGCGTAGATGGGTGTAATTGATACTAACAGATATGCACAGGGAATACATCAGAAGATTTGGTGAAATAGGAACTGATGAAGCAAATGGTATTGTAAAAGATGGAGGCAACAACAATCCTGGGGCAATTACCCTTCATTCTCAATAAAAATTGCAATTTAAAAAGGTGAGGCCGCGGAGCAAACTTTACAAAAAATCCCCTATCTATAGAGGCGAAAAGTTATGGAATTTGCTGACCAAGGAAATCCAAAAACTTCCTAGTAAATCCAGCTTCAAAAATGAGATTGCTAGTATGCCTGACCTGAATTAGTATTAGTTATAGATATATCTCAAAGTAACTACTCATTGCTCATTATTCATCATAATCATTATCATACCATTTTTTCTATCAGTCCTATTTTTAGAGGGATGTACAATTTCTTTAGTGGAATTTCAGATTTTCTATCTGTACCAAGTTTATGTCAATCATCCTAAACTGTGTCATAGTATTACTACTTCTCACTTGTTACCTATGAATTAACTCCCACTCGTAACTGGGTACTTTATCTCAACTCCACTGAATTCTTCAAGTTTCATGTTTGTTGTCTTTATCTGTCAACACTGATTGTCAGTGTTTCATGGAATTTGTGTGACTGGACACCCACTTGATCTGTTGTATATTAGCCCGGATTTGCAAATCCTATAATGGAAGACCACCTACTAAGGTGAACTATATGTGAATAATATAAAAAAAGTCCTTGGGGTGGGGGCTTTTCATACTAAGACTTCTTGTAATCTGCCATGCAAGAGCTTTACTGAGATAATGTTCAGTGCAATGTTTTTCAACGATCATCTTACGTTAGCAGCAAAATTGTTGGCCTATTGAGGCAGTGACTATCACAGGGTTATTGCAGGTCCTTGTATTGTCATTCATGTCCTGATTAATCTGTCATGTTACCATAAAGGTACATATTTTCAACAAATAAACCCTGATAAAACAACAACTGCCTGAACAAAAATGTAAAGTACATGACAGTTGCTGTGATGAATGACTATTTTGATGAAATTCACTCAACAAACTTCCAAATCACCACAGGAATGTTACCCAAGAGATAATACCTTCAATTGCTTATTCATGACTCTTATTTTGCCAGCAGATATCCTTCATTGCCACAAATTCAACAAATAATTTGCTATGAGAGTGTATTATGTAACTGTCAAGACATCCTCAGAAAACAGCAAAACCTGCATTCTACTCATGTGGTAACTGGTATCAGAAACAGTGACTTTCTAACCTTTGCAACACCTTCTTCTATGGCATTTTCTGTGATAATTCTGCTACACATGTTTATTGTGCACAGACCAACAACATACGAGGAAAGATAGTGCCAACTGACATTGTGTGGTCACTGTTTGCAGGGATCTGACAAAAACTCGTTTGATCTTCATTAATTCAATTGGCAGTAATGGTTTGATTGTAAATGGTAACAAAGGCTAGGTGAACATTCACCTACAATCTGTTATAGACTGAATTCATGTGATGGCATTCTACCTGACAAGGCTTTTCCTGTGCTCTGGTGCCAAATATTGGGATATCTTTTCCTGGGTGTGGCAATCAGTAATCACAAAAATACCTGCAGAATATTTAACTATACTTTGACATTTCAAAAGATGCATCAATGTGAAAACATCCTCTGGATTGAGCTCATTAGAATTGTCATACTTTCAAATAGTCAAAGACCAACTTGATATAGTTATTGGGATTGGAGTGAAAGGTTGGCACCAATGTTATGAAAGTAAAAATGGGTTTCACATTAGTCTTGGATTTTTGTGAGACTGGCATACATCCCACTGGAAATGAGGAAAAGTCCTTGCACCAGTGACTTAGTACCCAGCACTGGGTGCTAGCCACGGGCACTTGAGTCTCAAGCAAGGCATTCACATGGGAAAAAGCTGCAAGTCATAGACTATGTACCTTGTAAAAGGGAGCATATCTAAGACTATGTCCTGGGTGTGTCCTTCTATATGAATCCAATCCACCATTTTCTATCAAGAATTGGAAAGCTCAATTTCAGTATTCTGCTCTGAGATTCTTAGACAGAGGGGAAATTATCAGAGACTGGGGAAAAAATGTAAAGTACACCAGTCTCAAGTACATGAGTCTCTCCATGTGAATGACTTTATGCAGTACAGTTCTACTGTATTAGTATCTATACTCAGCTCAATGGTCAATGTCAGATCCCCATGCATTGTAGCTTAGCACATACAGTCTTTTTTAAGCCTCCACTGTCTCAATAGAACACCCCCTTAAGATGGATCTTAGAGCAGTTGTCACTAGATTGCTCTATGACCTTAAGATAGGTCTCAGAGCAGCTGTCAGGAGATTGCTCCATGACCTTATGTGGTGCAGCTCCACTGTATTAGTATCTTTACTCAGATTAATGGTCAATGTCAGGTGATCCCTGTGCAATGTAACTTAGCACATACAAGTGTTCTTTCTTATGCCCTCACTGTCTTAAAAAGATACCCCCGCAAGACAGGTCTCAGAGCAACAGTTCCCTGTACATAAGCTCCAGCACTAACATGTCCTGACAGGCTAAGGTTTCACTTCCTAGATGGTGCATATCTAAACCTATGACTATGCTACCCAGTTTGTGGTCACTGCATTTAACCCTTCAAGGGTGGATGATGCCTAAAGGCATCATTTGCTGGATATTTATGATTTCCAAAGGACATATTTTAAGAATAAACCTGAAATTTTCACAGAATGTAGGTGTAACATCATATTCCCGAATTCTTGATAGTAGAAATGAAAATATTAAGGATAACATATTACACCACATGATAAACCTTCAGATTTTGAGTTCAGAAGATAATCCCCCTGTCCCCTAGAACTGTACATAGTCACTAGTAGCCATCCCCAAGTATGTAGTTCTGCCATAGGTGGCTTTCCTTAAAGGGTTAAACCATCACTAATGGTCCACATTTCTCAAGGACCAGATAGCTGCGTATTTGAGGATTTGATTATAGAAGTTCAAAATTTGCCTGCCAGAATTCACGTGGCGTTATATACTTAACATTACTATATATATGTACATATAAATGTGTATATGAGAAAGAATCGATTTATGGCTATTGCCTAGGGGAGGGGGGGGCAGTTTATTTTGAAGTATTTTTGAGGGGGGGGGGGGGGCTTTTCATTTGGAGGTATTTCTGAGGGGGAGGGGGCCAATTCATTTTGGAGGATTCGCTGAGCAAAACTCACACTACCCCTGCCATAAATAATGAACGCTCCCTATTAAGCTCCTATAGTAGTTCTCTTGAGGTTCTACTCTCCTCCAGCAACCTTCTTTTATCTTTTATGTACAGTTATACTTCCAGTAGACTGCTAAAGGAACATCTCCACTGCTGCCAGTTTGAGAAGTATGACATCCGTGGACCCGTGCAGTATGTTACACAAGTTATAGTGAACTTGTGTCTGTATTTTGCCACTATTTATATACACATTTTTAATATTTCTGTTAGGAGTATATTTTACATTCACCTGACAGTATATAGGCTGTGTCGACCACGGAGCTTTCCCAGTCTGATATCATCGCGTCAAGGGTATTTATAGAGCGCATTTTTGTGAGTGATCCCCATGTTTCAAGAAAACTCTGTCGTGGATAGAATGATAATTGCTGTATGCATGAGAGTAACGCTTCCTTTTATCTTACTGCCGTGTGTGACTTAGTCATCCCCTTGATATTCGCTTCTTGTTTCAAACTGCCCAAGTTCCTCCCAGCTATAAATACGTCAATTATTTAATTTTAAGCAATTTAATGTGAAAAGTCCTCGTTCAGTTGTTTATTTTGTGGACCACCCAGTGGTTAACCATCTTTCCCCCCAGTCATTGTAAATACAAGATACGACCAACACATTCCTCAAAAGACCCCTAGCTAGTATTGTTAAGCCTGATAAAAAACCTTAGTCATAATGTCGATAACAGGTGTAACGGTTCATTATACTATGTCTTAGAAGGAGTAATTAGGGCCGTGCCTTGTGGGTCAGGGGGACTTGACCTCATTCCCAGCGGGGTGTGGCTGCCGTGATTGACAGGCAGTGGTATCTTATCTTGGCCAATCATCTGACCACTCCTCCTGGAGGAGGCGGGGTCTGTGACCAGTGGATATACATGGACGGCATGTGGCCGAGATTAAACAGTCTTGCGGTAGTAGCTCTTGAGTTCTCGTCTTCTTTATGATCTGTTAAACAGGGAAAGGCTAGAACTATAGTAGAATTCTCTCATGCATACCGTTAACAATTCGAGAAGGCAGCTCACTCACATATATCATATAGCCTGAGAAGGCTCATTTGTATCACAACTTGCCCTACATCACCCACACCATTAACATTATGAGAGGCAAACAACCACGTCATTAATGATATAGAAAGGTAACTAGGGCACTTTGTAACTTGAGAGGGTATATCCTCACCATAAGTTTTACGGCCTAGCAGGAGCAGGGAACTAAACAAGCAATCTACAATGAGTGACTCTTCCCAACCCCAAAACCATTTGCAAAACTGTACTGATTTAAACGGTGAAAATTTCAATCTCAGGGAAAGGGCACTATTAGAAAAAAGACAGAACAAAATAAAAGCTTGAATACAAGTGGCTTCCTCCAAGAAACAAAATGATGAATCTTAGCACTATACATTCTTGGAGTCAAATAAACCAGTTAAGTTTACAGTATGTGAGGGTACTTTATCACATAGAATTTGTAAATACAGATAATGTATAGATATTAAAACTAACATATATGGGGAAATCTAAATTAAGGAAATCTAAATTAAGGAAACCGTATCTAGGATTGCAAAATATAGGTGTTTATCCAGCTCCGTTTGGGGGGAAGTTACCTACCCATAAATACGATAAAATGCTTCGGACCTGATTAAGTGTAATCATTTACAAGCCTTGTCGATCAAATATTTGTAGGGGCCGATTAACATTCTTGCTTTAACAGGTTTCTGTATAGACATAAGTTTGTACCTGAGCTAGGCCACTAATGTTGCAATAATTCATAGCCACGAATCACATGTTACAACCACCTATCCTGTCAAAGATGAAGACAATCTGCTACACGGAAGAAATAATTGTAAAAAGGTTAGATGAAAAATACATCCATAGTCACAAAAAATGCCCACAGTCACTCCACCTATTTGCGCCTGAGCTCAAAGCCCGCACATCACGATCTGCCGCGCTCAAACAGACGTGGGGTTGTCAGAAAACTGGTGTCTGCCAATGGGGCCAAGCTGGCTGGAATGTAGTGGGCCTCCCTCCTCCTGCACATATAGCAGGGTAAATACATGAACTCGCTATGACACAAGTAAGCATTGAGAAATGGTAGAACGACAAATATAGGCGAATGTCTATAAAATAATCCCACACGCTCCCCTCCAGGTACATAAATTGCTTAGTTCTTTTTTGGTTCAACTTATCTGTGTCGAGACCAGATGTAATACATTCATTCTCCGTTCTAAAGAGCTTCTTTTTTTTAATATCTCTCCGTGACGACGTGTTTGCTCTTCCACTTCATCATGGCTAGTACGAAAGACATTTGATTAAAACTTGATGCAGCTGATTTGAGTTAAGCTGGAGTTTAGCTAACCATCAACATAATTATGACATTTGACTCGTCAAGTTGCCTAGTCTGTTTAAGTTGCCAACAAATTTGTAGGTTTTGGTGTGCACCTCTCATAATGGGCCTTGATAGCTTCACCGATCCCTATTATTATCCTACCCCTAATATAAAATCCCATAGGCTTAACATTGGGTTTCCGTATGCCACGCTGACTGGCATACGGAGTTTTATATGCCAGTAGTGGCATACAGCATTGTTATCAGATAATATTCCAAAATAGAGGAGATAGGGTAGGATAAAATCAAAACCTGTTTCGTTTTAATCTTGGCCATCGCATTCCACTCCTGAAGTTTTGGCTCCTGACTTCACTCGGCTTCGCCTCATGAAGTCACTTTGCCAAACTCCAGTCGTGGAATACGGTGGCCAAGATTAAATCTCATCCAGTTTTACGATAGTATATATATCTTAACACAGTAGGCTCGTTACTGGGTGTTCCGAGTTGGCATCAGTTAACCACCCTGTCATCCGTGCCACATGTTACATTATGGGAAATGGACGGCATTTTCGGGAATGCCAATCTAGTCACTGGTAATCTGCGGACGACGCCTGTCTGCGAATCGTTGGGTCAGGCTGCATAGAGATACATGTATTGCAACTCATGTTTTCCAAGCAGAGCTATTATACTAATACTTGATACCTGCTGATACAGCGGGAAGATAGTGAATCTCATATGTACAAACTTTCATGCATGCATATGTTGGATATTGTGATCGGGTAGCGAGGAAATAATGCGGAATATGATGTGGCTGTCACAAGTGGCAAACTGCACAGCCCTAACCGCGGGCCCAGGCGCGCTGACCTGGTGGCCTGGGGCAGGTCACGTGGGCAGGTCAGGTGACTGAGGTAGATGGGCGCAGGGTACAGCAGGGGTCAAAGATCGCACCTCCATGACAACATTATACAGAGGTCTGTAACGTGGCGTTCTTTGTACACTAACATCAAGTCGCTTGATAAACTGATAACTTAAAATTGTATACATTTAATGTACGAGACTGAAATGAATTAATTTGGTTGTATATTATATATAAATATGTTTCTAGAAATGAAGAACCTCTATGTTTTCAATGCTCTGCAAATAGAGAACTATAGGACAGGGATATTGACGCTCTAGATATACATCATATGACAAAGTGTAAATGTCCATATATTATTCCACACGGCATATGATGGTTATGTAGAGATTGGTAACACATTCGGTTGGTGGGGTATGAGGACAGCACTCATAGGCCCAGCAGCTCGTGTTCTTCTCAAGTACACAGCAATCTGGTGCTCTGCCAGAATCAGCCTTTCTAAATTCTACTCCATCCGTATGTCCTGATTCCATTATTCATGTTTACGCTGTAAAATCGCTCTCGTCAGATTCAAACGAGACGCTAGAGATTTGAGCAATACTGCAAAACTATGTTCCTTACATTGGGAAAGCTACAAAGAGACATACAGTAGAACCCCGCGTAAGCGGACACCCTCCGTTCCAGGCCAAAGTGGGGTGTCCGCTTACGCGAGGTTAAAATAAACATCTAATAGAGGGAACCGTTCCGAGCAAAGGTGTCCGTTAACGCGGGGTGTCCGCTTACGCGGGGTGTCCGTTAGGCGGGGTTCTACTGTATATATTTAAGAGCTGGATTCAGAGTGACAAAGTGGAATTGGGAGAGGTAAATAAACCAAAGAGCTTATAGAACATGGCAAGCTGTAGATACATGTACATTTATTATACACCAGTGCACATCTGTCTTATGGTTATTGACTTAGCAGTTTTTCCGTTCAGCGCCGCCACGCGGTTATGTTGCATGGCAACACGGCCGTTCGGCCAAACATTGCGCTGTCCGAGTGTGCCGAGGCTTAGGGTGTGAGTGGCAAGTATATGAGTGCAGAGGTGTTGTTTTCTTCCAGATAGGAGTGTTAGGACAAGTGAGGACACTCTCAAAACCAAGAGAGGTCCTCCAAACTTTAGAGTTGATTATTGTCTCAGATTTTAGACGTTTTTAGTTGCTACAGAGCTCACACGATATCATAGGTAAGCATTATGACATATCACTGTTGGCCATTGATTTAGGCTGAAGGTATCTGGGCCCGGTTCAGAAGCAAAGTCTAAGTCTATTAAAACCTAATTGACTTAGTCCAAGTCAATTTCGCTGAGTTTGGGTTTACAAGCAAAGTCAATTACAAGTCAAGCTTAAAAACCTTCGAAATCCCCAGTCTAGTAAATAGTGGAATTTACAAGTCAAACCAATTAATTCTGATGTCGAAAATTGCCACTGAGGAGAAATACATTCAATGACACTGTTTCTGTCATATTGTGGTAACACACGCTTGCTTATAATAAACTAATTAGCCCACTCTCATTTATCATCTATATACTTCAATAATACAAAAACTCGCTTTTAACAAAGTAATTCTAGGCAAAACAACAATTTTGGACCAATATATTTAATCATGAATCTCAAACGCCAGACATTATGATTTAAAAATGAACACAAAATCAAGAAATATATTCTTTGTCTTCTCATAGAACATTTTCTAAGTGAAATATATATGACATTCTAATGGGATCAAATGTTAGATATATTGGTTGAATTTCATATGCAAAGGGGAGTGTATACAACATGAAATCTATAAAGGAGCTTATCTAAACGATATATTAAGTATTAGAGAGCCGATATGAATGTTAAACGTACCAAATTGTAGCTGGAATACCATAGAATACGATGGAATTCCTGTATTATCTTTAACGGTAATCTAAACGTATTCTACAAAAGTATAACCCTTACACATTCAGTCCTCTAATGCTAAGGAATACGTCGCTAGGTGAATGTTTGGCCGCACGCATTGCGTAACCAAGAAGATAAGGCGCATCGCCGGCCAGTGGAAAAAGGCCTAGTTCCTGCGCGGTCTATGCTGACTTCAGGTTTGTCTTCGACTCCGCCATGTCACTGTTGCGACTTTTGTCCTGTCTGCAAGTTTTTGCCTTGTGGTTATCATGACAAAGTGCCCAAACATGAGATCGATTGCAAGAAACAAAGTCACGAAAGCTGCAATTAAACTTGGCGCAGACATCGTCAGGACACTTTGGGATAATCAGAGGTAGCGCAGTGGAGGGAAGATGATAGAGGCTATGGAAATGGTCATGGTGCCACCTGCTATGTGTAGTGGCGGTGGTGGCAATAATACTAGTGCATTATTTTAATGATAAGTGTTGTGCTGATAATGGTGGTAAATATGGTCATGGTATTGGTGGTTCTACCTGATGATGTTGGCTGCAGTACTTACTGATTAATGGGGAAGCTTGTGGTACAAATGTGATAGATGTAGTGGTTTTGAGTTGAGTATTCTAGGTACATGTATATCTAGCGTGAATGTGAACAAAATCATCAGACAACATTTTTGAAACTTATGTTATTGATTACAAATGAAAATATGCTCCCCTCCGTTTACTATGTATGAGGTTATGGGTTAGTTATAGATTGAATCTGTCTGTGGTGTTTTAGTACAATGCATATGGATGAATGCTAAATAATGGCCTTTAATTAGTCTTGCCTAAGGCCGAATTTAGAATGATCCTCTGTCTTAGAAATTCCAGCACTCAGTTCTCAGACTGATGCCCTGATGCTTATACCGTTTTCACTCCAATGCAATAAATAACTCCTACCCCTGATAAATAAAGAGAATTCAAGGTCCAAAACTGGTCATGAAAGAGGTATGGTAGAAATCGCTAGCTGAGGGAGGGACTTAACGTAGATGTAATATTTGTGTGCTCTGTAGACACACTCCATGCCTAGTCAGCGTGTAAGTCGACAGTACAAGGCTTGGCTTGGCAGGAAAGCCAAAGAGTAAGCAAAGTGAAGCGCCATCAACGTGGAACCTCTCAGACAGCCTTTCCTGCTCTAAGTCCTCCTGCACACTGACGTCGTAAAGCCACCTTCACACCGTGAGCGAGGGGCGCGGGAGAACGCCATGTTCTACGTCCATAGTGAAAATAACGTGGGCGTCATAATTTTTGAGACAAATACAATATTTATATAGAACTGCATCGAGAATCGTATAAATAGACAATACTCCACGAGTTTGGCTGGGCCGCAATCGTCATCGAGGCGAAGCCGAGTGACGATTATGGCCCAGCCAAACGAGAAGAGTATTGTCTATTATACGATTCGAGTGCGGTTCTGGATTTATCTCACCCCTTTCTTTTGTTTAAATAACATCACAACTTCAGAATAATCAGAATATACTTAGCAAATCAACTATGCCACGGCCGTGGCGTAGTATTGTCACTTTACCAGGGTGATCGTTGAGTATATTTTTCTAATGTTATTCCTATGGCCAAACTTGTACCAGGGGTGAGATAAAAATGACCATCACGTCCTCAATGTTCAGCTGCCTCTCTATTGGTTAAGACCCGATCGCGCAAGGTGCGCTGGAAATTAAGGTCCTCATGTATCGTTTGTCATCACGTGTGGAAATTCCTCAATGGAAGCTGAAGCTGCCCGCCTAGTTGCTATAGAAAAAAGACCAAGACAAAGAGATACCAGATTGTTCGAGAAAATTATCTTTGAAGTGTGTCAAACGCGCAGTTATCTTATTCTCAAAGGTCCGTATCTTAGGGGCGCAAGGTTACTGAAGGTTTTTGTCACAAAAATGTCGACAAGCAAGTGATATCGAAAGTTTTAAGAAAGAAATACCGTGAGATTCTGAATATGTTGGAAACTGATATATCATATTGGTATTGTAACCTGTTAATACCCACGTATACTCATTTCACCACACTCCTAATTGTGTAAGTTATGCTAATTGGATACTTATATTTACGCTCTTGGACCGGATGTATTTATATAAGGACTACACATCGCTATTATCACGAATCGAATGGTATTGTATCATAATGACTCGTGCAAACGATAGGTACAATAAAGATAATTGATGTTTATGTCCTTAGACACATTTTTTTAAAGAGGGATCGTAAAGGAAATAGAAAGACGCCCTCTCTAAATAAGGAGCGTCAAGGAAATGCAAGTGCGATTATATTCAAGATGCCAAAGTGTCACCAAAATTGATTATCAATTTAAAACAAAAGCTACTGCTGATGATAGATAATTAGGCGATAATTCATTGATGATAAGACATTATTTATTTATGTGGGCTTGCAGGTTTTCCCTGCAGCTTTTCCCTGCAGGTCAATATAATACCTTTAACTTTGGACATCCTATCACACATGTGGTCGAATTGGTTATCTGAATGTATAGTATTATCTATCTTAAATATCAAATACCAAATTGTTCAATTTATCATGTTTTGTCATGTTTTATCACCAAAATGCTTCATTGTTACTGCTCTTATGCACAAACTATTTATTCCAAGCTGTAATAAACGGCATTATCTCACCCCTGCTTCTTATATAATAAGTTTCGTTCCTTCAACATACATAACGGCAAATGCATTCTTCGGAATTATCCAACGCTTTCTTTCTTCGCCAAATATATGGTAACATGTGAGACTGTTCACCTGTGAATCTTCCCCGCGAGATTATTTTAAACAAAGTGTGATGACTGTCCACTATCTGTGATATTGATACGCAGAGGTTCAGCAGGGTTCTATGAAGGCAGGTACAGAGGAGGGTAATTGGGAGGTACAGGTGAAGGGTACGGGGATGTTGCACAAACAGGTACCAAAAAGTACATGTACTTTAGAGAGGACGGGTTTGCCAAGTGAGTTACAGAGGTAGGCTGCATGATTCATCATAAGGGCACCCACACATTTCAAAGAGGGGATTCCAAGCTATTTCAGCCTACTCCGCTGGAGTCCTGATAAATCATATACGGGACCCGAATACACGTCCGTTCAGAGGTCGCCATTCTCTTCTTTCAGTGATAAATGTTAGGTCTGCTGCATACCAGACTGTTGACAAGGGAGGGGACCTAAGAGATCTTTTTATCTTGTTTAAAGAGCTTAGCTCTATTTATCGATCATATAAGCAGGTACATGTTCCAAGTTTTTTTTACGCGCATATCAACCTTGAACAAGTGCACCATCCATCAATGAACAATCGAATATCCAATAACAACATGTGTTTAATCAAACGCTGAACAGTGTCTGAAAGGCATCCTGACCTTTTATTCTGAAAATATAGATGGGTGTCCATGATCAAAGAGATCTTATTTCGGCACTACTGCCGGGAAATTGACTTTTGGCAGGTATTGCCTTCAGTTTTACTATGCCTAATAATTTCAAGGTAAAACCAGAGAAACTGGTTCCTTTAGTATGAATTCATGATTGGATAGAGAGCGATCAAACTCAAGAAACCCTTTAAGGGCAATTTTTGATTCCAACTGCTAATAGACTTAAACTTCCATTGTGGAGAACGGGGGTAAATTGCATCCAGTAATATCATTATCTGTTAAAATTCAATTCTCGACCACACACCACTGTTCACAGTCACCATTTAGTCAGTAGAGTTCATATTGAGACTGAAAGAAATCTCGATGTTGATTTAGGAAGAGACCGCTGACGTGCAGCTGCTACTAGAACGTAGGTAAATATGAAATCAGAACATTCATGTGAGACTGTCAACATTGTAAAAGCCACCCTGCCTTTCTCCTACCACCAACTCACCTCGACCACCACAGTACCGCCTCTCAAAAACACACCCGATGTATTAAGTGTCCGCATCACACCGACTTCTTTCACAGAATATGAAATAGCAAATAAAATAGTGTAAAGACAAGGTTGTCTGACCTTTCATTTATGCTTTAATCTACCTTTACCTCTAAAAGTAATCCATGCCTTCAGACAACATAAACACCCATAATGTACCAACTCTATCCCTTGTGTAATAGTAGCCGTCTCAACATTATATAGCCCTATTGTTAGGTGAACATCTCAGCCATCGTGCTGAGCAAGCAGAGAAATGGAAAAAAACCCGTCATCGATTGAAAAGTAATACAGAATCTACCACAAATGGCAATGAGATCTCTTTAAGTAGTGTACTTAGTTAAAGCTGTCATAAAGTAATCGCTCACATGGATGAGTATTCAGAAAACTGAGGCCCCCACATAGTAGGAGGACAGTTATGTGTATAGGGCGGACGATTCACTCAGCAAATAGTGCTGGCGACATCATCAAGTGAATAGAGGAGCAAATTACTGGTTACACCATCATTGTTAACCAACTCATTCTACACTATTAAAGAACTCTCATTTTATTTCAATACACTAATACCTCTTTCCAGCCCTAAAAACCATGTGCCATGGTAAACCACTGAGCATTTGCTCAATAAAATCTTTAAAGAATTAGTGCGCCCCTCTGGTTGGCTCATGTCCGGTTTCTATCTTGCTCCTGCACAATTCTCTTTCTATTCTAAGTATAGCATCAACTTGTCACTGGTGCACTTTCATTATATCCACCGTTTCTGACCGACTTTTACATTGCGTCTGTGCTATATATATTGACTGGACTATATATGAATAAATAATATGAATAAATACTTAAGATACATATTTAAAAAACCAAATCAGAGTGCGACTATCTGCCTTGCCATTTTCACACCAAAGGGCAAAACCCTCGAACTACGGGAAGCTTAAGCCTAGGGCGGCCAGCCTTTGTGGATATTCAGATTGTAATGTATGCTATGCCTCAATGATAGTAAACGGAAATGATAATGCAGTGACCAATCCTAATCCTCATTCATTTTCTTTACCGGTGTTGGTGGAGCCGCCCACGACCTAGCGTTAACTGCTCCGGAGAGGCCCACCAACACTGACGAACTCTTGCAAATCCCCAAATGGTAGCAGAAACTAATTTTTACATTTATATGATTTAACCGATAGGGAAAAATCACAAAAAAAGACTCACAGGTGTGCACAAATATCTTAACTGAGGCCATTCCAGATTACGTAATTTATTATTTATCGTATACATAATCCCATTGAAAACATATCCCATGGGGACGCCACGAACCATTATATAAAACCTGGACATCCATACAATTGTTGTGGTATACGGACTCAAAGCTGTGGTATACGGACTCAAACCTGTGCTATAGAGCATAGAAATAGTCCCTATTATCATACCTTTTGCTCTGTAAACAACTCGAGGTTGACATCGTAATACACTCGCTATTGCTCGTGTCTTATTATGCATGAACATCTTGTGGTTTACGGCTGCGTGACCCCAAAACCATCGTTTATTGTCTATTTATATTCATACTGATAACACAGGTTCATACAAAGTTCCCTGTAGCAGCTGGCGATGCATTTTAGTCTGATGCATACTTGATTGCTGACCAATCAGTATGTGAAGTTCCAGTCTATACATCCCTATCATGACCAATTATATTGGTTTCTATGAGAAGAGATTAGTCATCTAAATTGTCTGTATTTATTAGAACCAAAAGACATTAAGACAGTCGCCATTTTGTAGCAGTCCCTGCCTGTCTTTATGTTGACTGTAAAGCCTATGATAGGTATAAGACACCGAACTTTTATTCCCAACTCTCACCGAGCCGATAGTCGGGATGAATCGGGAACAACTTTCGGTGTCTTATAGGCTTAAGACACCATAATTTGTTCCCGATTCATCCCGACCATCGCCTCGATGAGAGTCGGGAATAAAATTTCCATGTAGTGAATGGCATGTTTACCCTCATTGAACCTGTCATTACATAAGATCTTGACTCATAGTAGTTCCTAGTACATCTGTATTAGAGTGCCTACTTCCTTTTTTTAAGGTCTAGCTAGTCTAGGTATCTAGGCTTTACAAGTAGACATCTAACATTTTCTTGCTCCAAGTTAACGGACAGTGCCTGGATTAATTGTACATAGAATCTATACACATTGAGCCACAACAAAGACGTAAGAGTAAACGTTCATGAAACTAAAATGATAAACTGGCCAGCACCCATGGAAGCTGCCATGTCGAAATCATTTTCAACTCAAACTGGAAATTTATCCCTTGGTCCAACTTCATATGCAACGACCTCAAGCGACGAAGCGTTGAATGAAGCAGGTAAAGCCAGAGAATATAGTTCTGGAAGAAATGAAAATCGCTTACTAGAACTTTATTTTGATTTTGTTTAATCATTTAATGATTGTTCATAATCAAAGACTCAAGCAAGTCTAAGCGGAGTCATACTAAAATAGAACTGATATCTACTCTACATAGTCCCGGACATAAAAAGAGCAAACGCTCTGTTTCCGATGTTTTAGACATGTTTTTCTGGCAGAACCTCTGAGGAAAGACTCAACTCTATTCTATTACCCCCCCCCCTTCCGCCCCCAAACCTACCCAGCCACTCTGCCCTCCTCCACGCATGCGTGACCAAGGAGTGACGCAGGTAGAGCATATTTCACGCACCACTTGCGAGAGAAGTAGGATTTCCCTGGAAACAGATCCTCCTCGGCATTTGTAATGATAAAGGTGCTTTTATGTATGATATCACTCTTTAAAGCCCTTCCTTCTCTGTCCTTTTACGTATGGGTGTTACTCCTCAAACGGTGAATAACTTACACCACACATTCTACATTTCCCTTAGACTATCTGAGAATTCAGGGATAAGTTTCGCTTCGACTCTTGTTGAATATAGAAAGGCACATTACTATTCTGATTAGAACTACAAACATAGCGTACACTGTATAATCAATGGTAAGAATTAAGGGAAAGAAGGATCAGAAAAAACCTACATCAGATTAACACTTTCAGTCCGCCCACCTTGCAGGAGGCCTACATGCCAAGTCCAACAGATATGAAGCAATATACCCCCAGGGGACGATGCCCTTATGACAATGGTACCGGAAATTATTCAACAGGTGCATTTGATATGCCTTGTCTTAGTTCCATATAGAACACTCATACTGAATAATGATGCCTATAGTGTTTTTCAATTATTTTGAAAAAATTGAGAAAGTCTACGAATTTTGTCACATAGAATACCATTTTCAGTAATGGCCCCAAAAGATGCCTGGAGGCATTCATCGTCACCTGCCTGGGAGTGCCTCAAGGCATTACTCGGACTGATAGTGTTAAGGTGATCTTTAAAATCTCAGGTGTGAATATTATTGACATTATGATCAATGGTATATTCATCATTGATGAATAAGCGTGGAATTATAAATAACAATTAAACGATTTAGGTTATATCCAGTCTATGGGTCATTTTCTCTAACCCAGTTGCGCCCAGTCAACCAGCAATTTCTGCAACTACCTGTCTAGGACCAAAATATATCAAGCACCATTTGGGTCAATGACGTATTTCAGTCTCTAACCTTCAGGCAGAGTATATGTACATGTGGCCCACGCTCAGAAAGAATCAGGATGAGAAGAAAGGGAGGTATAATTCACCATCACATCGTTTCGGGAGTGTCCAAATCAAACTGGAGTTGCTAGGATGGGCCCGTTAAAATCATATATAGTCACGTCGATTCTTTTGGAATAACTAAAGAATATAGCGGTTGATATTTTACATAGATTGATACAATTATGATAGGAAGAATCTGATTACATATACTAATGAAGGGTTGCACATGTTCAGATATTCCTCATATCAACGATTCGGCTGCACCACTTTTAAATAAGCAACTATAGAAATTAAATATCGAATTGCCTTTAAGAACCAACTAACGGGTTAAAAAATATGCAATTAGATAATATCTTCAGTTAGAGTTTTACTATTGGCCAGTTAATTCACACATAGAGAAATTAGTCCAGCATCTTTTTAACTGCCATGAACGGGTGAAATGTATCGAATCAGATCATTACCCATCAGAAATCAAATGTTTGTTATGGAAATTTCTGTTAAAAACAAGCTTTACTGTTAGGCCCGGCGTCCACCTACTACGACATGGCACCGATATGGTCTACGATGTACCTCCCGATGGAAAATCGAAATCGCGTCGGAAGGTCACCGAATATCGGGGCAGTTGACCACGTTTCTATGATTAGGCACCGAAAGAGAACCCTTACGATGCATGGTGAATTGGCATGTCTAGATATATGTCTACGATTTTGCCCCTTCCCGATATGTCTCCGATATTTGCTTTTTGTATCGGTGCCATATCGGTAGGTCTAAATTTCTATCTTAGTAGGTGGACGCCAGGCCTTAGGAAACAGTGTGGGTTATGGCTGAATAGAGCGAATTCTCAATACTTGTAATCGTTTTAGAAACCGGTCTTTGTTGTTCCGGACGCACTAACTTGAAATAAGTTGAATGAGATTTCGGGTCGTCTGTTAAAAAAGACCCTGGTTCAGCCCCGAGCCATACACATTTACAGTAATGGATGACGACATTCTCTCTTCTACTCCCCCTCCCCCATGGTGAAACCTATTGACCTGTTCCTAAAATCAACCATCAGAACCTGTTTGGGACAGTAACTTATCCATTTCAATTGAATTCAGCCAGTCCTTCTCTGAACATGTATTAAGCAATGTGTTCTATCATTTCTGGTGTTGACACATCAGAATCCAATATTCTAGAAAACATGCCTGTTACCCTTTCAAAACATGAAATTTCCGTTTAAGTGTATTTTTATCTTAGTCTTAGGTGCAGCGAAATTTGATTCCTTGTTTAGGAACCTTCTAAATATTTCTGTGCAGAGGGCATGCTGCTTGTGTAAACACAGAAGGCTGAATTACATGCTTGTAGAAATCCAGTTAACTGACTGTACATGAATTCAATGTGGCCATGATCGATTTTGATAATCCGAATTTGCAAAAGAAACACAAAAATTAGTCCCACTTGTATGTAAGAATATCAGTCAAGAAGCCAGATGCAAATGAAGCGCTTTCCAATATACTTTACTTTGGTGCAGTTTCTACAATGAGAATAAGTTATCTGGATATGGCAAGACTCTGACCAGTTTGTTTGGAATCGCGTGTCCTCTTTGTACAAGTACAAAAATGTACATGTAAAATGATATGTAAAGTGCAGGAAAGTGTTTTGAGTTGTCACGTAATGATTATGCCCCGTATTTCCCGTCCGCCTCCCTCAAATCCGTTTTATCACAGTACGATAAAGCAGAAATGCATATCCGAAGGAAATATATATCATATGGGAATTACAAAATGCCAACTTTACTCATTAACCGTCTTATCCTTCACCACGTTTTCATGGGTGGTAATACAACGCACGTAACCAATCACCCATGAAACACTAGTGATATGAATCGCCTCTCAGTCAGTTTCATGGATATGCGCATGTTTTTCTGCCTGACGCCCTTCAGGATCATTGCGGTCAAACCCTGGAGGACGTAGGTCCGTGACCGACGCCAGACTGCGTCGCCTGTGACTTTCACCTTGACCTCGACCTTGATCTTTGTCGTGAACCCTCTCCTCATCCTGGATTAAGCTATACTTTACCCAACAAATGCTGGCAAATTTTCAGATTCCTGCTATATTGGGTCTTGAAATATGGTATCTATAAGATATTATCGATTGTAGTAATGTACCCATCATTTCTATACTCTATATGGGTACAGCATTCATAGAATTGGGAACCACGGTGAGAAAGATGCTACTCCCTCACTCTACTGGCACTTGAGAAATTGCAGTAAATAATTTACTATATACCCATGCCGTATATACTGTAAATACCCACCGTTTTGGCATATGACGTAAAAATACTGTACGGACCGCTGGTCAGTACACTAAAATACGGACCACCTAGCCATACGCATTTATTAAAATTTTGGTTATCAAGAAAAATGAAATTGATTTTTTTTTTAAATTTCGGGTTTATAGTAAATAGTTTATAGTGCTTGTACAAGTCACAGAACTCGATGCTAATTTACCGTTTGTACGGAACTCGGCGTAAACGCCTCGGTCACGGTAAATTAGCATCTCGTTCTGTGACTTGTACAGCATGGTCAGGACGTTCTATATAATTACAGATAGATTGTTAAATTCCATTATCTATAACATGACATCCATAAAAACGATTATGTTCTTCTTTGAGAGGCATACGAAAGAGGTTGTGTTGCAGTCCGAAGTCCCTAACGCAGGGAAGTAAAGAATTGACGAAAAGGAAATTTATTCAATGTTGCATTTACCTATGACCTGCTTACTTGATTAATATGAGCAGGTCTATAGGCGAGAATGCTTCAAGTATTCCAGCTTTAACTTCAGAAAACAATATGTGGCTATTTCGGAATACCGGCATCCAATATAGCAATACATTTCTTAAAGTGCATATCACTACATCGCTTTACCCTTTCAATTCCATAATTTACGAATTAAGACCCATGAAGCAATAGGGTCCCTTGTTCAATCTACCTTTGTATCTGAATGATATCGAACGTTTCAGAATTCGGATATTTCTTTTATCCAAGGTCACTTTATCCGTCATCACAGTTTACCTTTCCCATCACCTAAATGATCACCCCGAATCATAGTTTACCACAGTCAAGTATGGCAGTAGAAATCTAACTATAAAGTTTCCATATACCGGAAAATATCCACACATCTTCCGAAACTATCCCAGAAATGCCTCCAGGTATTATTAAATTATAGAGTTGAATTCCCACAAGGAAATGGGAGTGCTGTCAGACGGTAGTAAGGTACTGCTTCCTTATTGGTTTGCTTCCCGTTTGCATTCTTAACACTTTTTCCAAATCACTTAATCAGTCTAGCAGTTGCGTCGTGCACAAGTCCTGAGCATAATTTTGAAGCGACCTTCTAGGAGCCTACACACAATAAATGTATACAACAAAATGATGGCACTTCGGAAATGCCAGGGTTTCCTTGGCTACAGTATTCTAACCCACAGGTAATCATAACGATAACATAGTTCTCTATATATCCTAAAAAAAATCAAGAAACTATACAAATTATTTCTCACGTTCCCATGGAATAGACATAAATACTTATCAATATCGCGGACCAGAGACAGTTTTCTACAAAATGAATCATCTTCATCGAGAAATTACTCAACATATATCCTAACATGAGAAAGTACCAAAGGAAGAATATGAACAAAATATTGAATAAAAACCCCAACAACAATACAATGAATGTAGAAATGCAGGGGCATGTGAGATGAAGAATCCATCTGTCAGGACTCGTCATATCCTATATATCGCATGATGTCTACTGACAAAGTAACAACTTGACTCACATAACCCCTGCTGTCAACACCAAAACTCCATATCACGTGATACCCATAGGCCAGTTCCAGGGTAACTGGTGGCGAAGTCTTCGGAAAAGTAATGAACTGGCAATATTTCAGATTACACTCTACAATACCCCTTCCCCCTATCTAATAAAACAGCATCCCCAACCCCTATCCAAAATTCCTCTGTAAAATTCGTTTGCATTCATATATATCAGGACGTCTGAAGTGAGAAACCATATCAATCCATTGAGCATACAATTCAATTATGAATACTGTGAAAAAAACTAATCCCTAGCAGATCATCCCGACCAAATTTATATCAGCCGAGTTCCAGCAATTCGTTTTTCAAATCTGCTTCTGTCAGCAGTTAGCATAGACTAAACACAACCGCCAGATATAATTCATGTCAAAATCAAACATAATGAATGAATGATTTACCACCTCATACCCGCACGTTGATATATTCCAGTCTGCCACTATATACCACCTGTAAGTCACATTGTTGAGTGAATGCAACAGAACCGAACACTTCACCATAGCGCCTCGGTCTCAGTCATGACGGTACCAGAGGTTCAACCTCGAAAAGGTCCATAGCCGATACCCTTGCCACACCAGTCTCTTGTTAGATATTTCCATGATAGAATTTCGAGAGCCGTCATGGGTAATATATATCACTTTTTATTCACTGTGTTTCTATTGAGACCACGCCATTCCCGCAAGTATCAAAGGTAAAAAGATGGAATAACCTAATCAGGTACAGTGATATCATGGCGCCATCTAGAGGTACAAATCAGTATTCTAAGAATATCTAATAAATAAAAATGGCCTATATTTCATTGACACACAGAATCAAAGCAAGCAGAGTAGCCACACTGGATCGACGAAGGCCGTTTTAACAGACGGATACAGCCACAGGGAAAACACAAAATCTATGGCGCGCCATCCCGACAGGAGTTTATTGATCGAGTTTTTATACCCTTATCGAGTAACTCCATTTTACATTGTAACTTGATAAGGAAACAAGCACGCTCAATACGAAACCTATGGTTTCTATAGGGAGCCAAAGTGAACCCGATACAACCACAGATAGCCGGTAAAAAATACTATTTCCGGGTATAGGCGCTCAGTGCTTTCACTATGTAGGTTCAAGATTATATGTGTCATTCTCCAATCTTTTAGATCCAAATTTTTAATAAACTTAACAACTTTCATCGTAGTTTCGAAACAGAGTTATTCAGAGACGATAGTTATAAACTTTACTTCAAAAGTAACAAACGGGACCAAAAACAAAAGTCTAGCCTCAAACCCCCATAGCTTTAGCACTAGGCCTCGTTCTTACTGGCCACCGGAAATGGTGTTTTGTAGGTGGGTATCTGTGGTTTCAACGGTTTCACTTTGGCTCCCTATACTCCCAGCCCAAGGAGTATTCAGCTATAGGTATAATTGAGCGTGGGAAAACGCGATCATATATACGTCACCTAGAGGTTAGAATGGTCCCATATAGGCTTACAGCTTACTGTAAAGAATTACAATTATGTCAATCCTTTTATTAGATGATAAACACTTAGTTATGAATACTGTAATCTGCTACTAGAAAAGAAAAATATTAGATGTGATTAAATATGGTATTTACATTTTCAGATCTGATACTAAATACATTGGTTTAGATCGGTTACAAGGTGTCATTATCTTACTTCGCATACCACTACTACGACCACCAACATTTTCCAAACGACCCCAGAGAGATAACGTCAAACTATGGGAATACGAAAAAATTCAACACAGACCTAAATACACTGTATTCAGAAAGTCATATCTGATGGGACAGATCTAAATACAGAAGAACCCCGCGTTCTGTCTGCGGGGTGTCCGTTAGGTGGGGTTCTACTGTACACTGTATTCAGAAAGTCATATCTGATGGGACAGATCTAAATACACTGTATTCAGATCCGCTTTGTACAGACCTGACAAACCAGTTATACTCCCTTCAATCCTGTCACCAGGCCTTGCGCCTGAGGCTTGACCATAGACTTGCTAAAACCCTTGATCATGGACCTTCAAGAAGACAAGGAAGGAGACACAGAGAGAAAATGCTGTTTTTTTTGTTAATAGCTTCTTGACAGATGGTTCATATAAACAGATATGCCATAATAGCCCTCACTCCCTCCACTCCCACAACCACTCCCTATCTACTTTACTGACCATCTGGCTACACTCAGAAACCTGTTTTTTTGTTTTTTTTTTGTTTAAAGGCTTTTATTCACTTTTTTTCAAGGAAAGTTCTTCCAGTGAGGTACATAGTTTCGATATTTGAGTGTGTGAACATACATAGGAACACATTAAATAAGGAAAAAATAATAGAGATACATGGGTAGCAGTAATTAATTAATTAATTACCGCCAACTCCTATGTCACTTCTTCTTTATTATGTAATGAGGTTACACACACACACACACACACACACACACATACACACACCTACACCTACACACACACACACACACACACACACACACACACACACACACACACACACACACACACACACACACACACACACACACACATACATATATATATATATATATGGTCGAATCCCAGAAAGGGGGCCCAAATTGGCCTGTTTTGGGCTGTTTTAGGGATTTCCTTGTTTCTTAAAAAATAAAAGCCTAGGAGAAATTACCTTTGTGATTTGGAACAATGCTGTCCAATACACATAATATGAAATATATGCAAATATCATTTAGGAACAATAAGGGGGGAAATTCTCTGTTTTGAAAAAATTGAAAATTGTGTCATTCTACGAAATGACAATCTTTGAATGCATATGAATTTCTCAAAATATAATATTCATCAAACGCAAATATATCAATGTAAAGGCAGGGAACTTCCTGATAGCAAAATGAGAACACCAAATCTTAGATAGGGAAATATGTTATGAGAAATGTGGCACAATGAATCCTTGTGTTATGAAATAGTGGGGTGTCATTCTACGAAATGACACATAAAGATGTCTATAAAAATTCAATTTATGTAAATTAGTAAGAGATAACTTATTTCATTATCCCTCACAGCATTAACAAACACAATATCACATTATGATTTATTTGTGGTGTACCTAGGCTATGATAGAACATGGAAATCCCTAAAAATATGTTGCAATTTGGTGTCATTCTACGAAATGACACCTTTTTAACCTCTCCACAGTGTGTTTGCAGCAATCTAACTTGATAAATTAGTGGAAGAGCCACCATCAATCAATGTTAGGATGAAGAGTAGCTCAAATTTCTATGTTTGGGATAGATTGGGTATAGTTAATTTGATAAACAGATGTTTATAGATAGGTATGGTAAATTGTCTCCTATAAAATGTCCCCAAGAAATTTTCAGCCTTAGAATCAATAATTTTGTTGTAAAATAGAAGGAAACAGTGTGTGGGGATTAAATATCATAGGCTGTGACTTATCATTTCACCCATAGTACTGCATATTGTATGTTTTCACCTGTGTCATTCTACAACATGGCATGTCATTCTACGAAATGCCCTGTCATTCTACGAAAATCTTCTATAAATAGCTTACAGATGGACACAAATTGATTTTAAAACAATTATTTGGTTATATACACTTGTTGTTGATGTAGAATAATGTATATGGGAGCACTCCAAGGTCCTAACTTCAGAAAATGTTCATAATGGATCTCATACAGCCATGTACATTTTAGAATCTGACTGCTATAAAAATGTATTGGTAATAATTTAGCAGGTATATTATTCAAAATTTATCACAGGATATAAGAGTACATACCCTGGAGATTTGGTATTTTAAAATTTACACAAGTGGTGCCCAAATTCCTGCCTCATGCTATTGGTTATCATGTGGTTGTGTCATTCTACGACATGACATGTCATTCTACAACATGACAGGCCCAAATTTTGAAACTAGTGTAAAAGAGCAATAGATTACATTTTTCTGGCTTTAATTGATGCAATTCATATAAAGGATGTAAGTTGAATTGAATAGATGTTTACTACAATATATTTCTGGGGGTCTTTTAACTCAAACCTATATGCTGCATTGAAAGTGTTTTGTAAGAAAAAAAGTCTCTTCATGTAAAAAAATCCAAAGGATATCCTTAAAATTTATCATTTTATATCTGCACCATGGGTATGATAATCAAAACATGCAAAATGAAAGATCTATTGCATATAAAGTAACAAATAAGGATATATCTAGCTATCATCATAGCATTCAGATTACCTTGTCATTCTACGAAATGACACTGATGTACCACTCTGAGTTGTTAGTATTACATATCATTTACAAAACTAGTGTAGTTTATTGGGAATAATATATAAATGAACGATATCTGAGACATTGAATTACTAAATAATAAAACTGTAAAAACTGCATGTGATGGAAATATTTCTTTCTTGAAAAAAATAACTAGAATAAATGGTATTTTCTTCTAGCTATGGTGTTTTCATGATAATCTATAGTCTTCACATATTTTATGGTTGAATATAAAATATAACAACTATTCTGAGCTATAACATTGCAAAAGTTAGGGAGAACACAGATATATAGGTTATTATAACTGTATTTTCAGGCATGTGAATGGCATTTCGTAGAATGACAGCCAGTTTAGGTAATTTCTTTGACATTCTGTAGCTTCAACAGTATTTGAAATTAGAGACCAATTTTTTTTAACAAATTGATAGACAAATGTTATACTTCTGATAAATCCTGACCTTTCAACAAAATGTTGAATAACGATTTCTTCAAATTTGGGCCCACTTTCTTGGATTCGACCATATATATATTTGAGTAAACACTAGGCTTAACTAGGGACCTGGTATTTTACACGGGATTAAGTTTAATAATCTTGCACAAGGCTATAGAAAAGTGTAAGTTTAAGAAAACTTTACTTTTGATGACGTGAAAAACTTGGTCAATACTGTTTGTCCTGTAACTGTTCTGTAATGTACTGTGAAGTCCTTTTGTCGACCTCATTATGGAAGATCGCTCACATGTAAGCGAATAATGTTGTCGTAAATTATGTGCTGAATAAAAAAAAAATATAAAAAAATATATCAAGGTATAAGGCACTTACTTATACATATATAATTAGGCCCCCATTTGCCAAGCACGTATCTATGGTATAGCCACTCGGGGGCGTGGCCTATTGTCGCACACGTCATAGTTCCTTTGATGCGACGGTTGGGGATCTCCTCACTCTTCCTTAGTCAATCGTATGAGCAGGACCTATTTTTAATTTTTAAATTTAGGTTTAAGTTACCCAGTTCTGTATTTATGTAATACTGGGGGTTTCTTCATCCTGTATTCACGTAATAAATGGCCATAGGGTCATATATATATATAATATGATGAAGGGGTCGACATAAGAGTGGAATGAACGTGGCTTGAATTTACAGCTGTTGTCCCAACAAAGAACCTGGCCTTGGCATATAAAAAGCTAGAGTGCAGCCTTTATTTACGTTTTCAAAGCTTTTGACTCCGTATCCTATATCATATTATTACCCACTTAATAAAGGAGTCTCCAGATTAAACCTTTTACGGCTTCTTTGGACCATCTGACGGGCTATATAAGATCTATTTTACATATACAATGCACAGCGCTTTCGTCAACTATATAGATAATCATTTACAAGATTTTTATCCCAATAATCAGTCAATTTAGATTTTGATCTGTGTGGCCGTATTCTCTTTGTAGTTTACACTGAAATACTTCTCGTTGCCGCTCGTAGTCCTACTACGTTTCAACTACGCGGAGAATATGCAGATCAAAATCATGGTAATATTGTGATTTATTTCTACATGTGCATCTGTGATTCAAATTTCCGAGTTTTTTTTGTATATGAGCATGAATAGCGCCATTTGTTCTATTTCAAGACCACTGCATGAACTAATCGTATTAAGGTGGTATATCAAATTATAGCATTCTGATTCGATATAGAATAAAAGTCGTAACCCATGATTTAGACAGATACACTTACTTACTACCGGACTTTTGACGGAGAGATGTTCAAGCAGATCAAAGTAGATGAGAAATCTCTGCATAAAGTTGAATATGTTCTTAATGAAAACATTCAAACATGATCAATTTACTAACGCTCGAATCTTTCCCAGAAATGTGTGCAATCAAATCTAGGCAGGAACGTATGATTCATCAATCGATTATTTTAGCAATTGTCATTAGTTCTTGAATAGCATCTGGAAGGGGCAGGAATCAAGGAAATAACCAAAATGCTCCATCTCCACTTTCATAGCCTATTCCTCGTTACCCTTAAGAAGGCTTTTCTATAACAGAAACCATAACCATTGATGACATACATGAAGAGCTACATAGGTTAACTAAGACTAAAACTCTGCAAAGACGGAGAAATGAGTTAACGCTAACATTTATGCGAAATGTGTACATGCAACACCCTGATACCAGGCAATATACAAATGATGCATCATATAATGTGAACGATGAAACTGTAAATCGAGATGGTGAAAGAACTCTACGCTCTCATAGCCAGAAAAACTTCAAGTTACCTAGACCGAGAACGGAACACTTGAGGTCTCCGATGTACAGAGGCAGTACTTTATGGAATGCACAGGGTATGGGTCTAAAAAATACAGATACTAAATCAAACTTCAAGAATATTATTAAAAAGATAACGAACATACCAAACCCATTATCTAGAACATAAAACATGTATAAGGGTATGTCAGTAGTATGACCCCACACATTTCCCACACCCCACACACACCCCCCATCCACTGTACCCATAATTTGACCCATACTCATGCATAAGAAACCTATAGAGTACACCTGTCGAAATGAAACAGATAGATCTAAGAACTGATGAAACCACAATCTGTACATTCTTTTCTCTTTCTAAAGCACTGTCCATTGTCTATATGTGTGTTGTATATATGTACGCTCATCTCATATAATTGTTGATAACACGGAGAACACAGAGCCAGACTGACAAAATGTAATACCGCCAGCATTGGCGAATTTCGTTATAAATGAAAAAAAAAATAAAAAAATTGGAACCCATTGATTGCCGGCCTCTAAGCGATTGGTCATTCCACTCTCAATGTACGAGACCTACCGGAATTTTGCCATTTCATTATAAACCCTATCTGTATTGGAGGAGGGAATATATCTGCTTAATGCTTAGTGATTCAATGCACATGTCAGTAAATTATCTATGGGACGTATTACGCTCGCATGGTCTATAGAAGAGAGGCCACGTTCTTTATAGCCAATGGCCGTGAATGTGGACCTCTAGGTAAGGAAACATATGCTGAAAGGGTGCTCTTTTCAGAAAACTGGATCCTCCACTCCATTGACGGCACTGGCATAGACGGTACCATGGTACATGTGAAAAGCCAAACTTTAAGGCCTAATATCTGCCCAAAGGCTTCCTCTGCGAGCTTTACAACAACCTTTCACAGGTTTCCGTCGACTGACTCTAAATGTGGTGTATATTTCTGCCTAAAGCTCATGCGGTTTTCAAATGTCTTAAGATTATATTCAAACCTTTATTCTCGATTTAGACGCATTAAATGAACAACTGCAACTGCATGAGAAATTTGGAATAAATAAACGCATTCAATTTCAGAACGTGCTGCATTGCATAGGACATACACATATCTGAGTATCTAAGAGGGTTTCTGCAGGTGTCGGAATCGAAAAAAAATACAAGATTCACAAATTCACTTTAGGAAGAAAGAGGTGACTTAGGTTGGGTCTTAGTCACAAAACCTCCAAATATCCAACCAGAAATGTTCTAGAATGGAAATATATGTACGTATATTACATGTTCGCGTTACTTTAAAGCATGTGAGCATGTCTGTTTGGATCGCTACAGTAGAGGATCCCTCTGGAGGCGATAATAGGGGATCCACACACATGGGTAATGCAAAAAAGTACAACCCAACGAGATGCATCCAGATACTGCAAGACAGCTTGACCCTGACAGGATAAACCAGCACCTTCAGGAACCATTTCCCTAGACCAAGTATACTAGATAGGCTCAGGTTATTTAGATTTTTAGTGAATGAGTGTAGTAAATATGAGAGAGAAAGAGAGACAGACAGACGAGACAGAGACATATAGAGTGAGAGAGATAGAGAAAGAGAGGGAGAAAGAGGGAAAATACCGTATACATATCGGAGATATTCAAAGTAAACAAAAAGTTTGCATTTATGTCCTTTAGACATGTTCTCTCGCTTTAAACTGACAGTAAGCTCAAACGCCTCCTGGCGTGGAATTGCCGTTACTACTATCGCCACCTGGCCTTTACATCGGGAAGAAACACAAGAAGATGTACCTCCAGTGAACCACCGAGATAATCTATAATGTATAACGCCCAACCTGGCCAGGTTGAGGTGCTGGCGACCATCAAGAGCTGTCTGTATGTTATAATGCCCATGGCATAGATTTGAGGAATAAGTGTAATGACATACCCATCACTGCACTGCACAAAGGTAATGAGAATATTGATCTGAGTACATGTATATGTTAACGTACTTGTACAATGGTAACTGACACAGCTTCACTTAGTGCCCTTTTAGGGGGCTCTTATATCACGCGATGAAACATGAAATGCGTTTTATTTTATTATTGCCGAAGATCAGATATGACTAAAATGAATACCTGCCAAATCATGTCTGTGAAAGAGCGTTGAAGAGTATGTTATGTAAGGTACATATATATATCAAACATGACAGTCACCAAGCGTAGGCAGGAGATAACAGATACCACCTACCCAATCAAACATCAGCACTTATCTTCTGCTATCTGGCATACCTTTTGCATATCGTCCCAGGTAGAGAATCAACGGTCAGACCCTAGCGTGTTGCCTAGTCGGCCATTTCGCGTCGGGAGGTGGTAGAGACACTAAAGCACACCTGTTTAAACAGGACTCCTTTATTTCGGACTGAGAAGACACCAACAAGTGTCACGAGTTAAGACACCTCCACCATGGATAAGATCATCGGAGTCATTGGAGGGGTTCCGGAGTCTAAAAGCCGGAACGATGATGACTTCACGGATCGTCTCAGTCATCGCTACACAGTGGGTCTCATGATCGTCTTCGCCATCGTGGTCAGCACCAAGCAATATGTCGGCGACCCCATCAACTGCTGGGTACCCGCACACTTCACCGGGAATCACGAAGAGTATGCTAACTCCTATTGCTGGATCAAGAACACTTATTACTTACCTTTCCAGGAGTACATCCCTAAAGAGGATGAAGGACACAAACGACAGATGATCCCTTATTATCAGTGGGTGCCCATGATCTTGTTGGTGCAGGCCTTGTTGTTCTACATGCCTGTCATGGTGTGGAGGACGCTCAACAGCAGGTCGGGTATTGACGTCAATAATATTGTCGAAGCTGGCGAGACGTTTCAGAACACTGAGAAGGCGGAGAATCGAGAGCAAACCCTGCGATATATGACCAACCAGATGGACAGGTGAGCGATTTCACTTTTGTGCTCTATAAATGCTCGGTAGTACTACGCGTCAACCTCTCGTGGTCCACAAAACCATTGAGTATTTTCTATATGAGATTTTATCCTACCCCTAATATAAAATCCCATAGGCTTAACATTGGGTTTCCGTATGCCACGCTGACTGGCATACGGAGTTTTATATGCCACTAGTGGCATACAGCATTGCTATCACGTAATATTCCAAAATCGAGGAGATAAGGTAGGATAAAATCAAAACCTGATTCGTTTTAATCTTGGCCCCCGCATTCCACTCCTGAAGTTTTGGCTCCGGACTTCACTCGGCTTCGCCTCATGAAGTCACTTTGCCACACTCCAGTCATGGAATATGGTGGCCAAGATTAATCCAGTTTTACGAAAGTCTTTTGCTGTAGTGCTGTATGTATGGGTGTTTAGTATCTAACTTTCGCTGTATATGACCAATTAACCTAACAATTGTTTTTTCCATAGACCTAGTAGGATAACAGCTACAAAACAGAACATCTTTCGCTGTCGACCAAACTGGTCTCCTGCGAGTTGGTCTATTTATTATGTTCGGAATGAACTTGTAGTAAAAATATTTTACTCGACATACACAGGAAAACTGTTAAGTTGGTGGTCTGTTTGAATGCTTTGTCTACTCTAAATTTTAGTTGACAGACATTTTTGTTCAGGTTGATGAAATTTTGATGATAAACTGTCCCCTTTAATTATTTTCCTCCTGTTCCTTTAAATCCTGAATAATTAGTGCAGTATTGATCCTACCCTTGATAAAAGACGCTAATGGTTTACCATTGACTGATTGTATTCCATCCGGTGTGGCAAAATTCTTCTTATGCAGCTTATCATCGATCTGAATTCGTGGCTGCGGGGTGGGAAAAATTCTAAATGATCCTCAGTGAGAATCAATTTGGATTTAAGCAATTCGGCCGGTACTGCTCAGGACTGTCTGTCCGAGGTGGATGACCGTGTGAAGATCACTTCGGGCACGGGCCTGGTTGCACGGGTCCTGTTCCATTCATGATACTGGCCCTAGTGGAATGCGTAAGTACACCCAGGTACAGAGGGTGTGCTAAGAATACCCAGGACTTGAGGTATATTCAATATGTGTCGATCTATCTAAGCATCGAGATAAGGTTCGATATCGCCTAATATCAACGAGATATTGATATGACATGACCCAACCTAGTGTGCAGAATTCAATCGGTCATGTCTGCGAGAATGCATCAAGTTATCTGATCTCGGTGCCAACCTTTTGATAAGTTATTTGATTGGCAACGTTTAATTAGTGGCCCTGTGAATATGACCGTTACATTTCATACCTACAAGTACCCAATATATGAGTTGACCAGATAAACAAAGATAAGGCTTCACGAATCTATAGGTCGATATAGAGGAGAAGGGCTCTAGAACTAGACCACGTTGCTGGAGAACTATCAGTAGAAAACATTAGTAATAAAGGAAAACGTACACCATACGAATCAATTGACTCAAAGATTACTGCCTGAATCTACATTGAAGGACTACCTTTAACCTTCTTCATTTATACCTTGATAAGGAACATAATCTATCCTCGCTAGGCCAGCCTAGATGGAATCAAGGGACGGTATAAAAGTTCCCTGTCTGTAGCTATCTCCAAGCAGAACTTATCATGCGAAAATACTGTATAGAGAATGACAGGTTGGAGATTGATATGAAGTGGGCTCAGGACGAGGGAGGTATATCAAAGCGGAATGCTGATAATGGGAGATAAGTAATCTTCACTTATGAAGAGACTCGGGCGGCGTCACTAGGCATGCTGTATTTTTTAAAATATTTTTTTATTTAGGTTGGAGGATAACAGTAGGCCCAGGGTGCCTATTTCCATGTTGCTCCAGGCTCCATGCTATCTTGTAAATATATAGATACCGTCTTTTAACGGGAATGAAGAATACTAGAAACTGAAAGCAATATAAGGTCTTATTCAACAATCTACAAGGATGTATATGATAACAATTAACACTCGAAATGAATATAAATAATTTGATTTGGGATTTTGCATGATAGCGCATATTTGTCCCGCTGCAATGCATTTGGCAGACGGTTTCCTGGCCCATAATCGAGTAATGAAGCATGCATTGACATATATAGCATTGACGTTCGAATAAGCCCCTTTCAACACTGTCATCCATAGAAAGGTGCAAGGTCTTGAAGGTCCAAATGTATAATATATATTCATGTAGTTATTCGAATGATTCTAATATAGAAACACAACGCGCAATACCATCAGTAACCTCCGAATACACATTTACAATAACTGTTCAGGATTCTGGTCGTATCTTTGGAGAGACCGGTTAACACGAACAGCATCTCATTATTATAATATAGATAGACATAGCTTGGTGTAAATTAATTCGTGTCGTAATTCACGAATCAAGAAATCGGTATTGTCTCTTCTAATAAAGTACACAGTGAAACTCACATCTTTCCCCTCACCTGGGTTATCAAAGATGACCTAACCGTCCCGATTGTTGTGTACACACACACACGCAAAGGTGAAACTTGATTACTTGAACTCTAGCTAGAGTAGACACACGCTGCAGGCTTGAACATGAGTCAGTGTAAGTAGCAAAAAATACCCCTATTCCATGAGAACGCGATTTATGCTTTATACAAATAACTGAAGGGATACTGTTGAGAATGGTCAAGAACTCAGACAATATCTTATAAACTACAACAACTGATTTGCTACATACAAGCTTATCATGAATATCAGGGGAAACACAAAAGCCATGTTATCTATAAAGATTTTAGAAAATAAGAGATTCCCAAATGACCCCCTGACCAATGACTAACATGGGGTTATTGACCTAGTTCCTTCAGATCCAAATCTAGGATAACATCCATGAATAACATATAAACATGTTCCCGTATCTCTTCCTAAAACTACTGCGAGAATGGTGGTGTCATTCACTAAGCTGGCCTACTGAACAAAATTTAAGTGGTACAAGGAAATGTCTCTTACCGACAGCAGATGTGCACACTGGACCCTTTATGGCAAAAACATTCCCCCCTTTCTCACCCATAGCTCAAAAGAAAACTAACTCTTCTTTTTGTAGAGGATCGCAATATTACCATTCAGACTAATGACGAGGTTCTTTTAGAGGACGACAAACCAAATTTTGAAAAAAGTGAATATTACTAAATTGGAGTTTAGTGGAATACACTGTCTCCTGAAGTTACTTGCCGCACATCACTCAATTCATATTTGAAGAAATAGAAACATCTCCAGATGGTACAAAAGGAACTACAACTATATTGTTATGGAAAAGATTAGACGGATACGCCAACGATCCCGACCTATTACATACCGGATCAATTCTAAATGGGCAATACTAATCAGTACCAATTTCTAACTTTTCTCTTCACATCATGTATGTTGTCTAAAAGTTTCAGTGCTCAAATGGACTTCCAGCTTGTTGCCCAAAAGACCCCCATTCCTTCACTATCTGCTTGCTATTCAGTGTGTTATTTTGAAAGGGGCAGAGGGCCTTAGCGTCTTAGGGGTGTGCCCAGCTGAACCATAACCAATCACTTGAGACCGAAATACATAGTTGACCTAATGTTGCTTGATGTGTTTGGATCCTAGGTATTTGCAGAAAGGGCATATAGGCTAGGTGGAAGTGGGTTACAGATAATGATCCATAGACTGAATATGTCCAAAACCTTTTAATTGTTATCTATAATTGCATGCTCATTCATCAATAATCTCCTAGTAATGTATACTGCCGCTAACCAGAAGATATGTAGGGTCGAGAGGCTATGATAGTCCAGGATATCATGAAAGAATCAGAAAATAATAGAAAAGAGACCTCCTCTTCTTCTCAGGAAGAAAAACCTTTTATGTACTGCACAGAAAAGGTAGTCCATCTCATCAACAGAGGTATTAGGCAAACAATATTGCAATCACCTTCAAGGCATTAATTATCAGAAGGTCTGTAAACACACCAACACTGAAAGGACCTTCTTCAGATAATGGTCTTCAGCTATTCTTTTGATTAAGATTTACTTGCTCACTCACTTCAGTAAAAGGAGCTTCGCTCTTTTTAGAGTATGATAGAAAAATCAAAAGACAGGGTCTTATGTTGGTTTAAGGCGGGAACATTCAAAGTCTACACAAAAAGTTTAAGTTATGTTCTGGTTGTTGAACAAAGTCTGACAGGCGATGCATTGGAGCTGATAGTATGTTCACTACATTAAGCAGTTAGGACACTCGCTGAACCGCTGCAATCACAGGTCACACGGGCAACGTCTGTCCCAGTAATAGCTGTCGTCTGCTTTGTCACAGGAGAAATTCCCAGTAGTATACCTCCAACTCAGGAATTCAAAAAGCTTGGGGCAGTACCTCAATGCTGACAATATTTCAATACCATTAATATCAAGGACAGGTGAGTCTACGTCTGAAACATAGGATAGGTCAGCAAAGGGGTCCCGAACTGCCTGTCCCTGTATCAACTGAAGAAAACATGCCCAAAACAGGGTGATAGAGCACCAAATCACCAGGTCAACGACTATCAGACGACAATATTCCCCCCCAGAAAATTACTATTCAGGGCAACCTCTTCTGAGAACGAGTGAAAGACATTCCCTGGAATAGGTTTACAAATCGGCCTTGAAGATATTTCTACGATCAGGCCTAGTGGGAGGGGTTGTGGGTGGGGGTGGGGGTGAAGGTGGAGACGGGTGGGGGTCACTAGAACATACCTTATAATACAGTCTATCAGCCTGACGACTCTATTATATACAGGCAGCAAATGGAGGAAGATGGACCTGTTCAATGGCACACTTGCATGTAAATGAATGTAAAAGGATTTTAGTTTAGTCACGAGACACTCTTTTCTACTGAATCCAATCAATAGAACACTTCTTTACTGATTTATGCGTTTTATATATATATATATATATAGAACATATCTTTGGTCTTCTATATCTATATGTGATACATTTAGATAGTAGACTGATCTATGTTTGCTTTATGTATAGGCCTACCATACTACTGGCTGCGAACCTCGGATTTGGATTGTAGAGAGAGAGAGAGAGAGAGAGAGAGAGAGAGAGAGAGAGAGAGAGATTGCTCTCCCGTATAGGAATACCACATTGCTTCACTTTCCACATTGCTTCATTCTGTCATCTGGTCGAGAAAAATGTTTTCTTTTAACAGCTGTTAGAATTGCCCGTTCTTAATACAAACTTCCAAAGCACCGTTATAGGGACCTGTTAAGTCTGGGATGTTATTCGCCAGGCATTTTAGGAAGCATATGACACTCAAAAAACCGATTGTCAATACCTGTATATAAATATACGACTGGACACTTAAGCTTCGTGATTGAGTTGATAGATTTGAACCATTTTGCAATGTGCTAAAATAGTTTGTTTGTAAAAAAAAAGACTTCATTTGGTATATATTTTGGTCCACATTAAATGGCTTTCACAGCATGCATGAAACTTAATAACATAGTGTGATACAGTAAGTGCGCGATTAACACTTTGTGGACACACAGTCAGCCATGGAGAAACACGTATATTAAAAGCTCGACGTGACAAATGGAGGTAAATACGAGAGTCCATTGAGTTCTTTCTTCTCATACGCCCCACTTTCATGACAGACGAGCGCGAACTGCCTAGTATTTATTTGACTCACTTCTCCCCACTGTACCACACCAAATTCCTTTTACCACTTAAAGAAATGCCAGCTCTGAGCGCATATATAGAGCATACACTGATGTGTGTTTGTTCTCTCATGCAAAGAAGAAGCTGCAGATGCCTGTAGGTTATGGCTAGCCGTTTCAACAATCACAACGTAGTACCTGATACGTTCAATTCAAGTGAATATATCTGAAATTCAACGCACTATATCATGGTAATTTCTTAATCAAAGAGTGCATGTTTATAGTTAACGAGTATATGTGATTTAGCCGAATGTATTGTTGTGTCAATCAAGGAATTCAATTAAAGATGATAATTGAAATCAAAGACATTCATGGCATTTTCTATCAAAATATCTTTTTATTGGGAAAGATTCGGTCGCCACAATATAAAGTCCAACCATTATGGGCCATGAACTGTACAACTGCTTGCTATAGTAGAGGCCCGGTAGGGGAGAGGCTTCCAGACATTTTAGTGTTTATTTGCCGGAGGACAACGTTTTAGCCGACATACCACTTGAGACTGGGTGTAAAAGCAAACGGAGGTGTCTTTTGCCTTGACCTCCATCAGTTGTCATAGAGTTTTAGTTAGAATCATCGGCCAAAAGATAAATGGAACTTCACTATGTTTGCATGTAAATAATTATCTAATTTTCAAAAAATGAAATACACTTGAAAATCAGATTAACACGATCTAATGCTAGTTTGATATCACGTGTTCATAGTCCAGAGTACAAAGGACGAATTTATATGGTTGTATTGACCTATTTGCATCACCAATAATAAATTCGAAGTCCGTGACCGTTTCTGGCCTATCCATGAATGTAAAATCCATCATCTTTTTCAAAGGTTATTTCATAAAGACATTCTGATACATTTACATATATAATCAAGAACAAGTGAGAGAGTCAATGTTACGTTGACCAGAGGTAGACCTATCCTACATATTTCTAGGACAATGAAGAACTTATCCTGGAATAAATAGTGTCCAAGGAAAGCGCCTTATCTCTATATCCACCATATGAGTCATGGTTGCTGCATGCTGTAAGGATTCAGGAGTAGAAGTAATTCACGGTAAAGGAGGGGCAGATAAGTAAATAGTAAAGGACAAGCACTTGTCAATAAGTGGGTAACCGCATGCTGACAGTGGGTATGATGGAGCTCACGCATGTCTAGAGATGTCGTGGGCAGATGTCAATGAATCCAGTTGGCATACAACATGTTACACAGTTCAAATAGCAATGCTAACAATGATAATACGTCCTACGTTTTGTTTATATAAAGTGCTATAACTATCTATGCTCTGATAAAACGCTAACTGATCTTACCGCTTGGAGGCATTACATATTCATATGCTTATGTCTGCATAATGTGTTATATATCGTCCCTAATGAACTAATAACAAGTAATATACAGTTTGATATAACTCGGTCTTCATGAATGACTTTTACTGATCTTTACAAAAGGTACCATAAAGCTGTCCGTAAGAAACTCTGAGCCGGTCTTGTCATGTATCAGGTACATATTAATTCACTCATCACACACTATTTTGACAGAGTCCTATAACCCAGCTATAATATACATAAACTATTCCTGATTTGTTGACATGTTACAGAAAGCTGGTGAGCTATGGACAACTCGTCACACATAATGTTGGTACAATCTCTGACAACGTTGCTCTAATGAAACTAACCTGCTGTGTCCGTATGTTACCAATGCACGTGGTGCATCCACAACACCCTTTAGGTCTGAAAAGGTGCTAAAACTCAGCTCTTATGCAACATTAAATGAGTTTAACTTGTTAACATGTTACAGATATCTAACGAGCCAACGCGAGTACAAGACTGGGTGTACTGTCAGTCTCAAACACTGCCTCTCCCGGACATGCTGTGTCTGCTGTGGACGGCGCTTCGGTAACTACCTGGTGGTGCTCTATCTCTTCTGTAAGCTCATCTTCCTGGCCAACATCATTGGCCAGCTCTTCACCCTCAACGCCTTCCTGGGCACCGATTTCCATTTCTACGGCATCGATGTCATACGTCAGTTAGCCAATGGCAGCGATTGGACCGAGTCTCAGCGATTCCCACGGGTCACAATGTGTGACTTCAAGGTATAACACTGTTCATTATGATACATCAATTGTCATGTCACATCACTCATGACAATTGCATATATCACTTCACCTCTAATACATCAAGTGTCACACATTGAATTTCACTTGTCCCAACGAAATAATGACATAATATTATACTCAAACAATATATCTCACTCATCCCATCCTAATCATACGTGGCATTTGATACCTCACTTTTCACACTTAATGCATCAGGCCTGACTCATCCCTCTTGTCCTGCCATACCTCACACCTTGAAGAACATATACTCCATACATCTATTTTAGACATCATGCCTAACTCGACACATATCATACATCATATTGAACACAGGATTGTGTCATACCCAAATGTCATGCCTTAAATTCCACATATTACATATCATACATCACATATCCAATTTAAAATGTTGCACCCCATGAATTTCCTGCTTCATAGACCTGACACCAAATGCCATGTTTCAAATGGCAGGCATCATGTACATTATACCTTTGAAGTAATTATTGTATTTGACCTTGTTTGGCTTGTTGAGCATCTTGTTTGGTCATGTTTGGTTTCATTTGTATCATGACCGAATCAGAGACCAGAGAGACTTGATACGTATTTCCATAATAGACAAATAACATGAACTACGAAAATCACATGGAGCATATACCACTTGTGACTTTCAAACTGTGGGATTGCTTGTAGAAACCACACATGAAATTCCAAGGATGGGCATTTAGAGCTTTAAAAATCTTTAAATTTATGTACCCCATGCTGAATATTCAGGAAGCTTAGCAGATCATTCCACCTCCCACTGGAAATGGTCGTCCTACGACGTAGTTTTGGTACATGAGATCAATACATCGATTACACTCATAGGTGATAAGAATTCTATTTTAAAACTGATTATCTAAAAGTGGTATATAAAGAATGAGACAAGATCAAATTCGCACCGTAAGTAGAATATAAAATGATTAACAAGCTTACATGGCTAATTAATAGAAATCTAGTGTTCTGTTGACTAGGGATAGCTATGGTCTGCTTTGCAAACTGAAACACTTCAGAGTGTCGACTCGTTAATGCCTGACCTAAACAATAAGTTAACAATCGATAGTACACAAATATAGCATAATGCGCAGGTGAAGAAGCAGAGAGGATCTCCCCTCATAGATTTGATCAAGCAAAGGTATTGACGAGCGGCGTCAGTATATGCGAAGGAGATTAGCAATCATATGTGTGGCAGACAGGCATTCTGCATATGGGAGAGAAGCTATTTCATATATTACACAGAAGCTAATACGCATGTGGGAGAGAAGGCATTATTTGTAAAAATAAAAAGACATATGAGGAAGAATATATTTGCGCAAGAAAGGCCATTATGTATGCGCCACGGAAGTAATTATTAGTATAAGAAGAAACCATCATTTGTGTAGGAGGGAGCACATTTTTTATACAGACAAGAACTCGATTAAGTATGTAGCCCTGAAGCAAATACTTCAGGAGATAAGCCATTGTGTGAATGGGAGAGAAGTCGTTATATCAACAGTAAACAAATATGTATGACGCACAGAAGCTGCTTATGAATAGGAGACAAAATATATATAGGAGAGAAAGGATTATCTGTATAGAAGATATACATTGTATGGTGGGTACGTCTTTTCAGGTACGACGATTGGGAAATGTACAGCGCTACACAGTGCAGTGTGTGCTGCCCATCAACCTCTTCAACGAGAAGATCTACCTCTTCATCTGGTTCTGGATCGTTTTCCTCGCTGCCCTTACCGCCTTCAGCTTCCTCACTTGGAGCCTGAGGTTCATGTTCCGGAAAGACAGGATCCGCTACGTCAAGGTGAGGTTTTGCTATTTATATTAAGCCTACCTCAACCATGTACATGTATGTTATAAGGCTTGATCACAATAAATATATCACTTGCATTTTTGTGGATACAATATGAACTCATATGAGACCCAATAAGTGTTACAGGATCCATTTTATTAGAACCTTTTTTAGATATGAGCTGGGCTCTATTATTAATTCTAGGGAATGTACATGTGCTTATCCGTCGATCATATTTTTGTTTTTCATAATTGGCTACAATTCTGTGGTCAGGTATTATTTTTCACAAATTTTGTTTACATGTTACTTGAATTGTAACATCATTACAGACTCGAAGGTCTAAGTAACAATTATTCATGATCCCTGTTAATTATTAATTCCCTGTTGAGAAGATTTTTGTTAGCCATCAGGACCATGTTTATGTTAGCTGTAAACAACCCCTATATATAAAGTCCGAAGTTCATAGAACAAGTTTGATTATATCAGGTTGAAGGTCAGTCATGAACATCAACCCAAATCAAGCTATATATAGCAACTTTACTACCACCTTACTGCGTGTCAGCCTTATCTACCCCTCTCCTAATTTCAGGATAGTATTTGACTTATCTTATTTATCATAAATACATCGCAAACGTTTAATCAAATAAAGTCACTTCAGGAGATAGGATATAAGGAAGGCCCTCTTTCTACATCAGACACAAGGGATATCTGAATCCACTGATGGAAAGATATTGTAAAGTGGCTTTGATTAATGTAATACAGCTACCATATAGCACAGGAGCCGCCATTACGATGTTTGCCGAGTTAGTATGTTCGCAGCTGTTATTGAATTACTGTCATATTGTGGAATAATAAATGACGACCTAGTCTAAACAATGGTTGTTTACACAATTGCCATTGTGTAAAGTAAACAGGACTTTATCATGAGCCTCAGAGATACCAGCACATGTACAAGGTCTATTGCCGCAGACTTACATATAGCAAGAGATTCTTTATCAAGTTCTCCCCCAAAGTTGAAAAGGTAGAATTACCTTGATTGCGTATTATGTACTGATGCATGGCGTATACTCTTTAATGAGGCCACGCTCAATGAAATAGAACGGCATATTTTAACGCACCTCCCCGGGCGTCAGAAGGCTGACAGCATCTTTCCTATTGCTCTTTTTCGTATGACCAGTAGTGTTTATTCGTCTCAATTCACATTTAGATATCTTGACTTCCTGATCGTCATCACTCATCGTCCTTATATAAATAATGATATAAGACAATGTACTGCCAGACATTTTGTTCCGGGTAGATTTCTTGATATCATGTCACAATCAAATAAGCAGAAAACTGAGGTATAGCGCCTACTTAGAATTATAAGAATCCGTTTAAGGTATGCCAGCCGGAGTGATTTGTCAATCTAACAAATCTATATTATTCAAATCTGCCTCTCTCTCTTTCCCTCTGTCTCTGTCTCTCTCATACTTACGATTTAGTATTATGCGGGAAGAACCAGCAGACCATTTGAGACCCAAAGACCATGTTACTCTATGTCTATATATTTACAACATTGTGAATAATTTTACTGGAACCTTGATCTTTTGATAGAAACATCTAAACCTGATGGACAAACTGAAGAAGGAAGGTGATAGCGCAAAGGTCGTGACCTTCGTGGAGAAGTACCTACGTCAGGATGGCGTCTTCGTCTTGCGTTTGGTGGGTCATAACACGAACGCCATTACAGTGACTGAATTCGTCTGCTCCTTATGGGATTCTTATGTTCTCAAAGGTTTACCGGACATGGACGAAGAGGATGACGAGGTCTAGCGAACGGTGTCCGCGCGTTCACTGAAGCTAGACGACATTTTGATGTCTGTCAGAAATGTGCGGGAAAATTTGAAATAACGTCATACGAATACCTTTTAACATCTTGCAATAGCATTTTCAGTGCCTGACGTTGTCATTTTGTCATTGTTGAAACGCAATAAACCATTTTCCTAAAGGTAATATTAAAGAACAACTTTTAAACAAAATGTGCTATTTCCCCTGTATATTTCTTTTTTTAACACTGGACATAAGGCGAACATCATATGGAAGGCTCATAGTAGTAATATAGGCGAAACATCCAAGAAGAGCCACAGTTTCCACTGGTATCAAGGAGAATGGGTTTCACCTCATTTAGCATTGAGATTAGTGTGTGAGATCTATATGAAAAGAAGTGTATCACCAACAATCAAGAAAACGGAGACAATGTCTTCCTGTTGTGAACTATGCTGCAACTGGTAGGTTAGTCAATGAATATCACAGTTCTAATAATATTACAGCCATCAAATGTTGCGCTCAAGAGATGATATGCAAACTCATACACAACCGCCATGTCTGGCTCCTTTACGTCACAGATAATTACTTGGTGCTGTGTATATAGCTGCTTGATGTTGATTTCTCTGTGCTATGTGTGCTCTGGTTACGTTTTATTGCATCTGTGATGAAAAGAATACATTTGAAAGCAGACCAATCCTCCCCCCCCCCTAGGATAACAAATTGATTTTCACCAGTTGAAAAATGAAAATACTGATGTTACATCAACAATAATTCATTGGAGTTTGTAACAGTAGTTATTATGTCAGTATCTATACTGCCGTGGTTAAATGAACGTGGTACCTTCTAGCGGAGACTAATTATGTGTTAATTATGGCTATGACTTCATAGTCTTAATGTAGCTAAACACTTATAATGGCTCTATAGTGCTGTGTATACCTACATGCTCTCGTATGTCTGCTTCTTGCACTAAAAGTATCTCGGAGCTCGTTAGAGAAGTTAAAGTGTTTATACAGACTATCAGCGACAATCCTGGACGAAAGGTCTAGATATACAGGCTCAAGTCTATTCTACATGATAAATATTCCAACTATTTGATATATTCTATCTGAACATTCATTCGTTGCCTTAGATATGTTATGCTATTATCCTTAATAACCTCCGTAACCAGAATAATGTTTGTGGTGGGTACTACACTTTGGAACTAACTCCCATAACGGCACGACATCCTATAACACCGTTCCCTCCCATAATACGTAACATATTGCTGCTCAAAACAATATTTTACCAACAGGGAATATGCTAGTCTGAGGTAGAGGAAACGGAGATTTCAAAACCGATTTTTTTAACCTGACCCAGCTCGTATCTCAACTGAACAGTACTCTTGTTTATCTTACCATCACGCACACCAACGTCGACCATTGGTGCTCAGTATGTTCGAGTCCGCTTCTGTGTTTGGATAGAATAGGCTGTTGTTTGATGGCTATTCACTCGGAAAAACGCCGCTAAGGGGCACTTTCAGTCCACCCTGGTCTGCCTTACATCCACGGATGTGAAAAGAGGGTCAGGGTTTATCTGGAGTGTGGGGTATTTTGAGGGTATCAACCCTTGGATCTAAAACGTACGGGGTGATTCTATAGACTTGAGGATGGGTGTCTAAGCAGGGGAGACAGAAAGAAGGAGGGAATGCTGGTGACGTGAGGGCATGAACAGTAAAGATAATTACTGCATCGAGCTTAGATAAATCATCAAAACGTAATATCATTTAGACAAACGCTCGGTTTGATGGAAGGGAATGGTTGTATTGACTAGGAGTATGTAATTCAAAAGGTATTGTTTTTGATAGTGGATTTGGTCTTTACTGGGCGGAGTTAGAGTGTAGGGAGGTAAAGGTCAGTGGGGGGAGGGATGGGTCGGGAAGGGGGGGGGGGGGGTGATCCATCAGGGACACTGTGGTTCAGTAGGTATGCTGATTGAGGGCAGTCGATCGTATTACAGGCAAACCGAACACACAGAAGCTCATTCATTGTGTTGTCTCTAATCTGGACCATTTTATAAAACGTTCCACATGTCTACGTCCCATTGTAAGACAAGCTCAATGTGGGTGATTCGTGATCTTATAACCAGGTCCCCATGGGATTCACACGCCAAAGAGAAAAGCACAAGAAAGTTTACATCTATTTGAAATGATATTTCTCGGAATTTAAAAACATATTTCTAAGGATATTGTAGTTAATACATCTATGTGCAGGATTAGTATAGCATGCAAGATCCCAAGGGAATTTAAATGTAGTTCTAGATGACTTAATGCTGTTTATATCTAGTTGTGTCTGATACTGTTTTTACGGTTGTGTGTACAGATAGAAAATGAAAGGTTGGAAGGGTGTACAATACATTATACCTTATACACTATTCGTGTTATCAATTTGATATTTATATACATATCATTTATGATTATATCAAGGTTATGGAATGAATAATCTTTGTGAAGTAATTGATCTCAAGGTTTTCTTCCCAGCGACGGTTGTAGGGAAATGCAGTTTAGCAGTGTCTTTTGAAGTCTTGTGATAAACTGTTTAATATCTACACAGCATCAATTATTCCCTGTGGCACGCTCCGGGGTAGGGGCTTCCTTATAAACTATGTTAGTTGAATAAAAATGTTTTGAAATGAAAAAAAACCCTACAGTCGTTCTTAATTTCCGGATTCGTCTTATATCTTGTTAATTTTTTATTCAATCACGGATACCCACTTCTATATTTATATACATCCTGTTACACGATATGTAAGCAGAAGTATTTCTCAGTTCCGGCAACATTGGTTTTAGTAATACCTTGTAACTGTAGATATTTACTTCTTAAAATATACTTCTCCGAAACCTTTATATTGGTGCTGATCCCATTAGTTAATCGCCGTCTTTTGAAGAAAAATTGTTCAATTATGTCATCATAATCGAACAACGGAATTAAAAATGATCTGTGAACCGAATGTGTGCTGAGTCTCTTTAGGTAAGGTTCAACCATTCTAAGATTTGCAATGATTCTACAACCCTGTGAGTGATATTAAACGGAGATTGCATTTTGAGCGGCTGGGTGTTTTTTCATAGCGATGGAGTCCCATTGTCAGACAGAACTAATGCAATTTCCAACAGGAAGGTGCCTGCCACTCTTCCGTCTAACCCGTAATTATAGAAATTCAAAACTCTATAGATATATTATACAAAGCGCCCATTAATATAAATACTCTTACTGTGTCTCTCTAGAATTGTTTTATGCAAGATTTGTCTAGCATCCTAATAGTAGTGATTGGTTTATCAAATCATTGATCATTGCGATAATTCTGATAAATATTATTTCAACATCTAAGTTTTTCCAACTCTGATGTTGTCAGTGCAAACTATATCGTAGAAGATATGATTAGAATCTTGACAAGGTTCCATTATACATGGTGGGTTAAAGTCCATTCTACATATATGTTTTAGGAATATTCCATGAGAGTAGTGTTTAATCCTTTGCATATAATATTGTCCATCAAACTTGAGAACTAATATGTCTCCAAGACTGAGGTCAAAAGCCATTTTATTGGTGGTATAACATTCTTCTGCTTTCTATGTTCATTGAATGCACATCATGAACAATTGAGTGATCTACAAATATTGCTCAGAATATATCTTTACGAGAACATCAAATAGAACATGGTCTTTTAACAGCTTTAATCAGCTGATCTTATTATGGTATAATGATTCACTAAAAAAACCTGAGCAATTTGGTCATGTAATTTGATACGATAGATAAGGTACGGTCCAGGGAGCTAGATAAAAACTGAACCGCAGACTACGAATGGATCTCAATTGGTCTGAATATGTACTGTAAATAAATCATGAACAAGCTAATGATGTATTGATATTACTCAGACTATATTCTTACAATTGGTTATAGTCCCTGGGCCAATCTGGAAAAGAGCCTTATTTAAGGAGTTGGCTGCCCCCCCCTGGAAACATTTGTTTTATTGTTTTATCTTGTAGATCCATCCTTCTAGTTAACATTTCCACTTGCTGTGGCTCTGGCAAGTGGTCAGATTACCATGACAACAGCTGTTGAAGAGACCTCCCGTCAAAATGCCTGAACGCCTATAATTCTGAGTGCTGAAAACCATTACTTGGTTCTGTGTTATTTTAAGTATTACAATGACTCATTAGATTAAACTTTGGTATTGGACTCCATAGTCTGGTCCTTTGTGGACTCATTACAGCAAACAGAATCAAAATATGTCTCCTCAGTGGCCTACAGCAGCCTTTTTCATGTGTATATTATTAATGTCCCCTTTACACATCTGCAATTTTCCACATATTTGTTTCTTATATAATTTAAAAACTATATAATCATTTCATATGCAGTCTTTTGCTATCTGGCCATATTGTAGTATCCCTTAGGAACATTTTCAGGTATTTTAAGGGTTTTGTGATATCAGGTTCCAGGTATATTACCGATTTTGCTACCCCTGCCGCTCATGTTGTCTGACATATCTGAGAGTCAGTACCGAATACATATGGTGTCTAAAGGCTATATGACCTTTATTTATGCAGTTTCTTGCTATGTTACCATGTTCTGGCACCCCTTAGACACATTTTAAGCTATTGTTTAGTGTTCTGTGATCTCAGGATCCAGTTTTCTTATTCGCCAATTTCATAGTTCTCTCTCTTTTAAATTTTTTTTTATACATATTTCTTCTCACAGGATGTTCCCATAATTCAACCTTCTATGTTACCATTTAGAGAAAAAAAGTACTTTCTTTGTGCTGCACCCTGAGCATTGATTGGAACAGTCATGGCCTTACACGCTGGTCCTTTCCTTTTAGTCAGTGCCTTTTTCATTTAAAATTTTTTTTTCGTAATGAATAGTAAAATTGGTAGACAGTACAACCAAGAGGCAGTCAAGTTGATTTTATGGCGTTTATTGATGAACCGACGTTTCGACTATTATACATAGTCTTTATCAAGGTTATTCTCTGATCATTCTACTGAGGTAGTCAATGAGTCATTAAATTCACTTGTTTGAGGTTAAGTACTAAGTGAGTTGTTTAATACATATAGTGTATTGCAGATGTGTTGTAGAGTATTCCAAAAGGACAGTCTTGTTTGATAGTCATGTTGCCATCTATCCTTCTTGGCGAGTTGTTAGTGGTGTTCAGTTGGTGTCTGTTGAACAGAGTGTTGGTTCCTGGATTGTTGGTATTGTAGTGTTGTAAGTGTTGATTGTAGGTGAGTTTGTTGTTGCCTATTTTACTGAGGTAGTCTTTGAGTCGTTAGATTCATTTTTTAGGTTAAGTACTGAATGGGTCATTAAATACATCTAGGTTATTTTAGGCGGTTTGTAGATCGGTTTGTAGTTTGTAGTTTGTTGTAAATTCTTTTCGTAATTTACACAATCTTGATCCTAGAAATCCCTGAATCCCTCCTGACATGGTGCATCTTATTCTACCCCTAATAAAAAATGCCATAGGCTTAACATGGGATTTGTTTATGTCACGGGCGTGACATAAAGTGTTGTTTATGCCACTACTTTCTGATATTGAAAATATATGGAAATGGGGTAGGATAAAATCTAGACGCCACTCGTTTGAGTTTGAGCTTATTTATGCCACTCATTTTGGGGGCTCCGTAATGTCACTCGTCTTCGACTCGCGAAATTATGGAGCCAACAAAATGCGTGGCATAAATAAACTCTTTTCATAGTATCATTGAGGTGAAGGATGGCAGTAAAGCAATGCAGATCAATGGAATAATCAACGGAAGGGACGGAATTCCATACTCTGAATTCGCGTTCAACCGCCCTACAACTACGGCACATTAAATGTGAGATTTGAATTAAAATGACCCGAGTCCAGTATATAGATGTATACAATCGGTTAATGCCAAACTTCAGGAAAGAGCATGGAATATGTAACATTAATCATCACAAATTCAATAGAAGTATTGCGGTTTTACAGGATTGATTAAAGTTAACTATCAGTTCAACTTTATCTGTTACTGATTCATGTTGCGTTTATGTCGGCAGAAACAGGTATGTTCATGACTAAAACACAGTATCTGTTAGCCATGATTAAAACCTCTCCATGAAGTGGGACCGTCCGCGCCGTATCTGTGTGCATTACATAACACGTGTTCCCCAGTCTCACTCTCCCACAATATACTGCACTAATACATAAAGCATAAAATGTATATTCACATAGTAAAATGTATCTATTTTCAAAACTCGAAAAAAAGAGATAACATCAAGTTCTGCATTACATCAAAGATTTGTTGATTGAATATTGGCATACCATTAAACGATTTAAATGTCTTTTTCTACGTTTATTCAAATATATTCACGAAAGATTGTTCATTTTAGGTATGCACTATTTTCTTATACGCACTATTCTTCCGTATGCGCCGGGTTTTGCAGCCGGGTTTTGCATACAACATATCTGTACGCTCCGGGTATGTAGATACACGCTACCCATGTGTTTTCTATGGACATTATGTATTAGGTGGATAATAAATCCTAAGCATGGTATCTGTATAGCTCTACCTATTGACACCATCGTAAGAATACATCATAGCCCCTCCTCCAGAGACTTTTCAAATTTCCTGATATTGGCATTTCCTTTGTTAACAAAATAGATGGACAATAGAATATTGAGTGTATATATATATATATATATATATATATATATATATATATATATATATATATATATATATATATATATATATATATATATATACGAATGTAGACCCAAATAAGGACGAAATACACCAATCTAATGAAAGAAGCGATTTCTGGGCTCGCCAACAAAAATCATTCGCTTGGCGTGTTTTCACTTTAAACGAGCTAGAATTGAGATATAATGCATTGAAAACTATGCGGCGGCCATTACCCTATTCCTAGGCAATATTCATAACCATTTCAAAACCCCGGGGGAAAAGTTTAACATTATATGATAATGTCCGTTAGTCCAACATGACCACTCACTACACTATCACCTGTGTATGTAGGTGTGTGGAGGTATGAGGCCGCCTACATGCATGACGCTCTTCTAGAGCAGGTATACATTCTGATAAGCTTATCTTATCATATACCTATACGGTTCATACATAGATAGGCTCAAAGTCCCTTTACGTTCCACTGTAGAGCGTTATTGGATGTTGTTAGAGTGTTATTGGATTCATACCGACTCGGGGAGATCTCCTCTCCTCTCTGTCACCCTCACCCTCACATGTTTACCCCTCTGAGGGTACAGTTACCTAGGTTACCAACATGCAGAGCGTGTTAAAGTTAACGTCGGCGGCGGAAATATCGAGTTCGCGAAACGATGATGACTTCTTTGACCGACTCTCACATCGCTACACCAAAACTCTGCTGATTATCTTCTCCGTCGTTCTTACCACCAACGCATTCGTGGGCAACCTCATCACATGCTGGGTCCCTGCCCATTTCTCAGGTAAGTTCTCAATTTTTTTTTCTGGGTGGCTGTGGGGGCAGATGTTGCTTTAGACCATTTTTTCCGGTATAAACATTTGCTGATCTCTGCTATTTAGCATACATTGAATGCACAGCCGATGATCAACCACAAAGTCCACACTGTTTTCCAATTAAACGAAGGAGAAATGCTATGTTTGCCTAACCTTGATAGACAAGCGAATAAAAGTCTTTTCGTACCGCGGTTTCCAAGAAGGAGTTTGTGGCGTCTAAAAAATTTAGATTGATAGATAAATCAAAAATTTTAAATGTTTAAAAAAGATTCCAAAAGTTTACGGTTGACAGGATACTTAGGTACTTGGAAGACCGTCACCTGAAATGTCATTTTAATCACATCATATATAATGTTCAAATAGATGTATTGGCAACGGCACTTGGGAGCAATCAACACAACTAAAAAAATGCTTATGGATAAATTCTCAGAGACATTGTATTTCCTTTGTTTGTAGGAAGCTGGACGGCATACACTAACTCCTACTGCTGGGTGAAGAATACGTACTATCTCCCATTTCACGAGTTTGTGCCCAAAGAGCATGAGTCGGATAAGCGTGAGATGATCCCCTATTACCAATGGGTACCGATAATCCTGCTGCTCATGGCCCTCTTCTTCAACCTGCCGTGCATGTTGTGGAGGTCCCTGAACGCCTCTTCTGGAGTGGATGTCAACGTGAGTATTTGCCTAAAGACGTCAAAAAACGAGACAAGACAGATCTGAACAGTCCCAACCTTCTCTAATGGTCTTGTGTAATAGAGAAAAACTGATCCTGAAATAATATCAAAGTTACAAGATAAAGAGCCTTACCTGGTAATTTTAATATTCTTTCTCCCGGGACATTTCCCCTTATTGTTAAATACCCTCAATAGAAATGGCAATCTGTCTACCTCTGATCGGTGGGGTAGCTATGTCCACCCTTATCGAGTAACTTTAACCTGTATATTTTCTTCATACAATAAGCTTCGATATGATTGGTCTAGACGGGCCATGTGGCACGTGGCTATGAAAGCGTCAGCCTCGGTATGAAAACGTTAGCCTCGGCATGAACACTGTATTTACTATACCTACAGGAGCGGTATGTGACTAGAGTGTATACTGTTACCTCGGGATATCCTACCCAAGTAAAACCTAAAAAGTTCTAATCACAGGTTTTTCATTTCTTAAATAAAAGCACCAGTATGTGTTGAAGATTTTAAAAAGCATAAGGCATCTCGTTATCAGGCTGTATATGTAGGATAAGTGTTTAACATATTTTGATCGATTTTCTATGTTAGAGTATATTATGTACCATCATAGATCCATACGTCTATGATTTACTTTTTACGTCAGTGAGTTAAAGACGAACACACAAAAATGATGGAACAATAAACAGAAAAAAGCGTTCAATGGAAACCCAAATGATCATAAATCTGGTTAAGTGAACTGTTATTCATTTTATCAATCTCTCCTTTACCATATAGAACATCGTGGAGAGTGCTGAGAGCTTCCAGCGGGCTACGGATCCACAGAGTACCAAGCAGGTGCTCAACCACATCACACTCTCCATTGACAGGTGAACTAACTCACAATCACTTGGAATAATTCATTGCATAAATAAGGTATATTTTCAGGTTTCCATTAGAAAAGTAAAAGTAATAAAACATGGCTATGTTTGAAGAAAATCTCTTTCCGGTATAGTCTCTGCACTCTCTTCCTCATGGAGGTGTGTGAGGGATCTGACTTTACAGAGAAAGAAATACCTGCTCTCGCTGAAGCAGATCGAACGTCATTCAACTTTAAAACATGGCTATGTACTACAGCAAAGCAGCATATCTTCTAACCAAACATCTGATTTTACTGAGACAAACCTGTGCACACATGTATACTTCAGCTGAGCAACAGGGCTTTTAACTGAGTAACATGCGCTCTAACCAAGTGCCCGGTTCGTATTGAGATAATCTACAAGAAAGAATAACAATGTTAACAGCTATTTAATCATATCCAAGTACTGGTAATCCATACGGATTGGTCATTCATACATGTATCAATATTATAAATACTATGAAATGTCTCCATTTCACAGACATCTATACAAAGCCCACTTTATTTTCTAAAGGCAATTTCAAAAGGTATTTAAACCACATACATGTACAGTAGAACCCCGCGTAAGCGGCAACCCTTCGTTCCGGGCCAAAGTGCCCGCTAACGTGGGGTGTCCGCTTACGCGAGGTTAAAATAAACATCTAATAGAGGGAACCGTTCCGAGCAAAGGTGTCCGTTAACGCGGGATGTCCGCTTTCGCGGGGTGTCCGTTAGGCGGGGTTCTGTATGTTATCTTGGCATTCATCACGAGTAAATCATTTCATATTATGGACGAGAATTATGAAATTTTTTCCAGACTTTTGTGACGAAATTACAAGCATTCCGAACCCCAAATATACAGATTTTTTTTGAATTTTTTTTATTGCTTATAGAGATTATCACCTTGGGTACTCTTGGGTTAAGTGGTCTTTCATTACAGCGTAACGGGCCCTGGCTTAGTTAACAACAACTCCAAGTGGTACACTTATTCTTTGAGTAGATGGTGTATATGATGATAGTAGTTCGTCATGGTAACATAAGTTATCTCACAATATAAAGCAAGTCGATTAAACGATACACTGTTAAAAAGGTTGCATTGATGTTTCAGTAAGCATTATCATTTTATTTCCCCGGATACAGGTGGTTAGTTATAGTGCGGGATTATGAGACGGTAGTAATAATGATTATGAAGTGCAATGCCTAGAACTGCATATTCAGTACTCAATCTCCAATACGGGCTCCATTACAGTTCATCTAATTTTGCAATTGCTTTCTTGAACCCAAGCTTACTTGGAAGGTTTTGTATACTTTCTGATAATGCGTTCCAGGACTTCTCGCCTCTGTACTCTAGCAATTTCTTTAGGAATTCTTACCTCGTTCGTTCCAACTTGAACTGCAGTCCTTGATTTCTCTGAATTTCTTGATATGGTTTTTTTATGAAGGTCAAGAGTTATATATGTTCGCTTTAAGGGGAAATTGTGCTCTTTTTTTGTCGTGACAGGCTTTACGATACCCAGAAAATGTTGTCTTTTAGGTTATTTGGTGTTGTTGTACCTCCACAACAGACTCTATGTGTCTCTGTGGTCGTTTTAAATGGGATGATTATATATTTTTAGATTCCTGGAGAGTTCCAAGAACTACAACCCGACCTGCACGTTCAGCCTGAAGAACTGCATCTCGCGCGTTTTCTGCATGTGCTGCGGACGACGACACGGCAACTACCTCACTGCGCTCTACATCATCATCAAGCTCTTCTTCTTCGCCAACTGCCTTTTCCAGGTCCTCATCCTCAACGTCTTCATGGGGCATGACTACACGTCCTACGGCATCGACGCCATGAGGAAACTGAGCACACCTGGTGAGCAGTGGCCGCAGTCGCCCCGCTTCCCACGTGTGACCATGTGCGACTTCAAGGTCCGCTTTTTGGGCAACGTCCAGCGCTACACGGTGCAGTGCGCTCTGCCCGTGAATCTCTTTAATGAGAAGGTCTTCCTCTTCATTTGGGTCTGGATCTTCTTCGTTATGATCACCACCGCCGCCAGCGCTCTTGTGTGGCTCATCCGGGCGGTGCTCGGCTCTGACCGTGTCAAGTACATCAAAAACCATCTGGGCATGAAAAATGTTCTGGCCATGGAGGCTAACAGCAGCCTGGTGGACACCTTCACCCACGACTACCTCCAACAAGATGGCGTCTTCATCCTGCGTCTCATTGGTCACAACACGAACAACATCACCGTGACCGAGATCACGTGTTCGCTGTTTAAGAAGTTTAAGGAGAAACAGGCCTGTAACGACCAGCCAATGAAACAGTTCTTACAACACTCCAGCACAGATATCAAAGGTGGTATCCACGTCTAGGTCTCACAACGTCGCTTCCTAGTTTTCCGAAACATTTTGAGGCCGTCTTCTTTTCGATTGAACTGTGAGTGACTGTAGACTCTATGAAGTCAGACGTAGCGTGCAGTGCGTGAAGAGCACCACCACCAGCTTTTCTGTCTTTGTTAGCGAAATGCGTCTCGACGCACTAGCCCGAAACTAATTTTGAAACCCACTGTAGACTCTATACCACATAAGACATGCTAGGTACCAGGTGTTAAATACGGACGTGCCAATGGGATTGTATCATAGGGAAAAGTCATGTATATCTGAGATCGTGAATTTTTATGATGTTACCATTCAGGAAAAAGGAACAAGAATCTTGGTTTCCCTACATCTCTGATTCTTCACTTCTTAACAGAATGAGAAATAGTAGATTAGAATTGTCATTGTCATTTGCAAGAATTTTGAATTTCGAGAGGCAATAAACTGAAAACTGAATGATGTTTTCAACAACTTTAGGAGTTCACATTTCGTATGCAACATGGTGCTTGAGGTATACACACCATTCTTCCCAACCTAACCAACATTTGATCTCAATATAGACGTGACGTTTCCTGAAGCCTTTGTCATTCTTCCTGTAAGCTGCAAGGAGCATACAAGTTTATATCAGTAGTATGTGGTAAAGTTTGATCCTTAGCTTTATAAGGAGATTAGTATCGCCTAGAAAAGCTTTAGTGCATGCATCGATTGAGATTGGAATCAAATGAACCTTTCGTATATTTTTCAGGATTTCTATTAATTCTTCTTTCCGAATGCAGCCTTAGCTTTGATTACTCACTCATCTAAAGTGCAAGTGATATACAATAGTTTATCAGTAACGGATTAATACATATACAAACACGCAAAACACATTATGAAACATTTCAATAATGTCCTACCATCCTGTATTTCATTGACTGTGCCTACTCTTCACTATTCTGTTTTAATCTATTTAAAGGTTTGAAGGATACAATAAAACATTGAATAAGAAATGTAAATATGCTGTTAAGTCCCTACATTATCATAAGTGATACACACCAAAATGTGGATTGGTGAGTTAGTACTAGCTTGGCTATCTCTATTTATCAACATGGGCGTGTTCTATTACACTGTAGGAGAGTTATACATTTGAATGACAATTATCCAAGTCATTTCCATACAGATAATGATACTTACTTTCAACCATGTGTAACAAATGTCTTGCGGAGGTAAATTGATACTATGGACTCAGCCAATCAGTTACAAGCAGCTTATATCATATAATATATTCCACCTTCTACTACCATGACAACATATAATATTTGCTCCAACCCAATATGTAAAATAAGCTTTTCAATATTTTCCTGATTTATGTGGGAAATATAATGTAAAATATGGTTATCCTCAATTCTTTCAAAAGCAAGGTCTTAAAAACCCTAAAAAAGACTTGATACTTCCCTGTGTAAATTCCTTCCCTGAGACTCATGTCCCCTTGAGACTGGTGTACCTGCATGTGGGTGGGTATGGGTGGCTCTAGCATACTGGCCTCCTATTAGCATAAATCTTCATAGATTTTGTAAGTTCATATAAAAGATCTAATGAAGTGGGATTCACACGGTGGGATTCATGTACCTCACAGTGTTCAAAATCTCATGCGATTCTGTTCCTTTTTAGGTTGAAATGTCTTTAACAATTACAGGGGGAAAAGAAGTATCAGGGAAATGGAATCCTATGATTTAGACAAAGAAATTTTGTTCGAGTACAGAATCTCAGCAGGAAAAACACCCTGTGAGGTACATGAATCCCATCGTGTGAATCCCACTTCACGATTGTCCTGGGGCTGATATCGTTACATAGTTCATTGGTCGTACAGCTACGACCTTTGTACGATACAATCAAATGGAATGCCTCAAAATCGTTACACAGACATTGACCTACATCGTGCAAATGGTCTTAGATCGTCCAAAAAACGTTTGTCAGCTCAAGACGGTGTCGTGGGTGTAGCTTTTATCCTACCCCTAATAAAAAAGGTCCATAGGCTTAACATTAGCTAATTTTATGTGGCATGCCATGACATAAAGTGTGATTTATGCCTCTAAAATGGACCGAGTGGAGTTGAACCTACCCCTTGGGGGTTTTTTGGGCCCAGCATTACTGTACATGCTAGCGGAAGAAGTCATAAACGAAGAAAAAGTATTTGAGAGCGAACAAAAAGTTACCTTTAGTGTTGTTTCTGAGGACTGGGATGCTTTATTCATTGAAGAAGAAGTTGCTCCAGACAATGTACCTGAGGCAGGAATGTCTGAATTGCCATCTGCGAGTGGTGGTGGTGATGATATCGAAGTCTGTGAAACAGTTGAAGAAACGGAAAAATCAGATAATGCCATGCTGAACGATCAGGAATTGCGAAAAAAACAACAACATGACTACAAAAACGGATCAGGTAACTGTAGATTGATACGGAAAAATTTACTCAAATTTAACCTTAAAAATCCCATAGACGGTGGTGCCCCTAGTAAGTGATACTACATAAACAATTATTACGAAGGACGTCAAATCGACAAAAGTCTTTGTTTATACACAAATTAGTGTTCCTAAACTGTCGTAATTTATATATATTTACAGGTTGTAAAAAGATTTCACTAGTTCCTCCTGGAAAAATGTGAAGAACATCAACCAATGGAGGATATAGCACCTACACACCTATGTAACTTCATCTCCAATTTCTTGTTGGCCATACGGAAATCAAATAGAGAGGAATACGAACCAGAAAATATAACTTCATTTCAGAGCTGCTTCGATAGGTAAATTACATATAATGATCCACAAATTTATATAGCGACTGTAAAATTTTGCTTTCTATCGTATTCACTTTTTTTTTTTTTTTTTTTAATTCAAGTAAATTTTGAGACATTACACGTTCATTGGTCGCCCAACGATCCTCCACGCGGCAGTCTAATACAAAACAGACATTACAGTACAAAACAGGACTCCACAGGGCAACTGGCATAATGTAGTCATAAGTATACAGTTATTTTAAAATTCTTGAGAATATATATACTTTGACAATTAACTGTCAGCTAGGCCCCGCAAGTCGGCTTCGGCGGCCACTGCATAGCACCTGCCTCCTGTCAACAAAGCCAGACCGACAGTGCTGTGGTTTTTTTGCAGACAGAGATGATTTCTAAGTATTTTATTGGGGTTTTTTCAGATACCTGAGAGGCAAGGGTTATGAGTACAATTTGATAAAATCTGATGAATTTCTACCATTACGCAATGTGGTCGCCAGCAAAAGGAAAGAATTAAAACAACAAGGATAAGAAAATAAACCCACAATTCCCAGGCTATAAGTGATGAAGAGGAGCAGTTATTTTGGGATATGGGGCTACTCGGATCCACATCACCCAGGGCTTTGTAAGAGACCTTTTTTTTTTTTTTAGAAAGGCTTCAGGTTGTATGGATGTGACGAGGCTAAGAAGTGTAAATTTGGCGATGTTTCGATCAAATTTGAGAGAGATAAAGAATTTAAAATCTGGAATGAAAGAACCAGGAAAACACGATTGGGTCTACAAGGGTCTAGCACTCGGGCTTTCAGACCTAAGATGTGGTTGACGGGGGAACAGTGCCCCATTGAGCTTTCAAATTGTTTGTATCTAAAACACCCAAATCAACGTGTGTAGATGATTTCGGAATGTTTTTAACTGTGAAGGCAAATTCTTGGTTAACTGACAAAGTGTGTTTCATACATCGAGAGATGGGACTGAATTATCTGGGAAAAATAATCCCAACAATGGCAAAGACTTAAATTCTACAAGGAAAGTACAGTAATCACATCCTGCGGAAAAGCTTTTGTCAAACTCTCTGAAATGAAAATTTACCTGCTAACGTGATTTGTCAACTGACAGGACATAAAAATGTTAATTCTCTGAACCATTACGCTGTGGCAAGCAAAAACCAACAGTAAGCAATGAGCGCGATTCTTACTGGGGGAAAAAGGCAATCCTCCGAAAGCTTAGCGATAGATCCATGTCCAGATTGCCTTGCAGTTGAAGGTAGTAAATCCGCCAAGGTGCCAGCATTACGCGAGTCGGAGGTTCAACAAACCCTAGCTGGAATGTTTGGTTCTGTGAATATAACGGGCAACGTGAATGTAACGTTAAACTACAATATCTCTTCTCAAAACCAGGTGAATCATTCACCAACTTTAACCCAGAAATAAACAATGGGTTTCTGGTCGCTTCCTCACATTGCTAGAGTAAATCCAGCGTGGTCATCTAGTTTGTCTAATCGACCTTCACATTGGCCTATAAAAAGTTGGGCTGTTCCTAAGTAACCATTGTATGTTTATTTGTTGAACCGTTAATAAAGGGATGACATTTAGGAGTTGTTTATTTGCTAATATCAAAAGCATTCATATATTTATTAGTTTGTAAATGAATATAAAAACAAGAGTGCGGTGAAAAGATTGAGCCCTATATTGTTGTCAATGTGCGGAAGAATCTATATTGCCGTGTCGGCAATAGAAGTGATACAGTTAGGTGCGTCGATTGAACTTGATGTGTAGTAAGGGGAAACTGAAATGGTGAAATGGATATTTGTAAATAGATTTGGGTGAGTGTCTACATATTTCCTAATATCATAATATTTCATTAATACAGATCTAAAATTAAAATGCATAATTTCATGGGGTACTTTAGACCAATGGTAATACACATGTAAAAAAAGACAAGATATAAGAAATGCAAGCCATATATATCATATTATATATGTATATAAGATTGATAGGGGAGAAAAATACAGCACTATTATTTACCACCTTAATGTACATCGCAAAAATAGTGATCATTATTTTAGACATTACATATTGACTGATGATATGAACCATTACATGTCAAAAGAGAAACAAAATATTTGGAGACATTAACAGGAAAGTAAGGCTTTATTCATGGTAAAATACACAGCCTTTATAAAAAGAAATCATTGTACAATCAGCAAAATATACTGAAATAGCTTAGATTCAAATTTGTGCTGTGGGTTGAGTACCAATAGGCTGAATGATTGTTAATACTGGAACCTGATACGTCGTTAGCAGCATACCCGTGCCTGCATAGTACCCACATAGTAGACCTATCATCACCTACGATCAAGGTCAAAGATACGACAGTTTGTGCGAACGATTTATATGTCTCCCTACGATCTATTTTATGTAATGTCATTGGGCTTGGATTGCCTACAAAATCATACATTGTTTGATAGATTGTATCGTCCACTGGTCGTATCGTTCAAAATTTATGTAACAGACCCCCGGAATCATTACCATATATACATGGACCAGCCTGGGACCTGTTTCAGTAGTTTCGTGACATGTCTGTATGGTGTCTGTGACACCATACAGACAGATCAACACAAGTCGCGGAACTTAGGGTAAGACAGGACCCAAACACGGTGTTTCCGGTTTCAAAAGTATTAGACAATTTTAAGCAATGACACTTTAACATGAGTAAGGGATACATATAACCTATAATCGTTCCAAATATGAAGAAAATTGGCTGCTCTGATCCGCTGATATTTGACATCAAACCCGACAAAAATATTTCCCTTGTTGCTTGCACTGTTTGTGCCGCTGTTGATGTCTGTCTAGGCCTAATGTCACAAAACTACTGAAACAGGTCCCAGGAGGGTGTTTTTCAGTCGTGACGCTCGCACTTTGACACCGTTTGAAGGGCAAAGTGTTTTTCAGTTGTGATGATCTTAAGGGACCATGTCTGAGAAATAACTTCTGCCATTGATCTAAAAAAAACGGTCTCAGGCTCGCTCACCCATCTCAGGGGATCGTCACAACTAAAAAAAAACCCCCCCAGGGCTTTTCCAATTGGCCACCTACAACAATGGAAATTTGGGAGTTCCTGATGCACTACAATGCAAATCTTTATAAAATGTAAAGTAATTTTTCAAAAAGTAACAAAACGCTTAGTTGTAGGCCTACCCCCCCCCCATGTAAGATTGCATCACACTTTTCTATATCACCTCCCCTCTAACGCGCGTTACGTATACAATGGATGGGCCCAAAGTGTGACCTCCAACCTTTTATACAAGTGATTCATTCACACTTCTCTATCAATTTTGAAACAAAAGTAACCCGACGGTACAAAAAGTATTGATTTCTTACTGCTTGATAAGCCCTATTGTACCAATAGTATGTGCTTTCCCGTACATGTCCCCATTTTCCTTAAAAACGATGTACAAGTACCTGAACTATATCATTCTGCTAACCATGATGCATCGATATTTCGTATAAGGATCCATTGCTCCACATATAATTGTGAGATGCTAACAATGGCTTTGTTTCAGGACGCTTCGATTTTACAGAGATTACAGTCCCCGTGACAACAGAACACCATTTTTCTTAGTGACTAGCCCATGTGCCAGATACCTGGGAAGATACATGAGTGTGAGGATACTCTATCAAGACGAATATATGCTGGCCCCTAGACAACTTTGTCAATAATTTGATAGTAGCTGGGGGGACTTCTGGTTATCATATCTAGACCAACGAGTTCACTCGCTTTTTTGACTAAGAGAACATTGGTGAAGCATTGTGACTATACTACAGCTTACACTTCTACTGGAATTGACTGCTTCCTATTGTGCAGGGCGTGTTCCTGAAAGAGTGCTATTTTATAGGTGGGTTATAGAAATGACTCATAGACTGGATAAAACCCAAACCATGTCTTTTTAGCGTGAGATACTGCCTGGTTAAGGGAGATGTTATAGAGATTGTCAGCGTGCTGCAAGCACCATCCCTGCCCTATCAGTGTGCAGAGACCTGGTCAGTGCCTTAGAGGAGTGCCCAGCGGACAATGATCAATGACTGCAGACCCAAGTGCCTCATTGATGCCTAATACATTGATGGTGATTGATACCTTGATGGCTAACTGGTTGCCAAGTAGGTTTCAACAGATAACCCAGAGACTGGATAAAACATAAACTTTAATTGATCATTTTATAAAAAAGAAATTCCATGCTCATTCATCAATGATATGCATACCACTTGTTCCTAGTATCAAAATTAGAGCTATTATTTTGCAATAAACAGAAGGCCAGTATCCAATATCATACAGTAGAACCCTTCGTTAGGGGATAACCATCCTATCGAGTTGAGCGGTAACTTACACGGGGAGTCACTTTCAGGTTTGTTAGACTACTCATAGGGGATGTCCTCTAGCAGATTGGAGCATGTTAGGAAATCAGGAACGGCACTATATAACAGCATAGGTAGCCATATCAGATGCACGGAACAATTGTCTTTAAACATGACCAGACGCCATTCCCAATTAATACAATTGTTGCGCTCCGTAAAATGCTGAGAAGTTGGAGTACAATTTTCTAGTAATATGGTGTCTATTTGGTATTGTTGAACTATCGCCATTCATTACTTTTAGTTTATAATATGCTATTTCTAGTCTGATGACATAATTCGAAACTTCAGACTTAAAGGAAGTGTCAAGATGGATACTGGAACTTTAAAATTGCTGGCATGAGGTCAGCTGGATCTCCAGATTCACACCTTTAAAGGGTCTGGACTACGTCTGTCTATAAACGGCCATTACCCAAGCCTACTTTTATTCTGCTATTCCAGGAGGACAAATGACAACCAGTCAGGAGTGTTGACCAGTGAACTTTATTTATTTGAAATAGCTGTCTGACAACATGAATATAGGAACCAATCTCTATAACCATATAGTGATGTGCACAACGCTCTATAAACTGAGCACTGCTTATCTGTCTCCAACTTTTGGTGGATGGATTATAGATCTAGCGAATGCTGGCATTGATTGACATACGTTCATTGACAGCTCTCTTACACTGAAGAGGTCACCTCCCACATTCTACTCTCAGACGATTTATGGCTACTCATATCGTTTACTTATCCATCCTCCCCAGTATACATGTACACACCTGAAGTCCTTATTTATAATCCGTCAGTATCTACAAATAAAGTCAAATGACTATAGTGCGATATGTTTGGTCATGGACACTTTCGTCCCTAAGAACAACGCTGTTCTATTAATGAATCAATGTAGAAGCTCCTTGTGGAAGATTTAAATTTCATGCATCAATCAATGTTCTGCTCTTTGTTCCTGCAATAACATTTAGTACCCTTATTCCTTCAAAGTGATACTGTTATTTTCTTGTTAGATAGTGTTTGGGTTTTTGAAAAATTCTTTATTGGAAATTATTAGTCTGTTTTCATACAATGTGGTCTACCATCATTACCTTTTGAGTAAATATATAATGTTAACTTGTTATGATAAGACATAGGTACACTTTGTCACAACATTTCAGTACAGATTCTGTATTTCGAGCAGGTAATTGAAATCAATTCATATTCATTAAATCTGCAATGGCTTTGGCCTTGTAGATTCTGAAACAGTCTATGCGGGTTGATCATACATTTCTACTGAGTTGAGATGTTTATGAATTGTTGGCTATGACTCGGTGTTCAAGGCAGATGTGTTTATCACCTGGCCTGCTTGAGTTTTACTTTCTTGTTTCAATTGGGTTTGTCTGTTGTTGTATGCCTATGTTTTTGGAGTCAATTGATATCCTTCATTTTTCTAAGGCCTCATTTGAACGACATTTTACTTGTACCCTGTTTTAGGGTTTCCGGTAAATCATTCCATTGTTCAACCCCCAAGTACTGGGGACTTGTTTTTCCGGAATTCAGTTTAGGGTTGTGGTAGTTCGAAAATAATTTCATTGTGTGATCTCGTTGTCCTGAATAGTGTTCATCTATTTCTCGTCAGTGTGCTCTAGTCCCACGCTACAAGACAGTTGTTCAATCTTTATTATATTGTCGATCATAATATGCTTGTTTGCTCATATGAATGGTTAAAGTTTCGTTTCTCCTCCTCTTTGCCTAGCCTTTGTATGCCGGATATCTCGAGTAGTTCTGCCACGCTGAAGTGTTCTTTTCTACAGTATAGGCAAATTTAGAAGATCTCGGTTTTGGATATGTCTATATGTACTTTCCGACAAGAATCGTATAGGAGTGATGCATAGTCCATTATTTGCATTTTTGTTTGTATATTTCCTTTGCAATTAATTTATTTAAGCATCTTCTGATACCGGGTATTGGAAAATATAAACAGTGTTCCCCGTTCTGTACCAGACCGTCATATCAGTCATCGAGTCTTATTCTGATTATCTTTTCTATTTAGATTGAAATGATCTACTGTGTGCATATCCTGTCCTAAATAGTAACCATTGGATTTCATTGGAAACACACTAGAATTATTTGTGGCTGTAAATAAAACATCAGCTTTGACTGGTTTTATACATATCATGATTAGAGACAACAAGTGGATTTATAAGTTGGAATTCATCAAGATTATTACATATGTAATTGAGAGTATGCTATAAATTTTACACATTCATTAGGAGGTTAAATCACACTATGTTCATAGTTTTTGTGATGTAAGGGAGGATGGGAGGAGAGTCTCCCGTGTAACAGTTTGAATCAGAGAAGAAGCTGTGGTGTGGTATGGGTAGACCGCTGTATCCATCAGATGGTATGGTCTCACTTCTAGAGTGTCTAATAGATGGGGCCCCAATATTAGACACAATTTCAGAATGAGCCTCAGTTTTCAAATCAATAACCCTGGCACAGACCCACAGGGACGTTACCTCAGCTATATACCAAAGAAGGTAATGCTGAGTAAAAGACTGAGTATTATTCTTCTAGCATAGATACACAAGGAGGTAATATTCAGATAATGGATACGCACATTGAATGATGCCATCTCTTCCTTCATACTGTTTCATTGCAGAAAAGAATCAAATCATATATGTAATACAAATCATTGGATATACATTGTAGCCGCGGTGACCGGGCGTGTAGTCACCATTGGAACGAAGGCCGACGAAGTCCACTGGGAAGAGGGAAATTGTTTATGTAAAGAAAGAAAATACACAGCTGAAAGACGCCAATCCCATGCTTTGGGGCGGGATTATTCAGGATCTAAACTAATGTCCGTCCGCTCTTAGTTTCGGAATGACGTATAATAGATAATCTTGCTAATATAGAACACGGTGAGATACAACATAAAAAACCCCAAATAAACAATCAAAAATGAAAAAATAAATAAGATGTCCTGATAGTTAAACATCTTTCTAGAGCGGATTTTGTGACAGGAACCATCCCCATCCATATAGCTCGCCGTTTGACATCAAGTTGACATAGTTGATGCCTGAGCTTGGAGAGTGGTATAGCAGACAACACTTGACGTTTAAACCCGGATGAGCAGGAATTCAGGGAGCGTCCACCATGAAATACACAAAAAAGCTTATCTCTCTGTGTGGTGTGTCTCGCACTTCCAAACAACTCCGGAATGGGGTATCCTTAAAGAAAGACTAAATCATACACGAGGAAAGGCTTACGAGATATAGTGAACGTAGCAACATTATAGGTGTAAGAGGCATTGTAATAAGACACACAGTACGAACTAAAGGAGGAAATAATAGCAATGGCATCGTGCATGAGACAAAATTTACAATACGAAGTTTGCGAAGAAATGTCCATCGGCTAATGTACATATGTATTGATCAAGTATTGTTCAAGAGGTACTCCAAAGTGCAATGTGTATGAGAAATAACTTCATACATGTGGATGTATTATATGGTCTGGCTATTATGGGGACCCTAAATGTATGGTAAAATGCTTGATATATAGTTGAAATACATTTACGGTATGAGTATGATTCTCACTTTTAGCGACTTTTTTAAAGATAATTTTCTGGCTGAATTTGACTTACATGGAATTTTGTTTCATATGGAAGATACATTTCAATCTACCAGATCATAACTGCTTTCATGGTTTTGAAAACGATTCTGGAAAATATATATGAACTTATAAATTCATTTTCCTCACTTACTCAGTTTACTTTCCTTTTAATAATCGTGTTCCTGATTTAGGAATGAATCAGTCGTACCTTTCATCTGTCTGATTTCTTCCTCTTTAAACTATTTTGTAATTTATTAGATAGCAGATATTATTGCAAGTATGATATGAATGAAGCAAATCCTCAGTGTGTGTCTATCTACCATAATTTACTGACACACAAAAGTGATATCGATCATAACCTCTTCCTACCTCACTATCGATATTAATACAGCTAATGCAATTGTACCTAGGTTGGACCAACGCCATTTTGTTTATCGGACCAACATTGGTCGAGCTTTGGGAAGGAATTGGACCAACCATGGTGTGATGAACCAAGAATTATGGAATAAGATCCCTTTTTGGTGGCCTATGTTTTAGGATTGGTACTTATTAATTTTTGATTGCCTGAGACAATAGACCGAAGATGTGGAACCTCATAATTCTAGACTGGAAACAGCAACTAAAGGTAATCTGTTCGTTCGCACGCGTTCACAAAAACCCACAAAACATAATCCAACTTCAATGCCATAAGAGCTAGAGCAAAGGCTGGAGATCATAAGTGTATTAATAGCTGGAGTGGTCAGTAAATCAGTGGTCATCATGTCAGCCCAGCGGGTCAGGTGTATGGAGGAATGGGGGGGGGGGGGGGGGGGGTGCGTGGAGTATCCGGTATAAGGTATGAGGTCTCCATCCCCTGGTCCACTCTATTGGATAAAGCGATAAGCTCGAGTCAATATGAGGAGATTATCATTGGCTATATCTTAGCATTGGTTGTAGAATGAAGGGTATACAAGGGGATCATTGCACTGTGTCCAAACCTCTTACTGAGTATAATGCTCGGGATGGCTGTATCACTCGTCATCCATGGCAAGGTCAAAACACTTTCATCAGTACTCTCATAAACCCATATGCGATTTTTAGGAATACTATATGAAATTTGTTTATATTGCCGTGGCATTATATCTATCTACTAAAGATATTTTTCTCAGTGTGACCGACCTCGAACTCTCGTAGGTTCCACTTTAATATCCCGTGCTGCGTGGGAATGCTAAAATCCATCTAAAAGGAAATTCCAAAGCGATTATTAGAGCGATACTTTTATATAGATTCCTTAGATCAAATATAAACATACTGCTCTAAGGATGATGATGCGCCATTGTGAAAATGAACCAACGAATTATTGATGGTTTGATACATAGATAAATTGTTTTTTAACCCAGAAAATACCCCTTCCTCAAAAGGAATCCACATTATCCTGGAACACTGAAACAACAATATTGCATAGTTATATGCGGCATCAATTCATGATGAATATAAATTTGAACCTATCTAATAAGATATAAAAGCAATAACACGGGCCAGTCCAAACGCCACGATAGTGTATCATAGACCTGACCCCGCATTATATCATATATTACTGTAGTGGTTGTCTTATCACAGACATCCTCTCATCTATATCTAGCTCGTATAACCACTGATGAATAACTGTACATAGATGAATAAAAGGCAAGGCTTGAGGATCAACAATGCCGATATCTTTGTCCTCTATCTAAACGCTTAGAGATTAAATAAAGACGAAAAGAAGTTTAGAACTACACTGTAAAAAATGTCCGTAAAATATACAGTGTACTACCGTAAACATGGATGGTATATCACTGTAATCTTACTCACAGTTCCATACCGTATTTTTGATACCAAAAAAACGGTATTCAACTGTAAAAATATTCAGGACTGTAATCCACCCAATCTACGGTCAGTTTACAGTATAAATCTGTAAATATGGACATATTAGATACACTTAGATTAACTCCAATATCAACAACAAATCAAAGTGGAGAATAAAATGCAAGAGTTAACTTCATCAAAATGTGTAATAGATATTCATCGATCTCCTGTGAAGTTCCTGCCATTTAAAGCACATTTATTCTCAAGTTGTCATGACATCAATATCATAAAGGGGATTAGACACCACTTTCATAGGACATTTCTAAAATATATGTAGGATTGACCTCATCCTACTATATCAAATGCAGCCTTGTACTGTCAGGTTCTTATGAGTATTCCTGTAAAAAAGTTTGCACTAATAACATTAGAGTTGAAAAACTTAAATGTTGAAATATCATTGATAATAATTATTAATGATACTGATAAGCCAATAGGCCGATAGAGAATATATGATGGTAGCCAATACAAAATATTCACTTTTATATTCAAAATCTCCTAGGGGCCATTCATAAAATGCCACTTGCACTGAGGGGGGGGGGATTGGAGGGTCAAGGATTTAGGAAATTCTGCATATGCTCTTTCTTTGATCAATTCCTAAAAAGTTTGGGAAGAGGGGTTGAAGGTTTGAAATTTCAGAAATTCTGTATACATACTCTATAGGTGGCCTTCTACATATAACAATTCTCAAGAACCTCAATAACAAGATTTCTGGTATATGTATAATGAAGGGCTGTGCATATAGTATATTTCATACAGCTTTGCTCCTCTGTATTTACGGGTCTGAAACATTTTCAAAATACATTAGAGTGAAAATTCATGGTCTGAAATATATTACAGGTTTAAACCGTTAGGAAAATACAGTCTAGGACAGTTATAATTTACGGTCAAAAATATATTACGGTCACCTGTACAATTTACGGTATTTCCCAGGCAACTGGGGTGCCAGGGAAATACCGTAAATTCACGGGAAACTTTTTACAGTGTAGACACGGTCAATCGATCAGTTCTAAACTTGTTCTCATCTTACGTTTTCATTCATTGACTGTTATTTGTCAACATGTGAAGCTGATGTTACAGAATGTTACGTTTCAGAGATGACCTTTTCCAGATACAAAGAGGCCTTTGTTTTGATTTTGTTATCTTTTGGTGGTCTATTCTACAGCAGACAACACATTATGCTTTTGAAGCCCACGTAAAAGGATTGAGGTGTGATATCATGAAGAGTTAGTGTCAAATGACATTGTGATATTGCTGAATATTCAAATCCTTTAGTACAACTATGCTAGTGGTAAGCAAAGACGAGTATCTCCAGTCAATGTCATTACCATAAAAAGGTTTTTTTTTTTTTTGGGTTGCTTTTATTTCATTCTGTCATATGTGACAGATCTTCCATGAAACAGTAAACAATTTTACATGTAACAGTAAATTATGAACATAGAGAATACATGTTAGATTGTTGTGGTAATGAGTTTGATGAGAATACTTACACATAATAGTGACAATAGTTAATTTGCTGCGCAACAAGTCTACCAGCACTTCTGCACACCTAGATTTTTGCAAGTTCACGTTTGACTAATGTTTTGAAAGAGCACTTAGTCACGGTCTTGTTCCATAGGGTCGAATTCAGTCCTATATTTCACCCCTGGTATTTTTTCTCCATAGCTTTAACATTGGGAACTCGTATCTATAACGCCCATTAGATATTTAGGAAAAATATCCAAGGAGGGATTATGTCACAAATGATAGCCCGTTAGTCAATGTCAAGGGTGAGATAAATTCAGAAACCCGTTCAAGTTTAATTCACGTGGCTTCGCCTTGTGAATTACTACGTGATTAAAACTCAATGGGATACGAGCTCAGACCCTAAACTCTCATAGGTGTCCTATATAGTCCTCTATCCAGGCTTTAAATAGGGTACATAACCGATGTTTGCCGGGTGTGGTGGTTCCATTGGCTTGGCCACGATCGTGGCAGATGGCCTCACTGTCTATCTCCCTCTGAACGTAGTCGTCAGTCACATAGCGGGAGAGAGTGAAATAAGATCGAAAGACTAACCCAACATGTAAGTCAGTATACATACCGCATTTGTCGATTAGGTACTTGGACTACACCCTTAAGCATTGCTAGAAGGCCTTTATTTAACACATATAATTATAGATAATAAATGTATTCTAGATAGAATAGAAATATTTGCTTATGGTGATGAGAAGCACTAGAATCTCAGGAGACTATAGTTAGTTCAACTCAGCTGTACCACATTAAATACCCAAACCATATACCCAAGCCATTTAAACATGACTTTATAAAATGAATCCCCAATTCCATGTGTAGTAGGTCAGTTACCAGCTGGCCTACTGCCGTTCCAATAACATTTCTGATACCAGAACAATTTAGATGGCATCATCTTCCATCATCAGTTACCATTAGTCTTAGTAGACTCTAATGCTAGGTTTACACCATCTCCCCGACCGTCCCGGCAATGGGTTTTGGCCGATTCATAAGTCAACTTGGTACTTTTATGGCATTTTTATGGTTTTTGCCCGCTTGGCCCCAAATAAGCTGCACCGCGTCAAGTTGAGACTGTTGTATATCCATCGGGGTCTGGTCGGCATGTCGCCATGGCCTAACATCCACTTCAGTTCGAAACCCGACAGGTTGCTGGCGCATTCCTGTCAACCACTTTCAACATTCACGATTCAGGTCCCATTCAATTAAGACTACTCACTTTTATTAAACAGGTCGAGTTAAGGTGACTTAAGCTCAGTTACAGAAGAATGTGGTCCTTTCCTCCCCGTTCCTCCACGGCACCCTTCCCGACAGCTTCCTCAATGTATAAAAGTGTGCTTAGTGAGGCTTTCTCAGTGTGTTCCAGTGCCTTCTTGATGGCCATCTCCTACTCTTTTACAGAGAAGTTTTTTGTAGAAGCATGGAAGTCTCTTCCTCCTAGCAACTTGCTTCTTCTTGGCGGGGATGGACCTCTCCTTTTCGCCTTCTCCATCCATATCCTGTCCTTAGCCGCTTAATCCTCAAACCCTGTCAGCATTCAAGATGGGATTCTGGTGCAGGGACTTGATCGCCATCTCCTTCTCTTCTTCCAAGAAGTCCAGAGAAGTCTGTAATAATCCTTGTTTCTCGGGAGGAACATGTACGTGGGTGTTCATGGGTTAGTGCCATGGAGGCCTCCACCAAAGACTTGTGCTCTTCAGCGTGTGCTGCTTCCTGGTCTTCTGATTGAGAATAATACAGGCATGAAATACATACATTTATAAAAAAAAGTTGTCTAATTTCATATTGAAATGAATGTTAATATTCTTTAATATATTGATTTCATTGTTCTCTATTCTAAGTTATGAGAGTCTGGTATATTTGAACCAATTACAATTTAATTCACTGCAATTCTAATTTATCCGTTTATAGTATGAGTTCCATTCTAGTATGAGTAGCATGAGTTTTATTTCTATAAGGGAAAACGATGAGAGTAGCAAAAAACATTGTATCATCTACATCAGCGAGTACCATCAGTATCAGTTTGCAAATATAAATAAATAATAACCACATGTGTATCATCATGTGATAGTTGTAAATAGTTCCTAGACATTATCACGCAGTTCATTTATCTGTGGCATCACTCCCCTTTCTGCCAGGGGGGGGATGGGGCTTGGGATACAGCTAGAATCAAATAGTGATGCCAACGACTGTGATCCAACCAGCTGGGATAATGATATATCATCCGCTGACAATCGCCTCTGCTTGGATGTGCATGGCTGCTGATCGTTGTAGGCAGACTGTTGTCATGTAGATGTTGGTGTGGACGGCAGGCAGGATGGGGGAGGAGTTGGTGGCAGTGGACAGGCAATATCCATAGTTGGGAATTGCTGCTGCACCCAATGCCAGTCTTGGGAGTGCCACACCCCTGGCGGGGAGGAAACGTTAGCAGGCCACTGGGATCGAGGTGGCTACCACTGCCATGGTTGTCGTGGATCTGCATCATTTACCATTGTTGGTAGCCTCGCTGCTGCTAACTCATGGTTGTTGTTGGCCTGACATTCCTGAAGAACAGTGATGAAATACTGCTCCACCTCAAACCATTGGTGTTCTTGTAGTTTGTTCAGTACATTTTCTATGTACATCATCAAGCCAGAACTTTGACCGAAAACTACCGACTTGGGCTTCACAACTTCCTTGAGGACTGACTGAAGCATATTCATGAGTTTGTCATCATTAGTCTCCCCCCCGCCCATGCAGCAGATGGTGTAACTGATGGCGATGTGATTGTCGGAAGGTTGTCATCTGAAGGTACAGAGGGTGACGGAGCTGGAGCACTAGCACCAGATGACTGGGTACCACTGAGACTCTCAGTTTGCTTGACAGGTGCTGCAGTGTGACTTCTCAGCACAGTGATGTGTGGAATCAGGAAGTGGAATCTCTCCCAGATCCGCGCCTCAGTTGCCATGAGTGTTTCCGCACCCTGACTGGACTTGGTCACCATCTTACAGAGATTTTCAAGCTTTGTCTGCATACTATCATACCAGGTTTTCAGTTCTTCTGGTGTGCGACCCGTCGACTGTGCCTCCTCCATCCACAGGCAGTCTTTAAGGGTGGGGTTGCGGTAGCCAACCAAATGTTTGGAATATAGTTCTGGATGCTGCTGGAGATACTCGATGATGCTTCTTTTTGTTCTTTATCAAAGTTTGTATTACTTTCAGGTCCTCGTTGTCGATGTGGATGTGGTTGGGTGAATGCCTCCTCTGCCTCATCTGCCTTCAAAGACTTGGGCTCTGCAGCGGGTGCTGATTCCTGGTCTTCTGCTTCACAATCATGCAGGGATGCAGTGGACTCAACAGCAGCATCAGTCAGTGGTTTATCTGGTCGAACATCTGGAACATCTGATGCATCAGCAGGTGAATCCTGCATTTCAGCAGTAGCAGTAATAGTAGGATGAGTAGTAGGACCCCTTCTGTGCTTCTGCTTCTTTGGAGGCATTTTCTTGGATGTTGGGCCTTAGCTGGACGTGAACATTGAATGAAAGTTGCCGTAAGTCGTCGGGCTTCATAATCCCCTGGCGTGCACATTGGCCGCGGCAAACTTAGCATGACATGCAAAGTCCGCAACCGGACCCTGGTGACTTACGAGCACCGAGCCTGTCGACTTCAGTCGAGTTACACTCTATGCCGGAAGCCCTGTCTACTTAAGTCAAACCTTGACTGTCATAAACTACAGGGGGTTGCTGGGACTGCCGTAGCAGATTTTTTGACAGTCAGAAATTTGTCCTGGCAATGCTCCGGCAATGATTATGATTCGCAATAAGACCAACTCCGAAGTACAAGTCGAGATATGGTGACACCATGTTGGGGCTGCCGGGACTGCCGGGGTGATGGTGTAAACCTAGCATTAGTGTCGTTACTCTCTCTTGTATTCCGCCTTCCTTGCACCTGCGTGTATGTGGAAATAAGACCTGGTGGCCTGAATGTTCTTAATTACTTGGTAATTAACCATGTCTCGTATAGTAATTAAGTCTAATGTATTCAGGTGATTACCACTGTGCTACTCCATAAGTCAACGTTGCAGATTTCGCCTTACACCACCGTCAGGCTGACCATAAATAACCACTAGTCTCATATCACTGTAAGATGATTGTGGTAGTCTATCAGTTGGAACCATCTACCAAAAGGTTGCAGGACTTATTGAGTTAAGATATTAATCTGTAATACGGATACTACGGACAAGGATTCCATATAACGAGCATCCGTTAAAACTGCTCCTAGCCCATGATACGCCGCACAAGCCTGAACGGAGAAGACAAAACTACGAGGAGTTCGCTGAAATTCCCATGCATTCAGAAGATCTGCGCATCCACAATCGTGAATGCTATTTTCATACGACTCCCTACATTGTAGTTGACATCTGATTTATACTGCTAATTCCAACTTGAATTCTTACTGTGTAAATGTCGCTATTTCCAGTATGTCACCTACTTCCTCCAAAGGGGAATCCTGTTTACTACAGTGACAATGATAACTCAAGGTCTAAACGTGGCTGATTTCACCAGCAGGCTCTCTGATTACATGTATAAACACTACCCACGTTTAAAGTCCTCACGCTACCACCCCAGATCACTTCGCCCTATGTTTTTTCATGGTGCTATTGTTCACTGCCACTTGACCATATAATGCCTCTCAGCGATGAAATGGCAGATCGGTAGCACATGCCAAATGCCTCATATCAAATGCTGCTACCATTTGTAGCATGAAATTGCCACTTTAAGGGTGACATAATTAGTATTTACTGTTTCGTAAACTTTAAATAACAGGAATGCAATATTGGCCCGAGGACTATATAGTCACCTTAGATTGTCTGTTATGGTGTTCTCTTTTCAAATCATCTGCAATAGAATAAAAAAAAAGGATGAAACACTTCCCTCCGTGCACAAACTAGTTCAAAGTCTACTGCCAGGTTCTAAAGTCAGCCCCAAAAACACAGCCCACGTAAGATATACAACGATCATATGAAGTTTACAATACTTTTAGGAAGTGGTTCCCAGATACACGTTATAAATAAGCCTAGATTCTAGCATTAGATAATCTTTCTTTTAAAAGGTGTTATAGGATCACAGAGTGAAACGGAAGTATACTGAGATACAATTCTATGCTATTGGAACAACTTAGCATAGTCAGTCAAGGGAATCTTCTCGGTTTGACTCTTAAATGCCTGAATAATCAATGAATATGAATGGGAGACTTGAATTCCGGGAGATTACGATGCAATTGAATGTCATTTATCTCGGTTTCAGAAAAAGATACAAATGTACATTTTAGAATATCTGTATTTGTATTTGTATTTTTCAACGGTTGGTTCCAGAAACATATCGCATACTTTAAAGCATGCTTTAAAACATAACGAAATATCAACATGGACCAGAAGTGATTCAATTCAACTCAATCCAGTTCAGGCCCCTGATCCCCGACATGCGTTTTCTATTAAGCATTCAAGTACAGACGACATTTGAATTGAAGATGAACTTGTACAGGAACCAGTTAGATCACATGACTAAACCCCCAAGCGAGGCAGACATGGTCATGGCCGACCCTTATTCAAATATTCTGCTATTCAGTTGACTCAATTCAATATATTTTTGAATAGTGTTAATTTCACCATGGGTCCCGTCCCAGCGAATATCTAAACCCTGACGTCAGGGTATACTTTGCACCTCCGATGCACTTTCGATGTCGAATACCCAATATCTGATATTTCAACCAGCAGTTATTCACGAATTTTTCAATTTAGTTTTTTACTGACGCGAATTATTTTGTTGAAAATGATGTTGATGTCACATGAACGTTTACGATGTAGGGAGTCAATTCAAGAGCCTCTATCGGATGTCTCGTTTCGTCTGGGACTCTACGAGGCACGGCACTTCGAGACGAGGCGAGACGAAAAAGACACATCTCTGCCATACAGACAATATATGCAAAAACTCTTATGGCACAACTGGGAAGGAAATAGATACAAGGACACTAGATACAGGACCACAATGTATCATGAATCAACAGCCTTAGGACTTCCAATGTCAGTGCATATGTTAGCTTGTCCTTTGTCAAATAACAAAATGAGATACATAATATTCCCGTCTAGGCCATGGTCTCTAACTTTTGTTGGCCTATCAAGTTCGTGCAAGGGATTCGGTAAATTTCGTAAAGACAATGGATGACGGGGTTAAAAAGACAAAATGAGTGTAGTTACCTGTCACAGGTCAATGCACAGGAGACGCATTTATCGCTAATAAGGTGATGGGGGTATTTAGAAGGGGAGAGGGAGCTTTTCAGACAAGGCTGCATTCATGACCTCGCTTGCCCTGGGACTGCAATCCGGTTCTCCACCAGGCAAATCCCCCAACCCGCCAACTCCCGCCGTTTACACTAGACGATCTTAGGTGGCGATTCTTGAATATTGCACCACCTGACGATTTTGAGCTGTTAATGGCTAGACACCGGTACATGTAAAAAGTGCAAACGCTCTTGGAAATTCTTGATTGCGTAATCCAGCTCCACTTGATCTACAGTCGTCACGTTTTAGTCGTCTAGTGTAAACGCCAGGTTACCACCCACCTTCTCATGCCCGGCACCACCGCGACTGTGGCGTGTGCTTGTACCATCCAGCTATTATGTGTGCATTGATTATACCAAATAGCCTATTATCTACTTCCCCCAGACAGCAGTGGAAGTTTTTAAACAAATCATCAAAAACGCATCTAGTAGATACAATATTGATAAAAATAATACAGAAAAGATCATATCTTCACATACTGTGACGTAGTGACGTTACGGGAGAAAACAAAAATAGATCTTAAGAAATATTTACAAAACGATAATTTCAACGCATCATAGAATAATGACACATGTGATTCTAATTTGATAAAGCGGTTATTTTATCTTTACAGTGATAAAGCTTTATCGTCATGGAATTAGAATCAAACTAGTATTTTGGGCCCTTCACTTTACTTTCCCTTCCCCTCCACGGCATCTCTCGGAGACCGGTGGGGCTCTACACGCGAGTCAACACCTTCAAAAGCTGCCACTGATGGCGCCACCTCCTGCTTCCCATCCTAGGCTGGGTATTGGAGTGTTTTTATTGATTCTATTGCGATCTATGCATACAGAGTTTCTCTATGTTACGGTGTAGGCCATGTTATGACAAGTTGACAGTCTATTTTAAGCCGAGAAATAAATCATGATAATTCAGTCCTAGGAGACTGGTGGCAGATTGGCTATTGCCGAACCCGGAATTGCTTGTATAAAACCATTAAGAAAAAAGAAAGTATGGAGACTCCGTATGGTTGTAACTATCTATGACTGTATATTCTCATGTATGATGAATCATAATTCATACAGGTACATACAATCATAGGCATGACTAATTATCAGTATCTAATGTTAAACAATGTTACATAACAAGAAATTAGCGATATCTGATGGGCCTGTCATCCTGTGACAGGGCTATATATATATTCTTGCAGATTGGGACATGAACATGTTAGTACATGCATAGAGGCATGTTCACGTGTGTGTACGTGCACTCAGACATGGAGATTGAGGACCTCAGAGAAAGACTCCTGCGAAGCATGCCTTCCCTCACTGTGGCCCTCTCCCCTCGCCCTCATCTGACCCAGACACAGGTCAATGTCACATTCCTCAGTTTGGGTCCACAACTGTATAAACCCGTTTCACCTGTAAAAAGACCCTACCCCACCTCCACCCACCCAACACATACATACACTCACCACGCCACCTCAACACAAATTCAATAAAACAAAACAAAAATACCGTTAAAAACTGGTTATTAGTATATATACTGTGGGGAACGCTCTCCTTCCCGTACGCCACTCGGCATACGCCGTTTGTTCGGCGCACGCCGCTCATTGCTGTCTGCCCGTCACCCGCCGCTCTCGTCTGCGACAAAGCCCCAAGCCGCCAGGGCCCTGCCCGCCGCCGGGCACTCACCTCGGCCCTCACCGAACGCCACCATCGAACCTAGGACTTACAGATAGCACCATGGCAGTTGCGGCAGGCTGATCGAGTCCCTGATTGGCTGGTTTGAAGAGATGCAGGTCACCCAGTCGCCGCGTCTGTGGCCCGTCAATCCAGGTAAGGTTGGGAGTGGGAGTTGTAGTTAATAGGGAAAATGGGGGAACCTTTGATAAAGAAACAAGGCCTCAGAACCAAGAGTTGAAATCGGTCAGATGGAACTTACTGCCAATTAAATTAAGCCAGAGATTATCTTGAAATAAAATTGAGCTGTATATATTTCTTATTAGGCAAACACTTTTGAAATGCAGCTGTATAAGCAACGAAACAATGAGAATGACTATAAATTCTGTGAATCTAACAACAAATGATTCAACCGACAGTCAAAGGTCTCCATTACATTACTTTTAGAATCCGAACAATAGAAATATAACAGAATTGGATGTAAATAAAATTTCACTATCAGTGCTACACGCGTAGCTTTGTCCCGTCGCATATTTCTATGTTTTAAGCGAAAACAAAGGATAATATGCCACTCCCAATATAACATTTCTTTGCTACAGATGTAGCATTTGGAGTTACAATGACAACTGATAAAACATGACTGGTCATATGACGTCACTTTTTACGTCATAGTATTCCTCTTCTGCGTCATGCAGCGTTCACGTGATCATAAAACATAAACTGTTGGTCACAAAGAACCCTGACAGTGCCATTCATTTAGAATATCCTCAACCTACCACGTTTAGAAGGTGTACTGTATGAATCCCGGCTACGAGTACTGAAAACATGGTTAGAGTGGAATCGAATTTTGATGCACATATGCCAAATATTCTCAAGAAAAGGTCTGAAGAGCCTTTTATAAGGCTCTATCGAAATACACTCGCTATTGATTCATCAACTGCTAAGTCTTATAAACATACTGATATAGCTGGGCCTCTATGCTAAAATAATCAATTTCCAGAGAAACTATGACTTCAATTCCTCCGAGATTCACATTCCCCTGGCTTTCAGTTCTGTCTCAATCTATCAGAATTCGTCTATTTGTCGGGCATATTATACTTGTACGTTTCTAGGCAGTCGTTAGACACCAGGATTTAGATGTACATGTATTCTAAAAAACAGAGAGAGAGGGAGAGGACATACTTTGATTTTCTATTGGGGCAAAAAATACCACCCTATTCACCCGTATGACCTAAAGCGACTTTTCAAGGTCTGAGAGTGTCCACAGGGGTTGTCAGCTGGAACACAGAGGCCAATCCCAGCTGTGGGAAAAAGAGACACCAAAACAGTCGTCTGGCCTCCACCTTTTAGTCTGCTTTTCATCCAATGTTCCGGCTGTCATGGAGGGAGGGGGAGGAAAAGGGAGGTTGGGGAACTCCGGGATGGAGCATTTATGTTTATTTTATGGGGATGTAGTGTCTGGGGGTGGGTAGTTGGTGGTTTTGGGAGCGAACGGCTGTCCGCTTAAAGCACTGTTAAGGAGTGGATGGAGAGGCCGTTTAAAGTTCCTTATACGGTTCTGGGCTAGATATATATGCATGTGTATATGACGCTCTATATTGTACATATCACATTTAATTCTATTTCTTAGGGGAAAGCCCGGGCGCAGTCACTCACTTATAACTATGAGCAAATGGCATGTTCAACATTGATGCCTTACTGTGGAATTATAAAAAGTAACATTTTAAAGTTTTGGGTTAATCAAGTCGGTGGATTATTTACCGTAATCCACCTAGGAACTACCCAACCAGCCACTTCTACGACCTTTAACGGGTCCAAATATGTCAAATACCAAACGATTGAAAGAAGTGTGGGTAGATGAGGCGTAGCAGAACAAAACAGAAAACACTCCTATCACCCACCGCTTTGTAAAAAAATCTTTTCCATCCTCGACAGCTACAACAATGTCAACGGTACGAAGAAATTCACTACAACCAAACGATTGAAAGGTTTGGGTCTTAACCCACTTGCCAACCAGTCAATTAACCACTTCTACTACCACCTTTGTAGGGTCCAAATAAGTAATTGAGGTAGTTAGGTCTGTAGTGATTGGTCCTGTTCACCTGGGTGCTCTTAAGCCACTGGGGTACTGACCCTCTGCACCTTCCCCAATGTCACAGAACTGGAACGAAGGTACCACTCTAAAATTGATCAGCCGAGCCTTTGACCTTTTAGATGATCACAGTGGTATAATCCTTTGCTTGGTAAATTTATTGAAAACTATTTTTTTGGTGGATTATTATCATTTCAAGAGATGTGTTTTGGAGTGTAGGCCCATACGCTATATACGGTGCATTGTCGTGGTTCTAAGAGGCAACCCTGTGCTTACCATTACAATGGTTCTTAATAGCTAGCGCAGAACGCCAGCATCACTATTTTAGATCAATCTACCGCTGAGTCATGTCTTGAAAGTCCACCGTCTGCCAACAGGGAAACTGGTTTGGCAAGTGACTAGCTGATTCCTACCAAACTACAATGACTCTGTCCCTACGAGCCTACTCACAGCACGATTTTCCATTGAAAATGGACATCACACTTGCTCCGAGTTGATATGATATTATAGAGAGCCTCATGACAACTTGTAGGTTACGTAAAAGAGGGGAAATAGATACTGACATTAACCCATTTTCAAAATTACTTTAGTTACACCTTCATAGTCATAGTTGATATCAAAACCCGCCAGGGTAAGTTTGTCTACTTCACTTTGAGTCCTAGCATTGTCTTTAGATGGTAAAGACAAGACCCTTGTTCCACATTTATTTATCTAGTTCTGGATGTCTGACTGTCTAGACACACAGGAATGTATTCTCTGTTTCCACCCACGACTCGGAACCATGCAGTCTAAATCTCTTCTTCCACAACACACACGTGTCCAATGTCAATTGTCGGCACCCTCGCATCCCACCAACAGCCTTCTGTTCAATTGCGGTAGCATGGTACAGGTGGTAGCGTACTGGACTGGTTCCACATTTAATTAATTCTACAAAACTGAAATATGACCGTAATATCGGAAGACAACACCCAACAACAAAAATGCAAAGTAAGGAAATGGATGTTATGTGGCGAACCTTTGCACTGTAGCGCACCCATGCACCGAGCACAGAATTCAGATAAAACTACAAATGTCACAAATAACGCTGATGAACTGGCAGAAGGAATTGCGACTGACTAGAGATTACATCCCAGAACTTGGTTGATAAATCTAAGACAACTGAGGCTTTTCTATTGACCGACCTTTACTATACGTAGGATTTATCGTCATACTAAAGATATAAGGTGTTGGCTGCTTTGATACTGTTTAAGATAGATATAGAGACTGATCTTAGATACAGAGACAGATATATATATATATATATGCAAAAATACACGTATATAGATGTTTGCAGGTTTTGCCGCCGATAAAGCTGTTTTTAAGTGGGCCGATTATAGATATATTAGTCTGCCTACTCACTGTTACTGTTTATGAAAGCATATCAGGGTGCGACACTGATTTCCAAGCCACCTAGCATTAAAAGCTTCAGACGAATTCGGACTGTCATTACTTCTGCACCCGATGCCCTCGTCACAAGTGCCCTCATCTCGTCTTGACCAACCTGACATTCTTAGACAAATTTCCCCCACCCACCACCACCGGGTCCTACCCGGCCGCCCTCATCTTGTCATCCAATATCTGCCCCTATGTCCTCCTTTTTGTCATCTAATCTTTATCTAACAAAGAATATTGGAAACTCTTCCAAATCCACCAATACCTATCTCACAATTATAATTTTCTATTCAGAAGATTTCTTTTAATTCGTGAGCTGAGGTCGATTCTTATCTTAGTTGTCATTGAACATTACATGTGTTCATCTAACGTAGTGATGAGTTACATGTGCTCATATATATCCAATGTAGAAGTTTTTTATTCTTTTTATTTTATTTTTTTATTGCACAAAAGTACATATAATGGCCTCTGCCATAGCAGGTATTCTGGCCACTCTGTTACCAACAGTAGTTATGATCAGAAACAAGTCTCTTCCAGTAGTTACAATATGTACAATATGTATAGGTTTGGGATGAAGTAATGATGTGGAATAGACCCAAAGACACTGCTCATTCGCTTAGAACTTCCAATTATGCATCCTTTATCAGTCCCAGCTTTAATCTAATATGCTTTTTATAACTATAGATTGAGCCCGTTTGAATCTCGTACGGGAGATCGCTCCAACATTCCATCCCGCGATATATTTGACTCTTCTTAAACATTGTACTACGAGGTCTTTCAAGTTTAACTATATTTTTATTCTGCCTTCTAGTCTTTGGATTATCTTCTGGTTCTATTCCACTGGAATACTTCCGCATATATAACAAATTCAAATACTGTTTCCTAATACATAGATGCTGAATGTCGCAGATATCATGCAATGATTTCGTGGATTGATCCCTGGCGTTCGACCGAGTACATAATCGCAAACCCCTATTCTGTGTCCATTGCAGCTTAGCTTGTAAATTTGTATCAGCACCCAGATCAAAATACCCCGGGTAATCAAAAATAGGAGATATCATACATTTATTTATTTTTATACTAGTTTCTTGTGTGATAAATTTTCTTATTTTAGCTAGTTTTAAAAGTTTGTAGTTAACTTTCTTCAGTGTTTCGTTCACACATTTTTCCCAAGAGAGTGTTTCGTCCAACATTATCCCTAGATAGTTATAACTCGAGCAGTGCGGCAGCTGGGTTCCTGTTAACAATACCTGATTTTCTTGTTGGTTATAGTTAATCTTATTCAGCTTCGCTCTGTTTCCAAAAACACATAGTTTAGTTTTTTTAATATTAATTTGCATCTCGTTTTCATGACACCATTTATGTAAAAGGTTTAGGTCATAATTGAGCCTATTCACTGACGATGAGTGACAACTATCGGATGTATAAAGCACCAGGTCATCCGCGTAAAATATGTGCGTGCAACTAAAACCTAGATCTTTGATATCATTAATATAACAATTAAAAAATAACGGGCCTAATATACTACCTTGAGGTACACCATGTCTAATACTAGCATAGGAAGACAAAGCATTGCCTACCCGCACTCTTTGCTATCTGTTTAGTAAGTAGCTCTTGGTCCATCCTAGTAGTTGGTTACTGACCCCTAATTTTTGTAGTTTGGACAATAGGATTTTATGTGATACTCGGTCGAACGCCTTGCCAAAATCAACAAACACGCACAGGGATATTCGACCCCGATCCCTATCTGTGTACAGAGTTTGTACTAATTTCATCACGGCATCGGTAGTGCCTCGATTTTTTCTGAATCCAAATTGCCCTGTGTCAAAATGTCTGGTAGTTTTGAGATAACTACTAATTTCTGTATGTACAAAGTCTTAGGTGTGGGTGGATACTGTGTATCTGAGGCTTAATTACTGCAAGCAATTCCATGACAATTATATGAGAGATTAAGTACTTTGCTGATACAACTACAATCTTATGTAACATCTTTTAGACCCCTCAATGGTACAGCATGTTGCCATCATAAAACCCCGGAACACTGGTTCCCTGTTCTACAACTATAAGGGATTCATTAGCATCCCCCTTTCTGGCCTTAGTTGATGCACAGTATTGTTTCACATAGATTGAAGTTGGTGGTATAGGGCACATGTCTAATGCCCAGATCTTCAATGACTCTGAACTGGCTGAAATGATGGAGGACAATAGGCATGTTGGCTCCATGTCCTCTCCCCAACGCTGATGGTGGCAGGAAGGCGCTGTATAAAATTTCCTCCTGATGCCGACGTCTTCGTTCTCAGGAGCTGGATGTCAAAGGCCTATGGGAGAAGTGGCTTGATGAAGGGACAAGAGATCTACAACTACCGCATCTCCTGTGACAGGTAGGTTGTGGAAAATACTTTCGGTATCCTTGCCAAATGCTTCCTCTGTTTCCTTGGGACAATGGAGCAGAAACCAGATCCAGTATGGGATGTGATCGAGGCTGCTGTAGTTCTCTACAACCTTATGCGTATCCGGTACCCGACAATACATGCCATCAAGGTCAACCATGAAAATGCAGATCACAATCTTGTTTCCGACCAGTGGAAGCAAGAGGCACACTGGGTAGATATTGTACAACCTCCATTCAGGCTCAACAGAGACACTATGACTGTCAAGGAGCAGCGTGAGTACCTTGAGAGCTACTTCAATTCACTGGCAAATGTGATGGAGTGGCAGGAGCAGATGATATAACTTATTGTTATGATTGTTATCACCTATGTAAATCATTTTTGCTGTGTTTATATTTCTCTGGTCTTTTCGGTGGTGTAGTGTCCGTGTAGTGTCCCTTTTCAAAGGTGAACTTGTGGTGCGTCTTTTACACTTGTTATGTATATACACTGTTGTTATTTATTTTCATAATAAAGTTAGTACTAATACTCCACAATACTGAGGTTAAGTGTTTTTCAATTCCAAGTTATCTAAGTTATTCAATTCAATTCTAAGTTCATTCTGTTTGATTCTAAGCTATCAATTCATTCCAATTCTAGTTATTTGATCCTGAGTTAATTCGTTTTTGAAGTTAGAGATAAGTATTCAACTAGTCATTAATTTCTACAGTTACTTCTATGCTTTCTATAAGGGAAAACGATGAGAGTGAACTTCAGTTTAGAAATTTATTAACAAAAAATATTGTAGCAAGCATCAGCATCCATAAGTACCATGTGCATCAGTGGCAATAAATGATAAATAAACACATGTGTATCACTTTCATCGCAAGGTAACAAAGGCACCTCAAAAATGTAATAACGGTAAAAATAGATAGTTCATTTCTCAGCAGTGTCACTTTCCCTTCTTTTTTGGGGGGTATGGTAAGTGTGGCCACCAGTGCTGAGGGGCTGGTGATATTGCTTGGAACACCGCTAGATCCAAATAGCAATGAGAATGATGTGGATCCAACCAGCTGGGTGAATGATAAATCCTCCAATAACGATTGCCTCTGAATGAATGTAGATAGCTGTGGATTGGTTGAGGCAGAATGCTGTTGTGTGGATGTGGATGTAGACAGCAGGCAGGATGTGGGAGCAGTTGGTGGTGGTGGACAGGCTATGTCCATAGTCAGGAACTGCTGCTGCACCCCATGCCTGTATTGGGAGTGCCACACGCCTGGCTGGGAGGTAACATGTATAGGCCACTGTGATGGAGGTGGCTGCCACTGATGTGTAGACTGCTGAGACTGCTGCTTCTAAAAATGCTGCTGCTGCTGAGACTGCTGCTGCTGCTGCTTCTGCTGAGACTGCTGCTGCACTCCACCTGGACCTGCCTGTCTTGCTGCTGCCAACTCCTGGCTGCTGTTTATCTGACATTCCTGAAGAACTGCCATGATATGCCGCTCCACCTCAAAACTGATGGTGTTCTTGTAGGCTGCTCAACTTATCGTGGGTGCTCAACTTTCAGGAGAAAGACCATGAGCTACCTGCAGGGGCTACATGACTTCCTTCAAGAATGTCTGAAGCATGGTCAAGTGTGTCAGGATCAGCCCCCGCAGCAGACTGTTGGCGATGTGGCTGTTGGAAGGTTTTCGTCCGACACGGACAGCTGGCCTGGACCATGTTGAGAGTGGTTAGATGTTTGCTATTCTACTGCTCAAAGTGGAATGAAGACCTGCTTGCCATGCTGTCTTATATATACTAAATGCAGAAACAAAGCTAACCCTGTCTTAACTCAACCTTCCAGACCTTAGGTCGATGTGAACATCAAGTGAAAGTCGCCTTAAGTCGACAGGCTTCATTACCCCATGGAGAGTGCATTGGCTGTGAAGAACTTGACATGCCCTAAGTTGTCTGGGTTTCCCAATGGGACCGGACTCAAGTCGATGGCCTCTGTGAGAAGTCCCCAACCTAAGCCCTTCGACATACGATCACAGAGCCCATTGACATAATGTGAGTTGAGGTCTGTGGCAGATGCCCAGTTGACTTGAGGCGAACCCTGGCAGTCATAAACCATGGGGGTGGGGGTTGCCAGGACTGTTGGGGTGAATTTTTTGACAGCCAGAAACTTTCTCTAGCAACTCCCAGACAGCCAAGTTGACCTCTGATTTACAATGCTGACGACATAAGCCGAGATAATGCAATGCCATCTTGAGGCTGTCGGCACTGTTGGGGTGATGGTGTAAACCTAGCATGAGGATTATGAAAACTTTGTGGAGAAGTGATTTTGATATTGGTTGATTTGAACTTCATTTCAGAATATTTTCTCACCATTTCTCACAAGCCGAACAAAGCCTTCTCTTCTGAGTATCATTAGGGCTTGGCCACATTGGTGCAACTCATTGCAACTCAGATTACATTCTTACCCAAACACCTATGGAAGAGTTGCATTCAGTCGTACCTAAAGTTTCTGTACTTTATTCCGCCGTTTTTCACATCTTAACTTGTGATGTTCCAATAATGTGAAACCTGCGCCCTTGTTGATGAGTTTTCTATGAATAGACCTTTTCATAACAATAAAAGGTCCACCTGCGTTGTTAGTGGATCCTGTGGAGACACGTCATGACTCATGGGTGGTTTTGTTAAAAGAAAAGGTAAATACTGCAGTTCTATTTTTTGCTCCTTGTGGCTCTTGCGTTTGATGGCGGATCGGATCGTGCAGAAAACAACTCACATAAAAAACACAATATTTAACACTCAGATCACCAACTAAACATTTTTTAACACTCACGACACTCGGGTAAAATGACCGAGAGCAGATTTTGACGTTTTTTTCTTGCAGACAAACACCAACTCTCCATGGAAAGGTTTGATCTGGGTCCATATTCGCCAATTGCAACGAAGATTCTGTATGGGGAGTGTGAAAAACTGAAGCTCAGTACATCGCTCTTCAAACACTGGAGGGTCATTTTATTGAAGGACACGCTTCCAGGAAAGTCACAATGCATGGTCTCTCCCTGGTTCCTGTAGCAGGGGCCGGTTCAAAACCAGTCCTGGGAGTTTCAGCACTCATACTCTTAGATTCGTAGCCTGACACGAACAATAAAACATATTCCATATCATCGAATTCTTATATGATGTGTGAACGACCATTGTTTGAGTGCACAAGCCTGCACCACTGACAGTGATATATGACTCACACGGAGAGACTCATGTACCTCCAGAAGGGTTTGTCGCAGACAATTTTCCTGAGATTATTTACTGGTACATAGTCTCCTCCTGTGACACCCCTTACACTCTATTCCCTGAGACAGATTTCGAGAAGGAGAAATTGTCGCCGTTCACACGGTGGGAATCATGTACTTCACAGGGTTCAAAATCTCATGAGATTTTGTTCCTTTGTAGGGGTAAATGTCGACATGTCTCGGGGAAATGTAACCCTACAATATAGACGAAGAAATTGTGTTTGAGTACAGAATATCAGCAGGATTTGTCTTAGATAAAACCCTGTGAGGCACATGAATCCCATCGTGTGAATCCCGCTTTAATTTCCCCTGTACATATTGTCAAACATTTTGTATGCTAGACGTGTTTGAAATTCTCAGGGCATTCCGGTGAGACTGGCATACCTTCTGCTGGAAATAAAGTGGGATTCACACAATAGGATTCATTTACCTAACAAGGTCTTTGTCTGAGACAAATCCTGCTGAGATTGTGAACTGGTACACAATTTCCTCATCTGAATTGTAGGTTCCATTTCCCTGAGACAAGTTATTTTCTCTGCAACGATTAGCCCTAATCAGGTACAGAATCTCATGAGATTTTGATTACCTAGCCAATAGGACATATAGTCGGCGACTCTATAGCAAGTCCATTTGTCTCACAAAAATCTTATGGGATTCTGTACCTGTTATGGGGTAATTTTTATTTCAAATTTTCTAGATTGTTGGTAGTGGATAAAGATCCGTTCCCCAATTAAACTAAAAAATGTGGCACAGCAATGGGGACCAGAGTAGCCCCTTCTTTTGCAAACCTCTTCATGGAGAAAATAGAAACAGAAATCCTGGGAAAAACAGGAAAAAAACCAAAAACATGGTACCGATACATAGATGACATTTTCTTCATCTGGGAGCATGGAGAAAACGATCTAAAAAAGTGGTTAGAGTCAAACAACAAACTTCACCACAGCATCAAATTCACAGCCGAATGGTCTAGAGAGAAAATTAATTTCCTTGACACCTGGGTGAAAAAAGATGTAGATGGGAAACTATACACAGACCTGTATATGAAACCCACGGATACAAACTCATACCTCAGGTACGAATCGGCCCACCCACCGAGCTGCAAACGTAGCCTACCGGAGAGCCAATTCCTCCGAATTAAAAGGATCACTCAAAAAACAGATGACTACGAAAAACATGCAGAAAAGAAAACTGCAGATTTCTTAGAAAGAGGATACCCGTTAGACCTTATCAATGAGGCCAAGGAAAAGGTAGCAAAAAAGAACAGAACTGACCTTCTGAAACCCAAACCAAAAAGAGACGAAAAATTGGATAGAATTTTTCTCACAACAACTTTCAGACCGGGCAAAAAACATGTCCAAACAGCTGTCAGAAAAAACTGGGACACCCTGGGCAAGTCAGCAACAACCAAACACATACACCGGGCTGATCTCATGATGGGATACCGCCGCCCGAAAAATGTACGTGACCACATAGTGAGTTCAAGGCTGAATTACAACCCAGATGAACCCCTGAAAGGCGAGAGCAGAACCAACACTCTAAACAAGTGCAAAAAATCAAACTGCAAATACTGCCAAACACTTGACAGCTCGGGAACTATCACCCAAAAAAGCCGAAAAATGGAATGCAAAAAGAATATAACATGCAATAGCTCAAATGTAATCTACTGCATAGAATGCAAAAAATGCAACATCAGATATGTTGGTCAAACCAAACGGAAAATAAAAGAGAGAATCCGTGAACACATGTACTCTGTGAAAACAAAAAAGGACTCGGACATCGGGTACCACTTCAACAACACCCTACATGAGGGCACCTCAGACATGAAGGTCTACATATTAGACTTCATATACGAGCACCCCGAAAGTGACAGAGCAAAAACACTCAGAAACACTATCGAGCATAATTGGATCCATCGACTACAAACTGTAGCACCTTATGGTCTGAATACAATGGACAACAAATATGGATGAGAGACAAACACAGCCACGTCAAAATTTTTTTAGTTTAATTGGGGAACGGATCTTTATCCACTACCAACAATCTAGAAAATTTGAAATAAACATTTCACAAGTCTCCCAATCCAGACTCGCACGATGACCAGGTACACCATATGGACAGTGAACATACAAAACATGACAACTGCCCACTGAGTGTGAAGGAAACAACCCCCCACACCCACATAAACAACACACAAAAATGCCAACATAGACAACAGGCATGACAATAAACACACACAGAAGTAGGATAACACATACACCTACCCACATAGATCCGAAATGTATCTGATGAGCCAGATGATGGCGAAACTGCACAAATAAATCAAGTTGGGAAGGGGAAACACAACCTACAAGACCACCATAACAGTGGCCACAAGGTGAAGGTCGAACAGAGAGAACACACCCCTCCGTTCAACCAACCAAATCCCCCAACCAACAGTGTGTACATGTAACCAAAGACAACCACAGCCTCACCCAATGAGGACGGTTTCAAAACCGGAAACGCAGAGAAAATGCGCGAATTTCTGTGGTTCAAATCACTTACCTGGTCAGATGTGCAGTCTTACTTCGGATTCACCACATGCCCCGTCATAAGATATTCCTATCACTTTTTCCTTTTGAATCCAGTCCTGTACACAGACCACACTGATCGATCTGATTTAGCTCCAGCAGTCCACAGGACGTGTAGCAAAACAGTCACTCAGTGCTCTCAATCTCACCAGTTACTGGGAGATTACAGCAGGTAGAAATAGGCGACATAGTCCTTCATTTCACTGCAACTTCAGTTCCGATCTCGAAGCAGACGGCACTATCACACATGTCGGATTCCAACGACGAACCGGCACGCCAAGGGCCATCAGAAATGGTGGTCGAGACGGCGTCGACATCGGCGGACTCCCACACCGGGACGGTACCGCCTCCCACGCCGACAACGAAGGGGACTAAGAGGAAGTTTTCTTGGACCGCAGAGCCCGAGGAAGCAGACGAAACACCAGTCGAACCGACAACCGTAAGTACTCCTTCGTTCAAACGCCATAGGCGCAACAAACAATTAAAATTAACTGAATGTCTTTCCCGGCACGCACGCCGCACAACGCTGGTACCTAACCGCGACAATGCGGAAAACAACGTGATATCGGCGACTGCCGGGAACAAGCTTGTACCAACACACGGAGTTAGCGACACCGATAATTTGCGCATTCTGATCGAACTCTCGACGGACTCGCCAAATATCGGATCCGCAACCCACGATAATGTTTATATCGTTAAATCTAAGCCGGATGATGTTTGTTTCGATAACATGCCAAACCAAATCGGTGTATCAACACCTTGTCAGATCGAATGCGAAAGCACCGGCGGTCCACACGCTGAATCCAAGATGGCGGCCCCCACGCGCAATGCGACGGGCGCCATTATCGAAGCAGAGACACGTCACTGTTTGGTATCTGGAGATGTCTCTCACTTTAACGGTTCCAAACGTGTAAACAACTCGAATTCGATCAATATAAACTTGGAAATGCTTCCCCTTACACGTGAAACGACACATACACGTGAAATTTCGGCAACATTCGGAAAATGCGAAAATAACGGCGACAGTCGAACCGAATCCAAAATGGCGGCTCCCACGCTCGCACAGGGCGCCGCCATTATCGCACACGCTAACGCCTTTGACTTGAACACTACAGACACTGACAACCATACAGGTCTAGTGAATCATACAGGGCAAGCAAATATTTCGAATGATAATGCACATCATACTTTGATTAAAGTGCCTTCAATACCTACTGAAAGTTCTGTAAATAACTCCAAGGAGTTAACACAACAACAAAAAAAGTTGAATTCTCCAACATTTGGGGAAACTTTTGATAATGCCTCTGAGAAATCGCACCTGTTGACAAATAAAACTGAAAAATTGTTTGACACCATGAAAAAAACTCGGAAATTCAATTTTCCGATTTCAGTCAATCATACCACTGCAACTAATTGTGATTTTTCTGCTTCCTCCTCACAGGCCCCCACAGACAACCGTTTGCCGGATACTGTTTGGGCAGTCTTCAAGCATGCCAGAATAGCAACCCTGGAGGCCATGCGTTCGGAGATGCGTGCTGAATGGACAGAGGAGGCGTTGGACGGAGGGTTCATAGAGCCGTGGTGCTACGGTCTGGAGAAGATGCCCCGGAGTTTCGACGGCACACCTCTGGCCAAAAAAATCGTGGAGATACGCAAGAATGCGGCTCAGGCTATCATGACCGAGACGGCAAAGTATAGCAAAGACCAAGCGGCTAAATACAAGCGAACCGCTAACGGGTTCATCTTAGGTGTTAACACGATGCTGACACAGGAAGAACTACCAGACATCGCGAGTAAACACCAGGAGACGGCAAAAACGAGCATGAAGACTCTTATTGCCTCTGAAGAGAAGAAAGAGAAGTCCGCGCTCAACACAAAGAGTAAGAAAATGGCGGCAAACAAGATAAGAGATGCCGACATTCAGGACCCAGCGAGCTGCCTGCAGTCGCAGTTCTACAAAAAACAGCAGGCAAAAGCCGACCGGGAAAACACCCAACCACCGAGTAACCAGCTTCAGGGCACCTCGGCTGGGGGCAGTGTCCTAGAACGCGGCCAACCCCGAGAGACCCACCTGGATTTTTCGGGGCGCGGCCAGCGCGGCCAGTACCGACCTCGCGGGCGCGGCCCAGCGCGCCGAGGAGGCCGGCGCCCATACAGGGGAAGGCCCCGGTACTGAACTTGAGGTACAACAAAGACTGTAATGAAAAGAAAGCCAAAAAGAACGGTAACATGTACAGGCAACTCAGTGAGGAACAAAAGAAACTCTCACTGACTGCCACCACTGCCAATAACATGCGAGAACCGATCAATAAAGAGCCGATCAGTGTTGAAAAAAATGTGTCAGTTTCTATGTCAACTAGCGAAATCTCAGGTCAAAAGATAATTAACCTGTCAAATCATGTCCTCACAAATGATGAAAAATCTATTCTAGGGAAGGGACTGAAATTCTGCCCAACCCAGAACTACGTAGAAAAGGGAGAACTAAGGAAAGACTTAGATACTTTCTCGAACAGGCTTAGAACCAAACAATTCATGGCTAAAATTGATTCTGAAAAAACAAAAAACAAAAAAATCGGTAGCCTACCACTAGAAAATGTTCTAACCAAAATAAGCCCATATGGCAACACCATAGATTTCATCAAAATGAAAAAACAAAGTCAATGGAAACCACCACCTGGTTCCACTAATCTCGAGACTTTCATAAGCAATACCGAAACCGATATTACTAAGAGTAGTATTAAAAGAAACAACAATCAGAATGTGAAAAGGACAGAAAAAGATGCCCTCAGAGACCTAAAACGCAACAAGGAGATAGTAATATTTCCTGCGGACAAAGGGGGAGCAATTGTAGTACAAAACACAAAAGACTACATCAAAGAAGCACATAGACAACTAGGTGATGAAAACACATATGAAAAACTAGACAAAGATCCAACTAAACAACACACAGAAGTAGTGGAACAGCTGGTAGAGGAAATGGTGGAAAATGGAGACATAACCAAGAAAATGGCAAAAACAATATTGGTAATGAAACCAAGAACCCCACAAGTATACTTCCTACCTAAGATTCACAAGAATATTCTGCCCCCCCCGGGGAGACCAATCGTATCGGCAAACGACCGAGCGCATTTCCGCATTGGTAGACGTTTTTCTGAAACCGCATGTATCAAAAATGAAATCATATGTGAAAGACACGACTGATTTCATCAACAAAATCGAAAAGATTGAAAAACTGGAAAAAGACAGCATCATAGGGACAATGGATGTCACCTCTCTATACACCAATATCCCCACGGACGAAGGTATCGAGGTAATACAGGAAAAACTGAACAAATGCAGAAATCACCTGGAAAAACCATCCAATGAATACCTATGTAAAGCATTAGAAACAGTCCTAAAGAAAAACAATTTCCAGTTCAATGGCACAAACTACCTCCAAAAAAGTGGCACAGCAATGGGGACCAGAGTAGCCCCTTCTTTTGCAAACCTCTTCATGGAGAAAATAGAAACAGAAATCCTGGGAAAAACAGGAAAAAAACCAAAAACATGGTACCGATACATAGATGACATTTTCTTCATCTGGGAGCATGGAGAAAACGATCTAAAAAAGTGGTTAGAGTCAAACAACAAACTTCACCACAGCATCAAATTCACAGCCGAATGGTCTAGAGAGAAAATTAATTTCCTTGACACCTGGGTGAAAAAAGATGTAGATGGGAAACTATACACAGACCTGTATATGAAACCCACGGATACAAACTCATACCTCAGGTACGAATCGGCCCACCCACCGAGCTGCAAACGTAGCCTACCGGAGAGCCAATTCCTCCGAATTAAAAGGATCACTCAAAAAACAGATGACTACGAAAAACATGCAGAAAAGAAAACTGCAGATTTCTTAGAAAGAGGATACCCGTTAGACCTTATCAATGAGGCCAAGGAAAAGGTAGCAAAAAAGAACAGAACTGACCTTCTGAAACCCAAACCAAAAAGAGACGAAAAATTGGATAGAATTTTTCTCACAACAACTTTCAGACCGGGCAAAAAACATGTCCAAACAGCTGTCAGAAAAAACTGGGACACCCTGGGCAAGTCAGCAACAACCAAACACATACACCGGGCTGATCTCATGATGGGATACCGCCGCCCGAAAAATGTACGTGACCACATAGTGAGTTCAAGGCTGAATTACAACCCAGATGAACCCCTGAAAGGCGAGAGCAGAACCAACACTCTAAACAAGTGCAAAAAATCAAACTGCAAATACTGCCAAACACTTGACAGCTCGGGAACTATCACCCAAAAAAGCCGAAAAATGGAATGCAAAAAGAATATAACATGCAATAGCTCAAATGTAATCTACTGCATAGAATGCAAAAAATGCAACATCAGATATGTTGGTCAAACCAAACGGAAAATAAAAGAGAGAATCCGTGAACACATGTACTCTGTGAAAACAAAAAAGGACTCGGACATCGGGTACCACTTCAACAACACCCTACATGAGGGCACCTCAGACATGAAGGTCTACATATTAGACTTCATATACGAGCACCCCGAAAGTGACAGAGCAAAAACACTCAGAAACACTATCGAGCATAATTGGATCCATCGACTACAAACTGTAGCACCTTATGGTCTGAATACAATGGACAACAAATATGGATGAGAGACAAACACAGCCACGTCAAAAATTTTTTAGTTTAATTGGGGAACGGATCTTTATCCACTACCAACAATCTAGAAAATTTGAAATAAACATTTCACAAGTCTCCCAATCCAGACTCGCACGATGACCAGGTACACCATATGGACAGTGAACATACAAAACATGACAACTGCCCACTGAGTGTGAAGGAAACAACCCCCCACACCCACATAAACAACACACAAAAATGCCAACATAGACAACAGGCATGACAATAAACACACACAGAAGTAGGATAACACATACACCTACCCACATAGATCCGAAATGTATCTGATGAGCCAGATGATGGCGAAACTGCACAAATAAATCAAGTTGGGAAGGGGAACTCAACCTACAAGACCACCATAACAGTGGCCACAAGGTGAAGGTCGAACAGAGAGAACACACCCCTCCGTTCAACCAACCAAATCCCCCAACCAACAGTGTGTACATGTAACCAAAGACAACCACAGCCTCACCCAATGAGGACGGTTTCAAAACCGGAAACGCAGCGAAAATGCCCGAATTTCTGTGGTTCAAATCACTTACCTGGTCAGATGTGCAGTCATACTTCGGATTCACCACATGCCCCGTCATAAGATATTCCTGTTATGGGGTAATTGTCACAGGGAAAATAACTTGTCTCAGGGAAATGTATCCCTAAAATCCAGTACAGAATTTCAGCAAGATTTGTCTCAGACAATCACCCTGTGAGGCTACGTGAATCCCACTGACTGAATCCCACTTAAAGCCCAATATACATCTACCGATTTCGGAATATTTATGTACCTTTGTTGGCGACAAACGGATGGTAATTTGTCTCAGGCGAGGCATCTTAATGGAATCAGCTATAGTCGGTAACTGTAGCAAAGCAGGGCAAGGGTCAGCCACCGATTAGTGAAAAACCTCCTTCAGTTTTTACTTTGTCGCCGACAAGTTGTCTTTTTGTGTTCCTAAATCAGTGACCAAAAGTTTATCAACATGTGACAAACCTAGTCGCCGACAACGGAACATTGGTATATGTATTTCACACGTTCTCCCCCAATCTGTGAGTCTCAGTGGTCTCATATAACACCTATTCACACGGGGAAGTACCCTGAGCCGGCGACTGTGTACCCTGTGTACCCTTTGTAGAGGTGTAGGGGTGAGACTATGTACCTGTTAAGTCGTCCCATGTGAATTGAATCCGCTATGTTACCCTGAGACTGTAGGACACCCCAATCTGTGAAACTTTTTACCCAGCTGGAAATTGTAGTTGACTGGTGCAAAGGTGTGAAGTACACCAGTCTCAGGTACATTTGTCCCATCGTGAGAATCCCCCTTTTACGTAATTCCCCTGGGACAAGTTCACCGACTCCTATACGATTTAGGAATTAATCGTTCAATCCTGAATCGGTAGATGTGTATTGGGCTTTACCTGTGAAAGGGAGTTTGTCTTATACTATGTACCGGGTGTCTTTCCGTGTGAAACCAATCCACCATTTTTCTTTGGGACTGAGAAAGAACAATTTAGAATTCCTTTTGGAGATTTTTGGGAGAATTATCGGAGACTGAGGAAAGTACACCAGTCTCAAGTACGTGGCTTACTGCTGGCAGATCCGTTGGTCACAATATTCACGTTCTGGGTGTAGGGTTTTACTTTAATGTATCAACCTGTGACCTCAGGCCTGGGTGAGATCACAATTTTCCTGACAAACGAGAGGAAGTGGTGCCTGTAGTCCTCAAAAAACACTTGTATATGAACAACTGGGCTGGTTACGATCACGTGCGCCCTTTTTCTCAGAAGTGCCCACACGTCCAATAATAACACACATGATCCACTGGACTGTGGGTATCTGTACTGAAAGACACCAGTATGGTCGGAACATGCTTAACAACGCTCTTCATCCATTTTCATCGGTGGGTGTTTAGCAAGTTAATCAGGAAAACGGTACCTAGCCTAATTTAAAATCCAACTCACAATGTGGCACACGCCCACTATTCAAACCCACATCAATTCTATATAGTTGGTTCCTAAGTTTCTGTCTTTAAAAGTTTATCAATGCATTCTTAAATCTTTTAGATGGATTGTCAAGAAAATCTATTCAGATTTCTATTTACTCATATTCCAATAATAATCATTCCATAGACCTTACATGGATGGATTCGAAGTGACTTAAGCATCAGCCATATTACTGCCAGTATTTGTTTGATATCATCCACGTACTTAAAACGTCACTGAAACAAAAGACCTCTGTCGCCATGTCCTAGTTGAATCCTGAGAACCTCCTTAGAGCCCTCAGATCACAGGGGTCATGGGCAATTAGTCTGAAGGATGTAAGTGGTTTAACATATACGCACTCCTTTGTCTCTATCTCAAACCATTTCTATTTCATAGGCCCTATTGAGGTTTCCCATAATTCAGTCTGTTTACAAGTTCTGGTGTTAGCTGGTTGCCAACATTGTATGGTGATAGACCTTTGAACTGTAACCCACAATTATCCAGTTTAACGGTTTTTATAAATATTCAAATTGGAAATCCGATGTCAGAAATCGAAGTTTCAGCTATTTCTACATATTAATCCAAATTATATTCAGTTTCTCCAAATATAAATGGGAAAACTATAGTTCATGTGGTTGTGGTCTGCCCAGTCAGTCGCGAGTGGAACTTGTATTTACCCTGGGCGATAATGGGGAGTTTAGTAACCTCTGGAGGGCGTATTGTTGTTGTTTTACTCTCTTTTGGATGACATTGAGCTGTGAAGGTATTTGAACACTGATAAACCATAGAGAATACATCCTAGACTGTTGAGGATGGAGAAACTTGTTTAAGCCTTTCTAGATCTAAATAACCTTTAATGTGTCTTTCTCCATAAGATAATATCAGTTCAGGGCTCTATTGTTCGGTAGTAGGCTATTGCTAGCTTTCAATATACTTTCATCCTGTTGCTTTCCTCTCGTCGGCTGTTGCCGATCCAGGGGCATATTGAATAATCTAGGATCGTACATGAATAAACTTTTCTGTATGCCATTTAGACACTGGGACGATATATCAAAGAAGTTTTGATAAGTCTTCCCTGAACGAGTTACCAATGTTAAGGTGATGGGCATTTATTCCAGGGGTGAGATAAATATATATTCTGTCTTAGCAAACAGACTTAGATATTACTAAACGATAACCCTTGCACGAGATCCAGTACATGCATGCTGTAATTGCTGTTATCGTTGTCTCAAGTTGAATATTGTTGGTCCTTCCCGGGCTATTACCGCTCTGTGGTAGGATTTACTTGTCTCTAATTGCCTATATTCATGTTTATTGGGCTCGAGTATGCTGCTGTCGGTCTTTAGCGGTCTGTTACTGATCTCTTGCAGGCTGTTATTGCAGTCTAAAAACGTAACATTGATCTCTAGTAGGCTGTTTTACTGGTCTCTTCTACTCATATTGGTGGCTAGTAGACTTTACTGACCTACCTATAATAGGCTTATATTGGTCTCTAGTTTGCTAGTAATTAGTCCTCAGTATTGTTAAATATGAATGGCTATGCTGATAACTATGTATAACAGAGGGACTAGGAAATATTGCCACCTTCATTTTAAAAGAAAACCTGTTTTAATAGTTCTGATTATGTAGACAAGAAGGCGCCAACGAGAAAGGCCCGTCGATACTAAAATGTCATTGTATACAAGGCCATGCAGGACACGGATAGCAGTAATCGTATCGTTATATTTTATCTACTATATCTTGATTACCTTGTCACATTTCTTACAGCTGTGAAGAACTATAAAAATAGAAAGTGATAAAGGAGCTGCCCTGTCTAATGAGGTATAATCAATGTCACCCTTCTATGATACCACCACGACCGACAAGCAATCAGGCAATTTGATGACGGCCGATGAAAGACTGCTACATCGGCTGTGGATTTAGGCCAACAAGAGCTATCATGTTGTTTGTCGGTTTTCATCGAACCAACACTCTGAACTAATCACCGGTCTTACATCCTTTACTGACACTAATAAACAAAACGGTTTTTAGAAATAATGTATGGATAATATGACTTATGAGCTAAACTTAATCCTGCATTATTATAATTGAGAGATAAAGACAGATTAATAATCACATTATCAATACCTAGGTAATAAGGTCCCTGTCGTAATCAACACGTAAATCAAAACTTCTATTCTAAATGACGAAGACTCAAATCATTTTCCGTTCAAGTAATCTTTTTATATCAAATTATTGTTTGTACGCCACTAAATCCTTTCCCTCAGGTTTCAGTCCATTGGTCTTTTTGCTACTTATGTCCCACAACTCACTAGTTATAATGGGGTAGGATGATGGCTGGTTGGTCCTACACTTATTGAGCTAACAAATCTGGTTTTGTCCTGTTGGTTACCATAGTGACAGGTGACGAGACATTACGTCCTATAATTACGCGGAGATAGATATGCACCAAAACGACCCAGACACACTCTTTATGAAATAAAAGACTCCCTAAATGTAGGTGTGGTAGTCGCATCTCAGTATCCCAAACAGATTTAGGTTCTGGTATCGTGCACACAAAGGACCAAATGTCATGGAAATAAAGATAAGGGGTCACCAACAAGCAATGTACTGATTCTTTGAATCATACATACATATATATATACACACATATACACGCACATGCAACATTTTTCTCGCTAACAGGATAGATATAGGTTTACCTGGGAGAGAAGAAGTACGTTTAGAAAATAGTGATACAAAAACACCCATTTCGCAAGGAAAATATATCAATTGAAGATACAACAAAATCTGGCTTTTAAGAATTTTGTCTTAACCTTTTTGCTTTGCTAAAACGTGGCGGTTCTTTTTGTCGCCATTTCACTCCATCAACCAAAAATGAAGAAAAATGTTAGTCTTTTTGGTCAATATTATTGAGGGAATAGCATGTGCACAACCACCGAGTTCGGCACACAGCCATTCTTCCACTCAGGCCCAATACGTTTACAAGTAGTTCGTCACTGAATGTTCTTCAGTGAAACCAAGCCCCCACACTCCTCATTCTAATGGTGGGTTTTGCTAGGTTTGCACCATCTCCCCGACCGTCCCGGAAATGGATTATGGCCGAATCGTAAGTCGACGTGGTGTTTTTTTTATGGGATTTCTTATGGATTTTGCCCACTCGGCCATCTACATCCCGTCGACCAAAGGTGACTTAAGTTGACTTAATATTGACGTAGGCAAGGAGACGGTACGGGTACGGTACGGCCACGACGACTTACGTTGTCAGCATGACAGATTACGGAAGTTTCCAGTCGCCATAAGTTGACTTGTCGTGAATTGCGGCAGTCCCGACGACATGCGACCTTTAAGGGATTTTTATGGGTTTTCTCCGTCGACTTACGATTCACACCCTCGTCGAGACACGGCGAACTCGTCGAGATACGTAGATAGAAATTGAAGGGGTTGTGGCAACTATGCATGCCACAGTCCCTTCAATATCCATAGAATGTAAATACCCTTGTAACTAAAACTTCGGAACCCTCAGTTACACCCCCACCCTCAGACATCTCCTCACCCCCACCCCCACCCACGGAAGGGGGTTGAATCCTTTTTTCCATTATTTCACATTTGTGTCCAGTATTTTCAAGGGGTACCGCATTTTCTTTGTGTAAATCATTTGGGTTAGCTAAGCTTTTTTTCACCGAATCCCCCCCCCCCTGCCACAAGTAATGAACACTCCTTTACCTCTGTATCATCGAGATCAAATCAAAATTAACGTCGTTGCCAGTAGTTGATGAATCATGTGAGACTAACTCCTGATAGAATGAATACATTTAAGGCATGTACTCCGGACGTTGCCTGGTGATGTAGATGCTTTAGTTTTCAAGGAGGAACATGATTATGTGATCTAGGATGGAGTAGGAAAACCTTTTTATTTTGTGGAGTGGCTCACTAGACCACAAAGCGTCTATAAATAGCAGAGAGAGAGCAATAATTTTGACGTCATCTGACCCAAGCCCATCCCTGTGTCACCAGGATGCCGTAGCTACTTCCAGTTATACAGAACAACATCCAAACCGGATACGTTTCTACTTTTTATATTATCTCTCAAGGCCATCTTGTCATAGGTAAAACATACAACTTCCGGGAGACCTATTGTCTTTGTGTAGTAAATGATGTATGTATGAAAGGGAAATGTGTACGTGTCCAAAGCTACATAATCGTACTTTTTGTGATATTACAGAATTAAATGTCTCTATATATTCAATCAAAATTTCTACTATGATCCATATTGAAGGGGCTGTGGCATGCATAGATGTCAATAGGATGTAGTAGTCAGGGTCAATGTTTGATTTGTTGGGGTTTGACGGGGATTTTGTAACCTATACATTTTCGGAAAGCTTAGAACCCCTAGATTTCAAAAATCGATGTATAGACCATTATAGCTAAAACGTCATGGTCTTTATCTCATGCGTCACGAAAGCTACGAATGAAGGAAACATCTCAATTATCTTATTTGTAAACACTATGATAAAGACTACACCATTGGATTTTGTACCAGGTGGAATTGTCTTCATAATGGTATTGAATAAAAAGCAATAGGTTATAAAGGTAGCTCCGTTTAAAAAAAATCCGTTTATTCGGAGTTATCATCAGATAGGCTGAGATATAGAAAGAATACCCTTACACGTAAAGGTATGAATATTATGATGTAATATATACTGAAATAAAAATTTCCATGTGCCTTTTTATAAACGCAAACTTTTAAACACTGAAACAAAAGCTGCGTATATAAAACAAATCAAGCGCCTCTGAACAGGCTCCTTTTTAAGCGGTAAAACCTGCAACCTAAATTCCAAGTACTCTATTCCGCCGTACAAAGACAATGACCGTGGAACATATAAGCGTTTGATAAGAATATTTGGCCTTCATGATTAGGATTATTGAACTTGCTTGATAATGAATTTGAAGCATGCCTAAAATGTGTTGATCGTTGCAATAACAAATCAGTTATAGTTATAGTAATATAGTTAAGGATCAAACAACTCAATACAAAGACTTCATATGATTCTAGGATTTTACACTTCAGAAACAGCAACAATTTAGGGTTTAAGGCTACAGACAAGGAGTTTTATGGCACTATAACACCTACTTAGCGATCTGGCTCTCCCATGTTTGTTGCCAAAGAAAGAAAACATATAATCTTCAGAATTAAGCATATCATCCAACATAATTATTTTAGTATGTGACTGATAACAGCAACTCAGCATCATAATCTCTCTAAAATAGAGTAAGATATTAGTTGTTCTCTGTTAAACGGTTCTTTATACATTTTTAGGGTCCATATTTTGCTGTATGTTTTTTGGTGTTCTTTTTTGTTTTCTTGGGGACAGGGCTGTTGTGGAGGCAGATAACCAGAAACACATCTCTGTTTTTTGTGGCCTTAGGTTGATTCTGATTTTAAAATGAAAACAATACTGAGACAGACGAGTGGTACATTCCTGACAGGTTTGTATTAATATAATCAGCGCGCAACACTGAGGTGTCATTACTACTACAGAGCTCTAATTAACATGTCATAGTACCCTTATGGTCATTTTTTCCACCATCATTCACGCATGCCTTTGCTATAAATGACACCCAAATTGTAGATGATCACAGAGGGCCATATACATGGAGGAAGCACGGGCATGAAACGAACTGAACCTGCAAACCCTAGTTGTAGGAAGAAATCGGGGAATAAAGGCTTTCTGAAACATCGGTCACAAAAGACTAGCTTGTGAAAAGCCTAGTTAGGGTTCCTAAGGTAATGTAAGACCGCATAGCTTCTTACGTTCAGAATCCGTATTTCCCCCTTATCAATCAGATGAACACGAGGTTCTCAGGTTTACAGATTGACAATAAATGATCCCCAAGGTCCCACCATGCCTTCACCATGGCTCTTAGCTGCGCATTGACTGAACAACATAAAGATGTGTATTTCTTTTTAATTCTTTTTTATTCAGGTAAGAAGATACAATTCACCCTGTAAGGGCGTTTTTACAAGTAAATTCTATAACAGACAAGACAATGATGGTAGAGTAATGACAATACAGGACAATACAGATAGAAGAAGTTTTAGCTACATGGATTATCATAACTAGTTGTAATACAGATATAGTTTCAAAACACGACCAATGCCAATTGCCAACCTAGAAGTTTTTGTCTCTACCAAGCTGTGGGGTTGTTTAGTAAGTATTCCTTCATGAAAATCCTATAATAGGAGTTGTCCTTCAACGTTTGTATGTTGTGAGGTATTAGATTCCACATTTTGTTACCTTGACATAAGGGAGAACGGCTGTATTTTTCGAGTCTAGGTTTTTCTATATGCAACACTGTTTTCTCTTGTGCTCTTGTAATTCTTGTAGGCTCTCTTACATTGGCAGGGTCATTTGACCACTGCTTAATCAACATCATTAATTGCACCATCCATCTATAATTTAATTGCCTGACCTGACATTGCTGATATAATATATCAACTGGTGTGTCTCTGATACTACGTGTTCCAAGAGCAGCTCTCATACAATGATTGAAGATAAACTTCAACATTTGTACATATATGATCAGACTGCCTAGATATACGATCCCAGCGTAATCTAATTTCGGCAGGATCATCTGTTTTAGTATTTTCTTTCTTACTTCAATACTCAGGGTATTCCTCAATAAACGTAGTTTGTTTAGCTTTTGTCTTACGTCCCATACTGTGACCCCTAGGTACTTCATTGTTTTAGTAAATTATAATTCTTCATTTTGTAAAGTGCATAGTGAGTTTTCTGGAATGTCAGGTTGTTTTCCAACCACATTAGTTTAGTTTTCTTTGTATTTATCATCATCTTATTTTCTCGACACCATGAAGTCAGCTCATTTAAGTCCTCTTGCATTTTAAAAATCGCTATTTCAGCAATATTTCATGTGAAACGCTGTCAAATGCTTTTTGAGCATCTATAAATGTGCATAGGTTGTAAAGTCCTTTATTCATACCACTGTGAATTTTTGTAGTAGAATATTGCCTGATTGGTCGATCTGCCAGGCATAGAGCCATATTGATTTTCATTTATCAATTTGTGTTTTAGTAGATGTGTTATTATCTGATGTAGTATGACTTTCTCAATTATCTTAGAAATCATAGGAATGACTGTTATTGGTCTCCAGTTTGTAAAGAGGTCGAGATCTCCGGATTTAGGAATAGGGTTGTATCAGGCTGGACGTCCAGCTTTCAGTCCTTCTCAGGGTCCCTCTATCGACCCATTAAATGCTATCATATTACATAGTTAAATGGGAGCTCTATACGTTCGGATCCCATTAGATTTTTTACTCCACCAACTTCAGCCCTACTTCCATTAAGAAACTAGAATTGAAACTAGAATTTACAGGTATCTTACAGACCTAAGGTAACAGGGCAAGTGGCTCCTGTTGGGGAGGTCCTCGGGTTCAACCCTTTGAGGGATATTTATATTGCAAGAAGATCGTTTAATCTGTACAGATGACCCCCTTTAACAATGTGCATGGGCGCCCTTCGTCTGAACAGTCCTTTTGTGAGCGGCAATGGAGTTGACACTTAGGAGGACGTCGATGAAGCCAAATCAACCATGTCTCCCAGAAACTAACCGTATGTCTCCTGCCCACTCCTAGTGATCCTATTCATCACCTCACTTCACTGCTTCCTGCACCTATCCTTCAGTCTGAGATTTACACATCCTGAGGATTAAGGCGGATGAAATATTGACTGTCATGAAATACTGCCTCGAACTGGTCTAGGTGTGTACACGTCTGTAGGAATGCGCGAGTATCGCATCGTAATATTATTTACTTCGCATGTCTCCTCTGCGTTGAGGTCAATTCTTGATGATATGAGCATTGACATTATGTGACTTTAGAAAGAGACCAGCCTGGCCCTTTTCAATGGAATGAGAGATGTTCAGATTTGTATAGGTATTCATTATCTTTCTTCCCTTTCAAAGGAAGGTTTCGGGATCAGATAGGTAGACTTTAGAAACTGGTCCTAGGGTTTATAGCAATTGGAACCCCGGAGGGCGATACAGCCAAGGTCATAAAGACAGACTTTCAAAGAGTCATTTAAAACCCGTGAGATCACCGGACACCTCAGTGTGTCTGGGTCGAACTCGGCCATGCATGGACGAAGCATGTTTTGTGAAACGCCCCAGATGTCGCTTCACTGTGAAACAGGTTACAAGGGTTCGGAATTTGTTCGTTTTCCTTGTGTGTCTGTAATAAAACACACGTTTACGTTTATCTTCAGCACATATATACATTCTAGGAGCAAATGGCAATTTATCATTAACGAATGAGCTTGGAATTATGAATAAATGAAAAGATAATGGTATGGGTTATATTCAGTCGATGGGTCATTTTCTGTAACCAACTTGCACCCCGTCAACTTGCCTATTCTGCAACTGGCTGTCTAAGATCCCAATGTATCAAGCACCAGTGGGCCATGATCAATTTTGGTCTCTAATGATAAATCATGGTGAGTTGAGCACGTCTATAGGGCATTGAGACACTAGCCCTGAACTTCTTTCCTAATGTCACAGTGTTTTCATGAGATGGTGAAGGTTAGTCTTTAGCAGCAAGTCCAAAGTCTAAGGGATCACTCTAACCTTTAGGCGGAGTATATGCGCGTGTGACCCACGTTCAAAAGCGACATATTCCTAATCTTTGTTGCTACAATCATGTTTATTCTATCTACATGATTAATGAAAAATGATGTAAGAACGGAATGATTTCAATAATGCTATCTAGTTATGATAAAATGTTAAAGAAGTAATACAGTCTTTAAAAAGTTTAAGATATATATGTGAATCATAAAGACTAGTCTTTATGGACATATAAAATAGTAGTCCAGTAAAATCTCACCAGGGGACCACGGCGCTCATGGACCAGGGACCAACAACTCAGGAACCTGACACCAGAGGGCATTGGATACCAGACCATAAAAGGACGGGCAGGACCAGGGATCGACCTCACTCTACAGGGATCCGTCACCGCCGGCCCACCACGCTTCAGATTTTTTTCTTGACTTTGGTCGACTTTTCAGTGACTTTTGTCCGTTTTTGGTATACCTTTTGGTTACCATGCGCAAGTGTGACACTTGTGGCTTGGACTACGATGGTCGGTCACATAGAGAAGGCTGTCCTACCTGTAAATTTAAAGAGTTACAGCAGACTTCAATACAGACCACAGAGGAGGAATTGGGAGCGGTTGGAGATAGGGCAGAAAGCGGTGGCGGATCCCCGTGGCAAAAGCCCCCTTGGGTGAGTAACCTTTTGTTAGAACATAGCAAACTAAAGAAGGAGGTCTCCTCTATTAAGTCTGATATACAGGTATTATGTTCCAGTTTTCGAGACTTTGAGTTGAGAAATAGTTCCGAGGAAGGTGCCGGCCAGTCTGAAAGGGTGCCACGTGGTAGCGATAGTGCAATGCCAAACGCATTCACCCATGAAATTGTCGGTCAAGCTTCATTGCCTCGGGGGTTACAAACCAACCCTAGTTTAAGACCTGTTTATCCTAATGCAAGAATATTTCTTCCACCGCACGTGCAAGGAAATGCACCAAATTGCACAGGCACTCATGCCTGTTCAGAGAAAGTAAAACGTAAGTCAAAATTCTTTTCACGTACTCCTTTTTCTACCTCCTAGTTGCGATAATCCAACGTTTGACCAAATCCTCAGCGCAAATATGGGACTATTGAGAACTTTGTCTTCACAGGGTTTAAATACGGAAGGTTTAGCAGATCATATTTCGTATCTAATTGACCGCAAACCTACCCATACGGGTAAATCCCTCGTGGAGTATGATTTAGCAATGCGTGAAAAAGCAGACAGTTTGGGCATGGAAGGTTTCGGCTATGGTGATTCCTTTTTAACAGAAAAGTTCCTTAATTATGAGACAACTTTCGCTTTCGTTAATCTTTCGAAAAAGTTAAAAGAATTCCAAGACAAGGTTGAAAAGAAATCAACCAATAAGCGTCAAGAAGGTAAGAACGAGGGGGTTTGCTGGAAGTTCAATACCTCCAAGGGTTGTGTTTTCCCTAACTGTCTTTATCGACATGAGTGTTCTTATTGTGGCCAGGGTCATCCGGTCCAGTCGTGCAAAAAAGGCTCAAAGGATAAATCAAACGACAAAATAGATCCTAAATAGGATAAGGTTTTTTCCCCTGAACGATTTGCAAATAAGGGGAAATATAATTATCTCGATGTATACGGAAATAACATTAGCACGGCCTGTATCGACTCTAATTCGATGGTGGGCGATGAAATATCATCGCGTGGACTGCCGCTTGTTTCCTGCGCAGAGGTTGTTCCTGTTGCCGTACAGGATCAGATAGAATTTTCTTCAAATGAAAAATTAGTTAATTTGTCTGATAGTACTGGTTTTTCTGCCTGCACGAGTGGATTGGATGAAACAACGGCACATGTTAATTTTTCACTGGAAACTACGGCTTTGAATGGAGACAATGATCCGGAGGTAGATACGTCTAGACCCTTCGTTCGCCCTTGTGGTGAGAGATGTGATAATAATCATTTCATTGCAGGAAGAAGAAACCAACTGAATATTTGCCATTTTTATGATGAATGTTATTCAAAAACTTTTGATATTAATGCAGACTATATATTTCTGGGAGTCAGAGATGGTTTTTCTATTGTAGATTCAACTTTCAAAGGTTCCTATTTTTCTTATAATTATAATAGTATTTATTCTAGTGAATACCGTAGTCAAATGAACGATACTATTGCTCAAGAATTAATTGAAGAAAAAATTACTGTTGTTTCAGATCCTCCCCAATGTATTCACTCGTTGGGAGCAGTGAAAAAATCGTCTGGTAAGCTTAGACCTATTACGGATTGTAAAAGGCCGCTGGACGATAGTATTAATAATTTTATGGACGAGGTTTGTTCTAAATTCAAATATCTTCATATAGATACAGTTATGAATAATATTTCTGAAGGTTGTTATTTTGCAGTTCTCGATATTCAAGAAGCGTATCGAAGTATCCCAGTTAATCCTGATCATCGACGTTTTCAGGGTTTTCAATGGGAATCTGATGATGGTAAAACTTTGTATTTTGAATCAAACCGATTGGTATTCGGTCTCAAATGTGCTCCTTATATTTTTACCCAATTGACCGAGTTCATTGTGAGATCAATGGAACGTCGAGGGGTGGATAGAGTTTTTGGTTACCTTGACGATTTTTTGATAATCGGTAACACTTTTGCAGAATGTCAAGAAAAACTCAGGATTTTGCGTAAAGTCTTTTGCCGTCGGATGGGTCTCCGAGTCTCAGCTGTCTGACAGCGTGTTGGTTCGGCGTCATTTCGACGAGAAAAAATTTCGTTCTTCCGCAGCGACACACACAAGTGACAGTGTCGAGCACCACCCGAAAAAACTGAAGAACTTACCTTCAGTCCAGTTCAGTAGCATCTAAAGCGAAATAAACGCTGTCACGATGCTGAGAGACCACAGAAGGACACAGTAGACGCCTGATGCGACATATCACTGTCGAAACTAACGAGTAAGACGGGAAATCTAAGTTAAGACACTTCCCATCACTGATAACCTACATAGAAGTTCACCCAATAACCACCAGTTGGTAGGGGGAATACAGGAGAAACGGTTCACAGCTCCAACACCAGTCGATAACCGCAAAACGCCCATAGGCCTTGCGACATCGACTACGTTAGAGAACCAGCGAAAACTCCGTCAAACCGCGCAACCAGCTTCAGCTAACAACGCGTCCGTAGCAACAGCGAATCCGCGTGTCGGACCGCGGTCACGTGACGCGGCGCACCAATCACGGTCGAGAAATGTAGGCCACGGGTGAATGCGAAACGGCGGGAACGTCTTGCCCGCGAATTCGATTCTGTCACTTGCTCGTTAGTCGCGTTGTGCCTCGTACACCACATATTTCAGCCAGCGATTCATCGCCAGCCCTACAGCAGGCACGGGGACGCTCCTACGAGTAAGTACCCGCAGTTTTCCGTTCATTCGGGAATTCGCTAAACCGCTCAAACCATGAACATGCAGCAAGGCGTACCGACACTGAAACGTCGCCGTGTGGGCAACGACCCATCGACCGGAGTCGAGGGAGCTAAATCGTACACCGTTTTTCAACTCGAAAAAGTACCAGAACAAGCCCCCAAGACGTCAACCGGAGACGAAGTGAGTACACCAAGTTGCAATGACCATGTTTATACTTGTACTGATAGGAATACGATGTGTGTTTCCCCAGAAGCTAGTTTAAACTGTCAAAACTCTCAAGCCAGCACTTGTAAACATAACAATGTACCTGTAGCTGTCTCCAATAGAAAGACTGTCAAAGCTGTCAGACCTTCTAGTCGTTTGAAAAAGAATTCAAATGACAAGCCTGTGTTAGACCTCAAAAGAGGTAGAATTACAGACTATTTCAACAAGTCGGGAAACTGTTTGGTGCCGGACTTGTCGAATAATCACCGCGTAAAGACTCGCGGTGACACGCCGACACGGACCCGGTGTGGAAAAACCGCCGGCGAGTGCTCGGGTACACGGCCGACCGACAGTGTCGACCCGGACGGAGTGTCAACGGCGTCCAGTGACGGCTATGTCGGAGATGTTGTGACAGCAGGCTTTCGCCTGACTTCACACACCGAACACGCCGAAGCAGACAGCTGTCGCGCCACCGTACAGGGAAGACACTTAGCGGTCTCCATACCCACAGACACAGCCAATACATGTGGTTTTTCAAATAAAACCGTGTCATTGAGAAGTGAGAGTGACACCACTCTAACTGATCAGGACTTAGAGAATCTAAATACACTACAAATTCTGGTAGACAATAGTGACTCTGAGATCTCCATAGACCCTGCCAAACTCGGCAGGACTAATAACAATGTCAATGATTTAGGACCAAATGTCAACATGACAAATAATCATGCCATTAACTTTGTCAAAGAAATAGCAACTGATGAACATGATGAAACACCTGAACATGATTCTGTGAACCGCAAGACTTGTAATAAACACACGATTAATACAGGGTCTTCATCTTTTCAGATCATTGACGACATGTTGCCCAGCTCCCTGCATCGCACGTGGCGAGAACTTAGGGACGCCGCGGGCAAACAAATGAAAAGCGAAGCAAGGGCGGCATTCTTCTTCGAAGCACATCGCCTAGACCACGTAGAGCCTTGGACGGTGGGGCTTGCCCCGCTGCCCGGATACTTGGACACAGATATCCGTAACAAGATCTACGAAGAACGCCGAGCTTCCGCCATGCGAATCACCAAGATGGTGGCAGAGTCCCTGAAAGCCAGGGAGGAAGTGGAGCTGCAAATCCGTGAGCAATCAATGAGGATAATGTGAAGCACCATGCTCGACGCAAAAATGGAAGAGGTTGAAGTCGACAACACTCTCGCTCAAGTGAGGACACACGCGGAACTCACCGCCAAGAGAGATTACCTCAAAGAAGTGACGATTCTGGAGGACCGACTCCAGAAGCGAGCGACTCAGGCTCCTAAGGCAGGGACCATCATGGACCCAAAAGGAGCGACTCCTGGCACATCCCACGATGGTGCCAAGAAACAGCCGGATTTTCCGAAAGCCCCTGCTCCGCAGAGCAAGAACAGAGGCCGCGGCCGTGGGGGCAGAGGGAACCGTGGAGCGAAGCGAGGCCAAAACAAGCCAGCAGCATCACAGTCTACCAAACTATAGACAGTAATGCATCCATGACCACCGGAGACAGTGCTGAGTGCACGTCTGACAACACTGTAACGACCCCATGTATAGTACAACCAGTAAGTATTAAACATGTTGAACAGTGTTCGTTTGTTTGTTCCTCTTTTGCCTGTGAAGTTTCGAAACAAAAAACTGACTCAGAGAATAGTAACCTACATCTCGTAGACCAAATCAAGGGGTCAACCCCCATGAAATATTGCAAAACGGGCACTGTAGTAAATCTATCAGATAAAGAACTAACCGATTCTGAACTTTCTCTACTAGACAAAGGTCTTAACTTCTGCCCGACAACCCTGAATGTCGAAGAAGGTGAAATGAAAATGGACTTAGATAGGTTCCATAGGAACCTTAGACTTAAGCAATTCTTTCAGAAAAAACCACCGACAGCGCAGAAACCCGTCGCCCAAACCGGAGACGAGATCGCCCAGCAGAACGTGGAAGGACAAATAATGACCAACATACCTGCTTCCGTAAGTTCATATCCTTTTGATAACAAAAGCCTCATTAAGGAACTTAAAGAAACCACTAGCTTCTCCGCCCCACAAGGGTCCTCAAATCTTGAAGGGTTTATAGCAGTAAATGAAATAAGCCTTACCAATGCCAATGCCCATAAAATCAAGGTTAAACAAAACATCTCAAAGGCAGAACGTGACTCCCTCAAATCTTTATCTAAGGATAAGAAAATCATCATTAAACCGGCAGACAAAGGGGGTGCCACTGTAGTCATGAACACCCTAGACTATGTCAAAGAAGCACACCGTCAACTCAACGATACCAACGTGTATCATAAGTTAGGCAAAGATCCAACCAGCTTCCTAAACAATAAAATAGCCGAGAAAATAAACCAGATGATAGAGGACAAAGAGCTGACCCCCAAAATGGGGGAAGCCCTAACAACTAAAGAAGCCAGAGCACCCCAGGTGTATTTTCTACCTAAGATACACAAGGGGAAGCTACCGCCACCCGGCAGGCCGGTAGTATCGGCCAACGGATGTGCAACAGAAAAAATCTCCAAATTTGTAGACTTTTTTCTGAAACCGGAAGTTCCACGTATCCCGTCCTACATTAAGGACACGAACCATTTCCTGGAAAAAATCCAGGAGGTGGGTCAAGTAGAGAAAGGTGATATATTGGGCACACTCGACGTAGGTGCCCTATACACCAATATCCCCAACAGCGAGGGGATAGAAACAGTCAGAAAGAAACTCACATCCAAACGCCTAGCCAAAGAGAAACCTGACACAGAAAGTATTGTAGAGCTACTAAGACTTGTGTTAGAAAACAACAACATTCAGTTCAATGGGACCAACTATATCCAAGTGAGTGGGACCGCGATGGGGACTAGACTAGCCCCCTCGTACGCGAACCTATTCATGGAGAGTCTAGAAGAGAAACTCCTAGACGGTCACCCATTGAAACCAAAGGTCTGGTGGAGATATATCGACGATATATTCTTCATCTGGAATCATGGAAAATCAGAACTGGATAAATGGGTCCAGCATCTGAATAATGCTCACCACAGTATCAAGTTCACGAAAGAGACCTCTGAAAGTGAGGTACATTTCCTGGACACTACGGTCAAAGTAGACTCAAACGGACGTCTATACACTGACCTATACTGCAAACCCACCGATGAAAACACGTACTTAAAGTACGATTCGGCCCATCCGGCATCACAAAAGAACAGTATACCATACTCTCAATTACTGAGAGTAAAACGTATCTGCTCCAAAAACAATGACTATGAAGCCCACGCAAAGACAAAGACGCGAGATTTTTGATAGAAAGAGGATACCCGCCAGATCTGCTGAAAAAATGCAAAGAAAGGGTAGACAAAATAGACAGAGCAAAAGCCCTGCAAAAAAGTACCAAGAAAAAGGATACTGACGAGAAAGTCTTTCTCATCAGCACATTCCGACAGGGACATAAAACCCTACCGGACCTGGTAAACAAAAACTGGGAGATCCTAGGTAAATCGAGCACCACCAAAAACATCTACCATTCGAAACTGGTGAGGGGCTACAAACGCCCCAAAAACCTACGGGACCACCTAGTAAAGGCTAGGACAGTGTTCCACCCAGGAGAGACAAACGATCCGAAGGAGAAATGGGACAACAAATGCACCAAAAAGGACTGCAAATATTGCCCCATGATACGAAAATCAAAAACAATCCATTCAAAATCAAAAGGCACCAAACACCATTGCAAAAGCAATGTCTCATGCAATAGTTCAAACATCATCTATTGCATTGAATGCAAACGTTGTGGCGTACAATATGTAGGCCAGACGAAGCGAAAGCTAAAAGAGAGACTCTCTGAACACCTGAGAAGTATCAAGAAAAAGAGCGGGATCAGCGATGTCCCAAAACACTTCAACATGCACGAGCATAAAGGAGTGGAGGATGTACAAATATATGTAGTAGACTACATATACCAACATCCACAAAGCAAAAACGCGAGCCGCCTACGAGATAAAATTGAATACAATTGGATTCACCGTCTCGGGTGCCAAGCACCAAGGGGGCTCAATACGATGGATAGCAAATACGGATAACAACACCCAAATGCCACGTCAAAAATTTTTTCTCGTCGAAATGACGCCGAACCAACACGCTGTCAGACAGCTGAGACTCGGAGACCCATCCGACGGCAAAAGACTTTACGCAATGATTACACATGTTGTTCTTCCGCAGCGACACACACAAGTGACAGTGTCGAGCACCACCCGAAAAAACTGAAGAACTTACCTTCAGTCCAGTTCAGTAGCATCTAAAGCGAAATAAACGCTGTCACGATGCTGAGAGACCACAGAAGGACACAGTAGACGCCTGATGCGACATATCACTGTCGAAACTAACGAGTAAGACGGGAAATCTAAGTTAAGACACTTCCCATCACTGATAACCTACATAGAAGTTCACCTAATAACCACCAGTTGGTAGGGGGAATACAGGAGAAACGGTTCACAGCTCCAACACCAGTCGATAACCGCAAAACGCCCATAGGCCTTGCGACATCGACTACGTTAGAGAACCAGCGAAAACTCCGTCAAACCGCGCAACCAGCTTCAGCTAACAACGCGTCCGTAGCAACAGCGAATCCGCGTGTCGGACCGCGGTCACGTGACGCGGCGCACCAATCACGGTCGAGAAATGTAGGCCACGGGTGAATGCGAAATGGCGGGAACGTCTTGCCCTCGAATTCGATTCTGTCACTTGCTCGTTAGTCACGTTGTGCCTCGTACACCACAAAACTCAGGATTTTGATCAATTTCCTGAGGTCATTGGGATTCGGTATAGCATGGCCCAAGGTGGTAAGTCCTACACAAGAAATCACATTTTTAGGAATTGAATTATCCAGTGTAGATATGCAGGTACGTGTAGATATGCAGTTAATTAAATTGAAGGATTTAATTGATTTATACCTGTTTAAAGACACAGCGTCTTATCATGAAATGGCTGTGTTAGCAGGCTATTTAGCTCATGCTAGCACAGTAGTAAAAGGTGGCAGAACTTTTTCTCGGCGTGTGATCAACTTCGTCACTTTTATGAAAGACAGATTGATTCATTGCAAGATTCCAGATTGGCTAAGATTGGACTTGCAATGGTGGAAAGGTTTTTTAAAAATATTTAATGGTAGTAAACACTTGTTAATTCCTAAACTTCATGGTTTGATAAAAGTACAAACAGATTCGTCTTTTTCAGGTTTTGGTGCAACCTTTGCTAATGATTTTCTAATTGGTGTATGGACTGACGTTTTACCTAGAGTTCCAGATGACCATACTCAATCCCACCATTGGTTCCATTGCCCTTTAGAATCGATAGACAAAAATATAAATGTTTTGGAACTTTGGCCAGTGATGGCAGCTGTCCAAAAATGGGGTCACTTATGGGGAAATTATCATGTTCAATTAATTTCAGATAATACTCAAGTTATTACTGCTATTAATACTGGAAGGAGTAGAAATTTGCAAGTTATGAATTGGCTGCGTGAGCTTTTCTGGCTTAGCGTTTTGTTTAACTTTGAAATAACGGCTAGTTATATTAAATCGGAGGATAATATCTTACCCGATTTTTTGTCACGTCATTATGATGTAAGGAATAAATCTATTATTCCACCATTCATGTTTAACCAATTTTGTTGTTATAGGTCTTGAAGGCGAGATGTACAAGTACCAACAGAGTTGGATGTCTACGAATACGTCTATTACACGAAAATGCCAATGGACACACTATCTTCGTTTTTGTCAAGAATTTAAATTTCTCCCATTGCCTGTGACTATTTCTGTCGTTTGCATGTATATTTCATACATGGCGAAGTCTTTTAAGTATAATAGTATCATAAATTACCTTTCAGCCCTATGGGTATTTCATAAAATAAATGGTTTCGATCATGTTCCAGTTGATCATTTCCAGATTAAAACAACTCTAATGGGAATTAAAAGAACCATTGGTTATACCGTAAAACAAGCGAGACCAATTCAAAAAATTGAATTATTAATGATATATTTCTCATTGAATATGTTTGTAATGGAAGATATGGCTTTTTGGTTATCGTGTCTTCTAGGATTTCGTGGACTACTGAGAAAGACGAATATTCTCGAGGAAGGTTTTGCAATTTTGGTAAAAGATATTACCTTCACGAAGACTCATGTTTATTTAAAAATTACGAGGTCAAAGACCATTCAATTTAATGATCGAATTTTGACAATTCCATTCTCAAAGATAAAGGATTCTCCCTTTTGTGTATTTCATTTTATATCAGAATTACTACGTATGGCTTCATTTAAGCCAGAAAATCATTTAATATCTTTCGTTAAAAAAGGAAAATTACAACAATCTACTTATGGTTGGTTTTCCAAAAAGTTTTCTCAACTGTTGACTTTGAACAGCCTTGACAAGGCTACTTCACATTCACTACGTAGGGGTGGTGCATCTGCTTTGCACCAGGCAGGTGTATCTCTCAGTGACATAAAAGAAATTGGAGATTGGTCAAGTTGGAGTGTTCTTTCTTATTTACAAAGAACATTAGAAAACAAGATACAGTTGGACAAACATATTGTTGATACTCTTTTTTCCCCTTGACTTCTGTTTGGCAGGGGGTTGGCAAGTGACAATATGACAAGTTATTATAATAAAGACCCCTAATCATATTCTCAGCCAAACAGAAAGTCTTGTTATATATATATTATATATTATAATTCAATATAATATTCATTGATGATATATTCATATACTTAATCTTCTATTCTTATCATCTTCTGGAACGTACACGGTTTATGTGAATCATAAAGACTAGTCTTTATGGACATATAAAATAGTAGTCCAGTAAAATCTCACCAGGGGACCACGGCGCTCATGGACCAGGGACCAACAACTCAGGAACCTGACACCAGAGGGCATTGGATACCAGACCATAAAAGGACGGGCAGGACCAGGGATCGACCTCACTCTACAGGGATCCGTCACCGCCGGCCCACCACGCTTCAGATTTTTTTTATTATTTATTATTATTTGCCAAGTGACAATATGACGAGTTATTATAATAAAGACCCCTAATCATATTCTCAGCCAAACAGAAAGTCTTGTTATATATATATTATATATTATAATTCAATATAATATTCATTGATGATATATTCATATACTTAATCTTCTATTCTTATCATCTTCTGGAACGTACACGGTTTATATATATATATATATATATATATATATATATATATATATATATATATATATATATATATATATGAGTATTATTTCAACCGTATATATGTATATTATCTCCACATCAAAATCAAATAATCTGCAACGCATATCATAGTTATTAGTAAGCCTTTGCCACCGCGGGAATGTCCAGTGGACAAAGAGGCTCAACCTCTTTTGGGGTTTAGCAGAGGGCCATGATCCATCACTGTTTGCACACTGTCAGATAAAGCCGCCCATTGATGGATCGCTGGAGGAGGGGGGAGGTGGTGGGAGGAATTCGAATTGGTGGATGCAGGGCTTTTCTTCCCACTGACCAATGGGCAGTGTAAAGGTGCAAATACGATAGGGGGTAGTGTAGTTGGATATCCTCGTGTTTTCAGCGTATCAGCTCAGGTTTATATCATGGTGTCATTGAATTCTGAAATAAGGACGGCAGGCAGGTGTAATATATATATAGTGCCATGACTGGGACATGAACCACACACCTCAACAGTCAAAGTCCAGTGTGTTAATGACTGCAATTCGGCATTGCAAACTTCATCTTATGAAAATTATAATCACAATAATGTGTATTTACTTCAGATAGATTTGCAAAGGTAATAAAAAGTTTAAGCGTGACATTTTTGCGATAGAACCGTTTTCCCATGTAGGCCTACCTTGCTGGATATTGGTATTGAGGTAACATGGAGAGAATGACCTTGCCATTTATTCACCAGCGGGCAATACCCTTGGCCTGATGAAATCCTGTGGCCGCTTGAAACTTTCCGACTTCCATACATTCTCAGTGATACCATGGGTTCTTTTGTTTTAATATAGATACCGAAATATCGTTTTCACACACACATATATTCTCGTCTTTGTGTTTTCTCAAATCCGACTGTAACGCCTGCATATTACATAGATTTGACATTGGTGGACATCGGCATGGCATTGTGGAGTCACTTTCAGAAGTGAGAAGGAGCCCCTGACATGGCGCCTTTCAATCTTGCTTTTCTTTCATTGCTGGTAACCCCAGCTGGTATTACATTCTGCTGCAATCCCTTTATCGGGCTACAATTTTGGCGTGCCTAGACTTTTGAGTGTCAAAGTCAGTAAGGCCCTCTTGTGACGAAATTAGGGTTGAATAATTCCTAGCAGGCCTTGCTCTATTCCTCCTACACTGGCCACCAGAGCAAACCCCTGCATTAGTTCTGGTAGGATCCTATCGATGGTGACCTTGATACGACATGGTGACGGATATATCTGACGTCATGGCAATGTATACACAGAACGTCATTTTTTATTGTGCATAGTTTTCATACAAGTTATGCTTTATACATCCACAGTACAAAATACACTATTTGATTAGAAGGAGGGGTGATAAGGGCTGGAGATGGGATCCTGCCAACCCCGAAGTCGCAGCACAGCGCAGACGGGCGGGTGGCCCATCTGTATACCTCACGTCATGTGTATTGTAAGATGGCGGCTGTCAGGCCCCACTGCACAGGTGAACGCTGCCGGCTAAACCCAGCACAGCTACTGAATGACCTGTCTCCCAGCACACAAAGAGACCCTTGTCCACACAAGCATGACCAAACGATCCACCTGGTAGGGGTAACTCTCATGCGGGTGCAGGGAATGAGGAGATTTGGCTAGAGTAACTAGAGGGTAACTCAAGGTCAAATAAATACCGGGCCAGGAGTGATTGCCGTGTGTTTGGATGACGGTCTCGGTGTTTACCTGATATTTTTTAAAGGTTAATGTCAACTGCGAGGATCTGGAATATAAATATCTGTAGTTGTTGTTGGTGATTGGTACATGTGACTTTTAGTTGATATACATATATGACATCGTTTACAGTGTTGTCTTTCCACAGCCTCACTCCTCCAACACCGCCATGTTGACACGCACTGACGGCCGCTCCCACACTCAATGGAATAAATTGTCCTTGATATTTTTCCTCATGCCACTCCGAATCTTGTAAGAATGGCCTTGAGGGTATAACTTCTACTAGTGTTGGAAGAATAATTAATTGTCAACACCATGGCAGTAAATAAAGATCTTGAAACACAGTAAAGAGCATGTATAGTCTGACTCATGGAATATTCGATTTCTATTTGTTGTTGCACCCCCTTAATGCAAGATATACCCAATGAAGGTATCCTGATATGTGTATTTATTATCCACCCGACACAGAGTCTCACTACTAAACCTATGGTGCTTACAGATCGCTACAGAGTAGAATACAGAAAGTTTTTTTCTGATAATTACTCGAAAGGTGAGTAGTAAATATATATATGTTACCCTTTCTACCCTCGCTATATCGTGCAAGGAATCAAACCTACCATACCTGATACAATTCACGAAACAGTGTAGTTGTATCTAGCACCTGAATATCTCTTTAGATTTAAAGCAAAGATAATGTTAGAGAATATTACAGTTCACAGTTTTCAAGAACCGTGAGCACATGTGTTTAATGTGCTACAGCTATCTCACCGCCATTTGCACGAAACTAAGATGGGAGAGACCAAGCTCAGGTGATAGTTTTCCTTCTACATATATAATACCGCAGGAAACGTGAAAACCCTATTGGTTTCGGTGTATTTATAATCGGAAGATACTTAGTATGCAAAGAATGTGCCCGTGTAATATCTGAAACTGTTTCACCATGTAACTGCGTCAGTGGCTGTTGATCGGCACTGTCCCGCCGTCTGATGTTTACAAGCAGAACCAATCCAGTCGATGGACATAGCGGGAACGCAGTTTGACATTTTCGAGATACAACCATGACATTTTAATTTCTTTTATTGAGACTCATATGTTATGGAATTATCAACAAATCAGTTTAATGGCATGCCCAGTGGTACACTAACTCGTCGCTACTGGGTCAAGGCGGCCGCTTACTTAACCTGACCAAAGGTAACCTATCTAGTACAGTCTGTTGTCGCCAGGGCCAGGGTGCACATGGTCATGCTTTAGGGGGGATCGGTCTGTAAAAGGACTAAATTCAGTCTGGACTGAAACCTGTTGTGCTACCAATTTCCACTAGATAGTTCTTCATAGGATGAAGTGATACTAGCCTTGAAACCTGGCCTATTTACTCACATATTAGGCCAGATTGATATTACTATTTTATGGTGCATTATGGTATTACTAATACAATAATAATAAATCTCTCATTTATTGTCCTTCAAATGGTTCTCCACAAGTGCCCGCTCATCATATCTAAGATCAAGATACACCTCCTGAACACTGAGATTCAGGGCTTTCCTTTGAATATACATATAGGAATAATGGAGGAATAACTTATTTAGATTTATCACTTGTTTTCAAAGGAATTGGCCTGGGCCCACACCCTGGTTCATGGCACTTGCTCTGGCAGACACAGTGTTTAGTTCAATCATTTGCTGATAGGTTATAGTACTTTAAATACAAAAAAGACTATTTTAGCCAATTAGAGAACACTTTGAGCTTCCCTTTAGAGCTGACACGAAATCTCTATGACCAAAACAAGTTGATCAAGCACCCATTTGAAGGAAACGCTTATTCCACAAACATGGTTGAATCAAACAGGTTCGTGCCTACACCATTGTAAAGAGCATATATATAGAGGATTAATTTGATGTACATGACATGCCATAGTTTGATAGGTTTTTAAGGTTGGCATCTTGTAAAAGCTACATTGAAGAACTGACTTTGTGATCCTCTCTTTCATTTGCATGTATTATTCCAATTATGGATATAAATTCAATTTTTCATTCTCGTAGCTAGGGCATGTATGACATTGATGATGGGATTTAATAAATAAAGATAGCTTGCAACATGTAGATAGAAAAATAATATTCTGTATAAGGAATGATTATGTCATGTGATGTATAGGTAGCACACCTAGTGGTAGATGGTGGACTATATAAGAAGGTAGCGCACTAGGTGCTGGACAGTAAGAAGGTACCATCTGGCTGATATTCAGCTGAGTAAGCATTAATCGCACCGGAACAGCACTATCACTCCTGGAGGCGCTACAGGCCTCATTCCACCTGGAGTATGGTTGCCTAGTGAATCTTGTGTATGGAGATCAGCTGACTCTGTGAGTCTAGGACAACCTAAGAAGCGATTGGAAGATTATCTAGTTTGGGCAATGTTACTATCACTCCTGGAGGCGCTACAGGCCTTATTCCACCTGGAGTATGGTTGCTTAGTGAATCTTGTGTATGGAGATCAGCTGACTCTGTGAGTCTAGGACAACCGTCTGTCTGTGGACTGGATTCGCATAATGAGAATACACAGAGCAGAGACACTACCATAGAATGAACACGGGAGTAAGTAAGGAAGGAACATTACAGATACTCTGAGTGGAAGGGAGTGACTAGAAACATCTAAAATCATGAACTCAATTTGGATCATTTATTAGGACTGGATAATTGAAACATTTGAACATGAAGGTTTGAATTCTAATGGAGTTGGTTATGTGATTAACATTGATTGATGAGTTGAATTAAACTGCTTCAGAATGCACTTATTATGACTCATTGCTGCTATGCATAATAGCTAATTACCAAACCTGTGAAATCCTGTGGTTGAAAGTAGTTCATTAAAATAGTTGTCAAAATTAATTATCTCTCGTTTATCTCTGATTGGATGGAGTGTGAAGTTACCATGCCCCTTCGGCCACAACATACTAAGGTTGCTCTATATAGTAATAATTACCTAAGAAGCGATTGGAAGATTATCTAGTTTGGGAAATGCACTATCACTCCTGGAGGCACTACAGGCCTTATTCCACCTGGAGTATGGTTGCCTAGTGAATCTTGTGTATGGAGATCAGCTGACTCTGTGAGTCTAGGACAACCGTCTGTCTGTGGACTGGATTCGCATAATGAGAATACATAGAGCAGAGACACTACCATAGAACGAACACTGGAGTAAGTAAGGAAGGAACATTACAGATACTCTGAGTGGAAGGGAGTGACTAGAAACATCTAAAATCATGAACTCAATTTGGATCATTTATTAGGACTGGATAATTGAAACATTTGAACATGAAGGTTTGAATTCTAATGGAGTTGGTTATGTGATTAACATTGATTGATGAGTTGAATTAAACTGCTTCAGAATGCACTTATTATGACTCATTGCTGCTATGCATAATAGCTAATTACCAAACCTGTGAAATCCTGTGGTTGAAAGTAGTTCATTAAAATAGTTGTCAAAATTAATTATCTCTCGTTTAACTCTGATTGGATGGAGTGTGAAGTTACCATGCCCCTTCGGCCCTTCGGCCACAACATACTAAGGTTGCTCTATATAGTAATAATTACCTAAGAAGCGATTGGAAGATTATCTAGTTTGGGAAATGTTAAGTGGAGAGAAAGGACTTTAGACAGGGTATTCTTTCAAGGTAATAAGGTTTACAATTAGTGAGCTGGCGATTTCGATGGGATGACTACAAAGTAAGTCTATTGAAGATTCAGAGTCCCCAACATTGGTACAAATCGTACTATAGTCTAGCTCTCCCAGTTTATAATTCACCTTTTAAAAAGTTATCTACTTCCAGTCTTATAACAAAATAGCCAAGGCAAAATATACGAAAGTGGACAAAACTAGGGACCTTTAGAGCAGATATACAATGTTCTCTTAGCAGTACCATTTTGCCCCCAAGTAGGTGTCCTTCACCACTGGAGATACAAAATAAGGTGTTCCTAACTACTGTAGGTGTAAAAGGAAGTGAGTGATAATAAGGCACTGTCACAGCTCTAGCCTTTTTTTAATATATGTGTATCCATAGGGCATTTCATGTCTTGATAAACATGTCCTGGACTTTATCTTTCAGTCATCGTAAACTGGGATGAGTGTAGAGAGACATGATAGTTGTTTCAAAGAAAGCTGAGTTTTGCAAGCTCAAAGAACCAGTGGGTCGTTAGATTTTGAAGTGTCTTGGGGGGGGGGGGGGAAGGCAGATAACGGAGACCTCCACCGACGTCAATTCCAGTGAGAGCTCGCCAATCGCGTTTAATTACCCAATCATCCATAAGGAGAGAAGTCACCTTACCGGTATTGTTTGATTCATCCCAAGACAGAATAAGCCCAAATGACACTTTAGGGACGACTTGAACAAGGTTTTGTAATCACTACAGTTGACGCAATGTAGTTTTACTAATTTCTTCATTCACAATCATTATTAAATCTAACTAAATATTTCAGACATTTGAGTCCCTATAAACATATTTATACTGGTTTATATTGATAGATAAGGCTGTTCTTCTTATTTCTTTTCACCCACGACACCCAAGGGGGTGTCGCCCGCCAGGAGATGTTAATAACATTTTCTATGAGGTATCGTTTCCCGATGATAAATTATTAAATACAAATGCACAATACCTCGTCTATTCCCGTTGTCCTTCCCCACGATAAATCAAATTATCAAAAACAGACCATCCTACGACCTCTCCTCAGGCTTTATAGAAAAATAAACGGCCCCCTGAGTCCTAAAAATGTGCACCAAATACTGACGCTATCTTGCAGATACTCCTGTCATCCGCCTTGAGATGATTTACCACAGAAGAAACGCTAACTATTTTCAAAATTCAAAGCCTGGATAGTTATAAATGAATCAATTTACAAAAGAAACTTCTCCCCGCAAGTCCCCAATACTCATATATATGTTAGAACTGATAGTGATTCAATATATGATGTTAAATCACTCCTGCCAACTTATTTTAAACGATAAAATCTGATAGAATTGCTAAGGGAGTGTCAATAGCCATCTACGGATATGAATATTGATAGTTTTCTACTTTGCTAAATGATATTGCATACTATATTAAAGAAGAAACCAACAAGTTTTGGTCAAAGTCGTCGTTCTCCACAAGTTTGATGCGGGGTGATATGAACGAGGCGACAGCCGAGTGAATATCAAGTAGCGTTGAAACGAGTTGGAAAATGACTTCTTTGACCAAAACGAGTTGCTTTCTGTATTTGTCTCACCCCTATACACAGGATGCCATGGAATGGATGACACACAGGATATAGCCCATGGAGAACGGACCGCAATACTCGTAGGGGCATGGAGAACGAAAACTCAAAGTTAAGCATATGGACATTTATTCCAAGGGTGAGATAATACTATATACCGGTGCACGAATGTATCATTTTTACGCAATAGCAGAAAAGATTCCGTTTGGCCGCACCATGGCGTAAAATATTTTTACTACCCACCGTACCACGTGATCTGTTGACATTATCGGAAAAAAACCCCAAAACAAGTAGTAGCAAATACATACCCAAAGAGGACATTATCACCTTAGAATATATGAGAAAACGACCCGCTCGTACACTTGAATTCGGAGCAAAAGTTGCTATATGACATCATTACTACCGCTCACTCTCCCAGCAGACCATTCGTGGCGCTTGCGCTTACTTTGATATCTGCTACAACCCCCGCTATCACTCTCCATAACAACGTTCTGACATCATCGCGAAGGCGCCGCTAAGCGGATCACCCATGAACTATCGATCAAGTTGAATGTTCGGCGATTCATACGTGCCATGCTTATTTCGGAGGTTGAAATAGGTTAATAGCTTAAGTACAAAAATCGAATTTCGGTTTATAGTAATAAAGAGACATAGTGAGTGTACCTGAATTACATCTGTTCCTCGATATTTTGGTCAGGAATACTCACCTCATTCTTCGAATTCGGTGAGTATTTCTCACCAAAATACCTCGGAACAGATTCCATTCAGTCACACTAACCATGTCTCTCTATATTATAGATCGATTATCAAAAGATGAATCTTTCTTCTAGTATTCAACTGAAGATAATAATTTGGATCTTCTCAGAGAGACTTCCTGGATATATTTCATCTGAAACGATATATTCATAAAGCTATTTATTAATGCTCGGATTTTCTCATTTTTTACTGTAGTTCCTGAGTGAATCAAATCCGAATACTCCATTTATTTTGCTTTGTTACACTTATTGATACCTCACTTTAAACGAAATCCATCAGTTTTTCTGGGTTTAAATACTTTGCACTGACACACGCCCAATGATTCATCTCGAGAAATACCGAAGTAGTGAAAACTACAATGTGGATTTTCCTATCATCATAATCAATCCATTACCTATTCATCAATTGCTAAAGACCGATGGAGGAATGATAAAAACAGCTCTTGTTGGATCAGGTTATCGATGAATTGCACACTTTCTCCGATGGTGAGATTGTGGTGGCCCCATGCTGTAATGTAAAACATGTATCAGAACTCACACAACATGGTGAAGTCATTCAACGTGGCTACTATGACAATAGTCATTCATATGCCTATTCATACAGAGACCGCCACACAAGTGCCTCTTATATTAAAACTGTTGAAAGTGTGCCAACAACTCTGCCTGTGGTAGTTTCCCAGGGTAAACACTACTGTACTTCACAATGACATCTGAGCAGGATTTCTCGAAAACATACCTTCATTTGTTTTGGCTTCAAATCAACACGTACCCAGTATAATGTCTCCAGATTGCAGGGGGCAATGTTTCAAACAGATACGATTTCGTGCCAATACATTTACTCACAAGCCATGTAAGGTATATATTCGGTTTATTGGGTTTATCTCTGTTATGTGTGAAGTGCTAGAGGTAATATTAACATTTGGTAACATAAGTACTCATTAAAAGCAGTATTAACGCTTGAGGCAGGCAGTGTGTGGCTTGGCTGGTGGTCAGCAGTCCAGTCCGCTGCTCTCCGATGGAGACCAAACAAGCCTGAAAAGTCCAGACTACTGATCCACTGATCCTGTGATCAGGGCAGTGAGATCTACTGGGCCGTTGTGGTGCAGATGGCTCTTTCTTGTGGTAGAGATCGCTCTCCCTCATTTCAGGGGATTGGCAATCGACAAAAACGGCCACTCCAGTGCCCGGAGCGCCGGTGTAAAGCGAAATTAGACCTGTGGTGATGAATATTAATGGCCGTTCGAGCTGCGAAACACCGCATTGACTTCTTATCTGTCTACATGAGAATAAATGGATCATTATTTAAGTTGAGATAAAAACGCTTAGTACTAACTATCGTCACTACTATCAAACACCTCGCAGGAGTACTGCAGATTCCGTTCGTCACTGAGTGATCAAAGAATATTAATACGTCCCTTCATGCCACGTACGCCTGTCATACTCAATAACAGCTAGGAACAGATTCCATTTAATCACACTAACTATGTATCCATATATTATCGGGATTCATGATATAACAATACATTCTCTATAGGCATTACCTTTTGGAAAGTTGTTATTTACCATTTATTAGACTTTTATCATGATACATGACGTTTTCCATATCTTAGTCCCTTACATGCACCTAGATATTATAACGTAACTATATAAGTATGTGTATATTGCATGACACCGATTCCGCTTTACGTACCCATTCGTCCCACCGCCCCACCGCCCATCCGCCCACCTCTGCCCGCCCGCCCACTTGGCCGCTGGTTAACATGCCCGGCCGTACACCCGATCCCCTGCCCGCAGCCCTACAGGACACCCAAGGTGAACTCAGGAGGGAGATCCACAATGGACGTTCATCTAGGATTTCTGAGCCATGGGGATTATCGTTCGGTATGGGCCTACAGTTCCCACATGGCAGCATGAACGAAGTCACATGAAGACCAGTAACTCGTGAACTAATTTTAAGATATATACAACAATTCGACTAATTATCACACCAAATGGCTATAGCATCGACTTCCGGTAGCCTAATCAGCTATACACTCTTTCTTATCCAGTACTTCACAATGGAAATATTGCCAACTCCAATAACATGTGAATAATTAAGAAATCAGAAACGGTTATCATGTCAGTCATGTGTCCAATCCATTCAGATCGTATTTCAGATTGCACACGAGGCAAACCAACTAGCGCATTCCCCGGCTCCAGTTTACGTTTCTGTGTTGGTCTATACCAAAACGCCACCTAGTGTTAAGCCTTGTAGGAAACTTTGTATAGATTGTGTGGTGGAAGGTACAGTCTCTGGTAGAGGACACAACTGGTGTGGATTATCGTCACCTGCAGTAACCGCGCACAGCGGCCAGGTAGAGAATTAGATACGTAGAACGTAGACCGGTCACCGAGCCGAACATGGCGGAGGTGAGGCGTAATGTGACACACAGCGTCTACCCGTCATGCTAGTTTCTCCTGATACATACACCCTTTTCGGATTGCCCATCTGAGGAACGAGACAAGATGACGGCCGATGCCATATTTGGTTTACCAGAGAAGACAATGCACAAGATCTGTGGAAGGTGATTCAATCATGAAGCCTAGATAACCCATCTATATTCACCTCCCACTGTGTATTTATTTCCGATATTTTGATGAAAGGTTAACGGAATCTGTATGGCTAGCTTTAGTCTCTGATCTGCACGGAGAATTGATAAGTTGATACCTGGTATCAAGCAGGAGCCTTGCCAAGTTAATTTCTTTTTTGAATCTGTGTCACAGCGAACGGAAGGAGTGCCCAGATTGGATTTCACAAGCACCAGGAGATATTGTACAGTGAATACAGACATCATCCTATTGAGGATTTCTGGCTAAAATTCGTGATTAAATGCGAATGGAAATATACCACCCAGCAGTGCCGTTGGACTTAATATGACACACGTGAAGCCATTTTATAAGCGACGTAAGACCTAAGGACCACACTACGTTAGGGTTTGAACACTTAATCATCTTAGCGCTCCTGTACTAATAACAGGAACATGTATATGGTCTGTTAGATAATTGGTTATGCAACTTCGATTTTCGATCTGCGTGTTATGCTAATCTGTAACAATTTCATGTCGCTTCATCTCAGATGTACTGTTCCATCGTGGTATATCCCAGACTGTTGTTCTGACGTGAATCCCTCATACAATATCAACCGTTAGTTGATTTAGACATCATCAAAGACCCCTACGATAAAATATCAATCATCAAAGGTGATATTCAGCATTTGTGCGGACCTGCGATATAAGTCAAACGATATTCATTAGTACTTGCCGTGAGACCGGATATAACCCATAAGACAAGATTGAGATGTTACTAGCTTAAGTGAGGACACAGCGGTGCTCGACCGACCATGCCGGCACACAGCAGGAAGCGGAGGCCGCGGCGTCTGGAGCCGCTGTCGCCGCTGGACGAGGAGGAGATGCACGTCACCAACACGGAGTGGCGCAGCATCCGCGACGACGATGACGTGTACGACGACGACGACGACGACGACGACGCGTCACTGGGCAGCAGTCTCTTTGGGTAAGTCCGCCGACTTCTGTGTGTAGGCGAAGGGTGAGAAGATGCTTCATCTTGCTGACACGAGGTGACTTCCACATTGATTCCAATTCTCTCTAAAGGATGAAGGAAGTATCGAGCCTTTATAACCCACCAGGCCGATGGTGATTGGCTGTTAATTAAAGGGAAATATCTTGGCGGTACTTAACAATAGAGCACATACTTCCGGTATGTGAATTGATATTATTGGGGTTCAGTAATCATCGTTCTCATTGAGATATTGGAAATACACCATGGCCTTATTTAGAATTCCTTCTCATTTTCGAATATATATATATATATATATATACATATTCGAAAGTGCGAAGGAATGTAGATAACATTTACACTGCAAATCAAATACCAATGACTCTAATTCAACCATGTATCTCGAACCATGCATTCGAATTCAGGTTAATTCACTGAAGCATCACATATACAGTTAACCTCACTTGCTCAATGAGTCTATACTTGTACAATGCCATTTGATTTTCGTTTGTACGTGGTTCTGAAATAACCGGGTACCATGCGATGGGAATATGTGAGCAAAGGTGTCTAAAAATATCCATTGGGAATCGTATCATTGTCTATAAAGGCTGTGACAACAACATTTTCTCGAACCGCGGATTTATACATCCAAACGATCGTGAAAAGACAACTTACTGTGACAACAAAATTGCCTTCACCTGTAGATTGGGTCTAAAGGCTGGGATGCTAATGACACTTGAGGATAAGAAGAATTCATGGTGCTGGGAGGATTTGTACTAGACCAAATTCATTTCATTTCTCCCCGATTGAAGAGGTTCAAAACTTAATTCTATCATGAGTAAATAAAATATAGAGTACGATGTTGAGACGCAAGATATTCCCCTCCCATGCACTGGACTTTTCATGTTTTCAATAGGCAATCTATGCATATTCCTGGCTATTATGTACCCGCCTAAATAGATTGGATTTCACTTGAATAACTATTCCCACTGATCTTCATCGTGTTCTTATGAATCAAATCAATCAGTTTGATTACTTTTTGTCTATTTACTTTTACTTTGTTATTTTAGTTAACGATTTGTGATTGGGGGGATAAGTGTTACTGTCTGAGCAATTTGTTATTTCTTTTCATCATGGATTCTTTTATAACCTTTTGTTCGATTTCGTTTCATATTCTTCATTTACGTCATTTCACATTGTTAAGTCGCATTAATACAACATAAGATTCTTTATGGCTAGAAACTGTATGCAATTCATGTTCCCACACACTAATTAAATGGTTTCTTGTGATTTTATTTCTGTTGTATGCAATCCGAGTCGAACTAAGAGAAGTGCTGAAATAATGAGCTCTCATTGATATTTCGTGGTATAATTGTACATCGGTCGACCTAGTTTTCGCATTGGCACATGGTGCAATGGTATGTCGTGAGTCCTTTTAATCAGATATTAATCCCTGCATCTGGTTAGAGATTAATGCTAAGCAGGGGTTATACAAACATTGCAATACAGCAACAGCCGCTCTATCCCTATCAACCCATCTCCTTATTCTTCCAGAAATAACTAGTAATAGTTCACGTCCATTTCCCGTGCATATACTCATACTTACATACATAGCGGAAGTAGTTCTAGGTATAATGCACAATAGATTTATATGTGACTATATATTCTTTCATTGAGATAGGACATTGAGCGTAATTCATACAAAAAGCCTAAACATTCATAATTTAAAATAAGGGAATCAAAGAAAGACTTTGATACAAATGACAATAAGAATATTCAGGTAGCAATAACAATATTCTATTTTGCTTTAAATTTGTTTATACTTTTATTTATTCTGGGTGGACACACTCAACCCTAAAGACGGAGACACCCCAAGCGAAAAACGCAGCGAGTTCCGTAATCGCCAACACAAAATTGCCTATATGTGAGCTATTACTTCATATTTCACCTGATCATTGCTTCCAATATGCTAAATTATACGCAGGAGATATTCCTATGAAATAATATCTCACATAATGCCTAATTGTGATTCCAGAGATCGCTGCCTTCACTCGCTTGTGTCCCCGGTATGAGGCAGGTCTCAATGTGCGACCTTTGCGACGCAGACGTTGTGTTAATTGGCAATATATTTATGGCCAAATGAAATAAAGGTGTGATGAACATAAGCAGAAAGACATGGTACAATGAAATAACCGATGTAATTAATGAAGTACATTCCATTCATACAACAGATTCATATATTCGCAATAATATACGATGGATTGATTTAATACACCACTTTTTTTTATGGACAACCGCCACTCTATTACGGATGTAATATCATGATTTTAATTGTTTAGTTTGTTTGAACGCAATAACAGAGTAAAATGGCATCTCAAAAAGCCGCGGTCAAGTTCCAAGTCCACGTAAGTAGTTAATGAGCAGTACGCCGGGTGAGCTGATTATCATACAGTTTGTGTTTACATAATTAATATTCATGGCCCCTAACTTCCTGCGTAAACAATATGTTTGTACATAGATTGGTTAATTGGTTAGCCATGCCATTAATAACAACAAAGTGAACAACACTGAACTTTATTGGAGGATTTGGTAATCATGGTGTGCACCCTTAACGAAACGAGAATATGTTTTGTGACTTTCCCCTATAGTTCCTATTGGCCGAAGAGATGGGATATCTGATGAACGACGAGGAAACAATCAGTTCAGCACAAAACTATAGAATTGAATCAATAATCAATCAGGGAGCTATGATGCACAGACTCTGGAGATAAGATCAGAAATTCATTCAGTCTGAGGTCCATTCGTCATACCAATTCTGTCTCATCCCTATCTATCCTATATTGTCCTTTTAGGATTTCACACATAAATCTACCACAGATTGGTTGTCTTGTCACTATCAAAGATGCTATCTTTTCCTATATTCACCTCTTGCACATAAGCGTGGCACGGCGACCGCCGTGATAACGAGTTTCGCTGGTTCTACGTATTTGATAAAGTACCAGCCGCACACCAGCGAAATGTCCGCACTCCAGAACGAGGCGAGCGCTGTTAGAGTGAAGCCAACACTGCAGCAAGTGCCTAATACCACTATGATAATGAAAATATAAATAGTTCTTCTGTCATAAATATATAGCCAAATTTACAACCAAAACATTGTTAGAATGCTGAGACTAAGGCCTATCTGTTGGTATATACATGGGTAGCCCATGGCCTAAGGGTCAGGGGCGGTCATTGCTCCCCCTGGCGCATTCCCCCTCTACCAGCACCCCCTGCGCGCCCCTCGTGTAGGCCACGTGAACCACGCGGTCACGTGGCACACCGCTACACAGACGCTGCCTCCACTCTGCTCCTGATCTTCACCACGTTCACACATGCTACCTTTTTCTCCTTTTGGCCTACCCGCTCGCCGTCCTGTAGACTCCACGAGTTACGGACCGAGGACTGCTGGAGGTGTATTACGGGCTGAATCGTGAAGATTGCAGAGAGGGAATAATGCCGAAAACACGGGCGACACCGAGTACCTCGCAGGAACCTGCTCCGGAGATTGATGAGGCCTCAGATTCGACCGTTAGACTGAGCGACCACGTGGACTCGGTGTCCCAGGCCGGGAGTGTACAGTCCACGAGGCTCGTGGCCGTAGAGACCGGGCTGGCAGATATGAAGATACGGGGTTCTGAGTGCCATTAAGGAAATGGCCGCCAGACAATGGTCGCCGGAGAGAGCCTCAAGACCACCTCGGCCGCCGAGCGCAGGACCGAGGACTGGGCGGAGGAGCAGGCCGCACGGGCTCTACCAAATCCGCGACAACTCAGAGAGAGATATGCCACGGACACGTACATCCAACGCGAGCTGGACCGGGAGGCGATCAAGCACGACCGCACGGCCGGTAGGTTTCATTCCAATATAAACATCGCTCGCCTCACGAGCAAACCTTACATGTTCGTAGACCATGAGGGCGTCTTCAACCTCGCGCAGAAGTTAGAGGTGAGGGGGAACATGGGGCCCATGGAATACGTTAGTGCCTTTATCGGCCTGCTATCTGACGACCGCGCCGTGGACTCTATGGACCGGGACCACATGTTCAAGCACCTCCATCAGGTATTGGTGGATGCACAGTCCCGCCCGTGGGCCGGGGTGCGGAGGTGGTCCCAGTTTGTCTTTGACCATGTAGAGGCAGGCCGCCTAGCCTGGAGCAACTATTCACTCATCCAGGAGGAGCGAGTGAGACTCGCTATGACGACTTCGACGGCCCAGAACGCCGCCGACACCACAAAGGGACGGTCGAGGGAGCTGCCATGCTGGCAGTATAACTCGGAGAGGGGGTGCCGCCATAGGACCAGACACGAAGATGGCCCCATTAAGTGGGTACATATCTGCTCCTACTGCAATTCAGTAGGGAAACAGTGCGGCCATTCTCTACACGCATGTAACCACAAGCTGGGCTACACGATGGGCTACGAGGCCCAACCGGCCCCCACTCCGGCCCCCCGGTGGGGGGCCCCGACCGGATATCCACCACATGCCGCACATACGCTGCGGGCGGCAGACCCCGGGCAGGAACCGCTCTACCAACAGGGGACCCAGCAGCCGGCAAAAAACGGTTACAGTGCGCCCCGCGAGTGATGGGAGCGCACCCGGCGACAGAATACAGAGGTGCACACACCCTGGGTGCCGGGGTCACCCGGTGCGGCGCACGTGACATCAAAGAGGACGTGACCCCGGCCCCGCGTGCTTCAACACCTCCGGCCACCGACTGGCGGCCCAGGACTTGGGCCCAAGTGGTCAGCGGGATACCCCTGGTTACGACACACACGGACGCACCCGCCCCAGGTACATCAGGCCAGGGCACCATAACACGTGACGTCACCTCCCACATGGGGCAGCGGCCGCGTGGGCCCAAGATGGCGACCAACAACAATAACAACAACAACAACACACGTGGCCCCGTGCACGTGGCCGCGCCGGTGGGCGTCGCCCTCCAGCCGGGGGGCGTTGTTAGTGTTACTGCGTCGCCCGTAGGGTCGGTGAATAATAGTAACACTCCGGACTTCGATGTAATAAAGGAATTGTGTCAAACCGGAATTGTTCCCCCTGGAGTCCGCACGGATCCGGAGGCCCTCATTGAGCACCGCCGGACGGAATGGCCGGCCATGCGCGGGGACGTCCCCGCGGCGCACGGCCACATCTACGGAGCGGTGCGGGCCACAGGATTACCGAATGCCATGTGTACCAAGATAACACTCCCGACGGATCTCAACCTAGGGGCCTGGGAAAAATACCTCACGGGCATGGATGGCAGGGGTGAGTTGCTCAGTTTCATCAGGTACGGTTTTCCCCTCGGCTACCTCGGGCCGGCCACCGACACTCGGGGGATCCCTAATCACCCCAGTGCTACCGCGTTCCCCGCGGCCGTGGGGGATTTTGTTAAGAAAGAGCTCTCCTTCTCCAACCTCCTCGGGCCGTTTAAGGAGGCACCGTTCGGCCCGTGGTGCCACGTTTCCCCCCTCATGTCACGGGAGAAATGGGACTCCGAGGCCCAGAGGGTTATAACCGACATAACATTCCCTCGTGAACAGAGTGTTAATGCCTTCATCATGAAGAACGCTGTCTACGGCGAGGAGCGCGAGCACAGCTTCCCTATGGTCGACGGCTTCGTTCACCGCCTGGTGGCCTCGGGTACCACGAGCTACATGGCGACCATCGACATCTCGAGGGCGTACAAGAATTTCAGGTGCGACCCCCTCGACTGGCCACTGCTGTGCTTCATGTGGGACGGCGGGTACTATTGTTATACGGCCATGCCGTTCGGTGCCCGCGCGTCGTCGTACCACATGCAGTGTGTCGCCAACACCATCGCCGAGATCCTCGCCGGCAAGGGTGTCGAGGCCGCCATGTACCTCGACGACCTAATCATCTTGTCCCCCACCAAGGAGAAAGCGGCCTCAGACTTCACTACGGCCCGTGCCTTCTTCAAGGAACTAGGCCTTCCTGAGGCTCGGGACAAAGCCCAGGCACCGTCGCAGACCGTGCGATGGCTGGGTATCAACATCGATGCCACGGAGATGACACTTTCCATCCCCGAGGACAAACTGGAGGACGTCAGACAACACGTCGCTGCGGTCGTCCGGAAGCGGTCCCTTACGAAGCGACAACTCCAGTCGGTCCTCGGGAAAATCCTCCATATGTCCAGGTGCATCCGTCCTGCGAGGCCGTTCGTCAGCAAACTCCTCGAGGCGCTCAGGGGAATGAGCGGGTACTACCTCAACGTAACAACGGAGATGCGGCAAGACCTCGACTGGTTCTCAAACTTCGCTGCAGGCTGGAACGGCCACTCGCTCATACCTCGGGGGCCCCCCACGAAATGCATCGTGGTTGACGTGTGCCTCACCGGGGTCGGGGGCACCGACGGGCGCCTCGCCTATTCCAGACAAGTGTGCCCGATCGACGACCCCGTAACATGCATCACGGAGCTGGAGGCATTAAACACCATATATGCCCTGAATACCTTCCTCACGGACCGGGACCGAGGGACGAGGGTCGAGGTATTCTGCGACAATATGGGCACCGTCCAGGCACTCATGTCCGGGAGGGCCCGCAACAAGGTCCTCGCCGAATGCGCCCAGCAAGCCTGGATGGTGCAAGCAAAGTTGCAGGTGGAAATTTATACTCACATCCCGGGGGTACTCAACTCGGTCGCAGATGCCCTGAGCCATTCTCACCTCACCTCTAAGGACTATCATAATGCTGTATATTTTATGTCATCGCATAACCTGTTGTCTGTGGTGCCTTGCAATCATGCCTTATTTGTCCCTGTCCTCCGGCTCTCCTGCAGATCCTGCACTACGCTCTCTCCAGCAGAAGACATCTGCGCGGCAAGCCCCAGGCACGGTCGCCAACCAGCGAAGCGCCATATCAACCTACCTCCCGTTCTGCCGGAGGATGGGGACCGACCCGCAGACCCCGACCGTGAGCCTGATCACCGCCTATCTGGAATACGTGGCCGACCACGCCTCCTCACCGGCGACTGTGGCAAACCACCTCTCTCACCTACGGTCACACCTACGGCTGTCCGGGGGGAATGTCGCCGCCACAGAGGACGTGAGGGTGAGGAGGGCATTGGATGCCATGAAAAGAGACAAGACGTATCAACCAAACATCAAGCCTCCGATCCCTATGGAGGCCCTACGAGACGTCCTCGGCGCCCTAACAGCCACGCCCCTCAACCGGGCGCTCAAAGCAGCCTTCCTGGTTCTCTACTATGCAGCACTCCGCCAGAGCGAGGTCGCCCCGCCCACGGCCAGGGGGTACGACCCGGTACGGCACCTCTCACGTGGAGATGTGGTGGTGCCAAGAATCTCCAGTGTGTTGGAGAGGAGAAGCATGTCTTTCTCCAACCCTTGCCGGACCCGAGGACGTGCCCCCTCACAGCCGTGAGGGACATGTTAGCAGCTGTACCCACGAGATCACAGCAGGACCCATTCCTCATGCTCGAGGACAGCTCCTCTATAACGACCCGCTCACTAGGAAAGCACTGGGCCGAGACGGGCCACCCCAGAAGGCATACAACCTCCACAGCCTGAGGAAAGCCGCGGCCACCCAGGCATTCCAGGCCGGGGTGCCCGAACTCGCCATTCAACGATACGGGGGGTGGCGCTCCAACGCCCATAGGCGCTATATCATGAACTCCAATGGCGCTGCCGTGAATAGATCACTCATTCACTCCATCAACGAGTGATCATGATCACGAACTCAAATTCCCACACATCTCTCACCTTTCTTATGGACTTTTTGGTTATATATTTTATATTATACAAATACATATACGTATTATTACTCATACTACACATAATTGACAACGGGTAATTACTATATGTATTGTATTCATATCTACCTTATATCATATCTACATATGTATATCAATTGTATCATATTCTACAATATGTATACCATACTTTTCATACATATTACTATATGTATATTCTCATCCATGATATTATACCACGTATTAATATCAATGTATTATGGACATCATAAAATTAAAATAAATTTTATTTAGCCCATACCTGTCTCTTTCTCTTGTGTTCAGGGTAGGGGTAATGATATACCTGTGTTATATCTATGATTTCCTGTCATAGATTAAACATCAGAATTGTTGCTTTCACAGTGATTCAATGAAAAATCTATCAAGATGACCTATAGAAATAACCATCCTACCTTCTTAGGAATTTCAAGATGATGAAAATGACACCAATATTACCAGGCTGTGCTAGATATTTCCTGAGGTAATGGACTAATAATGCATCAGTTAATTGTCAGGAAATTTGAAAATTTGTTAGCAAAAATCTAAGATTGGAAGCTATCACAGGAAATCTTGGCCAAGGCATAGGTATATGATATGTATATCAACAAATAGACCAGAGTCTTAGGTTTCTAGCAATACTTTATTTATAAAGATCGGCCTGTTATACACAAAGCCAGAGCAATTCACATTTTTTCAATTAGAAAAAAAGTTTTTTATTCCAAGGTACATATAGTGCCTCACAGAATCTAATACTGTCAGACCCAATGCTCCATTATCTCAGGAAATATCTATCACAGCCTGGCAATATAGGTATCATAGTAATTGTCCTGAAATACCTAAAAAGATAGGATGTGTATTTCTATAGGTCATCACGTTAGATTTTTTATTAAATAACTGTGAAAACTGGAAGGAACATTTTTTAGTGTTTTTACCTAAAAACAATTCCAATGTTCAGTCTATGACAGGAAATCTTACCCTTAACACAGGTATATTATATATATATATATATATATATACCAACAGGTAGGCCAGCTTTCTAACAATGTTTTAATTATAAAATTCAGCCATTTATTTATGACAGAAGAGCAATATATATTTTTATCATTATAGTATTAGGCACTTGCTACAGTGTGTTTGCTACATACCAGAGCCTATCGCCTCATTCTGGTGTGACCTACATGTCGGCCATTACAAGATGGCGCCAGTGTGAAGAAGGTCTATACCGATGCCGTATATATGCCGTTTCGCCATACAACGTAAAAATACTGTAAAGAACAGTGTTCCGTAAGGGAAAATACAGAACATTTCCGTAAATTAATGATTTTTCTTAATTTCGGGTATATAGTAAATAAAGAACGACCTACCATGCTTGTACAGGCTACAAATCTCGATAATAATTTATGGTTTGTACAGAACTCGGCGTAAACGCCTCGTTCCGTACGAACTGTAAATTATCATCTCACTTTGTAGCTTGTACAGCATTGTCAGGAAGTTCTATATAATCACTGTCACATCATTGGCTTTGATATGTTACTGCACAGCAAACATACAGAACAATCGTAAGCTGAGGCGAAACCTCGAAACAAAGTTGGTTGGTCAGCGTGGCACCCCATTCAGAAATTTGTCTAAGATTAGAAAACGCCCCCCGTGGACATGCATTTTTGTTGCCGATTAATTAGAGTCCTGAAAATGTTCTGAAATTGGGACCGATGAATTAAGGAACCTGTTCCTTCCCCTTGTTTGCCACAACAATACTCTCCAGTTGAGCATACCGATATTGATTGTCCCCTCCATAACTGCTGGGCAGGTCGACTACACTATGTCACACACAGACTGAGCCCTGCTCAGCCCTGCTCACTGATTTGAATCCCGGAGACCTACTTGTTTCTTTATCGGAGGCCTCTACTCTCCGAGAATATCGTCAACTAGTCATCCAGTGTGGACAATATTAACTTATGATTAACTCCCACTAATTACCACCACCCCTATCTATAAGCCCCGCTGTGATGGTCGACACCCTGCGCAAATTCGCCAGAAACATAGCTTACGATAAAAGGAGTTAAAGAAACGAAATCGTACAGCATGTTTTCGACTTTAGTAAGTTAAGATAAAGTAAGTAGCTTTGAGGCAAATTAGACAATTCACCTTGGAAACCCAAACCCACCATTGGAGACGATGAGCTAAAAGTGTCGCACAACACTAGGCACTGTGCTAGGTTTTGATTTAGAGATTGACCTGATAATATCATGATAGAATATATAAATCTTCTAAAAAGTTAAATTTCACATGATGACACCCATGTCATTTTCTTCAAAATGTCATAGAATATAGATAATGTGTGCAACAACACATTCAAGCACTACAAACAATAGGTCACCATCCTTGTTTTTGAATGTATGGAGGAAACGAATTGAAGAAACTCATATTTGTCAGTACCCATTTCCTATATAAATGAAGCAAACATAAATAGACCTTATTTACCTAATGATCATCAATTTAAAGAAATCACTAGGTGACACCCCTGTTAACTATAGGATATGTCTTTAAGGGAGAACAAGCATGGAAAAGATATTCAGGATAATCGGACAGGTAACTTATAGGAAGCGCGTAATTCACTGGACGGAGATTACGGGTGATCGTAATCTCCGCCCTATACAAAGAACGAAAATCGTGGGAAAGGTCCCTTGTATGCAAAGTAGTGCGTACGAAATCTGCGGTCATTTTTTCTTTTCTTTGATAACCTGAATTTGCAATTCTAAGTGATAAATACAATTTTAACCGGTTTCAGGTACTTATTTCTATTGAGCAATGGATATTCAAAGTAACAATAGTACATTCGATAAGGTGAATCTTCTGTTATACTTAACGATAAACAATAAGAGTATATCCTTTTTGTTTAATTGCAGTATTGCTCCTCGTTTTTTGCTATGTTTTTGGTCCTCTGATACATAAACTATACATAAACTATGAATTAACTAAGTGATGTGGAGATTGTCAGATATTGCTGCCCTTTTTTGTAAAAGTTCGTCTGCATATCTTCTGTTATTCCACATATATACAATGGCTTCGGACATTTGTGGTCACATTTGTTTCGATATTAATACGCGCTAAATCCGCGGAGAACACGGCCACTAGTATCCGAAACCACTTAATATTGTGCATACATGTATATCTCTACCGTCATGCAACAAGCCTTATTCTTCTCTTTTGCTGAGGAAGTCTGTTAGATTCACCATTAACCCATCTCCAATAACTTTTTACACTTCCCCTGGATAATTTATTGAGCTGGCATATGAACAAATCTAGAGTTGAGTTAAAAGTTCACTCTTTCTTAATCGTGCCACTAGCTATGGCCTACTCCTAAAGGCTTGACCTCAGAAGCTTTGTGCACAAAGCTTGAACATAGGACTGATCTCTAAGAGCTTTGATGAGGCCGATGTTTTGGTGTTAAATGATTATTATTTCAAGAAGCCTCACTTCGAAAATGTGTATAAAATTATTTTATGCTTACCTCTGAGTCAAAGGTAGACTCGTGATACTTATTTAACAAAAAGCAAAGAGAACATTGTATAATTCGAGGCTGACATAATATGCAGCAATAAAAGCACAGCTATGGCAGCTATATTTGATTTATACCATGGACAGTATACTAATGGATTTATAATTGTGGTCCACCAAACTACGACATTAGAATCAAACCTTTAGTAAGTTACGAGGATTAAATATGTTCTGAATATCTACAGTGGATCTGTTTCCATTACAATCCCACTACATTTGCGTGTAGCAGGACCCAAGTAGTTCTCTCTTGGGCGTTAGGTAAAATACATAAGCCAGAGGGTTATTAAAAAGTTTAAATTAAATTCTTTATACTGACAGATTCTATGGGTTGTGGTTAAATAGCCTGAAGGTGATCATGTACAGGTCTTTCTTGCTTTGGGGAACCGCATGGCATATACCATTTGCCTAATGGTAATAATGACTATCCAATGGTGACGGTACAGCACCATTCTCTTTGACTAAGACCGAATAGGATCTATTTCGTTTCTTTAGCATGTGTAAAGCCTATAAATGCGTGAAAATAACGAGTTTGTTTCTTTAATGATCTAAAAAGTATCATAAATAATTTTAAGAAATGTAAAATATCAATTAGCAAAAATACCTTATGGTCTAACACAAGCTTTCAACCTGTTGTAAATGAGCATTCTTTACGGATTAATTTATATGTATATATATATATATATATATATATATATATATAAACCGTGTACGTTCCAGAAGATGATAAGAATAGAAGATTAAGTATATGAATATATCATCAATGAATATTATATTGAATTATAATATATAATATATATATAACAAGACTTTCTGTTTGGCTGAGAATATGATTAGGGGTCTTTATTATAATAACTTGTCATATTGTCACTTGGCAAATAATAATAAATAATAAAAAAAAATCTGAAGCGTGGTGGGCCGGCGGTGACGGATCCCTGTAGAGTGAGGTCGATCCCTGGTCCTGCCCATCCTTTTATGGTCTGGTATCCAATGCCCTCTGGTGTCAGGTTCCTGAGTTGTTGGTCCCTGGTCCATGAGCGCCGTGGTCCCCTGGTGAGATTTTACTGGACTACTATTTTATATGTCCATAAAGACTAGTCTTTATGATTCACATAAACCGTGTACGTTCCAGAAGATGATAAGAATAGAAGATTAAGTATATGAATATATCATCAATGAATATTATATTGAATTATAATGTATAATATATATATAACAAGCCTTTCTGTTTGGCTGAGAATATGATTAGGGGTCTTTATTATAATAACTTGTCATATTGTCACTTGCCAACCCCCTGCCAAACAGAAGTCAAGGGGAAAAAAGAGTATCAACAATATGTTGGTCCAACTGTATCTTGTTTTCTAATGTTCTTTGTAAATAAGAAAGAACACTCCAACTTGACCAATCTCCAATTTCTTTTATGTCACTGAGAGATACACCTGCCTGGTGCAAAGCAGATGCACCACCCCTACGTAGTGAATGTGAAGTAGCCTTGTCAAGGCCGTTCAAAGTCAACAGTTGAGAAAACTTTTTGGAAAACCAACCATAAGTAGATTGTTGTAATTTTCCATTTTTAACGAAAGATATTAAATGATTTTCTGGCTTAAATGAAGCCATACGTAGTAATTCTGATATAAAATGAAATACACAAAAGGGAGAATCATGAATTGGTTAAACATGAATGGTGGAATAATAGATTTATTCCTTACATCATAACGACGTGACAAAAAATCGGGTAAGATATTATCCTCCGATTTAATATAACTAGCCGTTATTTCAAAGTTAAACAAAACGCTAAGCCAGAAAAGCTCACGCAGCCAATTCATAACTTGCAAATTTCTACTCCTTCCAGTATTAATAGCAGTAATAACTTGAGTATTATCTGAAATTAATTGAACATGATAATTTCCCCATAAGTGACCCCATTTTTGGACAGTTGCCATCACTGGCCAAAGTTCCAAAACATTTATATTTTTGTCTATCGATTCTAAAGGGCAATGGAACCAATGGTGGGATTGAGTATGGTCATCTGGAACTCTAGGTAAAACGTCAGTCCATACACCAATTAGAAAATCATTAGCAAAGGTTGCACCAAAACCTGAAAAAGACGAATCTGTTTGTACTTTTATCAAACCATGATGTTTAGGAATTAACAAGTGTTTACTACCATTAAATATTTTTAAAAAACCTTTCCACCATTGCAAGTCCAATCTTAGCCAATCTGGAATCTTGCAATGAATCAGTCTGTCTTTCATAAAAGTGACGAAGTTGATCACACGCCGAGAAAAAGTTCTGCCACCTTTTACTACTGTGCTAGCATGAGCTAAATAGCCTGCTAACACAGCCATTTCATGATAAGACGCTGTGTCTTTAAACAGGTATAAATCAATTAAATCCTTCAATTTAATTAACTTTTCCATAGGTAAACGTACCTGCATATCTACACTGGCTAATTCAATTCCTAAAAATGTGATTTCTTGTGTAGGACTTACCACCTTGGGCCATGCTATACCGAATCCCAATGACCTCAGGAAATTGATCAAAATCCTGAGTTTTTCTTGACATTCTGCAAAAGTGTTACCGATTATCAAAAAATCGTCAAGGTAACCAAAAACTCTATCCACCCCTCGACGTTCCATTGATCTCACAATGAACTCGGTCAATTGGGTAAAAATATAAGGAGCACATTTGAGACCGAATACCAATCGGTTTGATTCAAAATACAAAGTTTTACCATCATCAGATTCCCATTGAAAACCCTGAAAACGTCGATGATCAGGATTAACTGGGATACTTCGATACGCTTCTTGAATATCGAGAACTGCAAAATAACAACCTTCAGAAATATTATTCATAACTGTATCTATATGAAGATATTTGAATTTAGAACAAACCTCGTCCATAAAATTATTAATACTATCGTCCAGCGGCCTTTTACAATCCGTAATAGGTCTAAGCTTACCAGACGATTTTTTCACTGCTCCCAACGAGTGAATACATTGGGGGGGATCTGAAACAACAGTAATTTTTTCTTCAATTAATTCTTGAGCAATAGTATCGTTCATTTGACTACGGTATTCACTAGAATAAATACTATTATAATTATAAGAAAAATAGGAACCTTTGAAAGTTGAATCTACAATAGAAAAACCATCTCTGACTCCCAGAAATATATAGTCTGCATTAATATCAAAAGTTTTTGAATAACATTCATCATAAAAATGGCAAATATTCAGTTGGTTTCTTCTTCCTGCAATGAAATGATTATTATCACATCTCTCACCACAAGGGCGAACGAAGGGTCTAGACGTATCTACCTCCGGATCATTGTCTCCATTCAAAGCCGTAGTTTCCAGTGAAAAATTAACATGTGCCGTTGTTTCATCCGATCCACTCGTGCAGGCAGAAAAACCAATACTATCAGACAAATTAACTAATTTTTCATTTGAAGAAAATTCTATCTGATCCTGTACGGCAACAGGAACAACCTCTGCGCAGGAAACAAGCGGCAGTCCACGCGATGATATTTCATCGCCCACCATCGAATTAGAGTCGATACAGGCCGTGCTAATGTTATTTCCGTATACATCGAGATAATTATATTTCCCCTTATTTGCAAATCGTTCAGGGGAAAAAACCTTATCCTATTTAGGATCTATTTTGTCGTTTGATTTATCCTTTGAGCCTTTTTTGCACGACTGGACCGGATGACCCTGGCCACAATAAGAACACTCATGTCGATAAAGACAGTTAGGGAAAACACAACCCTTGGAGGTATTGAATTTCCAGCAAACCCCCTCGTTCTTACCTTCTTGACGCTTATTGGTTGATTTCTTTTCAACCTTGTCTTGGAATTCTTTTAACTTTTTCGAAAGATTAACGAAAGCGAAAGTTGTCTCATAATTAAGGAACTTTTCTGTTAAAAAGGAATCACCATAGCCGAAACCTTCCATGCCCAAACTGTCTGCTTTTTCACGCATTGCTAAATCATACTCCACGAGGGATTTACCCGTATGGGTAGGTTTGCGGTCAATTAGATACGAAATGTGATCTGCTAAACCTTCAGTATTTAAACCCTGTGAAGACAAAGTTCTCAATAGTCCCATATTTGCGCTGAGGATTTGGTCAAACGTTGGATTATCGCAACTAGGAGGTAGAAAAGGAGTAAGTGAAAAGAATTTTGACTTACGTTTTACTTTCTCTGAACAGGCATGAGTGCCTGTGCAATTTGGTGCATTTCCTTGCACGTGCGGTGGAAGAAATATTCTTGCATTAGGATAAACAGGTCTTAAACTAGGGTTGGTTTGTAACCCCCGAGGCAATGAAGCTTGACCGACAATTTCATGGGTGAATGCGTTTGGCATTGCACTATCGCTACCACGTGGCACCCTTTCAGACTGGCCGGCACCTTCCTCGGAACTATTTCTCAACTCAAAGTCTCGAAAACTGGAACATAATACCTGTATATCAGACTTAATAGAGGAGACCTCCTTCTTTAGTTTGCTATGTTCTAACAAAAGGTTACTCACCCAAGGGGGCTTTTGCCACGGGGATCCGCCACCGCTTTCTGCCCTATCTCCAACCGCTCCCAATTCCTCCTCTGTGGTCTGTATTGAAGTCTGCTGTAACTCTTTAAATTTACAGGTAGGACAGCCTTCTCTATGTGACCGACCATCGTAGTCCAAGCCACAAGTGTCACACTTGCGCATGGTAACCAAAAGGTATACCAAAAACGGACAAAAGTCACTGAAAAGTCGACCAAAGTCGAGAAAAAAATCTGAAGCGTGGTGGGCCGGCGGTGACGGATCCCTGTAGAGTGAGGTCGATCCCTGGTCCTGCCCGTCCTTTTATGGTCTGGTATCCAATGCCCTCTGGTGTCAGGTTCCTGAGTTGTTGGTCCCTGGTCCATGAGCGCCGTGGTCCCCTGGTGAGATTTTACTGGACTACTATTTTATATGTCCATAAAGACTAGTCTTTATGATTCACATATATATATATATATATATATATATATATATATATATATATATATATTCTTTTATAAGATCTTGAGTTTGAATCTAATCAGCTTTATGCTTTTATACAATATAGAAAACTGTAAATTAAAACCTATAACAAGAATTTGTCCCCTCTTTTGTATATGCACTCCATAAAACGATCAAATGAATTATCAATGCAAATCATATCGGCTACGAATCTGGTACCCAAACACGCCTCCAGGAGGCGTGCGCGTGACGTTACGGTGGAGAGAGTCCAGTATTGTATTATAGAGGACGCCACAGACCGCACTCTAGGTCCATTCACACTTTACATGTTCCAAAAGCTTCATCCCATGAGGCAGCACTTACAACGTTATCACTGAGTCACTGCAGAGACAATTCTGTGCAATGTGGCTGTGAGATAATCCACGTCCCCTAGGAGGAAGAGGAGCATTAGATTAACATACGTTTCAGTAGTCAAAGACGAAACGGAGGGAAAATATACATGTACTTTCTAATTACTGAACGTTTTACTGGACAAGGTATGGTGGGATAGAGACCTGGTATTCTACCTCGAATCCGCTTGTGTGTTACACATACATGTACATATGTTATAATAATAAAGTCCTTAGCAGTGGGTTTGGTATGAAATCACTTGTCATTGTTTATTCAGTAATAGTATTGTGGAGCGATGAAATACTTGCATTCTTCTTTTTTATTTGCCGAATAAATACCGAAACATCTTTGTTTAAGAAGTGTAAAGCTTCAACGGTCAAAGTAATATAACTTTGAGGGCATTTGAACAAGATATAAGGTTTCTATTTGATGTCACAGCCATGTTTCAGTTCCATCCTAACCATATATATCTAACATGTTGTACCCACAGTGTCAACCCGTACAACCGCACAGTCACCACTACTTATTTGCCTTTTATGTTAAGTGTGGTTTACTTTACTTTATTTGGGATTGGACAGTCTGGCTCACTGCATATGCAATGGTACTTTGCATATAGTTCCTTGATATCGGGCTTTATCTTAGCCTAATATAAATGTCAAGACACTTAACATTAAGAGCTCGTTTTCAACAGGCGTACGAGTACGGTAACTCATAATCAATAGGTGATAAACAGATAACCATATCCAGGCTAAGGTAAAATCAGAAACATATTCGTGTCAGGTCTGAGTACCCATTCACCATCTCGTTTGGGGCGCTTTGGAATATTCGCTCGGCTATCGCCTCGTTCATATTACTGTATGCTCCAAGCTCGATGGGGAGCAAGGGCACAGACCAAACACTCATCAATTTCTTTCTTAGTCATTCCCCTGAACTAGATAAGAATGTAGAACTGCAATCGGCTGAAAAAATGGCCAGATTCTTTGAATTACACAATTACTAATAGCCTCGGTTAATTGAAGCTATTTGGTGGACTTGATCGTCGTAAAACAAGGCTAACATGACACCCACCGTGGGTTAGGCTTAGATAGCAGCAGATTATCGGCCTGTTAGGGGACCACTCTGTAGGAACAAACAGAATGAGCCATTTACTGACACCCGTGGTGCCACCGTATAACTAATCCTTGTACTACACTTAACTACCATGACCAAATCCCCGCTTTACATTGGTCTCTTGCTCCAGTTCTATATGGCGTTGGATTAAACTAAAACTGAAGGAAGGATACCACATGCGACCGTCAGTACAGATACCTTCCCCAACACAAACGTGCCAGTTGTCCGCCCGGGCAATGGACGCCTGAGCGCATAGAGCATAGCGTCTTAAATTAATCAAACAACAGGAGGTACGCCTGTTGGGATCTCCTCTTAGTGGACTCTATACACAAGTAGGGACCAGTGTATACTACGTGGACTGGATCCTTACAGTGTGTACAGCTTGTCCTCCAGGGTCAGACTCAGTAGTGAGGATCCACTGTGTGCCACAGACGTACTGCTCTGTCCCGTGTGCTGGAGGAGGTGTGGAGGAGTGTGAGGGCACCCACACACCTTTCACAATACCTACCTCTTGTCTGCACACCTATATTATTGGACGAGTAGCAGGAAATGGTACCAGCTTATATATGCTCATCATTCACAAGGAAGATATACCAGTACCTATAGTTCGTACACACACGAATTCATACTCACAGCAGGAGATTGTTAGTGACATTTATTCATCACCTATAGCAGGGAATCGTATGACTGCTACTTGTAAACACATACAGTCAACAAACACCAGAAAGAGACTGCGTATGACTATTATTTGTCGACACTCACGATCTATTAAGACGAGAAAGGGAATCAATATTGTGTGACCATTGCTTGTGCAACAGGATAATTATATCCGCAAGTTATATATGAAAGGGGTGCTCGTTACAGTAGAAAGGTGCTGTGGTGATTGTCTTCATTCCCCAGTGCTGGTTGGTGATTGACTGGTGCCTGCCTGCATAGACCCTCTACATATTTCATTAGATCGCTGACTGAGCAGCATTTTCTGATGTACCGTGAACGCATATCAGTGCTCAGCAAGTGTCTTCTCACAGCATTATCACACACAGAATACTATTGCAGGTCTGGTCTCTGAGGGGTTGTACATCAGGAACATTATATCACAAATCTGCCACCCGCTTGAGACTTTCTGACCAATGCAAATTCTTCACACAATGGACTTTGGGTGTCACCAACCTCGGTAACATTTCCCACACACAGGAGGGAGTGACAGTAGAAGGGGTGCTTTGTTAGCGGGTATATCGATTAGACGGGAAGATGACCAGTGCTGTAGCTGCGACACATGCCTACAAAGGCCGGGCCTCCAGTGCTAAGTCAAGTCTGCGGTTCAAGGTGACATCAGCTGATAAGGAGCTACTGGAGTCGGGATGGAGGCGGAAACCTCCGGATGCAATGTCCATCAACTCAGCGTGAGTAGGCCTCTCCATCCTTCCATCTTACACTGGAGGGAGGGATGTACTGCGTAGCTATGGTAATTACAAGGTGAGAGTATGGTGTATGCGGTCAAGGTTTTATGCGGAGACGATGCTGTTCATCACCCAAAGGTTACTATAACCACTGAGTTTAAACCCATGACCCTGTCATTTCTATTTCATGCTGTCATTTCTATTTCATGACCATCATATATAAAATCATTTGAAATCACAGTAAGCGTTGGCAGATCATGTATTCGAGAACTCCATTTCTTGTAAGTCTTGAACGAAGAACATACAACATTGCCACTAGTAAGGGCACTTAGGTCACTTAGAAAGATCTGAGAGACCCTTTTCTGCGCGGGATCTGGTTCTCCACTGCTGTATTTTTGTATATATATATATTATGAGATCACATGATGTTTATTATCATGCACCTCCCGATAAAAAAAATTCGAAATAGCGTCGGAAGGTCACCTTTCATCGGGGTAGTTGATCAACACTCTGTGATCAGTCTCTGATGCAAAACGGGTGTCTATTATTTTGGTTTAGATGAAAAACCTGTATCTATAGGGTCTCTATGACATTTAATGATGATTGAAAGTCGGTGGCTGCCGGGAAATTTTACAAAACAGAAAATTGAGACAATTTGGAATTAGATAGCAGATGGCAGATGGCAGATGTTGGGTCTAAGTGCCTCAAATAAACACTTTTTCTTGTCTAACTTTGATTTTTTTTAAAGTTCCTTAAGTACATGTACATGCCCGATCGGGAGTTCTAAATTTTTATCGTAATAGATGGACGCCGGCCTAAGTGACTTGGAAAATATCAAAGGATCCATAGACTTGTAACAATAACAGAGATGAGCTATGTGTATGTCACACATCTTACTGCAGACGATTTTAAATACGATGGTTTGTTCTAGTTTAGGTCATGAAATAAAATCGATGAGGGAAAACCGTATAACTGTGGTATTACCACAGCTAGTGTGAGGAATTATATGGCACACAATGTTGATTTTTTTTATCTTTTAGACTAGGAATTCCTTGAAAGGGTCGCACAATTGACAGTAAATATATCAGTTGATATTGGATCCCATAAGACATCGACATTTGTTTACAATTCATCCCTACTATCGACTCTGTGAGAGCCGGGAATAAAATGTTGATGTCTTTAATATAAGACATCGACATGCCTATTCTTTCTGAAGATACCTCTTGCCATTTTAACCTGGTAAATCGACCCGATTGAGATCAATTAAAGTGGTCGAGAGCCGTGCAAGACTGAGCCGACAGATCCGTCGGGCGAAGGTGGAAACGGGCAGGGTCGGTATTTCGATGTCTTATAGGCGTAAAATATGCAGTATCAGTTAACAATAATTCAAGTTGATGAACAAATGTTATCTATTTGCTCCTTTGTTAACATATTAGATATGTTGCATTACAGGAAGAAAACGACCATATCCAGATGTTATGTTAGGTAGTTGTCTAATCACCCTGTACATGTATTAAGAGCACTGATCGCATTAGGGAGTTGGTATTCAACCGCTCGTAATAGAGCATTGTTCACGCATTAACTTGTAACATATTATCGCCTGACTTTATGTTCCAGTCACCCCAAGTAAGTGCACAGATTATGACCGCCATATGTGTAGAGGTGCCTATAGGTGATAGCTTAGATCCATCGCATGGTGGAACTCGCATGCTCTAGTGCCCCGAGTGGCTTATGTTGGCCGACATGCTTGACTAGCATCTATGATTTAATCTTGCTTGCCTTTCGTAAACATTTGGCTAAGCTATACATAATCATATATTCATGCCACAAAGAGACAAACTTTGCGTTGGTGTACGATTTCTAATTCCTGAGACCAGGAACTATAAAAGTAACAATGTAACTGATTTAATTTTAGAAAAAGAAAACGAGAGTTCCCGTGACGGGAGAAATATGATGAGCAATTATCATTTGGGTAGCTTCAGCGAAAATGTATATTGCTTGTTGACCACTATAAATAGCATTAGAATATGAACATGTAGCAAGAAGTCACATGCAAGAGTAAACAAGTAACCAAATTATGATGTACTCATGGGTTAGAAGTGTTAGTTATATAGTTTTATGACTAGGAGTAATATCTGGGTAACCTATTCTATCAATGGTTATACTTTCGTTAGTGAACAGAATCACTGTTATGCTGCTAATTGCCCTTTACTTTTAAAATTTAAACTTTATCTGGAAAATTTGCAGTATATCGGGAGCCATGAATATCGTTCACAATTTATCAAAACATTTCGCAATATATTTTGTAAAGTTTCATGAGCTTTTTCGATGTTGTGGAAGAAGTGATTTCAGTGATACAAAACTTTCCGGCATCGTGAATGGTCCACCAAGAATATAGCGTAAACACCCGAAACATGCCGAACTGTTTATTCGTTGCCTCTTCCACCGCGAAAGTCCTCTGTGCGATCCTAACAGAAACATTACGATACACCCAGATGTAATTTACGGGGCCTTTTTGATTAGATTGGTGACTCGGTGGAATTCCCACTTTCCTGAGAACCAAATATTTAGGGAAATATCAATTTAATACGATAAGAGCAGTAAAGGGATTGAGGCGGAGAATGCCTAGGTACATAAGATTCAATTACATAATGTAATAGCATTAACTGCAGTGTCTGGGAGTATTCTGAAGCATAATGCCGTTGATCAATAGTCTAAGTATCACCAATGATAGAATATAGTGCTTAAATAGGCTATTGATTTCTATTATATATAAGGATATTGGTATGATATAAGCACCTTGTCCGCCAGTGAGTTGGGCTGCCTGTATTTACTTTGCTCCCTTCCTTCTTTGGCTCTCTTGTGACTTCACCATTCGGTGCGCAATATTACAGGACGATCCCTGAGGATGAGATCTTCTTGTCCAATATGCCTTTTGGCAATCATGTTGGGCATGATAGAGACACAGTGTCGCTGGTCAGCTGGCGACGAATTGGTCCGAACCACCCTAAAGCTGATACCTACTCTCTCAACTCTCTGTGAGTATAGAATCCACTCTTTCAACCCTCTTCATATATACCTCCAATCCATGTGAGTATAGACACACTCCCATCATCATGTGATATAAACACCCTCCCACCCAGCACCATGTGAATATAGACATCAAGTCCACTCCTCCAACTCCCTCTCAATATACTTTCTGTTATAATTTCCCCATGGAGAGGTCAACTCTGCTCTCCCAACACCGTACCAAGTGTAGCCACACACTCAATACCGTAACCGTTTCTTTCTTTAATAAATGCACTTAATCTTTTTATTGAAAACTTCTATATTCTATTTACAAGACAGGTGAGACTTGTGGATAGATGCTGACATTGGCAGAGCGATCTCAATTAATATGTAAATCTAACAAAAAATCTAAAGAATTTCAAAATAATCATGGACAATATAATGTGGCCATATTTGCATAAAGTTCATTGGAATGTATATCCGAGGGATCGTTTTCTATGGATGTGGGTATTTCTTGGAGATGGGGCGATCATGAGAAGATTAGGGGCTGTTAAGAAGTACGCAACGACTTAGGGGAGGATTCCAAGTTCGTAACACCCCATTCCTGATGCTTCCCCCTAGCAGGAAGGATGAATATTGCAGAGTTGGTAATCGTAAGGCCAACTTTGTAACATGGGATAAGGGGGGGGGGGGGGGCTTTAATGAATATCAGATGATATAGGGACATAATGGGAAAGCATATTGACACGGATATTGTGCTGATGGAGTGATCGTGGGAAGATTAATGGGTAATGGATGTTATGAAGGTGACATGGAATTTAAGGCATTCTCAGTTCAAGGGACAGTATATGGATATGGATATTAGTGAGATGGTTAGATAACATTAATGATTCTGAACAGGTCATATGGAGATTAATAGATATGATGTGGTGAATGGAGAGAGCTCAATGGAAAGTTGATATGTATATGGAATATGGAGGATATGATGATTATGGGAAAGTTAATGGATATGGAATGTTATGGGGTTTTAGAGTTCAAAGGGCTGAGCATAAGATTTTATTGAGAAGGGGAGATCATCGGAAAGTTAACGATATGGGGGAGATGAAGAGAGCATAAAAAGGTTAACTGAAATGGGATATTATCACAGCGGGGAGATCATGGAAATAGGTGGAACAGGTACTTCAAGTTTGTGGGGAAAATGAATGAATTGATGATGTCGTGAAGATATAGGGACAATAGGTATGGGACTTTATGAGATGTAGAGAGTTTTGTAACGTATAAGGATGCATTTTACGGTATTTCCTTTCCTTATCCGTCCATAACCCTGCCCTCGTGCTACGTTTAGTGGGACCAAGTTCTCTAAAAGGTAAAACGGGAATATCGCAGAGGAAAGCGCCCAAGCCGGTCACTCTTGCAATCGTTCGGACTGCACGGCTAGCCAACTTTCTCCACTAATCATACTTATTTATAAACGCTGTCGAAAAATATAACAACACATCCACCAGTCTCATTTGATCTTGTTTCACATAAAACTGTAGATACCATCTGGTAATTAATGACACAGTACTGACACATAGGCCTAGATCACAAATCTATTGGCATACCGAAAATCTGATACTATTATAGATATGGAATAGATATAGGTATTGCAAATTGGAATAATACACATGGTTTTAAGCATGCGAAAAAGCTGGCTTCTGAATGGTGGGCGATATTACAGGAGAATTCCAGAGGATGACATCATCACTTTCCCGCCAGTGAGCAAGGCGTTCGCGCCAGAACGAGACAATGAGTCAATATACAGCATCGACAAGAAATTTGATAACATTGCTCTCAATTCAGCGTGAGTATAGTTCTGGTTGATATTTATATCTTCAATATTTAACGACTATAGGTTTGATCTCACTTTACTATAGGTTATGCCAGATAGCCGAGAGTCTCTGTTACACAAAAAAAACTTACCCCTTTATTCGGTGACGATTGTTTTGAAGGTTTGTTATGGAATTCTGAATATGTCCATATCTGCTTGCCTACTACATGGATAATATTGAAATGAGACAATATGCTATCGTGATGTCATTGTCAGATGATGGGCCTACAACATCCCAACTTTTCTTCATTGCACTGATGTCTGGACATGGATCCTCATAGTGACGTGCTTATGCAAAGACCAAAAAATGATTGTTACGTTTTGGACATCATAAAATAACGGACACAAGACATAAGACGTTGTTAAAATACATACAAGTCAGGTAGTTTCTTAAGCTGTTTGTCAACTAAACCCATATAGCTATCCAAACCAGGTTGTATTGTATAGGGCATGGAAGATCCACATGAATAATATAGATCTAAAATCGCTCCCCAGTGTGACTGAAGTCAGGTCCCACCGGCCAGGCCTGACTTGTAACTTAAGTGTGTTAATGGGTGGCATACAGGTGCGGATTGTGGGAGTGTTCAGAGTAATGCAGTAAATCAACACAGAGCAATTGGCCTGCGTTCAATGATAGTTTATGAGAGAATGTAGGACCATGCGGATACATTCCCATGTAGTTTAGAATACTGTATCATGTCAAAGCACTAAGAGAGCTCTATTCTTACGAAAGCTTGAATACACCCTATCGGACGTTGGACATGTGCCTAGTCCTTTTTGAGAAAGAAATAAAGAGCGAATGTCTTAGTAGGTAAAAATGGCTCAATCAAAATTGCATCAAATTCAATTTCAGTCCTTGCAGTTGTCCCACCAGCAGTCGATAGATTTTATCTTGAGGGATGTAAACATGACAGTTGCTACAGTAATACCTTATCCTAAAATCCATCAAATACGTAGACGAACGTGGATGTTATGTACATTTATTTGCATGTTGTTCGGAGGGCTGAAGTGTGTCTGATTTCGTAAGCAGGGGGCCTAGACCAGGGTTTACTGTACTGGAGAGATTGACTTCTTTGTTAAAGTGATTAAACATATTCTGCTTCTCAAATTGACAAATGTACCCGGCCAGCTAGCACCAAATATATATATATACATGTATGTTTACATGAAGGGGTTTAAGATTGATCGCGAGGCACAGGGCTTGAAGGGGTACATTTTGTTTGTAAGTGGAATCTTATGTTTGGCAAACTTCATGTATGACAAACCAATACTCGTGTTGCACATGACCTGTGTTGAGCAAATGTTTTCTCGTTGAATTGAATAGCCGTGATTAGGTACTTACCCAAGGGGATATGTATAAAAATGACAATGAATCTATTTTGGGGGATAAACCATACAATATGCATAAAATAACGAAGAGATAACAGAACATTTGAATAGAGTATAGCTATATGTATATCATTCGATGTGAATTCTATGTAAACCGTACTGGCCATACTTGGCATGAGGAATCTATGTAGTTCAGCTTTACTCTATTCTATATATTTGGAGCAAAATGTAAACGGTGGAACCTCTTAATTCCTCTATCATTTTGGGAATGTAAAAGTCGCTATGGCCTCGGAGAGTTTGCTTCATATATCATATCTCAAAATAGACGGCAGTGCTTCTGACCATTGCAAACGATGACATAGGCAGTATACCACACCGATACGTAATATTAGTACATGTATATAGATAAAACCAGATCGGATTTTCTATATTCTATTTCTCAGCGGGAAAAATCTCGTATCGTATCTATACCGATTTATCGCCAGGATATTCCAAAACAAAGTGCATCTGGTTTTAGAATTGAAGGCGAAATACATACACAGTATTACCACCATTTCGATCTGAGTGGCCATATTCTCCGCGTAGTTGACGCGTAGTAATGCTCCGAGCGATAGCGAGTATTACGTAGTGTCAACTACAAGGAGAATACGGCCACACAGATCGAAATCATGGTAATATTTTATTTATTACTTACCTTTCGAGTAATTATTAGGAAAAAAATCTTGTAAATGATTAGAAATTCGACTCAAGCGCCGTGCATTGTTTATATAAATTAGTTCCCATAATGCCCGGCAGGTGGCCCAAAAAGCAGTATTCTCCTAGGTGATTCCGGAGGTCTGCATTCTCCTCTGTAGGCTCCATAGGCTTAGCACGGAGACTCCGTATTAGGTGGGTAATAAAATTAGTGAGAACTGTTCTTCGTTAATTTTCCACATCAATATGTGGTAAGGTTTGACAGGCCTTGATGTAACCCTGACAATCTGAGAAAAGGATGCTGGGCATTGTTCAATTTGTTTTGATTTATCAATGAAGTCGAAAATCCAATACCTGCGGCTGGTTTTAGGAGGCTGCCAAATGAGAAAGAAATCAAGTTTGCGCGGATAAACTCAGCGAAGCCGCGAGTTGAAAGAGATGCAGATAACTCCTCCTTGTTAAAACAACGACAGAAACTGGACATGACCATACAATCGTTGTGAGTTGGACTTGGCCTTGTTCCAGGCTTATTTTAGACTTACTTTATACCAGCTGAGGCTGGGGTTGAGGCTCAATGGACCCCACTGACTCGATAACGACTCGGAGTGTTACACACTAATATAGTTTAAGAGATTATTCTTATTGACGAATTCTTTTGTTGAGTGATTTCTGAGACATCTTTACATTATGGTGCAGGTGGGATCAACAATCAGATACACGTTTCTTTCTCTTTATATTGCTGACAAGGAGAAACTAAAGTAATCTTCTGATTGCCTTGTTATAGAGTGAACAAAGGATTTTCAACTGCAGTGAAGTGCTTTTAATTTCTGTTCATATTTTTCTTTGATATCAACAACAAGGTTTCCATATGGGGAATAGGACGACCTTTTATACGCAAAATACCTACTTATATACGCTGGGCGCATCCATATGTAAAATAATGATGTTCATGCAGTGCATGTTCTGCATATTCCCTTTCATATGCTCCGAGGGTAGGACAGTTTTGTAAGTACCTCGCCGAAGCTCTAGAAATTTGCAAGACATTTTAATGATCATAAATCCGACATATTTCATGGAGCTTTGGTCGCATAGAACCTAGTACCATATGATCGCATCTAAACTATAGTGTGCGATAACCAAGGGTGTGATATAAGATCGTGATAAAACGTTCAACTCAACAAAGGTTTCCATATGGGAAATAAGATCTAACGCAAACGGTAAGAGCTGCCTGTTTTCTATGATAAATATGACTCCGACAATGTCCACCAGGTGGGGTATGCGTCCCGTAGGGTTAGTTCACGATTTTGACACCAGGTTAAACTAACGCGATAATGGCTTGGTTAGTTCACTATTCATGCACTAGGTGTCGTGACAGGATGTCTGACTTTTGCCTGTCGAGTATGTTGAATAACATCGGTTTGCTGCAGGTACCTACCCTTAAGAGGAACTAACCCCAATCGTGTATAGCGCACATCATATTCCCTTTATGTGATTTGTATGTGAGTCACTAACAGTGTAAATAAGTTGACACGTTTGACTTAATTTTACTTTTCACTCAGGTAAAGTGTAAGACTAACAGTGACATATTATTTGGTGTTTGTGTAAATTGTTACCAATAAGATTGTTGATCAATGTCGAAATAAATATTTCACATTGTTAACTCCCATGATCACTCATAATGTGACGATTGTATTCATTAAGTTAAGAGCCAAAAGCTATTATTACCTTAATTCAATATATCACTTGTAAGGTTATTTCCCTTATCGCACTCGAAGCCTAAAACAAATCAAACATGAATGCTTTTTACATGATCTTTCTACCTTAAATTAGTTATTTTCTGATTATCAGTTGTGATATGTATAACGCTATTGACATTGTTAATACTCTATAATTGCCTTTCATTGTTAGCATGTCAAAACTGAAGGTTGCATTCATGTCTCTACCTCCCCGCCTGCTCACGTATACCGACACATCGATCTACCCTTTCGTGTCCTCCATACCATTATATTTCCTTCTTACACCCGCTCCCCAACCCGGCATGGTATATCCCACCCCTCCATTTTCCTCATGTCAATGCAGGTGCTCTTGAACAAATATCCTGAGTCAATACCCGTGGGTCATGTAATGAGTCCGACTGTCAATGAACCACCATGGGCAAGTAGCCCACTTGATCGACAACCCCATTTAGCCAACCACTACAAACCTAAGCGCTTGGAATTGAGATTCTTTCTCTGTGTTGAAATACCAAGGGTAACCTTCTACCTGAGTAACAGTTTACACTTTGAAGCATACATGAGTATATAAGTGGAGTTAAGTGGAATTCACTCGATGGGATTCATGTACCTCACAGAGCCCAAAATATCAAGAGGTTCTGTTCTCTTTTAGGGGTAAATGTCGCCAACAATTGCATTGGGAAAAACATGTCTTAGGAAATGGAATCCTACAATTTAGTCAAAGACATTGTGATCGAGAACAGAATCTCAGCATGATTTATCTCAGACAAATACCCTGTGAGGTACACGAGTCTCATCGTTTGAATCCCGCTTTATACTCTGAAAGCCCATTTCCATTGGCCAACGAAAATGGCGGAGACCTTTTGAGTTCCCCTTAAAGTCGGTTTCCATTGACTGATTTCGCATCTGCAGTGCTAAACGTTCATCAGTGGTTCCTGATTGTAGATCGGTGATGCCCAATGGAAAAAGGCTCTCAGAAGAACTCAAAAAGACCACGCCGTTTTCGATGGCCAATGGAAACTGGCTCTAAGGCCGGTTCCCATTGACCGACGAAAACGGTGTAGATTTAATGAGTTCTTCTAATAACCCATTTCCATTGGCAGTCACCGATATACAGTCAGGCATCACCCACGGGCCTTTAGCACCGTTGACGCATAATAGAAATGGACTATTAGGAGAACTCCAAAAATCTACTCCATTTTCGTCGACCAATGGAAACGGGCCTATAAGTTGTATGTTTCACTTCTTCTCATCTGGGATGACGTATGTATACACATTTTGTATGTCGTACACCATGGTGAATGGGGTGACATGCTTCTCACATTCAGTGTATTGTGTATTGTATCGTGTATTGTGTATGTATTGAGGTAACAATGAAAACCAAATATGACGTTTAGATATTGTGTGTGGCAGGTATATCGACAGCTGCCCTGACGTATCCAGATTGTGTGCGACAAGTATTTAGAAGGAAACCCACGAGATGGAAATAGCTTGGTCCGTACTCCACCGAGTTTGACTGCAGAGTAATTCACGAAGCGAAGCTGAGTGAATTACTCTGTGGTCAAACTATTTATTGATGAAATGAATCACCAAATTAACCATTGAGTATTGGGTACTCGAACCTCACGGCCGTGGAGTACGAGTTCCTAATGTTAAGCCTATGGAGAAAAATACCGGGGTGAGATAAATTATCCGCTGTAAAGACAGTGTGTGTGACCAACGGGATAACATCCTGGCATGATATCCGGGTATATCCGGAAACTGACCGGCAAATACCATCTATACCCTTCAGCCATCCAGACGTATCCTCCGGATCTTTGCCACGGACTTGAAACTAATACCACGTTCTGCATGCTTGCATGTATTCACGCCCCAAGAAAGTGGGTGGGTTGTCAATACTGTAAGTATCTTATTTCCGCTGCTAACACTGCACGAAAACCACTATTTTACATATGTATACGAAACGCGTCTAACAGTAGGAATTTGCGTCTAGAAGTTAGACCTGTTATCCGTCTCGTAGACGCCTTATCTAGTGGCGTATATACATGTCCATGGTGCGGTCTTATATACGTCACATATACGCCTGATTCCGTTGTATATACACCAATCTCAAAAGGTTCCATTCTCTGCCACTTGGGGACACTACTGGTAGCATATTTCATTTGCCATTAACCATCCAAGTCTGTATTATATGAAAATTGCAATCTTATATTACCAATTTATTTGATAAAAACCTAATTAAGTATAAATTGATTAATTACACATAATAAACCCTGTATTTGTTTTTTTTTACCCTTTTTTCTAATAGATTTGACTTTAAAGGGCAGTGGGGGGCTTCTCACTGAGGCTGGCTGGGGGTGGCGTGGGGTGGTGGGGGAGGGGGGCGGTAGGGGGTGGGGTTGGGAGGTCGCGGGTGGCGGGTCAGTGTTGGTGTATCCTCTACCAACACCCACAGGCCCGGGCGGGCCGCGGGTCGCAATTTTTTTTTTTTTGGTATCATATATACGCCTGGCGTATATATATATTGCGCAGAGTATATTTTATCTTAAATACGCCAGGCGTGAAAGACAGCCAAGTCGCGCGCGTCTACATATGGAAACTGTCTTGTAGACGCCCGAAACGTAGACGCGTATAAGAGGTGTATACAAGTATAAACAAGCCACGATACAGCCGATATGTGCGTTATCGCAATGGCGTATATATATGTAAAATAGTGGTTTTCGTGCAGTGTAAAATATGTGAAGTGTAGTTGTGAAACCGTCTACTGAACACTTCAATATAAGGCATGTGAGAGGCACAATGTCAGCTGAAATGACATCGACCATAATCGATGATATTTTGGACGGGCGTCCGTAAACCATGAGAGTGGTTTTTAGAGCCGACCGTCTCAAAGCCATCGATTGTTGTATTTCGTTCCAATGGTCATTGATAATAATAATAATTGACACAACGTGGGAGTGGCTAAAAATGAGAGGATTTATTCAGTCCAACCATAGTTGACACACAATTGTAAACGGATGTGAACAGTTCAAAATATTCCAAGCTCGTGAGTGTCTAGGTTTCAACATTCGGGGTGAAGAGAATTGAAGGAGAACTACGGAGCCCCTACGCACGGGGAAGGACCCATGGAGCATGTAGACCTGTAGAGAAGGCGGTGCCGAGAGGGCGAGGTGAGCAACTGCTCGGGGAAAAGGAATGCACCCTCTAGAAAAGTGGGAGACTCTGGCGTGCAGAGCGGCTCTATAAGATCGCCCCATCTGGTGGGAGCCACGCCCCTTCCTTGTTAGGGTGTTGTCTTGGAGTGGGTGTGGAGCGACGTCAACCCTGGAGAGGGAAAGAATGGGCGTCATAGAGCGATGCGGTGAAGACTTGGAGCCGTGGCGCGTCTGAGCAGGCATGGAGCGAAGTCGCCCCTGGAGACCGGCGTCGTGGGTGTCATAGAGTAACAAGGTGAAGACGTGGAGCTGTGATGCATCTGACTATCGAGCAAAGTTGTCCCTGGAGAGGGGAGATGTGGGTGTCTACGAGTAACGCTAAGAAGACGAAGAGTGTCAGGTCGCCAGCGCGGTGCGACGAGGTGACGAGGTGACGTCGCAATGAAAGCGAGGAGTGCCGAAGCCATGCCCCCTTCTTGTTGTCATGCTGGAGCCGTGGCACTGTTTTGAGCGTGCAGAGGCACCTGATGAGCTGCCGTGATGTTATAAGCTTCATGAGGCGAGTTGTCCTAGACGCCCGTGAGTGTGGAGAAATATACAGTGGGTGGATTTGGAAGAATAAAAAGCCTCCAGTGCGAGGGCCGTACGCCGCGCTGACGTTACACTGGCCGCCAGAACGACACTATATACGTTAGCTCTGGTCAGGTAAAATCCGTGGCCGCCCTTTTTCAAGATATAATGAACATAAAGGTTAATTCTTTATCAATATGTTAGCTATGAATATTTCCTATGCTGCACGTCTGCTTTTATAGTGTACATTAAAGAAAACTTGGTTCGAGGCGCACACCGTAGTTACCATACGTGATTGAATCTGACCGACCCCTATACAACAGATCAGTGCAGACAGGGGTTGGTTGTGTACTGGCAGCTATAATGACTAAAGGCCATTACACAATGTATGATTTCGGAACATAAATATTCCTTTCGCAGCGACAGAGGAACAGTCATAAGCTTAGGCATGGCATCGTAAGAGAGTTGGTCTGTGTGGCACCCACCTCCAGAAATCTGCCTAAGATTAGAAAATACCCCCTGTGGAGATGTACCTTTGTTGCCAACAAGTTGCCATCGGATGTTCTGATATCGACCCCGATAAAAAATGGAACATGTACCTTCTCGTCGTCGGTGACAACAGAGTTCATGAAATACCCCCTGGTGGTGTGCACCGACATTGACCCATAATTAGCATAATTAGTTACTTGGTGAGGAGGAATGGGGGTGCCACACTGAGTGCCCCCGAGTTGACCAACGACTAGAATCGTTACATAGTTTGTGGGGTAAAAAATCGTCATACTATTGCACAGTGTGGATAGAATTGCTTAGGGCTAACTTTTACAACTCCCTTTCTGGGATCACGCTGTTATGGTCGACGTCATATGCAAATTCGCCTGAGACTCCTAAAGACAAGCTTAAGATAAATGGAGTAAACCGGTGGAAACGGAATTGTCCAGTCTGTTTTCTACTTTATGCGCATTGATATAGGAGTGACACATTTCTGCGTATACACTATATTCGTAGCTACGTGCAACCGGGTGGCATTTGCAGGCACTAGCGACCTCACAAAAATCATGCAGACAGCTGTTGTATAACCATGGCCCGTATGAGAGCCAGTTATAAGCTGATCAGTAAGCATTGAACAACCTTTCCTTTTAATAGAAAACATCATTGGTGCAGAAATTCTTATTTTATTGGTTAATATCCCAAAGACACAAAGGATGTATAAGCAAAATTGGTCCATGCATCAATGTCATCTATAAAAACAGATTTCGATCACTGCCTTTAGTATGATGCTTTCTACGCTATATAAAACGGTAATCCCAGAGATACACATGTTTTTTTGTGGTTGTTTTATTCAACAAACAACAGTTCTGCACAGGCAGTTCTTCCACTGTGTTAAGTAATGTTAGAACTGTACTCGTCTGGAATACTCGTCTAGCATCTGGAATGCTATATTTCCGGTGCTTACTCCTAGAAAGGGGAGACATGTGATAGTTACAGAAATCGGGAAGACCCAACTTTCAAGGATTTATGTGCGATATTATCCCCCCATTTTTGTGCAATAGGACACGGAAGAACCATCAGAAAACAACTATTTCCGATTATCTCAATGGCCTAGGGGTATTAAAAATGATCTCCCTTTAAAAACTGTACGGTGGAAATGTCTCATCTAATGTTTTAAACATAATGTTACTAGTTTAATCTACACCAAAACTCCCATTTTTCTGCAATCTAGATAAAATAGATCTCTTGCTTTGTATTTCGCAACCCGCGAATAGCCTCAAAATTCACCTTTTCTTCCCTGAAAATCAAATCGATCAGTCCGTCCTATGTTGCTGCTGTATACAAGGGGAATATTTGTAACATTCTAACTCATGACTATTTACTTTGGAGCTTTGGCAGTTCTACCGGAAACTATATGACCATATACATGGTGTACCAAGGCGATTTAAGCTGCTTATCATTCCGCAATATTGCTCTACATGCAGCATGACGCAATATCCATCTAAAGGCCGGAGTTCACTATGCGATTCTGCTTTATCCAATTATTCTAATCAGGATCGCCAACTGCTTAATGTGAGATCGCATCCTCCCTGAGGCCGGTGGTCCAACTGGGCAGGATTCGGTGCCATTTGGTCACCATACCTCACTTCGATTTATGCTACGAATTCATTAAATAGAGGACTCCACTGCAATAGAAATACAGGAACCCCCCACTTAAGGGCAGCTCGAGTAGGGGGACGACAACCTTCGCTAGGGGACGGTTATGCTCGAAAAAGAAATTTATCCTTCCACTAGATATTCTACCAGATGTTTATGAGATGTTTATGAGATGCAGGGTATCCCTTGAGGGCCACCCTGCATTAGCAGACACCCGTTTGCGAGACCCTTTTTAATATTGACAGGCTACTTCCACACATGTAAGTGGACTCTTCGGGAGGGGGGGGGGGGGGGGGCACATTATCACATTTGAGAAGACTGTGTGAGGACAAACCTCCGGAAGAGCGATATTGTATCATTGTGTGTGAATTGGGCGAGGGAGGGGGGTTAGCTCAGTGGTTAAGGCACTGCATTCCCAATTCACTTTGGAGAGCTGCAGGAACCGCCGGTGTTCCCGTCCGGGTGGTTTCTACTGAAAATATCAATGGTATACATTTGTTCATTGAACGCTCTTTGGAGGAGTGAGAATTGAAACGTTTCGCAGCACGACCACTTCATATTTGTCGAAAATCTTAAAACTATTAGAAAAAATTAAAGGCGTCTACTAGGTTCCAGTCGAAAACAGAATGTTGAAAATTAAAGACAAATGCGGGTAGGTTTCGAAGCGCTACCTGTTTCTACTCAATGAACACTAGTGCTGCCATCTGGTCTCATGAAAATGTAGCAGTTTCCCATAGACACCAATAGATAAGCACTCACCTTCTTCAGATGGCCTTCCCATAGAAACTAGCATGGTGAAATAGTATCTTTTAGCATTTCCCATTTGTACATGTTCCCAACCTCATTATTTGAAGATAGCAATAGAACATCAGTGTCATTTAGCAACAAAGTCAAAGTATTGCATTTTTCCATAGACACCAATAGTTAAGCACTTACATTTTTAGATGGCCCTCCCATAGAAGTTAGCATGGTGACATGCCATTTTCTAATTGCTGAAATATGTTATTTGCAAAACTCAATAGAATTTAGAAATCGCCCGACTACCAGCATTTGTCTTTAAAGGTCAATTCCATCAAACATTCTCCCAGCGGCCTCTGAAGATATGCCAGTAATCTTTGTAGCTCAAGTTAAACAGCATTCGCGTTGGCTGGGTCTGCCCCACAAGTAGCATCTTTCGTAGATGCAACTGTGGTGATAATCTTCCTGTGAAAGAGAAAATATACATGTATAGCAAAGAGATTAATAATCTGTACCAGGTAGAGTGTGTAATCAGTGGTTAGAACCGTTCATTTTACAGTTACGTGAACTGTAGTCCAACAATTCGCAGGTTAAGCAGGCTTATTTATCCGGTCATGGTCTATTCCCGGTTGAAACGGATGCTAGACCAAAATCACCTAGAACAACGAAATATAGCCCTTCATGGGCTTTTCTATGAGTTCAATCTCCCCATGTGGTTAATAAAGATCATCCCTTTTCATTGTGATAAGTTTACATTGACTAGGCTGTCAACGCGCCGCCATACGGTACCAAGCCGAAGCACCATCCGGGATTGACCTTTAAAGCCCTCACTATGGGAGTCGCGTGGGGTCAACGACGCTGGATACCTCAGCAGGCAGGCCTTGCGACTGGCACAGGCGCGTTCAACTTATGGCCGAAAGGCGAGCTGAGCGTGGGATCAGTGCTTGGTTCCGTCTTGACCCACCAGGTGCCGGGCACCTCTTGCTGGGTACGCGCGTAACAGGTGAATAGCCTAGCGGACTACGCGACCTGCTGAGAGGGACGTGGAGGAGGGTTGGGGCGTGCACCTAAATCCAAGCCCGGTCGGAGACATCGAGCAGATACCGCTTTATTTAAGGTGTTGAGAGGCGTGGGCTGCTCAAGGTTGTGGTTTGGGTGAATGCATCTCTGAATGATTTATGGTGCCTTGACGTGCTGTACAGTATGTTGGGGTGCTCTGTGGTACAGCGTGGCGGTTCGTAATTTTGTATAATGCTCATACGTATTATATATTCATTAATATATAGTGTCTTCGATTTTATGATGAAGTCATATGTAAGTGATTTCTACATTATTGCATGTAGACAATGACTACAAAAAGGCTAAAAACTGCCTTGGTTGCTGGTAGGTCGACAGTAATGACCTCTGGCGAATGAATTGCAAAGCGTTCGTAGTGGATGAGGTACTCTGTTTTATCATGTACGGTGCTTTCTAGAGGTATATGGGGCAAAGGAATCACACATACGCTGCTCTGCGGTGTGCCATTGATCCCTCGGCACCCTGTGGCCAGCCCGAGAGTGTATGACACCCAAATGCACTGTCCTACCAAGGGTCCGGCCAGAGGTCGCTTGCTGGCTTAATATAGGATCGTGGTAACACTCTCCTCCAGTCAGTCACACGTACACACACACCCGCCCACCTGCCCGCCCCTCCTCTACGGTCACCTCTCTCCACACGTGCCCCTCCCCTCCCCCCCCCCCCCACCGCCAACCTGCCAGCCATGGCGCACCTGTTGCCGGGCAGTGCTGTGGAGGAGGGTCCCCACCTGGCCGTAGGCGCTCGCAGCATGAACACTCTCGTGGAGGAGGAGGACTGTATCGAGCCACAGCCCAGCGGCCACGCGTCGCGCTCCGCCAGCCCAGACAAGGTCTCCGTCGTCGACAAGTTACCGGAGATACTCACGATCACTACTCGCTACCCAAGTCCCGTGAAGAGGTCTCTGTCGTTTGTACGCACAAAGTCGTCGAGCAGGGCCTCCAGTGTCAACTCGTCTTCTCTGAACATCCAGCGCAGTCTCTACCTGCACCACAGCTATGGGTCCGGCCTGCTGGAAACTCTCAGGTGGTGACCATCCTCTCATCCTCCTGGTCCTGTTCCTCCTGTTGGTTTGAGTAACCAGCCCTTAATACCACTACTATTACTACTACTCCTGTGAGTGTGAGTAACAACAACATGAACAACAACAATATCAACAACCACAACAACAGGAGAATAGCGTCTCAGGCAGTGGTAATGTGAAACAACCGGCAGATTTCATCTGTAAACAACCACACTCACCATAACTACCACCACTATCGCCACTACTAGTATTCCTGCTCTTAACACAGTGAGATCCCCGAGGGACTCCACGCAGGACACAATACCCAGAAACTCGGTTGTCGATTACACCATAGACTTTCCATATATACTTTTCAAATATACATTTATACACTGACTGCATGCGTTTTGATGTTGACTGTGAAAACCGTGTTGTGATGGTGTTGTGAACATTGTGGATTACTAAAATAAATACAGTTGAATCGACACTGGGAGTATACATATTGTTGGCCTACAGAGATGTTGAATTATATTTGTGACTATTGCATGTGAATACCTCTGTCCCTCTGCACGTTGACTTAAGCCGCACTGACTTCTAACTGTCAAGACCTTCCTCTCTTGAAAATGTGTAGCGATTCAAGTTAATCGGAGAAACTAACGACATGCAGAGAGCTTGCTACAATTTGTGACTCTTTTTTTTTTTTTTTTATATGTAAATAGATAAAAAAAGAAATACCAAAATCTCCAAAAAGACTATTTCATAAACTCGATCATGTCTACTCCAATACCAGAGGAAGGTTCTGGTGATGGTTCCCCGGTGGAAACCCGCGCGGGGTCCTGCATCCCATCAAGGGTCGGGTCAGTGGTTCGTATTATGGAACCAGAAAAGCCTTTTTCCGAATCCGGTCGTGGTGCAAGAGGTCTTCACCTCGCCCATAGATCCTTATCGGCTTCTGGTCGCCTCCTAGACACTACCCCGCGTTCAGTGAGAGATCAGAGAGCCAAATGCCCGACTCAAGCCGATCTCATCCACAATGCTCGGCGGAAGCGCAGACGTCGTCGCCCGTCCTCGTGCACCCTCTCTGAATCCAGCATAGCAAGTCCCTATGCCACATCCTCCCTCAACTGGTCCAGTATCAACTCCCCATTCTCCTTCCGCAGCCCCTACAGCCCTGCGATTATAAGCCCTTGGTCAACCTCTGGAGCTGCCACTCCCTCGTTGCTTCGGAGTCCACCCTCCAAGAGGGTGACCTCCGGGGGAACGACCGGGAGAACGCCAGGGGGGTTTGACCTGAATGCAACCTTCTTGAACATGTCTGTGGCCAGCAGCGTCTATGGTCGATCTGCTGGTCTACGTGAGTCTGACGGACGTTCTATCTCCAGGCTCAGCCATGCCACCCACGGCTCAACTCCGTCGGGCATCGGTCACAGCCGCGTGTCCCTGGAGCTGTCGGGGAACATCAGCATCGAGCTGCAGACGCCTCGTGTTGATGCTCCTACCCCACTGGAGGCTGCCCATCCAGGCAAGGAGAACCTGCGACGTGCCAGGCTCATGTCCCGCCTCATCGTTGGGCTGGCGCAAGGCAGCTTTCCCAAGCTCGATCAGTACTTCCACAAATTCGATGTAGATGCTCCCTACGGGAAGAAGCTTGTGTCGCAGCGCTCTCCAACTGTCTTCGATGTCCGGATGTTTGTCAAGAACCCCATGCCTTCTGGCTACTTTGAGGTAGGCGCTTTCTCTCATATCTATAACCTTCAATGGCATAAAGACGCCTAAATCGGATTAAAGCCAACGGTGTTAATTATTGAAATCAAACAAAAATATCAATCTCTTTAATTGAAACAAACACGTGTGTGTAGTTGTAAACATGTATGTGCGTGTACCGATATCCTGATATTATATTGGGATTAAAGGTTATCACATACTAATTATCATTACCACACCTACAGACAATTACATGCACAGGTACTATAGATATGAAACAGAACTAGGATTTTGAATATCAGCTCTTAACCATTGATATTTCATTCAGTTGTTTCATTTTTCGCTTTTCGTACATATATGATAAAGTTTATGTTGGTAATGGTGGTTTGAATTCATACTCACCGATCATCTATGAATCTGATTCGAATCCATGCCCAACACCTATATCATCTGTATAATAAACAATTTGTAATGAATCAGATACCAATTTCTCACGATAGTTTCTAAATGATTATTTTTCCTTCATCCCATACATCGTAATATTACAACATGTGTAGGGTTTTGCGATCGCATACCTTGATTGCCACTCACATTGTTTGAATACTCTACACTCGGAGTAGAAATGTCGTCCTTTGTCATATCTCACATTGTCCAGTCAGTCCACGAAGTGCAAGATCTGAGGATCTTTTATAACCTTTTAGCAACATTGAGCACTACCACTTAGTGTCCCTAACATATCAAATATACCGAATGCGGTTTTCTCTGAATAAAGCTGGCAAATTCTATCTACAAGAGTTGCCGGGTACAAAGGAAAATTAGCATGATATCTAATTCAAGTTTTTCTAAACTATAGGCGTAAACAACTTAGCTGTCTTAAGAGGAAGTAACCACATACATCTGATTTAACCTTTATAATACTTAAATGGCCACTGATATGTAATTAAACGTGACATTGAAGTAGGCACAATGGTATTGGAAGTCCACAAATCACCGATGCACACAGGAAAAGACTAATATTTTACAAAATAATATACTTAGATGTAGGTAGACGAGGGGTATCAAAATTCACAACCTTCTCCCACCGCTTTTCCCAACCTCGGAGTGTTTACTCCAGCGGAACGGAGAAAATTGTAAAAATATACTTAGAATATACCCAAGTCACAAGTTTGGTACCGACTGCATCCGAACTACGACACCCAGCTCTAGTGTATCATCTAAAGGGCAATACAATGCAATATATACACGTACATGTATGTGTATATTCTACAGAAAGACATACAACGTCGATATCGGGCTCTTTTGTGCCTGCACTCAGTCTGAACACGAATGGTATAGTGGTCACTTAATAGTGTATACACTCTCTCCTGGCTTTATGAGAATTCCTGAAACACCAACTATGGGACCCTGCCAACACAATCACTTGTGCAAATATCATAACCGTCAGCCAACAGGTAGAGAAATGTACGAGTCCTTTCCCCCATGAAGTAAGATCAATATGTATAAGTGATTGTATAGGTTTTAACGAACACACTACTTACTCTGATAACTGACCAAAAGCCCCTAGCAGGAATATATAGTGTGTGTTCACTAATTCCACTTAATACGCCACCAAATACATGTCCATTATGAGGTAGTCTCTAACCGGATGTCATAAATCATACATATGTGTACCAAAAGCTCATAACATTTTTTAAATCATCTACCTTCACATTGGTACAACGATTCTTTTTTTTTTATTTAGAAAATTAGTTATTCATGTCAAACTTTATCGAGCCAAAGTAATTGCTGGGGAAATGAATAGGTTTCTTACTGATTAAATACATTTGAAGATAAAATGATAGCACTTATAATCTGAATCGTGCTTTTTAGAGTTATTTTAATAAGATTTGATTTAGACCTCTTAATTGAGCGAACAATGATCTTTCGAACAACATACATATTAGCCCGCACCTAAAACTTCTCATTCTCTTAAACACTTGATAAAGTCTATTCATTAATCCCGGTGCGATATCAGTTATTATCATCTCATTCGCACAGTGGTAGGCATACCTCTGTGAAAATCATATCGTTATCATAATAGTGTCACAAAGCCGGGTCAATAACGCACATAGCTGAGGTTAGCTTTATTCAATGAGTAAAGTTGGACATAATGTTACCGTTACGTTGCCATTACATCCTGTTACGTCACCGTAGGTGAAGGCGTTAAAAATGTCCTCTGTATGGACGATAGTGTTGACTACCTACCTGAGGCTTGTACTTAAGTAATTAGCAGGGTGGTCCGAACTTCTCAATTCTGGTCAGTAAATACCTTCTGTAAAACCATTGACCTGTAGAAGTACATCTGTGAACGGTCTCAACTGTAACTATAATTGGTCATACCGATTTGAGTATAGCGGCTCGTAAAGCCCTAAAACTAACTCAAACCTTCCTCTTACAACGTCCTAAACCACTCTTACCCTGTACGTGTTTATTTCTCACAACAACAATGAAATACATGTGATAAAATTAGATACGATAAATTACCAAATGTTATTGTTCATATCATTTATGAAAATATTCAAAGGTGAAAGCTAGTGTTTCGTTTTAAAAGATACCCTCCTTATGCATGTAGTTCTGTGTGTTCTCACTGGCGTATACGGTATAGACATTTGGAAGGATTGGTCTTTAAATGGGTTGTCCTTTACAAATCTCCCAACGGGATCAAGATGAACCTCTTTTTCATCACCCATGTCTATTGATTGCAATGACGCGAAAGGGAATATATACATATGAATGAAGGAAAATAAAAAAAATTGCTGTAAATAAAGTATTGATGTGCGAGAATCACAAAAGAGCACAATTGCATAAAAGTGATCCTGGCAGAAATGAGCCCTTCTTATGTGATTAATTTACTTCTTAAAACCACTTCTAAGGGATTAAAGCAAATGACCACGTCTTATATTCTCATTATGACATGGTGATACTCCTTTGTGGTTTCCAATTCAGGTGATTTGACCTATGACCTATAAGAATAACAAGTTCATGGCGGGGACGGTGATTTGGCATTGTCAATGTCCTGGAATTGGAATCAATGAGAGCCGTCCTCTCTGTCAATGTGTGTGCCAGGTACCTCAGAGAATCAAGCATGTCGGGAAAGGGTACATCAAAAACGAAGAGAACATAAATTACAAATGTATATATTATGAGACATTAGAAGAATAGTCGTATGTTTGGATAGCGTGATTGTGAGACATGTCAACTGAGGATTGTCATTATGTAGCAAGAAAGACTGTCTTCGATGTTTCTGATACATATCTTGGAATGTATGACTATCACGCCGACGTTTTTTTGTTCTGGTGACACTTTGTTTGCACTTGGGTCACGGATATGCTTTTTACTCTCCTCTGAGACTTTTGAACGTTTTTGTAAACAGGGCCAATCTATGAAATCTGCTAGAAGGGTGACTCTGAATGGCAACTTGCTGGTACCTGACATGCAGAGAACATTTACATAGGAGAACCGCCTTACCCACTGGCCATGGACCCCCATGGCTTTATTCCCATGGTCCCATAATGCTTTTGTTGGTGAGACAGAGACAACACAGAGGGAGTACCCTATCCTTATCTAGCTGGTCAAGACTTAATTAATTAATGCTTAATCTTGATAACGACAATGTGCAATTACACTAGGTTTATATCATTGCTCCTTTAATGACTTGTTGAAGCTGACAGAATTAATAGAGAATTAAAAAGTTAGAAACAAAAATAATGTGTATATAATGCAAGAACTGTTATGATCTGAAGCACGTAGTTCAATACTTGATTGTATCTGTGCGGTCATCAAAGTATCGTTAAACACACAGCAAGCATGAACATTTGCCCCTACTATTGGAGTGTTAAGTATTCGGTGTAGAATACACCTGTGGCTAATCAGTGGAGAAAGTGGGCGATACATTCTCCACCCGTTGGTTCCTTGAGCGCTGGCCAACAGTGAGAGGATAGAAAATATTGATCCTGTTATTGAGACACGCGACAGGTGCAAGCACTAATCTTTGACAACCTGTCCCTTCTCTATCTATCTCCACTATCCCTGGTCTCATAGGGGAAGACATCAACTCGAAATGAAAGTGATCCAACTTTGCTCAGAGCATAAAGAATGCACATCTATGAAGAGCTGAGATCCGGACTTTCCTCTGGAGTGATTTTAGGAAGTGGCCTGTGTTTAGCTGACTGGAACCTTTGTTGAGTCGCCTGTGCTAATCGTCTTAGACGGAGTACGTCTTCGGCCCTAGCGACCACCGCACACTGGGCGAGGCAGGAGAGGAATGAAGAAGAAAAGATGATTACCACCTGTACATCTCCCTGAGCCGGCTGTAGTTATTGGGGACCGACTACCCGCTAGCCAGTCTGTTAATGTGTCTTTGTAATGATCAACTGAACGTACTTACTGACCACCATGTCTAGGAGTACACGGGTCACTTGTATGGGTATAAGCTATTCGGAATTTAATGGCAATGGCTGAGGTGTACTTTTGTATAACTCTCCAGATATTATATCGGTATTATAACTATAACAGAGCTTTAATATCCGTAATTCAATTGAAAAGGTGAATATATGGAATAAAATGCGCAACATCTTCCGTTATAGTTTCCACCCCTTATGCTGGGTCCGTGTATATCATGTTGACTCCAGAGCACTTCACCTCAACATAAACCTATTTTCCATTGGCCGACGAAAACGGTGGAGATCGTTTTAGTTACCCTAACTTTAGGTCTGTTACTGGTTCTGTCGACTCTATGTCAGAATGAATTTGCCGGTGAGGGTGCAGTAGATGCACTGTTCCTACTGTATTTTCAAGGTAGACATAGATTTTCTGTGAGAAAATCTGTCGGTGGTGGCCTTGTTACATGATCTATACCAAATCAATCGACGAGCATTCTCTACAGGTTTTCATTCACGGATCTGTTGCCAGTGAACCCAAAAATCCATCGGTAGTTTCCGACTGGTGTAACTGGGCTTTCGTTGTCGTTTGTCTCCCTACTATTTTTGTGGTTTACTATATACCTGTGCCGTATATACTGTAAATACGCACCGTTTCGGCATATGACGTAAAAATACTGTACGGACCAGTGGTCCGTACACCAAAATACGGACAACCTGCCCATACACCTTTATTAAAATTTTGGTTTGTTGTTAAGAAAAATGAAATATATTCTTTTTTTAAATTTCGGGTATATAGTAAATATATAACGTCCAACCATGCTTGTACAAGTCACAGAACTCGATTTTAATTTACCATTTGTACGGAACTCGGCGTAAACGCCTCGGTCCGTACAAACCGTAAATTAGCATCTCGTTCTGTGACTTGTACAGCATGGTCAGGACGTTCTATATAATTACCGACACCAAATGGGTAAATGAAATGAGACTTGAAGAGAATGCTCACAGATTAATTTGGCATAGATTACGGAACAAGTCCACCGCCGACAGATTTTCTCATAGACTGACAGAATCAAAAAGGTCTGATTTTGTCGGAGATCCTTAGATCGGCCTGAACCCAGAAAATTAAACAAATACAATCAAAGCATACTACGATTTGGATACGATAAGAAATTTTCCAATTGTAGAACATTCGAAGGGCTCTGTCGGTATGTGTTGCAGTATGCCGGACCAGCTTTAGTGGAAATAGAAAGAAGAATACAGCACCGACACTCACCATGATTTAAGAGCTGTGCCAATGCAAAATGTCAGGCAAACAATTAACAACATATTTTAAGAATTGATGTACAAATGCATGTATCCGATGAACATTGACATATTTTTATATGTATACGTTCATATTTCACGCCAGCATACATGGCATATGTACAAATGTGTTTTTCCCATGTATATGGAAGCGTAATGGAAATATCCTGTGCATGATATATATAAGCTGGTTGTATACATATTGTATACATTTGGCGTATATGTATAGTGAAAACAAAAATAAAAGGTTCGCCACCCGACCACCCTGTCTCCCCCCTTCAATTTCTAACCACTCGTCTGTGATGTAGTGATGGTACATCTGACTACCCGGCCACCTGGCTCCCACCCAGCCCCCACAGTTCCCCCCCCCCCCCCCATTTGTGTTGGTAGAGGTTTAGGTGGTCTCAGTGGTGTGTAAACGTTAAGGCCCACCACCGGACTCCCTACACTCACCCAACCCATTGTCTATAACCACAGTATCCTCAGTATTCTCCTTACGAAGAGAGATATCCCTACAGTTGAGTGGTGTTTTGAAAGTAAAATCTATTTAAAAAACAGTAAAAAACTAAATAATGCTGGGTTTATTATATGTAATTGAAGAAGATATCACCAATAGGGGTTTATAATGATTTTATAATCAAAATTGATAAAATAACATTGGATATTCCATATACTAAGGACTTGATGACTAACTGCAAATTAAATAGAAACACTAGTGGTGTCCCCTAGATGCATAAATCAGAATTATTGAACAGTGGCATAAATATAACAGAATCAGGCGTATATATTACACCAAAAAAGGACTAAATTATTCATGCAGAATCATAGCTATGTACGCCGGACGTATAAATATATGAATAAGAGTTCTTCGCGCTCTGGGGGTACCCCCTTCTTTCTCTATACACATTGGTATAATCATCAAGTAAACTCATTGGTATAATTCTAAATCCATGGAGACCGTTCATATTCCCTGTCATCTGCGGTGCTGCTCATGGTCCCGTTTATTCCTCCTCAAGCCTCTGACCTGCTGAGTTGCTTTAACCACGGTGGTTTCACAAATTTAGAATTTCACCGATAGACTTTTTCTATTTTTGTATATCTTGTACAAAGATATGCTTCCTTGATTATAGTTATTTGATGACGTGCATATATCTTTGATATGACACATAATACTTGATGTCATCTATCATTTTATGAATTTTAAAAATGATGTGATACCTACATTCCGTGGAGGCTTCATATATTTATTACCAAAAAGTGGAAACTGCCTTCTCTCTTGAGGCATCATCTGATCCTGGATGTGTCATTCCATTCTATATACATCAACTTCAACTAAACATGCCTTGTAAATTCTACCCAGGCTATATTTGATTAAATCAGAAAAAGTGCAACGTAGAATCAGGATTAGTTGATTGTGTACACAGACATTAGATTTATTTTTATAGATCCACATAACGCATGCCACTATCACGTCACCTTATCAACTTTAGAGTTAAATGAGCTTTAAAGCAAGTGCATTGTTATATTCAATTCAATGTAAGTAATAGCGGCTAGAAGTAGCTATCCATCTATGTTTACTGCTTAGGTTTAATTATCTTTTGTTTCATTGATATCACAGTAAAGAATAGTGTTAAAAATGTATTACTTTGGAATTCACCTTTTCTTCTTTACACTATACCGCCACTGAATTAAACTGAGTCCACTGAATTAAAGGTGATTGATATATATTCGTCGACAAAATAGTTATATGAAAGCAAAATTAAAGGTCCACATTTGTAACACAGAACAGTATTTTGATACACTATACGGTTTGCCAATGATCTCAATACCAAGTATATTAGTTCACATAACAAACCCCTAGCGACATACAGCATTGGTCATTAGTTACAAACATGGTTAGCCATGTTTAAGAGGAGGATTAAGCAGATGCAAATGGTAAATTACTAATAGGCACACAGTCCAGCCCTGCACTCCATTCACTCTCCCCTCACTTGCACACCGATTAGGCGTATTAAATCTCGCCCACAGGCATCTGAAACAGTGACCCTGAAAATCCAATTAAAACTCTTCATGCCTGGCTCCCGTATGCCAGTTTCACTGCGGCTAGTCCATGTTTGATCTTTATTTCTGGCACAATCAGCTTTGCTCTTTATCCTGTTTATATATCTACAGGAAGGTTGAATAGACCTTTTCTCTATGAATTCTTGAACTCGAATGATCTATTTCAAAATTATTCTTCTTAAAAAAAAGAAGAAGAAAAATTCCATTGCTCAGGAGAAGAAATAAACCTAATTACTGGCTATCGGAATTCTGTCAGTGTATCAATGTTCAGAAAACACTAGCATAAAATTGAAATTGTGCCATCAGAATCTTTGATAATTACCCTGCTTTTATATCATACTGTGATGTTTTGCCTGTAATGACGTGTTTGTTCTGAAAGGATTTTTCTGCTGCTAACGCTATCATTTCATAGTTCACCTTATCGTTGTTTCTAAGATGCTAAATTATTGGTGGAAGATATCATTCTAAAATAGAGATCGCTGGAGTTTCTCGCTGGTGTGTCTCCGGCTTTCGCCACAGGGTTTTAAGTTTGACTCCCACTTAAGTTGGCACATAATTCTGGACATATTTTCCAGAAAATACAGCTTTACTTCTTTTATAAATCGCCTAATTAAAATAACATTCCTCTCGAAGTCCCTCTCAGCTTAGTTTATAATAACATATATATTCTAGATGACATGGATATGACCTGTATCTGATGTGTGATAAATCGTGAAATGTCCTGAAACATTTAAAATTCCTTCTGTGGCATGGCATCTAAAACGATTTGTCATATGACATCTAAAAAGAAGTAAAATCTAAGCAAAATCTACTCCAGATAGGCCAACTTGTGGGGTTGCTATCAATTTGTTTAATCACAATGCATGGATCATTACACATTTTAGTGTGCGTGATGAAGGCAATAGATAACAAAATCTCATCTCTTGATCAAAATATGAGATCGCAGCAAATCCAAGACGTTTTCGTGGTTTGATCAAACATCCTACTTTCTACAATTATCACATATAAATGATAGTTGTGGTACTTTCTGAGGTTTATTAATGCTCCTACCACTCACCAAACTTATATATCCACGCATGCAGCACGTCTCATGTAGCATGCCCGGGGCAGACTCGGTAAGACGTACCGGTAATACATTGCTCGCTTCTTTCAGACGATTCCAACGTTTCAGCGGAACGCGCCAGAAGGGTACGTGCAGTACCGGATGAGCAAGTCTCTCACCGTGGAGGACAGGTCACTGATGAAGGACATGTGGGGTCCGTGTCTACAGGAGGAGTCCTACCTGACGCCCGCTACCTTCCATCCCTGGATCTCCAAAGGTAATAACCATATTGAGTCCACACACCAAGTTTTGGCTATATTGTAGTCCTGATAGATAACTGACCCTTCTCTATCCCGTGCGCTGTCTGTGCTTACTTTGAGTTAATTGGAGCCTTTTTAATCAACCATACGGAGCTCCCAACCACTAGTACTAATTAGCGATAGAAGTTCGACCTATTGCAGTACTCACAAAAAGGCCGCCAGAAAGGGCGGGCCACTGGATGATCGAAATGTTTAACCAGCCGAAACCTTGCACGGAAACATTGGTATCAATTGCAGCACAATCAAATGCCGCTTTGTGGGAAAATGTGAAGTGATCGGTGTAACCACATTGTATAAAAATCTGATATGTGTTAGCACACTTCCATTTTCAGGAGTGAAGAAAGCTGTCAAAGAACTTCAGGGTATTAAGATTGGGCGAAGCACGTATGGCTTTCTGGTCTCCTTCAAACCTCCAGAGGTGATGGTCATCGTACGTGCCATCAGTGAGGCCACCTTGGTCTCATCTGTCTTCACACTTCACATCCTGCCTGCTATCATGGAGACAGGGCGACCTAAAATCTCCGGTTTCCACCTGAGAATGCCACTTCCTCCAGTGCTGCCTTACTCCAGAGCAGGGATGAATGTCATGCGCCAGGTGGAGAACGAGATGGAGGAGGGTAAACTGATGTGGTACCTTGAAGGCAAGCACATCGAGCCTCCCAAGTCGGCAAAGTCTGCATACAAGAGAAAGGACAGGCACGCGGGTTGTCGGCACAGCGAAAATCATGATCACGCTGACCACGACCACACGAAAGATCACAAGAAACGTGGAGGCTCCAAAAAACGCGGAAGTGAGAGCAAGAATTGGGTCATCTCTCTTGAGTCGATGGAGAAGCGGTTGTTGGACCTGTCGCTGAAGACGATGCCAATGCAGGCAGCACGGAAAGGCTTTGCGCAGTTCGACACCATGGTGGAGAGCAAAGAGGAGCTGTGGAATGTGCTGGGAAAGGTTCAGATCAATTCACTCAAATTGTGGACTATCAAACGGACTGCTCTACGCAACCGGACCCAACAGGACTGGCTGCGGGCTCTTTTGAGGCTTCTCCAGGAGACCGTAGAAAAAAGGTTCAGCACATACTTCCTGCAGCCCAGCATCAACTTCTTGGCCGATATAGACCACAAACAACTCGATCTTCTGGTGAATATGCTAAAGGACATGATCGCTGAACATGCGTCAACCACAACAACCCCAAGTCCTTCTGCCCTACCAAAGGCATCTACGCAACGTACCCAACTTGTGCAGACACCACGTGCAACCAGAACGAAGCCTCACAACCCTGTCGCCTATTCATGGGGATAACACGAAGAGCCCATCCCATAGTAGATCTAGGAATTGCGTTTGCTGTACAGAGACTACTTTTTGTTATACCACCGGACATCAGGAAAGCCTGAAAAGCTCTGACATCCGATCTTTTATTTTGCAATCACTGTAAATAGACGTTTTCACTTGGTTCATCGTGATAGAATTAACTTAGTAGCCAAAGAACCCTAGAAAAATAAGTCATTAGATGTAAACTAATCTAAAAAAGAATCCATGTTAATCAACAAAGCATAAATCAAAGCAAAAGAAAGGTATGATTACGAAATTGCTAGGTAACTGTTTTTCATTTTCCAATGTCAACATTTCGGATAAGTTACAAATGCTTTGATTGAATGGGGAATAATGGGAGATAAGCATTGTAATAAATCCTGATATTCCCTGAGGATTTTCCCGAATGAATAACATAATCTACTTTATTTAAGTTATTTTCTGTGTTCAAACTATTGTAGACATTATGGCACCTGACGTACAATTGTTTAAAATAACGTTTATCAAATGTGACCATTTTGTTTGAATCGTCAAGAAAATTGCTTTGGCAAAACGAAAATAAATATTTATTTGTCACCATTTTCTGTTTTTCTTTTGGGAATTTTTATCAATGCACGTCATTACAAAGTTGTTTTCATGTTAATTTCTGGCATGAAGTTTGCGGTGCATGTAGATGGTGCCTCTTATAATTATATAACCTCATACCAAAAAGATATCAAATTGTGTTGTGATAATGTGATGTTTGATATATGCATTTACTGTGACGTACTGTCTGTTTTTGTCCATGGTAAATGGATCTTGAGAAAACTGGATATCTACCTATTCAAACTGAATTGCTAAAACAAACCTTCTTGGTGATAATATTTATTTTGTTGTCTCAAAACATTTTTCATCTTGCTTGTAATACACCTAAAAAGTATCGATTGGTTAAAAGTCTGACGTAGCAATCCTGGAACTCATTTTTCTGACCAATGACCTGTTCAATGGGCATCGTTAATATTAGTCTATTGCTACAGTATTCACGTATTATCACATGCCACATCGCAAGAGTGATATGATTGTAGAGCTCTAACAAAAGGAAAGAGGTTCAGCATTCAAGTGGAAAGATGTCTTACAAATCTTTTTATCAAACTTATTTATTTTATGGATCTGTAAAGAGGTCGTCGTAGATCTGCCACTTGATGAATGGATTTGAAATAAAAGCTACCAACGAAATGGGTTTATCTATCATTACGTATGCGTGCATATACTGTATTGACGGTTCCAAGCCGTAAGGAGGGACTTTTCTATACATTGTCAAACACATATAGGACTTTCTCTTGGCACTGGCTGTTTGGAATGATAATGCGGACAAATAGTCCTATCTATCAAGTTTTGAAAAAAGGGAGATTTTATTTACCCGATTTTATTCATCATTAAACCAGTATCTTAATTGTTATTATGGGGGCAAAGGCACAGGACTGGAGTAGTAGAGATGTAAGCCTTTATGGATTAGTAATTTCACATATAATTCCGACTAATTTCACAAATAATCCCGATTATGCTTGGACCTGTATGTTCTAAAAAATCTGAATAAGCTATACACACACATATATGTAGTATATTCGCTATTTATTCACGCCTTACCTTCATTTTGCCTTGAAATTCTAAGTAAATTCGTTGCTGATTCGACATGAGTATAACAGCGATGAGAAAACAAACGAATAGATAGAAGAAATCTATGAGTGAATGATGATAGATAAGACGTATAGGTGCAATCTCCATAGCTACTGTACGGACCCACTTTTAACTACAATATTACAGTATTCGTATGACGGTGCGATGGTTTGCTTATACACTCGACAGGCCATCTCTTGCCTATCTCATACCTAAATTCTTGCTCCCTACTTCATATAAATATTTTGCAATCTGGTAAAAAGAAAAGCGACAATCCGCATCGGTGTGAAATGTATACAATTGGTAAACAGGATGATGAAGGAGCGAGGTGCGCAAGTACTCTTCAGAAGTACGCAGACGTGCTGTCACTTGCGCCTGTTCCTGATAGGCATGCATCAACATATATAAGCCTAGTTGGGTCATTCTCATAGAACCAGTGCAAGTAGGAGTTTTTTTTGGGGAAAAAAATTTGGGAGGAGGTTAAAAATTATTATGTGGTGCTAAGCTCTACTGGGTGGGGCAACTTTCCCTGAAAATCTTTTTATTAAATATCATAAATGTGGCCACGGTGCACCTTATAACATATGTATATGAAAAAGTGGTCTTGCAGCGTGACCGGGCTCCCGAAATTAACGTAACTAATAGCAAACCAATAAATTTTCATTATTATATAATTTGAATCGTTTATAATATGAAAATTAAGTGGTATTAGTGAATTTATGGGTTTTTCGATGGCTAAATTTGAATTTTACATACCGTACCTACCAAAATAAGAATTGTTTTACTTTTAGAAATAAGATTTATAGCAATTTCTAATCAAACGATCACTGTGGACAATAGGAAAAAAAATATATCTAGATAAATCAACTCCAGTATCTTATACCTTAATAGATACACTTTCATATGAATCATCGCAAAAAGTTTCCAATTTTTTTTTAATTTCTCTAAATCTTCATTAAAAAATAGATAGCAAAACGGTCACTCTGCAAGATACGGTCACGCTGCAAGACCCCTTTCATACTTTAATGTAATTTTTTTTAAATTTGGAATATTTTTTGCTGATATTAATATTTCAACGATAAACTCTTAGGGAAAAATAGAATTAACACCCTCTGGTATGGTCAAAAATTAGTTAAACATAAAAAACGGCTTTTCCAAGGCATTGGTTTATCGATTTTTGGTGATTTTTGACCTATTCTGACCACCTGGAGACTAAGATATTGATATTTGACCAGTAAAACCTATACTCCCTCCCGAGCACTCGGCGAGATCTATCATTTAAAAGAGAAAAAATAAACACTGAAGACCTTTTGCAAAAAATAGAATGCAGGAAACCACTAAAATTGGAGTTGCACTGGTTCTATGAGAATGAGCCAGTTGCAGTTGAGATGGCAGCGGGCGGATCATATTCCAGTCATCGAAAAACTCCAAAAACCACCTTATGTTTTTCATCATCTCTGCATTAACATTGATGTGGCAGCCAGTCATGGCTCTTAGTACCTCCAGGGGGTCGTTTATTTTAACTTCTCGAAAATAACCACTTTATTCCTACATAAGCCATCGCAGAAGTGCATACGCCAGCATATGAGGCATATATATACAAGACTGTTTCCTCTTGTATACGGATGCGTCTCGGCTGTATTTCACACCAGGCGTATAAGAGAGGAAATATCCTCTGTGCAACATGTACACGCCGGTCGTATACATGTTATATACATTTGCCGTATATGTATACTGATAACAAAAAGAAAAAGAATCATGACACGCTGCCGTCCCCATCGCCGCACTCGTGGGTGTTGGCAGATTTTGCACCAACACTGAAGCCCCTCCTGCCCCCGCCGCTCCCCCCGCCCTTCACCGCCCCCCCCCCCGCCGCTCCCTCCGCCCTTCACCGTCCCCCCCGCCGCCCCCCCCCTGCCCTTTACCGCCGTTAGATGGAGAATTACTCTGGTATTTAGTCAGATTCACATACATATTTATGGGGAAATTAGTTCTTCAAAATACCAATATATGACATTAATTGCAACAATTACAAACCCTCGTTCAAGTCTCCTCCAAAGTGTTGTTTGAGTCGGTATTGTCATGGGGTTCGCTCAAAGTATCAGTATTATAATTATGTATGTCAACGTCAGAGGAGCCCCATGCATGGTAGAATAATATGTTTTTCACTTACTTGTTGTTAGACTGTTGTTAGACTGATGTATGACTGCTGTAAGACTGTTGTAAGGCTGATACAAGACTGATACAATACTTTTTTTTAATATATATTTTTGTTAATTTACTGAAGCAATACACAGACATTCTGCCTGACGGCAGGTTTTGTGTGTCTGCATTTTACACAATCATACATAAATCCTATCAGTGAACAATCACAGGTCTTCAGTTGATGGGTGAGAGATTGAATAATGATGAGTTATGGGTTGATGAGATGAAGTGAGTTTACAACTGTTGATTTATCAAGATTTGCTGAATGTCCTCTTTTATTTCACATACTTTTTATACGCCAATATTTTTTCACAATCTCTCCAGACAGGTTATTCCAGAGAGACATACCCTCATATAAGGGGTTTCTCTTGAAATGGCCGGTCCGAGGCCTCTTCAGATTCAACTGCCTTTTTTCTTGAGCATGAGTTTGTGGGTTGTTTATATGCACAATGTCTTTACAATATTGTTTCATGAATACATACTTGTGGTAAGTTCGTCTAATCATAAGCGGGTCAACATCACAGAATTTGTGAAGCTTATCAATACTAAGGTCTCCAATTCTGGTTCTTGTACAAATCCTTAAGGCCCGGTTTTGAAGTTTCTGGAGTTTATCGAGTAACATATTTGATGCACCAGTGATAAAATAACCTGAGTAGCCGAAGATTGGGCCTATTAAGGTCTTGCAAAATCTTATACTCACTTGCTTACTTATAAATTTACGAATTCGAGCCAGCTGAAAAATCTGTTGGTTTACTTTTCGCATTACATCGTTAATCATATTCAACCAGGATAATAACTCATCCAACAGTATACCTAAGTACTTGAACATTTGGTCTTCTTTGCATTGATTACCATGGAGTTTTCATCACACTATCTGACTAACAGATCAATGTCATTCTGCAAGCGGTATAAACAACTTTCAACACTCTCGTCACTATTATATAAGACGAGATCATCAGCGTAAAAAATGTGTCTAGATATAAAGGGAATATTCTTAATGTCGTCTATAAAACAATTAAATAAGAGAGGTCCAAGAATACTACCTTTGGGGACTCCTGCATGGGTCTTTGCACTAGGGGACAGGGTACTGCCAACTCTAGTGCACTGAGACAGATTTATATCAGCTTGCCCCCAGCTCTCTGGGAAATTAGAGAAGTCTATAATATTTTGAAAAAGTACTTGCAACTGCTTGGTTATAACTGTGAAGGAGTCGAACAGTGCTCTACAATTTATACCTTGCACTCCACTTGGTTTGTTCTGGTCAATTTCTTTGACAGCCGAATGAACCATGTCAAGGGTGATCTTAATCTTACTCAATTTGTTAGGGATGTCCTCATTTGTAAGCCCTGGAATAATATTGGTTGGGTCACCTTGACATATAGATGCAAAATAGTTGTTTAGGAAGTTCACCATTTCATTCCCACTAAGTTTCTTATTATTCGTTTCGTCGTACAGGGTTGCAAGTTTAACCTGATGTTGTGGGTCGTAGATGTCATTCACTGATTTCCAGAACTTCTTTGGGTTACCCATGGACTCATCCAGTCTGTCCTTCCAGAAAGCTTTCTTCCCCTTTCTGATTTCGGAATTGACTTTGTCTTTTAATTTCCTACCTCAGTTTAGATTATCAGAAACCCCCTCATTAAGATATTTGTTTAGAGCATCATCTCTTTCTATCATTAAATTGATTAAATTTTCAGTGATCCAGTCAGATTTCTTTTGATGAAAATTATTGTCTACATAGCTCCTGATGATAGTTAGTATCACATCCCATTGTTTTTCAGGGTCACTCTCTAGATAATAGTCTAAGGTGTCTTGGAGATCTTGGCATTATAGTTCCTATATGAACGACCTTAAAAAAACATGGCTCCTTTATAGGCGGAGAAAAAGTATGATCCACTATGATCGCTAGATGATCACTTATCAGTTTACCATACACGAAAGCTGCTATTTGCTTGTCACTTTTACATGATATGTGATCTATACAAGTTTTACTCTCTGATTGTGTAATGGTTGATATTAGAGTTTTGAGTCCATATTCCTTATTAAAGAAGAATCTTTTTTTACTTTCCTGGCTATTCCTATTTAGTGTGTTTATGTTATCGTCACCTAACATCCATATTTTATGTTTTCTAAAAGCGGGATCTCCAATAATTTTACCCAAGTAAGTATAAAAAGCATCTATATTTCCAGTCGGAGACTGTTGCATGATTGTTGCAATACTGTTGAAAGACTGTTGCAAGACTGTTGCAAGACTGTTGTCAGGCTTGTATGAGACTGTTGTAAGGCTGTCGTAAGGCTGAAACAAGACTGTTGTGAGATTGATACAAAACTTATAAGGCTGATACAAGACTGATACAAGACTGAGCCAAGACTGTTGTAAGACTTGTGAGACTGTTGTAAGGCTGATATGAAACAAGTCTCACAAAGCCTTACAAAAGTCTCATATTAGCCTTACAACAGGCTCACAGCAGTCTTGTATCAGTATTATAGTCATGTATGTCGACGTCAGAGGGTTCAAGAAAAAAAAAGCCCTCGTGCTTATATATACCATGCCAATACCTTTATTTGAGGTGCTTTAGTAAACGAGAACAACCTTTGAACAAAGGTTTTGCCCTACATGCACAAAATTGTTAAACTGAATTTGCTTGATGAGGGTAGGAAATCTCATCTAGCTTCTCTGGCCTATCTGAGATCTAAGCAGAATTGATTCCTTACTGCTGGAGAAAGAAACATGTGCCTGTTCGACACTCCAGTCCTCAGAGTCACTAATCAGATTTGACTGAGTCAGTATAAGACATCAGTGAAATTTAAACTGCTCACCTTTGAAACAGTGAGGATACCAATTTAAAAAATATTGCCTGTAAAGACTCGTTGAAGGCAACCTTGAAGAATAGGCTAGAGTTCTTAAGGGATAATTATTAGTAAGAGCCATGTACACTTTGTGATTTCCCCAACACTTTTGAGGCTTGTCAGCAATTATTTGTCTAGGTTATCTCATATAGATATGCATGCTATGCTGTGTAACTGTTAGTGGTAGATACGACCAATGTAGTCTAATTTTACTTGTTTAACTTTTGCTCACAATGAGGTCCAAGTGCCTCCTAGGGTTATTGTTAGTTCCTATTAGCGATTTATAGCTAAGACATAGCGATTTATTGAGAACGATTAAGACTGGAGCCTGTGGAAGATACAACACACAACTCCAGTCTAATAAAAACCTATTTATGCAGCTTCATCTGGGAAGCTCACCAAAACCATTCTCTAACCTAGGGTTAATTTCATTGGGCTGTCAACTGAAGAGTACATCAGAAAATCATCCATGTGTAGCAAATGTCAGACTACGTTAATATTGTAGTGGACCACTGGTCGTTGAGAGTGTGTGCGGTATTTTCTACCTTACCAGTGGCGGAGACAAAGTTCCTACCCCATGCCACCACATCTGCACAGGTTGGTTTGGAATGTTCCGAGATAGGCTGGAGAGATGCGGGCTCTGCTACCTAGCTTAGCCTAGAATAGAAAACCATACTCTGGACACTTCAGGTATATAGGTTTTATTAATACCTGCACGTTACAGTTCCTTGGTGCTGCAGGGCACCAAGTAAAGCAAGGGAGGAGATTCTGGTCTCTACACCGTTGAAAGGTTTCCGGAGAAACCTAACCAATATTGAGGCTCCAGGTGTTCACTCAACTGAGAGGCACATCAAGTAGACCAGTCGACCTGCTGCGGACTCAGCCTATATACTGGCCGAGTTACGTAATTTAGGCGACCCCGTAGTATTTGCATACACAGGTCCACCGGCCTTACCGCATAGCAGGGATCGGCACTCGGGCCACCTGACGTAAAGTGAATCAAACGCTGCTCGACTCCCCTGACCCCTACAATATCATCCACCATGTCATTTATAAAATAAATAAGCACTAGCGGATCGAGGATAAAACCATGTGGCATACCAAAATTGACACTCTTCCATGGAGAGATCACCGAATTTTGTTTTCTGAATGCTTGTAATTTGAACGTATATTAAGATCACTTACCTTTTTCAAAGGCCCTGGTGAATGCTGCCAAGTGCTTATTTTAAAGTCGACATCAATTGCACAAGAGTTCTTTTTCATCTCTTTTGCTTCCGTTTATCACCTGTTATCCAAGGTTAGGTAACAATGTGAAATGCAGCTTATCTTGCCAACTGAGACGGTATGTAAATTCAATAGCTTTATATCTGGAGATATTTGCTAGCTAGTATGTACAATGTCTGCCTATTCCTGCCAATCGATATCTCTTAGTCTCAGTTAAGGAATGCCTATTGTGAGACTGACGAATTAACTGTCGAATTTAATTCTTTTTAAAATGACTGATTATATATTATATGGCTTATGGATACGAGGTAGCAGGGAAGAAGGGGGAAGTGGTAGAGTAGGTATTTATAGGTAGTATTTGTGTGTAGAAATGTAGGCGGGGCTGGTGTTTGTTGATAGTTGATAGAGGTGACGCTAGATGGGGTAGGTGTAATGACACGGCTTTATAACCCAAACCATGCCACCACATTTCCGTCAAGGCATACCCCCGGCTAACCTAGGTATGCTGAAATAATCTATTATTCTAAATATATTTTCATTCTGGATTCATGAAAATATGAATTAACGAAGATAGAAGCATGCGGGGCCATTTCAGGGTATCAAGTAAGTAGTATAACGTTTTCACCTTTTTCATGGCGATCCTGATGGGTGCTAAGTAGTATATGGAATATGTTACTGGTAATATTGCTACCGTTACCTAAACTGTGAACAGCCTTCTATTCATGTATGTTAATATATGATAAAGTAAGAGATTAAGAGAGTGATAGTATGACACCGAAGGTATCCTTACAGCAACCACAGCAATTACTTTGGTTAGATCTGGGTGTTCGACAGACAGCGCCCATCATATATATGTGTTATATGTCAAATTGTGTATTTTGCTTGGAAGAACGATACTATATATCCAAGGCGAAAAAAAACCTTCAAAACAAAAAGAAAAATCCCCGTGGCAGTAGAGACGTAATACTATTCTTGTGGAGATACATTTCCTCACACCAATAACATTTTGGTAACATTCTATGCCATAGAAGAATATTAATTTCATTATCTCATATATTTTATTGGAATACAGCATACACATTGCATGCTTTATATCCGATGTTTCCTCCGCTGCCACTTGCCCGTAAACTGGATTATATTAGCCTATTAACAAGGAAATCAACGCTCCTGCATTAGAATGTTATGCGGCCGAAATGGTTTTGTACGACTTGCATCCATTTGTAGTTCTTTGTAATCACACTAGGTGTCGGCACTGTGGGTAGCCTGGCCTGCCTATGAGATCAGCAGCAGCATGTACATGAAGCTGGAATTAAGATTAACTGAGCTACTCATTTACATCCTACACCGTTTGAAAGAATAAGGGGCAGACCTCACTGTCGCAACTTTCAATTGCAATGAGTAACTGATACGTTAAGCCCAATTTTAAAGGTTGGTTTGCTGTTCCATTCTTCGCGTCTATCATGTACCTTAGACTGAATTACATTACATTATTGATGTTGATATCAAGGTAGTCTAGGTATAAATTGCATATATAGCTAAAAAATGGCAATAAACTTAAATGAAAAAAAAATGCACATGTATATAAGGTTGAATACATGGCGCATTTAGAGATACTCTACATCATGGATAATGGAGAATTGTGTTACTTAATACAACCCCATATTCTCTACCATATCTATTCTTCGCTTCCCTCATGCACCTTAAATGAATTTATCATACATTGTTGATGTTGATATAAAGATGGTCTCGATCTAAACAGCATCATTGAGACTGGCGTTCGAAGATCTGATATGTATTTAAGAAATAGCAAAATAACTTAAATGAAAGAAATGCATATCCACACGTGTATATGGTTGAAAACAAGACGCATTTAGACATAGTCCACATCATGAATAATGAAATGTGAGTTGAGCATCCAAGGGGCGCCACCGTCTCGTACAGGCAAGGTATGTGGCGTAGAGCAGCAGGGGGACCAGTCAGCAGCAGCTCAGTCATTGAGGGCGTCCGACGTGAGCAGCTCCCACGCACATCCTCCTGGTACCACGGTTACCGCCACTACCGCCACCACCACACAGCAGCCACACTGCAGCCACACACCCGCACGGCACCAGCAAGGTATCTATCGACACTGAAACACACAACAAGTACCAGCGCTCACTGATACAAGGTAGAAAGTACAGGACCGCGGGAACCAGCTGTGCTCCGTCTGCCGCGGGCTGCGCATATGGCGGGAGAGTGTAGCTTTCCCACTTTGGTATTGGACGTATACTCGCGCATGCGTGCGGGTGAATAGCCAGCTGGGTATTGGCCACTTTGGTGGTTGTAAACCGAAGGCGGCTTTTACCTATAAGCTGGCAAGCCTAAATACCTTTTATGGCCATGCAAGGTGGAGACTCTTCCCAACGGACCCCAGTCATAAACTCTGCCTTTACTATTTTATTACTGCACACAGGGAATACATATCCCACTACTGCACAATCACTATCGTATGATGCTTAGAAAATCAGATTCAAACATTAACTGAGTTGACTGATTGGTCCGTCGACCCACTCAGTAACGTACGGGATTATGTAAGATATCAGCACAGGATTACCAAACCACTTGCGTGTATACAGGATATGTTTATCAATGCAACATTTATATATACTCCCGATTATGAAGAGTTGACTCATAATTATGTGGATTACGAGACAAGGTAAGTTACTGTCCCCTCACTGCATTACCTTCATTCGGAGTCACGTCTCCACATGCGCAGTTGGGATTTACCTCTTGGCAGGTAGAAGAGGGGACCTGGATATCAAAGTTCATCCTCATGTTTGATGGCGATGATTAATGTAATACAGACATTACGTGACCACTGTGACAATAACATGATATATAACAAACATGACATTCGAGTTTACTTTCAACATTGTTTATTTTGGCCATATTCAGGGTCTAGGGTTGACAAAAGAAGGTGTTGACCTTATTTACTTTGTGATAGAAGTCTCATAAATATTTCTTTAATTACTTCATTTCTATTATCATATACCTATGCATAAACTCAGTGTGAATACATACTGCTGCTAGGGGGATAGTAAGTCTGTACATATTGCGTGATACGCCGTGTATCTTTTTACCCAGATACTAATTGCATGCTTTTGAACATCATATTGCGTGCCTTGAAATATAACACATTTTGATTCGCCAAAAGAATATTAAAGAAATGACGGACGCCATCACTTTATGAGTTCCGGGTCATCTGACAAGCACCCTTGAATGAGTTAAGGTGCGCCATTATCAAATATCGAGCTATCTAACATTTAGAATTCACGTGATACAGTTTAGATATGGAAAATCAACCTATATCAACACGGTCCATTGCTGAGCAGGTGACAAAATGGCGGCACCACTGTCAGTTGGCATAACTTTGCGGTGAGTGTTGCTATCGGTCGATTTTGCATATTTAGGCTATTCAAACGGTACTGTGTGATTTCCCCATGTTATATACCTCGATATTTGATAACTCATTCTGGGGCATCTGTAGGACATCTGCAAACATGTGAATCAAATGGCAGGCTATACCAGAAGTTCGACACGCAGAATGTGCAACTGCGCATGTGCGAAAATATGTTAATGAAGTCACTCTCCTAATCATAGTCTCTACAGGTAGGTTACGGTAAGATTGAGCAAACCTAGCCTCAGCATGGGCGAGGACGTCGGAGATTCGTCACATTCTCCAAGCAGAGTGTAGGTTATTTAGTGGCATATATGGGAAACAAACACCTGTCTGGAGAGCGAATCGTACCTGCACATGCGTATTAGACTTCCGGATAAGTATTATGATTTATCCTACCCCTAATAAAAACCGCCATAGACTTAACATAGGCAAATTTTATGTGGCAGGCCGTGACATAAAGTGTTTTTTATGCCACTAGAGTAATAACAATATTGACAAATCAGAGAGCAGGATGTCAGCTACTATGAAAAAGTCCTGTTGGTCGTTGACTCAATATTTATCTTTTAGTAATACAAAAGCATAGACGGGGTAGGATAAATACGAAACCAAACGCCGAGTATAGTGAGGAGCAGACCTGACCAGAGTGGCATGAACATTGACAAGTCTAACTCTCGTTCGGTTTCTACTAATTAACAGACAATCAGAAATAAATGTGTATATTTTGTTTGATGTTGCTTTTGGATATTTTGTGAGTATTCCAGAAAAATTGGATCAACGCGGAGATGAGAACAGGTATATGTTGCATGATTAATCCATCAAATGAGATAGACAGAACGAGGATTACGATGGTCGCGATTACTTTCCCTAATCCCCACTGGGGGATAACGATAGTTTAATCCAGGTGGGTTGAGGATTGGACTGCAAGATCACTGTCTTAAAGTTGATCGCTCCAGGTTTCGCATGTTCATTTAGTAGGATGTGTGACGCAGCCACAGAAGAAAATATATGACTAGATTAAAGGTAAAGTCGGTTTTTCTTGTCACGTTTTCCGTCAAGCTGTGACACGATGAATACTAAGTAAATGATGCCTATACGCCGACACTTAGTCGATGTGTAGGCCAGAAATTGTTCAGAACAAGTTCAAAGATCGAGTTCTGAACGATCTCTGGGATACACTGAGAATAAGCATCAGCGTATTGGCATCATTACTATATTCTTTTATTACCATATTCACACTGTCACTCTCATCCAGCGTGGGATACTATGGAGAAACCAAACAAGAGTTAGTCATGTTGTTGTATATCGCAGGACAGCAAGATCGCGTATTACTGCCGAGGCGAAGCCTCGGCAGTAATACGCGATCTTACCGGAGTGCAATGAACAATAACACAACTAACTCAAGTTTGGTTTAGAATTTATCCTACCCCGCCCGTCTAAATTACTTCTACATTAACAAATGACGTCATTTGTCAAGTGTATCCCACTAGAGCGATAATTTTCATCTTTCTGAACTCCAGGCCGAATACAGTGACCCAATGTTAAGCCTATGGAGTTTTTTATTAGGGGTAGGATAATTAGTAGAAACCGAACGATAGTTAGCCTTGTCCATGTTTATGCCACGACAGGAAGGTCGTGTAATACTACGCGAAGCAGGGCATAGTGAGGAGCAGACCTGACCGGAGTGGTATAAACATGGACAAGGCTAACTCGAATTTGGTTTCCTATTTATCCTACCTCTTTCTCTAGGACTTTATAACATTAGGAAATATGCAAAAACTCACCAAAATCCAGTCAATATTGCGTATAAATCCATGTTTGTTACGTTGCGCGAGTTAGCTTCTGTGGAGGCACCACACTGACTGTTGCTAGGATATGTTAGTGGGCTAAGTTCAAGGTTATCTAGTGAGCTAACGTAAGATTCACAATAGCTCAGACTACTATGGAGTTAGTTCATTCAATTAAAACCGTAACACTGGTCTGATAACCTTACTATGACTAGAAGGAGACAAATTCACTAATCTGTGCGAGCTTTTCGGATTTATATCACAATTAACGTCCGACGCCGAATGGGAGAAAGCAGGTCATCATATATTCGTAGTGTGACAATTGCTTCGGTGATCGTAATGTCGGGAGTGTCAGGGTAGCCTCAGTTCTGACCTATCGTGATGGATTTGGGCGAGTTCCCACACTGTCAATTTTCTAATGGCATTTAACCAGCTCTTTTTCCTTTAGTGTATACTTATTCAATGCTGCCAGATCTACTTTCGTTACCTCGTCACTGATTGGTCCATTTTTTATTCACCTCGGTGCATGAATAACACTTTATTCAACGCTCAGTCAAGTATACTGAGTCAATGTTAAACCTATGGCACTTTTTATTAGGGGTAGGATAAGACAGTTATTCCTTATTAAGGATAAAGAACAGCGCCTTGGTACGGGTAGGGTATACGGCATTCACTTAATTTAGTAGAAACCGTCTGTAATGAACTGGTTTAGTATCATCTTGCTCCAGCTTTCAGTCTGTTATTATCAATAGTTCATTATAATTTAGGAGACAACACTTTTTGTATTTAGAGGTAGTGAGTTATACGTTTTACACTTTACTAATGTTCTGCGTTTAGCAGTGGTTATTTCATCATTTACTTTGAACACCGGGTCATCAAAACGTCTAGTTTATCTGTATCCTTGGTCTTATATTATTGAACGCTACTGAAGACCAACGTAGTGTCTCTACAAATGGCATCACTGCCTCGTTTGTTACAGCCAGTTCGAATCCTTGTGGGAAATAAGTTGTAGCCAGGGCTCAGCTACCGGCTTCTCTTTGCCTGCACACAACCTTACTCTATGCTACTTCTACTAATCTATAGACAGGGTTTTTCTATTCGGCAGACAGGCATTGTCACCTGGGCGCTGCCATTTTCCCCCAACATCAGAACAAACACCAGGTGGTGGGTGCAATTTACAATGGATCTCAATAGGCCCTGGGAACAGACTCTGCCCCCGACTAACTGCACCATCTCCACAGGTCATGCTGGAACTCACCCACTCTCCTGGCAGTTCATTGGTGCCACTTGGTTTGCTTAAAGGACCAATGATCTGCTTGAACCCTTTAACAGCTTATAAAAGAACTGGCAATATATAGATCTGTTCCTTATATGTTGCCTTTAGTTGCCATTCTGGCCTACACTATTTTGGCATATAAAAAAGTATTTTAGTCATTCTTGGTAATAAAAGATTTCTCATCAAGGCAGAACTAATCTGCAACCAATATCTAGCTCGTCCGCAAACATTTTGTTTGCGAAGTTTTACCATGATGATATGCCAGTGAATTGAGTATGATAGATTGAGTTTGGAATGTTTATGTTAACATTTGATATTATCTTTTCATTCTATATCGTTTGGTTTATCGTCAGGATTTCGGATATTCGATTTACTATGAGAAGTGTGATTAATTTTACTCGAGATCACACTTTTCTTGCTTTTTTCCTTATTCATTGAAATAACTGTTCTTACCTCTTGAAGAACTTGAACATCAAAATGAGTATTTACCCTCATTTTGGTATATGTAAGTAATACATCATATATTCATTATGCAGATAATCCATCACCTGTGGTGGCAGACTTGTCTCATGTATAACGTTGCGATTTTCAGCAGTGCCTTTAGACCAGGAGGACATGCTACCAGATACAATATAAACAATGTCGCACACTCCCTTTAATGGAGAGTTGTTCAGAGCCTACCTGATGGCAACTGGCGAGAATACCAGCCCACAGACGGCTGAGACCGACCTGCACTCTGAACCTCGGGCGTCGAGTTCACTGTTTTAGCGCCAGGGGTTGCTGCGGAGGGCATTCTAAGATGACGGTCGCTAGGGGGCGTCATAGTGGGCCCTGGAGGCGTGAATAGTGCTTGATTAGGAGGGAGTGGCAGTGGCTTCTCTATTCAGATCTCTTAGTCCTCCGCCTTCTTCCTATTAGAGTCGCAGCCAGGAAGCCAATCGTTTACTATTCAGTGACGTGCTTTTAGACATAATATCTGTCGATGCTCGGACAGAAACTGAGATATTATTCTTAACTTACAATTCAAGAGGTACATGGCATAGCTACCATCTATCTGATTATGGGGTCATCGCATCTTGGCATCTTGTATTACTATATCTATTCTCGTTTTGGGATTTAAGTGACAGTGACATGGTATTGAGGTGTTAGCCTCACAATTCATAGATATGTAAAATCATGCTGATTATTCCACTTTGAGTTATATTTGTACATGCATATGGAAAGACGAGGTGTTTATGCTGCTGTAACACTACCACAACCCGTCAAATACAACATATCTGTATACACTCCGTATATCCATACATAATTCCCATATGTTTACTATAGACAATTTGTATTAGGTGGATAAGATAAATAAGATAAGCAAAATTAAAGAGCATCCACACAGAGATAATACAACAACTCTGTAACTTCCCGGACAACAATACATATATTCTATTCATGTTAGACCTGGTATGCAATCTCCAATACCATCTCTCGTCTCGCACCCTATACGCATATTGCCCTCTGATCCTTTGTCTGTAATCGGCCGCCGCTAGTAGCCACTGTCAGCACGGTAGGGGTCGCTGTCAATGCACGAATAGGTACCAGCCAATCTCCCCCCGTATCCCCTACTCCGATATTAGACCTGACACAAGGCCCTGTTCACAGCGACCTGCCCTAGAGATACGGAGATTGTGTCACCGTTACGAGGGGTCGGATGGAGATTGTATGTCAGACACAGATGAGTATGCCTGTGCTTGGAGATTGTGGTGTGAGGAGGGTGAGGTAAACGAAATCTATGCAGTGGGTAGGTGGCCAGGCTGTGCCAGTGCCAAAATTTCTCCGGCAATTCATTCTTTCGGCGAAGAAAATACATAAATTGTAACACAGAATTACAAATTCATCACAGCTAATAACTGGTATTATGCTAATATGAATATTTCAATGGCAAATCATCCCTTATGATTGAGATAGTTATGACCCATTTTACAGCACTAAAGACTAAATATTTTGTTAGAGTAATAAGGTGATATATGCTAAGCTATCATTTTAGGAGGTCTAAGAGATTAAGGGTTTAAAATAGCCATTGTCTAAACTTAACCTCAAAGGGAACAAATGCAATGTATTTAACTGTAATTGAATGTGGCATGTCACCTTAAGAAAGCCAAACATGAACGTAAGCCTATCATGTAATCAGTAAGTGGCGAGCGAACCCTAAAGCTGGAGATGGAAGAGAACTAATCTCCCTTAAGAAACACTCCGGGTAAATATAAGTTTCAAGAAAAGAATGTCTTATCAAGAGTATTTGAAAAGGTGTTGGCCTCTTTTCAAGACCCGACGCAGAACGATTGGATTTATATAGTTGACATTAATTGCTGTATAGTTAAAATTTCCTTTTCTACAGAGCTGCCATTAGATTTAACATTTTCTCTCGTTTCAGTCGTAATAGAGATATCTAAATGCCGTTTCCTTTTCTTGAGATTTACAGTACTACGTAATCTAAATTGTAGGCTGTATGTGGGATGTTCTCTTAAGCGAGGTATTCCAGAAGCGGGGTTTTACTGTACTTGATTTCATTTATCATTTTTCTAAGCTCTAAATATCATGTGATAGTTACATTCTGTTTCATCTATGTTGATCAATTATTTCTGATTTAATAAGGGAAAAACCTAATGACTTTCTAGATCTGAATACAGGTATCACCTGCCACGAATAGATTATAATTTTTAATAAATGGCCCTTAGACAAAACCTTTGTTAATAGTACAGTCTTATTTCAGACTCAACCAAACAAAGCAAAACTTGTGGCTTCATGTTGTTTATTTGGTGAAAAGTTATAACCTGTGATCTCCAAGAAAGATTTGTTCCTTTGTCATTTGAGTCACCAGACTAGAATCAAATGTCAAATTAACCAATATGAAAACCATAGAATGATGTTTATTTACTTTACTAACATTTGTATCTGTCGAAATAACAAGGTATGCTGCCTGGATCGCAGCTTACTCTTCTTTATTATATCTTAACAAAATCTTGCATTTCTAGGAGGCTTTGTATTGTGGCACTCCACAATAGCTATATCGTAAACAGTGTGATCTGGATGTGACGAAAGGACTGCCACATGAAAAGTTATAGACTAATACCTGTTTGAGAAAGCATACCTTTGGCCTGTTTGACAACAACCCTCTGGTTCAGACATAAAAACACTGAACTAGGATGCAAACTATTAGAATAATGAGACAAACGGTCCCCTTTTTCTTACTCTTACCTTGCCCATTTCCCTTCACTAGTTAGTTTTCAAATCTGATTACATTTTGCCTTCACTTCTTTCTACACGTTTAACAATAGTTCCAGTGACATCAGGACTACTAATTGACCTTGGTAATATGTTCCTAATATTCCCCAGTTCTGATACTCATGTTTGAGGAAGAATGAGAGGACTTTAGCACTATAGTGACCAGCATGTTAGGTCATTATATTTTTGTATGTGAAACTGGTACCGAAGTTAGATAATTTGCTTATCCAGCCATCTGTCATAATCTTTCTGGTGTGACCAAACTCCCCTTGTCAATTCTCTGGAATTGGGCCAGGACAAGTTCCTGTCACCTCAACTATACTCTCATTGAATATTGATTCCAGAAGGAAATGCTCAAATGACCTTTTCAGTTTCTTCCTTGCCAACCATTGAGTGTGTTCATTCCTCCTTGAGCTCAGGTACACTTTGAATGAACTTTGCGATAACTGTCACCGAGTTGCACTTTTTCAGTGCAACATCTGCGTCAGAGCTTGCAAGGTTCTCAGGCAACATCTCGAAGGCAGAGGTTTAGACTTGACATGACCCTTTTATTTCTGCTGAATCACTCAGACTCAAAACATCGTCCTATCCTGAGAAGAAACAGACTTCATCCAAGTGATTTGACACAGAACGTTCATTTGAACCAATAAATCTCAGCACTTGTACTAACACCAAAAATACCTATTGAACCATAAGTACACATTTACCCTCCTTAGGTGGACTATGTCAACATTCTTTGCAACCGAGTGGATAGGATTCTAAAGAGCAACTTTTAGAAACTGTAAATACCTCGTCCTTGGAATATGTATACACATCCCAGACATATTTGTTCAGCCTATATAAAACAGCAAACCTAACGTATATATAGTGGAAAAAACAGATGGTCATGTTCCCACATTTGCATATAGTTACATCCACCATATCGAATTCAGAATATACGAATGACAGTAATATATATCGACCATATCCAATGTACATTACAACAGGTACAATGTAAGTAAAATCTCTAAATCTAATCTGCAATAAAACTGGGAGAATAGATGTTATATCCATCTCCTCTGATCCACAGTTATACCAGTAAAACCATTTATATCCATCGGAGCCGATTTACATGAAACCCGGTAGTTGTACACAAGAACGCCAACTAACAGTTCTTTTACGTTAGGGTTGATAAAACAGACAATCACGTCCTTGGACAACGCGTATGTCGTAGGGGAGGAATTTACTCCGATCACTACCAGTGATCGATGAATCTAAGATCACTGCGGGAGGGGGTGTGGTTTTCCTGGTAGACAAATCAATAACATCGTCTGGTGAGTGAGGTCGAATGGATCCCAACAGAGACGAGCATCTCTGCCTCTAACTCGATGGTAATCTGTGCTCTAAGAGACATTACACGAAGAAAGTGCGACTTTATCGCGTTCCTAACGAGACCATCCTCCAGATCGTCATCAAAGCACTGATTAGGATCTGATTGAATATAGATAAGAATACCAGAAAACTATTGCGACACCAAATATTAGAAATCTGGAACAAATATGAATTAGTGAGCTCTCTCTTAGAGTGCTTGATCTCAGGCAATTATCGCATCAACATGCTAGTTGCGCCAATGATACAAGGCCATCCTTTGCGGCAACGCGATACAACTGGTTTCCGATAGTCTCAATTAGTTGCCTTGAGTCTCCTCAATTTTCCAAAGATGTTTAGTCAGTGAGTGACGCAGCTGTTCTGTAACGCTTCACGACCACATGTAAAGAGAGTGGGGCACTCTACCATCTGGCATTTGCACTTGTTTTCTCTGAATACTCTTTTTCTTTTTAAATAGTGATAACTGATAACCAAGTGAGACCGAATACATAATATCATTATGAAAACAGGGGGGACGACACATAAAGAACACAGTGTGCCTTGTCTCTGTGTAACATGTGTACATTTCCCAATAGGAAATCACATTAAAGCTATGTATAAGAGCTGAGATATTATTGTGGGCTACACAAGCATTCCTTACGAAATTCAAACAGATTAACACAAACGATAAAGCCTTCAATGTAGAAGCTTGCATGTGATTATGGGTTTCGATGCTATAAACAACATAAAATGATATACTCTATCAGAGATCTATGTGGGCCAATCGTAAAGTTCAGAGGGAGAAAGCGGCTTTACCCCTCCATCCTGCAAGACCGTTTCTCGAAGCTTCCTCAGACAGTCTAGCAATTAGGGACTATTTCACTAGACTAGAATATAGTCTAGAAGGGATAGTCTTCATACAACTAGCAACATTAGAGAAGACGTGACCAACGTAGAGCGCAAGACGAGACATTAGCGAGACTAGACATTTGCGGCGCATGCGTGTTACTTCCCCACGAGACCTTCCGGTTGCGTTCCAACTGGTATCCTCTGAGAAGTCGCATTGACCGCCTGTTATCGTCTGTGGTATTCTAGATTGAAAGGTCACCTTTCTCCTCATTTCTTTTTGATGATTTGCAGATAAATTTCTTTAGAAAATTGGTTATTAAAAAGAAAAGAAAATCCTGAAACTGCCTATCAACACATAAGAGAGAGATGGGGGAAGTATATGTAATTTTAACATTTTAACCTTGAGGTTGCGTCTGTTCTCGGGTAGACATGTCTACTACCTAAATAAATTGGCAGGAAGATACGTAACAAATCATGCAAAACGTGTACAAGCACGTCATCATCAATCATCACTAGAGCTCTTACCGGATTTAAGAAATATTTGTTGTACAAACGTCAACCAAATTATATTCTATATATACAGGCATCTTTATGAAAAGGGCCGCATTTCGCTTCCACCAGCCAGCAGATTCCTAAACTAGACAAAAATGGCCTATGATAAACGAGGCCTGTTAAATCAGGCCTAAGGCCGGCTTTCCTGGGATTTCTTGGGATAGGCTTCATAACCCGACCTCCCAAGCCCAATAAAGCATCCCGTATTCAGCGTCACGCAGTAAATCCTACCTCGTGGAGGCAATGTGACGTCACTGACATGCTACGTCATGCACACGTGACGTGCCGCCATAAAAAAGCGAGAACAGGTCACTTATATGACCCGAGGCAGCGAGAATATTAGTAAGAAAAGTATTACTCGTCAACTTTCAAGGAGCTCATGGATTGCTTTGCATCAATAACACAGTATACATAGGTATCTATTTCTGGTATTTCCGGAAATAATCATTAGATATCTTTTGAAGAGGAAGATGGTGCCTGTATATATTATATATTTTATATATATGTATATATATATATATATATATATATATATATATATATATATATATATATATATATATACATGTTTGTATATATATACAGAGAGAGGGGGAGAGAGAGAAAGAGAGAGAAAGAGAGAGAGAGGGAGTGAGAGAGAGAGAGAGAGAGAGAGAGAGAGAGAGAGAGAGAGAGAGAGAGAGAGAGAGAGAGAGAGAGAGAGAGAGAGAAGAAGAAATCTGGAGGTATGATCTACATTAAAATAGTCAGTGACTAAATGCAAAATTTGACGATAAAGCATCCCCAGCTGTGACTGGCGTCCAAAGATTGTTAGCCTGAAATGTATGTATCGTGTACGGCACCCTCTGCCGTACACTGTCATATGGAACAATTTGAGAAATTGGCGTAATGTGGATCATCGCTTCAATATGGTTTCTACATCAATCTCTGGTAAAATCTTTATTAAATTCAGGTATGTAATAAATATAGATCAACATACCACAGTCCCACATTATACAGACCGCTTCTCGTGTATAAAGGGGGTATCCCACTATCACGATTAGCGCCTCCGACACACTACGATAGCCTTACTACAAGCGTTCCAATGAAAAGATCAAATTTGTGTCGGAAGGAACGGATTCATCGTGGAAGTGGGACTTGTGTTTCGATGAGTACTACGAAACACTCTGACACACTCCCACACACTCCGATAGTGCTACAATAGAAATGCCATGTCGTAGGCCTTTTGACAAAATTGTTCGAGTGTGTCCGAGTGTGTGAGAAGCAATCTCTATAATATGTAGGCTATTTTAGACGTTGATTTTCGGCCTGCAAAATAGTAATTGGCCCGGGAGCATCCCTAGACAACTGAATATATATACATATATTAGATCTATCTCCATATTTTTATTTGTTATATCTCGTTTATTTTTGATATTTCCAATGGTATTTTATATATATTAAGGAACTGATCCACAAGAAACGCCTGACATATTGAAATCATTTCATTTTTAGATCTCAATGAATGAGCCCTCCCAATACCTCTACGATTGAAAAATTTCTTATCGCAGCCCAATCGCAGCACTTTTCGTAGTGTGTCGGGAGCGTGGCTGCCCGGCTTTATGTACGACCATGGTATGATTATTCTATCTAAAACTCCACCCCTGAAAATACATGCATCAGCAAATGATACTAATAAAATAGCTTCACTATCATTGATGTATAGCGTGCTGGAATTTCCATATACAAAATAAACCGTTAAGACACTTCAGAGGAGACTTGATCGAGACCCTCGTCAGTGTAGAAAATAAAACGACCCCCAGGTTCTGGTCACTTTATGCTAGCTCTCCCAAATTGGATAAAGACGCATTTTCATTGCCCAAAACAGATTTATCGGGCATCCAATATCCTCATTAGCTATTAAAATACAGTAGTGTTGAAAGTATTATTCAAAACAGGCTATTTTGAGACTGGGGCCGTTGCCTTTACAGGAGCTGGTTTGTTTTTACATTTATTCTAACATTAGTTAAAATAATGTCTAATGCATATTCAGCTGCCAACCACCTTTACAGTTGTCAACAACTTGTGGATGATATTGGCATAAATCCCGTTCACGCACCGACCTGCGTTCACTTCCAAGCTTGTACTTACTAACGTCTCATCAAGCAAATGATGGCTTTGCAAATAAACCCACAGAAGTGCTTCATACGCTGTTGTCACGCTCCATTCATGCCCTTGGAGATGGACCAAGGACTGAAACTACGCTGCAATTATATTTGATGCGATGATTGAAACCTCAGATCGCAAGGACCTTCAGATGGTCACATGGTATTAGCAAGGAAGGGCGTTCGCCACCATGCGGTGATTTGGAGAAATTTCACCTGGATGATAAACCAGGACATCATTAGGCTGAATTTACACCTACCGATTTTGAGAACAGATCTGGCACCGCCGACAAATCATGATGCACTTCAGTCAAAACACAGATAAGTGTAAACAGAAGAAATACAGATCTGGCCAACGATTTCTGAACCCCAAATTGCCAAACAAACATGGCACCAACGACCGACCTTTAAGGCCTCAGGCAATTTCAAACGCTTTGAAATCGTCAGCAGAGAATAAGGATGGGCACGTTTGCAAGCTCATCTATATGTGGACCGTCAGTGCGCACTTATCACATCATCTGTCCTCAGGTGTACACGCCTCAATGCCTTGGAGTGTCAACGATAATCGATACTGATATTTTATGAAGGGAATACCACCGACCGAATTTTATTTCCCCGAAATAAATTCGGCTCAAGGCAATTTTCCAACAATCTGCAGTCAGGAACCACCAATCGACCCTTTTTGGTATGCCGACACCCGATAGGTGAATGGAAATAGCCTAGTATTTGAAATTTTCACCTAGTAATTTGTCAGAGATACCATGATAAAGCCACCACCGACTGACTTTGTCAACAACCAACAAAATCAAAACGCTTTGATCTCATTTGTGTGGCTCAAAGTCTCAGTGTGGATTTTCAAACGGTATGGACCCGGAAAATGCAGAAGAAACAATTATTGGATACACTATACCCTTGCGATTTAATTCCTACCGTCGTGCAGTCAGTGGTCATCAATGCAGACTCAATGAATAATCGGTGTAGTTTTCATCGGTTAATGACTAACAGAGAGAGAAGCATAATTTGAAAATATTCATTGAGTTTTAATAGGCTGATGAGTATTTCTCCTTTTTCCAATTGCCGGGGTTTCCCACTAAGTCGACCTGTACAAACGCGGCTGGCGGCGGGCGGTGGCCGGTTGCCGGCAGGCAGCGGGGGGCTTCTCACTGAGGCTGGCTGGGGGTGGCGTGGGGTGGTGGGGGGGGCGGTAAGGGGTGGGGTTGGGAGGTCGCGGGTGGTGTTGGTGTATCCTCTACCAACACCCACAGGCCCGGGTGGGCCGTGGGTCGCAATTTTTCTTTTTTTTGGGTATCATATGTACGCCTGGCATATATATATTGCGCAGAGTATATTTTATCTTAAATACGCCAGGCGTGAAAGACAGCCAAGTCGCGTGCGTCTACATATGGAAACTGTCTCGTAGACGCCCGAAACGTAGACGCGTATAAGAGGTGTATACAAGTATAAACAAGCCACAATACAGCCGATACGTGTGTTATCGCGATGGCGTATATATATGTAAAATAGTGGTTTTCGCGCAGTGTCACAAAGCACTAGAAGGGCAAGTGGAGCGAGAACTGATCGGTACTGTTCTTGTACGGTGGGCGGAAGGTTCCGTGGTAAGCAGCGGAGCAGGAGAGAGTGAGGGCAAGTGCACGCAGTCAGCGGAGATGAGCCTAAGCTCATGTGACCCGCAGGGGAGGGCGGCATGGGAGTCTATCGGGAACAGGTGCTGGATTGTCAAGTGAGTGGTCCTTAGCAACGGCTCAGCTCTCTCCTGCTCACGCATTAGCTTTAACTCCCGTTAGCCATGATATAAAACGGCCTATCTATGCGACGTTTTCACCTGGCGATTTTGGCCTCTTACGTTTTTTGCCACCACCCACCGAATATATCTGCCACCTTAGAGCAGGTAATATTGATTTCTTTTATATTTTATTCAATGACAAATACTATAATGATGACGCAAAGAGGGATTTGGAAATGAGACGTTTATTGAGGAAGTAGTTGTATAGTTGAGGGTAGAGTGTCTTTAACTATAAGAAAGCAGAGTGAAGTATGAGGGAGGGAGAAGAGGTGAGGAGAAGGAGGCCAGGGCAGCTCGGAGGACAGAGGTGAGGCCGTGGGCGGTGAGAGGTACGCCGGTGGGGTCCAAGAAGGGGAAGGATGTCGGCGGCGCCGGGAAGGCGTGTGTGTAGGCGAGCCACGCTGATTTCGGGCAAGCTGGGGAGCCTCGGACCTCGGGGACTGCTAGAGGCAGCGGAGGCTCCGAGGAGGTCCTCGTCTTGGTGGAGTGTACGAGAACAATGAGAGCTGTGGGGGAGGAAACGACGTCCTCCCGCCTGAGGGCGTGGTGCCCCGGTCTTCCGGTCGTCCCTTCGCGGGCACCAGGTTGGAGGCCCTGAGGAGGGCAAAATATCCGAGGAGGAGGGCTGCCTTCGGAGCGAGTCCAGGAGATCTCGCTCTGTCGAGGTAGGCCGAGATCCCGAGGATGTCGGCCGGGAGGAGCGAAGGCGCGCAGGAAGGGACGTGCGCGGAGAGGTTGTCCGCTCCCTTTGCCACCGCGAGGGCGAGAGGAGACGAGAAGGAGGAAGTGTCCCCCCCCCGCGAGGCCGACCCAGGCTCTCGCGCCAGAGGCGTAGTTCCTGTGCGAGGCCGGGGCCGGAAGGCAGTTTGCCAGGTATTGGCGAAAGAGGGCGATCTGCACGGGCGAGGGCAAGAGATGAGGAACTGCATTGTCCACGCAGAAGGTGAGGTAGAGGCGGGCCTGTCTGGTCCTGTTGAAGGAGGTCGAGGGGGCGACCGAGGCTTGTAGAGAGGCCCGCGCCTGGCAGCCGAGGAGGGTATCTGGAAGAATTAGAAGAAGTTATTGACGAGGGCGCCGAGGTCGGCCGGCTCGCGGCGGGTCGTTTCGAGCGGGGCGCGAGCGTCGGTCGGGAGGTTGGCGAGGGCCGGGGCGGCGTGTTCCGGGGTGTAGGCGGCCGCGCCGACGATGATGTATATGTCGTTCGTCGCGCCGACAAGCCAGAGGGCACGGCCGCAGGCGGCCGTGACGGGGTCTCTTCCGGCGCCCTTTTGGAGATCTGCCGCGACCGTCGCGTTTTTGGTCGAGACGACGATCTCTGAGCCCCGAGGGACGAGGGGAGCGAAAGTGGCAGCCGCTAGAACTACGAGGGCGGCCAGGAGTTGGGGACGCGCCGTCGCTCCGGTGGCCTCAGTGAGGGCCTCGGGGGGGGTTGAGAAATGGCCAGGCGGCGCGACTGCCACCGCGGAGGTGGCGAGGGCGGTAGTGACATGTATGCGGTTCCTTGAGGGGGCGTATATGGCGACGCCGTTGGAGGCGTGGGCGTACTGGCGGAACCAGGTGAGGTCGAGATGGGCCTCGGGGGTGAGGTGGACGTGGCCCGAGGCTTGAGCGGTTTTCATAAGGGCTATGAGGCGGTTCGTGAACCGCCTGGCGTGAGGGACGCACTGAGCTACGTAGACGAGGCGGCTGACAATGGACCGGAGCTCTGACCTCGTAGCAGTTTAGCGTGTGAGCCACGAGGCCAAGCGTTCCGCGAGGTCGGTCATTTTCTCCTGAGGAATCGCGATAGTCATGGCCTCAGTGTCTATTTCATAGCCCAGCCATTCCATTCGGGTGGTGGGGGGCTGGCACTTCTTTGGAGCGAGTTTAACTCCCAGATCGTCGGCGAGGGAGATGAGTTCGCGGTAAGCGGCGTCGGCCTCGGCGCTGGTGTAGGTAGACCATTGTGTTGGTGAATCTCTGGCAGGCAGCGCCGGAGAGTCTGGCCCCGAAGCTAGGGCAGATGTCGAGGTAGAACTCGTTCCGGTGCCGGAATCCTAGTAGTGGAAGGTCGAGGGGGTCGATCCAGAGCTGTCTGTAAGCTCGGGAGAGGTCAGCCTTACAGACGAGCGCACCCCTGCCGAGGGTTGCGAGTCTGGTTTTAAGGTCGTTGATGGATGGGAGGGTGTATTTCACGAGGACACCCTCCCTCACGTTGGGTAGTGTGTAGGCGTTTATGCTCTTGTTCTGAGGGAACGAGAGGTCGATGATGACTCGCCTGGTTGAGGAGTCCTTCTTGTCCCTGGTCAGCAGGGGTGATGTGTGCGACCAGGGCGCGAAGGGAGGGCGTATGAAGGGGCCGAGGAGGGCCCCGTGGGTGAGTTCGGTTTCGATGAATGCGTCGATTTGGGCGATGTGGGGGAGGGCGGAGGAGTGGTTCTGGGCGGTCGGGGTGGGGGGTTTGTCCCCGAGGAAGCCTAAGGGCCAACCGAACTCGAGGTAGTCGCATACTGCTGACTCGTGGTAGTCGGCGAGGCGTTCCCTCCAGACATGGATATGGAGGTCAGAGGGGAGCGAGATCCTCGCCCCGAGTCTATTCGGCAGGCAGGTGGCACGAGTTTGTTTGTACGCGTGGTAGTAGAGTTTGTTGCCTTGGCGAAGTCCGGGGTCTGGCGCGGGCCAGAATTTAGCGAGGGTCTTTGTGTGAACTCCGGGTTGGTTTTGCGGCGAGTCACGTGGTGGAGAGGGGGTCACGTGGGGAAGTCCGGTGTATGGAGAGTGTTCGGTGGGAGGAGAGTGGAGAAATCCCTCCCGCGCACATTAAACCCAACGAGTTGGGAACAATGGTCAATTTACCAAAATAGTCAGTAGTCTTCCATTATAGGCCGGAGAAAGTGGAACGTCATTTGGAACAAGTGATGTCAGAGTGACTTCTAACCTCAACATTACGCAATTCAGCACCAATTGATAATTTTTTGACTCATTAATTAGATATATGCGGAAACATTTAATCGGTGGCAAAGTGGAATTGGCATAGAACCCATAATCGGTAATACGGTGGAAATGCTATGGGTTCAACATCAACCTGTATGGGCCTAGGTTGGCTCACGGAGCCCACCTAGTGTCTCATACACACACCACTTCACCCACAGTCCACCTCTCACATCACTGAAGACGGTGCTCCACTATAGCTGTCCCTGTGGCGACTGAGAGGCGATCATTTGGTCGCAGGGCGATCGGTGCTCAATCTCCAGTAGTGGGGCTGTAGTGGGGCAGTAGGATCTTGGGTGCTTTTGACTAGATCTTGATTAGTTCTCTCATTAGTCGCGATACATTGCTCTGACGAAGAGTCGACTCCCCCTGGTTTTGACACTGGCGATGACATTAGAAAAATCAGATATAGTCAGTAGGTTTGATATGAGTATGGCTCTGGCATTTAATTCTCTATGGCCTATACCTCAATAGTCTTGGTCAACATGAATGGGCGACAATCATGATGCACTTACCTGGGAGCGTAGGCCAAAGATTTGGAACAATTTTGTCATTCATAACAACAACCCTTATCTATGTTTTCCTCCATTAATCACATTAGTCAGAGGATATTTGACAAGCTGTCGTCCACCCTCCCGTACAAATCCAACTTGGCGGACCACACCGACTGATGTGCCCCCCATCGACTCAACAGGGAATGTGCTTATTGGGTGTAATGTGGCCGACGTCGACCAGATAGTGTGACAATCGCCACCTGATAGTTGGGATCTCTGCGTTCGCGTTAATTGAGCTCAGTGGAGCAAGACCTCCGATTGAGTGGCAATTATGGAGAGATTGACAACAAATATTCTTGCAGTGGTGGAGCACTAATGAAGCAGCACCACCAATTTGGGTCATTCAACACGGCCTGCGAAATAAATGGATGAGAGATGTATCTGAGAAAATAAAAATTTATTATAAGACAAGTGAATTCAATTTATCGGAGCATTCTAATAATGCGATTTGTAGAGTATTATTAAAATGAAAATATTTGATAATATACATTAGATTTGGTATGGTTGATGCAAATCGATGAATAATAAATGTATACTGGTGTAAGCCAGTGATAAAATATAAAATAGGAAGTAGGTGGGTATGATATGTAGAAATGTGTTTATATCCTGTCTTATGTCAAAAGGTTGATCAATAAATAATTCTATTTTCCCAAGCCAACGACTCGTTCTTTATTTCACTCATGCAAGGTGTTGCATCAGTGTGTGCATTTAGAGTCAAAACACGTATACAGACTTTTTTACAGTGCCAAAATGATCGGTGCCTATTTCGTTGGCAGATGGAAACGCCACACTGGTTCACCCAAACAACATCCCCTGATAAGGTATGGCCTCTAGACCCACTGAGCTCCCGACACACTACGACAATTGTTCTAAGATAATACAGCACATAATGTTTTAACCCTTTGATACAGCGACGATGAGGTGATTATATTTTTGTACTCTGACATTATAGGAAACCGATTTTCTTCAACATTCTGACAAGACTATGTTGTAGGGATTTCGATTCATAGCCATGTCGTAGCCATGTTTGAGCCATTTCCTAAGCGGTGGGTGCCTGGCTTAAAGCAACATGATAGTTGTGTAAGGATCCATGAAGTCGTATTGGAGCATCAGGACCACTGCTGCGATAAATCCGTCCCTTCCGACACAAAATGTTGCAATTAGGTTTAACTTTTCTATCCCTATCTTTACAATAGCAACACCATCGCAAAATGTGATATTATGCTAACATTAAAGCAACTTATGAACACACTAATCTTGAATTGCTTCACGTGAATCTTTGTGTTACTACTATTGCATTGAAAATGAGCATCTGCCAAAAGTTACACGAATGTAACTTGTATGTAATTTGTACGATTTTTAAAATAACGGCTGCAATAATTCATAAAAGAAGAAAGAGAACAACAAACCGTTATCGGAAGGAGAACGGCACGAAATCAAAATGGGGCTATTCCGTTGGAACCCGTCGCATGAAAATAAAGACGTTGCTGATAAGTGAGATAAAATAACGGCAAAGCGGGATCCGGCCTCTGGTGAAATACACATGGTAGTCCTGTTGGCGTGAAGTGGGAACAGATGCTTGTCTCAAAACGTGGTGAGGCTCGCGTGCTATCAACACACGGCCTCTACTACAAATATGACAAAATGCCGTCTGCTTTCAGGCGGGAATGAGATTAGGTGTGATTCCTCTGTTGTAATATGCATGGACAAGGCTGGAAGGCGGTGACAAAGAAGGCAACTTTGGATTCTATCTTTGGAATGAATAGATTATATCCATTAAGCCTAAAAAAAGAAAGATTTGTTTGGTGGCTATTCATTACCCATCTATTGACATTGAGAGGGTTAGCGTGTAGGTTAAATAGTAGTTTCTAGGTAATAGAATAAGTAAGACCGGGCACCCGCCAACGCCGATACACGCTGACACACAGCGATAAAATTACCAAATCGTAGCTTATCGGGAGGCATATCGTAGCGTATCGGTGCGCGTCCTAAAGTGATGGGAAGTGCAAGAAACGGTACCGTGGTCCCAATACACCCCAATAAAGTGCACAACGCAATCAGCGTTATCACCCATATCATCTCTATATTTATCAATATACATGAAATCTTCAGAAAATGTAGCTATACATCAAAATTAATATTCTTAAGCTGAAATAAGTGAAATATTATGGATTACCAATAATATCACGTGATGGAATATCAAATTATGACTTTATCCAAAATATCTTCGTCCTCTAGAGACATTGCCCTAGCATCATGACAACTCTGCCACAGGTAGCCGTCCTTAAAGGGTTAGGCAAATGCTGGTAAGTGACCATGTTTGTGCTCTTCACCCTCGATATCAGGTTGGGCGACCTGTTGACCTATATTGTGCTTCTCCCATTGGTTCCGGCGGTCAGTTGGCCTATGAACTCAGTTTAATTGGACAATGTTTGACCAGGGTGCGGGTCACTGGTCCGTGTTATGATGTAATTCTTTCGGTTCCAACGGACTCGATAGCGGTCCATGGTTGAAAAAAAGCAGCAGCGGTGGGCAGCTGGACTTCTCAATTCGTTACGCCACGTCCACACACACATCACTGATCTGTGTTATGTCTATTTTTGTTTTCTGTAAATGGCCTGTAGTGTGAGACATTTGTACCAGTGTTTTAGTGTGTCCTGCCCTCTGTGGGTGTGCTGATGGGAGTTTGTGTGGGTTTTTATTACCCACCTAGTACGGCGTCTCCATACTAAGCCTTGTAGTTGACACTACGTAATACTCCTCGCTATCGCTCGGAGTTTTACTTCGCGTAAACTATGCGAAGAATACGGCCACTCAGATAAAAATCAATGCAATATTGTGTATGTATTTAGAGGCAGCTGTGTTTTGGCTGGCCCCCTACCGCCATTTTCGAAAAATCTCATCAGGTTATGATTGGCTGTTTTTATATTTTTTTCTAGTGAGTCCACACTTGGCACTGACACTTGGTCGGTGATCTGGTCACTTCCGTCGCTCAGATAACCCCGTGGTGGGAATCATTGGGTTAAATTTTTTTCCTTCCTTGGGTGGTCAGTGGTCTGGTGGGACCTGTGCCTCCCCTTCATGGACAGAAAAAAACTTTTGATGTGGCATTAAGTGGGGGAGTTTATCCATATCTACTATCCATGGTGTTCATCCCGCAAAGAGCTTGACTGCTGAGTCTGTCGATCCAATTGTACTCGATCTTTGGTCTCAGCTATTTGGCTGCCTTGCTATCAGGGTGCCTGTAGACAAAGTCTAGGACATTGAGCTGTATATCCCCTCCTCCTTTGTTATCCTTTGCATTGAAGTGTTTTGGTACTTTACTGATTGTGCTTTTGTATTTCACTGAGTACATTCTTTCCTTGATTTTGTGTTTTGTTTGACATAAGACCTGAGTTTTGTAGCATTTGCATGTGATACCTTTTGTTTGGTGGCATGTTCCCTCCCAGTTGTTGTACTCTCGATTTTCTCTGATCCGTCCATCATTTCAAAGTATTTGCAGTCTTTGGTTTTGCACTCCTTGGAGTTATCTTTGCTTGTTTTCCCTCTGTTTCTTTGGTTGTAGCATGTGCATGCTCCCACCAAATAGTCCCTGAGGTTTTTCGGCCTTCTGTAGCCTCTTATCAGCCTGCTCTCATACAGGTTCTTGGTGGTGGTCGATTTTCCCAAGATCGGCCAGGTTTTTTTAAAACAATCTCTGGTAGGGCGTTTCTCCCCTGTTGGTAGGTACTGATTAGGAAGGTTTTGTTTTTCCTTCTTGTCTTGGGTTTGTTTGTCCCTTTTGTTGATTCTGGTTTCCTGGTCTATTCGGTCAACCCTTTCTGTGCATTGCTTGAGGTCATGGATTGGGTATCCTCTTTCCCCGAATTGTTGCATTTTGATCTGGGCTTGCTTTTTGTAGTCCCTTGGGCATGAGCATATATATTCACTTTACTCTTTTTAAAAATTCTTTTTATTTAGGATACATGTCTCTCAGATACAGCCGAGTTTTTCAGACACAACTCGCAACAATTTGGAGTAAGGGATGCTCCTTTTCTGTGTTCGTGGGTGTTTCCCTTTGTATTTGTGTATCAAGGAAAGCGATGGAGGTTGTTGAGGTTTCTATGGTGAACTTTATGGTGTAGTGGTACTTGTTGAGCCATTTGTACCATTTCTCCAGTGTCTATGCTCCCAGATGAAGAATATATCATTGATATATCTCCACCCGATTTTAGGTTTCAGGTGGTATGCTGCAATCATGTCCTCCTCGATTTTTTCCATAATATATTGGCGTATGATGGAGCCAATCTTGTGCCCATTGCTGTGCCTCCGATTCGGAGGTAGTTTGTCCCATTGAACTGTATGTAGTTATTTTAGGACTTCTCGTAGTAGTTCTACAATTTTCTCATAACTCGGTTTTAGTGTCTTGTATCTGGTTTTTTTTTGGCTCATCACTTCAATTCTTTGTTGTTGGGTATGTGTAGAGAGCTCCGACATCCAGAGTGCCGATGATATCATCTGGTTCCAGGTTGTCCAGAGCCCACATCTTTTGTAGGAAGTGGTTTGTATCCTTTATGTAGGATCTCATCTTTGGGACTTCAGGTTTTAGGAAATGGTCCACAAATGAAGAGATTTTTGTCGGTGGGGCAGCCGTTGGCTGAGACCACTGGTCTACCTGGTGGGGGTATTACTTCTTTGTGGATCTTGGGGAGGAAGCACACTTGGGGGGTTCTTGGTTGCTCAGTTCTGTTTTCTCTGCTCTCCCCTTCTTCCACCATTTTTCTATTTTTCGTCTATCTCTCTGTTATGTTTGTTTGTGAGGTCTCGTTTGGTTTTGACATATACTGTGGGATTACCTAGCTGTTTTTCAGCTTCTTTGACATAGTATGTAGTGTTTTGTACTACTATAGCTTCCCCTTTGTCGGCTGGTTTGATGGTTATTTCCCCATTTTTGCTAAGCGATTTTAGTGTAAGGCGCTCTTCCTTACTGATGTGATGTCTTACTTGGATTTTGTTCACCTTTTAGATTGAGAGATATATCTCTTTTACTGCTATGAAGCCCTCAAGGTTGCTTGAGCCTTGGGGTGCTGACCAGTTTTGATTTTTGATTTATTTTTCTCGCTAAATCTGCATCATGGGAGCCCCCAGGCCCGGTGCACCCCTTTCATAAGATCGCACACTCTCAAAGTCATATTCTAGACAAGGTTCTCACTGCGCTCTATGGGAGAAGAATTCTTGATGAACTAGGCTTAGAGCCTTGAGAATCAACTGGCACACAGTATTCCCGCTAGGTGGCATCATTGAGATTATAGGGTCTCTCTCTCCCATGTCTCCTCCTCTTCTTGCTCCTCTAGTTGAGAGGTGGTCTCCTTATCCTGCCCTTCAGGCTACTTCTCCTCTGGCTACCTCTCCTCCTCCTTGCTGGCCTGCCTTACTTCCTGAGGAGTAGCAGGTGCAACACTAAAACTGTGACATCCTGGGAAAGGTATCAGGGCTCAAGGGCACTATGGGCACCAACAACAAGGCCATATAACCTTCACAATATGGGGAGAGAAAACCAGCAAGAGTGAGCCAGGAATTGAAACCAAGTGGTGTCACATTTTTCCTCCATGGCATGCCCCATAATGGTCTGAGATTCTGACATGCAATGGTCAGCTCTGATCCATACCTTAACCTTCTAAACCTTTTTATTTGTTAGCTATAGTTAACAGTAACAGGTAGAGCATGACACAAGTATGTGACAGATACATACAAGCAGGAGGTATAAATACTGTATGGAACAGGGTTCCATATGGCAAAATATGCATCAACTAAAACTAGGTTTTGCTGGTAACAATAGCTAGGATAAGTGTCCAGCTTTGTCTTGAGGGAGCCAGAGGAAAGAAACCTGGAGTATTCTGGGCATGCCCCCAAGAACTTATAGCAATTTGTTTATATGAGAATAAAAGGGGGTAACTGCACTGATTATTTTCTACCTGCATTGGTTGCCATGGTAACAAGATTCTAAAGACATAGAAACAAGAGTTACCCAGTATGTTCGAAATGTTAACATATAAAAACAATTAATGAGTTTGAAACCCTATGAGTTTTCTTGTTTTTCTGGGACTTACGCTTCAAATGTGTAAGAAATTGGTGGTTTCTAGGTAGATTATTATGCATTTAGGTTGTCATGGAAATGGAAGTGATGCTACATTCTTTTGGTCAAAATTGTGGCAGAATCATATTCCCCATGTAATGATTGACCAACATGGCACATTTCATGCAGTAGACTCTCCAAGTACTAGGATAAATACTTACATTAAGTCTCTATCATCAATGGCTAAAAAAGCTAGTAATTTGCTTTGATGACAATCAGAGCTGGCTACTGCAGTATCTGTTTTGTGCTAAACTGGTTGCCATGGCAATCAAATGCTAAGGGAATGAAAAGAACAACTCCACATTATGTCCCAAGTGTATACATCATAAAAATGAAATCTCATGAGTAGACCTGTGTTTAGCTCCTATTTCTTACATCTATTATTCATATTTGCAGGAAATTGTGGTTTCTAAGTAGATTATTATGCATTAAGGTTGTCATGGAAACAAAAGTGATGCTACATTCTTTTGGTCAAAAGAGTGGCAGAATCAGATTCCCCATGTAATGATTGACCAACATGGCACATTTCATGCAGTAGACTCTCTAATTGCCTTTTTGAGACTATACTCTTCTACTAGTTGCCATGTCATGCAGATTTGCCATACAAATGTCCAGTTAGTGTATCATTATCTGGCTGCTTTGGTCATAGAAAAAACCTTGTTATGGTTGCCATGGGAACAATTGAATGCCTTCAAAAAAATGGTGGTACCTATCAATACTGTGTGTTATTGCTAAATTTATCAATTTGTATGTGTCATTCATAAAATTATTCTTTTTAACCAACTTTAATAACCATGAGAAAACCAAAAATGGGGGTTCCCCCACAAATTGGAATGTTACCATGGCAACAGTTCTTCCAAGAAAACAGAGAAGGGCATATTTCCATACTTTACACTTTTGGCCAAAGAATGATAAATTTTACGGACAGAAAAAATGCATTTATTCACCTTTTCTTATAAAAGTATGTATTATGTGTCAGTATGTATTCAATTTTGTTTTCCTTCTATTACCATGGAAACGAGTATGATGCTACCCTTTTGGAACAAACGAGTATCAGATTCAGATTCCTGAGGTCATAATTGACTAATATGGCAAGTTTCAGCCAGTAGACTTACGGGGGTCAATTTTACCCATTTTTAGGCCATTTGCTCCTCTACTATTATAGGAATCTTTGGGTTGCATTGATGTACGTCTTGAGCACGGGAAGCAGGCCAGTGGATTCTCAAGGCTCTAAGCCTAGTTCGTTAAGAATTATTCTCCATAGAGCGTAGTGAGAGTACAGAATACAAATTAAAAAAGTGTGAGATCTCATGAGAGGAGTGCCCAGTGCCTGTAGGGTATTTTGATGTGTTTGGCTAGTTGGTTTTTGCTATTTATTTAAGAATTGCCTTATTCTGAGATTCTGATGGAATTTATCTAGTCCAAGTTTCATGTCCCCTTCTTCAATGTGAGTTTGAGTGGGGCAGAAGTTCAGTCCCTTGTTTAGGAGTGAGCTCTACTACATTAAGACATCTATCAGAGAGACTGACTACTGTACCAAAGATGAACTCACCAGTTAGTTTGGTTGGTTTCTGATTTTTAGTCCCATTTTGTTTGTCTGGGTGGGTGGCCTGTACTGGTTCCACCCCCTACAGAGATGTCATATTGATCATATTTATCATTTTGATGTGAATCATTGACACCAAGCAAAGAATACTTGTTCTGAGGTTCATTTTCTTTAGAACTTGCTGAGACAGGTTTATTTTCATCAACAATTTTCATTTCAATTTCAGTCCGTGGGTAAGTGTCCGAATTCTTTTCTGTCCGGGAAGGGGAGGCACAGGTCCACCAGACCACTGAACACCCAAGGAAGAAAAGAATTTTAACCCTATAATAGATTTTTTACCTGTAGATACAAAATAATATCATATAATATTTCATTATGATATTTAATCAAAAACTCTGTTCCACGTTAAAGTATAAAATGATCGATTTGAGAGCTATATCTATTATCAAATTCACCATATTCGCGGACCGGCATAATCATTCTAGATATTCTAGATATTCTGAACATTTCATAGTTTTTCGTCGATTATTTCATATGATCTTAAATGCGTCGCCGATATACATTGATATGTACCAATAGGCTATAACGATCGATACCTGTTCGATTGTCGTAGACTTTCTACGATACGGGTTTTTTTATCAGAATGTATCGGTGTGCATCAGTGTGTATCGGTAACGTTATTGTAGAAACCTAACCAACCATCTCCATATGTGATACGATACCGTTGCAATTTTGATTTTGTTCCGGGAGGCCAATATCGGCGTATATCAGTGGGTATCCAAAAGGACGGTGGACATCCCCCTAATAGCGTCAAGCTTTATAGCCTCATTGACATAATCTGTATCTCAGATAATTTGATGGATTATAGTTGCGTGGTGAGATTTAATGCCAAGCTTCTACGAAAGTGCAATATGTAGTGAGATATGTAGTGAGTAGACCATGTGATAAATGTGTACACATGGATTTGAAACAGGAACGGTAATTCAGGTGGCCGTTTAATTATCCATCCCAACGATACTTGAAGGTACGAGGAGAGGTCGTAGGAGGGTTCAGGTTTAGTAATTCAGTTTATTGTTGGTAAGGACAGTTGCGGCCGACGATCAAAGAGGTATCGTCCAATTTGGGTTTAATAATCTATCGTGGGGGAATGATACCTCGTGGAAAGTGTCCGGGAGCTCTACTGACGGGTGACACCTCCTTGGGTATCCTGGGAGAATCCAAATAACAAGAATGTTAAGCTCAATGTATCCATTAAAATATACAGATATATGTTTTTTAATGACTAAAACACATTGACTCTCCTGGATGCACGGCTGTTTTCACAGTGTCCTGAGAAAAGAATAAAACACAAATTCCCTCGAAGCGTTAGATGCAAATTGCGATAACACAGGATGTCCCCCTGGAATCCAATCTGCACTATTCCATAGCCCACTCATCCTAAATGCTCTGCAAATATATCGCATAATGCTCCTTCGCGGATCGATTCTTCTCCTTATATTCCGTAGACCAAATATTTTGAGAAGAGAGCCCCGTGTTCCAGAAGGACACACCTTTGGGATTGATATCTACAGGAATCTCTAGAATTAAGCCTAGAAAAAGACATCAACATACAGTAAAACCCCGCTTATAGGCCTTTTTTCCACAGACCGATGTTGCACCTAATAGTTACACTATGCCTGCAGCCAAACGAACACCTGACAACCTATTCATTATCATTGGATCGCTGAATGCATGGGCGTAATACGTTCATAATACCCGTATACATTATTTCCAGATACACAACAGCGATTGCACCGTACTCTATGAGATTCCAGCTCCAATTTGGTGTGTCATACATTTATGCATATCACCTTATCAGCGATAATTTAGATTTTTTTTTTGGGGGGGGGGGGGGGGGGAAATAGTTTATTGACCTTAGGTTCACCTATTACATGATATATGATTTTCAACCACAAAGTCCAGGACGGATATTATAAACATGACAAAAACAAAACAGTAAGGATGCATAGCGAATCCAACCGAGAAGGTATAGTCCAGTGTTTTTAGGCCGTGGGGAGTAGGGTCTAGGACCTCAAGCCCTGTGCCAAGGTACCTGTTTAATCTCGGAGGATAAGGATGAAAGTTTGGTATAGAACAGACATTATTTGCATTTTTTTCACTGGTCCAGTACTAGTGCAGTGGGGATGTTCCCTCATGGTTTCTTCTAGTTGTAGTCCATTTTTGTTTTGGTACTGAATCAGATTTTTCCGTTATATAATAACACACATGGGGAGCGGCGATTCGCCTAATATGAATGAAGGAGAAATAAAATGAGGAACAATTACACTACAGTTACATTTACACAGAAAAAAGAGAAGGGAGGAGGGGCGGCTGACAACAACATACCATCAAAAAGTATAACCGGTAGTGTTTGATCATTATCATCTCGATATTCTAACCACAATTCGGGAGCACAGTGCAGTAAAATTTATACATGATGCAGACATGAAGCTACACTAGCAATCATCCAGAGAATCACCAAGGAGTGCATAAAAATCAATCTTTTTAATTTCTTTTTTAAATGTCGGCCTGTGTCGAATCCCTTGTACCGTAACAGGCAGTCGGTCCCAGATCCCACTGCCCTTATACAGTGGGGACCTGGTAAAGAGGTCAGTCTTTGGCCTCCGCAGGTTTATCTTAATCATCTTTGAAGCCCTGGTAACAGGGCCACTTGCTTCTGGTCGGGGTACGACAGTGTTATCCCGCGAACATGACCACCAGTGTACATGTGGTAACAAATGTTTGATTCTTCTAAGGGACAGGTTATCTAGATTTGCGCGCTGGAGGAGTGTTTTTATTGGAACTTGATCAGCTCTCCGAACTTTGAAGCAACATCTCAGAGCATTATTCAAACAGATCTGTAGTTTGGATCTCTGTACCTTATTGAGACACAGAGCCACAAAATCGCAGTATTCTAACTTAGTTAGTATCATAGTTTTTACTATAGCAACCGCAGTATCACGGTCCAACAAGTAACGTAGTTTTCGTAGTTTAAAAAGACGTTGGTTAAATTCGCTCAGAACTTTGTCAAAATAGGGAACAAAGGTTAATCTCTGGTCAATTATAATTCCTAGATAATTAAAGTTTTGTACCTTTTCCAGGGGTTTGTTTTTAATAGTGCAAGTTGGAGGTATATCTGGTTCATAATGGTTACTTGGTAAACACCACATTATTTTACTTTTGGACGCATTAGGGACTAGGTGAAAATCTGAAAACCAGGACATAAGCCTATCAAGGTCAGATTGCATTAGTTCCCTTGCGATATGCGGGTCTTTATTGGCAACAAGCAGAACTATGTCATCGGCATACAACAAGAAACGTGAGTGTTGTATGAGCCCCAGGCATCCATTAATATAAAGAACGAACAGGATCGGTCCTAAAACCGATCCTTGGGGGACACACTTTTGGACATCACAAGCGGATGAGAGTTGCCCATTTACTCGTGTAGATTGCCTGCGGTACAAGAAATATGTCTTAAAGATATTAATAATCTGCGCATTACCAGTGAATTGACCTAGGATCTCCAGAAGCCTGCCATGGTCAACACAGTCAAAGGCTTTCTGGAGATCCAGGAAAAGACACATAGTCAGGGATCGCTGGTCCCTGGCATTTAACAGGTGGTGTAGTAGAGAAAAGACAGCATGACCTGTAGACCTTCCAGGCAAGAAGCCATGTTGGAATTCTGAGAAACAATTTTGTTCAAGCAGTTGAGGTAGTAATTGACGGTGCAGTTCATACTCTAACACTTTTGACATGACCGGCAGTCCTGAGATTGGGCGCAGATCAGTTGCCACCCTCGGACTGCTAATTTTTGGAATGGGTGTGACAATCCCCTTACACCATAGGCTGGGGAAAGTACCGTAAGCAATGGCTCTGTTAACTATTCTCTGAAGGATATCTGGTCAAAGTAGAAAAGATTGTCTCAGAATTGCACAACTTAGATTTTTTACCCCCGATGATTTGTTGACCTTGATTTATTTTATAAGATCCCTTGTTTCATTCAAGTCTAGCTCAGTCAGGGTCACAGGCACTTCAAGATTATCAGTTAAGTACTCCTCAGTTGGGAGCATAGGGGTTGCTTTTTTGGTAATTGTTGAGACAATGTTTATAGTGATTATTCAAGTAGTCCGGTAGATCCGGGTCCTTTACAATCTGTCCATTCGGATACTCCACGACTATCGATTTACTATCACAGTTTGGGGCCTATAAAACTTTTACCCCATTCCAGAATTTCTTCGGATTTGTGAAATTTTCTCTCAATTCATGTTTAATGATGTCTGATCTCTGGTTTCTTATTGATTTATTGATAGATCTAGAAAGTCTCCTACATTCCTCAAGCTGTTCGCGGGTTCCCCCATTATGTCTAAGCTTTATTAATTTGGCCCTTTTATGAATGAGTTTTTGTATCAGAGGGGTCAGGTCGATACCATCTCGATGTCTGATCGAGAAGGTCCTGACTGGGCAGACACGATCAAGGTAGTCAGTCAGGTGGCTTTCCCACCTAGTATAAAGCTGTTCTGATGACATTAGCTCAATCTCAGGGGGGTCAAAGGTAGTCAGGTGGGCTTATATACCTTATATAACACAGGGACAACAAACTGGATACACATTAATACATTGGCAGGCCTAGCTATGATATGTTAAAACCAATATATGATTATCAACTGTCAAGTTTAGACAGCCCAGGCTCCTTAATAAAATATCATAGTTTGTTCCAGCAATTTGATCTGACAAAGAACAACACTCCTGCAATCACACCCACTGTTCACACTTTAGGTGTGATTGCTGTATTTCCAAATACACATTTGGCCCGACTCGGCCGTGTTTGTCTGAGCGACGGCCTAACTAACCAACGCACCGTTAGATGGCGTTGAACCTCAACACCTGTACTAAGGGGTCACCCTCCGTTCCGAGCAAAATGCCCCCTTAAGCGGCGTTTTCAGTCTGCCGATGGTTAAGCTATGTAGTATATAATAGCTTCTTACAAGTGAAACTGGGGCATAGAGACACTGCTACAACCACACAGACACCCCACAGAAGCCTACCTAACGCCTACATGAGCCTACCTAGGATGTTGCCTGGTGTCCGATTGTCTAGACAACAGTCTACCCATGCCAAACACAAACCATAAACAAGCACCCTAGAATACTGTTCTCACACTGTACCATCAGATTCGACAAGGTGTCCCTCCAAAGTGCCCCCTTAAGTAGGGTTAAGTAAAATCCTGTACCGGAATAACTGTCCCCTTATGCAGATTGCCCACGAAAGCAGGGTGTCCCCTTCATCAGGGTTAAAATAAACTCTTAATAGAGGGACAGCAACTTGTTCCCTTTAGTGGGGTGGCAACTTAAGCCGGGTGTCCTGGAAGCAGGGTTTTACTGTATATCACCGTTTATCACTGACCCGACCGCGGATTGTTATTTGTAACAGGCAGGAACAATGATTTCGATGTGTCTGGGTACCTGACCCTGACAAATTCTGATCGGTCATTACCTCAATGCTAGGTCAAGTATACACCCCAGATCTCCATTCAGAGATGAACAGCTATTCTATGTAAATAGGCGAGGCAATTTGCAGTTGGGGAACCAGCGAGCAAAACTAAACAAAAGGGCTGGACTTGCCAAGCTCCACTGGAAAACTACCTCTAAATACACAATTATAACATAAGAGACAGCTGTTTTGAAGATTGGCAAAGACAAATCGGTATATATGCATCAATTCGTTTTTGGACAATTATCAAATGTCATTCGATATCTCTATGGAAGAAGAACCCGGTCCTGTACCAATACTGGAGAACTCGACCCGTAAAAAACTTGACCCGTAACGAACTCGACCCGTTCTAAGAACTCGACCCGTAACGAACTCGACCCGTTTTAAATCTTCTCAATTCAAGTGTCTCAACTGTGGATAAATACTATTATTAGTAGTAAATATGCTATCTTGGCTTCAAATTTGGTCTTCTTTGGGGTAAAAACAAACAGAAAACCCTTCCTTACCCTCACCCTAACCCTAACCCTATCCCTAACCCTAACCTTTTTCCCTAATCTTAACCCTAACCCTATCCCTATCCCTATCCCTAACCCTAGCGCTAACACCAACCCTATCCCTATCCCTAACCTTAACCGTAACCGTAACCCTTCCCTAACCCTAACCCTAATCCTATCCCTGACCCTATCCCTAACCCTTTCCCTAACCCTAACCCTATCCCTAACCATATCCCTTACCCTATCCCTAATCTTAATCTTAAGTATCTGAAACGGGTCGAGTTATGCTAGCCTCATTAAGGAGGGACCGCCAGCCCATAACTGCAGCGCAATATTTTCTCATTAATCTATGTGTTCTACCAAAATCAGTATACAGTAAAACTCCTCTTAAGGGGACACCCTCCGTTCCGGGCAAAGTGTCCCCTTAAGCGGGGTGTCCCCTTAAGCGGGGTTTTCAGTCTGCTAATGGTTATACAATAGAAAATACCTACATAGATGAAGGAAACGCTGGTTATTAGGTTAAAAGATTTATTAATAACACATTAATAAGCAAATAAATTGAAAATACATATAAAACAGGTCTCAGGTGTATAGGGCTGGGTTAGTGATAGGTTAGGGCTAGATTAGTGATAGGGAAAGGTTTATGGATAGGGGAATGGTTTTCTGGGTTTTTTTCTTCCCCACAGAAAACGAAATTTTAAGCCAAGTTAGGGTTAGGGTTAGGGTTATCCCATGAAGGCGTGAAAGCTGTGAAAGCAGGGGGCCAAGGTGCCGATGGAGCCGAAGTGTTGTAGGGGGGCCGAGATGGCAAAGGGGCCGAGACATCCAGGAAACACCTGTAAGCGGGCCTCTTACCCGCTAACTTCAACGAGTGCAAAAATCACTTGTGATATATCCACTCACTGTGGGCCGCCCAGAGCCTCTAGAGATGTAGGGATTACTGTTGAAACAACACACTCCGGCCGCCCGGGCCCGCCCGTGAATGCTTGGTCTATTGTTCTGGTTGCGACAACTGTCTGTCCCGTAGTAACGGGTACCATAAACATTGATTGTGAGTGTTTTTTACAAGATGTCCCCCGAAACTGACCCCTTAAGAGGGGTTTTGAGGCATTTCTGTACCGAAAAACTGTCCCCTGAAGCGGGGTGGCCCCTTAAGCGGGGTGTCCCCTTAAGCGGGGTTAAAATAAACTCTTAATAGAGGGGAAAATTTCCGTTCCGAGCAAATTGTACCCTTAAGCGGGGTGTCCCCTTAAGCGGGGTGTCCCGGAAGAGGGGTTCTACTGTAGTCTGTTCTGAGCATCTATCTAGTTTACTACAGTTAGGCAGTTATACCTATATCTAGACTGGCTCCAGTCCCTGCATCCTATGGCTACCCGCCTCACGAGTTGGGATACGGGTTCATGGGCCAGTCAGAGAAGGATACATATTTTATTGAACTTTATTCTTATTGTGTTTAATCATTTAATAAATGTTCATAATCAAAGACTTGAGCAAGTCTAACCTATATCTTGAGTTGTACTGTTATGTAACCCATGCGCAGCGAGCCTAATTGGTCTCAATGACACTTTATCCTCCGACTTGATGTATCATTTGAATTCACTAGTTTTGCTGAACCGCCATATCATCTATAGCTACACATTTTATCAAATTGGTTGCGATTTAGGCAAGCATTGTACCCTGAGTTGAATGGACATATTATGATAAATTGGTGAAGTTCCCTCTCAATCATGATTCTTCTAGAAATTTTATGCATTTCCTCAAGAAGAAAAATAATATGGAATACATACTCATAGAAGCAGCCTACCATCCACAAGGTTCTCAAGATAACTCATCATCTAGTGTAGATCAGGCGTTTCAGCGTCATTCCGATCACTACCAAACTTTCTGAAGGCATTTCTCCAAGATGAGGAGAGATGGCGACGTAATGCTTTTATAAGGAGGGACGCCTTAATAATGGTGTCTTCGGAGTAAAGAGCATTTTCTATACGATCTACCACTCCACCCGTCACCATATGCTGTCACCGATAAGAAAGTGCCTGCATTCACAGCTATCAACAGTGTGACAGTCAACTTACTGATCTCTGACGTGATACCTATTGAAAAAGAAGTACGATGCAGTTGGCTATGCATTTAAGAGTCATCCAACATGGCGGCTGGGGATTCTTGTTGCTGTCTGCAATCTGTCTCGGACCGCTGCTGTCAACAAATCACATCAAGTCGCCCTTTTATTCTATTTTATCAATCTTATTTTATCGCAGCTATGACGTCGACGTCACTTTGGTCTTGCTCATAAAGCTTAATACCTGGTCTATTACAATAAAGTAGGGGAAGTGAGGTAGAAAAGGTTCTTAACTGAAGTAGTTTCAAATATCCTCCTTAATGTTTGTTATTCTTGATCAATCATTTTAAAATCGCTGAGGCCAGCCACACTCGAAACCGTCCTCTTTTATTTACAGGCAGAATTCATAAACCAAATGTGAAGATATAGTGCTATGTAAATACTAATCTCATGCGTTTGATAGATCTTACAGAGTACTGTCGTCATCAACAGTACGATAATTCTCTTTTTTGTTTTTTTTCTAATTGAGTAATGAGTCTCTCACAATGGTGAGTTTTTTTAGACTACTCGCTATGCAGATACATAAGTAACACAATTGTACATTGCATGGATTGATTATTGTTGAAACAATGTTACTGTTATAGTTCTCAATGTCTACTAATAGACTAATGTTCTGTTAACCCTTTCCATACCAATGCCTGGGACCGAGCTACTCCCTTAAAGGGAGCACCGGTATTTCTATGGTGCTGCCATATGGCAGCACCGGTCGCGAAAGTGTTAAGGACCGCTGCTGGTAGCAGTTTGTCCCCCTAGACGACCGGTGTGCTGCGATAGTTTGTTACCCTGGGTTATTATCGCCCACTCAATACGCGCATGCTTCTGGATATGTTCTTCCGCTCAGCTGGAATGGACTATTGGACATACTATTATTTTGATGTGATTTTAATGTAAATAAATAAAAAGAATAGTATATCACCGACAGAAACTGTTAGTAAGACATGAGAATTTATATCGTGATATGTCGTGATATTCTTAAAATTCTGCTAAACCAGATACTAGTGGGCGATAATAATGGTTTATTACAGGGAAACAAACTATCACACTACACCGGCACATAATGGTTAAAACTCATAATTCAAGTTTGTAATCACATAATACAGCAAATAATCATAAATATTTGGTATTTTTTTTATAGAAATACTAAATATGATGTCACATGAACATTTTGTGCAGATTTCATGAATATTGCTCTATCATTTCTTTGTATTTAGGTCCACTGCAGGGGTTGAGCTAAGTCGCTACTGCCTCAAACTCTCCAGGTATAAATTACTACAAGGTCCTTGAATAATGCTTGGAGAGTTTCCAAACAGAATGGTCCGGTTTTGGTACTCTCCTACAACTCTCCCAGTTGAGATATGACCCATTCACCCCCTTCACACTCACGCCATCTTGTAATGGCGGCTAAAGTAGGTCACGCCAAAGCGAGGCGTGAAGCGTCGCGGTAGTGGTTTCACAGTGTTGCTAGTGTAGATAAGTAGAAATAAGATATTTGTTTTCACCAACTAAAACTTTATTTTTCATCTAATTTATCTAAAACTAGAGATGTGTTCATGTCCCTTATACTCTATTACAAATATCATAATCTAGTGTGTAACTTTTTTTTTCTATAAAACTTTACACTTATATATATGTATAATCAAATTGAATAGTATTTCCAAAGGAAGGAGTTCATAAATGTTATATCTAATTTCAGTCTTATAGGTTTTAGGTGGCCAGACATGCCTTATCTTCCCCTCCATGTATCTGGAGGTCAACTATGTATGCAAGTTAAGTCCATTGTTCACACCTCAGGTCTGAAGTCAGTTCGCACCCCAGGTGTGATATCCAAGCATGCTTGTTCTATTGAGAGGTAATTTACAAGTGAATTCTTATTATGCAGTATCTTCAAAACTCTCATAAATGATAGAGTATCATGTTCACTATCATGTCAAGTTGGTAAAATATATATCTTGACAGTCTGGTGACAGTCACAGTTTAAACACTTCTCCAATAATTCATATATAGTCCACTGCTGATATCAATATCATTATTAATAGAATCACAAATCACAAATCTAGAATAAGATTTGACATAATAAAAGATAGGTATAAACAAAGATAGACTTAAACCCAAAACTAACAAAACACAAGTGATTATGAATGAGAGGAGATGAGTGAATTTAACATTAACAGGCATCTGAAATGTCTCTATTTTTTATAGTAAAGCACTTTCCAATTAAAGATATTTGCAGTGAATCATTCTATATATTTACTCTATCTTAATCTGAAATTAATGTGGCTGAGTGCAGTGTTTTCACACCTTATCCCAGGTGTCAAGACCCTCTACTCAGGTGTTATGCCTCAGGAGGTGTGATAGAAAAGCAAACTGTGAAAAAAAACGGACTGTGCCTTTATACACGGCACCCACTACACAGTGAAGCCACACCAGGTCGCACGCCTCGTTTTCGATGAGCACAGCGACGCTGATTTTCGGCGAGTGGTACACGGTTATATAATACCAGTGCAACCCGTTCTTACGGCGACCGACGCGCCACGCTTATGTGAAAGAGGTGAATAGGCTCCACTCAACACAGCCTCTGTGCAGGTGTTGGGTGGAGCCTAGCTTTTAGGATTCATTAACCTAGCCTTATTGCTCTATATAAGCTTTAAGTAAGGGAAGGAATATACGTATGTTTTACTAGAACGTTTAGCAATTGGGTATGGGATGGGAAGAATCTCTGGCATTAATGTCCCTTTACTGATTTATAGTCTAACTACACAGTGAAAGTAAAATTGCATGCCCCAGCGAAATCGTTTTTCTCTGGCTGCAGGGTTTTTATATACACGGTAACTAAAGCTATTATCATGATCATTTCTAGATACAAACGCCTGAACACGCAGTGTCTACGATCAATATCGCATTTACCGCCAGTTCCAATGCGAGTTCACCTTTCAGCGTAATCTGCATTTGTACGGGAGGATGAATCATAGGGACTGCATTACTATTGCTATGCATTAGACATATTATAAAGGTACATGGGAACATAAATCCTAATGGGTATTATCCGTGGACATTATAAATCTATCATATGTTTTTTTAATGGAGTTTATTATTCAGCTTCAAGTCACTTAGTCTTTTATCTTTTATCATGATTTTCATCTTTCATTTATGATTGTCAATCCCTATCCTGTGGTATTGGCTGATAATAAATAGGTGTTGACTCCAAAACCGATTCTTTATAGGATATTTATAGAGCTGTGAGGGAGTTAATGCAAGAAAGAAGGCTTTCCCCAATGCATAATATCATTTGGCAATTACCAAATTATTTTTTCTCTACTCCCTATACTTCTAAATTGTACTCACACAACCAACTTTTTTTGTTTAATTCTCTGCTCTACTAACTAGTAATTGCTTATAGTCTATACCCAGTTAAAAAAACGCGTATTATGCAACATTTTCTGTAAACTACTGAAACGGCCTCAGTAAAATACGTGTTGAAACGGAAGCGTTGCTCACACATTAACTCGGACAAGGGGGTAAACTGTAGTCAGGGTGTGTCATAGTGCACCCCTATATCGATCCATTACCTCGTAATAACGTGCTTTGATATCCCTATCCTGTCTGATCTCTTTCAGATGGACACCAGCCGGGTAACACACACTGTCCTTGAGGGGTAGAACCAATGGCTGTTACCAGCTCATAGTCTGCTAATCGCCGTGCGTGACTGCTCGTCTGGAGTGCCATCTCTACGAGAGTGTCTTCAGTCATCAGTTGTCGCAGTCTCTACCAGAATCTCTACCAGAGGCGCACTAGATGACCATATCTACCACGGAGCTGTACATGTGTGCCGTCAGCCACCTCTACTCTAAAGTTGTCAGCCATCAGTTGTTACAATTTCTACCAGTGGTTAATAATTTTATCGACCAAAGTGTTGTGTACCATTCAACCGTAGAGCTGGGTACCATCAATTGGTACATGTATTCTTTACCACAAGCCAGTCGGATTACCATCTCTACCATCTCAGCCTTCAGCTGGTGCAGAATCCAGAGGCTTTTCGAATTGCCACCTCTACCACAGAGTCGTCAATCACAGCTTGCTACGATCTCTACCATAGTTCGATCACAGCAATAGAACGCAGATTGCTGTAACGTATACATATGTATACATACATTCAGGCTGAGCAGCAGCAGACACAAGTGCAATCTTTCACAGAGGGCGGTCAGACAGAAAGCTGGTGCAATCTCCAACAGTGAGCAGAAGGCAGCGCGCTCATTGGTGATGACGTTTTGCTGAGTCATGGCGAGGTGCTGACCAGTCTGACATATAGCTGCTCATCTTACAGTCCTGCGTGAGAAATATATCCCCTCCTTGTGAGTTGACTCCCCAATAACAGTCTATTGAGCTTGCATCTCCTTCGGATGAATTCCCTTTGAGCCTGGGTGGCTTGATTAATTGGATCTATAAAAATATCAATAGCTTATGTAGCTGTTGTTATAAGGCAAGCATACAACAAGCTAAATGGTCGATGTTACTGCCAACAGTTTTATGTCTGCAATCGAATTCATCTATTCCGATATCCGACAGAGATCGTAATAAATCAATCCCTAATTTTCTATTCCCTAGGGTTCGTTTAACATCTGAATGTTCTGTGTGGATTCTTACAGCGACATCTGTTTCATCAGAGCTCGTGGAGGTTTGACACAATATGAATGCTTGATCATACAAAAGGACTTCCACTCCCAAACTCGAAACTCATTCATTGCCTCTGGCTTAGCCAATATTGTTGAAAGAAACCTTATACACCGTGTTGACCTATCACATCCTTTTACTTGCGGATAAGATGACAAGTGAGACATATTCATTTGTAGATCTTGACATTTCGGTATTCATTACTTCAGGTGAACTGTGTGTTTGGTACAGACTAAACTGAAGTTGGCTCAGAGAGCGATTTAACATCAGCGAAATGGCAAAAGCATGTACATCACTACATAAATACAACAAATAGCAAATAGTTAGGGAAGTGACTTAAACAAGGTTATATTTGGAGTATTATCAATTACAGCCAGGAGCTCTCACAGAAGGCATATATAATATATATCTTATATTACCTGCTGCACAGTCCAACATGTTGACATCTTACTATGAATCTAATATATGATTTCAAACTCCATGGATGCGGAGTTGTGGATAACCTCAGTTTTCTTTCAATAAGATACAACCACGCTGTAGGGATCTAACCTAGCTGAACATCAGGGCCACAACACGGAAATAGATACATATTTATCTATTTATATATATATATATACACACACAGTGTAGGACCTCGGCCTCAGCACGGCGCACCGACGCCAGGTCATGAACCAGTTCAGTTCCATCTACGGGCAGCTGTTCTGCTGCAGCTGCCCGGGAGGGTTTAACGGATTGCGATGTGACAACCGGACAGGGGTGGTGGTTCCCTACCCGATCCTCGCCAAGTCCTCCTACATGTGGGTGGCCGGCGTGCTCTGTGTGCTTATCCTCTCCATTATCACCGTCTTCGGCGCCATCTACTGCTGCAGGAGACGAAGGTAAACATTTAATTCTTTACTCTCGTCTTTCCTTATCAATACTTGCTATGGCGTGTAATATTTTATTTATATTCTGTAAAATCATAATGTCACTTCCTCCATCCACACAGGACATTCCCGATGGATTCCTGCTACGTTCAAATATTTGTTTCTTCTTTCTCAATGTCAGTTGGTTTTTGTAGTTTCATGGGATTACATAGGCTTGGCATTGCCATTCCTCGCCTTGGTTTGCATGCGTTTGAAACCTTTTAGCTTTTCAGCATGGACAATTCTATCAGAAGCAGAAAAAAGAGGTAAGAGACGTGACACAGCGGCAGGTCCGGCGAGTAGAGGCCCGGCCACACACATTTCATGAACTACATCCCTGATATTTTTTCATTCTCCTGCGCAGTAGTAGATATAGCAATGAGTACAAATATGTACCATATTTATAACCATACTTGCATTGAATTTTTAAATTTTTATGTTTTTATTTATACTGGAGTCAAATAAGTGGAATACATAGATGACTGGAGAAGGGGAATGTGATGGGATACGTTTCTGAGGAATCATTGAATGAACCAGATAGATAGAGTTACCTTCGCAGTATTGAACCAAGCACGGCAGTTTATCCCCTTCTTGAACTGTCTATAAACATTTGAAAATCATTTCACTTTCTTTAAAACTTCTAAAGAAAAAGATGCCGAAAATCTAAATATGTTGCTGAATGTAAGTGACCCACATGGGACAGATTTGGCGTCGTTGGCACATAATCGGTGACCTGCACTGCCCACATGTGTTTGCACTTAACATTTCAAGGTACGCCGATGAATGACGTTTGGTTGTAAACTTCAGACCACCACCGATTGATTCGACCCAGATTGATTTCGCCGGTGGGTTGAAAAGTCGGTCGCTGGTGCTATATTGCGTCAAGTGGGGTTCACATGGTGGGATTCATGTACCTAACAGGGTGTTTGTCTGAGACAAATCCTGCTGAGATTATGTACTCGAATACAAACTCTTTGTATCAATTGTAGGGTTCCATCTCACTGAGACATGTTTTCCCCAGCAATTGTTGGCGATATTTACCACTAAAAGGAACAGAATCCCATGAGGTTTTGAACCCTGTGAGGTACATGAAGCCCATCGTGTGAATTCCACTTAAGGAGGTAGAGAAAACTGTTGACCATTTTTGTCTCCACGTGATGATTATAGCGTGCACGAATGTGTCGCATAATCAGCCGGCGGTGTGAAATGCCATCATCTTTGGCTGGACTAGTGAGGCTCGAACAGTGTTAGGACAGTGAGACGTGTCCTTCTTGTGTACTAACATAATATCAAAGGAAGGTGGACAACAATATAAGGAAACTGATAAAGGCTAAGAAGCTCAACAATTTATAGAACTATGTACAGCAAGTCCCCTTTGATAACTGAATATTCATTGTTGAACACGATTGCATTGAATCCCTTGCATGTATTAACATGGGGGTAGTAATACTGAAATATTTCAATTTCTGCAAATATTTTGATACCATTTTAAAGGTTCTGTAAAATAGGTAAAGCATATCATATCAAACTGAAATATTAACTGAAAGAGACAAGAGAGGCCGAGTCTGTGGAAAATGTGAAAATCCATTAAACATCAACACGTGATAATCACCTCTAGATTTCTGGCCTGACATTGTGTTGGAAACCTTCTAGAGAAGACTCCTTCAATGACATTAATCTAGGAATCAGGGCCTAGTAAATATTTGCCATATGGGGAATTAGTAGTGAGATTTAGTGAGTGGTTGGGAACGAAAAATAACTGCTCGGGAGGCAGACGAGCCAGGCTTGATAAGGAGGGGATCACGTGACGTCGTCTATTGTAGCCTTTTGTTGTTAGATGCTGCCCTGGGCTACAAAATTTCTGAGACATTATGGCCAATTCCAATTAGCCCTAATGTAATATGTTGTTTTATCTCGGGCGAATTATTTCTGATTTTGTATTAAGAATTAAGGACATTAAGCTACTAAAATGAATGCTGGTGTTTCTGTACAAGTCCGGCCTCACGCGTAGCTTCTTGTTTTTCATTATTGATCTTGCAATAAACAATATAGTCATTCTTCAATGGCAGATGTATAGAAAGGTTGAACAATTGACCATATACCTTTACCATTCCAGATGGTACATATAATAAGTTATGCTGCACATACAATATCACATTAATATTTTCACAATAAATACACAATATTACCATGATTTCGATCTGAGTGGCCGTATTCTCTGGGTAGTTGACGCGAAGTAAAACTCCGAGCGATAGCGATGAGTAGTACGTAGTTTCAACTACAAGGAGAATATGGCCACACAGATCGAAATCATGGTAATGTTGTATTTATTACTCACCTTTCGAGTAATTATTATGAAAAAAAATTTTGTAAATTTGATGCAAGCACCATGCATTGTTTATATAAATTAGTTCCTATAATGCCCGTAAGGTGGCCCCAAAAGCCGTATTCTTCTAGGAGATTTCGAAGGTCCGTATTCTACTCAGTAGCGACCTGTAGGCTTCATAGGCTTAGTATGGAGACTCCGTATTCGGTGGGTAATAATTAGTGTTCTATCCCTCTTGTGTGTGTGGATATATATGAAGATATATATAATATGAAGATATATATAATGAATTTGGTTTGGTTTCGTACAACACAATTGAAAGAGCCTGTTGATATCAATCACTTATGTATAATTTACGTATACTTTGATGCTTTACGAAATAATCTTTTGTAATTTCCTTGTTGTGCGGCAATAGGGAGTGAGTTCCAGATTATGATGCCTATATAAGAGGGAACTTTGCTGAACTTTTCTTTGAGAGGTCTGGGCAGATGTATGTTTAACCTTTTGGCGTTTCTGGTTTCCAAATTATTTCTTTTCTCTATTTCCTCTGTGATTTCATTATCCCGATTTCTTGTAGGCTTTTTATCATACCTGATAGTAGCATTAGCCAACTCTAACATAATAGAACATTTTGATAGTAGGTCTGAATCGCTCATATATTCACCATTCTGGTAGGATTCCTTCTCGATTATTGCCAACAGTATTGACAATAATATGTAGTCTCTGAGTGGTGATAGCTGCTGACTGGCAGTTATTGCTTATTGCTTAGTATTGCCAGCAGTATGTGATTGTTGAGTGCCATTTACTGAGTCCTGCTGCTGTCAGTTATTGCTAAGTGTTGATTACTGCCTGTGATCTGAGTGTCACTTACCGACTACTGTTTGAGGCCTGCTATGCATGATGATTGCCGATCATTTAGCGTTGCCTTGATATCTGTTAACACTGACTATTTTTGTTGTTGTATACTGTCTACTCTGCTGTCTGGATATTAGTAGCTGCTGATGAATATTGACATTATGAACGGCGATATCACATCTATGAAGAGTAGCTTTGAACATGTCCTGACAGTGATGAAGATACAAAGCTTTGAATTTAGCTGGTACATTGGTTATGAGACCATTGTTCACTGACGACTGAAATATTCTGTGCATCTCTGCATGGGAAATTAAGTATGAATAGTTGATGACGTAACATCAGGTACCAAATGTTTCGCGTGGAATGGCATTCAAATCCATTAATTCGTGCATCAGGCAACTCTCCCAACACTAAAATATGACTACATTATATTGCTGAAAGGTTCGACTTATCTAGATTCGTGGAGATTCAGGCATTAACCTCGATACCCAATGTAGGTCTCTCCGCCATTTAGATAATCTCCTGATTGGACAGAATAGCTGCATACGAATCTGCCCAACCTAATCCTCTGATCCCCAATAAAAACATCATTCGTCCGGCGTATGATTATCAAAACATCAAGGGGAGAAAATTAAGTTTGATTTACTAGAACACTATCCATAGGAGGTCTGAATGTCTATTCCCATATACCTATGGCCGTACGCTCTATACTTACATCACATTCTGGGGGGTTGAATACCTTATGTATACCACGCCAGGTTGCTGTATACTACGCAAGGTTGCCGTATACTACCCAAGGTTGACATTTAGACCAATTAGAGCGTCTCTTACAAAATTCATATGAAAAGCGCAGTTGGGAGAAAACATAGTGTTAAGTTACTCGAAAAGGTTGGACCTGGCTTCGGGTTTGATGGTGGGTGAGCAAATAATGCTAATTATCGTTATAGTCCAAATAAAAAAAACCATTATACATCCAATATCAGAAAAAATTAACAATATGCCCCAAATTCATTATACCCATAAAATATTATAGTTTTAGACATGGTTTTAAAGGTGTAGGTGATTTGGATGACCTACCTCGTCGTTTCGCTTGAAATATATATCTAGATTAATATCAGGAAAAGAAATGCATTTCTTCGAAGTATTTCAGGAATACCCCCGGTATGAATGAAATACAAACCAAGGAAAAATGCAAACATCCAATATATATAGTCCATTACCCGAGCGACCAGATGAAAGTGACTGGAGAACATTTATCAATGAAAAGTCGATTAAAGATCGAAATAGTGGGATTCTAGGACCAAACACGGTCCCAGAGTATCAAGAAAGACCGAAAAGGCTAGCTATAATGATGGCCTGATGAGACCAGATGGTCGAAACTATTGAGCAAGGACAGGGAAACCCGAAAAAATGAGTTCTCCACTGTGAATATATAAGGATTAGTTCATAAATCACACACCAGAGGGAGGGAACATCACCATAAGCTTAGTACATTACTGTATACCCATGCCGTATATATACCGTAAATACACACCGTTTCGCCATATGACGTAAAAATACTGTACAGACCACTGGTACGTACAGGAAAATACGGACTACCTTCCCATACACGTTTATTAAAATATTGGTTGTCAAGCCAAATGAAATTAATGATGAATGTGCTGGATATAGACTTGTTTGCATATGCATACACCCATATTTCACACCAACGTATGAGGCGTATACAAGACTGTTTCTATTTGTTTTTGGACACGTCTTGGCTGTATTTCACACCTGGCATGTACAAAAGAAAATAGCCTCTGTGCAACATGATAAAAAAATGAAAGAAAAAGAATCGCGACCCTCTCCCCATGCCCCATCCCCCCGCCGCCTGCTGGTGTTCTCAAGTGTTTGTGTTCCCGCCGGCTCGTGGGTGTTGGTAGAGGTTGCACCAACACTAGACCTAGACTGACCACACATAGAAATGGTGTTTTAAAGTAAAATCTATAGAAAAAATGTTTAAAGAACCTAATAAGGCTGGGTTTATTATATGTATTTTATATGAGATAATAAATAAGATTTTAGAACAATTTTATAATCAAAATTGATAATATAACATTGGATTTTCCATATATCAAGGAGTTAATGACTAATGGCAAATGAGATATGCTAACAGTGGTCTCCCCAAGTGGCAGAGATCGGAACTATCGGATAGTGGCGTAAATACAACAGAATCAGGGGTATATATGAGTCAGGCGTATATATATATGAATCAGGCGCTTACAGATGAGGCGTATGTACACATGGGGAATAGGACGACCTTGTATATGCAAAAGCATACCTATATATGCCGGGCGCATTCATATATAAAATGATGGTTTTCATGCAGTGTCACAATTGAAGGCTACCAATACTCTAATCATCTAGCTTAAAAGAAATCAAAGAAGAATTTAAACAGAACCTACCGCCAGTTACATTAACGAGCTATAATTGTCATCATTAATGATGACATACCAAACCTACAAAACGAAATTGAACCAAAACCAACGCTGCCACTAAATCGTATCCTGAAAGACAGACTTGTAAAGGAAGAATAAAATCAAATAACTGAAAATCAGATTACTGCAAGCAAACCCAAAATTGAAACCAACCAAGAGGAAAAGAAGACCCTATTAAAGAAATAAACATCCATGCCCACGTATGATGATCTAATGATGGACCTGACCCTAAAAGATTTCAGTGATGAAGAAGATCAGAACAAAGAAAAGAAAGAATTGGCAACACCAATGCAGAAAAACAATAGGCCTTTGCCAAGAGACCAGTAGAAACAAGTAGTGCCAGGGAAACCAACAACAACACCAATAAAAGTGGAGACTTACAATGGATATGATGAAAATTCAGTGGAAAATAACCATCAGCAACACGCTGATTAAATCGAAAGAAAAAAGAAAGAAGATAGAAAGAGAACGAGGGAAGAACAAAGACTGCCAAAAGAAGATTTAGAATGCCAATAGAGATTTAGACTGCCAATAGAGATTTAGACCTACCGATATGGCTCTGATACAAAAAGTAAATATCGTAGACTTATCGGGAAGGTGCAAAATCGTCGACATCTGTCTAGATATGCCAATTCACCATGCATCATAAGGGGTTGACTGGTAAAAAAGGTGATCATGGTCCCGATATGCCCCACGCCCATAAGTGGATATCTTGAGGTGTTATTTCTATTTCTAGATGTATATGTCTATATCTATATTTTAGGAAATATTGCATCAATAATATTTACTAGTTCATGTAAAATAACAATGTATTTTTCTTTGGCACTAAAATACATTGTAAATAAACATCAGGTATTATTAAGAAAGGAGATTGTTGACATCAAACACGATTGGGAAATTACCTACAGTATGAGTGAATGTCCTCTTTTTGCTTACTGTATATGTCCTGTATGTCATGTACTGTCTGTATCTGACGATTGTGAGGAAGAACGCCAAAAGGCGATTGCTTTTGTCTATATGTTGATTGAATAAAAAAAAAGAAGCTCTGTTCCAAGTCAAACTAAGAAAGTATTCATTTGAGACACTTAAACCTAATAAAAAATCAGCATATTTGCAGGGCATATGTAATATCCATCAAAAATCTTATAATTTTCATAAATTTCTGATCAATATCTCAACAGTGAGACCGATTTTTCTGATAGAATTATCTGCGATGCTCCCGATTAGCCGCTGCAATTTATACATGTTCAAATTTTGTAGAGACCCTACAATAAGGGTTTGCGACCTCCTTGACCAATCAGATTTCGCAATCAAAGTATGATGGTACTGCGCCAAATCGGCACAGTATGGTGGTACGTTTCAATTACCACTTGTACAGCAAAGATAGGAATTTAGGGTATATTTTTTGCATAGGTGTATGATGCTATGTTCATATTTCTTGACTCTGGGCAACCTTGCAAGCCAGTAAGTAGTATGGAAAAAATATGCTTTGCAACAGGCGACGATACTCAGTTTTCTGTTGGAAAGTCAAATACTTTTTATGAACTTAGAATAAGATAGCAGATGGCTGATTAATAAACGGATGATGAAATATTATCCAATAATGAAACCTGAGTCTGCTTTTGTGTGTTATCTGGTAATTTTCATGGATTGGAAATATGAAACTTTGAAAAAAATCTTTTATTACTGGCAATACTCTACATAAGAAACATAAGGCCTGGCGTCCACCTACTACGTTTGAAATTTAGACCTGCCGATATGGCTCCGGAAATATTGCATCGATAATTTTTACCAGTACTCATAGAACAGCAATGTATCTTTTTCAGGTACTACAAGCTCTGTTCCAAGTCAAACTAAGAAAGTATTCATTTGAGACACTTAACCCTAATCAAAAACCACCAAATTTGCAGGACATACTGGCATATATATAGCTTCCATCTAATTCCAAAATTTCATAGATCAGTATGTTACACGTGTGACTGATTTTCTCGCCAGAATACTCTGCAATGCTCCCGATTAGCCACCGACATTTCAACATGTAAGAGAGTCTACAATATTTTAGCGGCTTTTCATTGGGAAGAAATCATAGATACACATATTTAATCGGACAGATTAAATCGCAGATACCTGGTCAACTGCCCCGATGAGAGGTAACTTTCCGTCGCAATTTCGACTTTTTATTGGAAGGTGCATTGTAGGGCATATCAAAGTGTATGACGAGTTCAGTGGACAACGGCCCCTAGATGCATTACAAGGTATTATGAACAAAATTAGCTTTATGGAAAGAACCACTGACCGCCTACTTGTCTTGGCCTTTTTATAATTTGCATATGACTATCATGTATATATGGATTTTTGTCTTTACTTGCTTGTTTATACTGTAATGGCCTCAGCTTTCGCCGGTGTGCGTGCCCTTGCAGTTGTTTGGTGCACCCATTCTACCAGAAGCACAATAAAGCCTGGCGTCCACCTACTACGATATGATCTACGATTGACCTCCCGACACAAAATCAAAATCGCGTCGGAGGGTCATCTAATATCGGAGTAGTTGACCACGCCTCTCTGATTAGGAACCGATGAAAAGTGGGGGTCTACCCCTTACGATGCGTGGTTAATTGGCATGTCTAGATTTTGCACCTTTCCGATATGTCTCCGATATCTGGGTTTTGTATCGGTGCCATATCGGTCTAAATTTCTATTGTAGTACGTGGACGCCAGGCCTAAAGCTCAGTTTGTAGAAACTCAGATTCACTTTGATTAAATGCATTATAATGATACTTTTGATACATCTGATGTTGATTCCGACAAATTTTATGGAACGAAAATAAATATACGCATCAGCTACAACATATATAATTGGTATATTCGTGAACTCTATAAAAACTCTCGTCATGCGACATCTTCTGACAGTTGCTCCAATGAAGACTACCTTGCATTTACATAATGGTAGATTACTGCGCCACCACTCTGTCAGATTCCATCTCAATCGTATAACCGCGAACACTCTCCAAGCGGGGATCTAGACTACGAATGTCCGTTCAACTAACAAGCCTCTGCATGAATGATGCCCCATGCATAAAACATAAGGCCCGTCTGGCAAGTGCAGGGTAAACTGGGGATTAACTGTTTCATGTTGGGGGCAGCAGATTATTGACACGCATCACTGTGCGCCTCGTGTAGTAGAAACAAACGGATGTAACGCAGGACAGAGGGGATTCATCAATGTGTTCTATGTATGGCGTATCAGTAACATGTCACCTGCCACGTGTTACATGTTATCTGTCATGTATCATATCGTCTGTCAAACCATTACGTCATATAACATGTATCACATGATACATAAACCGACTGATACGCCGAGCGTAGTGAGTAGCTGACCTGGCCAGAGTGGTATAAAAACTAACAACAATAACTCGAGTTCGGGTTACTATTTATCCTACCCCGTCCCCATGATTTCAGATTATTTGAAAATATGTGAACACTCACTGATATTCAGTCAAGAATGTGTTTTTATAATTAGCCAGATTGGTTCCTCCTATTTGATTGTGCTGTCGGGCACTCAAGTACAGCTGTGTCACTGCTACCTCCGCTGCCATATCAAGATCCGTGTATCGAGTTTGACATTGTGGTTTCGATATATACTTCCAAGCATAAAGCCTGCAGCTGGTCGGCGAAGTTAATCTCCAAATCGGCAAAGTAACACTGACTGTTTAACAAACATACAGTGAAGCCCCGCCTAAGGGTGTACCCTCCGTTCCAACTTAAGCGAGGTGTCCCAGAAGCGAGGTTTTACTGTAGCAAGTCTGTCCAAGTCACGACATTGGAGAAAACTTTGTTTTCTTTTTTTTATTTGAAAAAGGCAGTTCCAACACAGGGTTAGATCTTCCACTGCAGTTTGTTTGCAATCTATGGTTACAAAGTCAACATCCTCTTATCATAGCATAAACATTGCATAATCACTTGTAATATTCGGTTTCATGTTAGCAACCATTTGAATAGGCGCATTATAAGTGCCACGGGCATGAACCATACATTATGTCACGGCCTGCCGTATGAAATTAGACATTGTTAAGCCTATGGCAGTTTTGTTTTAGGGGTAGGATAAAACTACATTATCCAAGTACTCACTTGGCAAAAGAGAATGATCTGAATATGTGGGCTTTCAGACCATGGCGCAATCTGCAACGTAAGGGTTTCTGTATGCAGAAGCTGTATGTAGCATTTAGCTATATCTTTATCTTATATTACCATCTGCATCTGCTCTATATTCCAAGGATAGAAAACAATTATTTCGAAGTAAGGAAATTAAATGCGAACGAGACACTGTTTCCCAGAACTTATCAATGTCGGCAACAAGAGATATAATCCGGGCACTGTCATCATGAACATTGACAATTTTCCGCGTAGAACACCCCATCGTCCTCATGATACCAATTTTTTTTTATTCGCCTAGAAATTAGAAGAGCATGTTAGTTCTATTGCAATGGAATTCCATCATTGGTAAGTCTGTTTGAGATCATCGATTAGATTGAATGAAACATCATTATCCAGCATTAGTGATAATTTAGATATCACAGATACTAAATGTAATACATCAGTTTATATGTAACCAGTATATACAAAACAGGCACGACAATTATCTTAAAGATATTCTTTGTTGTGATGTACCCTGCTTGAAAAATCCATAAATTTCATTTATGCACACCGGGTAAATAGATGTATACAATGTATATCAAAATGTTTATATATGTGTGTACGCCTATATTGTGTGCCAGCGTATACGGCGTGCACAACTGAGTTTTTAATTGTACAAGTCAGTGTAATGGCTGTATTTGCCTCTCAGCTTATATGAATAGAAATACACTATGCGTGATTTGCATACCCTGGTTGTCTACATGTTATTAACGTTTGTTGTATGTATGTATATAGATAGAAAATACCTCCCAGCTGCCCGTTTGTCTGGCCCTCGCCTCCCTGTCTCCCCAGTTGCCGCCCCTGCCGCCGCCGCCACTGCCCTCGCTCCTGATTCTGGTTCTGTTTCCGAGCCCGCGCCTGCGCCCGAGCCCAAGCCCAAGCCCAAGCCCGACCTCATGTCTATAACCACAGTCCCCTGACAGTCAGCTTGTGCCTTATAAACAGACATAGCTTGAATCACACAGAATGTTGGTGGTTTGAAAGTAAAATCTTTTTTTTTAAATGGTAGAAAGAATGCTGGGTTTATTATATGTAATTGATCAAAGTATACTCAATAGGGTTTTAGAAATATTTTATAATCAAAATTGATAATATAACATTGGATTTTCATTATACCACAAATTTGATAATCAAATCAGGCATATATAAGCTGCCAGACAGAACTACCTTATTGATGTCCGAAGACAAATATATATGCGGAAATAAAACATATTTTAACTGAAATTTTCATGCTGTGTATAGAATGTGTGGTTGTATATATGACGTACATATGACTGCAACTTGGACACTTATATATACGTCTATGCATTTAGCATATACACAATAGCAAATAGAACTCAATTATTTACACCAAATGATTGATGTATACGCATGACGTATATATATGTATACGCTGTGTTATTGATATTGATACCTGATTCCATTTGCGAAGTCAGCAATTATGAGTAGTGTAAGTTGAGATTCTTTATTGCGTAATAGCAATGGTCCCTCGAGTGAAATTTGAAAATATATTTTCAACGCTATGTAGTAAAATTTGTTTATGTGATATGTACTCAGAAAGTCCCATAGTTCTGTAAAAATGTTTGAGAGTCCAATCAGTCTCTCAAACACATAGAAAAACATAAGGTCCCATGCATTCTTTACCGATGAGAAAATAAGTTATGAAATTATCTAATATGTACGTTAAACATTTTGGCATTATGGAATGAAGTGATCTAAAAGATCTAACTGAATCCTTAATCATCATTCTTGAAACCTGTCTTTCATACGGCACATATCATCTGTAAAACATTATCGAAACCTTCTAGCAACCTTGGCATCATACCCAAAAGAGTTCGCACGTCAACAGTTACAGTCTTTCTATTTGGGATAAAGGGAGTAGAATCTAAAACCCTAGGCTAAATACCCTTTCTGGTTCATTCATTTTGTTGCTTGTAACAGAAAGCGAAATGACCAGGTAGCGCGAAAGCTTGTATATATATTCGTGTTGACATTGTAGAGGTAGAAATATGCACATTGAACTGCAACGAGTGGCATATTCTATCCACCTGGGTATACAATACCTACAGTGTATATTTGTTTTGTTCCGATAGCATTACGTACTCCCCACCCATGTCATCATTCTGTATTTATCCTATAAATATTCCTGGTGACGCTTGCACGTGTAATATCTGCACTCTATTTATATTGGTCTATTGACACTGATCCAGACCGACACCGGATGAAAGGTTGGCCTACGATAATGAGGACTCTTCGTGCAATTCAGAGGAATGTGTCCATTAGCTGGTCATGGTTTATATAAAAGTTTAAATCCAGTATATTTTATAGCACAATCATTGTGGTAGCGTATTGACTCAATGGAACTACAGGTGACTTTGACACAATCAGTAGCTTGAATCAGGCAACACTCAAGATAAAGAAGTGTTCTTGAAAGATTTAGACTAGATCTGTTGTTCTATTGCTGATATAATCAAATGGTTCCCAAAGATACAATATCCTGCTTTTTTTTCGTTTTGCATCTACAACGGACGCATTAATGGTGGTGATTTTAAAAGTTCATGATGAGTTACAGTATCTACTTCTTTGGGTCATGTTAATTGTTGATGGGTCCCAATGGACCAGATATGCAAACGATCTTATTCTAAGATGAAATACTGATATTGGGTCAGGGGCAGCGTTTTGTATGTAGGCTAAGGTCCAGCGATATATGTACATGGATAAGGCTGGATTTACTAACGAAATAATACCATTATCTTCTTGTTCATATCATTGATGCATCAATATTCTTTCTATGAAAATCTGTTGATGTGACTGAAAGTGTTAAAGTATCAAATTACAACTTGCTAATGGTTTTCACGGCTTTGCAACCTTTTCTCGCCTTCACACAGCTTCAAATAAACTAGAAAATCTACTTAATATACTTAATGGGGCCTAGACAATGGGCCTTTGTAAATGGAATTGACATTGCAGACTGTTGATGTGGCATTAAGCTGGATCAAAGCAGCTGCTTCGCCTCCATAGTGCTGGGAAATAAGTCCATTGACAGAACCTCAGAATCGTTTCTCAGTGTCTCTGAGTCTCAGCACAAGGACATGTACCTAACCTAGGTTGAATCACAATTTATTCTACCCCTTAAAGTCGATAGACCTTACGTAAATGTCTGATATCCTGATAGGTATCATGACTAAAAAGAAATTGTCATAATAACGTTTGACCGCCAAAATTTATTAATCTTTCATCGGATGGAAGCAATATAGTTCTCAGTGGCGTCGCATCCCCACTCTTTGCGAGCGACCAGGATACAGTCTATTACGCAGCCTACAGGCTACGGAAAATAATTACACCGCCTAAGAGGTTCACATATAAATGCATATATATGTCTAAATATTTGATTTTCTTCTTTGATGGCAGTAGTAAACACTTCTGTCCAGAGATGTTTGCTATTTAGTTTCTACTAAAATAAGGATTAATCTTAGGGTTGACAAACCAAAGAGGACAAGGAACAGTATGTTCATCATTGATGAATCAGCATAATATTATAAAAAATAATATTCAAAAGGTTTGGCTGTTATTCAGCTAAATTTTAGTAACCCACATCGCTACTAGCCAACATCCCATTTCTTCAAGTTCTGCCATTGTAGAGTCCAAATATATAAATAACCAATGGGTCAACAAAGTATTTCGGTCTATAGTGAGTGGTCATGGTCAGCCAGTCAGGCCTCTAGGACTAAGACACAGGATCTCTGCACCCTACCAATATTTCGGAGTTGGCACACAATCGACGAAGGATTAGGTTTTTGCAGTAAGCTCTTAGTCTATGTGACCTTAACAACCTCTGACCTTTAGGCATCGTATCTGATCGTGAGGATCCCATGCTCCGAAAGTCTAACACATAGCTTTGCTCCCAATAAGTCAGGGTTTTTCTTGATTTTGGTGTCAATGAAGCCCCGCAAATAAAGGTCTTTTATTGACTTGAGACCGTAGGGGAGGTGCATTGAGTATGAGTCAGGAAGTCATGGTTGCTATGTGTTCATTTAGTTTTTTTCATTCATTTTCTTCAACGGCTATAAAGGATCACCGTTGCAGGTATTTTCCATAATTACCCTCCCCGAATCCTGGCACAGTTTACGATGCATTCACAATACTCCTTTTCTCACTTAATCATTTTGTAGTCCATGGTTTTTTTTACAATCTCTGACTATTGTATTTCTCTTTTAAGTAATACTTTGTCGCTCGACCTTTGTCGCTCGAAGTATAACAGAACTGTCATGAGTAAAACATAACAAAACACACACAAAATAAAGAGATCAAAGCGCAGAACCAAAACAAGGTCCTAGTTTATACAGATGCTGCGAGACTGACAGGTCAGCCTGTGATTGGTCAAGGCAGAAGTCACCTCAGCTTTGAACCTCGGGTCGAGGTGAAGGGTGAATAACACGTCACGTATAGACTGCATCAGTGCTGGTGTCACGCCTGGAAACTGTCTCTTTCACATTCCCTTTGGATGCTAAACATAGGAGCTACTCAGTGAGTCTCCAGGCTAGTTTCTTTGGCCTTCCGTTATAGTTCGCCATTGTCTTATATTTCTCTTGATAAAATCCACATATTCTAAAACGGAACGGCCTCAAAAGGAACCTAAAGACATTTTCAAAGTGTATTATCGGTCTTGTGGAGTTGGTAGAGAAATCTCACATACTTATTGAGGTGAGAAGAAGCCAAAGTTATACTCCAAAATGATTTAGATAAGTTGGTTTAAATGTGGACAAAAGTTTTCTTGTATAGAACACCAATGAAGGCATCAGCCGACGCTGCACAAAACTCTAGTTCATTGATAAATGGTGATGAGGTCCAGCAGGTATAATCCTATACAGATATAGGGATGATACTAGATAGGAACCTAATTTTACGTATTCGTAATCTTATTAGAAAAGTTTCTCATCAAATTTATATTCTGAAAACAACTTGAGAATTTATAACAAAGGATGTGGCTCTTAGAATTTACATGTGTATCATACTGCCACTACCTGATTACAGGGACATTCTTTTTGCGAACTCAAACAAATATCTATTAAACCAATTACAAACTTTACAGGACAGGGCACTTAGAATAATTTAGAGTTAGAAACGATACCTCCAGAACAATCATTCATAGAAGCAGCCAGTTTGCCTCTCCTTGTGGACAGAAGAGATTATCGCATAAATTGTTATATGTTTAAGCTTAGAGACAACAATGATTTGCATGTAATAAAACCTCGGACAACAAGATCATGTGAGACTATTGCCATCAAGCAGAACTTACCAAGAAGTACCTTCTACAAAGACTCATTGAACTACTATGGTCCATGGAATAACTTGCACCCACAAGCTAGAAACCTGCCAAACTTCACGGTAGATGAAAATCAATCGGATTGGTACAATACTATGAACTGTGATACAGACTTTTTTCAGCTGATAAAGACTGTGCCTTCCATAATTTTAAGTCTGTTGTGTGACGAAAGTGCCATCTGTGCATAAGAGCATTTACTTTATATATAAGTTATAAAACTCATGACTATGTGTCTCTATGAATTCTAGTATGAATTGTAACATGTCATCTGGTTGTACATAGAAACCAGCAGGTTATTTCTGTGGAGCCCTTGCCAGAATAGATAAAAGTTTGGAAAGAAAGTTTACTTGATGATGTCTGTAGTGGGTGACACACAGACAGACTGTCAGTCGGCATAACTTGGCAATGCAGTGGTGCGAGTGAACCTGTTATCAATTGATTTCGCCTATCTAAGCTGTCTAAACTGACCCAGGTTGAAGGTCAAGGTTAAATTCTAGTTATTGCACATTCTTATTCATTGTGCTTGTAAAATAACTCCGACATCACGAAGTAGTGGCGGTCCGTGTTGCCAAGGTCATCTTGCCATGGTTACTGACATCCAGTCTATTTGCTGTGTCTCAACCGCTGCGGACATCGGAGACTATGATTAGGAGAGTGGAGGGGGAATTAACGTATTTTCGTGCATGCGCAGTGTTTACATCCTGCGTGTTACACTTCCAGGTTAGTTCTCTTACAGTCTGTCTGTGGGTCTGCTGCTGTGGATCCTATCTAGTGAACTTGTTGATATCGATTGTTCTGGCATGAGCAGTATCTGAACAGTGAACAGCCCACGTTAGATACTTTGATATTTACACATCAGTGCTTCTGGCCTCCCATCTAATCAGAATGTGGTTTTTTTCAAAGCACGCTGTAGTAAGTTCAAAGCATGCCATAGTAAGGTCCAGAGCATGCCGTAGTAAGGTCAAAGCACGCCGTAATAAGATTCAAAATAAGCAATCTGTATATGGATACAACGCTAAATGGCGTACTCTGCAATATGTGTGCAATTAGTGTATGGTTTGAAATCGTAGAGCGTAGAAATGCCTTAGCATAAACCATGGTCACGACTGCCTCATTATTCAATCGGTGTATCAATTTAGATCTCAGGCAGAGTTTTGATAATGAAATATACTATAATTTTAGAAATATCTAATGTATCTGAATAACCTATTAGAGGTATTTACAACATATCATGATATTATTTTTCAGACACTAAAACAATCCAATTGAAAAAGAATACTGTGGTAGAATCATAATTCTGTTATGAAACTATTATTTTAGCACTGCATGGAACTAACCACTTTATTCATACATACGCCATCGCTCACAATACCCTACAACAGGATACGAAAATTCCAACATGTTGGATTTCATCTGGAGCTCTAAGATTGGCGTTTTATATTGCAGCCTATCGTTAGGTATCGTAGACGGAATCGCAGAAACCTGTTCCACCTACAACAATTTTTTCTGACCTCACAATAGAATCGGTATGGTGTCAAGAAGGCAATAGTAAGGCCTATCGGGACCGGAATCATGGTAGGTGGGGGCTGGCCTTAATGCCCTGCCCCCACCTACCACGATTCTGGGCCCTGTTTTTTAGTGACGACCATCGTTAAAGCCGGCCCCCACCTACCACGATGGTCTACGACATACTTCCCAATAGCTACGATTTGAAATGGCCAAATCGTGACCTATCGGGAGGTCCCCGATAGTTTAAAATAGTGGACATGGTTTGAAATCGTAGAGCGTAGAAATGCCTTTGGAGGACCAAAAACATAAACCATGGTCACGATTGCCTCACGATTCAATCTGTGTACCAATTTAGATCTCAGGCAGAGTTTTAATATTGAAATATATTATAATTTTAGAAATATTTAATGAATCTGAATATTCTTTTAGAGGTATTTACAACATATTATGATATTATTTTCCAGACACTAAAACAATCAAATTGAAGAATATAACTGTGATAGAATCATAAATCTGTTATGAAACTATTATTTTCAGACACAGACACTTAGTTGCGCCAGGGGGTGATTCTTTGTATTCTGAGGGTGGGGATTTATATTGGGAAGTTGGGGGGTGTTGATTATTTTATCTTAATTTTTCTAAGGGGGGGGGGGGATTCTCTGTTTTTAAATCGTGGGATGGGGCTAATTGTTTTTCTTTTTTTCAGGGGGGGGAGGGCTTTTTAAAGAAATAGGGGGAGGATGCAATTTTATTCAGGTGTCTCTGTGGGTGGATGGGTGGGTAGAGGTGTTGTATATTCATGGGGGGCAGGGAGCTTATTTTGGTAATTCAGAGGAGGGGGGGGGGGGGGTAACTATATCTAATTTTTCCATGGGGGGATTTAAACAAAAATGTTTAATATTTCCTTGGGGGAATTTTGGAAGAACAAATTTCACGGTTGGGGGGGGGGGGGATATTTCATGTGCTTCTGTGATGGGGCAAGGCGTGACTGGTTTTGTACTTTCATTGGGGCAAGGATTTATATTGGTACCTCTGTGAGGGGGGGGGGGCTTATTTCATCTTTATTTTTCTATGGAGGACTTTTTTCCTTAAATAATGTTTTTTCCCCATATATATCCAGGGAGAGGGGGCTTTAACAAACAAAAATTAGGGGTGGGCAATTTTTTCAGGTGCCACTGTGGATGGTCTGTGTGATTTATCTTTATATTTTCATTGGGGCAGGGGACTTAATCTTAGTATATCTGTGGGGTACTAATTCTATTTTCCATGGGGGTCCCAATCAATATTTGTATTATTGGAGGGGGGGGGGGGGCGCCTTCTGAAGAAAAGAATTTGGGGGCAGGGGGCTTCAGGTGCTTTTGTGTAGAAGGGGGATGATTTTTAGTATTATTATGGTTGGGGTAAACACCATTTTTACAGTGTACGCCCACTTAACCCTTTAAGGACAGCTGCCTTGGGCCCAGCTAGTCCCATAAGGACTGGTGCTGGTGGCAGTCTGTCTGGCTGGAGGACGGCCACATTATGGTTTAAGCTGATATCTAAAGTTGTAATCATGAAATATGATACATAATCACAAATATTTTATTTCTTTTTAATAGAAATACTAAATATGATGTACTATCTACATTTTCTGAAGATTTCATGAATATTGCTCTATTATTTCGTTGTTAAAACATTTTTGTTAATATCTGGACAATGATGCCTCAAGGCATCATGGGTCTTTAGTGCGGTGATGCCTCCACGCATCATGCGTCTTTAGTGTGGTGATGCCTCCAAACATCATGCGTCCTTAAAGGGATATGCACACAAAAAACCAGAGGGGGAAGTTTTGGTGGGGGGGGGGGGGGGGGCAGGTACCCCTATGCCCCCCCCCCCTTCCCGGGTGCGCTCCTGATGAATGGATATATACACAGGTACACCAAGGTTAACTCATCTAATTGCCGATGTCCCTTCAACTGAAAGTCGTCAGTGTAAACGCTTGAGTAGATTCTGAGGCTGACGACTTTTACGGTGGACATTGCCACCACCTGACGACTATTGGCTGACGATCTACAGTCGTCACGTTTTTAGTCGTCTAATGTCAACGCCGGGATAGCCGCGATAGTTTAGGGGGTCGGACAATTATCGCTGCTGTACAACACGTAGGGCAGTGTGAGGTGTGCTATAGTCATGACACATGGAAGGTCACGAGGGTAAATTTGACTCCCAAACTGTTGTAGGCCTAAAACATCTATGGACATGTCATACCGAATGCGCAACTTCACTTCCCGTAGGAATTAAGCAATGAAATTTTAAAACAAGTAAGGTATACATATAACCTATAACCGTACCAAATATGATGAAAATCGGCCACACCGTTCTTCATACTTGGTACGGTTATAGGTTATAGGATATAGTGAGTCTCCTGTGATTACATCGGGTGCCGGTGTCCACGTCCGAATTAACACATCTTCTAACTATAACTTTTGAATGTCTCTTGATAACCTGGTGGTGAAAAGTCGTCTGCTGTACTCGTGATTTGTTGCCATGATCCTCCATTAGCAGATAGCGTTGCTAATTTCCTAATTTGGTTCGAATCTTCTCTGGATATTCCCCCGATTTGTTAGACTTCAGTTTATCCACAGAGAAAGTTTCAATTTGGCCGAGGTGCAAACCACAACCCCAGTATTCTTTTGACATTGCCTTATAGAGGTCTTTGGTTGACAATGGGCTTTAGCATTTGCACTTATCATGTGGACAACAATCGAACCCGTCTGCCTCATGTTGGGGCGACACTGTCTATAAATAGATTCCAATGCAGCGTCGTGCCCCTCGAGGCCCAGGGGCCTGTTTCACTAGTTTCGTGACATGTCTGTGACACCATACAGACATTGGGGTTGTCTAGTTTCATGACAACACAAGTAGCTGCCCTTAGGAGAAGACAGACCTCAGACATAAGAATTAGACAAATCTACACATCATAGACCTGTTTCACTAGTTTCGTGACAAAAGTGGCGCCAACAGTGCCAGCAAGAATGGACAAAACGAAGTCTAATGTCTAGTTCTTATGAAACCGGACAAACTGGACACGCCATCTAGACATGTCACGAAACTAGTGAAACAGGTCCCAGATCATTAGCCAATTGACAGAACTTGTCAAGCAGGTTCTCATTGATTTCTTCAATTAAACCCTCAATAACTATTGTCTTACGTTTCTGGGCATTTTTTATTTTCATAATACGATCATTCATTACGGTAGTGACTTGAGTCGTACTCTCTATGGTTTCCTGGAGGACCATGGTATCCTCTTCCTGTGATAAAACAGAATTTTCTAACCCACCTACAGTATCATTTGTCTTGTTCAACAGATCACTTATCTTACCCAGTAGATCCAGTAGGTCAGTCGGTTTGTTGATGGCTGCTCCATATATATCTAGGCGGCTTTCCAGTTCATTAATCTTCTCGATTATAAGCCTACTCGACGAGTCCTGGGCCATGTTTTATTTTTCGCCCGACGAGACATTACATATCCAAGGAGAGGTTGTACGAGAGTTTGGGTTGGATAATTCAAAGTATAGTCGAGAAGGAGAGTTTTATTGGGTTTTATTTTTTATCATCGGGCTGGGAGACCTCGTTCAAGTCTCCTCCAAAGTCTCTTGCAGGCCTATTTTGTGCTGGGATTCTCTCCAAGGACGAGGATTTCTCTCCTTACGGACGACAGGGTAAATCGAACCCGATTGACGACCTCTCGTCCAATAGATCGCCCGTGGAGGTCTCCTTCGTGAAAGCACTCCTCAACAACGGCAGTTGAGAATAAAAAGACCCCGTGGTTTAAACGCAGCGTGCCAGGGGTGAGGGATACGGTCGGGGCATGTTCAGTGGGAGGCATCGTCGTTGGTTGGGCGGTTGGCATTGCATTCAAAGATTTTGTAGAATTTGTCCTATTGGGCTTTTGGACTTTATCCATTTCATGGTCCTGAGACATTACTCCTATTCACACCAGTAAAACTTGGATCCACAAAGGTCATTAGACCAGATATTTGGCAAAGGAGCGCTCGGAAACACTGGTCGGAAACACCGGTCTTCACTCAATCATGTCTGTATGGCTACAATTCAATAAGGGGGGGGGGGGAGGTGCGCCTGAACATAAAGCTATATTCTGATTATAAATTGATCTGAATAGCGATGCCTCTTTAAGCACAGCCGGCAGTAAATGCACTCTCGTCCGTTAGAGGGGATCACATATACACTCTACGTGTACAGTGATGGGAATTATAGGGGGTCCCCAGGTCCATCTTCCTCACAAATGTCCCACAGGGGCACAGGATGTGCCCTCAGGCCGTATCACACAGGATTCCATTTGTCCAGACACAAGAGGTATGTTTTGTATTTTTAGAATCGTTTGTTTATAACCATGGAAGATACAGTTTGAACATGATTTCACTCTGAACCATAGAAAATACGTTTTATTCAATATCTGATTTTACATGTACTTTTATTCATATAAAAGCGGTGGTGAGAACCCGGGCCCAAATAAACCCTTATTTTTGGTTGCGAGTGCAGTACAAGTATTATGAGAACAGATAATAAGAAATGAATTTACAAATACATGTATCTTAGCCATACTAATATCTTCTCCATGCACGGTTTCCTTGAATTTGACATTTGTGTTTCACAATAATTGAGAACGCAGTAATTATGGAATGGCCGCGGTAATTATGGATTGAAATTGTTCCTGTTGCGGTTCTGGCCAACAAGCAAATACTTAAATAATATTCATAAAGAGGGGCAAACCCAAAAGTTTAACAAAAAGTTGCATGTAATTTGAGACATTATCTTTAATGGTCGATGCCAGAGAGAAGGGTAAAAAAAAATAAAAGCAAGCAGTTTTGATCAGAGACCATTCACAAAATATCCTGGGTTTCCCTTTTAAATCAAAGCAGTCGTCATTTCATCTATTGGCGCATTAAAATATATTCACAATATCCAAGTTTTAGCACTAAGTATACATTGAGACTTGGAATTTTTTGGGGTGGGGATAGGAAAGCATACTTTTGACAACGATGGAATAGTGCCTTTTATTTGCTTTCTTATTTATCATTTTGCGTAAATAACGATAACTTTGAAACGTTATTTGGAACAAGATCATAAGAACATGACTTGATGTGTGAAAATCTGTTTAAAGTTTGCATGATAAATGCGATGTCAAAGAAATTAAAGCTTGCTACCAATCTTGAAAAGAAAAATTGATTGCTCAAAAAGAAACACGAACACCATAAACATTAACATGTCAAATTCATTGCTTTCTAAGTAGCAAGGAATTTAGAACATTTATAAAAAAGAATATAGGCATGAAATAATAGTATAATAACCAAATCGTTTCTTTTAAATTTATATATCTACAGTTCGAATAGAATAGGTTAGGTTTTCTTACTTTAAACAGAGTATATATAGTAACATCTTTGTTTTGGCTGAAAGCCCTCTAGTTTCACTAAAACTACTCTCTCATCACTTCACAAATGGTGTAAACAGGGACTGGGAGCAGGAGTGTAATAGAAACTCTCTCGCTTGCCTGTTCTGTGTGTGTCCGAAGCCACTGTGGAAGCCATTCCTGCGAGTCTGATTAACTCCCTCTATTTACCTTGGCTTCTTGGTGGTGTGAGGGGGTGGTAAAGGTTGATTAGATTAGACCGGTAAAAGAAGATGCCCTCCGTCTTGGTGTCGGAAACACGACCACCGGAGGCGTGACTACAAGACGCAGCTGATGAACCCAAGGCAGCACAGAATTGGGATCTGGCAGTTAATTATCTTTCTCATTACTGCTTCCACAACGATGGGGAAAAAATATCTGGGAAATTATATTTATCAAAAATGAAATTATTAAAGGACAATTTAGTCAGAGTAAATTTGAATTTGATAAATATTAATTAAAAGGTGGACGCATTTGCTTACAATTAAATTTCAAGTTGATGTTCGTTGGCTGAAATTTTACCCTTGTTTGAGAATTTTGCCATCATTTGGAGACATCTCTCTAGGGAAATCTTAGATTGAATAGTGTTTCAAAACGTTTGTTGGAGTAACGTGCCCACGAAAGGATCATTTTTGAGTGTGCCAATATCAGGCACGTGATGGAAGTCAGCTTACCTGATGTGTTTTAAGATGGTGCATCTATTATTGGAGGCAGTGTGCCCACAGAATAACATGTGTCTCGCCTGCCTACCCATCTCTCCCGAACAGGGTTGAATAGAGTAGTGGATTCCACAGCAGAGTCTACCTCCCACAATATACTGCGGGGCACAAATCCTGCCACCTATATATGCTCTATCGAAAATGCCAGGACTAACCCACATCCATTGAATTCGGCCATGATTCAGTAAGATGATCAATGTAGAGTGTCACCAGAGGCGCCACTGTCCTGTGGGCTTTCCGACACTCACAATCGCAAACAGGTTCAACTCACATCCAAATAGCTTCAAATGGCATTGACATTTCCGGTAGCCAGTGTCTGCGGGACTGTTATTTCCGGCGGATATGACATTCATCCCGGCATCTGGCCGAGGGATAACTAACGGAAGTGGATCGATACGTGTGCTGCCTGACGGGAGATTCCGGGTTGTGAAAACATTCAAAGTATCCACATCTCAGTGCTTCCAGTATCATATTCTGAGGGGACATGGTCAACTGGCATGTATTAGAACTACATAGAACATTTTTACAAGTATCTTTTTCAAGGTTATTTTCACAAATATAGATTGTTCAAGACTGTTTATTGACTTATGCTACAATCTTTCATCTCAAATTCAAAATAATAATATTGAAACAAAATCATTGCTAGAAAGTTATACATACATCTAAAATTGACATCCCCACTTTGCGCACATTTCACTCCCTTTCACTTTAAGAAGACTGTTGCACATCTGGCCACCATATCTGAAAAAAATCAATTTATGTTGAGATCAAAGATTGGAGAGAGATTAGAATCTATTTTGATACAATGAGAAATAACTAGAAAAGGTAAAGCGACTGGCCTTCCCATTTAGAGTGTTTAATACCTGCCACGCACCAAGTAGAGATGTGAATCTTTGTCTCGATACGGGACTATCTCACGATCACCTCCGACATTATATAGATCCTGATGACCTCATGCCGCGAAATTGATGGCCTCCTCCTGATTTTCTTACAAAAGATTCAATGAATGGAACCCGGAAAATTATCTGCATTCTTCTTTAGAAAGCAGACGAGTTTGATTCGATAGGGACGGCTATTGTTAGCTAGCAACAGTTAAGGTCTTTCGTAGAGCCCTCAGCAGCTCTACTATAGATACTAAGGCCAAGGAGAATGGAGGAGGAATGGGCAGAGATGTAATCAAATACTGATGTATTGTTTCAAATAAACTACTCCCATATTGCCAACAACAATGGATGACATTTGTAATTGATACTTGAACTTCGTAAAATGATATAATCCACATCAAAAGGAAATAAAGTGGGATGAATTAGAGATGATAGCCATAATAGAGAGTTTTCAACAATATTTATCACAAATTACACTGTAAAAGATTTTTTACGGTATTTCCCAGGCAACTGGGGTGCCAGGGAAATACCGTAAATTGTACGGGTGACCGTAATATATTTTTTACCGTAAATTATAACTGTCCTAGACTGTATTTTCCTAATGGTTTAAACCTGTAATATATTTCAGACCATGAATTTTCACTGTAATAAACTGTATTTTGAAAACGGTTCAGACCTGTATATACAGAGGAGCAAAGCTGTATGAACTATACTATATGCACAGCCCTTCGTTATACATATACCAGAAATCTTGTTATTGAGGTTCTTGAGAATTGTTATATGTAGAGGGCCACCTATAGAGTATGTATACAGAATTTCTGAAATTTCAAACCTCCAACCCCTCCTCCCAAACTTTTATGCAATTTATCAAAGAAAGAGCATATGCAGAATTTCCTAAATCCTTGACCCTCCAATCCCCCCCCCCTCAGTGCACATGGCATTATGACATTATGAATATAAAATTGAGTATCTTGTATTGGCTACCATCATATATTCTCTATCTGCCTATTGGCTTATTAGTATCATTAATAATTATTATCAATGATATTTCAACATTTAAGTTTTTCAACTCTAATGTTAGTAGTGGAAACTATTTTACAGGAATACTCATCAGAATCTGACAGTACAAGCCTGCATTTGATAGAGTAGGATGAAGTCAATCCTACATATGTTTTAGAAATGTCCTATGAAAGTGGTGTCTAATCCCCTTTATGATATTGATGTCATGACAACTTGAGAATAAATGTGCTTTAAATGGCAGGAACTTCATAGGAGATCGATGAATATCTATTACACATTTGATGAAGTTAACTCTTGCATTTTATTTTCCACTTTGATTTGTTGCTGATATTGAAGTTAATCTAAGTGTATCTAATATGTCCATATTTACAGATTTATACTGTAAACTGACCGAAGATTTGGTGGATTACAGTCCTGAATATTTTCACAGTTGAATACCGTTTTTTGGTATCAAATATACGGTATGGAACTGTGAGTAAGATAACAGTGATATACCGTCCATGTTTACGGTAGTATACTGTATATTTTACGGAAATTTGTTACAGTGTAGTTTACAGTTAAGGGCAGAGAGATTGGGGACCTCTTTTATCATTTAGTAACAGAGAATGTTACACTGTGTTTTTGCATGGATTCTGCAGCGCAGGTTGTTATCCGTATTAACAGTAAGTGACATGAGTACATTTTTTTTAAAACTCAGAGGTAATATTGATACAATACATATAGTGATATACATAACCTTAAAATCAGTGCAATATGATAGTGCGAAGAAAATTACATTATAAACAGTCTTCTCCCGGTGCCCCGTTTCTCGAGTTGGTAAAAGCTGACATCTCCTCTCCCAGGTGACCTGCACTATCAAATACATGTACTAAAAGACAAAACCTTGCTGTTCGATCAAAAACAAAGGATTAAGTTTCAAATGTTTTGAAGTTATTAAAATGATACTGCATTGAGATTTGGTAATAACGTCCAGTGCTTTCCGGGGAGTTAATGTGAGACAAGAGAAGAACACCCCAAACTGATGAGAGCAGCATTATAAAAAGACAAATGGCTGTTACTGAAAAATAAGCTTCAAAGCACAAACTAAAAGATAGAAAAGAGAGAAAGACAAAAATCGATACTAACAGAAAAGTTCTGTCAGTCTCGCTCTTTATAATCTTGGGAGATCTCACTGAGCCTCTTCCGGTGGCGTCTCATTTCTATCGACCATGGGAGGGAATCAATGTGGCGGCTGAGCTGTCACGTGGTCAGCTTCTCACCAATCAGAGCACGGCATCTGAACCAGGGATCAGTGCTGATTGGCGGGGGCAGCGTGCTTCATTGGCAGGTTTGTTGACCGTGTGAACATCACCGGGGGGAATTCATCGGTTTCCGCCAACCTTGACAAACTTAAACCCTTGTAGAAACTCCTGGTGCCCTAAGACTTCCTTATGCATTTTGTACTGAGTTTATGTCAGACGGGGTGGGCAGATGGTTGTGGGCGCCCAGGGGTGGACGGGTAGTGGTGGCGGCGGCGACAGCGGTGGCGTTGTGGCGGTAGATGTGTGTACAGAGGACTGTGCATGGGTAAACTTTTTTTAAATTCTTTTTATCCACATATAAAATTGATAATAATAAATATATACGTGTGTATTCGCGCACGTATGTAGACGTATGTGGCTGCTCAAGTGGCACCCATAACAGCCATTATGTGCGCGTAAACAGACGTCAATTATCTTGTTCACGCTGTAAACGCTAGAGACCGACATGCACGGAATGGTACGATATGGTATGAAAACACAGCCAATGTATACATGGTGTATTTCTTAGTAAACTCAAAAGCTCGTCCTGTGCTCAGAGTGTATACACCTATTGGCCGAACCGATGATCCATGGAATTTATTATCTGTGAGAGATATCATTTCCTAATTTTAAAAAAAGTAGTACAGATTCAGGAAGTCTCAGACAGGTTCACTACAGCAAAAAGTGATTTCAGCAAAAACAGAACAGTAGAAAAGGTGATTCAATACATGTCCTATAATAGTATATTTCTAATAGGAACTCGAACCCGTTCCAGCAGTTTATACGTAGCAGACCGGGTTGTGAATAATCAATGGACGTGCGTGCCCTCGGCATTGGTGCAGCCACGCCCACCAATATGGCACCCGTAATGCAGCATAATCAGCCCTTACTATGCAGGACACGTGTTTATCTCTTGAATGCCATCATCGATGCAAGGTTAAGGAAGAAATCTGACAAATATATGTCTGAAATGTAGAGTTCATTGATGGCATCCATGCCCTTGCATGATTCATGTTTCATACATAACGGTTCATTCACATCGTATACTGTATAACTTCGGGTGGTCAGAAACGAAATGAATGGATGTTAAAGGCTAGACATATATGCACAGAAAGTTGTTATGATAACACTCGATAAGCACTGGTTATACTTGAAGCCTAGTCGAACTAGTTGGTTATTTGTTGAGTATAGAAGTGTCGTATGTCTCCTTCCCTTGATACAGCCGTTCTGTCCAGGGCATCTCCCAGGCTGGGTCTCAATATTGACAGTGTGAGGAGCAGCAGAGGGGTGGTGGGCAGGAGAGGGTGGGAAGAGATGCTGGGGGGTAGGGAATCCAGCCTGTGTCACTCACCTTCCCATTAGGCCGCTAAATAAGAGGCCGCTCCGTCTGTCTGAAGTTCACCCTAATGTCAATACTTACTGCGCTGCGCTCTGCGACCCATCCTTGACGAGTTCCCTGTCCGGATCCCTGTAACTATCCCTTTATCCACGCCTGCCCCCATTCGTTCTCCGCTCAAGTCCTATCTTCCCATCCCCATACCTACATTCTTGCTTGGGTACTTTACACCCTGTCTATATCCATGTTACCATCGCTTCAATAACAATTTTCTGTGTACCATATTCTGTGATATTCTATACACATATCGGTTAAAGTTGCATTACAACAACCACACCTAATGATAATTTAAAAAAAAAACATAACGCCGCCCATCACACAGTATAATGAGTATGTCGGGTCGTCTTAGTTTGGCAGTAAAATCCAAGATGGCGTCACCAGCGACTGTCAACAAGATGTCAAAATGGGAAAAACACGATTATAATACAAATCCTTGAGTGTGTATTAATTGTTGATATTGGAAAAATGTTTCAGCGTTTCAGGTGGGGCTGGGTTCATAAATCACTTATGAAGTTCTGTAACATGCTAGCAAACATTTGAATGGGCACTTTGCAAACAGAACTTTTTTCGTAGCAGGTAACATTCCGGTTGCTGAGTGGTGAATTTAACTATTACCCTCATGGCATAAAAATCAGTATATCACGGCCTCCCGCATAAAATCTGTCAATGTTAATCCTGTAGCGGTTTTTTTTCATTAGCATTTTATTTGTTCAAGTGTAGACAGAACAACATTATGGGGGTAATTGTAAGTAAGTTTCCTTCTAGTTAATAAGTGATATGATTAAATACAGTATGTTAGGTTTAAATTTTAGTGCAATACTTAGTCCGCCATGCTGCTTCTATACAGGCAGACTTTACCTGCACTTTGTTTTGGTAACATAAGGCTAAAAGCTATTTACACAAAGAACTGACTGCGAGACCAAAGGTGGCCAGTCACTTAGGGTAATTACGCCGATAATGTGATTAGGCTGGAAATTCTATACCAATAACCGTGATTAAATGCCCGTTTGATGGTGACATTATGGCGGGGGATTACATGCAACGAATTAAAAGTTAAGATCATATCGAGTAAGATGAAATATCTATAAATTGTTTACCGTTCATGCGGGAGTTGTAATTCTAATGAGACGCCTCATTCGACTGAATACTGGCCACGAAGGCCACAATCTACTCTCTCGAAGCACGTCTCAGGCATACACGAATCGAGACCCATAGTCTCAAGAACAGTAGTGAACTAAGTTACTCTTAAATTTACCAATGTTGAATCATAAATCAACTTGTAATGATCTCTTTGATTACTATCAAAAGCAAATGATTCACAAAGGCAATCATTTTTCGAAATCCCTTTCGACGTTCACTATTTGCTTCCCCTTCTATTATTAATTACATGTTGATTGTTTACTTGGATCGAAGTCGTCACATCTTTTAATGTCACACGTTTTCAATTATAAGCAGACCAAATTTTCAATTATAAGCAGATCAAGCTTTTCGTTTCTCTCCGGTGGGGGTTCTTTTCATTAAATCTGTAGAACTCCTACTAAGTAGTTCTTAGAGAATTAATTATATCATCTGTTTTGATACGTCTTACTGTTAATGAGATTTGTTATCTAGCACACAAATTATGTTTCGGTGGCCTTTTGTAAGATACCGATTATCATTTTATCACCAGATTTAAAGATGTTTTGTATTCTCTCATACAAAACATTCTGACATACAGTGGACATACTTTCCATGAATGCCAAGTACAGATGGTGAACCCAATATCAATTGATACAACCCTTGGTTGTTCATTGATCTAAAAGCCCTGATCATAATGCTGAAACATTTTTCTCTTTAGTTCTTTCTTATCGAAGAAATAAACATGTTAGACCAAAGATATAATATTTTGATACTATTTTGCCTGTGAAGGGCCGTATAAAGAGGGTGTCTAGGCGCATTCATGGATATGAGATACACATAAGTATGGGGCTTTGACCCGATGGCATTTGACACATATAATAGGGGGTAGCAATGGCGCACGGACTGTCTTGAAGCATACTGAGGTTAACTCACAAACCAACGGCTTAAAGGTAAGCCTAGGATGGCTTTCTGATGGCTCCAACAGGAGTCCTGATTGCGTGTGACTGGAAGCACTGAGGAGGAGGAAGCAGGCAGCATGTATGGTCAACCTCAATAAAGGAGCACACCTCACGCAAAGCTCGGAGTTATCTGTCCCACAGCTATTAGCCTCCTGTCGTTTGGCCTGCGTGATACTCCCTCCATGTGAGATGTTGCAAGCTGTTCCACTCAGATGTTTTGAGGAATTAACCAAAGTTCTCGACGACTTTATCTCAACAACATGAATTTAACATGTTGTGACTGCAGACCAGGCGTATGATCAACAAACTTTTTGGAAAGAGAAAAATACAGTTTGAGATCAGTCCTACTCCCAAAATTGGAAATTATGAATTTTACATGTTTATTATAATTATCGAGGATGGAATGCATTATAATGGACCCTGTTTTGTTCGTTTTATAAACGTTTACATGTACACTTTCAAGCATGCCCGGTTTGTATTATAAGCAGACGATATTTTATTGTTTATGAGTGGGCGTGATACCGAAGTACTAAACTCCCTGATGCACAAAGAATTAGAAAATTTGGTCGAGTGGTATAACAAATCATAACCTTAGGCTAAATAAAACAATATATAAGGGGTTTGGGTGCCCATCCAACACTTGGCAGGCAAAGTATATCCGCACATATGACCCATATGCCAGTTTTTGAAATATCCTAAATCCTGAGGGCTTTTTGAGGGATTTCTGTCGTTTTATCGTTGTGACCTGTTTAATATGCAAACAAATACAGATGAACGCAGTGGCTCAACTCAACAAACACTATCAACCATTTAAAAATCTAAAAAGGCATCCGTCGTTTTCCAACAGAACGCTGACAGAATCGTCAATGGATTATGACATTTTAAACGTTGCGGTCAATATGGGCAGACATCTCAATATTGATTGTCGGTTGCCGTTTGACTTGAATAATAACCAGACTTCAGAGAAGACAGGAAAAAAGTCGGACGTCATCGATTTAATTTCCATTCGAATTAAGATAAACTCATGATTTGTTTTCCACTGTTGTCGATAATAAGGTGAATGGATATGAGATCCTATTGTAATTAGAACCGTAAAATGTTTGCATAACATATTCATAAGTCGGGTAAATCGAAGGTGCATTAGAGCTTTTTTCTCCAATAATTCATTTGTCATGTGATCCAGGAAAAACTGATGCGATAGTGTGCTGCTAAACATTTATGGCAAAATGTTGCGATAGTTCTGGTTACTCTGTTAAGCATATTGTGTATTAAGGCCGAATTATCACGCCGGGTTGCGATAAAGCACGCATACATACGGATAAATAGTGCGTATGAGATAATAGTGCAGAACTATAGCGAACTTATACAGGCATGCAACGAATTCTCAGCCGAAAGATGGTTCCCAATCATACTTTAGGTGTCTGATTTGAATTCTGACAGCGGATGATAAAAACAATGTGGACCAGTTTGAGATAAAAACGGTCGTATGTTCCCCGGAGTTGACTCGACGTAATGTGGAGTTGACTCTACATGATATCCTCACATTCGCTACTTAGAGCATACGGCCGTTTGTATCGTAAATAGGTCAATAGTGTGTATGTATCAAAAAAAGATTGAAAGATGTTGGCAGAGGTTGAATCTGGAACTCATCTGGCGTAAAGCACTGGATTGGTTGCACCTAGTGGCAATCGCCAATAGAACCAGAAAACATTTCAAAACTCCAAATTGTCCGAGTCCTACTGATGGCCATGCTTAGCCAACTCTTCAGGTTTTACCCTGCGGGCTTTAACATAACATGATTTGAATGCCTCTTCTGATTTATTTTTTGTAACTTGCCCCCGCAGACGCAGTATTCAAAACAGACAACCCAGCTTATTCACTGGGCGCGACCATTTTTATTGCTGTGAATGGCAATGAGTATGCTCGATACTCTTTCCCTGATTCACCACGCCCGTAACGGTTTAGTATGGTAATTATACGTCAGGAGGCTCCCGACGTAATAAGCTCGGTTGCATTGGACAGTAATATGAAAGGAAAAACAACCCCAATAGCGAATGTTGATACTGCAGCCAGAGTCAGTAGGATACCCCCCCCCCCCCCCCCCCCCAATGGCGTTAAAATACGAAGTGAAACAGACCCTTCACCTGGATAAATAGATTGTTACTGAAGAGTCTCAAAATCCAATATCTATATTCAAGGAGAATATGTAAGCATGTAAAATTCAACTGAGTCACTCCATCCCAAATATTTAGCGATTTATAAAATATGAAGCTCCCTTTGGGAAGGGGCCACATATATGATCCTGAATAGATTTAGGTTTGTTGGGTCGCAATGAGGGTGGAAAATTGCCTATTTGGGCCGAATTTCTAGTTGAGGGAACAATAGTGTTGAGCTTAAAGGCGGTTGAGCAGTTCTTAGCCATTGCGAATATCGCATTACCTGCCCCGTCCTTTCTTACACGCCCCTCATACAGTCACGGTTGATTGGCGCGCCTTACTTCCACTTACCACGTCGCCTCCAAACAAAGGGGGCGATAATAGGGAAGGCCTGGCATCCAATCAGCCTCCAGTTAGACTTACACCAGACGGTTAATCGGGCATTTAGTGCGGCAGGCTGGTCTGCGGCACCTAAATCGGGTACAGGCCCTTAGTAGGTGGTAGATACATGTCAGCGTTTAGGCACGATTCCGTCCTATTACTAACCCCATCCGTATTCCCCGCGGGTCCAACAAACTGAGCGATAAAAGGGGATTTGATGGAACGTACACGGTGTGCTCAGGTTGAGATAGAGTATGCATCGATCACCGGTTCCCAGAGTAGGTCAGATTCTAGGATGTCTCTGCCTAGCGTTAATATTTTTGTTGAGCTAAATCTGGGGGAACGGAGTAAATTTAAACCAACAAATTAACACGTTTTTCCTCTCTTCCTATTGCCGACCTCGGTTGAGTTTCCTGTCACATCGACACGCCCTGGACTCTCGCGAGACTTAGCGTGAGATTTGCCAATTACCACAGGAAGTGGTTGGCGATGGCAGTGGCCTGTTGCGGAAGGAGATAGTCCAGTAATGGATTCTACAACGGGTCGATTTTAGAGCTGATTGGTTAAGGTTGATTGCCTACAATATTGGAAGTACGTTTTCCCGGAGCAATATACCAAAAGATGTCCCATGCGCATAGAGCTGGTATGTGGACCCTTCGAAAGATGTCCCTGGCCTGCTTGAAATGCTTTCTTAATTGATTTCCTTTCTGAAATATTTATAAGTGATAGGCGACATGATACTATGGCAGACACATTTTCCTTACTTTAATAGCAGCATTTATTGATATACAAAAGATACAATAACAATGATATATCCTAACAGTGTTTCTGCAAGACGTTGTGGGAAGAACAGATAGTATCAAGAAACGTCACGAAAATTCATAGAATTGTTTATATGGCATGAGTTGTTTTCGCGGAATGATATCACGAAGCGGAGCTGAGTTATGTCTGTAGCAGAAGACAACGAATGCCATATAAACATTTGTATGAAATTAAGTGACGTTTAGATTTTATCCTATCCCGTCACATGTTTTTAACTTCGTATGTCACCTGTGGCATATAAATATTATATGGCATAACCGTGGTATACAGTCACTCCATGTTAAGTCTATGGAGATTTATATGGGGGGTAGGATAATAACAATTACCACGTACCAGTTTAAACGATGATGAGTTATGATGAAATCATCGCTGCTTATTTTTTATGGGTACTTAGATCATTCACCAAACAAAATACAGTATTGAGCATGGGTGCTACAGAACTAATTCATTTCAGGTGTTTATAAGAGGTAGTGTACATCGTCAATGTGGTCATAAAACATTAGCCATCATATTTTACATATCTACATTATTACACTAATAACTGCTATCAAGTCGGCCGCCAAGTCCATAAATCAATAACCGGATTCCTAGAACCAGATTGGTCATTGTTCTGTTGAGACAAATTGTTTTTAGTTTAAAACAAATCATTTCACACACTATACTCTATCATTAATGGATTTGGAAAAGGAATCTCCCCGAAGACTATCTGCTCCTGATTTTATTAATTTGAGACAGGTTGCCCTCCTAGCTTGGCCATTCTGTACCTTTTTCAAACCAATGACATTCATAACATAAGAACATAAGAAGTCATTGTGATTGTGTTAACAGTTTCGATAGAGATATACTTGATTCACAAAATGTATCATTTGAGGTGGCGTTCTCTTAATTGATAATTGCAGCTTACAGATCACATAGTATCCTACGCTTCTTACTGTCTAATGGTCTTGCCGTGTCACAAACATGTCGCTGGCCTTGCGACATGGCAAACCCACTCAACGACGTCCTAAATTCCACTCTTCCAAGCAGAGATTTAGTTGCAATCCATGTCACTCCTACTGAACATAAGGGAGCGGGGTTCTGTGTGAAGACCGAGCAACACCCTACCTGGCAACAGACATTTATTGGAGAATGATATTGAACACATCAAATAATGATGCGAGTGGCTGTGAGACTGCCGTGAAGTAAGCTCTTGCAACAATCAAGCTCCGTGAGCTGTAGCAAGATTTATGGAGCTATCACAATGCCATCGTATACAATAGAGAATCGCAAATTGAGTGCAGGTCATAAGGCTGAATCCCTTTTTTGCGACTCCTTGTTTTCATAAAGCTATCGTATACAACGAAACATTTGATGGGTATGGAAGTTCACGTTTTGCCGTTTATTGTGTGTTATATAACAAATGTTATCCCTGTCAACTTTTTAAGTTATACATTGTTTCTGTACCGTGTCCGTCCACTCGTTTTGTCTTCACCGCCTATTCACATTCTGTAAAGAATAGCAATTAGGTATAGAATGTCATCATAATTTCTTTATCAAACAAAAGCTCCGAGAGAACCAGAAACGACAGCAAACTCGGTCTATGTATGACATGTTCAACCTTCCAAGTTGTCACTTTTTATATTATCAACTCCTTTGTCAATATGAATAAAAGCTATTAAAAACCTAACCTATCCTACAGTCCAGAGAATCGCGAAGTGTGTGCAGACCTTGATACGCACTCCCTTTCCTGCGACTGCTTGTTACTTCTCAGGCTTCCGTGGTAGCTGAATGGAATCTCAAGTATCGTGGACGTCTAATACTTCTCCCGGCTAGTGATTTCCTGACATCCAATATGGAGAGTGAAGAAGGGTGTTCATCAGTTAACCCGCTTGCAGCCTTCTTGCCGCTTATATTCAGCCAAGTCTAGAGGGCGTTTCGTTTATTTGAATACCATTTCAAATACCTTCACTGTAACGTCTTTTGTGGAGGATGTCTGCGGAATCTTCAAGTAAATGACCATCTTAGGTAAACCGTGCCGCAGGCAATTTTAATTTTTTTTTTAATTCAGATAAAGAATTTTACAATCGTCCATGTCCATGGGCGTTCTTCCTTGCAAAAGCAAATAAACAACATACAATAGACAGATAGCAGCCATTTCTACATGGGCATATATATACAATTTTCATATTAGGTTGCAGGTCATCTGACTCTGCTAATTCTTGATAATAGTTCAAAGAATTGTGTATTTCAGTGTTCTTACTATTTTCAATATCCCATTTTGCTGCAGTTTACAGACACAATACAATATACAAGTGTAAGATTACCAAGTTGAATAACAGTCCAAATTACCTTTTGGTCTTGATTTAACAACTTGTATAGAAAAAAACAATACAGACACACATTACATTTAACTCAGAGATGACACATATTATTCACGTATCTCCAGAACTATTTCAGGTTTTATTAGTTGTTCCTTTACCATCTTTTTAAATATAACTTTGGTAGGTGCATACTGCACTCTGATTGGTAGCAAGTCCCATAATCTCATCACCTCATATAAAGGACAATGTTTGTATCTTTCCGTTCTAGGTCTTTTAACTTTCTCGTATTTCTAGTGGCATGCAAAAGGTTGTCGCTAGTTAGAGACCAGTGATATATCATTTGTAGCAAATGATGTGCTCTACGTATGGCTAGTGATCTAATTTAACATCTTTCCATCAAATCTATAGTATGGTGTTCCGTGCCTCTTTTGATTTTTAGAGCTGCTGTTATTCCATCGTTAAATACTACCTGAAGTTTTAATCGGTCTTTTTTCCGACATAAATAATACACAAAGTCAACATATTCAATTTTTGGAACTACCATTTGCTTTAGCACACAAATAGCTGCAGTCTGTGTAATAAACGAGCGTAATTTCCGCAATTTAAATAGCCTTTGTCTTGTTTCTCGTAGATTATATGTAACATGTTCTTGAAAGCAAAGATTCTCATCTATCATAACTCCTAAGTAATTATACCTCCGGCAATGTCTGTACCCTGAACATTTCGCTGAGATGGAGACAACTATCTTTATTATGGATATGCTATTATTATATACCTATGCACTAACTCAGTGTGCCGAGAGGCTGACAACAGAATTCTAGGTGCCAGATTCAAAATTGGCGGATCCCTTCACTTCGCGAGTTCTGTGGTGTTGTACAATAACCACGGAGCGAGTTAGTGCGAAAATACATCAAACATCGAGGTGGAATACGATAACGAACCACATGATACACTTTAGATATGCGAGAAATATCGATTTCGATACGTTCACGGGCCGAGCGGGCGACTCGTCGATGTCAACAAATAGCGGAGACACTGCACTGCTCGAGTACCGCTGTCCGACGGGACGATCGAGCATAGCAGGGTGACCAAGTGTTAATTTATGCGGCGCTATAATGTATTCGCGCCTGCGCGGTGATCACTTCCGGTTATCAACATCCGGCGTGTCTGCTAATGTACACATCGTGTTTGAGAGTTGTGCCAAGTCACTTCGACGTCAAATTACGGTCAGTTTTAGCGAATTAAGACCGAATTAAGGTATATAATAATATGAAACCATAGTGATGGTGCCAATACGGGTTAGATTTACTTGTTGTTTTGGAGAAATTCGTTCTGAACTCGCTGTGCCGGCTCGTTCAGAACGAATTTCTCCGAAACAACAAGTAAATCTAACCCGTATTGTCACCATAACTATGGTTTCACATACTATTGGAAGGTAGTGTTATTAGCCGTCCAATAATGCTGGAAAAGTAGAGAATTTCATATGACAAAAACTATTCAAAGTACTACGCTAGATCTGCTCTAATCTCTTTATTGGATAAGGCCTTCTGTATGTAACCTTTATACAATACAGTCTATTGATAGCCATGCGTGGGAACAATTTCTTATGGAAGGGTGCCCGATGATATCTCAATAGGATGTCTAAGATGAGTCTTTCTTGTAGTTATTGCATGTCAGTACGGGAATACAATAGACTTAACTGAAACTTAAGGGTCATTCTGTCTTGTTAGGCCCATTGTGTAATGCGCTTTCCCCTGACAAATGTGAGTTGAGCCACAACGTCAAAAAAAACGTTACGTTATGATTGCTAAATATTTAGGACATATCGATCTGAATCCACATCTAAGTAATCAATATGCATCCCAATCACAATAATGTCCTCCGTTATGTAGAGCTATAATCATCAGATCGATTGGTATGAAATATGCGATATAAAACTGCAATGGAACGAATGAGTACCATAGAGATTCTACCTTTTCAACTTGCTTTTTATCATCACAGGGATTATAAAAATTCGCAGAGTTTTTCCTATCTAGAGAAGAGATAGCCAGTCAAATGGGACTTGTAGAGGCAGTTGACTGGCACCCTGCCTCCTTCAGTCCCGTAACACCAAATATCCCCGAGGACGAGGACGTGGAACAAGTCAGTAATAGTGGCTGATCTTCAAGCAGAGGGTCAGATTAAGCGTATGACGCAGTGAGGATTCTTATTTGTTTTTATAAATCACATATTGCTTGCCCTGGCTTCTTCAGGCCTCGGGAATAAGATATGTTCTAGTAACGATTCGGCAATAACACGTGTCCAGTATTTGAAGGAAGCCCACCCATCATACAGCAGACATATAGAGTCTGACTACTGGAAATCTCCACAAATAGGCGGGTATGTTCCACCTACCACCATCTGATTCATAAGTAGTGCGCAATATTGAGGGCGAGGGGCGGTAACTATCTTTTATTTTAGATCATTTTGCATGATGAGTAAGGGTAGATGCAGTCTACTATTAAATGGTTTTTTTCTGATATGCTGAAATAGCGTTGAACGTAAGAAAATATTCTTTTGATATAAAAAAACAAAGGAAACCTGTCTACTTGACATGTATCGCATGATATCATGTGTCCGTGCAATACACACTGACAGCTAAGCAATCTCATTTTTGTAGTACAATGAGGCTTGACGTTTTTTTGGTTTTTTTTCTTCTTGTCAACCTCACTAAATTAAATACTACTGAATGACACTCGGACATTATAACTAGATCATCTGACGTCAGCAAAAATGACTTCAAGATTTGTTCAGGTAATATCAACAACATTACTAACAATGATTCACGGAAATGGAAGACAAGATGTGTCGAACTAGGCTTGTCATAATATCGGCGTTCATTTCTAGCTTATTGGCTGATGTAAAATGCTCTCTTGTAACATCTCGTGCCATTTCCTACCCGTGGCCTATCAGGATAAAAGTGAAGCATATCGGTAAAATGTCACCTCGCCCTGAAGAGTTTCAAAAAGGTCAAGATGAAAACTGTTGGACAGTGTACAATATCTTAAGTGGCTTGCAATGCATATATACAAAATATCTAAATATTTATATGGGGCCACATTCGTTAACATACCCCTTTTTAAATTCATAACATCAAAGTTATAGCTATAACTTGGTTATAAGGGTAATGAGGTTCTATATAACCTGGTAAGCGCATGTCAGTGACATAGGAGACAATCATTACGTTCTAATATGATAAAATACGACAAGGTTAACTCAAGAGACATAAAAGGTAAAAATAATAATGAGGTTAATTAGCACCTATATAAGGATAACTAACACGGATATGCTGCGCGCGGGCCCCTGCAGGGATGTGTCCAGTCTCCCGAGTCAGCGCGCATGAGGGGAGGGGGTTGACCGAGGGAGGTCGACCACCGCGCCCTCTCCCGTTCCTCATTTAAACCTTTATATATATATAAATATATATATATATATATTGTGGCGAGTACGGCAGAGTGACGAACTGGAACCTCCGGACCTGGTCCGGAGAGGAGTCCCAGCACTCCCTGCGCGAGCGGCTGTCACGTGATCTTGACATCCTATAAAAGGATATATATATATATATAAACTATATACCTCCATAACATATGCTATTGAACATTTTAGATCCAGATCTTGAATTCATATTTCAGTCATTCACAGTCCGGGGATTTCTACTCTTCTGGCAATGAAAACATACACTGCAAGTCGTGATGGCATCTACGTACCAAATTGCTTTTCGGTCATGGGTTACGGCATCTAATTTGCTCACAGTTCTTGTTTGATAAATGATCGTCATCTCTGCTTGCATTTCACCCACTTGGAAAGCCTGCTAACCCCGGGTCATCCAATTACAGATGGAGAGAGATTGAAGTCTCCGGAGCAAACTCAGCGGGCAAAGGTAGAAGCAAACCGCAACTGGTGGCATTAAGTGATCACTGATCATGCTCTGACACTTATATGTATGTTCTACAACCCCAGTACCTAAATTCACGCACGCGTATGCGTCAATGAGAACATTATATACCCAGAACGGCACTGACCCAAGAGCGGCACTGACCCCAATTCCTGTTGTGCAGATGGTTGTACTCCAATCATTCTGTACCACATTGCACAAGTTGTGCTGGATATAAAAAGAATCTTGATAACCACACGAATTCTGAAGGTTTTTTAAATGGCTGTCTCATTTTGGAAAACCGATTTTTTTAAACTAAACATATCTTATGATCCCACAAGATACTCTGATCACGGTTATTGTATTCCCCCAGAGAGCAGATGACATGGGTTGGGGAATAATAAGGTTTATTGGATGATACAATATCAATTTCATCGATAACAGATCAAATCACGAATATACATGTCTTATCACATGTTTCCAACGTTTTAATACAAATAGCCCCTTCTGGAGTATTGGCGAAAAAGAGGATTTTCAATGAGTTATGAAGGGGCTAAGCGTTACCAGGATAACATCCCCAACAATGCGTGCGCATATTTCCCTTCATTTATCACTCAGAGGCGGTGAAGAGGCGTGGACATACCAGACGGGCGGCTGTTCCCGGCAACAGCTGGCAACAGAATGACAGCGGTTTTACCCGATCTAATGGATGTCAATGGTTCAATTCGGCATATTCTGATAACACAGAATGACTTTCTCATTTATATCAGCCTGGTATAAATGTCCAAAGGCTTAACGTGATGAACTCGTACGAAACAGGCTTGCGAGCACAGTAACTCATATACTCATGGGTTATGAACAGATGAGCTTGTCCGAGCTAAGATAAAATCAGAAACATACTCGTGTTTGAACTGTGCCCCAATTTGCCATCTCGTTTGAAGTGCTTCAGGATATTTGCTTGGCTATCACCTCATTCATATCTCTGAGCGCTCCAGACTCACTGGCGTATAGTGAAACACTCTTCAGTTTCTTTACAAGTATTCTATAGCATTTCTATTTGTTCTGAAAAGTTGTTTATTGACGGAGCCAGTTCATATACATGATATATGATTTTCAGTCGATCCCGTTATAGGGGCGAACAGGTACAGATAACACCACAAAGTCCATACAGCAATATAAGCTAACATCTAAATGTAAGCAGTCCAACTTTGTTAGTACATATTTCATCAATATGGATGAAAGAATAAAACAAAAATTGCTGCTATCCCCTTGTAAAATGTTATAATGCATAGCTACTGGTTGTTCTAGTTCTGTACATTGATAACCCCTTGATACAATATTGATTGAATATTCCAGAACTGGTGCTTTTACAAGTTGTGATACTCGGTTTTCTACTAAAGAATTAAAAGTATTCATATCGATAGACTTCTTCCATTAATATAACAATGGCATTTAGGGTAAGGGTGTGAGTAGAATCTTGAAACTAACTGAGACTTGGAGCATCAACTCCTACTCATTGTAGTAACTTACAGTAGTGCAGCCAACTCCCACCAGTCAATATTGCAGTTCATGTTATCACCTTTTATTGTGTATCGGCACATGCCTGCACACATAACCTTATGCCAATACTAAGCATTGGGTTGGAGTGTTGAACGACATGACACACCAGCCTGGCTCTGAACATGGAGGTGGGGAATTCCTAAAGTGGCAGGAGGAAAGGCTTTGTTCTGGACTTACAAACTTGACAGCGAGACTCACATAACCATTATATGTCCAAAATGATTTGAAATTGCTCCTACGGCTTATATTAGGTAGATATCTATGTTTTTGATGTACAGTCTATATATTTATATATATAACAGTACCATGTACTTTGTCAATTGACTGAATCCAGCTGGGGCAACTTTTTATTGTCCTATTATCATATATTCATAGATAATAGTAGTCTGGTATTTAATTTCAACATATCTGTAGATCATAGACCCCTTTTTTGTGTCAATGAAGATTTCTTTCCCCTATCATACAGTTTCATTGATCACATTTTACCGTGTTAAAGCCTGCCCCCACCTACCACGATTCTGGTCCCGATTGGCCTTACGACGGCCTTCCCGACACCATTCCGATTGTAGCCTGAGGTCTGGCAAAATCGTGGTAGGTGGAACAGGTTTCTGCGATTCCGTCCACGACAGCTCACGATAGGCTGCGATGAAAATGCCAATCGTAGAGGTCCCGATAATTTCCAACATGTTGGAAATTTCGTAGCCTGTCGTAGGGTATTGTAGTGTATTTGAATGGGAAAATATCTCTTGTGGGTGAAATACCAGATGGAAAATTATGAAATTCTAGGATTAGGTAGGCCGTATACAGATATATATTCGGTGAAAATATGATATCATTTGATTAAGGATAAAGGTCTGAAAATAATAGTTTCAGATCGGAATCACGATTCTATCACAGTTATCTTTTTCAATTTGATTGTATTATAGTCTGAAAAATAACTTCAAATTATGTTGTGAATACCTCTAAAAAACTATTCAGATACATTTAATGTTTCCAAAATTATAATATATTTCAATATTAAAACTCATATACATTGATACACAGATTGAATCGTGACCATGGTTTATGTTTTTGGTCCTCCAAAGGCGTTTCTTTGCTCTACGATTTCAAACCATGTCCACGATTTGAAACTATCGGTGACCTCCCGATAGGCCACGATTTGGGCATTTCAAATCGTAGCGATCGGGAAGCATGTCGTGGCCTATCGTGGTAGGTGGGAGTCCCCTCTTAGTTACAATTCTTCCCTACACCGTTGTTAATGCACGAACCTACATGTACATGCTTCTGAAAACGCATTCTTTGCTTTTTTTCTTTTTTCCCCCGAATCCTATCTATCAGTGTTTTAATGAATTCAAAATATCAACATGGACATAAGAGAATACACTCTCAATGATATCAATGATTCCTTTGTCATACATACAAGTTTACATGACAATTTACATTTGCAGAGAGCAATAACGAAATGGGGAAAAACAAGATTCGAGGAACAGATGGAATTCACCCACACACACTGTGTCCCTCTATTGTTATTTACCGAGATCTGATTAAACTACGATTTAGTTACTCATAATTTTATCTCCAATAAACCCCGGTCTAACGCCACTCACCATGCGCACACTGCGCCGCTCCAGCTTGTTGTCGGCAAAACCTGTCTCTGCATTGTTGGGCTCTTTACAATCTTAGGGTTTTAAGATGCTCCCTTCAGACCTTTTTATGGGGGATGTATTACTACCCAAGGTAGATATAGTTCCTAACTATGTAGTGTATCTGGCAAGTTTTCCCAGTTAGATTTGTAAATGTTATTGATAGTGTTTTTTTGTAATTGCTCAAGTGGCAACCTCTTGATCACTTTGGGTATAATATGATTAGATCATAAAGGTTTTAGGATTTGAAGTATACATCAAATCTCCGCCAAAACGTAGTTCCTACGCAAAAGCGTGTAATGCTAAAGTAATGCAGCGATGAGGTTGTCTTAGATTGCTCGATCGATACAGTAGGTCACCATACGCTGCCGATTAGAGGATCACCCTGAACTAGCGGGCTCACTCTTCCAGCATATATTCGCAGTAAAATGTTAATTCTGGTAAATTAGGCACAAAGAGGATACAAATGAATTGAAAATGGAGGATGTATTGTACCTAGTCATGGCATGACCCAAACTTCTTCGTTTCACGTAATAATATTAGAATATAGGGTCTGACACGTGTTATTATATCCTAACTGGCTCTTATGTTCATGACAGAGGATAGTAATCCTCTTTATTATGGAAACCGATAACTTTTCAGTGGTTTTGGTGTGAAAAAAATCGAAACTTCCCCTATGCTCCAAGTGTGTGTGTCTTGTGACATGTGGCAGCGTTGTTGTTCACACCACGTGACCAAATCTGTTGGTCTGATTGGTCCATCGCTCCACCGGTAGCCGAAATCACAGCAAAAAATCGCCATGGGAGGTACAGGGGTCTAGGAACAGAATCGCAGAGAAAAATTCGACATGTTTGAAATTTATCGCATGCAGTTCCGGGCACCTCCGAGGTACAATTTATCGCCGAGAAAACGTACCCTCCACGGGGGGTGGTACCGGAATCGCAGGGCTTGAAATCGCAAGGCTGAACCCACTGTGCGATGCGATTTTTGGGGACCATACATCGCAGGGAAAGGAAAAAGAATCGCACAGTGAGTTGAGTTGTCCTTATCAAGTGTGTATTTACCACTGCACGAAACCTAACGCTTTACATATGTTTGCGAAACGTGTCTAACAGGTGTCTAGAAGTTTGACCTGTTATCCGTCTCTTAGAAGCCTTATCTAGTGGCGTATATACATGTCCATGGTGCGGTCTTATATACGTCATATATACGCCTGATTCCGTTGTATATACACCACCATCCAATAGTTCCGATCTTTGCAACTTGGGGACACTACTGGTAGCATATTTCATTTTCCATTAACCATCCGAGTCTGTATTATATGAAAAATACAATCTTATATTACCAATTTATTTCATAAAACCTTCATAAAACCTGATTGAATATAGATTGATTAATTATATATAATAAACCCTACATTCTTTGGGTTTTTTACCATTTTTCTAATAGATTTTTCCTTGAAAACACCATTCTTGGTGGGTCGGGGGAGGGTATCTCACTGAGGCAACCTGTACAAACGTGGCTGGCGGCGGCGGTGGGCGGTGGGCGGCGGGCAGCGGGGGGCTTCTCACTGAGGCTGGCTGGGGGTGGCGTGGGATGGTGGGGGGGAGTCGGGGGGTGACGGGGGGTGGCGGGAGACGGGGGTCGGCGGGTCTAAAAACAACAACGGGCATGGGAGAGGTAGAGGACTTCTTTTTATTTTTGATACACATACACATACACATACGCTCGGCGTATTTATAACGCCCAGAGCATGTTTTATCTTGGATACGCCAGGTGTGAAATATAGCCAAGTCACGCGCATATACATAAAAAACTGTCTCTTAGATGCCTCATACGCTGGTGCGGATAAGAGGTGTATACAAATGAAAACAAGTCTATATTCAGCCAATACGTGCGTTATCGCGATGACGTATATATTTGTAAAATGGTGGTTTTCATGCAGTGTACGATGTTCAATGTTTGTTTGTTTATTGTATGTCAATTTTGGATGTGTGTATATTGCTGGGTGATCATATTGTTTAAGTAAAGCTCTGAATCAGGGAAACGTCAGCCATTTCTTTTGCTTACATTTTTTTCTCCCCCAAATCAACAAGTCACGTGGTACGGAGGGAAGTATTATGTTTATACTACGCCACAGAGTGGAATTTATACTGCTAGTGATTATAAATGACACATTCACGCACCAGTAAATATGATGATAATGATAGAACATTCCCCTTTGTCATGAATTCATCTGCATACTACCTTTCCCAAAGTAACATAACATCTCGGAATAGATTCCGACCATGTCTCCATATATTAGTGGGAAAACATAAAATGTCTTTCCTGCTCAATTAAATTGTCTTTCCTGCTCAATTTAATTATAATCTATGACATACTAAGTTTAATTTGAAATGTCAAGAATCAATTCTAAAATTATGGAATTTATTCATACAAATTCATTTTACATAACTGAATGTAGCCAAGATGAGGGACATAACAAACTTAGTTCCCTGATAGATGGATTGCAGCTTAAAATAACATAATAAGCTGTCTAGATTTTGTAGATATCTTAAAACAATTTAACGCATAAAGAGAGTAACCGGGTAAATGGCTTTCCATAGTTTACATGGGGCTTGTCTCATTTGCATGCTCTATGTAGATTTCCCGAGGCGTTGCCTTTCCTTTCATGTTGCCCACAGACTTTCAGATAAAAGGAAATCAGTGCCAATCAAGAACTGTGAAGCAGGCTTCTTTATTGTCTATAGCACTCAGTACAGGAGTGACTGTCACGAGAGTGAGAAAGCAAAGCTTGAGCTGCCATATCCTAGTGTCGATGAAAGTGGTGTGTCAAGAGTTAAGCTTGATCAAAAGAGATGGAGGAATCTAGGATGTGTGAGTGAGTGAAGAGGAGTATGTTTGTCTGTGCGTGTGTGTGTGTGTGAGGGGAGGGGAGGGGGGTCTTGTTTGTGCAGGCGTGCGTGTATTGATGTGTGTACAGATATTTGTAAATATGTTTGTTGGGTAGCTTTCGGTGTCAATTTGTGCATTATATTGTTAACCCGGTTCCATATATAAATGGAATAAATACGCATATCTGCCAAAATTGTATAACCCTGTAAATCTAGTAGTCTATCGTATTCAACGCAAATTCTCTATATATACTTCCAAGAGCCATGTCAGGAAGACATATATCTGGAATACTTCGAACATGTTTCCGGTATCTTTTATTCATGGAAAATATCAAAAGATTTATCTTATTTTACCTATATCTGTCGAAAAATACCGGACATCTTTCGTTCCCTCCATCCCAGTGTGAACCACTGGACGTCGTGAGATTTGGAAAATGGGGTTTGGATAGTGGGTTCGATAGTCCCTGTTTTTTCGCGGATGCCGCGTTACGAGAAACCCTTCCAATGTGACACAGATTCAACTTCCCAGTCAGCGTCATAAAATCTCGCATCCTTTCCAAAGCATTCTGAAGGCGACTTCATTGATTCCGGCCGCCTTGATCTCATTTATATGTCACAAAAGCTGAGTCCCGCCCTCAGTGAATCAGATTAGCCTAATGAGCTTGATGAATACCCAATATCATCCTTAATGAAGCTAGGCATCTTCGTCTAGGGACCTGTAAAACTAATTAGAAGCACCACGCTCAGCAACCTTGGTATTCATAGACATCCGTTTACAATCAGATTAGCGCAGGCATTGATTCGGAAGAAAAATAATTTAATGATATTTGATATGTAAACTTGCTTTATCTTGATATCCCATGCTGACATTTTCTGGCGAAGGAGGATATTACCAACAGAAGAATACGTAAAAAAATATTATTGAGTTTCTCGTAATATTCCAGTGTTGTTTATAATGGAGGAGTTAAGCAGGGTCATGTTAAAGAGAAACCCGATAAGCCATATTTTGTTATACATTCACAACATGAGGTAAGGACAGGAAACTATTGCGTTGGCAATTGGTTCATCCAGCATATGGCGATTATAGATATATGATATTGAGGTGTATACAATACATTCATCCGTATTGAATCTTTTATTTTTTTTATTCAGGTAAAAGATTAACGACGACGTTATTCGCTTTTCATAATAGCAATCTTCCATAACAAGGCCACACGAAAACAAATATCACAAGACAGTACAGTAATAATACGATGTTCCTGTAAAGCTAAAAATTCCGATACGAACACATGACACGGGACGTTTAAAGCGATGTGTTTACACTGACCTGTAAACGTCCCGTGTTACGCGTGAGGATCGGAATTTTTACGTCTACAGGCACAGCGTTTTTATTTTTACTAGCGACTTCGTCGAGTCCGAGTTGAAATATTGAAAAGTAAAACATCGGGCTATGTTCGAACCCCCGACGTTCACATTCCCAGACGAAGACCCTGCCGACTGCTCCACAAAGTCATATGCTCTAGAGGGGTCAAATACTTGGTGGTGGTGGGTGGGAGGAATCAGCGAGTTTTGAAAGTGGGGCTACCAGCGAAAGTTGAGATCTCATTGGTTTCTCACGAGAAAAGTAGATAAGAAAACTGCAGTATTAAACTTTGATTTCAGCATGGCTCAAAATTAATCATAAGAGAGGAAGCTTGTCTGAGTATAGTCCTATAAAAAAGAAGAACAGGGTTGAGTTTTTCACTGCACGAGAATCTCACTCTCGTGGGCCTTCAGTCTCCAACCCTAGGTCGGGTTCACTATGTCTCTATGTGCGGGAGACTCTTCAAGCGGATAGTACCGAAAATTACACGTTTTATATGTGGTAGGTAACCATATACCTCAAAAACATTCATATATTTACTATATCTAAGAAGTAGGAGCTACTTTGGGTCAAATTTGGGCACAGATGGGTCGACGTGAACTGTAGCTTTCGCCTCCTCCGTGGAATGCGGCTGTGACGTTGTCACATAGCAACACACATAGCAACCTGCGTAGCAACACTTTATGTCACTTGCAAACCAGCGGGAAACCAGCAGGAAACTGTCGGGAAGAAAACATAGCAGTTATTCTCTCAATGCAGTCCCATTTTATGGTGAATGCCTTTGTTTATTCCGTACTTCGATGTTTTTCCATAATTCGTGTGTGGATTTCCTATTTCAATATAATTGGGTGCCATTTGTTTATGTACTGCAATGTTAATGTTACCAACGTCGAAGTGATATAAAACGTCGGCCATTTTTAAATGATGATGCAATCCTGTTTTTTGACGCTGGAAAACGAACCGTGATATACTGCAAAGCCGTGCAGTATATGGTAGAGAGCAGCGTGTAGTAATTACATCACTTACGGCAGTAGGTATATAGTAAATTACAGTGCATCACGATACAATACATTTACACAACCAACAGTTACATATTCCATGGGATCACAGTGATCATTTGATCATTCCCATTGGATTTTTTTATCATTCGCTTTAATCTAAGTCTACCAAGTTTAACAGACGCGGAATTATTTCATTGACCCTCATCTTAAAACTTCCCCTGCTGGTAACATTTACACGTACCTCTCTCGGTAATCAATCCTAGTAGATTTTACCTCTATTTAGAAGGGATGGTCGGTACTTTTCAATTTTTATTCAATATAGTTTAGTTTTATCTTTTCACCTGTCCTTGTTCATTTATCTTGAACTTCATAGATATGCGACTGATCAAGGTTATCAAATGTGTGGCCCTTCTTTATTGTTAATGACAATTTAGAAAAAAAAGCTAATAGTCCAATAACGGAGCCTTGCGGCACTCCACATGTAATTATTTCCTCGTCTGACACTATTTTGTCAAACTTCGTCTGTACTTCTAGCTTTACTTCAGCTCTTTAAGTTTTCTATTAAGATTTTGTGGTTTACTAAGTCGAATGCTTTCCGAAAGTCCATATGTTATTAGACCAACTTTTTTTATTATCAAGATTATCGCTTGCGCTGTAGATCTCTTTGGAGGAAATTCATACTGGCTCGGTATTAAAAATTGCTTCTCTATCAATTGATTATATAATCTTGAGTGTAATACTTTTTCGATTATTTCTTACATGAAACTTAAAACAGTTATGGGCCTCCAATTGCTATAAAGGTGTAGATCTCCTTTCTCGGGAAGGGGGGTTTTTGCTCCTATTTTCAGCATATTAGGAAAATATCGCCTCAAGGCATCACCCATTCAAGCCGGGTGATGCCTTGAGGCATCAACCAGGGCTGGCCGGGTGATGCCTCAAGGCATCAACCGGTGCTGGCCGGGTGATGCCTTGAGGCATCATATACTAAATATATTCCTTTTTTTTAAATAAAATTGAAAATAATGACTTCATAAATTTGAAACTTTCGGAGAATGTAGAGATAACATCATATTTGATTTTTCTAAGTGAAATGAAAAATAATAATAACTATCACGTGTCATGTCACGTGATCAAAAAAACAAATTTTGACAATAGGCCTATAGGGAGCCAAAGTGAACCCGCTGAAACCACAGATACCCGTTTACGAATCACCATTTCCGGTGGCCCGCAAGAACGAGGCTTAGTGCTAAACCTATGGGGGTTTGAGGCTAGACTTTCATTTTTGGTCTCTTTTGTTACTTTTAAAGTGTAGTTTACTACTATCGTCTCTGGATAACTCTGTTTCGAAACTACGATGACAGTTGTTAAGTTTATTAAAAATTTGGATTTAAAAGATTGGAGAATGACACATATAATCTCGAACCTACATAGTCAAAGTACTGAGCACCTATACCCGGAAATAGTATTTTGTAACCGGCTATCTGTGGTTGCAACGGGTTCACTTTGGCTCCCTATCGTCTCTGGATAACTCTGTTTCGAAACTACGATGACAGTTGTTAAGTTTATTAAAAATTTGGATTTAAAAGATTGGAGAATGACACATATAATCTCGAACCTACATAGTCAAAGTACTGAGCACCTATACCCGGAAATAGTATTTTGTAACCGGCTATCTGTGGTTGCAACGGGTTCACTTTGGCTCCCTATGTACCCGGCCTCTAGGGGCATACATTGGCACTAGTACCCGGCTCCATGACTGTAGCCATGCCGCGGGTACCCGGCGCGATAGGGTTTTTGACTTACTAATCATATTGACTATGATTTTTGGGTGTGTTAGGAACATACATTTCAAAAGATCCGATTTTACTGGATAAAGTCCCGCGCTCTTTCCATACAGATAGTAACTTATCTCTTCTTTATTTGTCAAAGACAGTTCTTTCGCTTCACTTTGCATCCCTGTTTCGCTCCAATCTTCCAGGACCCATTCGGAATCTTGTTCTGGGGCTATACTGCCAACATTCACAAAACAAATTCATCGCATTGCTTCTTTTCTTCCCTGTTTTTTCTTCTTTAGGATGCTTACTTCTTTGATTTTCATGTCTGGGCCAGACGTTGTTTAATTTTCTCCAAATTCTTTTGGGATTTCGTTCATTTGCCTCTAGATTCTTCTGAATCATCTTTGTCCTAACCCGTTTGAGGCGGCCTCTATGTATCTGCCATCCAGTTTTTATTGCTTTTTATTTCATTTTTGTTTATCAACACATGCATTCACTACAGGGATGGTCTTTCATCTATTGCATGTCTGCGAGATTGATAAGGTATAAAGGATCTGAACTGATTCAGCTTATTTTGCCTTCGTTTTATCTTCTCATTTTCGGTGGTATTTCGCCTTCTTCAGTTCTAATTCGCTTAACATTTACCGGGTAAAAATTATTTATTTCCTTTTCTAGGTATTTACAAAGTGCTCACAACTTTAACTTGACTTGTTTTGGCTTCCTCTGCATGGCATATGCTCGTTAGCCTTAGTCCATTCTTAGTCCATAAGCTATTGATAGTTTTGTATATTTGTCGCGTATTTTCTTTCTTAATCCAAAAATCATTCATGTGATCCGAAATGTAAAATCAACGTTTCCTGAGTTTGCTACAAAATTACTGTTGGTACAAAAATACGGTTGGTATATATATCTATGATCTATTGTGCTCTTCCCGTTATTATGTAAAAAAAATCCCAAAAAAACCATTAGGCATTATCGTTCTATATACATGTACATGCCATTGCAGCGGGCGTTTCAAGTTTCCGATCTTTTGCCGGTACTCCAAAATGAACGTTCGGTGTCGAATAATCGGTCAATGTTTATAAAATCTTATCATAAACATCAACTCACCACCTTATCACCTTCTACTTTTCTGTATAGCTAGGTCTCTTATTGGGACAGTACTTGTGTAATGATGTAATTAGTTCGCATTGAATGTGGCAACGGATTGCCACAAAATGGATGTAACGAAACACCTTCCGCCCGCACAGATCTTTTCGGCTCGGCTCATCTATAAATTTTCGTGGCTGAAGCATCGAAAACACATGACACCCAGATCAAGTTTCAGGTGATTATAGTGAAAATGCACAAATACTAACACCGCAAAGACTAATGACAACAAATAGGAAGAAAAAAGGTTCAGAAAAAAGAAACTAGCTGAACGTCAGTGTTATACAATTTACAGCAGCAGCCTAAACAGCCCAATAACTTTTCCATTTTACATATTCTAGTGATTACAGTAAAACCCCTCTTCCGGGACACCCCTCTTAAGGGGACACCCCGCTTTAGGGGACAATTTGCTCGGAACGGAAATTTTTCCCTCTATTAAGAGTTTATTTTAACCCCGCTTAAGGGGACACCCCGCTTAAGGGGACACCCCGCTTTAGGGGACAGTTTTTCGGTACAGAAATGCTTAAAAACCCCGCTTAAGGGGACAGTTTGGGGGGGTCATCATATCAAAAACACTGAAAATCCAAGTTTATAGTGCCCGTTTGTACGGGACAGACAGCTGTCACAACCAGAATAATAGACTGAGCATTCCCGTGAGGGTCCGGGCGGCCGGAGTGTGTTTTTTCAAGGTAATAACAACATCTCTAGCGGCTCTGGGCGGGCGACTCTGAGTGGATATTAGTATGAGCGATTTTCGCGCCTTCTGAAGGTGCCAGGTAAGAGGCCCGCTTACAGGTTAGCGGTGAGGGACCCAGGGAGGGCTGGGGGCTTTGAAGGTACGGTATTCAGTGAGCCGTTGCGGCTCTGGGCGGCTCACGGTGAGTCTCTTATAGGGCTGCTGAATTCTCTCAGAAGTTACAGGGGGGGGGGGGGGGGACATTGAACGGGGGTGTAAAAAGGAGCAAATTTCACAAGGAATGCATATCCATCTTCAACCTCTTTTATCTATTTATTTTTAATTTTGTTTATACATTTATATTAATTTTTATTCATTTATATTGTATAATTTATATTTATTTGCTTATTTATTAATAAACCTTTTAACCTAATAACCATCATTTCCTTCATTTATGTAGGTATTCTCTATTGTATAACCAATGGCATCCTGAAAACCCGCTTAAGGGGACACCCCGCTTAAGGGGACACTTGGCCCGGAACGGAGGGTGTCCCCTTAAGAGGGGTTTTACTGTATTTCAATATGATAGATAATACACGCATATATTACTTTAGATTTCAGGTATCATAGATACACGGCGCCGGTATGCGTTCTTAAATGTGATATATTGAGCGATCTGCTTATGGTGTTAGTTGATACCTTCGCATTGAGGTATTATTACTTGTGTTGTGATTTGGATGGATCAAAAATGGGTGACCCATGGCCTTTAGTCAGGGGTGGTCATTGCCCTCTACCGCGCACCACTGCACCCCCTTCCCCCTCTAGCGCTTCATACACGCTCTATGCACTCACATGCACTCACTCGGCCCTCGCCTATCCCTCACTCTTACACCACCCTCCACACAGAACACAAGTACTGCATTTTTTTTCACACACTTTTGGCTACCCGCGTCATCACATCTATATATTCCATGAATATTAGACCGGGATATTCCAGGCTACCATAATACAGAGAAAAAGAGGATTTCTGTGAAGAGAAAGGATGACTCCTAAGACCAGAACAATGGCGAGCACCTCCAAAGCTCCCGACACAGACAAGGAGTCGGAGGTGACTGCCCGGGACAATGACGACCACATGGACTCGGTGTCAGGTCGCCAGTGTGCGGACCTCACTCCTTGTAGCCCTTAAGTCTGGGCTTGGGGATGTGAGTTACAAGGTGGACCGGATCGAAAAAGAAGATGGATGGTGTGCTCGACTCCATCCTGCAGATGTCCTGCCAACGGTTGCCAGACAGGAACTCAAGGCCCCCCACGGCTCAGTCGGCTACCAGGGAACAGCCAGCTAAAGAACAATATACAATGGACGATTACATCCAGCCGGAAATCAAGCATGAGGCCATCCGCCATGACCGTATGGCTGCACGGACCCTGGGGCCTTCATCGCACACCGCTGGGCCAACTGGCCCCACTTCTCACGGGCGGGCACCCAGGACACGGCCACATGTATGAAGCTATAGGGAACTGAGGTCTACCAAACGCTCATGTTGTACCGTGCACTCATGTCTCGTTTGTGCCTGTTCTCCGCCTCTCATGCAGATCCGATCTCCAGACGAGGGCATCTGCGCGGCAGTCCAAGGCGAGTGCCCCTGGCACGGTCACCAATCAGAGGAGCGCCGTCTCGACCTACCTCGCATTCTGCCAGCAGATGGGAGCAGTTCCTGAGGCACTGACCTTGAGTTTCATCACTGCTTACCTAAAATACGTTGCGGGCCACCTCCCCTCTCCAGCAACCGTGGCAAGTCATCTCTCCCACGTACGGTCACACCTATGGCTGTCTGGGTGAAACTTGGCATCGACCGAGGACATTCTTGTAAATCGGGCCATCGAGGCAATGAAGAGGATCAAGACGTATATCCTAAACATCAAGCCTCCGGTCCCCATGCTAGTCCTCCACGTGGTCCTTGGGGGCCTCTCGCAGACGCCTCTCCACTTGTCCCTATGTGTAGCCTTCCTCATTGTATTCTACGCCGCACTAAGCCAGAGCGAGATCGCCCTACTGCCGGCCTGGGCATAAAACCTGGCACACCACCTGTCACATGGGGACGTCACAACCATGCCCACCCACGTGAATGTGACCATCAAGGGAGCCAAAAACATAGAATGTGTGGGGGAGTTAGAGTTCGTCATGCTGCAGGCCTCTCCATACCCGCAGTTCTGACCAGTCCAGGCCCTTAACAATATGTTAGTGGCTGCCCCTATGGCCAGGCTGGAGGACCCAATCCTCATACTTGAGGACAGGTCCCCCATCACTACATGCCTACGGAACAAGGAATGGGACAAGCATGTCCACGCAGCAGGCGACCCACCAAAGACATATACCCTCCACAGCCTGAAGAAGGCCACTGCCACTCAGGCGTTCCAGGCGGGTATGCCTGAATTATTCATTCAGCGATTTAGCGATTCAGTCTAACACCCACCGGGCCTACATCATGGGCCATAATCATTATATTGTATAACTTTATATACTTACTTCATTGTATTACATAACTATCTATACTTATAATAATAGACATCATACTCTAACTGTCAATTATTCATTATCTTATCATTCAATCATATTAATAACTTCCTTATTGATATGTCGTTCAATAAGGTTGACATAAAATATTATCTATAAAATTCATTGAAATATTATCCGCCCAACTACGGCCTTTCTCCTTCTATCCAGGGTAAGGGGTAATGTATTTTCATCATAGAATATACGTCGCTGCTTGGGGGTTAAAACATCCATTATTTTTTAAGCGATTCTCCTGTGTTTGCGTTTTTAATCAACTATGAGAACATGATTGAACGAGATTGAATTACCATGAGGAAAGGACTGTGGTGAAATAGAAACACCGAACACATCAAGTAACGACATCCAGACAGCATGGATCAGGAGAAATGACCCATATAAAGCTAATGCTAACATATGTTGCTATGGGATGTGCATGCCACAACATTTAAAACTGTCAACCTGTAAGGCCGACGATACATTGTAATAATATAAGGCTTATTTATTGGCTTTGTCGGATATGGTCTGTTTTTTTGTATGAATTTGATTTAGTGTAGAGATCTACCTATATCTATACACAGAAAAGAGTTACAGAAGTCATCGGTGTATGGAATCATTACAAGGGGCCTCCAATTATTCAAATCAATTAACCCTTTCCTTACCAATGATGCCTCAAGGCACTCCCGTGGTTAGAGCAAATGATGCCTCAGGGCACTCCCGTAGCCAGCACAAATGATGCCTCAAGGCATCATTTTCCATTCTTGTTAAAATATCATTTATCTCAGCTAATTCAAGATGGATCTTTATAATTTTGTCAGAGATTATGTAAAATGCCTTCATAGTGGTAGTTAATAAATAATTTTATAGTTATCACCATAGAAACATTGACTGAATACTTTAAATATGATGGAAAAGAATACATTTTCTCAACAATTGTAACATAGGCTTGCCCTACAGAGGTAGTCCAGTGTCAGGCATGTGGCATTTAAAGACATGCACCTGCAACCAGGTCCAGTAAGGAAAGGGTTAAATTCCCTATTACTGCTCAAATCAAGCGGACCTATAGACCATTATTTTGCCTTCCTACTCAAATGTAAAATGATGATCATCACTAGCTTCTGTCATTCAACAGCTATCCAATGAACTTGCTTAATGAAAAATCATTTTAATTCATTTGAGCTGATTAATTGGCCATGCCTGACTATTTCCTTGATAATAAGATTACATGTACAAATATGGTGCGGAGAGCATTAATATGCATGACAGGCGACTCAGGTAAGTTGTAGTTCCAGATTAGTACGGATACTGTACCGGATGTAGGTCGCCTAAAATGGCTGCGCCAACCCTCGCCATTAAGGGGCGTCCGGACCAATTAGCGGCCAGTACGTAGTGGTGTCCGCTGACCTTTCACCCCCTCCCTGCTATTGACCCTGACTCCCATCCACCCATCCCAACCCTCTCTATGCGTGCGTGCATGCATAAGCCCACACCCAACCCCCTTACACACCTACACACCTACGCACAAACTGGGCCATATGGGGCTTGACCCGGAAGTGCTATAGCAGGTCGGGCTCGGTATTTGAACGCGGGTAACGATGTGGGAGAATGGGGGAAGACTTCCAACTAAACCAATTAATTGCTCTACAGGTCCCTAAACGAGCAGCTCTGGAAGCAAATTGAGCAGCACCCACTGCACAGCTCTGCCCGCCTCCTCTGTCGTCCGGACCAGTTATATTAATACCCACTGGGAACTGAGTCCGAGGATCCAATGGGAAGGATAATCATGACAGGGCGTTGTTGTCTTGATGGCCTCATCACTTGGTCTGCAAATGCACGCTCTACTAAAGTCTATACGATTTTTATATGCATATGTTGGGTATATGCGGGTTTTATTTCCACATGAGTGAAATGTCATCTGTGATTGTTCCTGGCACTGCGCAAAAAACACCAGTTATTTCAAATAAACACGAACACATGAACACATTATCAGATGTATTTTGAAGTGTTTTCATCTGTATACATCCACATTTCACACCAGCATATGCGGCATATACGTATGCGTTTCTATGTATTCAGAAATGTAATGGCTGTATTTGCCACCAAGCGTATATGAGAAGAAATATCCTGTGCGTGACGTATTTATACATACGCCAGTCGTATGTACGTTTTGCATATATACGTGTATGTATACTGATAAGAAATAAAAAAAGGTTGCACCACCCAACCACACTTCCCCCACCACTCTGTCTCACCCCCTTCAATTTCTTACCACTTGTCTGTGCTGTCATGTTGGTAGAGTACCTCCTCCCCAACTCCCCGTTTCCTAAACTCCTCCCCCTCCCCGAGCCTCCCCCAAGTGTGTGTGAATAGATTATCTCAAGTCCTCTGCCAACACACATTATCAGAGTATTGTCTAGGTGGGCTGGCGCATGGCTGTGTGCAGACAGGCGTGAAAGCAGCAGGTGTGAAAGCCGCATTTGCGGTGGCATTGGCGGCGGCTATAAGCACAGTCTTATACACCTTTCCTTATATACACACTCATCCTCAACCATACAGAATGATGGTGTTTTGAAAGTATAATCTATTATAAAAAAGGTAAAAAAGATAAAAGAATGGTGGGTTATTATATGTAATAAGCGGCTTAAACACCTGCGAAACGTCGTGTAAATTGAACTAATACATCATATGAGATGTGTTTACGAGGCATATCAAAAGTACACAACCTTTTCCTACCGCTTGGGACCACGTAATAGAGAGACAAGGGAAGCGGACACGGGGAGGTTCCCGCGTCCTGCTGCGTACCCTAGTTTCGGCGAGTTTGATTGGCTGAGGCGTGCACGTGACCCTCAGCGCCTTGTTTCATTGGATGCGCGCGCTCGGCGTGTGCCGCCGGCGTTCGACTATGCGTCTGAGTTGGCTTGACCTCACGGCGCGGTGATGTTCGACTATATGACTGAGGCTTACTTGTGTGTGTGGCCACACAGCTCCTGATGGGTTCTCTTGTGTCAGAGAAACCACAGTGGGGAAGGACGCATTCCCTACTGGCCCAGCTTTGCTCAAGGCTGGGAGGAGACGCCTATTGTTGTACAGTCATTCTGCTGACACAAACCAAGTCTGTCAGTGGTGTGATAGTCGTTATATCAAATGGGGAAATGTTTTCGTTCCCTACTCGTAAGTTGGTGTTCTACCCGACTCAAACCAAGTTGTGCCGGGTAGGAAACTACGGCTGCCAGCGCCGCAGTGTTGGTCTATCTGGGCTATTTTATTTCTCTCGTGGTTTCGACTGTTCTCCAGTCTCATCAGGCAAAGTGCGGTAAGTGTGCTTCCGTGGTCTTTCCTACGGGCGCGATGGCCATAGAGGGATACTTCAGTCCCTATATTTTCTTATTTTTGCTCCATTTACAAAAATAGTGTGAAAACGCATCTCTCTATCAGATGCAGTCCTCATAGCTTCTTGTCTGTGCCCCTTGGGTTTGACCGTTATTATTTGAATTTGTTCTGTTCTGCTGGAGTGTATTCTCCGTGGTTGGGAAAAAAAATTTTGACGTGGCATTCGTTCGCGGTTGAGACTTGTTGAGGGCTATCAGCCGTACCTGTTGTCCAGAGTGTTGAGACCGTGTGGGGAGTGGGTTTTCAGTCGATGAATCCAGTTGAATTCTATCTTGTTTCGGAGTCTTGCGGCTTCTTTGGATTCTGGATGTTGGTATATGAAGTCCAGTATGTGTACCTTTACGTCGTCGGTACCTTTGTGTGGGCTCTTGTTGAAGTGGTTGGGTATTTCATTCTTGCTTGAGTTGCTGTTGATGCAGTAGAGGTGTTCTCTGATTCGCTCCTTTATTTTCCGCTTGGTTTGTCCAACGTATTGCATGTTGCAGGTTTTGCATTCGATGCAATATATGACGTTGGAGCTGTTGCAGGTAACGTTCCATTTCGTCTGGTGTTTGCGTCCAGTTTTTCTCGATGTTATCTCTTCTTCCATACTTAGGATATGGCAGTATTTGCAGTTCGCCTTGGTGCATCTGTTTTCCCTGGGGTTGTTTATCTTCCAGGTGTCGTTCTTCCCGTTCTTTGTGTCATCGTGTATCTTGTGGTTGTTCGTCTGGTCTTTCGGGGTCTTGCTCCTAATGTTTGTGATCTTATCTCTGTCTCGTGGCGTGTAGTTCGTTCTGGCTTTCACTAGGTAGTCTCTCACATTCTTTGGACGTTTGAAACCATTGACTACTTTTCTTCTGTGGATGTCCTTTGTGGTGGTTGATCTTGCCAAGATGTCTCAATTTTTTGTCACTATTTTGCCTACCGTGTTCGCGTTCAGTTGGTATGTAGTCACTAGGATCTGGTCGCTGTTTTCTGTCTTGTCTTTTGCTTTTGCTTTTAGAAGTTCTTGTTGGTTCTTGGTGTCCACCTTTGCCTTGCACTCGTCGATCAAATCTTCGGGGTATCCCTTTGCCCTGAAGTTGGTTGCAGTGTCTTTGGTAGTCGTCGTCCTTCTGGCATATGCGTCTCAGTCGTAGAAATTGGGAGTATGGTAGACTTCGTTTCGTCGCCGGTGGATGTGCTGAGTCATATTCCAAGTATGTGTTGGCGTCCGTTGGTTTAGTATACAGGTCCGTGTATAGTTTGCCGTTTTCTTCGTTGATCTTCATGATGGTGTCGAGGAAAGTGGGTGTCTGATTGTTCGCTCGTGAATTTTATTGTCGGATGGTAGTGGTTGAGGTCGTTGATCCATTCTCGTAGGGCTGTGGCTCCATGTTCCCAGATCATGAAGAAAAACCTTTTTCCCAGCCACGGAGAATACACTCCAGCGGAACGGAACAAATTCAAATAATACATCATATGACCCACAGATTGTACCACTTGGTTTCAATAACAACACCTTTAAAAACAACTTGACTGTGTTTGTTTTTTTATGATTTCCACCGTTTGAACTTTATTATATGTAATTAAATGATACTCATTAAGGTTTTAGAAAGATTTTATAATTGAAATTGATGATACAACATTGAATCTTTTATATACCACTGACTTTGATAACTAATGACAGTGAAATAAAAACAACAGTAGTGCAGAGATCAGAATTATTAGATAGTGGCGTAAATACAACAGAAGCAGGCATATAGATGATATATATATATGACTACAACATGGATACTTATATACGTCTATAGATGAAGCATATACACAATGGAAAATAGGACTAACTTATTTACGAAAATCATACCTATGTACGCCGGACGTATATATATATATATATATATATATATATATGTAAAATATGTATATGTTTTTTTCGCACTGTGTGGAATGTGATATCTCAATGCATTTATACTTTAGGGGGAATTACAGTAAAACCCTGCTTAAGGGGGTACCCTCCGTTCCGGGCCAGGTGGCCCCTTAAGCAGGGTGCCCCCTAAGCGGGGTTTTCAGACTGTCGAGGGTTATATCATAAGGTATACCTATTAGATGAAAGGTTAATCAAACAAAACCAATTCTTAGCAAATACACAAAAAATAGATTCAAAATGGATGAATATAAAATAAGCTAAATATAAAATAAGCTAAATATAAAATGGATAAATGATATCATATATATGTGTTAAATCAAAAGATATAAGCCCCCCCCCCCCCCCCCGTGCCGCCCACCGTTTACTTATTTGCGGGTCTCTTATTTATTGGTGTTATACTGAGACAATAGACAAAGCATTCTCACGTGGGCCCCGGAGACCGGAGTTTGTTGATTGAACGCTAATAACTACATCTCTAGCGGCCCTGGGCGGGCCACAGTGTGTGGGTATAGCCCCAATGATTTTCATGCCAGCTGAAGGTGTCGGGTAAGAGGCCCCCTTACAGGTTAATGGTGGGCGGCACAGGGCGGGTGGGGGGCTTTGAAGGTGTGATATTCAGCGGCTCCGTCATGGCTCTTGGCGGCTCTGGGCGGCCCATAGTGGGTTGCTTGTGGGTGTTACCTTGTTGCGACAACTGTCTGGCCACCGCACTCAAACTATAAACAAGGATTTAAGATAAACTGGAGTGTATTTGATAAGATGTCCCTCCAAACTGTCCCCTTAAGCAGGGTTAAGAAGCATTTCTATACCAAGATAACTGTCCCCTGAAGCAGGGTGTTCCTTTAAGCGGGGTGTCCCTTTAAGCGGGGTGTACCCTTAAGCAGGATTATCTTAAACTGTTAATAGAGGGCAAAATTTCCATTCTGCGCAAATTGGCCCCTTAAGCAGGGTATACCCTTAAGGATGAGATAAGGAAATCACTCCTTATGATAATTATCAAAAGAATAAAACGCCGCCCCTCACACGGTGAGAGAATGGCAGGCCTGTGTGTGAGTGTGTGTGTCAGTTGTCACGACCAGTCAGGTCACCAGAACCAGTCAGTGGGGGTATATATAAGACAGGTGGGAGGGTGGACTACACCTCATTTACATGCGGGAATCACAACAAGTGAGAGCTGCACCACAGAATGATAGCGAACATGCATGGATTCCCTGTGAGTCTTTCATTTATTGTGAGGAATGGTGGGACATAAACCAGATCTTGAGATAGACAGACATGCAAAGATACAGAGATACATATACAGATATATAGATACATATTACACAGAGTTACATACATACCTCCCCCTCCCCATACACACACTGGTCAGTACAACCCTGACCCCCACCTGTCATGCCTCAGTGCTCTTAACTGACCTGACCTGAACTCTCACCTGGCCTTGTAAATTCATTAGAAAACATGCAGATACAAATACAGAGACTACAGATACATAGAGACAGAGATACATATAGAGATGCATAGAAATAGTTTGTATAGTGTATTAGTTACCATATTTTCTTGTTGTGGACATTGTACTGCCTATAGTGCTTGTCATGGTCGGTAATCCCGGCTATGTGTACACTGCTGAGTCTCAGATCTGACTGACTGCCCTCAGCCCTCTAGCTGTCGGTTTTATAGCTCCAGTCTGACAGTCGGCGCAGGTAGCAATGCCCTAACACTACTCCCATACTTTAGCATTGGAGCAGTGCTCCTATAGACGACCTTTGCCTCAAAGTTGTCCAGGGTACATGTACACGTGGTAGCCCCGCTCTGTTGTGGGCGGGGCTTATTTTTTTGGATTGATTAACTGAGCTTAATTGCTTTATATAAGCTTTAAGCGGGGTGTCCCAGAAGAGGAGTTTTACTGTACTTTCAAAGATAAGTAATTATTGATGATAAAGTTCACATTCGTGCAAGTGATCTTCAATTCAGTTGGACCAAAGAAAAATAAATACAACAAGACAACTTAGAGTACAGTACATGCAAATACAAGCTATAATGCAGCATAGGCAATATACTATGTTCACATTTATGTAAACATGCTTTGTTTTTTGAGTGATTTATGGGATTGCATGTGCTCGCAGAAATACCAGGTTTCAAGGGATCTTTTGGCATACTACATAATTATTTGAATCAAATTATCATGACCCAAATACTTTTAATATAACTCTGATTCAAGTTATTGTTATTCGTTGGTTTTGGTGTCTGAGGAATATTTAGAGTGAGTCAGTATAGTTCACCTCTTGCTTCAATGCAATACAACCTGCATGATAGTCATTTCTTTTGATGACAGAAACCCTATTCTGTTTCATTACCATAATGATCGGATTATATGGAGAATTCTCCGTATTCAAGCCTTTAATGACAAAAAACTGCCATTTTGATTATTAGACCCTACTGTCGAAAGAATGCCTATAGAATGGAAAACTAAATTAACTAATTAATAGGTCTTTGGTATCTATAGTCCTAATGTCATAAGAAGTGTTTTTGATATTTCACCAAAAGAAGCAGATAAGAAAGTACCTGTCAAAATACAAATACATGTACACCTCAATAATAGTAAACGATATTCGGCTTCATCGCTGTGGGCCAACGCTAATACAGAATCTGGGGCACGGATACGTGAGGATATAACTGTGCGATCCACTAGCTTTATAAGAGATGAGGCGTGATATGTTTGAATTTTATGAAAATGATTGTAATGAGGGACAAGAATAGGTTTGAAAACTGCTTCAGACTATAGAGGTCTAAGGTCAATACATTCTCATATACATGACTTTTCTGGTCATCAAAATTGCAGTTTGCGATATTTGTAGATCTATAAAATTGCTCTCTCGTGTTAAATTTTCAAAACATTTTCGAGAGTTGTGTATCAACCTTGGCTGAGTCACAAGCACCTCCTTAAGGCAGCGCCAGATATTCTGATGACAGAAAATGAGAATATCATAAAAAGTAACACCTTTTAACACGATCTTTTGTTTTTGAGATAATTCGGTTACGCCGATCTTGATTACAATGCAAAGACTCAATCAGCATAATTCAGAAATAACACAATGGGACAGGTTGCAGACCAGCCTAAGCCTAACAAGTTCAGGTATTAAAGGTGGTTTTATTTTTGCTCAGAGAAGGCGACATGAAAGATCTTTGCTCTTCCTAAAATATCAATAAACTACCCTTTCCTTGATTCTCCTTCAGATTACCTCTTTAGTGACACTGAGTAATCTGTACATAAACATATGATTAATTTTCCTTAAACCAGATAACGCTTTATCCTTTCAATATGATTAGGACTTGAATATTTGAGACTAGGTACAGTTGAAAGGCTTTCCTGCTGACATGAAGTACATGTACTCATACATCTGACAAGCATTTACATTGTTACAATAGATATCCTAAATCAATGTCTTTATGCAGGAAAGTCCGCAATAATGGCTAGATATATACATATTTAGCTAGCCAAATCTTTTATGTCTTCTGCCATAGATGTTATAGGTATGTAAGACAATTAAAGAGCCTACATTAATGTATTAAGGATGTCTACAACCTGTTTAAAGGTTGGGGACCAACAGCTAACTTACTGTTAAAACGGTTTAACGTTTTACCACTGGCACGCCTCTATAACTAATATTCAAGACTACTCTGCATAGATAAACATGCAAACATAGGGAACTGTCATTCTGAGATATCTAAAAGAAACAAAATCGATTACGTGGTGGTAAATAAATGAAGACTTACTCGATAACTTACTAACCCATCCGGTAGAACTGATGTGCATTTAGGTGCCGTTTCTGGCCATGTAAGTCATTGCAGTATCCCAGACAGCATTGCGTGTGGCTTAATCTCATTTCCTGTGCAGCCAGAATCCGATGCAGGCAGTGAAGCCAAACAGGCTAACGCAATTTACACCACGACAGCTTGCCAGTAATTGAAACATGAATCACCAGCGACATGCATGGAACCATCTGATTGGCCAGACTCTGTACCACGTGTCACCACCACGTGACGTCTTCGGACAAGCGCAGTAGATCCACTGAAGCTAGATTATTTTCATTGCCCCCAGAGATAATATGGAATTTCAAATTTCTTTTCCCGTCGTGCCTGCATACTCTCTGCACCGTTTGATACAGTCTGGATTTAAATAAACACAGCGAGACAGAAATCATATTACCCAGGTAGCTGATCATACTACCAAGTCAATTGACCTTATTACCGAGTTAGCCGATCTTATTGCCCAGTCAACTGATAACCCAGTTGGCCTGTTTTATTGCTGTACTGTACTGATGTTACTACCACGTTAACAATGCTATTGTCCAATTAGCTTATCTTATTGCCCAGTTAGCTCAAGTTACTGTCAGTTATTAAATGGCACTTGGGGTTAGTGAAGGTAATTATACTCACATAAAAATGGAGCATTTCGGAAAAGACCACAGAGAAAAACTGTGTATCGCCGTTACGTCTTGTTCAAGTGTATTTGCACACAGGAAAAACATGAATTCTATATCACTCAAACATCTACCCCCCCCCCCCCCCCCCCACAACGAAAATGACTTACTGCCTCTTAGCTGATCTTACCGTTAGCTGATCTTACTGCCCAGCAAACTGATCTTATTGCCTACTTAGCTGGTTTCATTCCCCAGTGGACTGACGTTGTTGCTCAGATAACTGATTTTATTACCAAATCAGCTGATTTTGTCGCCAAGTTGGCTAATTTCTTTTTTTCCAGTCAACTTATGTAATTGCAAAGACGATTGATCTTGTTGCCTAGTGAACTGACCTTTTTGCCTAGTTGGCAGTTGTTTTTTTGGTTTTTTTTTTACCAAAACTTTATTCATTTATTTGACATCAAATTACATGTGACTTTTCCTCATCCAGTATTTGTTCCTTATCGGAGTAAATACCCAAGATAGACTTTTCTCTGTTAAAAACATAATATAAGACCTGTGGTCAGAGTGCTTTGCTCCCTTTTTAAAATTTTATGATGAAAATAGAACTAATCTTACCTAATACCTGACTGATCATTTTTCATATTGCCTTCACTATCAAAGTCCCAACTATAAAGGCCTGGTTGAATGATCAGAGGTCCAGTATAGGTCCCCCTGCCCGACTACTTACTTAGTTCCTAAAAATAGACATTTTAATTTCTAGTCCTTTTGAAGGCAAAAGGATTCACTATATAAATCCTTTCATTGAAATGATAAACACTTAGTTATGAATGCTGTAATCTGGAAACTATTAGATGATAATATTGACTAAATGTGGTATCCACATTTTCAAATATGATGGGACTGACCTAATACTGTATCCAGAGAGTCAGATCTGATGGGACAGATCTAAATACATTGTATTCAGACCCACTTTGTACAGACCTGACTATACAGTTTTACTCCCTTCAATCCTGTCACCAAGCCTTGCACGTGAGACTTGACCATAGACTTGCTAAAACCCTTGATCATGGACCTTCAAGATGACAGAGAGGGAGACACAGAGAGACAGATAATGAATTTTTAAGAATAGCCTATTGACAGATGGTTCATATGAACAGATTCATTAGTGCATTATCAAGGCATACCTGGAGCTTAGCTCTCTGTATTTCATTTAAGCAGGTTCCAATATTCTAGCTTGTTTTAAATCATAGTTTTAACAAGGGCAACAGCGGTATTACTGTCTATCAAGTAGCATAGTTTTCTCAGTTTGAAAATATATTGATTGAAGTCGTTTTTTATTTTTTCCATGTAAGGGCTGAAATTCAGTCCCTAATTGATAATAATACCCAGGTAGTTAAACAACAAATTATGCAGATGATGACAGAGACAGAAGGGAGACTCACACAGGGACAGGTGAACAGACAGTGAATCAGAGATATACAGACAGGGACAGAGACAATGAGACAGAGATGCAGAAAGACACATATGGAGAGAAGAAATAGTCAAACATATATGCCAAGCAACAGGGACAGAGACAAAGGTATAGTATGAAAAATATAGCAGTTCCACATCTTATGGGACAGACCATTCACTACACTCTTCAAAGAAACACAGACCCAGTAAGGAGGTATGAGGTTGGTGGAAGGGTAGGCATATGACTCTATCTCAACCCAGTAGCACCTATTCCCCCACTCCCACACACCCACACTCCTTCATCCACTGACCAGGGACCTGTTTCACTAGTTTCTTGACATGTCTGTGAGACCATACAGACACTGGGGTTGTCTAGTTTCGTGACAACACAAGTAGCTGCCCTTAGGAAAAGACAGACCCCAAAGAATTAGACAAATCTACACATCATGGACCTGTTTCATTAGTTTCGTGAAAAAAGTGTTAGACAGACATGAAAAGCAGCACCAACAATGCAAGCAAGATGGACAAAACGAAGTCTAAAATCTAGTTCTTATGAAACTGGACACTCCATGTAGACATGTCACAAAACTAGTGAAACAGGTCCCAGGTTATTGAACCTGTTGGGATATTCTCTTACTTTTATTTCATGAAGTAATTAAGATATATCATGCTCTTCCATTGTAAATGGAAATAACATTAGCTTCTAGTGTTACACGTGTTCTGACCTAAAGTATCGCTTAAATTCAGGCAGGGTGGCAACTTCAGCCGGAAGCTCACGCATTATTGCCCACTTTATTGATCATATTACAAGTTAGTAATCTTAATGTCCAGTCTTAATGTCCTAACTCATCTCACTTGGATATTATGACCCAGCAGACCTGCTCAGTAAACAATCATTAAGCCGCATTCGTGGGAACCAATCAGCATGATTCTTACACAAAAATCGGAAGTGCAATGAGTGACATTCACCTTCAATCTTATCCTCTACAACCATCAGGACGGCGTCCAATGAATACGTAGGTTTCCGTGGTTTTATCGCCCAGTTAGTTGATATTAGAGATCTGAGAAGTTGCACAATGCTGTGTGGAATGCCCATGTATGAAGGTCAATCATGGCAGAGGTCTGGCAAGCGGGAAAAACACCACTCTATATTCAAACTAGCTCTATTATTGCTTTAGGGTATGTATCAAGACTGCAGACGGTGTGTTGATACAGCAGGGTACAGTTACCTTACAGTGCTAATCGAACAATTAGCTGACAAGAATGACGAACAATAAGGCTGCAATGCAGGCACATGTGTCTACGTCCATATGTACATTTACAATATATCTTCCTTCATGCATTGGTATCCACAACGGGTGTCTTAGCACGTTTTACCCATCGTTGTCCCCATATACTTTCTATCATTCGCCAGGTCCTGGAAAGATTTTACTTCATCTTTTATTGGTTTCATTGTAGTTACATATTCAAATTGGTTCCAATAGCACACTTATCGCCAATAAGAGAACTGTAGACACCCCATCAGCTGTGGCTATGCCTGCGCTGGTTTTCATTTGATGCCGTAGCGGCTAAATGCAGCTATCTGTACTCTTTTACATTTCTATCATAATTACACATACATTTCATATCACTTTGTGGACACACTTAGGGATCGATGTAGAATAAAATTTAAACTCTTCCTATCTTTATTTTACCATTACTTAGAGATTGATTCGGATAACACATATTTAGTTATCCAATCGCCCCGGGGAATTACCTCTTCATTGTATAGAACTAATTCTAAAGTTTGTATTAGATGCAGTCTTTTAGATCTAATGTAGAATGTCCCCTTTCATTGTACTAGCTGCTAGTTAATATATACATGTGCATAATCTGATTATTAAACTTCTCATTTTTATACCGTCATGTTTGAGTTTGGTTTGGGTATTTACTATTTCTGAGAAACCAGCACCATGATACTGAATTTGTTATCTTTCATTGCAGGTAGGTACCTCTTCCTAATAAGAGCCAGTTACATACGTAAGTACTGCAGATATTACTTTACGAAATCGCCTTCAGTGACAAATTGGATATTGCCATATAAAAGAACATGAAAATAAGCAAGTAAGCGTCCTGGCATGGGCCCAGATGGTGGACACATACCATTATACTGCAGACTGCTTAGAGATGGGTACCATGTAGGTGCATCCCTTTTCAGGATTATGTTCATAATCGAGGTATGCCTAACGAATATGCTTACAAATCCTGGAGTGGCAGGATTTGTAGTGGTAGATATATATATACATTATACTTGTCGTCATTGTGTCTTCAAAAGTCAATATCACTTTCTGGTGCATTACGTCATGATAGATTGGTGCTTAAGGAAAGCAATATAACAACAACGATATATACATGTATATATTTATGTATATATAGTTATATATTTCCCTGACCATTTATGTTTAGTTCATTAATAAAACTAACAGGGAGACAAAACCTCTCTGTCAACTCTCTGTCAACTCTGTGTCTGGGTCAATAAGAACTTTATCATTGAATAAATTGTTAAATGAATACGTCAAATATTACATACGTTGTAATATAGTTGATGTATGCCCATAAATACGATGGGGCAAAATATCTATAGTTGATTTGATAATAACCCCTAGGTATGAAGTAAGATTTTTAGAAACGAGTTTTATAAAAAAGAAAGAAATAAAACGATGTGATTATGATAATATTTATATTTATGATTATAAAAAATACATTGGAATGCATATAAACTCCCTCCGCCATTAATAAAATCTATATATCAATCCCTAGAAATATCTATACAGTCCTTCTCGACCGGTCGTCATGGGCATCCAACCTTTTTCCCCCTCACTCAGTTAACATGTATAACAGCCAAGGGCTTCCCAAGATACCTTGCGTCATAATGATGTATCGACCTTCCCGATATACTGATAGTAGCCGGCTCTCAAAGTAAACCTAGCAGGTACCAGCTGACAACGTCTGGCTTTGATATTATGGGTTTTTTTTAGACTAGGGAGGGACTATTTATCTGTAGGGTGTTCTTTGTGGCTGTTATCGGTCGATTCCTGGTCCCCATGTGCAGTCAGTCTTTTTCCATCTCCTTTAACGCACATTTACTTTACCTGACATTTTTCGGAGTACTTCGCGTCTATGGCAGTCGCGTAACTCTTGAGATCTCTTTTTAAACTGTCGCTTTCTGTCTTAATCCTTCTGCTCTAAATGTCTATTCGGCTTCTTACCTTGACAGTACTTTTTCTATACACTTTATCAGCTCTTGTATACCGTGAATGATGTCCCATTGCTCAGAGGATCAATATCCATCATAAATGTTGATAACGATAGTACTTTATGTTATAAGTTGATATCAAAAGTTATGAAAGGCGAAAGATATTCTGCGTAATATATCATGAGAGGATGCGTGTGTTACACCCTTAAATGTAATAAAAACTCACATATGTAACAACCCTCAAATGTAATACAATTTGAACCACATTTCTTATCAAGTCCCTTAAATGTAAAAACACCTCCCTCAAATGTAATAACCATGTCAACCATATTTGTAATACAAAGTTACTCTTAAATGTAATAAACTATGTAACCACTACATAGTTTACATAGTAAACTATGTGTAATAAACGTCTCCCTTATTTGTAATAAAGATCAGTGTCATGTAAAATACAGTACATTTTCAAATAAAAAGATACTGTAAATACTACTATTGGGGCAGCAGGGTGCTTTATATTCTGTAGGAGAATCAAGTTTTTCTGATGGTGGATACAAACATCATTTAATCCTAGCAGAAGATATAGCATCCATTTTAACTGTTATATAAGAATATGTCATTATAATACAAAATTTAGTGTTCATAATTTCTGAGTTAGTGTAAATTCATCAAGAGCTTCTGTATTTCTTATATCTCTTATATCATGATATAGATTATTCAACTTGATAAGTCCATTGTAAAAAGTCCAAAATTACTCCAAGTTTTCCTTAGATCCCTATATTGAGCAGGGACCCAACCAGGTGTACCATGAATGTAGCATACATTATGTACTGCACTTAGTTTAATGTAACACATTATTCACTGTATTAAAAATGAAAGGTTATATCTATTTGCCTCAGAGTTTATTTGATATGACCTGGAATCTTGAATTCCAAAGGTGTCATTTCAAGTTTAGTAATGGGTCAGGTTTATGGGAAAGTTTTTATTCAATTTTATTTGGAAATGTACTGTTTTTCTACCAGACACTGATTTTTATTACAAACCAGGGAGGAGTTAATTACATTTGTGGTTACAAAGCTTATTACATTAAGGGTGACTTTGTATTACAAATAAGGTTGATAAGGTTCACATTCAAGGTAGTTTATAACAAATATGGTAACACGCGTGCCAGTGGCAAATTGAGGAATGTAAAACATATTCTTCCATGACAAATGTTAATGAAAGAAAAAGTGGTCAGTCAGTACAGTATGAGCTGCATAGAAATGTAAAAAGCTTGTTTGTATGTGTTTGCCCTTTAAGGACGAATGATGCCTTGAGGCATCAACCAGCCCAGGCCGAATGATGCCTTTAGGCATCAACTGGCCCAGGCCGAATGCTGTTCACTTAAACCTATAAAATCGTTTTTGACAAGGAAATAATTTATCAATATACTTGAAATCTTCAGAAAATGTAGTTATAATATCAAAATTAATATTAGTAAGCTAAAATAAGTGAAATATTATTGAATACCAATGATATCACGTGATGGAACATCAAATAAGGACTTTATCCAAAATGTGTTCGTCCTTTAGAAATAGAAACAATCACTAGCTCCCGTCCTTATGGTGACAGCTCAGGTAGCCGTCCTTAAAGGGAAAGGTGGTTCTGTTGGTATCGAGAAAATACATAAAAAATGATGCCTGCGTCTCTAGCTTGTCTACCTTCATTTGTTGACCGCCCCAACTATCTTTTTATGCGCTGTATCATAATAATCTAAAAACCTGAAATAGATTAACAAATACTTGTTGCCTCTTATGGTCATCCACATTTATCCAATGATTTCTGCCAATATTATATTCTTTTCTCAAGTTGTCATTTGTTATAAGTAATAGCGTCGTGGGAGCATCTACTAATCATTCTCGAGGCTTACGGCGGAGTAGATATGGGTGCAATTAGTTAGCAAATGATGTATGGTAACTAAGAGAATGAAGGATTGTGTCATTACATTTTTTTCGAGTCGCCTCTGGCGTATCCATCTCCATTCCATGCAGACCTTTCAGCATCACTATTCTATCTGAGATCAAAGGTCAAGGTCACTAAAATTACAGAGATCTCAATTTTTGAGACATATGTGCTCCTTACTCTGACCCTTTATGAGCTAGGAGGCTCATATTGAATAAGCATATATACCCCATCAAAGTCTTTAAGTATGCAAATGTATATGACCTTGGGTCGAGGTCAAGGTCACTGAATTCAAGGTCAAACATCAATTTGTTGCCTATTTTTTGTATATGGGTATGTTTCAGTTGCCATGGCAACCATACATATTAGAAACTTGATAAAGAAACAATTCAGTATTATTCCCTGAACCAATAGCTTCAATCTGGTATGCAATTCACCCATATAGACCATATAAAACACATACCTAATCCACTTAAGAAAGAATTGGATGCTCACCAATTAATGAAAACTGTATAGAAATCCTTAGTGAAACAGCAAAAGGCGGAGTAGATATGGGTGCAATTAGTTAGCAAATGATGGATGGTAACTAAGAGAATGAAGGATTGTGTCATTACATTTTTTCGAGTCGCCTCTGGCGTATCCATCTCCATTCCCTGTTCTCCCTTCACTCTCCATTTTCCAAACCTATCACAGTGCATCTTCCACAATTGTGTTTGTTTTCCATGTTTACTGTAGCAATAGGTAGTGTTTATATTACAATAAAATTTGATATATCTTCTAGATTTTTTCTTCTATTTATATTGGAGTAACTTTTAGTGAAAAAAAAACACCCCACAGGCTCTAGTGGGTTATGAACCGTGTAGAAAATTGCCAAGGATTGGGCTTACAATTTGTGTGGATTTTGTTTGAAAGAAGAAATTAATGCGTTTACAAAGTTTGGTTACAAAACAGCCTGTTACAAGAGACACTAGCCAGTAGTAGAGGAGCAGATCTGAAAATTTAGGATTTTTCTTGCCGGCTCGCCACAATGGTTATTGGAGTTGATTTTGATTCCAGAGACTCTCTACTTTTTAGTGTGGGTGCTCTGGCATTGCAGACCTTTCAGCATCACTATTCTATCTGAGATCAAAGGTCAAGGTCACTAAAATTACAGAGATCTCAATTTTTAAGACATATGTGCTCCTTACTCTGACCCTTTATGAGCTAGGAGGCTCATATTGAATAAGCAGATATACCCCATCAAAGTCTTTAAGTATGCAAATGTATATGACCTTGGGTCGAGGTCAATGTCACTGAATTGAAGGTCAAACATCAATTTTTTGCCTATTTTTTGTATTGGTATGTTTCAGTAGCCATGGCAACCATACATATCAGAAACTTGATAAAGAAACAATTCAGTATTATTCCCTGAACCAATAGCTTCAATCTGGTATGCTATTCACCCATATAGACCATATAAAACACATACCTAATCCACTTAAGAAAGAATTGGATGCTCACCAATTAATGAAAACTGTATAGAAATCCTTAGTGAAACAGCAAAAGTCACATTCAACTTCTAAACTAGATTGTGAATATTTCATTAGCTATTATAAGTATGGGTTTCATATTGGACATGATGAAGGCTGCATAGCTAAAGTTCCAAAACCTACCCAGATAATGACCTTGACCCAACGTCAAGGTCATATTCCCAATGTCAACCATAAAATTTTGGATATTTGGTGACAAATCTGACAATACTACCATGGTTAACCTTCTATTGCAGTAATTGGATTCAGCATAGACATTGATATCCATGAGAATTCTTAAAGAGTGTGCCATGTGATGACCTTGTACTAATGTCAAGGTCATATTCTCGAGGTCACCCCAAACAGGTTTTCATATTTTTCATGAAATTTGGGAATTTTACCATAAATGACATTGTATTATAGTACTTGGGTTGTGCATATACATTGCTTTCTCTGAGAACCTTTAAAGAGGGTGTCATGTGTTGACCTTGATCTAATGTCAAGGTCATATTTGCAAGGTTCATCATAAAGGTTCTGACAAATCTTGGTATTCCATTCTTACCATTACTTAGTTTACCATTACTTAGTTAACCAAATGTTTACTGAAACTATCATTGATAATCTGTGACCAGTAGATTATACATCTTGTGGTGAACTTTTTAGCAGTAATTATCTCAAGGTCAAAGTCTTAAAATAACCCAAATGAGAGGTAGAACCTGTGGCACATTTAATATATGGAAGGATTTTCTTAGGATTGTAATATGGTAGTCCTAAGATGGTCATAAGATAGGCTAGTTTTGATAAACATAGATTGTCATTAAGTGACCTTGACCTTGACCCAAGGTCATATACATTTGCATACTTAAAGAATTTGGGTATATATGCTTATTCAATATGAGCCTCCTAGCTCATAAAGGGTCAGAGTAAGGAGCAAATATGTCTTAAAAATTGAGATCTCTGTAATTTTAGTGACCTTGACCTTTGACCTCAGATAGAATAGTGATGTTGAAAGGTCTGCAACGCCAGAGCACCCACACTTAAAAGTAGAGAGTCTCTAGAATCAAAATCAACTCCGATAACCATTGTGGCGAGCCGGCAAGAAAAATCCTAAATTTTCAGATCTGCTCCTCCACTACAGGTGTGTCCCATATAATTTGAACAAAATAGGAAGAAAGAAATGATTGACAAAAAGGTATCGCAGTAGGCACAGTAAAACAAATGGGGCCAACAAAGCATATGGACAAACTTGCCCACATACAAAAATTTAGTATCAGTAGTAGTACGGGCGAGAAATTTCTAGGTTTGTACGTACACAATATTAACTGGTTTCAGATACAAGTGGCAGTAATCTCCGAGGACAAGACGCGTAGTAATCTCTGAACGATAGTGAGGTGATTACGAAGAGTCTAGTCCAATGAGATTGCGGTCGATTTTATCTGAAACCAGTCTATATTGTATTCATCAACCACTGTTCCTTGCTAATAATTACGATGCTCTTCTGAAACTTGACCGATGCGTCTTCTATAGTTAACAAAGATATCGTTCCTAAATTGCCCGTGAGGTGGCAGTTTATTTGCATCACTTCGCCATGTTGGTTTCATGCTGTCATCAGAGGATGGATTATATGCTGAAGTATAGGACAAAAGAAGGTAGGAAATCATTCCAAACTGTAATCTGACAGATTATGGAGTTTGGGAGACACTGCAACAGATAAATTCACTAAACTTGAAGTTTACATTGATTGATCAAATAATGGAAGACCATAAAATAAAAGAGAGATAAAACCTCAGGGATGCCACTGTAAATTTATGTGTTTGGGGATGGATATTGTGTCGTTAGCTATTGTTTGCTGAGCACAGTTTAAGAGATAATTTTCCGTCAAGTTTAGGACTCGGGTATTAACTAATACCAAGTTTGCTTAGTTTAATCAGCAGTATGGGGTGGTTGACGGTATTGAAGTCTTTAGTAAGATCCATAAAAGTCGCTATTGTAAGCTCCCAGTTATTTATGTGGGTTAGTAGGTGATCGGTAAATTCGGCATCAGTTAGTGAGGTAGAGTGAGATTTCATGAAACCACCCTGGTGTTGGCTGTTTTTTTCAGGTGCATCAGGTGCTCCCTAACTTTGCTAGGGGTTAAAAATATTGGTTAACTCTTGGGTTAGTACCATGAAGTCTTTAAGAACTTGGCGCAACAGATTGTCAAAAGCAGAGGATTTCGATGAGACATCATGTACCTCCTCCTGTGTCAATGCAAAGTCGTCCATGGCCATGTCTGTGTGTGTAAAATCGTCAGAAATAGTCATTGGTATATTCTGCATTGGAGTGGTCAGGGATTGTGTCATTAATATCTGGGTTGGTTAATTTGATAACACGGCACTTTGGAGGATTTGGCAAGAGGTTCTTCATCTTTTCCTAGAATTATACACAGTCTTTGTCTGCATTTGTTTGAATAAAATTCTGTTCAGCCTTGAGAATCAGTGATTTTTTTTTTTGATTTTTTTTTATTGTGGAGAATATTTTATTTTCAACTTGTACAGGATATATACACACAAGTATTTTAGCAGCCATAAAGAAACAGATACATTTCTAAATGATATAGGGTTGTCATGCACTGGTAAATTAATCTACCCTGTTTCTACAGATTTTCGAAATACATGTGTCACATCTCACCCATGGAATATTATTTCTTCTCCCCATTTTTTTTACATTTTTTTATTTTCATACAGGACAAAACATAACAAGACAATATGACAGACACATCAAAACAGTTTTTGCAGTTAATTCTGCCTACCCCCCAAAGGTCCACACTCCTCCCTATTGGATTGTCTCCCACAGTTGAGCTAAATACTTAAATTTATGCATGCGTCCTTCCTTCATATATACATATTTCTCTATCTCTAATTTCCTCTTCAGTTCCACCATGAAAGCCATAATATCCAAGTCATTTGCATCAAATAATTTCTGCTGATGCACAAAGGATTTAGCTTGTAAAATTACATAATTGACCATCCTGGTTGAGGAGGCAACACCATATCTTCCAAATATAACCTCTTTTTTAGTAATCTTTAAGAAGTTGTCACTAAGGACATTTTTCAGCCATCTTGTTATGGCTTCCCAGAAAAACTTTGTCTCTGGACATTCTACCAAGAAGTGCATTAAGTCATCCCTTTTTGTACAATAGTTACATTCTGGGGAATCAACAACCTTTCTCTGGGCTAAATATTTATTGCATGTAATAGTACCATTTAAAACCCGGTACTGTAATGATTGCAATCTTGTGTCCCTAGAAGAGGAAAATGGTATTCGATATATAGTCTCCCACACCTTGGAGTTGATTTCGAGATCTCGAAAAACCTTTTTCCACCTACCCATACAGCTCGGGATTCTAGCTATCCTGTCCCTTACAATCATATAAATTCTTCTACTGGTTAACCTCATAATATCCACAGGTTCTTTTCCTGGAATTTGATAGATCAATTTTTTCCCATCTTCCAGATCTTTTTCCTCTGGTTCTAACAACCTCAGCCAGGGTATGGATGCCCTGAGACCCAGAACATCAAGAAAAGTCAACTGAGTACCATATTTTTCGAGAATCAGTGATTTTGTTTCGTTACGAACTAATTTGGCATAGACCCAATCTTTATGCAAGTTACTTCTTTTGGCTAAGTGCCATCTTCTGTCTTTGTCGAGTATTGCCTCAACTGTATTATCAGTTAGCCATGGCCAAATGCGCGGATCATGGCGCGGAGCTGAATGGACGTGTTCTGGACAGAGGAGGGACAACGGAGTAAACTATATAGGAATACATAAACTGAGACTATAATAAGTAAGTCTCTCTGATAAGGAAATATCTGAAGTACCGTGTGGAATAGGTAATATCTGTGTCTTGGATCTAACTGTGACTTGCGAAGAGGAAACAATCGCCGAAAAGCAAGAGGTATACTCTACCCGGCAAAAATGCCGATTATCGCCCATGTGTAATGGAGGGCACTACGCCGGACGCACAAGGAAACCGCAAACGTACTCGCATCCCATCGAGCTCGCCAGTGGATCAAGAAACTGGAACCAGTAAGTTATCGCTATTACGTCAAAATACGAAAAAAACTAAAACAAATGATAACCTTGTTGAACTAGAAGAAATGTTTAGTAACATGAATGACGATCGTAGTGCATACGACTTAGACCAGTCGCAAACAATCCTGGTGCCGAATACAGACACACCGCTCACACATACCCCCCCAAATATTGATTCCCTACTAATGTCACAAGACCCACATATGTCAGACATGAATTCCATCAAAGAAATGATTAAAAGTATCCCCAAATCAGATGAGATGAACAAAAACTTCAGAGAAATACGTGAAAATCATAACGCAGAATTCAGGGTTCTACATTGTCAGATCACGCAACTGAAAATAGACATGGATCAGGCCGTAGCGAGAATGATACAAAAACATGAACATCTAGAATGTAGAGTAGACACTTTAGAGTATCAACTAGGACAACTGACAGAACAGGTAAAAACGCTTGAGCGCACCCATAAAACGTCAGTGCCTACTTATGCAGATGTAGCAGGAGGAAAACTGGATGACACCACTAAATTCTTCTACTCCTCTAGAGAACGAAATGCCGTCATACTAGGGATGCACTACGAAGAAAAAGAAAATACCAGGCATATCCTACATGATATCTGTGAAAGCATAAACATACGGCTTAATGACGGGGATGTATTGGGAATGCATCGGATTCTCCCAGGGAACCAAAGATTCAAAAGTAATCGCCCGCCCCCAATCCTAGTTAGTTTCTCCAATAAAGAAGCTCAAACAAGATTCCTCCTCTCTGCCCCACGACTGAATCGATCACATCTGAACTTTGTTACCCTAGCGCCGGACGACCCACCCGAAATAAGAAGAAAGAAGGGCATTCTGCGAATGGTGCGTGGCTACGCAAAGAGAATTGGTAGGCATACACAATTTGACGGATATGTCCTATACGTGGACGGAAATGAATATGGAGTAGACGATGCTGACAACCTGCCAAATGACCTACTGCCCCCTGACTTCACAAACAGGCAACATATAAGCCAACAACAACACAGAGACCGACTCAGTAGACCCTTATTTGCCCTGCCCCTTAGATATGGTACACAGGAACAGCGTCAGGTACTAGAGCAGACAAGTGCCGAAATGAACCGACAACGTATAGCCAATTCATCTGTAGCAACAAGCGACCAGAGAACACTCCCAGCCGAAACGACCCCTATGGAGGTCACAAATGCAATGACCCATAACCAACAGGAAGAACGCATTCGGAAAACCCAATACGGACTAGCCTTCGCGGGACACAAGGCGTATCTGAGCAACCTGTTCACATGTGACGTCAGTATTAACATAAATGAACCAGGCACGAATCAACAATTCCACTTTACCAGTGCAGAAAAAGCATACCAGTTCACAAAAGCCCTACATTGTGGAGACATGGAAGCATCTGGTAAAATCGATGCCACTTATGATCCGTATGAAATACGAAAAATAGGACAGAGGGTAAACTCGATAAACGGAGCAAACTGGGACGATGTCAAGATAGCCAAGCTAGAGCAAATATTGAGAGGCAAATTCATGCAAAACCCAGAACTAAGCTCAAAATTAGTCGGGACAGGAAATATCGAACTAGTAGAATCCACAAGCAACACCTTCTGGGGCTCCGGAAAAGTTCTCGAACAGGCCCACCTTGCGTCTGGGTTCAAAGGTCAAAACGAGTGCGGAAAAGCCCTAATGAGAATCAGACGTGAGCTGACACTTTTCCGAGGTTCATCGGTCTGACTAGAACCACACGAAAACAATGGCGTTGATAGTAGGTGACTCCAAACTTCACATATCAAAAGTATTGTCTGCATACGACGAAGGTGTATACAAATGCGTAGTAAGGAGTGGAGCCGGCCTGGTGAAACTGGGAAATATAGCAAAGCGTGAACTCAAGGAACATGTTGGAATAGTCACAAGTATATACATATGCGGAGGTGTATGTGATCTAACTCGGAGAGACCCGTGGACGAGCCTGATCAGCATGAGGGACAGCACAACCCTAAAATTTATGAAGCTACATCAATCAAGGCTGTACGAAATCTATGATACCCTGACCAGTATAAACCCCAATGTGCAGGTGATATTTGGAACTTTTTTCGGGCTGGACATTGCAGATTATAACCAAACAGTGTACGATCCCGACATCCAGCTTGAACTGGACCGAAGGGCGCAGGCCATGAATCTGGTAATCGTCGAGTTTAACCAGAAACACAACGCCACAACCCCACATATCGCCTCTATGGTTTATGATTTCCACAGTAACCGGAACAGGGTAACAAGGAAATACTACAAACTATGGGATGGTTGCCACCTGGACTACACATATGATATGAGACTGGCGCATATTATCTTACAGAGTGTGCACCAAAATGAGAGGGCATAGAGAAGAGCAATGAATGCATGTTGTACCGGTTCCCTAAGGCAATGTCCGTAAGGTATTGTCCTAAGTTACTGGCTACCAGATGTATTAAATCAGCATACTGGCCGTAAGGCATTGTCTGTTGCTACCGAACAACACTGTGATGACTGAACGTGGAAGATTCAACAGAAACAGAAAAGCGAAAGATGAGTATACAATATTGATAAGTGAACATACTTAACCATAGTAATATTTGAAAAATGAAGTAAGAAACAGTAATTACCCAAAACTACCAACGTGATAGTAATATAAAGACGACCTGATATAGTATATATTAGGAAAAGATAACTGGGAACAAAACCCAAATCTGTCATGGGAGTACGCCAATTAACCCAACACGTATTTTGATCCAACTGGGGAACTGTGCACTATATCTATATATACATAGGCTAACTGAATGACTTATGCATGTTCTATTCGTATATTTGAAGATGACACTCGCTTCGAAGGAAGTTGACGATGATCTACACTGGCACACACCGCACCGAATATCCCGACAATTTGCCACAAATTGTACTATAGGAAACCAGCACTTGCATGTGTATGATAAGGGGATATTTTGTATTGCAAATGAGCCTATATTGAAAAAGTGTGGTCAGTTAGATCTTCTAATGTTATAATGTTATAAAGTGAAATAATATATTAAACTGTTCGTGGAAAACTCTTTAACTATAGTATAATGGTCACCAAATTACACTAGTATTTCTCGTGAAGCATAATCCATTTATTATCACCCCCCTCCTCTGTCCAGCACGGACGGCTTAGTACCAACCAACTTCATACCCATCTTGGCCTTTATTAATTAATTGATCAAAAATTACCCCCCAATATACATACAAAGAGGAGCCCAAAACTAACTGCACTTTGGGTTGCTCTCTCTTTTGCTGCCTGGCATTGGCCACGCAATGAAATTTTTTTGTAAATACAATCTCAACCTAAACATCACTGTTCATCTCTCTTATCATGCATATAAAACTATGTCACGCAAATGTGAGAAGTTTGTACCCAAGCCTTGACCAAGTTAAGCTATCATTGTTTGATTATGACTTTGTGACCATATCTGAATCGTGGCTAAAACCACAATATGACAATGCAATGCTTAGATGGGATCGTTATGAGTTATTTAGAGAAGATAGAATAGATAAGATAGGGGGGGGGGAGTAGCTAGTTATGTATCTAAAACCTACAGTAAATATACAACCAAGGTGGAAGAGTTCTTGACTGTTAATGACTATATTGAATGTATGACTCTTAAAGTATCGAAACCAGGGAACAAGTAAATGTTAATAGTAATATGTTATCGACCAAGAGAGGGTTGTATGAAAATATTTACGGACTATGCCACAAACTTATTTACTTCTGATATTGCTGCTAACTGTGAACTTTGGCTACTAGGAGATCTAAACTGTGACCAAATGAACAGGACGAATCTGAAGCGGCGACAGCTCCAAGAGTGTATGCACGACCTAGGCCTGAAGCAGTGGATCACATCCATTACCCGACCGGAAGGTGGGAGTGGGACGATCCTGGACCTGATCTACACAGACTGCCGATTCGTAAAGGAAACTGGAGTGAGCAACCACTATTTCAGCGATCATCTAATGGTATATGCTTTTCGAAAGAAAGATCGAGAGACAAATGATCGAATCAGTTTTAATGGTAGAAGCTATAAGGGATATAAGAAAGAGTCATTAATCACACACCTGCAAAATCTAAATTGGACTAAATTCTGGTTATTATCATCCCCGGATGAACTATGGGACTTTATAGAAGATGGCATATCTGAATACCTAGATCATGATTGCCCGATAAAAAATATGAGGTTTAAGAGGTGTAAAGAACCCTGGGTAACTGAACATCTATTATCGCTTTTACACGATAGGAAAATTGCTATGTATAGATACAGGGACACGGGACTTGGTAAGTACCTAACTGAAGCTAAAGAACTGAGTAGACGTATAACCAAAGACCTAAAAGAGGCTAAAGATACCTACTGTAAGGATAATATAGAGACCTCGCGAGATAACCCAAAGGAATTTTGGAGAAAAATTAGAGAGCTATATGGAGACATAAAGGCAGACACAGATTGTAGAATAGTTAACCCAGATACAAATGAAGACGTTAATAAGGATGAGACAGCAGGAGCTTTCAATAAGTTCTTCACAAATATTGGGGAGGAGATTTTTAACCAAAATAGCAAAGAGGCCTATGACATGTTGTTAAATCACTTAAAGGATGAGCCGGGAAACAGTGAACAAGTTCCCCTAATAACTACTGAAACTGAAATTCGAAAACTGATTAAGGACCAGTCAAACCACAAGCCAACTGGCTTAGTGAATATCGCTGCACATGTATTGAAGGATGCACTAATCATATTGATAACTGAATTCACCCATGTCATTAATATGTCACTACAACTACACATAGTACCCAGTAGTTGGAAAAAGGGAGTAGTAACGCCTGTGCCAAAGGGCGGGGACAGGACCAGCCTCAACAACTGGCGACCGATAAGTATCCTGCCTATGCCAAGTAAGTTGATAGAAAAAGTAATACATGACCGGTTATATACATTTCTAACGAAAACAAACTACCTAACTCCAAAACAATATGGGTTCAGACCCAATACAGGTACGGATGATGCTATCTTCAAGTTCGTAGGAGACCTCTATGAGAATAGCGATAACTCGAAGGCTACCCTGGCCTGTTTCGTCGATCTCCGTAAGGCCTTCGACACTGTCTCACATGAATTGCTATTAGCGAAGATAGAGAAGAGGGTAAAGGCACCAGAAAACTATGTTGATTGGTTACGAAATTATTTAAAAGAAAGATCACAATGTGTTAAGATAAATAATAAGAAGTCAGAATCCTTAGCCGTTAAATTTGGTGTGCCCCAGGGCTCGATCCTGGGGCCACTGTTGTTTTTGATATTTGTTAATGATATGTGCGACAGTTTAGAACACAGCAAATCGCTCCAATACGCGGACGATTTGGTTATTTACTGTGCTAATCATGACCCAAGAGAATCAAAAGAGATGATAAGTAGAGACTTGATAAAACTAATGGGTTGGTGTAAACAAAACGGATTAGCAATGAATGTTAAAAAAACAAAGACTTGCTGGTTCTCATCACCAAATACCATGCGACATATACCGGATGGAACAATCAAATGTGGTGACAATATTCTTATAAACTGTAAAGAATCATATCGCTACCTGGGAGTAACGGTTGACCGATATTTAAACTTCGACAAACATATCACAGAGATCTCTAAGAGTTTCAATGATAGGCTTTTTAAATTGGCAAAATTTAGAAAAGCTATATCAAAAGAAGTCGCCAGGAGTCTATAGGGGACATAGCCATTGTTGGTTCACAAAGTAGTCACTAGGTGGTCGGGGGACAAACCTGTATTCTGGCTCTTTGTTCTTACGAAATTCAACTGCCTTTCAATATTTTATTATGGTTCCTTTGATTCTCTACACCCATCTCAGAACAGGATGACATAATAATTCAACCCAAGACATGATATTTTCCATATGGAACACTTTATATAAATATGTGAGCAAGGCTAAAGTTGTGACATTTCCCAATTATCACTCACTTCTTTTCAACCTGCATTAGTGAAGAACACCTACTTTTTCACCTCCATTAGTGAAGAACACCTACTCGGGGGGCGTCATGGCGGCGCCCATGGATCATAGGCTATATGCCGTATACTGCACAATGATCAGACCTGTAGCTGAGTATTGCAGTTATATACTAGACGGGGGTAATAAAAAAGATATAGAGAAAATTGAGAGGTTACAGAATAGAGCAATGCGAGTAGTACAAGGCTATACAGCACGGAGACAGACCATAAAAGACCTGAAGACCAATTCTGGTATTACTGAAACATTGAAAGAAAGGAGAGACCGACAACTCAAAAAGGTCATTTATAAATTGTCCAAAAACCGGTTACTATTGGACGAGTCTATCAGGAACACAAGGCAAGATAGTAAGGTTAAATTCGTAAAACATAAACATAGAACAACTAAATATGAGAAGTCCCCATGGTACAGAGGCATGTTACAGTGGGATGAACTAGATGCACCTACACAAACACTAAATGGTATAGCGGAGTTTAAGAGAGCGATAAAAAGGCAACAAATGACACAATAAGGTTGATTAGGATGGTGTCAGCCACATGTATCATAGAACTTACCATCTCATCTCATCTCCATGTTTCACAATCTCTATAATACTTTACTTGTTATGTTAGTATTGTACATTATGTACAAGAAATCAAGCATTGTTGTATGGAAACCTTGATGTAACGCAATCCATTGGAAGAACTGGCTTGCCAGAAATGGCTCTGAAACAAACAAAAAAAACAAAAAAAACCCTTAAAACTTTTTTGGTGGGCTTTGATTGGACACATCTGGTCAAGTATGTTTACAATATTTGCTTCCAAGATTTCCTAGGCAATGTCGTGGTCATCAGGCTCATATATAGCTGCTCTTGGAAGGTAGAGATCGTACTGCCAGTATGAGCAACCATGGAATCGTTTGGTGGTAAATTTGTCGTTGACCTTCTTTTTGGTGAAAAAGATTATAATTTAGTATGCCACTGGCTATAATTGATCTGGAAAGCTCAGACGGGTGATATTTATTTGTAGACAGGAATGTAGACCTGCTCAAGTCTTTGCTTATGGACATCCACGATTAAACAAAATTACGATAAAGCATGTTGCAGTGTGAGCGAGTAACAGTAGTATTAGGAGAAAACGCCTTACTGTGGGCGAACCATGGGTTAGTTCGAGGTCACCTATCGCGGTCATTCGTCCCGACGCCGCAGGCGGAGGGACAAATGTCCGCGATAGGTGACCGAGAACTAACCCAATGGTTCTGCCCACAGTCAGGACGTTTTCTTATTATTACATACCTTAATTCGATCAGAAACACGCCATTTATCGAGTTCCTAAGTCACAACCGCTCCATGTTGACACTGTCTGCTACGAACCGGAAGTTGCGGAGAATCTGTGTTTCGCGCATGTGCGATAGGCCGTCACTCGCCCAGCGGATGTTTGGTCTCTATTTGGTACGCGTGCGGTTAGCAGAAGATACGATTGGAGAGGGTTAGGCATGTGTGGAGGCGGACAAACCGGGAACCAGCGTAAGCGTGTCTGTGCGTCCCCCGCTGCGGATCGTGTTGTTATTATCGATGAATTTTGCATATTTGAGCAGTTTAAACGGTGTCTGGTGAATCCAAATCGTTAGCTACTTCGATATTTGGTCAGTATGCACTTGTAGTCGTAACGGGGGGCGTGTATCGCGAGTTTAAAGTCGCGATTCGACGTCCTCCGACATGTTGTTTTTGGTCGCGATGACGTCGAATACGCACGCCTAGCGCGGTGCGGCGAGTTAGTTACATACACGTTAGAATCGTGCAGTGCGACAAAGCGCAGTGTAGTGGGCCGTAGTCGCGATATACTACACCCCCGTGAGCGGGTAGTATTTCACTGACGTTCAGCTATAGGTATGTAATAATAGAAACCTGCCTGTGCTTCTGTTGGTAATTTATGATTCTACTCAGAAGCAACCAGCCTTGTATAAACAGCAAGTTCTATTACCTTACTCATTGCAGGTAATATTGATATGGATCTAAGTTTTGAAACAGTATTCAGTCTCTTTCGGTTTATCAAGGGCACAACCTTTGCCTGTTTCTAGGCCAGTGGCATTATACCGCTAGAAAATGACAAATTTATCAGCTGAGGAACTTGAGGTGTAATAGTCTCTAGTGTTATTTTCAAGTATTCATATAATACACTCTCCACACCAGATGATTTCCAAATGTCCATATTGTTGATTGATTTTGAGATCTCGTCTTCGTTAATTTTGTTTCAATGTTTGACTTGAAATTATTACCATAATAATTAGTCCATGTACATGCCTGCGGCTAAGTTGGGTTCAATTTTTTTTATGGAATAATCATTAATAAAGTCTGGTAGATGGATAACATTTATGAATTCATAATTTTCCTTATCCTTAAATTATAGATTTCAGTTTGAGCATAATCAAGTAGGACTGATTTCTATCTCCCTCTAGAATTTGTTCCCATCATGTTTATTGGTATTTAAGTTAGTTTTGATGAACTCTTTAGAAGTTTTCCAATGTTCAGGGGTATCTTTCTTCTTTGTTGTTTTCATTAATTGTCTTTATCTTTTAATCAGTTCAATAACTTTGTTATTCAACCATGGCTCTTTTGTTTCGGCGATTTTAAATTCTTTGATTGAACATTGAACATGAAGTTCAGCCTTTATGATATTGCTAATAAAATTCCATGCTTCATCGGTTCCCTCCGATTGCTAGAAATCATTCCAGTTAGCACCAGCAATATGATTTTCATATTCTTCTTCATCAAACAGTCTATAAGATCCGCCAGAAAATTTGACCTAGTTGGCATTGCTTTTGTTTTACCCAGGATTACATATATTGGATGATGGTCATCTATGTTTAAGTCATTTTTCCTGTGTACATTTGTGATTATCCACTCAATACAAGTGTGTGAATGCTGACATTGGCAGGTGTAGTAAGATATTAGTTGTTTCAGACCCTTCATTTTACATCGGGGTTTAAAGTTTGCAACAACTTGGTTACCTTTTTGTAACCAGCTTATGTCTGCCTCTCCAGAATAGCAACCTCTATTATTGTCAACTGAATTTTTCAGTAACCGAATTAAATTAACCGGTTTACCGTCTCTAAGTCTATAGATTGCTGCAACACGGTTTGTATTATACCCCTACCAATAATCCTTTATTAGTCATTCCCTCCCTCCCCTCCCTCCCTCCCTCCCCTCCTCCCTCCCTCCCTCCCTCCCTCCCTCCCTCCCTCCCTCCCTCCCTCCCTCCCTCCCTCCCTCCCTCCCTCCCTCCCTCCCTCCCTCCACACATTTCCTGCCATTCCATGCCCCCCCTCCCCCATACACATTTCCTGTCAGCCATTCACCACCCTCCCCATATAAACAAACCTTTACTGTCATCCCCTGCCTTCCTCACCCCCATACAAATCTTTCCTTCTATTCCCTGCCTTCCCTCCTCATACAAACACCTTCCCTATCATTCCCTGCAATCCCTCGCCCACCCCCTCACCACACGCCTTTCCTGTCATTGACCACCTAGCCCTCTCTCCGCGAAATCTCCTTTAATCACACAGCGCGCCCTGGCGGGGGCTCTTCAGGTAATGAGTAGCTCTGGTGGCAGTTAGCAGCTCGCACTCACATCTAAGAGGGTCTGAGTGACTCCTTGACCGGTCATTGGTCGGTGAGGTCGCCCCTGACGACAGCACGAGCTCATCGAGAGCAACCCGTCGCCCGTACCACTTACCGCAAAATATTGACGCTCACATGTTTGTCAGTCTCAGAATGTTTGTCACTGCATTGCTGATGGAAATTCTCAGTAAATATGACGCGAGAGAGACCATAGTTCGGGGGTTGCTGACCAATTTTGCCGCCCACTTAGAGAATTACGATTACATGGGAAACGTGTGGACAATATTTTTCTTTCTGGTAAGAAATGATGAGTGGTGTTTATGCACAAGGCAAGGGTCAGTAAGAAAGGTCCAAAGTGAGTAGGAAGATGGGACCCGTGACCTGGCAACCAAAAGGACATGATGTTACAGACAAATAGAACCACCTCAGAAGGGCCTGACTAAAACCCACGCTACTAGGTTGTTTAAAACAAATGAGAGAAGTCAGTTCTTCCCCCACTCTTCATAAGAGGTACGATCGCTGGCAGAGGTCTAATATTATCTACAGGTGTGGTGGGAATTATATATAAACTACTATTGACCACCAAGCATCAGGACTAGAAATATATTTATAGTGTCTCCTGACTGGTTAGTGACTCAGGACTGTACAGGTATAGTTCACGTGTCCTTGTTACAAGAAATAATAATATATCTGATCTAAATATTCAAAATAGTATTGTTTGTAATTCCTACCTTCCTGACAGGGTTATGGGGAGCCTTGTAGGAGGTCCTTCACTGCCTGGCTGTAGTAACAACTGCTACTGACCATTGCCTAGTCCCATTCATATTATGCACTGTTTATCGACCCCAATTACCTAGGACTAACATCAAAACGATCTAACTGGCACAAGAAATGAGGGTTTGGCTGACTACTTTTCACATGAACTCCACAAAGGTCTAAATATACAGCCCAACCTGTCTGACAAGCCTTTTGTATCAAGTCACATAATCTGGTCTAGATTATAGACAAGTGAACATTATTAATGAAAAGGTCATAATCACGTTTTCCAGCAGGTAGCATAAGTAATTCAGTCAAGTTAGAGTCAATATAAGGATTGATTTTTTTTTAAAGGGGGGGGGGGGGGAGAGTCGAGTTAACTTGGCAGATCATTGAACAGATAGTGTTCATGGACGTTCTAGACAAAATAAAACTAAATGGATCCATCTGTTTACTGTGTCACATGCACGGGGTTAAAGATCCCACAATTGACCAATGTGAAGACTGAGGTAGAAGAAGCCGTCCTATGTGAAAACGCCCCTCCCCTTTCTCCTCGACCAGATGATTGCTATATGAGCCCCGATCCTGTAAACAGCATAACTGCAGGCAGCGACGAGAATGGATATTCACCAATTAGAAGCATATCAGATTGTTAGAACAGCTCCAATCTTTATCATCCATAGAGGAAATTATATTTTCACTGCAGGGAGGGTGAACCGATCTCATTCACCAGTCACAGTATTCTTCATATTGATTATTCTTGTGCGGTCCAGTCCCCTGCGCAACCATCTCTCAGGCCTAAGGCTGCGTGTCCATGCGTCCACTCACTATTGATCTAACATTTACCTACATTAGTTTATGTAATTTCATAATGAAGTGGCCGCTTTCCTATACGCACAATGAGTATTCAATACACTCTGGCATCTTAGTTCTATAGTATAATTTTACTATATTCTACCTCATCAGGTTAATGATAACCCCCTTAATTTGTTTGTCTTTTTAGAGCGTGCTCGCTTGTGCTATAGCCGTCGCCTAGAGGTTAGAGCGCTCACCTACAGACTTCCATTGTCCTGCAAAAAAAGTTATACCATCACTATCTTCATGCTATTCACTGTAACACTAGAAAAGGAGCAGGGTGCCAGTGTCTCAGTGTCTTAGTGGTATGCTCAGCTGACCATGACCAATCACTCTAGACCGAAAAAACTCAAGACCCACTGGTGATGTATACGTTTTGATCCTTGAGTCAGGCAGTCGCAGAATTGGCAAGCTGCCTGGGAGCAAGTGGGTTAAGCTGAAGACACACCAAACGAGAAACGCAAACACAAAATGGCTTATATGTGAGCTATTATTTCATATTTCACCTGATTATTGCGTCAGAGATGCTAAATTGTTGGTTAGGGATATTACTATGAAATGATATCGCATATACACGCAAATTTATGTTGGCGATTCTGGAGATCGCTGCCGTTACTCGCTTGGCGTGTCCCCGGCATCAGAGAAAACTACCCATAGACTGAATGTAATGCAAACCTTTCAATTGATGGTTATGAATTCATAAAGGCATGCTCATTCATCAATGAAGAACATACCTTTTACTCATAGTTGTGACTCTGACTCGTGACTTGACAACACAACCAATATAATGCAGCAATTGATCATTACGAAGATTTCAGAAAGTATCAGTTAGTGTGAGATTCTCTTTGGTTAAACAAATGGACTAAGGCACTCCCTGATACAATCTAAACCTAATGCGTCGTTTCCACCGATTATGTGGTCACTGTAAAATCAGCCGTCGGGTTGTGGCACTTGAGATTTAGTCAGGTGTAAAGGCCGCAATACTGAGTGTTTTGCTGACTGGTAATTGAATTGATGAACAAGAGCATTGTGCATGTGGAGTATAAAACATTGAGGACATCAGGAATAGACATTTGATAGCTGCAGCCCTCTGTCACAATACGTGATAACAAAATATTACATATTGGAAAACATTCCTTGCCACCAATATCGGATATTGTTTACTTTGTATTTATATAATTATGTACTGTTTATATTGTAGCTGTTCAAAGTCAATGTTCTCTCATTTTTCTTTAGTTAGCTCATTGTACAGATGTGACGTTGCCAGGGCAATACGTTGTAAATAGCAGTGACTATGGTAGTAGTAACGTACATCAATATTGATAGTAATAACTAACACCGATCGATTATATATATAATCAAAATGGTTCAGGAACTAAAGCTCATCAAACATCGACATATCAATACTGACTCTCAGATGGTCAAAATGGATCGGGAACAACACTGTCGGTGTACGATACCCTGAGAGCAAAGCCCTGGAACCACGGGGCCTCGGGACGGGTGAGGCCACGGATCAGGTATTACACTAATACAAACTTTACTGATTTTAATAACTTATGTCCAAATCGTGAAACGGTTTTCATGCCTACCATCGGCTTTTCTATAAATCGGCTTCGTCAGCAACAATCTTTCGCCGATTTCTGGTTCATTCTGGTGAAACAGTCCTGAAGTTACCACCCTGGCAACATCTGCGTCGAATCTTGCACCCCTCCGACACTAGACAATATTATCAAAAAAGTTAGAAATCTCTTACTTCGGCTGAGAATCTAGCCTTTATAGACCTATAGACCCTTTTTAGACTTTCACAACCACTTACTAATTCTCACCCCAGCCCATTGCGATTCACTGTGACTCATTGCGACCCTCTGAAAACCCATTCTGATTATTTATTATTCCATCTTGAATCCGAGAAGATATGACAAAAGATGTTTTGTCGTTGTACTTCAGTGTACTTTAAGAGAGCTTTCAAAGTGTGGTTCGGGATGGGCAGTTTCGTAGATAACCGCAATAATGGTAACACGACAATTTATAAGATCAAATCGATGAGATGAGAATAAACTGTAAAGCAATGCAATCAGAGACCTTAAGCGGGGAACCCATCAGACTTCCGATGCACGCCAAAACGCCTTACAACACGCTCTACGACGCACAATTACATTAAATTGAATGGGCATCGGAGTGTATCGGGATGTCCGATTTCTGCATCGGCGTTAATGGTTTCCAGACAGCACGATCCACAAGCCAAGAACCTGGATCATATACTCTATGGACTACTTTAGAGAACGACAAACAGAGGGAGAGCTGGTGGTGTATTGGACATGAACCTTCCCGTCATGTTCTATCAGGTAAAGCAGGCCCTGTATAGCGCCTATCGCATTCAGCCTATAGGCCCGCCTGCTCTGGCAGGGTACTCAAATTGATCTATATATACTTAGATGATGGGAGATTCCCTGAGAGGGCCTCCAGGGACAGAGAAGCGGAGAACTGGACAGTCATATCCAATATCCCACTGATGGCAGCTTCATCTGGCTATACAACCTCACTGTACAGTGAAGATATTGACATTGCAATAGATATCAGAGTGGCTGGACCGAGAAGAATAGGTGAAGGACTTAACAGTCCGATAGGTATTCCGTGTGCGATTAGAGAACCGTTTTGCGACTTATATTTATATTTTAATATTACCATCCGAAAGGGGAGTATTTTCACGATATACAATTCTGCATTCTTGAGTTAACCCAGTTCGTTTTCAATACCATTTTCTCAACCTATTCTAGATCACATGTGGGAATTATCCAGCACGTAGTGACAAGAACATTGGCAGAGAGGAATGATTGTAGTAAAAAAATAGATATGTAGAAAAAAGAAGCAGAATTAAATGAATAAATCGGTATAATATTCAGAAAAGGGAAAGATGGAGCCGCAGAGAAGAAAAAATAAGCACAGAAAAATAGAAAAGGTCTTAAATATATTGGTAATATAATCAACCTTATGTACCTTGCCGATGAAACTGCATTTGTTGATCGGTAAGCCTTACTAGGTACATTAAAAGTTTGACTTTGAAGAAATTATATATAATGAAGCGTAGTCGTATATCAAGGATAAGGTTGCATGGGCCGAAAATGAATATCCTGCCATGTCATTCGTTACCTGCTTGTTAGAAACTGGACACCGCCGACGAAAAAGCAATAACAATAACAACAAAAACTGTGTCTGGTCACGCGGTACGACACGCCTGGGGCAGGCCTTACTGTCGGAGAACACGTGACATTAATCACGTGATGCCGCGTCGTGTGTGACACGTGACTTTTAGGACATGAAGCAGATGTCACTCTCTGATCCTTGTAACACGAAGGATGTACGGTCTCAGCAGAAGGCATTACCACTGAGTGCTTATTAATATTCTTCTTAACCTTATAGCGCATGGCGGTAGAGGGGTCAAGCATGGATGGGAACCGCGTGTCACGTACATGTACATATAAGCCTTATATCATTTGTCCATCCATCCGTAAAATATATAGCTTGTAATCTCTGGTACATTTCCCTTAATTCATACAATGCATATTATATCAAAGTCTATTAATATTAACGAATCGGGAGGAGGGGAAGGGATGACATGTTTTTTTTCCAAATACATCTTATACACATTCAATGATTGTAACCTGAAAGGGTATATATCCAGGCATTTCATCAGGAATTTGCTATAGAATGTCTGACTGGATATTGATAAAGTTAGAAGATAGGAATTGTACTACCAAAGATACCGTTTGTACAGGCGGTTATTGTATAGAACCAACACTTTCATTATCACATAATTCTTTTCAAGGTCATATTATTTTTTATATTAGTCCTGAGGTACTCTGTGAGTTTATGTGGTTGCTCATTTGCTTACTATTATTTTATTTTTTATTTTTTTTGCAATCAGTTGTTATTTTTCATTTGTTTACATCATTTGTTCCAGTTTTTGGTCCTTATACAATCTTGAATCTTTTCAACGTTTTAAAAAAACACAATAAACAATTCTAAACAACAAATTCGTAATGATGTGGTCATACTAATGCTCTTTTTTTCCTTTCCCCCACCCCAGATTTTCTATCTACAGTGATATATATCTTTTCTCAAATCTAAGTAAGAAAGAGTGAGTATTTGCAATAGGAACATGCTTAATCAAAAGAACAGATATGATCTGGACTCAACCATTATTCACATAAGAGTTATAATGCAATACTTTACAGTACTTTGTTTAGTGTGTCATACACTGAATCGATAGACCAGACAAGACAGAACGGGACAGTGATACATTACTAGACATTACATGGTGCATTGGGTTTTGATACTTAGAATTTCTTAAAGCAGTTTATACAATAGATCAAGATGTTTTGACTTGTGCAACTTGTTCTCCATCTTACAGACATATCTCTCCACTTGTACCTTCGCCTTCACTTCTATGAAGAATCTCGTGAAATCCAATTCATTCCCTCCAAACAGTCTCTGTCTATATATAAATGATTTAGCCATCAGTATTACATAGTTGATTAACCTGTCAAACTTCTACCTTTCCCAAGATAATGTCTTGTTTCGTGACACAGAAGATATTCCCCTCAAAGTTGGCTCTAAACCGCGTTTTCACACAACACCAAAAGAGCCTGACATTAGAACATTCAGTAAAAAAGTGCATGATGGTATCATCCTCATCATCATTGCAATAATTACATGTGGCAGACTCCACTATTTTCCTTCTGGCCAAGTATACCCTACATGTAATCGATCTGTTGATAATTCTATACTGCAGGGACTGCAGTTTTGTTTCCCTGGTTAGTTTATATGCTAGGGTGTTGACAGTTCGCCAGATATCTGAATCACTTTTGAAATTATTGAAGGTACGAACCCATTTTGCACGTCCCTTAGGAATCCTTGATTGCCTGTTGAGTAATATTTGGTATATACGCTTACTGGACAGATTCATAATATCTCGAGGTCCTTTTCCCGGGACCTGTACTAGAAGAGTCTGTTCTTCATTCTGATTTTCTGATTTTTAAAGGCGGAGCCTAGGAATTGATGAGTGAAGGCTGTATGTGTCTAAAAAAGTAAGCCATGTCCCAAACTTATAGTTAATTTGGTCATGTGAAAGTAGTCCCTCCCTACCTACTAAATGTTTGACCTGGAAGATGCCCGCTTTTTGGAGAATAGCAATTTTTTTCTCATCAAATCTGGTTTTCAGGAACATGTTCTTCCACAATGCTTCGTTCAGCACTTCCTGATCCGCTATAGGTTGAGTATTATACAATTTATTCCATGAACATATCATTTGCCTGTAAAATCCATTCAAATTTAGCACTTCTCTCTTCTTGGTTTTACTTACAAAGAACTGGTATGGGGTAAATCCCATCCCTATATTTTGTTGGAATATAAATGTCCAGCTTGACAGGTCTTGCGTCACAATACGCCTTACCCATTTAGCGTGAGAAGCCTGGATCATAGTTGAGAGATCTAATAAATTCAGCCCCCCAGCCTCTGTCGATTGTATGAGGGTATTGTAGGCAATTTTAGATGAACCTCCTTTCCATATGAATGATTGTATTATTTTCTTAAACCGTCGATAAACCTCCTCTGGTGCACTTAGGCTAGAGCAGGGGTATAGATTGACTGGGATGAGGAGGGAATTAATATTACATATTCTTCCTTTCAGTGACAGGAATCGGTTAGACCAACTTTCTGTTATTGAAGCACATTTATCCAGTCTGTCCGAAAAGTTCCACTTACAGGATTCACTCAGTGACATTTTTCTGGAAAAAATTATACCAAGTATTTTTCTTTTGTCTACTTCTTTGAATTTGCATCTAATTTTGTTCTCATGTGTACAACTGAAGGGGAGGAGTTTTGATTTTTCCTCATTTGCCTGTAAGCCCGAGAATTCTTTGAATATGGAGAGAATGGACAACAATTCATTCAGAGATGTTTGATTTGCTATGAAGACTGTGATATCATCTGCAAATAATGACAATCTAATACATCCCTTTTTTGTGTGCACATCGTCAATCTTGTCATGATTACTTATGATTGTAATGGTTGCTAGTATCTCGACTGTGAAGAGAAAAAGATAAGGTGAAATACAACAACCCTGTCTTGCCCCCCTTTCTGGAAAAAACCAGTCTGTTGTAAAGCCATTGTTCAAAACACAACATTCTTGGGCTTCATATATAATTTTTATCCAGTTTATAAAAGTGTCCCCAAAGTCAAACAATCGGAGTGATTCAAGTATAGAGTCCCAGGTGACAGAGTCAAAGGCTTTCCTAAAGTCAAGAGAAACTAATCCCCCACCTTGATCAAGGGAGGGATCCTCCAGAGAGAGCACATCATTTAATCTACGTATATTTGTTCCAATGTACCTTCCCCTCACATAAGCTGTTTGGTCTTCGTGTATAAGTTTTCCCAGTATTTGTCTGAACCGTATTGCTAATGATTTAGTAAGTATTTTATAGTCAGAGTTTAACAATGTTATTGGTCTCCAATTATCTAGAGCTGTTCTGTTTTCCCTAGTCTTTGGCAGTAAGGTAATAACCCCTCTTCTTTGCTCTGTACTAAGCTGACCTATTCTTCTGCATACAAGAAAGATTCATAAAGGGGTTTCTGAGGCTTTCCCAGAAGGTTCTATAAAATTCTACAGATAGGCCATCTGGTCCAGGGGTCTTATTTGTATTCATATCTTTGAGTGCCAAAGTTAATTCTAGGGCTGTCAAAGGTTTTTCTAGTAATTCTTTCTCTAAGGGCTCTAGTTGGGGTAGATTTGGTTTGACCGTTTCATGTAAGAGTTGTTCAAATCTATCTGGATCAGTGCTCTTTACTGGGCGAGTGTATAGCTTCTTATAGAACACGTATATCCTCTTTCAAACATTTTTGGGGTCCGAAGTAGTGATTCCATCAGAAGAATCTACCTGAGAAATCAATTTATCATTAAATCTTTTTTTCTTGGGGTTTAAGAAATATGACGTTGGTTTCTCTCCTAAGGCCATCCATCATGTTTTGGCCTTGAAATGCATGATAGAGCTTCTTTTTGTGTTATGCTGCTCAGTTCTCTCTTGATTGATGAGATCTCTTCTTTGAGATCCTCATCCCCATTGCCAGAGTCCTCCAATTCTGAAAGTGATTGCAATTAATTTTCCAGGGATTTTTTCTCTTTCTTCCTTTCTGAATTTACCTGTTTTGGATGGTAAATTCCTTAATTTTGTATTTCACATAGTCCCACTTAAGTGCCGGGTTCAATTGTGATTTTCTACCTAAGGTGGTTTTGATTGTATTAACAATACCTTCTTTATATATTGGATCAGTAAGTAGAGAGTTGTTTATTTTCCATAACCCTGGGCCTCTTTTCTCCTTCGACCTCATTAGAGTAATTGAGATTGGACAATGGTCTGAACGGAAGGCAAAATCTATGGTACATTTACCTATTGTGTTTATCATTGAGTCAGAGATCAACCAGTAGTCTATTCGCGATCCCTGATTATGACGATGAAAGGTATACCTCCTAACTGAGGGGTTGCGCTCTCTCCATATATCTGATATTTCGAGATTATTCAGAAGAGAGGTGATGTTATCCAGGTATCGCATCGATTTGAATAGAGCCTTGCTATTTCTCCTGTCCAATTCTCTATCAAGAGGGATATTGAAGTCACCTCCTGCTATGATGGGGATATCAGCTAGCCTATAAAGGTGGTCAGATATTCTAGAAAGATTAACCATTTGTTCAGTTTCGTAATTTTGAGTAGGAGCATATACATTCACCAAAATGATACTATTTCCCTTCAAGATCAGGTTTAGTATGATGAAGCGCCCTCCTGAGACCAAAATAGATTCCATTATTTTATATTCAATGTTGCTATTAAATAATATGGCAACCCCTCTCTTATTAGAGGTTCCATGGGCAAAGATCATTTCATTACCCCATTCATTCTTCCATATTTGACATGACTCTGCACAACTATGAGTTTCTTGTATTAAACATACATCGTATTGCTCTCTAATTTTGGAAAATATTGCCCTTTGTTTGACCCTGTCACCCAGGCCATTCACATTGATTGAACCCAATCTCAGATCACCAATTCCTGCTGGTAGTTCTTCCCCGTGCAGGCGGAGATCTGATCTATTCTGTGTCTACTTTGGATTTGCTTCCCTATATCATTGTTCCAGTCCCCACCATTTTTGATACATGATAATCCTTTCAGTACCAGAATGTAAGCAAGTACCTCCTTGTCACCCACCCCCCTCTCAATCTCCTCCATTGATACATTAAAAACCCTACCCTTTTCCACACCATATACACATACACAAATTTTACACATACAATATTTGGACACATGAATATATAACATACAATCTTTGGGCAAATGAATATGTAAAGGCCGTTGGCTTTTGCATACCTTATTGTCTTTGATGTCCATCCTCATTCGAGAATGATCTTCTTACCGGTTGGGTCTACAGTTGATCTGTGTCAAACTATAGATACAACCAGGCCGTAATCACTAAATCTAATCTAAGAGCCAAAATAAACATTGGTGAATAGGAACTACTACATATATTAGCAAGAAGAGCAATACCGAACACCCTCTTAGCTGACCAGCTGAGGAGGGGAAGGCTAGAGGCTGACCAACCTTCTCGAGCAGATTAGTAGGATCATTGATGGGTACAATACTTTAGGATCCACATAGTGCTGAGGCTACTAGCTTAGATGAACATAACTTCAAATTCCTATCTTAAGGTCATAAATCACAGAAAGTGTGCATATGGGACTTTGGGGTGGAATGGGGTATCTGTGCATAAACCTTGGTGTATCTCATAGTTCTTTCTTGTGGATAATGTATGGGTGTTGGGTCACCTGCTCATGGAGTGTTATGAGTTAAATATGAAAACTGTTGCTATAGCAACTCATGTAACCTATACACCCTGGAAACAATGTCCGGGCGAGTGACATTTGGAGTGTTTCTGGTTAGGGGCAACCATAAAAGTTGTATATGATTTTGGTGAACATTTCTATATTTTTTCTTGTTTAAGTGTGTGTAAGGGTTAAGTTTTGAGTGTTCTGGTGAGTGTTGATAGGTATGTTCCTTCGCACTGGGTTGTTTCATACAAGGGTATGACAAGTATTTTACCTTAATTCTAGGTCCCTAAATATACATTACTTGTCATTAAGGTTAACAGGAATACAGAGTTAGGTAGGCACTATCAATTATATGGAAGACAATCCCCAGCGGACATAGTTTAAGGTGGTATATAGCTTTAGTGGTACAAAAATCTGTGTAAACCTGGGAAATCCTATTGACATGACCTGGTCATTATGTGAAATGTCACTCGGACGGACATTTTTCTGTTTATGTACCATCTGGTCCCATAGGGTTTTATTCTTTTTCTTTTTCTCCCTAAATGATGGAGTTTAAAACTCTTCAGATATAAAATGGGCATATCCTGATCAATGCTTCTTCAAAATATGGTGACTATTGGTCAAATATTAACGGAGATATCAACGGTAATGTGAAAGCCTATAAACTAAGCATTGCTTCCCATAGACGCCTATTGTAAATATCTGAAGTCGTTTTAATTAATTCAGAACACATTGTCTCTCTTAAGTTATTCTAGTTCATATTTGCATGTGTATGCATAGATATGTGTAATTCAGAGCTTGGTTAAGGCTTGGTTTCATGGCAGATGACCATTATCAGACGAATAATATCAGTTAGATTAAATATTCATAATAATCATACTTCAAAGATCTATTTACTATTTAAAATATCAAATTCGGTCTAATAATTAATTAGATATGTAGCAAAATCAGCTGAATATGTCAATAGCCGAGTCTGTCCATCCCAGTAAAATAATCTTCTCAAAAGATACCAAAAGTAGATGGAAATTTTACATTACAAGATGGCGTGAGTGTCAAGGGGTGTCTTCTCCCCCCAGTGGGGACACTCATTTGAAAACACATACTCACTCACATAGTATATGAATAGAAAATCCTTGCTATAGCAAAATTATTTTGTTATAACATAAGTTTGTTATAATCAAGATTTGCATGTAAATGAAAAACTTTATGCAAATAGGCCTCTACACCACTCAGGTGTCAGTCGCCCGGACATTGACTCGCCCGAACATAAAAGATTTTCCTGCCTGCTGTTCTGTAGCATGGCCGAGAAGTAAATGCACTATATATTGGGCACTTAGGTAAAGGTGGGGGGTGAAGACCTAACATAGTTAGGATAGTTAAATACATCAATAATAGATACGATGGGCAATCTATCTTAATTCTGTGTCCGGACGAGAAATTAGGACATATTCCACAAAAAACACTCATAAAACCCTCAGGAAGAAGATTACAGAGGAATTCCAATTTTTTTCTCACTGCACATATATACTACCACCTAACTCTAATTCTTAAAGACACATTTGAACCCATAAGCATTATGGGTAATATGGGGGGTGCTAATATGATGCTCAAATCTCGCCCGGACATTTCTGTTTACAAAATTTGTATTACTTCAAAAACATTGAGAAAACACTCCACTGATGAGATATTTGTTTCAAATTGACCGGGAGGCATCGGACTATAGGAAGTAAATAGGGAATCACATATATCTAGTGCAATTTCTCAAGAATTTTATTATATGTGTCACTTTTATTCATTTTTTTGCAATTTCCGGGTCATTTTTAGCCTATTTTAGGCCCCTGGAACCTTAAATATGTATATTCGACCATCAAAACCTATATGTAACATCAAGAACTCATCGACCCCGATAATATAAGAAAAGAGAAATCATCAAAAAATGGATATCCTAAGAATGGGGGCCGGCGGAAGTCCAAAAATGCGAAAAGCTCACTTTCTGTGATTTATAACCTTAAGCAACTCTCTTATCAACCCACTTAACCTTTTATTCCTTCATTAGTTTTCAATATGCCTCCTTTCACATGTCCACCATTCCACATCTAGTAATCCAAAATCCTACTACTAATAGTCCCCAGACTATGCTGATAATGAAATGGAATACACTGGAGCAAACCACTTACATGCTGAAATACCTAATAAAGGAGTTCTTACAAGGTCGGCAACTAATAGATTCTTAACTACCTCACCTCAATGAGGTGCAACCATTACATTATTATAGAAGTGTCATTGTCGATAAGCTCCCCTTGTCTATTTCATGGGTTGGGTTAGTGTCCTTTCATCATTGTATATGGCAGGGTGACCACACTATGCCCATACTCATGGTTGTTGTTCTAGGATGATCTTCTGCGCTGGTTGGTGATTATCTCAATTTTCTGTAGAATGTCTCAATGGTCTTGCCCCAGTACTTGAGTAGATTCTGATTGAGATGTAAGCTGTCATGAAGGTCCTCGTAGTTGTCGATCATCTTGTTGTCTGTGTCGAACAACCATTCTTTTCAAATCCTCCTTTCACTGGTCCCCCAAGTTGTTCTCTGCTTTCCCGCCAGTGCCGTCTGCGACTTCGCTGGTTTCTGGCACCCTCACTTGACCAATTTCTTCCTGTTCTAGCAGATTGTCCATAACTTGCATCAATATCTGACCTAGTACGTTTCGGCCTATGGGCTGATAGCTTTTTTCGTGCTTCACCGAGAGTAATGCCTGCTCCCCACTTCTTATCCTTTGTAGCCTCTAGTAGTGTCTTAGGATATGACAACAGAAGTTTGTCCCTCATTTCAACATTTTGGCTGAATTTGGCCTTGACAATTTCTAACATCACATCCTCTTCCCCAACGATCCAATTTTGATTGACGTTGATGTTCGCAGAAATTCTTTTAATCACATAGGGATCCATTGTTTTTTTGATAATTGGCACCAGATCAGGTTCATTGCAACTCCTAGCTTTCATGGAGGCATAGGCCTGTTCTGCAGAACTGTACCGTTCACCTGTTGTCTTGAGTTGGCATGGGGCAAAGTTTGAGAAGGTTGACCTCTTACCTTGGAAGAATAATTTCTTATTGTCAGTATGTGTGTATGCTGCCTGGACGTCATAGTCCTTTGGGAGATCCACCATGTTATTGACATCATAGAGAATGCTCCCGATGACGGCCTTGTCGCCATTACTGACTAGGCGAGCTGTTTTCCCCATACTATTTGCTTTGTCTACTATTTGCCTAAGGTCAGCCCGCACTTCACTTGTGTAGGCTGTCAGGTCCTCTTTTATCCATGTATTCTTCGCACAAGGGTCTTTCTTTAGATTTTTCTTGTTCCCCAGAATCATCACCTTAGCCGCCTCATGAATGAAGGTTACTAGGATATCACGTGGGTTGCTATCTTTCATGAACCATCCTAACCATCGCGCAATATCAATCTCCTGAGGGGGGATTTTACAGCCTGTAGCTGCAAGTACGTCAAGCACTATGTCTTTCAGGTCTTCGTTCTTTTGTTCCATTATCCCAATAATGATAATGTTTTTGGCCTTCATCCCTCTTTTGAGATCCTCTATTTCTGATTTTAACGTCTTGGCCTCCGACGTCATTTTCCTCATGTCAGCTACACCTTTTTCTATGTCCATCCCAAGGTCCCGACCTGATTCCTCCTTCCCATCATGATGCTGATCTTTATCTGCATTAACATCTGCATTCAAATGTTCGACTGACTGTTGTAACTCATCAATTCGTTCCTTAAGTTGACTATTTTCTTTTTTCAGTTCATATAATTCCCCTTCGACTAATGTCATTTTCTTGTTTGTGGCAGCATGCTTCTCTCTTTCAGCAGCTAATCCTTCACGTAAGACATCAACTTCTTCTGAAATACTCGCTACAAGTTCCATTAGGCAAGGACGCTTGCTTCCTTTTTTTGAATTCTTTTTCTTATCTCTTTGACTCAGCGCAAAATCACCAATAGTTTTGTGAGTCGATCTGAGAACAGGGTAATCTTCATTGTCATGGCTGTGGTCGCTGTCCATCTTGAAAGCGGTTTTAGGTGCTTTTAGGTGCTGTTAGATCGTCCACTTTCTGTAGTTCCTATGTATGGTTTTTGGCTCAGGATGACATGGATGGTAACACAGATTTAGCCTGGCTGTTTTTTTTTCAGCCATCTTTGTTCAGTTTAACTTGCATCAATATCTGACCTAGTACGTTTCGACCTATGGGCTGATAGTTTTTTCGTGCTTCACCGAGAGTAATGCCTGCTCCCCACTTCTTATCCTTTGTAGCCTCTAGTAGTGTCTTAGGATATGACAATAGAAGTTTGTCCCTCATTTCAACATTTTGGCTGAATTTGGCCTTGACAATTTCTAACATCACATCCTCTTCCCCAACGATCCAATTTTGATTGACGTTGATGTTCGCAGAAATTCTTTTAATCACATAGGGATCCATTGTTTTTTTGATAATTGGCACCAGATCAGGTTCATTGCAACTCCTAGCTTTCATGGAGGCATAGGCCTGTTCTGCAGAACTGTACCGTTCACCTGTTATCTTGAGTTGGCATGGGGCAAAGTTTGAGAAGGTTGACCTCTTACCTTGGAAGAATAATTTCTTATTGTCAGTATGTGTGTATGCTGCCTGGACGTCATAGTCCTTTGGGAGATCCACCATGTTATTGACATCATAGAGAATGCTCCCGATGACGGCCTTGTCGCCATTACTGACTAGGCGAGCTGTTTTCCCCATACTATTTGTTTTGTCTACTATTTGCCGAAGGTCAGCCCGCACTTCACTTGTGTAGGCTGTCAGGTCCTCTTTTATCCATGTATTCTTCGCCTGAAGGAAGAATCTGGTCTAAGTCTCTTTTGTTGGTTGTAAACAATGTCCGTGTCTGAGGAACAACAAACATGTCCTCGCCAGAAACCAGCTGCGGGTTGCTCGCTGGTTGCTGGTGTGTGTCTAAACTACACATAACAGAGACCAGTGAAACTCTTCTGGTTTGATTCAATTTAGCTGGTAACTCAATAACACTATGAACGTCTGTGTACCTGGGAAGCTTGTTGTTTGCTGGTTTCTCCTGCCACCTTCAGGCTGGGCCTGTGCAGTGATCCCCGTCTGTCTTATCCACCTTGGTTTTGCAGTTCTTTGCTTTGTGGGTGCCTTTGCAAATCGCACACGCATGCTGGTGGTTACAGGCGGCAAAATCACAGTAGCCATAGTTATACTTGAAGCAAACATCGTCCGGACATTAGGAGATTAATCGTGTTTTTTACTCCTGATTTTTTGCTCGCCCCTTTCACACTAACGGTATTCTCCACAGTAAGGAAGGTGTACATGGATTCATGTTCTGCTGCTACATAATCCTGTAGACAACCATTCAGAATCATACCCGTAACTGAGTGCTCATAGCGATTCAATGCTTCACACGTAAATACATTGCCTAAACCTTTTAGGGAGATAAATTTCAAGTGCTTCAGATAACTCTCCGGGTTGATCGTATCTCTTGTCTGTTAGTAGGTGGAAGTCGGGCATTAGCCAGTGCCTTAACCTCTTCCTTTTAGATGTTTCTGATAAAAGATGAAGGTTGAACAACCAATCTTGGTCTTTATGGATACCTTGCGGTGGAGTGCCTTGCAAAATGATGCCCTCGAGTGCGTCTGCCCCCATGCCGAGTAAAGAGGTGGAGAGGCCTGCTGCATGCATGTCGTGGCCCTGTTGCTGCCCTGCAGTCATGGTTGAGTGGAGAGGGGGATCTGCATGCTGGTGCGCGTGCCGGCAGCCACCGGCTGCCGTCATGGCAGCCCTCTGCTGCAGTCGAGTGTTTGACATCTGGAGTGCCTGTAGTTCTATCTCAAGTTGCGCCACCTCTTCTTCCTCCTCGAGGTCTTGCTTTAGTTGTTTTGCCGCTTCGATTTGTTCCAATAGGAAAGCTTTCCTACTGGAGGTAGATTTACCTTTAGAAGTGACATTTGCTGAGTATTCGCAGTCCTTTGTTTCCAACGGGTCTGAGTCGTCCTCCGAGTCACCGGAAAATTGCTCATTTGGATTCTTACAGTATTTTCCAAATGGAGGAGCATGGCGATTCTGGCATGCTTTACAATTTTTCCAATTTTCCTTATTCTCAACGAGATCAGCGTTTTTTCCTCCTGTGGCCATAGGGAATATGGCTAACGAAACGAGGAAAAACAAAAAAGAACTCCAGTTCTGAGTATGGCGAGTCATGTTACTCTGTCCGATGTTGAGGAGTGACTGCCCTATGGTGTGCTGGCAGTACACCCTCACACATACCCGCAGTGACCCCTGGTGTACAAAAGGGGTCTGAGGTGAGACACGACCTCTAGGGATTAATACCCAAAACAACCTTAGTTATTTTAACCCATATACTAGGAGCAAATGGTATGTTTACCATTGATGAATGAGCGTGCAATTATACATGAATAACAATTAAAAGGTTTGGATGTTTGGATGGTGATCTTTGGTGTTGATATCTCGCCTGTTGATATCTCGTCTGCTGTGGTGTCTCTCATGGTGTTGTCTGCATGTGGAGGGGTGGAGTGTCGGGTTTTCCATCCTGGGTGGTCTCGTGGGTCTATCTCGGCTTTGTCAGTTGTCATGTGGTCGATTGTCCATTGGTGATGGTATGTAGGGTTCAAGATATAATTGTGAGTTCTTGATCTGTTCTATCTTTGTTCTTGGCAATGCTATTTTGACTTGTAGGTGTTGATTTGTCGATCAGTGTTAGAGGGCATTTCATAACGTTGATGATCCATCGCGTCTTCTTTACTGGGTTGGCAGGGAGGGTTCAGTTGGTATGTTTACGTTGAATTGGGTTGAATGGTTCTATCAGTTTGGTTCTTGATGTTGTGAGTTTTGCTCTCTCCACGGCTCTTCTGAATTTGTTGAATGATTTGTTTTCTTTGGCGTGTATTTCGTCCCTCGTTGTTTTGGTATTTGTGTGTTTCGTTGATACATTTTCGGTAGTTGGGTCAGTTGTTAGATCGATTGTTACTTGTCCCCATCATTGCCTTGCTATGGGCTGAAACGAAAGGGATTATTGGGATTGGACTGTTTCTTTCCCTACAGGGCTATTGCTGTTGAAACTTAATCTGGCGGTGGGGTTTTTTCTGGTATAAGTGGTGGTCAACTGTTGGTGACATTGGAGTTTAGAATTCGGTTAGTGGTGGCCCATAAATATATCGCTCCCAAAAAAATCTGAAAGTGGCATCTAAAGATTAGCCTTTTGTCAACACCAGAGGTATGCACTAAACATGATTTGCCACCCTTCGTGCGCCGGTCCTCCCCTCATTGCTGTCTGATTTGTTTGTCTTGGGACAGTTTATCTCCAACATTAATTTGGTTTTTTACATTCAATGCTTCCTTTGTCTAATATTGTGTTATAATCAGTCTCTCTCTAGGGAGTCCAGGCCAGAGGCGAGACTGCATCCAACAGGCTAGCCTAAGGAGCTGTTGTGTACCAAATGTCAATCTAAGTAGTTGCATGTTATGTACCACCTGTCAATCCTATCAAAGCGCCCTCTTACAACAAAGTAATTTTCCCGGTCTTATTAATTTTCCATAAATGTCTCGATTACGGAAACGATGTTATAACAAAGTATTTCTAAGCAAAGCTCTGATACTACTCAGATGTTTTACTAATAGTCCCTGGGCCAACACCCCAAATTTTCGTTTCCACTGCCCCCCCCCCCCCCCCCGGAAACATTTGTTTTATTGTTTTATCTTCTAGATCCATCCTTCTAGTTCACATTTCCACTTGTTGTCGCTCTGGCAAGTGGTCAGATTACCATGACAACAGCTGTTGAAGAGACCTACTGCCAAAAAGCCAGAACGCCTATAATTCTGAGTGCTGAAAATCATTACTTGGTTCTGTGTCGTGTTAAGTATTACAATGACTCAATAGATTAAACTTTGGTATTGGGCTCCATATTCTGGTGCTTTATGGACTCAGTACAGCAAACAGAATCAAATTATGTCTTCTCAGTGGCCTACAGTAGCCTTTTCCATGTGTACTATCAATATCCCCTATACACATCTGCAATTTTCCACATATTTGTTTCTTAAATAATTGAAAGACTACTTAACCTATTTATATGCAGTTATTGCTATCTGGACATATAGTGGCATCCCTTAGTAACATTTTGAGTTATTTTTAGTGTTTTGTGATATCAAGTTCAAGGTATATTACCAATTCTGCTACCCCTGCCACTCATGTTGTTTGACATATCTGACAGCCAGTACTAAAGACATATAGTATCTAAAGACTACAGAACCTATTTATATGCATTTTTTTGCCATGTTGGCATGTTCTGGCATCCCTTAGACACATTTTAAGCTATTGTTTAGTGTTCTGTGATCTTAGGATTCAGTTATATAACCAATGTTTCTATCCCTACTGCCACCGTCCTTTGAGATTTTCGACAGCCAGTTCCAATAATATAGTTCCTGAAGGCTATAAAAAAATTTCATATGCAGTTTTTTGCTATGTGAACATAGTGTGGCATCCCTTAAGAACATTTTGAGCTATTTTCAGTGTTTTGTGATATCAGGTTCCAGGTATATCACCAATTTTGCTACCCCTGTGGCAACTCTTGTCTGACATTTTTGACAGCCAGTTCTAAAGATATATAAGGTATCTAAGGAGTCTAAAAGCTTTTTATATGCAGTTTTCTTGCTATCTTGTCCCATTTCGCAATCCCTTAAGCTATTTTTCAGTGGTTTATGATCTTATAATCCAGGTATATAACTAATTTGACATCACAGCCACCACTCTTGTTAGATATTTTTGACTGCCAGTTTTAAAGATAAAGTACCTAAAGACTATAGAAGCTCTTTTTATGCAACCTTCTGCTATGTGTTCATGTACATGTAGTAGCATTTTTTTAAAAACATTTTGAGCTACTTTTTAGTGTTCTGTAGTTTCAGGGTCCATGTATATAACCAATTTTGCCACCCCTGCCACCACTCTTGATTGACATTTTCTATGGCCAGTTCTGCAGTTATAGCAAAGATGCCCTCGAAAACAAATAACCTTTAATGACTTATTTTCTCTCAAAGATATTTACGATGTACAAACCATAAGAGTCCTCCAAGATATTACACTATATTGAATATATGATACTTAGTATGTGGAATGAACAGTAAACATTATATAAGACTTCTCTTGTATCCAAGAAGTCATCCCTAATTATCGTTCATTATTACAACTTGCAGGGAGCACACAAGAAGTTACTTTGATTAATCTGTGCAAGTACATATATGTCTTCTGCTTGTTATATTAATTCTTTAATTAGCATTCAGCCTACCTAAATCCATAAATGCTGATAGAAGATTAACAAAGGTACCATTCAGAGAAAGGATTCCAATTCTCAATAGAGCACCATGAACACTATGTATTAGTCAAAGCAGGAGTAAAGTTGCAACCACTTTGAGTTTCATTTTACCTTTGAATAAGATTCTAAAGAGGCATCACAGAAATCTGAGGGATAAGTGCGTTGAAAGCCAAGTGAGCGTTGGTAAACGGCTGAGGTAGGCAACACGAGCAGGAACGCACTTTAACCATCATGGAGGTTTCCAAGGTGATTGAAGTAGGCAGTCCAGCCATGGCAAGCAATAGGACTATAGACGCAATTAAACATCAAAGGACTCATCAATGACATTTGTTTGAATAGAATAACTAAAGCCTATTGAAAAATTAGTTCATATATTCTAGGGGTAATAATCGATTATAATACAAAGTTACACTTATCACAGAGCTTCGATACGCCTGTATGTTACACAGGACTTAGTCTCAAGAGAATAAGCGCATATTAGGTAGTTGTACATGACTCGAGAAAAGGACACTATATGACAGGAAAGGTAAAGACGGGTCTTTAGTTGGGCGGGGCGCATCATTTTAAGTCAGGTATGCGGTCCTATTATATCAGTCTATATACGAGAAGTATTCTCACTTTTATATTTCATTCTTTTGCTTTTCTATCCCCTTCAGTTTTTAAGGAGTCGTAAGCCCCTGGGGCAAGTGCCAAAAACCCGTTCTCACAATGTGATCTCTCCATCTGTGAATTACTGGCATATGGGTATTTTTCAGAAGCTTTGAGCGTCCCAACACTGTAGGCGGAGGGCACGAGAAGCCGCTAAAATTGAATTGCTCCACCCGCATCCAATTGTCATAGGATTTGTGTAGCGGCAGGGTGTAGCTGTAATGCACTGTTACAGCTACCTCGCCTCACACTTTGTTCTAACTCCGTCCCTGAGATTATTCCATGCATATATTGACCAGGGTCCGTGCACGAGGGATAAGACACCGTAACTAAGGTAGTACATATGTATATTTGAGAGACTGAGCGGCAAGGCACTATAACTACTGTAATATATCATGTGGTGTGTTTACGTTACAGTGGGACAAGGGTGGGAGAATGTACACGGAAAATATCTTGTTTATGGGTGCAAAATTTACATCATGGAATGCCCGACTGCTCCGATACTATCGTATTCGTTGTATCACATTTCAGACACTCTCCTCTTTCATCTTTATAACGAGGTATACTGCCTCTGTAGAAGAAAATATCGCTGACAAATTCATGAAATCATCAATGTAGATAACAATACTCGTGTTAGCGTCCAGCTTCGACTAACGGCCGTTCCTTAGCGTAATAACTCCGCCTTTAGGACAAACATTATTTGATTCAATGTTTTCACATTCGGAGTGTAATCGCAAAACCACTGTAGGGACTGCAATCTCCTCTCGTCTTGACTAAGGTGTAGGGCTCTCATCCAAACAGAAAACATCATGGATAACTCTTATTCAACCAGAAACACCGATAGTCAAAAACAGCCTAATACTTACATGGTTCAAATGTCCTGGGCCCTGTTTTTCAGTCACGACATAATCGGCCAACGATTCCTTAAGACATATCTGCGATTGGAAGACTGTTTGGAAGACACAAAATGGCGGCTGTGCTATAGACACGGTCTCAGTGCGGCACGCTTGATCGCCGCTAAAAGTGTCTCAAGTATAAAACTGTCTCAGGCTCTATCAAAGCTCACTGTGTGTATATAGAGGATTTCCCGTGCTTCCCATACGAATCTAGGAATGAAATTTTAACACGAGTAAGGGAGACATATAACTTATAATCGTACCAAATATGAAGAAGATGGGCCACACCGTTTCGAAGATATCGGCGTTTGAACTTCGTCATAGCAAACGTCTGCTCTGGCAATTGCACCCTCCCACCTCCAGTGAACTCGAGGTCACTGCATAATTTAGAGTCACGTGAGCGTAGGGGTACACTGGCCACCAGAGCAGAGATTGCTATGACGAACTTCAAACGCCGATATCTTCTGAACGGTGCGGCCGATTTTCTTCATATTTGGTACGATTATAGGTTATATGTATACCTTACTCGTGTTAAATTTCATTGCTTAATTCCTAGGGGAAGTGAAGTTGCGCATTCTGTACGACATGTCCATAGATGTCTCAGGTCTAAGACACTTTGGAAGACATTTGGAACCACGTGACCCTAAAGATGTCTTATCTATAGTACACCTGACTGCAGCCTAAGTGCCCTTGAGGGACAATCGTTGGCCGATCCCCAAAGATGTCTTATCTATAGTACACTAACAGCTGTAAGATGTCTTACAAAGAGGATATCGTGACTAAAAAACAAGGCCCTGGTTATCAACAGGCCACTGGTTTCTTATTTTCAGTTAATCTAGTTTATACTATATATATGGATGCATATATAATCCAAACATAGGAATTATGTATAGGTTTATTGCCCTTTTAAACAGCAATAACTATAACCAAGGTTATCCAATAAATAGATCAGTTTTACTTGCTGCGTTCGGGAACGCCAAAGAATACATTTCTAAGCATATGCTTACTGAGTCTCAAAAGGGTCAGCCTCGCTTCCGGCTGGAAAGGGTATGTTGCCTGGTAATCATTGCCGCTACATGGTCTGTAGCGAAATACATTTTCCCCTAGCTGAAATGTCTAACACAACTGTAAGCGATGTATCTCCATGGGACATAGCTTTATGTAATGTATGACACCCTGTCCTCCCCCCCCCCCCATAATGCTAATTTTTTAAAGTTTTGAATATGTTGGTTTTCATCAGATATAAAAGGTGCATACACATAATTGCCAGCATTTCTCGCTTGGTTTTTACATAAAACACCCTATAAGGGCAAAGAAAATCGGGTCTAGCTAAAGCCTGACTGACTAATCTGTCATTTGTTCATATGCGATTGCCACTCTCATATCCATAACATAATATCCATTAAACAGTTCAGAAGGCTAGAGTACAAATAAAAGGAATAATAAAAGTTCATATTTGCAGAAAACAACTGGATCATCATTGATTATTACAATTCTTACATCGTAGTTTAGGGTTCAGTATGGTTATAGCTTACAGGGTGATGCCCAGTTACAAAAGTTCAAGAACCAGGGTAACTGTCAAGAGCCAATACAGGTATTTCCATGGTCTTCTTTAATGAGCAGGTCATTCTAATGTAACAATGGCTTTTTTTAAACAAGTTATCTTGAGGTGCTTTGAGTACCAAAAGGGTATTGTTCTTAAAGCAATTAGTTGATCGATTGAAATGGAGTGACAGCATTCTATACAAATGTATGCACATGACAAGACAATACTCAGACTGAGACAGAACACATAAAACACAAATTATAGCTTACAGTGCAGCATGACCCTGCTTCTTACAGGGCAGGTGTTAGAGAAATAGCTTTAAAAAAACTGAGTTATAAAGCCTTCCAGATTTTTTTCCAAGAACACAAACTTCCTCTTTGAGTTTTTCCATCGCACACACATATTCTTCAATCTGCATATTTTGTTTTAGTTCTTGTAAAAACAGGGTGATGTCAAACACATTATCATAGAAAAGCCTCCTGAGTACAAAGGCTTTGCCATACAGAAGAATGTAATTAATCAATTTCACCATATTCTTGTTAATTCCTGGGTCTATCAATCCAAAAACAATTTCCCTGGTCGTATCAGGAAAAAGATTCAAGGCATCATTCACTGCTGAAAGGGTTAAGCTGTCCTTGGTATTCTCCTCTGATAAAAAAATAGATACTGACTTCTTTGTATTGACTCTGATTTTGTATTGATTCATCTTAAACATTGAAATATGTTTTTTCTCTCTATTATGTATTTCCCTTTTCTAATTCTGTCTGGTGTTGATTTATTTTTCTATGTGCTAGCGAGTCATTTGCTGGTTAGTCTGACAAGGTATCCTTAATCAGAGACAGAGGAGGTCGACAGAGTCTTTGATGGTCGGTCAGGTTTCTTTATCTTATCTGGTTCATAAAAGGTCCGTGGTACAAGATCAGAGAGAGAGAGAGAGAGAGAGTAATATGCTGGAGTGTTCAAGAGAGAGTAATATGCTGGAGTGTTCATGTCGGTCCAAGACAAGGACTGGGATAAGCACAGCTCCAAAGTAATAGATCCATGAACGATAGCAGTTCGGATCAGTCACCCAACTGTAGGTTGTGAAATGCCGGGGAAAGGTCATAATAATTATTTTAAATATGAATAGCTACATGTATGTGTGTGTGTGTGTGTGAGTGTATAGGTGTGTGTGTGAGTGTATAGGTGTGTGTGTAGGTGTATGTAGGCATCATCTATTAATCCTGATGAGCCTTAAGTCTATAAGTATAGAATATCTAATGAAAGACTTATGGTTGTGGAAATTCGTACAGCTAATAACAACGTCCAAAGCGTTGCTCATGGAAGATATGCTCAAGAGAAGACACGTAGGCCTGCGGCCGATAGTTTGCACTTTAAGTCCAAGCAAAGCATTTTCAAACTAAATGCTATGACAGAGTTTCTTTTATGTGTCGTATGTGGCATGAAACCAACAAGTTTTAGTCATGGTCATTGTTCACCAACTCGTCTGAACACTATATGATATTCACTTGGCTTGGCTTGGCTCGTTCACATCACTCCGCATCACTTGGATCAAAACAAGTTGCTTTCTGTATTTATCTTACCCCTGTACACACTAAAAGAATGGACAGTATATCATATTGAATGGACAACAATTCTCGTAGGGGCATGGAGAATGAGTTCCCAATGTTAAGCGTATGGGACAAAAATACCGGGGTGAGATAAATAGTGGTATGGTATTACTGTATGGACACTTGTTAATGTCCTGAAGTGGGGGAGGGATGTTTGTGGTCTGTAGTTCTTACTCGATTCCGGCTAGTAAGAAGGTGAATGATTTAAAAGAACAGCCAAAATGTTCATAATTTTACATACACATGGAATAAAGATTTGTTTTAAAGGTAAGGGTTCATGAAATAGAAATAAATCTTAAATTTTTCTAGTCTTCATGATAACATCCAACACCATGTTAGAATCGCTAACAAAATATTTTGTATAACCACTCATAATATCAACCCATCATAAAAAAGAAATCGCTTAGGAATGGTACTCTGAATAGAAATTGCTGAAAAAAAGAGATAGCTTAGGCAATAGAATCCCAGAAAACACTCATTTATATCATCCTCTACACAGCTTCCTCAAACTTAAGTAGACAGTCACAAATCCTTTTTCTCTAGTCTGTGATTGTATTTTTGCAAACTGCTTATCAATTGTTAGTGAAACTTCTTTTTAATCTGTAGTTGTCAATAGTGTATTGTTGATGTCAAGGATATACTGCCGAGTCGATCAGAGAGACAGTAAATCTGGAACAGCATTGATTAAAATAATTATACAGACAGACGTGATTCCCTACAATGAAGACGCTTAATTAGAAGCCGCCGCCAGGACCATCTGAGTGCTGCCGGAGGGGTGAGTGTGAGGGGTAGATCTTTAATCACCACATCCAGCAGTCAAGACCCAAGTCTCAATGAGTGGCATGGTCTCACTTTATCAGACATATGTTATGGTAGAGGGATTGAGACTGGGAACGGAATCATCGTAAAACTGGATGAGTTTTAATCTAGGACACCGTATGACCGGAGTTTGGCATAGTGAATTCATGAGGCGAAGCAGAGTAAAGTCCAGAGCCAAAACTCCAGGAGTGGCATACGTTGGCCAAGATTAAAACGAATCAGGTTTTGATTTTATCCTACCCCATCCCCTCGATTTTGGAATATTATGTGATAACTGACTGCTACATGTACGCCGCCACGTAAATGCATGTATCCGATGTACATAGACATGTATTTATATGTATACGTCCACTTCTCACGCCAGCGTATGCATCATATACAAATCTGGTTTTCCATGTATACGGAAGCATAATGGCTGTATTTGACGCAAAGCGTATATATGGAGAGAAAGAAACAGATTCTATGCCTTACTTATTGACATTATTGTAATTATTTGAAGGTATATGATAATAAAAAAACCGTACACCTGTGTTTGAATTATTATTTTACCTCACCCCTGTCCTCCAGCCATTTAAAATGAGGTCTAGACCGAGTTTTGAATGGCTTGGGACAGGAATACAGTTTTCTCATAGATATACGAACACAATCTACCTGTCTAAGTGTCTCTGGGCATGGAAAATACTTGGTATACATGGCAAACAGATGAACCTTTGCCTTCAGCACCAGTTCATCTGTTCAATTTTATGGAAAATAAGTATAGATATGCGACTTTCATTATTTTTTCATAATAACCTATTGTGTCACACTTCATTTCAGACAAAAAGCAGGTTTATATATCAATTTCTCACATCCTGAGGACCAAAAAATGTTCCAAAATTATGATGTAATTCACAGTGCGAAAGACCCTGATTTATATATGCATACGCATGATTTTGTATAAAAAGGCCTGAAAGTTATATTATCCTACCCCTAATAAAAAACGCCATAGGTTTAACATTGACTCAATGTATTTGACGGAGCGTTGAATAAAGTGTTATTTATGCACCGAGGTGAATAAAAAAACGGACCATGCTACTTACACGATAATTACAAAGTTTTGTCTGCATATCGGTGAGATGGGGTAGGATAAATACGAAACCAAACTCGAGTTAGCCTTCTCAATGTTTATACCACTCTGGTCAGGTCTGCTACTCACTACACTCGGCTAATGCCTCGTGTAGTAATACACAACCTGCCCATCGTGGTATAAACATTGACAAGGCTAACTCTCGTTTGGTTTCTACTAAGTATATTTCATTATTAAAACTCTGCCTGAGATCTAAATTGATACACTGATTGAATCGTGAGGCAATCGTGACCATAGTTTATGAGAAGTATGTCATAGACCATCATGGTAGGTGGGGGTTGGCCTTAAGTCAGTCCTTTTTTCATTGTGTATATATGCTTCTTTCATTGATGTATATACAAGTGTCCATGTTGCAGTCATAAATATTTCATATACGCCAACACATTCTATACACAGCATGAACATTTCAGTTTATATATATTCAATTTAAGCGTAATATATATTTTTGCTCGGGTATAAATAAGGTTTTCCTATTTTGGTGACATCATATATACACCAGATTCTGTTGTATTTACGCCACTGTTCAATAATTCTGACCTATTCATCTCGGGAACACCACTGTTGTTTTTTTCTATTTGCTATTAGTCATTAAGTCCTTGGTATGTATCGAAAATTCAATGTTATATTATTAATTTTGATCATAAAGTCATTCTAAAACCCTATGGATTATATTTATTTTTATTACATATAATAAACCCAGCATTCTTTTGCGTTATTTACCGTTTTTGAAATAGATTTTATTTTCAAAACACCACTCTTCAGTAGGGTTCTGGATGTCTCTCTTTATAAGGAAACTGTGGTTATAGACATTGGGTAAGGCTTGAGCTCGGGGTCAGGGTTGGGGTCAGAGTCAGAGTCGGAATCAGAATCAGAATCGTGAGCGAGGACTTCTGTGTTGGTGCAGGCAGACAGTGAGTGTAGGGAGTCGGGTAGTGGGCCCTAATGTTAACATACCACTGAGATCACCACAACCTCTACCAACACAACTGGTGGGAGAAAGTGCGGAGGGGGAGCGCATGGGGGGAGCGGCAGGGGTTGCGGTGTGGATAGGGATGAGTGGTCACAAATTGAAAGTGGGAGAGAGGGTGGCAGGGCAGGGCAGTTGGGTGGCAAACCTTTTTTTCTTTTTAATCAGAATACATATACGCTAAGCCTGATATGTATACGATCGGCATATACATGTTACACTCAAAGTTTTTCTTCTCAGATACGCTCGGCGGCAAATACAGCCATTTCGCATCCATATACATGGAAAAACAGTATTGTATATGCCACATATGCTGGCGTGAAATATGGATGTATACATATGAAAATATTTCAATTTAGATCAGATACATGCATTTACGCGGTGGCGTATATATATGAAAAAAGTGGGGGGTTTTATGCAGTGATTGATGTGTTTGTGGATTTCCAGAAGGCCTGGTACTGCTTCATCTTCTTCTTCACCTAAATCAAAATCAATCTTTTAGAAGGAGGTCTTATCTAGTGAGGGTATGACTTGTCAGTTGTGGTCTCAGATATGGGATCCCTCCTAATGTCAGGCCCGTCTTCAGACTCACGTACCTTTCGAAGATAATATGTTTAGTTTAGCACAAGTTAGGCAAATGAAGGGCTCACTCTGAAAATCTGAACCAATCAGAATTGAAAATAGGGGGCGTTCTGTGTGTCATTGTAAATAAGAACATCAAGTATAATGTAAACGCCTTGAGGCAATATAACAGTAGCACCAAAGATCTAGAATGACAATCCCTTTTGATGAAAAAACTAAACGACAAAGACTTTGTATTTTTAATGTATATAGACCTGGAAGAGGTGACCCACAAAAATGCCTTGACCGCTTATTATACTCTATCCAGGAAATAAGAGATTCTTATAATTGTGAATTGGTAATAATGGGAGATGTCAACGTCAACATTTTGAACCATAATGATGACAACATTACAGGAATTGTAGTTATGTGAACATCCCTTAATCTTGAACAACACATAAAAGATGTCACTAGTTTTTCTGATAACAGTTCAATACTAGACCTGATTTTTACTGACATCCATCACTTATGAAAAGCAGGAGTGCTGGAAATATCACTCACTAACTATCAGTGCATTTTTTGTATCAAAAAGAAAATTAGTACACCTAACAAAATGAAGAAAATTACAAGCTGAACCTACCAAAGATATGACTCAGGCAAGTTCAGCTTAGAAATCAAAAACTGGGAGGACTATTTTATGCTTACATCCATAGAAGGAATATGGGATTATGTTTTTATCAAAATTAAACAAGAGAGGTATTAGAACTGATTAATGCAAAGAATGAACTCTAAACTAATTTGTTAGTAGGCCTGTAGAGTGGATCAGAGCCAGAGAAAGAAGGAAAAGTACGCTACCAGCCCAATAAATTATCCAGACAGAATCTTATAACAAACTAGATAAATAAGGCTAAAGGAAACCACATGAAACTCTGGAGATCAGTTAGATGTATTTTATAACCACAACCACTGAAAATCAAATTTACTTATCTGATAATGATGGCACTGTATTGCAAGAAACCGATATCCTGGACTATATAAACAACTTCTTTTCTGGTATAGGAAAAACCCTCTCTGAGTCTATGTTCACACCTTTCATTCAGCATGATACTAGGTATATTCATCAAATGAGTAGATTTATTACAACGCCTGAAGAAGTTCTACGAATTACAAAACAAATCAATATAAACAAAGAATCGATAATAGAAGGAGTCAACTCGATAGTATTAAAAGATGCATTTATGGCAGTAGCTATATTATTGCTGATTTAATGAATGCATCCTTTATGCTACACACTATCTCACAGTCCTGGAAAGAGACTTGTGTGATGCCTATTCCAACATGGGGGGTACAGTTCAGCAGTATCGAATCTTAGACAATCATGCTAGAACCCCACATAGAGAAGGTTACAATAGCCATTTTGGGGGATTTAAAAAAAGCATTTGATAACGTAAATCACACTATCACCATATATCAACGACATTTCCAAAGCCATTGGAGACTCTAAAATCTGCTTATATGTGGATGACACAGTACTGTATAACTTGGGTTCGGATTTGAAAGCACTACAGACTAACCTTCCATTATCTGTGGATAAACTAGTTGTATGGTGCAAGCAAAATAAACTCTCTGCTAATTCATCCAAAATGATAGAAGGGATAAAAATACCCTCCAAGTAAACTATAATGGACATCCTCTACTATCTGTATTTGATTATAGATATCTGGGGGTGATACTTAATTCAACGCTGAAATAACATTCACATATAAACAATATTGTCAAGAACGTATGTATCAGCTGACATAAATGTGCCCCTATCTCGATGTGGAGAGCACCTTGAAGGTATACAAAACGCCAATATTGCCCTATTTCGACTTTGACAATGTATTGTTTATGTCAGCAAGTCCATACTACTTGAGTCAACTCCAGATATCTGCTTAAAAGTCCATGTTTATACCCTGGTAAGAATATGACATAATGTGCCTAGAATCCCATATCTTAACGAAAGAATGTACAGTAACTTGCTAAATCCAATGCTTAAATGATCAAATACGAGAGCCTAGACTGCACCGCTATTACATATTCTTAGACAGAACTGTCAAGCCTATGAAAAATTTGTACTGCACTTTGGAGCAACAAAATGGAATGCCCTAAATGCTAGCATAATGGAGGTAGATGACTACATAGCTTTTAAATCTTATAGGACTGCTAGACTGTTGGACAGTATCCCAAACAGAATTGTATTTTGAATCTTTCCCGCAGTCTACAAAATATTCTAAACCTAAGGCCCTGATTAAGTGCCTACACTTGTTGTCACTATATGTCCTTCAGTATATTGCGATTCTTTCATTGTTTTAGCGGACACTTATGAAGTGTGGGATTACACAGCGAGCTCGAGAATGTTGTATACACTAAGATGTATCAAGGGAGTGGGGTAGGGTATGAAAATCAGATCATTGCAGATCTGATATCCGCCCCAATTTCCCTGCTGCTATTTGTACTGCTTGATGTGTAGATACTGTCTTTTCTCACATACTTGTAACTTAGCCAGCTGAATACCTGTACATCTGTGCACAAGTTTATTCATCTTAACCTGTTGATATTGATGCATCAGAGAAACATATGTTCTGAAAAAAAGTAGAATGGTTTGAGTAGCATGAAAGCACATTAGCTGCATACTGCCCTCCTATTGCTTACTGAGATACATAGTTAGCAGCTGAGTCACCATTCTAATGTGAACCGGGGATATAGCACACCACTGTGATAGGGACTACAACAAAGGTATATTGAGCTTCAACAAAAGTCCCCCTAAATTTAGAAACCTCGATAGAATCTGAATCTCTTGGGATTCTGTACCTCAAGAAGAGAATCTATAGGCGAGTTAGGCCGGGTGGGGAGGGGTGGATTGAGACTCCACCATTCAGTAAAGGAGATATGGTACAGAATCTCAGGGGAATGTATTTCAATACAAAGAACGCAGGAGGTACATGTATGAATTCAGCCTTAAAAAGACCACAGACTTATTCATGATGGGATATAGATGGTTTATTGCCTATTTTCAAATGAAATAACTCATATATTGTGATAAGAAACAAAATATAGATGACAACCTTTCGGTATTCTGTTCTCTTTTATTACTGTATCTTTTGTCACTATGATAAGATGATTTCTAATTACGTCATTTTGTTATTGGTGCACGTTTCATTGTGTTACATGCGTTCCTCCCCTCATCCTTTGCATGCCTCTTCTCTCTACCCCTCTCATTACTTACCTCTTTCCATATCACCTTATATTCTACCCCTAATAAAAAAAACGCCATAGACTTAAGATTGGCAAATTTTATGTGGCAGGCCATGACATAAAGTGTTTTTATGCCACTAGAGTGATAGAAAAAAAGACCAATCAGAGACCAGATGTTAGCTTAGTGGCTTGCTCCGACAATAACAAGTACCTGGTAGCAAACGGATATCCGGCACTCATTTAAGGTTGGTCGTTGAGTCGATATTTCTATTTTAGTAATCCAAAAGCGCAGAGATGGGGTAATTATCTCTCCCTCTTTATGCCTCTATCTCCTCCTCTCTGGGCCTTTTTCTCTGTCCTTATTCATCCAATCATTCTTTGTATCTTTCTCTATCTCCCTCTCTCTGTGCTACTATACCTTCTTCCGTCCCCTGCCTCGCTCCTTCCCCTTTTCTCGTTTCCCCTACCTCTATATCCCTTTTTCTTAGTCTCTTCACTTTCTTCTCATTATTTCCCGATTGCTCTGTTTCTATCTGTGTCTCGCCCACTCAATCTTCTCGATCCCTTTCTCTCTGTGTCTCGTTCTCTGTTTCCCTCTCAGCATGACTTTGGAATTGACCGATTTTGATAAAACATATCACATGCAAAAAGCAATTGCTTTAGACATGAGATAATTACCGCTGTTGCTAGGGAACTAACACTTCATCAAACCTGGTAGATACTGTTTTATCAGAGTCGTAATGAAACAATGAAAAGGAAAAAACTGTTTGGAGATTATTAGATTACACTGCAGCCCTCTCACAAGGGGTTCGATCCATAAATATCGAACAGGACGGAAATGACATTAACTCTTACAATGTTGAGGTAATTTATCACAATAGATAAAAGATAATTGGTAGTACTTGTGTATATTAGAAGTGGTATTAGCATATTACTGTTTATGAAAAACGTAGTTTTATTATCTAGTCCATGTTTATTACATATCTTTGTCATTTAAATGGAACTGCTCCAGAGCTGTGGTTAATGACAGTAAATGTGATACATTTGGTTCACAGTCTCGATCGTTCCAGGTTTCTATCATGGGACTGATACATCGTTATGATACAATATGAATAGAGAAGACCTCGTTGGTCTTGATAAATGATCTCTTATCAGCTGAGGCAGGGCTACACTGTTATAGCCGATGCATATCAGAGGCATTTTGTGTCGATAGCCTGTTTGAAGTTGATATAGGATCCTGTAAGGGCAATAAGAATTCCTACTATCATATTTTTAATGCAACATTGAGACAAGCTCTTTCTTCTATTCAGGAATTGTCTGTAGATAGTTACATAAATCAAGTACTTTCCATGACATAATTCTGTATAATATTTTGTTGATTTACATATTTATCATCCACCTAATACAAAGTGTCCATAGAAAGCCCATGGGCAGCATGTATCTACATAACCGGAGCATACAGATGTGTTGTATACTCCAGGCTGCAAAAGCTGGCGCATCTGGGAAAATAATGCATATGAAAAAATAGTGCATACCTATATGAACTTATATTGGTATGCCACTTGACAGTAAATAGGTGGATGGTAAATGCAATATAGACTGGTTTCAGATAAAAGCAGTTGTATACTCATCGGAGTTGTCTCTTTGCAATATCCTTGCATGTGATCAAATATTTATATGCATACAGCCACCTGTATCTGAAACCAGTCCATATCGTGTATGCATCTTGATGCTCTAACTGTAAAAGTAGTTCATTCACAGAGCGAAAATCCCTAATTTACATATGTATACGTATGTACATATATCTTATCTTCGCATATATATTTTTTTTCGGATGTAAATAGATTATTCTTTCAAAACACCACTCTTTTGTGTGTCGGCAGAGTAATCCCTCCACACACACACTGGGGGAAGTCACATGAAAATGACGTGCAATATGGACGTATTCATTTAAAAACAAATGAGTACATTGTATATGTACGTGTATGCGGTGGCATACATATGAAATATCTCGTTTTTTTCGCGCAGTGTACAGCTCAGATGAGTGGTCAGACATTGAAGGGGGGAGACAGGGTGGCGGGGCAGGGTGAGCGGGTGGCGAACCTTTTTTTTTATCAGTATTCATATATATGCGAATTGTAGATGATTTGTGTATGACTGGCATATACATGTCGTGTACAATATATTTTTCCTCATATACGCTTTGTGGCAAATACAGCCATTACACTTCCATATACACGTATTTACACGGTGTCATATATATGAAATATCTGTTTTCGCGCACATTCTAGGAGCGATGTGGGATGACGTACGATCGGCTTTAGAAACCTTTTATCCTGTTTTGGAAGAGAGGAGCACACCACGTACCAATAGGGATAAATTTTACAAACAATGCCACAGGGCATTTTTCTGAGCAAAATTCTGATAAGATTTTATACTCGAACACAATTTCTTTGTGTAAATTGTAGGGTTCCATTTCCCTGAGGTATGTTTTTTTCCTGCAATTGTTGGCGACATATACCCCTAAAAAGGAACAGATTCTCATGCGATTTTGAACCCTGTAAGATACATGAATCCGAACCTGTGAATTCCACTTTATTCATATTAGGTTTATCTATAATATAAGATTTCTTGGATAAACAAGAACTGTAATTGCTGTTATGGGACTAGATATACCTTGCCTTCTGTAAAATCTTATTGTATAATCACAGGTTTAGGCTGAGGTATTTATCATCACAACGAGAATCTATGAGATTAGCACGACAGGCAGGGAGTGAAACATGGGGACATAAACCATCGTAACCACGTCTTGGTCGCGTGTCCGGTATCAGGGGACCACTGCATCAGTCCATAGTGTCAGTAGACATACCGAGATGCAAAAATCCCAGACTTTGAGATGATCCTTGGTGTCGTTATTCAAGCTTGAAGAAACAAAAAAATCAAAGATTCATCTGCCTTATAAATAGTTCAGTAACCTATTAGGACGCGACAAAGAATGGAATTCTGAGGCTTACCTACCGCTTCTCATAGGCGTTTGGAAACATGACTTTTGTATACCACTATCCTTGTAATGAGTTGAATGATTAGATGTATAAAGAATATTGTAGTCGCCAAATAAGGGCATTCTGGTTTAGAAACAAGTCAGACACCTAATGCTGTCCCTGGTATCACTCTTCTTCTTCCAAAAAGACCCATCATCGTCTTTGACATGCCAATCTGATGTAAACCTCGTGCTTCCACTAGGTTGGCTTATATTCAAGGTGTTCAATTACCCAGCAACAGCCGTGGTCTCATACCTGAGTAATAGATGAGGGTGTTAGGAAACAGAAGTGTGGCATGGCCACTGCACGAAACTAATCATACGGACGCGTCTTGGCTGTATTTCACACCAGACGTATGCGAGAGGAAATATCCTCTGTGTGACATATATACGCCGGGCGTATATATGTACCGATAAAAAATGAAAAAGGTCTGTTTGTGTTGGTAGATACGTGGTTTCAGTGGTGCAGGAGTGAGTGTATGGAGCGGGAGCGGGAGCGGGGGCCGGGCGGCCGGGTCAGTGAGGGAGGCGGCCGCATTCACACCTGTGTAGGGAGGTGCAGTGGGCATTACGTGACTTGGATCGCGATATTAATACCATACGTTGCAGAAATATTTATAATTATGATAACACTGTAACTGCCATTTAAAATGTATTAATCTATCAAAATATGTTTGATATTCATATTATAGATAGACAATGATGGTAAAATGACATCTAGTTATACATGTATGTATGGATTAGAGCAATAGTACACATTGATATAAACATCACACCAGGATTAAGTTAATTTATCAGCAATTAAAGGTTTTAGTGTATAGCCCTTTTGGTATGTGTAAGTGGGTATATGAAGAGACAATGAATACATCTAGACACTTTCAGAGAAAAGCCTGGAATCGCTTTGGTACATATAGTCACGTCACCAAGCGCGGGAGAAAAGGTTTAGGCAAATGTTTGCCTATTCCTCTGAGTGAGGAGAAAGCAGTCGGCAGAATTATAATCAAATTTCAATTAATCTACAACGTGAGGTAACGTAAAGATAATGATTGATGGAATGGCCAAGCGTTCTTTCACGGACTGGCTAGGGCCTAACCTTTGATTCATTAGTAGGAAAAATATCATATTTGAATTTATATGATTCTGCAATATGTAGTAAATGAACTCATAAAAAAGTGAATGAAGTTCTATTCAACTCATCACTGGGCTTTTAAACGTGGTAAGCTCGGGAAGATGCGACTACAGGTATTTTTACATCATAATATTACTTATTACGAATTTAAATATCTACTGTGCATAAGGTCAACCTTTAATAGTTAATAGATCCGCTACAGTATATATTTTGCTACTCGAAACAAGTGTAAATGATGAGCTCGATAATATGAACATGATATGACAAGGACATCTTTACACACCCATCGGTATGAAATGAGCGGCAGTTTCATAACCCCAGTTTTTCGCGTACCTCCTTTTCCAGAGCCCCCTTCCTATGCTACCATATACCTCCCATGTTGATTTATCTGCTAGCGCCAGGGGGCAGTGTATTATGCGAGATGTTGTATTGGCGGCCATGTTGGGCTAATACCCCGTTCACTGACATTCATCAGGGTTGACGCTCACCCCATCCAGAACCATGTCGGTCTCACACCCGGTCGACCAGACATTTATCCACTCCCCTCCCCTCATAGCCCTGTCTATATTTCTACATCCATCCTGTATGCGGCTAGCTACAGGCACACTCATATCCGAAGGTTTTAATGCCACCTCGATTTTCGGTCTCATGCATTATGCAAGTGGCTGTCCTCTGCTGGAGTTTCTCTTGTTCCGTATTATAGATTTCGTATTATGAATTTAGACCATCTCATTGAAATATCAAGTCTAATAAGCATATATATTTCTAAAGCTGATCTGTTGTTAAACACCACTCCGTTTGGAAAGTGAGCATCTGATATTATTCTATGCTGTTATATTAAAGTGCATGATATATCAGCATCAATAACTATATACACCTATGCCCCCTGAGTGGACATTTGTCGGTGCCGTTTGCTTCTCACTATGTACAGAAATCGCCTGCGACCTTCAAATCAAACACGATTAATCTTTTCCTCACCATTCCGTACCCCAGTTGCAGAGTTCGGTGTACGCGCACACATTGGCACGTTCCTTGCGACTTTTATATATGTTCTAACAGAGGAGCTAGCCAATAGGGGAAGGGTATGCGACCACGTGACGAAGGTTCCGCAATACACAAGCATTATTTTTGCATTTTGGTATTAACTTCTTGTCGCACATACACGTTCGTAACAACACATCCTTTCACCCCTACACCTTGTCACCCAGAAACCTTGTCATCCAAAGGCCATAACACCATACACCCTGTTACCAACCATCTCATTTGCCATTTAAAGCCAATACCCACTGAACGATTTCGTTTCCACCGATTAACTCCCTGAATCGTCAGGGTTATTTAACTTGTCTCAGGCAAATATGTGCATCGCCTCGACTATTCCCACAACGTTTATGGCAGCCGTTAGCATGAGTTAATCGTAAGCAAATTCTGTCCACACTGGACGACGGACTGCGTAAATTGTGAGCGATTTAGGGCCACCGATAAAGGAACAAGTAATAAATCTCAGTATATGGGAGTTAAATCGGTGAGTTGGCCTCAGTCTGTGTGTGGCATGGGCATTTCTGTTCACCCAGCGACTAATTAAGGGCCATAATTGGTAGGAACCAGGGGGGTATTTCTTAAACTCCGTTGTCGGCGACAACGGGAAGGAACACGTTCCTTAATTTATCGGTCCCGATTTCGGAACATTGGACTGCAATTTGTCGGCGACAAAGGTACATCGCCAGGGGGGGGGTTTCCAAATTTTAGGCAAATTAGTGTAGGGGGGTGTCACATTGGCAGACACATTTTCTAGGCCTCGCCTGAGCTTACGATTGTTCTTTCATGTTCCGAAATCGTACAGTGTGTATTGGCTTTCAATCTCGAAAGTAGCGTCAAAAGGTAAATAAATAATATAACACGTTCTTATTACACAAATTTTAAGATGAAAAAAGAGCTGCTAGGAGAGTTCTTTTATAATGAAAGCAAGTATAAGCAGGTGAAGAGATTTGTTGAGTGACTTTATTATTATTATTACTGTTGTTGTTGTTGTTGTTGGATAAGGTTCGCCATAGAGCACGATAGGTCGCACAACGTAAAGATGTGAAGGACCCCGACTCTCTTCATGTTCATTTGGGAACCAGGATAACAATGACTTAAGCCCATAAGGCAGTTACATCTACCACTAATTCTGATCGATCAGATCAACGATAATATTCGGGAATGATAATTTCGCTGTCTTATACTCTCATATATTTTTCCCGATCACAATGAAAAGTTCAATAACGTCTCTTCTATTTAAGATATCGGAAAACTATTTTCAAATTATAACCGCCATCGTCTCCCCTACGAATCGGTGTATAACCCGTATATCAAACGGGGGGATATAACACATTATCGGTTTTTAAACGGCCTACTTAGACCCGACCCGATTATAATCGGGTCTGTGAAGTACGGACAGGGACATAAAGTTCATAGATTCTTATAGGCCCGACGTATATATCTGTCGGGCAAAGGTGTGATCCGGAAGAATCGGCGTGTCGATGTCTTATTGGCTTTAGGAGGCACTGATCGTTCATTCAATTTATATTACTCAACCTCTAATCATATCAAATTTCCTCTCATTCTATGTACATGTATTTCTGTTCTTCTTGCCATCATTGGACTCAAGGATAGTTGGTCGGGAAGAAAGCTATTGTAAGCTTTAAGCTGCGATGTTTCTGAATCACAAGCAAAGGTTTTACTTGTGTTGTATCATGGTATCTATTCTGGACTCAAACTCGTTTTACTGGCATTGATTTTTAGACTAAACATCACAGTCTTACAATAATGCACACAAATTACATGCGCATGCGAAATAACGCATAGGAGACCGGCATACTGGAATTGAGGCATTATATGTATCCGCCATCTTGGGGCTGATGAGAGTTTACCCTGGCGTCTGAGCGGCCATGATGGATGTTGTCACGGCGGGGTTACATTGGGAGCCTCGATCTGGCCAGTGTTGACATTAGGAGAAGACGTCATTCTCTCTGTGTAGACCAGCTGGCACGGGTACCAGTCGACCAACGTTCTCAGCAGCAATAACCATCTAAAGACGGGGCACCATTCTGGAAAGCACTCACCAGATGAAGACTAAGATGGGCCGAGAGACAACTATTATCCCTAGTTCAATTTAGAAATGTCTTTATAAATGTTAGTGTTCTGAGGTGGAAGTAAAGTATGAGAGTATACTGTCCAAATCTATTATTCGGTACAAAACAGCAATCCCGTCTTTCTGGATATAAAATCGAAAATAGATGATGGATTCGAATATCTGGAGTATCAAATCAAAACCAACATAAGCCGCAGGTGATACGAATGGCCACGGACTACCCCATCCCTCCATAAAGGGTTAGTCCTGGCGTTATCAAGGCGTTTTGCGGTGGTGGTAAGTGCCCCTGTCCAAACAACCTGGGCAAAGAAAAGAGTATCAGTTTCAAGGCACTTTCAGTCTGATTTTAATGAGTAGACAGAGACTGTCAAAGGGCAACGCCATCAGCGATTCTGGTCATGTCCAAAGGTCACGCTCAGCTACCAAATGGGTATACGGATCTCGGTAAGGCTGAATACACTGTAAATCATAACTGGGGGATGAGTGTGTATCCAACTCTCCCTCTGTATGTGTTTGATTATTGTCTTGTGATTTCATCCATAGAATCAGAAGATATCCGTGATATCATGATACGAAATGAACATTATTAGGCCCGGTTTATAGGAACAGTACGCAGACTTTTTCCACTCTCATATTAATTTTTTTATTCCAGTAAAACAAACCAGTTCTGCATCAGAACAGTTCTTCTCATACTGAAGTATCAAATACATCAATTTCGATGGATATCGATGTGATTTTATGACCTGGTGTTGTGTCTGCTGAAACACAAATGTCTCATACAATGAATGTAGGACTTACTCTACAGCAAGTGAACGCACTCGATTTAGGGCAGCAACTTTGCAATTGATACATGAACTCAAGATGATAAAGTATAGAACGAAAAGCAAATGGGATGTTCATCATTGATGAGTGAGCGTGGAAAATAGATATAACAATGAAAAAGGTTCGGTTTACGTTCATTCTATGGGGCAATTTCCATATAATGACTAACACAAAGCACTGGTATGGACATAAAATTTATTGAGTATAGTAGAAATGCGAGATACCTTTTAGAGGTCCATAATAACATAACATTCGAGATAAAAGATAGTTCAGGAGCTATTGAGGAGTGGGGGTGGTCACGTGACCGGGACACGTGACAGGAAGCAGGTGAGTGAGTCCCTAGCAATCAGGAATGAGTCCCTGACGACCGTGCTCTGTTTCACAATAAAGTCAACCCTTCAGTTAGCCCCAATGCTGCAAAAACTATCCCTTCATTATCTATGTGATAATGACTAAAGACGGACCCGGGGAATGGATATGAAATTTTATTGAATATCCACAAGTAGAAAAATTGTTGAAATATATGACGCATTGAGTCATTCACACCTCTACTAAGAGGTCATTTGAAGTCGGTGATAGGGCGAATTTTTCCTTTTTCCGAACCTACCCCATAGCATACACACAATCTGGAACCTGATCTACCTTAGTATCCTTTTCCTCGTGCAATTCAATGTGAATTGTATCCTCCATTTTCGGTTTGAACTCTGAACAGTAAACGCTATCATAATTCTTACAATGATAATTATCACTAAAATCATCATCTATGATAGAGACCTTTTTTACTCCGCCTAGGATATAATAAGCCCTTTCATCTACCACTTTATCCTACCCCTAATATAAAATCCCATAGGCTTAATATTGGGTTTCCGTATGCCACGCTGACTGGCATACGGAGTTTTATATGCCACTCGTGGCATACAGCATTGTTATCACGTAATATTCCAAAATCGAGGAGATAGGGTAGGATAAAATCAAAACCTGATTCGTTTTAATCTTGGCCACCGTATTCCATGACTGGAGTTTGGCAAAGTGACTTCATGAGGCGAAGCCGAGTGAAGTCCGGAGCCAAAACTCCAGTCGTGGAACACGGTGGACAAGATTAAACCTCATCCAGTTTTACGATAGTACCATTCACTACACTGTCAGCATTACCAGCTATAGTATATACACCAAAACACTCTTCCCGACATGAGTGATAACCAGGAAGTTCCCATTTGCGCGGTTGACAAATCCCCCAAATACCTGAACTTCCACAGTGCTATCTCCAAATACCATCAGAACAATTCTTTATCCTACCCCTAATACAAAATCCCATAGGTTTAACATTGAGTTTACGTATACTCCGATATGTCACATACAGAGTAAAATACGTTCCTAGTAGCATACAAGACATTGGACACGTGACCAGAGAATTGACCAATCAGTGACCAGAAATTTAGTTGCTATGAAAATATTTCCGCTTGTGCTCAAAGCCCCCATTTAAATGTTGATAACATGGTACAAGATATTACAAGCGATTTAAAGCTTATATAAAGCAATTAATCTCTGTTAATTAATTCAAAAGAATAGGCCCCGCCCTCCACATGGCTGAGCATGTGCAGAACGGGACCACCTAGGGCATTTATTCACTGGGAGTAGCGTGGGGTGCTGTCAGGCCTTGTGTACATGTACCCTGGACAACTTTGAGGCAATGGTCATTTATAGGAGCTCTGCTCCAATGATAAAGCATGGGAGTAGTGTTAGGGCATCGTTACCTGCGCCGACTGTCAGACTGGAGCTATAAAACCGACAGCTAGAGAGCTGAGGGCAGTCAGTCATGCCTGACACTCAGCAGTGTACACACAGCCGTGATTACCGACCATGACAAGCACTATAGGCAGTACAATGACCACAACCAGAACATATGGTAACTAATACAATATATGCTCAATATCTATGTATATCTGTGTACCTGTATCTGTGTATCTATATTTACTCAGGATAATCTCACTGTATTTTGAACATTTGTAATGAATATGCAAGGCCAGGTGAGAGAAAGTTAGCAGGGCAGTGAGCCATGACATGGGGGTCAAGGCTGGACTGGTCCTGTAAGGGTTATTTGTAAACATGATATTTGTTGGAGGGAGGGAAGTTATCTATATAACTCTGTGTATCATGTGTCTCTCTATATATATCTGTATGTGTATCTGTGTATCTTTGTCTGTGTATCTGTGTAATAACTGCACTCTGTAGGGATTCATGTAATATAAGATCTACCCTCCATACTTCACCTGTAGCTCCCACCCTGTGGACTGACCACCATGCCCCTGCATGTGGCTCCTATATACCCCCACACAGCGCAGACTGCGACGTGGGGACGGGGTGAGCGGTCAGGGGCAGGTGCACAACACACCGGCCGCCCTCTCACACAGTGAGAGGGCGGCGTTATATTTTTAAAAATTATCATTAAGAATAGTTCCCGTATTTCAGCTTTAAGAGGCCAGACCCATCCCGAACGCCATTAACATATTAAGAAAAAGAACTCACTAAAGTAAATAGAGTTATAATTGCCCACCAATGCTGTATATATACTTAATGATCGCCTCCATCTTCGTGTAGCCTTCAGTGAATGTCACATTAATATCTAAAATTAGAACATCCGTGAATACCAGGCAATAGTGATTGCTCACACACTTCCCTTTAGAATTCTCTTTTGAGACTTATATGTCAGTTAGAATGATATATGAACTAAATCATACTTAAATCTCAGGAGGATAGGCTGCTGCGTTCCGCTGTTATCGATGCTGGCTTTTTATCTTGTTGATATAGCATTGTCGAAATAACAGATGACAGGATGAGAACCAGTAGGGCTGGCTTCGAGTTCAAATCTATTTGATAGTGTGGTTATTATCAATACCAACCCGAATAGTCCATATAGATCAGTGTGCTTGTCTCCTTCCAGTGATAGTACGGTTATCAGATCTGTGTTGCAGTTTGAAGTGAATAGCCCAGCATGTATGCAAAGCTTCATGTTGCGAGCCTCCAAGTTGTCACCGGCAAGGATGACGTCAGCTTGTGGCCCGCTTACGAGTAGCAATGGAACGCATCTAGCGACGACGAAATACAGCCTGGACAACGGTTTTAATGATCATATTAATCTTTTGTATGTTGATATTTAACTGATTCTGACATTTCCACACTTTTAAACATAAAGGTTTGATTAGCTGTAGTGAAAAAATCGCGAACTATATCCTCTCCTAGAGCAGACCAAAGCACTGCCGTGTAGGTAGATCACATAGTGGTGAAGTGCGAGAACCATGACTACCTCCGACAATAACAAGTAACAAATAGGCCTAGATTTCCAGCATGCATTTAAGGTTGGTCGATAAGTTTTCTTTAGTAATGTAAAAGCATAGAGAGGGGTAGGATAAAATCAAAACCGGCTTCGTTTTAATCTTGGCTCCGGTATACGACTCCTGGGCCCTGTTTTTTAGTCAGGATTATCTTAGGCTAAGACCGTCTTAAGACAAAAGTGTGCTATAGACAAGATATCTTAGAGGATCTTTGATATATCTTGGGCTGAGACGACTTAGGGGCGTCATAGCTGTCTTTTAGTCAAGATTATCTTGAGATATCTTAGCTCAAATTTGCTCCAAAACGGTCTCAGCCCAAGACAAGGTTGGAGGTGTCCTAGAGGTGTCTTAGAGGTATCTTATGGCCATGTGACCACATGAGAACAAGAAAACAAGATGCTCCTGTCACTCAACAGTCCTCTGTAATCAGTCCGCACTCACCAGTCCGCACTCACCAGTCCGCACTCAACACTCCACACCTGCACCGAACCCACACCACACCAACAACCACCCCTGCACCCACCGCCACACCCATCCCCACACCCACACCTACAACCACACCCACAACTACACCCACATCCACAACCACACCCACCCCTGCACCAACCCCCACACCCATCGCCACACCCACACCCACAACCACACCCACATCCACACCCACACCCATCCCCACACCCACAACCACACCCACACCCACAACCACAACCACAACCACAACCACACCCACACCTACAACCACACCCACACCCACAACCACAACCACACCCACACCCACACCCACACCCACACCCAAAACCACACCCACAACCACACCCACACCCTCAACCACAACTACACCCACAAACACAAACACACCCACACCCACAACTACAACCACAACCACATCTACAGCCAAAACCACACCCACAACCACACCTACACCCACAACCACACCCACACCCACACCCACACCCACACCCACAACCACAACCACACCCACACCCACAACCACACCCATAGCCACACCCACAACCACAAACACAACCACACCCACACCCACAACTACAACCACATCTACAGCCAAAACCACACCCACAACCACACCCACACCCACAATCACAACCACAACCAGAGCCACAACCACAACCACAACCACATCTACACCCACAAACACAACCACATCTACAGCCAAAACCACAGCCAAAACCACAACCACGACCACACCCACAACCACACCACAACAAAATTCTTTTCACCTTTTCTAGGTGAAAGTGTTGTGCTAGCACCGGGGTTTGAACACCCTACCTCCAGCACAATTGCCCGATGCCTTACCTATGTCTCCACAGAGTTGGGTGATGCAATACACTCCTGAGACCCCAATATAACTTGATATGACTGTACCAGTGCTGGAGCTGGTATCCGGCTAGAGTAGAATTATAGAATCTATGATAGTTCTATATTTGTCTCAAGATCTACCGTGGCGCACCAAGACCTTGTCTATAGGACAGCGGCCATCTTTTGTCTTGAAAAAATGTCTTAGATTCTCTAGGATATCTTCGCAGATCTCAGCCCAAGACTGTCTTGACTAAAAAACAGGGCCCTGGAGTTTTGCCTCCGGATTTCACTCAACTTTGCCTCGTGAAATCACCACGCCAAACTCCAGTCGTCGCATATGGGAGCCAAGATTAAAACTCATGCGGTTTTACGATACTATTACTAAATCCTCACCACATTCAGTAAAAATAATACCAGTGTCAACACTAGCCCTTCAACCCGCAAAACCTGCCCATGATGGCCATCTCTCCCCACCGTCATCGGACTGACACATAGAATGTATGGTCGAACCTCGTCTCGTTCTCGCCATGGTATCCTTCACCCTGTCTTTGTCTACCGTTGCAATACAACTGACATCTTTAGTAAAACTACCTAGAACATGATTATTTTCATTGAGAAACAATTATTGCAATTATTTTCAGGAATGATGGAATCTGTGGCTTGGCACAAAACAACCTCTGGGCTGGAAACAATTTGTGGTCCTAACGTGGAATAAACCGCGCTCATGAGAGACTTAGTAGAGATACATTCGCCATTTGAGTCATCGTTCCATAGTCTTGTTAGGCTAGACCGGAAACTAGCCTTATCCTCTTTCTGTCCTATTTCGGGCAGCTCTGGGAAGAATAAGCCGCATTACATAGACAATAATCGATGGTTTTGTGGACAGGCGGTCGTAAACCACGAGAGGTTGACGCGTAGTAATGCACGAGCGCTAGCGAGTGTATTACGAGGTCAACCGCGAGTGGTTTACAGAGCCGCCTGTCCATAAAATCATCGTTTGTTGCATTTATTATCCACCTTTTCAAATAAATTGAACCCAGTAATTAGCATTTTAAAGGGTATAACAATAGGGACTATTTCTTAACATTAAGAACTCGTACTCCACGGCCGTGAGATTCGTGTACCCAATACTCAATGGCTAATTTGGTGATTCATTTTATCAATAAATCAGAGTGTGATAAAATCAGAAACCCACTCGATGAAAATAACTTGGTCTGTACACCACCTCGTTTGACCACAGAGTAATTCACTCAGCTTCTCTTCGTGAATTACTCTGCAGTCAAACTCGGTGGAGTACGGACCAAGCTATTTCCATCTCGTGGGTTTCCTTCTAATTATACCATGGTTTTGAGGCCGTATACCACAGGTCTGAATCCGTATACCACAGTTATGGTATCTGACAGGTTTTATACAATGGGTAGTGGTTTACTGAGTCCCCATACATTTTCAATGGGGACTTTGTATACGATGGATAATAAACTGGGAACATTCATGTTTGTAGACACAATTACTATAAGAACACCCTTCCTTCGCATTGTACTTCCAACAAATCACGTGTCGATTTGAAGCTATGCATAGCGAGTTCAATCGAGATTGGAAGTGAAAAGATTTTCTAAAGTGTATAGTGTGGCGGCTAGAAGTATAATGACTGCCTACGCCTGAGGCGTATCCATGTACACTGTTCACTGCACAAAACCCCCACTTATTTTATATATATACGCCACCCTGTAATTGCATGTATCCGCTGTACATTGGCAATTTTATATATATGTGGCAGTGTATGTGGCATATGCAATACAGTTTTTGTGTGTATACGGAAACGTAATGGCTGTATTTGCCGCCAAGAGAAATATACTGCGCGCAATATATATATGCCAGTCTTATATATGTTATATACATATGTATATAGATTTTTAAAAAATGAAAAAGGTTTACCCGGCCTTCATAGGTGATGTTGAAATTCGTTTCCATTCTGAGAAGTAAACATTTTTCAAGTAACAGTCCCTGGTAGGGCACGAGATAGGGGCCTGATCCAGCCATCAGGGTTCAGGTGGCAGTGCGAGAACAGCGCATTATACCAGTTTATACCTCACTAACCCCAATCACAGTCACCTCCATCACCACCCTCCCCGTAAACCACGGAGCAATCCGGTCGGTTTCAAGACCGAGTCAGGATTGTGGCGCACTGCTTGGAGACCAGCCACACATCACGAAGATGTGCATTGCAGTGGGATTTGAGTCCCGGACAAGCAGCAATTTCCTTCCCTTGCCCTCATTATTAGGATAAATACATATTTATCTGCGGGGTCGTATTCTTCGAGTAGTTGAAATGCAGAAATATCCGAAAGAATGCGATGATGTTCGAAGCATCAACTACGAGGAGGGAATTCGATCATGGCAGATGAATATCATGGTATTGTGTTCATTATTCAAAATCGCAAATTTAAGTATCAAGGGAAGACAAAATGTCCTTCGATCTTCTTATGCACTATTTTGCACGATAGAGACCTTTCCCGTAATTTCCTTGACTGTCGGTATTATCTTCGGTAACGATCTCGAGACTTTATACCTTTACTAGCGACTTCGTCGAGTCCGAGTACGAAAAATATAGAAAAATAAAATAATGAACTACCGTTACTCGGCGTTAGCAGGGTTCGAACGCCCACCGACCGCGTCCCAAGTCGGAGGCCCTGCCGACTGCTCCACAAAGACAGATGCAAGACAGGGCCAAATACTTAAGCTGTTGGTGGGTGGGGGGAATCAGCGGAGTTTTGAAAGGGCTACCAGCGAAAGTTGAGATCTCATTGGTTTCTCACGAGAAAAGAAGATAAGAAAATTACAATACTAAACTTTGATTTCAGCATGGCTTGAAATGAATCATAAGAGAAAAAGTATAAAAGAAGAACAGGTTCGAGTTTTTCCCTACACGAGAATCTCACTCCCGTGGGGCTTCAATCTCCAACCCTAGATCGGGTTCACTATGTCTCTATGTATGGGAGCAACTTCAAGCGGATTCGACGGAATTCTACCCTTTTAAATATAGTAGGAAATAATTGTTGGTGAATACATACAGTAATCTTTATCATTTTTGGTTTTATCTCATTAGTACGTGTCTACTATTCAAACTAAACGTCACGTGCCTGATATAATGAAATCACACCACCATAGGACAGCGACATCTAGTGGGTCAAGATTCAGGACACATTGCACATCGATCACAGTTTGGGCGCAGCTATTGGTCTCGAACAACACTCCAATAGCTGTCCGAGACTGAGTGATTCGCTAGCGCAGGGAGAGGGATGAAGTGAGTGTGTTAAGGTAAGCTGGGTAAGGGATTGTGCCCAGCTGAACACAGGTTGAACACAGCCTGTGTGCAGCGAATCTAGATCTGCCAAGTGTGGTATAGGAAGGAGTTCAGGAATGAGAGGGTAGTCGAAATACGACTCATTTCGGCATTGAAGCCATGAAAGTCAAGAGAGATCAGAATAGAATGCTCATGTGTAGCTAACCTTAAAACCCAAAGCCATTTGTCCTTTTTTCGACTACTGTATGGAAGAACGCCAACTGTATTTGTGATTATTGTATGTCGCTAAACCTTACTCAATAAAAAAAGAAAATTGTATAGAGTGAAAGAACGATATACGATGATGAGGAAGGTGTAAACAGTGATGTCACAAAACAAATTTGACCTATTATCTTTTATTTCGAAGGTGCAAATTGCTGTCACCCTATTACATGTTTCATGTAAAAGTAATATTCTATTACATTCTGCTTTCTCTCTTCTTTCTGAATTACACTGTTAGGCCTGGCGTCCACCTACTACGATAGAAGTTTAGACCTACCGATATGGTACCGATAAAAAAGCAAATATCGGAGACATATCGGGAAGGTGCAAAATCTTAGACATGTGTCTGGACATGCCAATCCACCACGCATTGTATGGGGTTTTTATCGGTGTCTAATCGCAGAAACGTGGTCAACTGCCCCGATATTAGGGGACCTTACGACGCAATTTAGATTTTTTAGCGTGAGGTGTATCGTAGACCATATCGGTGCCATATCGTAGTAGGTGGACGCCGGACCTTAAGATGATGTCATATATCAGCCAGTAGAGTACTAATCTACAAAAGTGGAATGTTTCTCTCCGAAAATGAAGTGTCGGAAGTGGTGAAGAGCCCCCTGTCGCTTATAGGAACCTGCAAATTCTCAAACCCGGCCATGGTCCGCAAAGTCATTCTCAAATGTTTATCAAGAAGAGCCCCTCAGGAAGGTGCAAAATTGTGAACAAATGTTTGGTCTGGGTCCTCGTTCGCCATCGAGTTTGGAGTGCGCAGTAATATAGAGAGACATAGTGAGTGTGACTGAATGGAATCTGTTCAGAGATATTTTTGTCAGAAATACTCACCAAATTCGATGAATGAGGTGAGTATTTTTTACCAAAATGTTGAGGAACAGATGAAAATCAGTCACACTCACTATGTCTCTTTATTACCATACCGAAAATCATTGAAAACGCCATTTTACAAATCAGTGTTACATGGTGTCACCCTACAGTAAGGCACCATGAATGCCCGAACATTCACCTTGATGAATAGTTCACTGGTGATCCGCTTAGTGGCGCCCCCGCGATGACGTCAGAACGTTGTCATAGAGAGTAAAAGCAGGGGTTGTAGCTGAGATTCGCATCACAAACGCTCCGAAAGTTCGGCTGGGAGAGTGAACTAGCAGGTGAAGTTACTGTTGCTAAGTAACATCATGACGTCAGAACGTCGTTATGGAGAGTGATGGTTGGGGTTGTAGAGATTAAAGCAAGCGCAAGCGCCATGAAGATCTGCTGGGAGAGTGAGCAGTAGTAATGACGTCATATAGTAACTTTTGCTCCGAATTCAAGTGTACGGGCAGGTTGTTTTTCGTATATTCTAAGGTGATAATGTCCTCATTGGGTATGTATTTGCTATGGTTATTACTTGTTTGTTTATTTCACATTGGTTTCGGGTGCATGTGTAATGCTGGGCTATTTTACTATGCACATAATCTTCCGAATAGGGGAAACGTCCGCCATTTTGTTTGTTTATCTTTTTGCTCCTAATGTCAACAAGTCACGTGGTACGGTGGGTAGTATTAATATTTTTACGCCACGGTGCCGCCGAACGGAATTTTTTTTTGCTATTCCTTATAAATGAGACATTCGTGCACCGCTATATAGTAATATGAACGAGGCAATAGCCGAGTGATTATTCTGAAGCACTCCAAACTCAGACCAAGCATGAAAATGTTTCTGATTTTATCTAAGCCTGGAAATATTTATCTGTTTATCACCCGTTGAGAATGAGTTCCCGTACTCACAAGCCTGTTGAGTTCCTAATGTTAAGCCTATGGACGTTTATTCTAGGCAAAGATAAATGCCACTTCCCCACGCATCGGAATGGATTGACCAGTGAAAAAAGATCTTCGTGGGCCCGATATACCCCAGGATAAAACCAGGGTATAAGTGCATATCTTTAAGTGTTATCTACATTTTTAGATATACGATACACTACAATTCAGGAATTATTATATACCTGTGGCAGTATATCCTACACATACGGCCCGGTCCTACCCATGTCGTATTTATATCCGTACGACACCTAGGTGACGTACGGGGTATGTATATATAGCGTATGGGGCATGTACGGCGGCGAAATCCAAAAACTCCCCCAGAAGCAAGGTTAAAAATTGGATATTTTAAGGTATATAATAATAAAGAAACAGGCTTACTGTCTCTGTACGGATAAAATACTTGGTAAAATCGGCGATCAGATGATCCTTTGCCTTCGGCATCGGTTCATCTGATCGCCGATTTTACCGCGTATATTATTCGTACGGAGACAGTAAGCCTGTTTCTCTATAATATCGTATCGATAATATTTCCCAGGACACATAGCATAACAATGTATTTATTTTTCAGGCACTGATCATGAAAGCTCTTTTCCAAGTCAAACTAAGAAAGTACACAGCTATCATATCCCAAAATTTCATAATTTTCTGATCGGCATCTCACAGGTGAGACTGGTTTTCCTGCCATGTTTAAATGTCATAGAGACCCTACGATACAGGGGTTCGTTTAACATCGAAAGAGCCATACTTTGCCTGGACGATACTACATAGTGGCCTTACCCACCAGTCCTCCCTCATCAGTCCTCACTCACCAGTACTCACTCACTAGTTCTCACTCACCAGAGGTCGGGTTCTGATATACAGTCTCTAAGGCTCTTTTAAACGGTACATGCACGGGTGTCGTGTTCTCCTCAGCATATTTGTTACTTCAGAATATTGGGGCTATTCTCAGTCATTTTGGCCACAATTTACACGGACTAAACAAACCGATGTCTGCACATAACGCCCCTGCCACACACAGTCAGTGGAATAAAACTGCATTTAATGTATGCCCAGAAAATAGTCCCGTATAATCTTACCCCGGCGGATATATTCTAGACAGAGCCATATACATGTATATAAGAAACTTTTATATTAGACTCTTGTCCTTCAACGCCAAGCTGTCCTGTGGGATATGACGCTGAGTAGAAAATGTGGTCAAATGAATTATTCTAATAACACGGGTGTAGAATAGAATGCTTACTTACTTACGAGGTGGGATAAAACCAGATCTAACCTCTTCACCTTATTTTCCCACCTTTTGAAATAGCTTGTCTTGGCGATGAAACCTAATATTCAACGTCACAATTTTCTTTTCACAAGAAATGTTATCTTTGTTTCACCGGTTATTTTAAATCGTGATGAGTGCAATATGACAATCTGGAGGGATTGTAATAAATATGTTTAGTTAGTGAGAGTATTGTCTGCTTATTCTGGGGTAATTTATGATGACAACTACAGATTTTAGGTCACATTAATACTGACAGATTCTCTGTCATGCTCCCCATTGTCAGATAATATGGATAATACAATTGCCCCGATATTTAGAATGACGATATTACCCAATAAAGAATTATCCTAAAATACGTTCAAGAGCCCCAGGAAACTATAATTACTATAATTAAGAGGTCGCCGAGAAATAAAAAGGATGTTTCAGATCCTTAGTGTTTAGTGTAACATTTCTGAAGTTAGTTTTAGAGCTTGTTTATATATCATGTAATTATATCAAAAGAAAAGATAGACCAACATATATTTATCTACAACTATTGATAACATCTGCTGTATTGATAATATATTTTTCGTTTTTTTTTCAGGTAAGTTTCACATTCTGAGAAAGACATCTTTAAGTATGTGAGTATAGTTTCATATTAACTGCACCGCGGTTTGTAAGCAAACCACTGGGCAATATACCCTCAATAATGTCCACTGATGAGAGCAAGTGTAATCGTTCAAATCTGAATTTTTATTAACTATTTGGTATCAGAATTTAAGGCGCTCCAACGTCTCATAATGTGTAAATCATGGAGCGTTATATATACAACATAGGAACAACGTCTTGACATATGATCAATGCTTGTAGATAGAGTGCGGTCACATGAATGGGGTTACATTCGTTCACGGATCGCGTATTACTCTTTGTATACTCTGCCTGGTTGAGCGGGGTTATATCATGGCTGTCCATCAAGTAAGCCGGGATGAACCCATGCCCCTGTGTGCATCGTTTTAAAGCCTTTTATGCAAAAATGGTATATTCCACCGAGGTTGAATATAATTTCATTGCGTAATGCGGCACCACCTGACGACTATCTAGCTCATCGATGAAATGTTTTTAATTACATTTAATAGGTGGCACAAGTAAATTTCAAACGAATACTCAGTCGGTGACCACCTCCGTTTCTGCATGTATCAAGAGACAAGATCAAATCCCCAAAGGATTCCATGACCAGGGCAGCAATACAGTATTGCAACCAATGATGTATCACGAACGTAATTACAAAAAGCACAAATATAGCAGAGCAAGACGCGAGATGAAGTGAGAGATGAAAGGAGATCCTACATACTATCACTGTACATACTAAAAGCAGAAAATTGAATTATATCCTTTTAAAGGTGAAGAAATAGCATTATCACATTAGTGCCCCATTGTACAAAATCATATCGACTTCTAAAGCAGTCCTCATTTTTCTCGTCACCAATGAAACGTAGTCAGTGTCATATAAATGCTTTCCCATTAGTGGCGGCAAGGTACAGCTCATTTGTGACCGGTGATTCATAACGGAAGGGTGATCTGACGCACGCGCTGCTGTTGTAATGGGCAATATGCGGGTACATGCAATACATTGGTATATAACTGAACATGTAGCCTAAATCTCCGCCTATACATTTTGATGTCTTAACATGCATTATTCGTTAGAGCGTATATCCCATTTCTGCAAATGCGCATCCAATTCGGCATTAGAATTTGTATAGTATTTTTTTTTTATAATTTGAGCAGCGCTCTCTTTTATTCATAAACAGAAGTCCATTACAAGGTTTGTTCTCTCTGTGTAAAGCTACTATAATCCAAACAGATTCACATGTGCTCGCTCCCACGAAGACAATAGTATATCCGTCTAGCCACATGTGCACCAGCCAACATCGCACAATTACCTCTGAAAGAAAATGATAACACCTGAGTAATCTCTGTACCTTATAATCAATTGTGAAGAACCTCATCCTTTAAAACCAGCTGTAGTTTGTCTGGCGGCTCGAAACAATTTTTGTGGGGAAAACCTGGTTCCCTTCTGCTGCATTACAGGTAGACATTAAATTACAAGACATAGCACTGGACGTATAACAGGACAAGAACTTAGATCGTAAAGTATGATAAGCACCGGAAGACTCCCCTTACCCTTTCCCCCCCACCTCTGTTCTTCTCCCCTCTCCCCTCTCAAGCATATTTTATTCTAACAAATTCCATCATTGCACACATCGCTGCTTCATCAATACCATCATCAATATACTCATCGCTGTCATACCCTTTAAAGAGACCCTACATAATCCTTCCGCTTAAACTGACTTAAGCGTTTGTAAGCCTTGATCTCTAGTTCCGTACAGATGAATAAGGTCTTATTCTTAGATCAAGGGTAAGTTTGTATAGTATTGACGATATCCTGAATTATATTGGTGTATATTTACGCTTGTTATACTATGCGACCTACTTGTCACCCGTATGATTCCCACTGAGCTCCTGAGGGAACCATTACCACGTCCACTGGGCTTGCTGTTTGGCAGCAAGCGTCGAGGACCCTGTGAAGAGAATTACCATGGCTGCATTTCACTGGTGGGAGCTACCTCCCCTGGCTTTTACACTTAATGACAGAGACTTTAATATTACATGAAACTCGGGCTTAATCACATTTGGCGCTCAGTCTGGTTCCCTGTACACTGCATGGTGGAAGTACGGTAGATGAGCCAAGTAGAATTAACATCTAATGAACCAAAGTATAACAACTTCTTGATGAAATGTGACTTGATTTTCCTCTAGACTTCATGGCGGTAAACTGATATCAAATGTAGGTCAAATATCCTATGTTTAGTATTGTTTTATTACGAACGGTAATGGTGCTAAAAATGTAAAATCATATATGTGCATATATATGTATATGCTCTCTAACATCAACATTTACGTATACATATGTTTATACATATTATTATACATGTATATTTATGTATATTTATTTAGGAATACAAAAGACACAACTCTCTAATGCTTTGCCCAATACACCCGATGGCCAAAATGGCTGCCCTTGGATTAATTTACTAACATAAATAAAAACATTGTATAAAGGAGAAAAATATACAAAGTGAAATGTTGAAACCAATATACGGGCAGACGGATACCTGAGATACCTGAAATATAGTAGACTGATGCTAAGACCACCCATATTTCTGCAGGAGAATAAAAGACAACTTTCTACTGCTTTGTCCAATATACTCAATGGCCAAATGTTTGACCGCGCCAAGCCAATTCATACACAACATTCCAAAGACTTGGGAATCAAGTAGTCCATTTTCAATTTACTCTCCAGTTTCTCTGATAAATACAACAAAGCACTTCACGAGCGCCAATTACTAATACGCCTGATTTCCTGAAGAGGAATCCCGGTGCTTGACAGGTAAGTTGCTCTTCAACAACGGAGGCTGTGAAGGGAATAGCGACCTCGCAAGCCCACCTTGAAACATTCTTTCGTCAACTGCAGTAGCAAGAGGTTGTATGGGTATGGAACCCCAGACGAAGAATTCAGAGATACCAGATTCAACAACTCATTATGAAAAGGAGTATATATCTAGCATGCAGTAGAGTCCAAACACGAATAGGGCACAAGTCCGTATCAGCCCTGACCACCGGTACTTCTAAAACACATTCTCTGTACTGTTTAGTTTTAGATGAGTGTATACACAACAAGAAGTCGTAACACTGGCGTCAGAACGTAACGCAAAATGATTAGAGTCCGTTCAAAATACTTCACCCACTGACACCTCTTTGTCTTCCAAGTATTTCTACCCCAACCCGCTATTTCTAACGCCAGGCAATTAGTCTGTAACTACTGCACCACCCCTGAAAAAAGAACAGGGATAATCGTAGGGTTAATGGAAGCAGTTGCTAATTATCAAAATTCAGTTGAGAAAGAGCATCGGCAAAAATTTGATCAATAGTAGAAATGTAGTGCGGAACAATCCTGAAATCATGAACTGATCAAATCTATTTGAACTGCAGCCCGTATGTAGCATACTCAATACGTGAGGGTTATCTGAAAATATGTGTACAGTTTTGTTGGCGAAAACATACTTCCAAGGACCTAAGCCACAATTCCATGACTGCCATAACACAGTCATAATCTTCAAATACCGGGCTACTCTCTGTATGACAGCAGACTGGTCGATTATTAGACAAACTACCAAAACAAAAATCGTTTTAAATGAATGCACTAAAACCATAAGTAGATGAGTCAGTACACAAGTATACACAACTCTATTGCCAAACGTTAAGCGATTTACCATTAAACATCGCAATAAATGAATTCCACCAGTTGAGGTCTGTATACACCTCTTCTAATATTTTAAATCTACGAACTGGTCTATTAGCTTTAAGTAATTCTCAAACTTACAAACTTTGTAGGTAATTCCTGCCACCAAAAACTAAAATGGCACAAATGGGCCAAATAGCTCAAAACTCTTTCAAAGGCCTTAAAACTAACCCAGTTAGCCTTTAACAAGCTCTGTACCTCCATTCTGGCCCTATCCAATTTCCCTTCCCGGAAGGACAACTCCATCGCATAAGTATTGATATCAATATCCAAAATGTCACCTGTTGACCAGGAGACAATAACTCACCAAACCCCCAAAAGGTCAGTATTTCTATCAGTTTATCAGGAGCCATATTACAATCTTGTTCCTCAACACCACAAACAAATCATCAAGGTAGTTAACATACTTGGTAACCCCACAAAAATTCAGATATTCCACCACTAAATTTGAACAGCAAGTAAATATGTAGGGGCTACTCCTAGCCCCGAAACATATTTGACGATCACAAAACACAGTTGTAGTTCCATCTGCAAACTCCCACTCAAACCCCTGGTGTTTCTATGACAAGGATTAATGTGGACAGCCCTATAGGCACTCCTTATGTCCACTAATGTGGCATTTATAACCATCTCGTGTGATCATCTAGGCTGCTATATCCACAGATTAACAGAAGCAAGGTGCCACTGAATCCATATTATTATTAATGCTCATGCCTAAAGGTCATTTACAGACTAATCCTTTTTAAGCACCACACCTAATGAATGAACACAAACTCTCGGTATTATGATTCCTGCTTAGAAAAATCACAGTTTGTACATTGGATAACGGAGGACCATCCACTATATTGAATCCATGAAAAATGCCATCAAGGACAAAAGATGCATTGTGTGATGGATCACCCAAAGCTGAATAAGCAGCTGCAAATCTACATGGTCTTAAAGTGGTTTTCATGCTGTTGAGAAAGTAAAAACAAGAACAAGTGCTCCTCCTGCATTGATCAAACACCGGAATATGGACTCTGCCCCTAACCTTTACACAAAATAGGTAATCCCTTACTTAGTAATGCTTGTACCAAAATTCGAATTGCACACAAAAAACAGTTCTACATGGTCAAAGTGATTAAAACATGTATAAAAATCACTGAATACAACTTTTGCTTCCACTCCAGCTAGGCCACAACTTTTCAGTTCAACACAATTCACCCAGTGCACCTGGTCCTACTCGTAGAATAGAATCAATACAGATCTTATCAAGGTTGATCCCACTAACATCACAAACACTAGTTGACGGATTTAAACCATCTGGGTCCGGCAGCCTGTCACCTGAAGGAACCCTGACCATAACTGACCTTTTTCATCGTCTTTTACCTTTCCCAGAGCTCTTGTCAATAAACTGGTATATAAACGTCTCCAACCGCTCCATACGTGAACATAGATGAGAACGCAGCTACCATTTCATCTCTCAGCCCAAGTCCAGATCCATTATGGCCACTGGCACAGTGAGAGGGCGAAGTCAGAGTTTTTGATACAACATCCGAGTCATCCTTGTCCATCTTAACCCATTCACACCTCATTCAGGTCAGCTTGTAAGGTTTAACATTGCACCTATTGCAAAAACACAATCGCCTGACCGCCAATGTAGCATCAATGACAGGACAAACAGGAAAAAGCACAGTGAAATGTTGAAACTGTTACGGGCAGGCAGGTGGCGGTCAGGTGTATGTGATGCTAGGGTCAGGGTCAGCACCTCATTCGAGAGACCGAGTGTCTCGTACCTGAAATATAGTGGACTTATGCTTAGATCACCCAATTGTGTGTATAAAGATAAAATGATTTATTCTCCACATAATAGAGAGTCCCTACACTAAACATATGGAGCCCTGTAGTGGACACTAAGCAATATCCTCTGATTCGCTCGAATAACTACACAAACAATATGTCTGTGCAGATCAAGATCATAGTAATATTGTGTATATGTGATACAGATATAAGTGATTAGGGAGTCCCACTAGTGAGTTGTATCCTCCTATGTGTACTAAGGCTTACACTAAGTCCCAGTGTCTACCCACTACGATAGAAATTTAAGACCTGCCAACACACTACAAAGCATAATGATTGACTCAATGCAGGAGTGGCTAAGAAATTTAAAGAAGTTATTCAGTCCGACCATACAAAGTGAAGAAAATCCTAATTTACAAGTGAGTTGAGCTGCTGGCCAGGTGAATTGGGCATCATTATGCAGACCCTTATACAAAAGAAGCAGGGCAATGAGTGGCAAGAAATTCTGGAGTGGAGTGAGAAGCTTAGCATACACAGAGAGGTCTATTATGATATCCCCGCGCCTGCAGTGAGCAATGTCCCTTTGTTGTGAGCTATCTTGGTGTCATGGCACTGCCTGGAGCCAGATGATATGTCTGATGTCGCCTCCTTGGGGACATTGTGAGAGGTTGTGACAGCTGTCAGTCCTGACAGATAAGCCAATGTGGGAGTTTGGTGGCACTGAGTGAGGTGCCACTGAAGCCAAAGTATGCCCCAGACGAGCACGAGGGCTGTAGGCCATGGTGACGGCTGATGAAACTCCAAGTTAAACTGCATAGGGGCCACTGAATCTGAGATGTTCCTGATGATGGTTGCGCAGACCTTTGGGCAATACGTGAAGGTGGAGACCAAGGCTGAGTCTGCAGGGGACATGTAACTCTATTGTTGTACGTGAGCAATACAGATCCTTACCCCGTTAAATAGGCGTCGAGTGTTCGTGATGGGTCTGCTCAGAGTGAGTCTCTTGTAAACTCTAGCTGGCTCCCGGTAGCGGCATGTCAGAGGGACACAGGATGGCAGCAGCCTAAAGGCTGCCAATCTGGCCAGCGAGGTCGTCTCAACTTTTTCTCGTAATGTCTGACTCCCATCCCACAAGCACTCATTCCAATCAGCATCAGAGGGACTAAGAGACTAGGAATGTGGGATCACATCTTCAAGATAGTGAGACCACCGAAAACTTTCCGAAAACTGGTGTAAATGCCGCCCACAGAACAAAATCCTTGTAGGCATCTCAACCAGGAGGGTGCATGATGATGTCAAAGGTGCTCGGGCCTTCCCACATTGCAATCATCATGGCTCACAAGTTTGTCACAAGGTCAAAAATCATAGACACAAATGTTTACCCTAGGAACATCAGGGTGCATCTGCATATTCGGTGTTTAGGTACATCATAGGGACTATCTTAGACGCGTTGGAGCTCAGTGGACACCAGGTTCAACTACCACTGGACCAAAACCCCAGCTATAGGTTAGCTATTTTCTGGGATTTAGGCCATCCTCTTTAGTTCGCAATGGCGAGTAATGATTTCCCGCTCACCATCCTTGTAATCTCTCTAACGCCGTGTTAATTTGTTCTGATGTACATTTTGTCAAATAAATCTATTCTTACTGCAGCCACTCTTAGAGTCATTAATGAAGCAGTCTCTAATTATGCTGGAAACGCACAAAGCGAGAAACGATTTGATTCCCAGAATCGCCAACACAAAATGGCATGTGTATGAGCTATTATTATATACCTATGCACTAAGTGACACACCATACTGTCCGCTGCTGGGGGTTCATTTGTATCGTACATATTGCGCGATAAGCCGTGTAGCATCGTACTTACATACAGATTGCGTGCTTTGAACCTTAGTATGGCGTGCTTTGGACCTTAGTATGGCGTGCTTTGACCTTAGTACGGCGTGCTTTGAACAAATAACGGAATCTGATTGGCCGAGAGGCCGACAACAAGGATCTTGGCAGAAGAATTGCAAATGGCGGTTCTCTTCACTTCACGTGTTCCGATGCGTCTTACACGAGCAACGCAACGAGTTATCACGTGTATTGACCAAATATCCAAGTAAAAAGTGAATCCGGGTAACTTCACATTCTCCACGCGGAGTTCTGGTCCTTTCACTCTTTGGATTTGAACTAAACATCTGTTCAGAGAGCAAACTTGACTCCCGCAGGCGCAATCAACTTCCATATAAGTATGGTGATGTACTTGCCGCGCTGATGGACAGTGAGAGTGTCAACAGAGTCGATTTCGGAGGATTATAACCAATCTAAGGTATATAATAATAAATAAACATGTTGATGACGCCAGTACGGCTAAGGGGCCATCCATAAAGAATGTACGCAGATTTTCCTGGAAAATTGACCCCCCCCCCCCTGTTGCACAGCATACGCTTCTCATGGAGCCCCCCTGATTGCGTATGTACATTTTCTGGACCCCCCCCCCCCCCTTCCAACACCTGAAGCAGGTATAATGTACCTAGACAGGTGTTCTTCACACCTTTTCCTCAGTCTCTGACAAATTTCCCCCAGTACAGAAATGTAGCAGCAGGGTGTACACTTTGGCTTTTCCCAAAAACTTTTGGTTTTTTTAAAAATGGTACATCTGGCTCACCAAAATGCCCCTATGAATTTAAAACATGTCTGAATTCAAAATCTCATGAGATTCTGTAATTTGGGAATGGAATGGATCACATTTAGTCCCCACCAGTCAGACCAGGTGTACCTCAATCCCAATCTCACAACAGTTTCACAACCATACTGCTCCTAAACTATACCGCCCCTCACTCATACATTCCCTCAAATACACTTTCACTCCTCAACCCGACTGCCCTTTAACCACACAACCCCTCACCAAAATTGCTCCTGAATCATATTGCCCCCCATCATACTGCCCCTCAACCATACTGCCCCACCACATACTGCCACTCCACGATACTGCCCCTTTACTATAGTGTCCCTCCACCATACTGCCCTTCCACCATACTGCCCCTCTACAATACTTCCCCTCTACCATACTGCCCCTTTACCATACTGCCCCTCTACAATACTGTCCTTCTACCGTACTGCCCCTCTACCATACTGCCACTCTACCATACTGCCCCTCCACCATACTGCCCCTCTACAATACTGTCCTTCTACCATACTGCCCCTCTACCATAGTGGCTCTCAACTATACTGCCCCTCCACCATACTGCCCCTCCACCATACTGCCCCTCCACCATACTGCCCCTCCACCATACTGCCCCTCCACCATACTGCCCCTCTACAATACTGTCCTTCTACCATACTGCCCCTCTACCATAGTGGCTCTCAACTATACTGCCCCTCTACCATACTGCCCCTCCACCATACTGCCCCTCCACCATACTGCCCCTCCACCATACTGCCTCTCCACCATACTGCCCCTCTACCATACTGCCCCTCCACCAAACTGCCCCTCCACCATACTGCCCCTCCACCATACTGCCCCTCCACCATACTGCCCCTCCACCATACTGCCCCTCCACCATACTGCCCCTCCACCATACTACCCCTCTACCATACTTCCCCATTATAATATTGTCCCTCCACCATACTGCTCCTCTACCATACTGCCCCTCTACCATACTGCCCCATTACAATACTGTCCCTCTATCATACTGCCCCTCTACCATAGTGGCTCTCAACTATACTGCCCCTCCACCATACCGCCCCTCCACCATACTGCCCTTCCACCATACTACCCCTTCACCATACCGCCCCTCCACCAAACTGCCCCTACGCCATACTGCCCCTCCACCATACTGCCCCTCCACCATACTTCCCCTCTACCATACTTCCCCATTACAGTACTGTCCCTCCACCATACTGCCCGTCTACCATACTGCCCGTCTACCATACTGCCCCATTACAATACTGTCCCTCTATCATACTGCCCCTCTACCATAGTGGCTCTCAACTATAATGCCCCTCTACCATACTGCCCCTCCACCATACTACCCCTTCACCATACCGCCCCTCCACCATACTGCCCCTCCACCATACTACCCTAGCGTTCAATGATGGCTACGCTCTGATTTTTCAGACTTTTCACAGATTCGGTAAATCCAGTGGAACAGGCAAATGTCGAAAAAGTTAGCAATTCTTCAGTTCACGTCCCCCCCCCCCCCCCCACTTTCAAAACGTTCTGACGCCCCCGCTTTACTATATTGCCCTTCTACCATACTGCCCCTTAACCATACTGCCCCACCACATACTGCTACTCCATGATACTGCCCCGTTACTATACTGCCCCTTTACCATACTGCCCCTCTTCCATAGTGGCTCTCAACCATACTGCCCCTCTACCATACTGGCCCTTTACAGTGGCATCAGAATAGGGGGGCAGGGGTGGCTGCCCCCAAAAAGTTAGCAGCTTCAATTTTTTTCTCAAACAAGTGTAAAACCTGTGTTGACTTTTCAGCATCGAAAAAAGTCTAACTTTCTAGCATGCAACAAGCCTCAACTTTTCACCATGAAAAAGTCTGACTTTTTAGCGTGCAATGATGGCTTTTCAGTCTCTAAACCTTACACAATACTGCTTTTCTACCGTACTGCCTCTCAACCCTACTGCCTTTAATCCATACTGCTCTTCTACCATATTGGCTCTCAACCATTTACCCTTAATCCATACTGCTGCTCTACCATACTGCCTCTCAACTGTACTGCCCCTCACCCATGCTTTCCCTCAACCACCATACTGTCCCTCAGTAATACTGCCTCTCAACCATACTGCCCCTAATCCATACTGCCCTTAAATCATGCCTCACTGCCCTCAACCATACTGGCCCTAAACCATACTGGCCCTCACATTTCTGCCCCTCAACTATACTGACCCAATCCATACTGCCCCTCATAGGGGTACTATGGTGCAATTTAATGCAATTTGATTCAGGGGCAGTATTGTGGAGGAGCAGTAAGGTTGAGGGACAAGACACACACACACCTAAACACACACATACACACTTATACAGGTCATTTTCATGGAAAGTGCGTATGCATGCGTATGGAAAATCCTGCCTTCAGCCCCCCTCCCCCCTTGTACGCTTTTGTACGCATTAGGTCTAACCCCCCACCCCCACCCCCACTTGCTGCGTACGTACTTTATGGATGGCCCCTAAACTTATTCTCGGAGTCGACGATTTATCGTCGACACCTCGAATAAGTTTAGCCGTACTGGCGTCATAACCATGTTTTTTAATACTATTTCAATTTCACCTGATTATTGCTTCTGAGAAGTGGGAGATATTTCTATGAAATAGTATCTCACATACACGATATTTTGTGTTTGCGATTCTCGAAATCGCTGTGTTTTTCACTTGGTGTTTCTCCGGAGCAGCTATAGATTCATCCTGATATTTACCTCAGAACTTTGCAAGGACATCTACACAAGAGTACTCATCCTATTAATCCATTACAAACTCTGGCACCTCACCATATCGCTAATTAATCTCAATATCCCCCATCTCATTAATTAGTAATATGCTCCCTGCCAAAAGACGATTGGAGAGTGTGAGGTTCGGCCGTGCTTCATTCCCCACCAAAGCTTTAACACCATCCGGCAACTTTTAGTTATAGCTTTCATCTTCCTTGGCGACCTTACTAATGTAATGAACGTCGCCTCCCAAGAGGACACAGGAGTAAGGGTCAATTAAAACTCTATTAGATCGCCAAGATCAATAAAGACCTATTTCCATGAAATAGGTAAAGGCACACTTTTAGCTAGGTACACTTTTAGCTTTGAAGCTTTTGCTGAACTAATGTAATATCTTACGACTAACTAGATATCAAACGAGACCAGAGCGTCTTTTTCATAAACATTCCTCGTATCAGAAGAACTGCGTATACCATAGATTGTTGTATGACTGTGAATTCAACACTACTGATGCAATTTAATGGTTCCGATACAAAAAGTAAAAATCTTGAGGTGTTGAGACTGTGTTTCCCAGCAGAATACTCTGCGATGCTCCCGAATAGCCACCGCCATTCCAACATGTTGAAATGTCGTAGCGGCCTGTGATACTGGGGGCTGTTGAATAAACTAAGAACGAGAAAAAAGTCTCCCAGAATCGTCCTTGGGGCCATAGTGTTGTATAAAATAATATGCTGTAAACAGAAGATATTTTGACAATAAGAGTAATCTAAACTTCCTAAAAATTGTTGTATACAAATACGTTCATCTAGATAATATCTTCTGTCTTGTCATACAACAATAAATGGAAAAAAATCGTCCAGGATATCGTTTATCGCTGGAGTTATCGTATCGTTCAGACCAGCACCAGAAACGAACAAACTTTATTCAACAGCTCCAGGTTTTTCATTGGGACAAAATCGTAGACCCCCAATTTTCATTGGAGCCTAATTGCAGAAACATGGTCATCTGCCTTTAAGAGAGGTCACGTTCCGACGCGATTTTGATTTTTTATCGTGAGGTGCATCCTAGGGCATTTCGGGGTTTATCAGGAGCTCAGTGGATGCCTTCCCTTAAGGCCAGCCCCAACCTACCACGATGGTCTACGACATACTTCCCGATGGCTACGATTTGACATGCCTATCGTGACCTATCGGGAGGTCCCCAATAGTTCCAAATCGTGGACATGGTTTAAAATCGCAGAGCGTAGAAATATCTTGGGAGGACCAAAGACATAAACCATGGTCACGATCGGCTCACGATTCAATCGGTGATGCGATGTAGATCTCAGGCCTAATTTTGATATTGATATATATTATAATTTGGGAAATATTGAATGAATTTGAATAATTTTCTCAAGTATTTTCAAAATATTATGATATAATTTTCAAACACTAAAACAATTAAATTGAACAATATAACTGTGGTAGAATAATTATTCCGAAATAAACTATTATTTTCAGACACTTAGACTTCATCAAATAATATCATATTTACAGTTATTATACATCTATATGAGCCCTACCTAAAACCCTGCCTGCGATTGAAAACGCCAATCATAGGGTGTCGTAGCCTATTTGGAAGATATTGCAGGTGGGAGTAGGGCTTAGAGTGGCCTTCCCAACAGAATACTCTACGATGCTCACGATTAAGGCGGGCGTCCACCAACCATGACAAGGCTACGACAAGAGCCGACAAGAAAGTTCCTATCGGCACCTTGTCGCAGCCTTGTCGTGAGAAGAAGGGCTTTACGACAGTGTTGTCCGGGCGTGTCTTAGACGTTGCTGGTTCCCGTAAAATAGGCATCCATGGTACCGACACACTACGACAGTGATATCGAGGAAACCACGACACTCCATAACAAGGCTCCAATCGTGGCAAAAATCGAACATGTTCGATTTTGTTGTAACCTTGCCGGAAGGCCACCGACAGGCCCCCGACAAGCTTCCAGTCGCAGCCTGTCATGGCCTTGTCATAGACTCTTGTCGGGAACTAGGGTCCACCAACCACGACAAGGCTACGACAAGGCTTCTCATTGTAGGCCTGTAGTGGACCTTGTCGGGACGCCATTGTCGTAGCCTTGTCGTGGTTGGTGGACGCCCACTTTTAGCCACCAACATTTGATTATTATATTTCGTAGACACCCTAGGATACAGTTTTCTCATGTTTTCTCATGTGGAACACATCGTAGACAGGTACGTGCATCGTGGAGGGTTTCCCTGATATTAGCTGACTTTCCGACGCCATTATGATCTTTTAGCGGGAGATGCATCGTAAGGCCTATCGTAACCGTTTTTCAGATCAGTCGACGTCGGCCTTTATATCCGGAATCCAGTTTGCTAACTATTACACGACGCTAATACTTTATACTATCATTATAAATTTTAGAATCCACTCTATATTGTGCTCTACTTTGTGATTATTCATGATAGCCACTGGAACCAAAATGTAATTTTATGATGCGCAAGATTTCAGCATGAAATAAGCTTTTGTATTGACATAATTGGTATAGATTTACCACCAAATGCGGAATACTGAAATAACTAATTTTATCTCCATGTCCATACAGTGCGGAACAGCTCGACACTATCTAGAGCATCATAACTGTGAAGTGTATAAAAGGTTAAGTCAATTCTCTTGTTCCACCTTGACTAAACACCAATAATGATTATTTACGGTAGTGTATCTGATTGTTATTCTTATGAATCATCAAGTAATAAATAACGCCATAGCTATGCAAAGAGGATGACACTATGCAAGGAAAGTGCCATTAGTTGTACTATCATAAACCCACGGATAAACAGCATATATGGTCATGGCCTATATGTTTTATCGAATCTTTAATTGACGACTTCTAAAATTAGTAACATTTAGAGGGTTCCCAAGACAACACTCGCAGTCAACATACTCATTGTCTTAAAACTCTCGACGAGGGAACATTTTGTTAATTTCTGCGGAGGGATAAGAGGGTTTACGAGACATTGTCCCGCAGAATTCTTTGTCCGTCACATTATAAATAATGTCATTAGAGACGTCGACCTGTGGGAGTTTCCTTCGTCAACATTTTGAGGACTCTAATATGTGCATGCGCCCCCAAGCATTAAGGGCGATAATTGAGTGGGAAATGGAAATTACAACATCAGTGCCTTCTGTTTGATGTGAGTCTAATTTGATTGATATCGTTTCCCAGACGTCAACCGTGGGTGGTGGGGGTAGAATTACCACCTATGAGACCCGGGTAGTCCGGTGAATACAACAAATTATGAGAAGGTAATTCATAATGTGTAGATCAAAGATGATTGCGTCCAACGGCATAAAACACCAGCACGACGTGAACCGGTAATCTTTGTGATCCGAAGTAGATACCATTCATCATTAAACCCATGATTTCTATATCAACGTCATTCTATTTCTGTTCACTAAGGAATCAGACCATAATTAAAACTAATCAAACCTATTATTTAAAACTCAATGTATTTAGGGCAGAATATTCGCTAGGCTTTGATAATTTTGATTGCAATAGAATATTTGGGTAACAGTCTACTCCATTCCCCTGACGTCTTGATAACTGTGACCCTGGAATTAGATAGTATTTTTGCAATAAACAAGGAGTGAACCGCTTTCATTATACAAATTAGTACCGTCATTTGCTTTTGGGGACAGTGAGCTTGTTTCAGGGAGCATGTGTGTAAATACTCTATTGTTAAGGGATTAATCAATCCTTTATTGCTTTTTGCCTTCCTTGAGGTGTGTTGATACAAGTTTGTTTTTTTTCATCATCACTCCACTCTAGTCACCTTTAGGCCAGGGCTTTAAAAACAGTTTTACAGCAATGCTTTTTAATTTCACACTAAGCAAATTTGTGTCGCTGTCAAATAGTGCTATCAATTAATTGGAAATTATACCAAACTATTTGCTGTTGATGCTAGTGAAAAATAAGACTTATATTCATGACGGAAGAAAGGGAAAGGAGCAATAACATTGACAGCGTTAGAAGTAATCCGTTAGATATTTTTAAAAAAGGAATTTTTAAAACTGACTAAATTGTCTATCTTAGTCATTTAACATCATAATGGGAATCTCTACGCTCCATTTAACACACTACTTTTCTCGTAAACCTGATTAACACGAAGTGACACTTTTCCATTGCAGCTAGTGCTGCAGGGTATTGGAGCTAGAGGGAGCAGGGGGCATTTAATTGTCAACCCTAACGATACTTTAAGGTCCGGGGAGTGGTCGCAGGAGGGTTTGGTTTAATAATTCGAGATATCGTGAGGAAACATGATGTTTCGTCCGTTTCAGTTTAATAATTGACCGATGAATAGACATTCACCTATGTTCAAAGAATAAAAGGTTATGATGTCTTTCAGCCATTGTTCAATGTTGGATTGAACTCATGTAGCTTATTGGACATTCGATTGTGCATAGATGGTTGGTGCACTTGTTAAATGTCGATTCGCGCATATAATAGTTGAAACATTTGCCTACTTATATGATCAATAAATGGAGCCACGCTCTTTAAAGAAAATTATAATTAACTGATCCGAACAGCTGTTTGGAGGAAAGATTTATCAACAAATATTTGTTCCGAGACAGAACAATATTCAACTACACCATAGGGCTATACCATAGTGCATAAGACTAAAATCCCTAAAATGTCTATCCATAGTTTTAACTCTGTGTTTGGGGGGGGGGGGGGGGGGAGGTCAAAAACCTACAATGAGCTGGTGGCTCCCTCTGCGAACGAGCCGTGTATCTGGGATATATGCCCTGGGAGCCGCAAGTGAATTACCCACAATTTTTAGTTATCCACAATTAATTATACGGATATTTGTTTGGAGGAAAAATTTATCAACAAATATTTTTCCGAGACAGAATAATGTACAAGTATGCCGTAGGGCATAAGGCTAAAATGCCCAAAAGTATAAAGCCGATATGGCGGGTCTATAATAGGCTCAAGCCCTAGGGGTTTTGTTGAAGTACCATCAGCTGTGATGGAGGCATGGTACGAAAAACGGGTGACCCATGGCCTTTGGTCAGGGGTGGTCATTGCTCCCCCTGGCACATCCCTCACTCAGCACACACTGCGCACACCCCATCTAGCGTGCTCCATGCGCACGATGCACCCACGTGCAGCCACTCTACTCTCACCTGCCCCTCACTCTTCTCCAGTACTCCACTCCGTACACGCATACAATTTTTTCTTTACCTATTCCTTGGCTCCATTCACCTCCATGTCCATATATATTCCATGAATATCGGACCGAGGAAACACGGAGTAAGACTACGGGTGGGAAAGGTGAATATGAGAGTAGAGACAATGCCGCCTGAAACAAGAGCTACGGCGAGCACCTCGAAGGCGCTTGCTGATACGGACCAGGAGTCGGAAATGACCGAGAGGAAGACTGACGAGCACATGGAGTCCGTTTCACAGCAAGGGACGAGCGTCAGGCTGTCTCGATTCAATGCTGTAGAAAACGGTCTGGTTGATGTTAAATCCAACGTTACTCGGATTGATGAGAAGAGGGATGGGGTATTAGACGCGATTCTACAGGGACCTGTTTCACTAGTTTCGTGACATGTCTGTGACACCATACAGACATTGGGGTTCTCTAGTTTTGTGACAACACAAGTAGAGCTGCCCTTAGGTAAAGACAGACCCCAAACATGAGAATTAGACAAATCTACAGTCATGGACCTGTTTCACTAGTTTCGTGACAAAAGTTTTAGACAGACATGAAAAGCGGCACCAACAGTGCAAGCAAGAACGGACAAAACGAAGTCTAATGTCTAGTTCTTATGAAACCGGGCACACCATCTAGACGCCGTCTACTGATCTAGACATGTCACGAAACTAGTGAAACAGGTCCCAGATGCCCAGAAGCTTGAGGTGACCGTGATAACATGTTTAAGGCACCTCCACCAGGTCTCGATTGATGCCCAATCCCGACCATGGAGTGGCGTGAGGAGATCATCGAACTACGTGTTAGACCAGATAGAAGCAGACAGGATGTCGTGGTTGGACCACGTGAAGATACAGGAGGAGCAAGTACGACTCGCAATGACGAGCATGGCCGTACAGAACAGTCAGGACAGGAACCATAACAACGGGCGGGAGCTACCTTGCCGTCAATACAATTCGGAGAGAGGATGTTGCCCCAGAAACGGCCATGAGGACAGGGGTATCAAATGGTTACATGTTTGCTCGTTTTGCGATTTGGTGGACAAACTGTGTGGATATTCCTTACATGTGTGTGACAGGAAGCTGGGATAAACTGTGGGGTATGAGAGCACTCAACCCGCACCGACCCCCGCACCTGGCCGGACACCCCAGACCGGACACACACTGCGCTCGGCAGACCCCTGGCCCTCAGGGATATTTGTGATACCGGTATAGGCCCGTTTCCATTGGCCGATTTCCCGTCACCGATCTACAGTCAGGAACCACCGACAGACTTTTGGCACTGTGGACTCAATATCGGTCAATGGAAACAACCAAGGTCGTGAAATGCCCCACGACTTTTTCTGCTTGGATTATGCAATGTGGCACCACCCACCACTGAGTGAAAGCTTGGTCACTGAGTGAAATCTACTACCCTCAGCGATTTTTCTATACCGACGCAGAGTCAGTGGCACCACCGCAGACTTTCTGTGTAACTCAAAAAGTCTAACCAATCTTCGTCGGCCAATGGAAACAGGCCTATAGCCACCCCCAGGGTTCATACGGACCCCAAGGCCTTCATTGAACACAGGCTGGCCAACTGGCCCCAATACGTCGCAGGCGGCCCCCCGGGCCAAAGCCATATCTAAGAGTCAGTCCGCCAGTCTGGGCTACCTAACTCTTTCTGTCCGAGCCTGATCGGAGAGCACACACACTATAGGACGAGGCGTAATACAGCTATAAACCCCAAGGGGACGAGCCTATTGCCCGCAATGGTGTCTGTTTGTTGTATGGGCGTCACTTAGCAACCTTTAGATACAAGTTACTATAGTTACTTATCGAATGCCCACAAAGTATAATGATGAACATGGTATTTTTTAATTAATTGTGAAAAAATGGTGTAAATCTATTCATTATTTCTCATAAAACATAACGTTTGTGATGATGACACATAAACATAAATATATTTTTAAACAATGCCTGGAGGCATTGCTCGTCCCCTGGGTGGGAATGCCTGGAGGCATTGCTCGTCCCCTGGGTGGGAATGCCTCCAGGCATTGCTCGGACTGAAAGAGTTAATGTTATGGGCAGAAAAATACCCCTACCTACGGACCTCAATATACCGGATTGGGATAAGTACCTCTCCGACATCCCCGGTAAGGAGGAACTGTCCGCTACGGCTGCCCACTGGGGTACCTTGGGCCTACCAGTGACACCCGTGCGATCCCAAATCACCCAAGTGCCTCTGGGTATCCGACACAAGTCAATAACTTCATCAAGAAAGAAAGAGGGTTCACTCACCTGTTGGGCCCGTTTACTGAGGCCCCCTTCGCTCCATGGTGCCATGTCTTGCCCCTAATGTCACTTAGGGGGTGCGTCCACCAACCACGACAGGGCTGCGACACGTGCCGACAAGAAAGTTCCAATCGCAGCCTTGTCGCAGCCTTGTCGTGACCCCTTGTCGCAGCCTGTCGGGAAGTGCACACTCCACCTAAATATTCTATCCTAGACCTCTGCGACAACCTCCCGACACGCCACGACACGCCACGACACGCCACCAAAATCGAACATGTTCGATTTTGTCGTAACCTTGTCGGAAGGCCCCCGACAGGCCCCCGACAAGCTTCATGTCGCAGCCTGTCGTGGCCTTGTCGTAGCCTCTTGTCGGGAACTGTGGTCCACCAACCACGACAAGGCTACGACAAGGCTTCTAATCGTAGAGCTGTCGTGGACCCTGTCGGAAAGCCATTGTCGCAGCCTTGTCGTGGTTGGTGGACGCACCCCCTAAAGAAGCAGTGGACCGACAACCGAAGGGTCATCACCTATATGACATTCCCCCGTGATAACAGTGTGAACGCCTACATAATCAAGAACTCTGTGTACAGCCAGGAGCGGGAACACGGCTTCCCTACGGTCGATTGCTTCGTGGCCCACCTCGTGGACTTGGGGCCCTCCAGCTACATGGCGAGCATTGACATCTCGAGAGCCTATAAGAACTTTAGGTGAGACCCGTTGGACTGGTTGTTGCTCTGCTTCATGTGGGACAGCTAACGACGGGTACTACTGCGATCCTCGGGTCAAAGGGTGTCACTGTCGCCATGTACCTGGATGATTTCATAATCCTATCCCCAAACCGAGACAAGGCGGCCTCTGACATCTCAATAAGTCAAGAGCTGTTCATGGAGCTCGGCCTCCCCGAGGCTCGAGACAAAGCTCAGGAGCGCTCCCAGACGAGATCGACAAAGCCAATATGGCACTCTCCATCCATGAGGCCAAGCTTCAGGATGTGAGGGATCACGTGAGGGTGGTCGCTCAGAAGTGCTCACTCACCAACAGGCAGCTCCAGTCCGTCCTTAGCAAAATCCTCCACATCTACAAGTGTATCTGCTTAGCTAGGCTGTTCGTAAGCAAGGTACTATAGGCCCTATGGTCGATAAACGCTACTACATCAACATCAGCTGGGATATGCGGCAGGACCTGCAGTGGTTCATGACATTTGCCGAGTGCTGTAATGGACACGCCCTCATCCCTCAAGGTCCCCCAACAAAGTGTATCATAGTAGATGCATGCCTGTTGCGCATAGTGGGCACTGACGGCCAGTATGCTTACACTGGACTGGTGTGCCTGGTCCCGGATCCAACAGACCGCATCGCAGAGCTCGAGGCCCTCAATACCATTTATGCGCTGAATACCTTTCTGACTGACCTAGACTGAGGCACTCGGGTGGAGGTATTTTGCGATAACATGGGGACAATCCAGGCACTTACGTCGGGGCAGGCACGCAACCACATACTTGCTGAGTATGCCTGACAGGCATGGATGATCCAGGCCAAGCTTTAAGTTGACCTGCTGTTTACTCACTTCCCCGGGGCCCTCAACACAGTTGCCGATGCCCTCAGTCACATTCACCTGACCTCGATGGACTACAATACCGCTGCATATTACATAGATTTCCATAAACTGTATTCTGTTATCCCTTGCAATCATGCATCGTTTGTACCAATACTTTGACTCTCCTGCAGATCCAGCGCTTCACTCACTCAAGAGGTAGGCATCTGCCCGCCAGTCTGAGGCATGTGCCCCAGGCATGGTCGCAAACCAGAAAAGCGCCATATCGACGTACCTCACATTCTGCCGCCGGATGGACGCCGACCCACAAACCCCGACCGTGAGTTTCGTCACGGCCTACCTGGAGTACATCGCGGGCCACGCCCCCTCTCCAGCGACTGTGGCAAATTACCTGTCGCATACAGTTCCATCTACGGCTATCAGGTGGGGATGTCGTGGCGACCGAGGATGTGAGGGTCAAGAGGGCATTGGATGCTATGAAAAGAAACAAGACCTAAACCCAGAATGTAAAGACCTGGTCCCGATACCGGTTCTCTAGGGCGTCCTTGGGGGTCTGACTGCCACGCGGGAATGCCTGAGCTTTCAATCACACGATATGGCAGCAGGTGATCAAATGCCCACAGGGCATACATCAGAGACTCGAACACTCGGACAGTAAATATGTCCCTCATCCAGTCTTTCAACCAATAACTCATCAATTTTCATTTCCCTCCCACCTCTTCCACTTTTACTGGCCTGTTTGGCTATTTTTATATTTCATCATATTGTATAGATATATATACTTACATCATCATATTTTATAACTATACATACTTATCATAATTGAAAACATACTCAATTGGTCAATTATACAATATGTACTTCTCTATAATAATTGACATTACTACACCAGTCAATTATTTGTATTTTATCTTATGTCATATTAATACTACCTTATTAATATTCATGTCAATAAGGACTTCATAAGATTAGATACAATTGTATTTGCCCACTCACGACTCTACTTTTTGTGTCCAGGGTTTGGGGTAATGGGGGAAAATTGAGCCACCCGAGTGAGGAGGGAGTCGCTAAGCGGGAAGTAAACGGCTACTGGCCATGCTGGACCTCCGGAGCCCTATATGTTTATTATGGACCTAAATACAAAATGGTAGTATTAGAGGGAAAATATCCGAAAAAAAAACTATTTATAATAATTGCCATATTACATGGTATAACAATACAAACTATTTTTTTGCTCTATAGCACAAAGGGAATATTTTCTCACATACCATGGTTTTGAGGCCGTATACCACAGATTTCAATCTGTATACCACAGTTATCTGACAGGTTTTCTATAATGGGTCGTGGTTTACTGAGTCCCCATACATTCTCAATGGAATGTCAGAATAAATGTCAGGACAACTGGAGACATAGCATACATGATACACATATATTAGAGACAAGTCAGGACAATAGCGATTGGTCTCGTCTCGATCTAGGCATCCGTGTATCGTGGGTATTAAAGGTCTGTACATTAGAACGTCACATCGGACAGTGATCGACTTTCATGAGTCTAATGCCCCCATCTTATTTGGGTTAATTGTGATAATTCATTAATGAAATCGATGACCCGTGCCCTACTCGATAAGCTGTGACTTCAATTTGGATCAGATAGTGGCTATCAGATGAAGGAGGTTGTTGCTACTGTAGTGTAAATCATTCTCTGACTTAAAATGCTGGAGTGGCATTATTGAGATGGATTATTGAGGTTGAATAGAATTGTAGTGTAGTTGCCTGCGATTTAGTACAGTTTATACAGAGAAACTAGGCATCTCTTAACCAACATGACAATCGGGATTAACGTACAAAAAACAATGCATCTTTTTAGATGTAATAGTAGAAACATTTTCTATTTTAATGTTATTAAAGAAATCTATGTGGAATTCAGGCTATACGAGCCTGTAGACTTCGCACCAAGTGTCATGTTTTGAAAGGTAAGCCACGTGGATCAAATGTTGCCACATTAGGCAATCAATCATTGGAATGAGAAATCGTCGGTACCCGTGAGTGTTGAGCAACTTCACGCACATCAGAGTAAAGGGTCAGATAGAGACGATAAACCATCTCTGGTAACGTAGATACAACTCCCAATCAAAACGATGATGAAGGGGATGCTAATAGGGCAAGCTTGCTGACAATAGCTGTGGGGAGGTGGTGTTGGTTGTGGCGAGGCGGTACAGGGGGAGACTGTGTAGAGGGAGAAGGATAACATTGACACAGGAGGGATAGACGGCGTGGCGGACACTGTGGATGCTTCTAGTAATGGCAGCTTTCCCAGCGCCTTGGCTCCTCCTTAGGTAAACAAGGATGTTCTCAGACGCTCTCGCTGATTGGCCAGATCGTTCTTTATACTGCTCATAGTGAGACATCGTGAGGGTTTTGAAACTCAAGATACCCGATCACGACCTGTGCTGAGACGGCTAAAAGATGGGACTTCAGGATCAGGCTATTTTGGCTTTCAGAAAATAATTTAGCTTTTGGGCGAAATCTGAGCATTTGAAAGGCGGAATATTATTTTCCTGCTGCAACATCATTGAATACAAACTACAACGCGATCCATTGAAATTTAGAAAACCTGCTAGATACTTTTACCCTCAAATCACGTACGGCCTGTAGCTGTGTTGTAGAGTAACCGGATATGCACTCTTGTGAGTTCCTTATACTTTAGCTCTCTGGCCTACGCCCTTTAATCACTATCTTAAAACAAACTCCTTTTGGAAACGAATATTGGTGTAGAAACCTCATTTCTCTTTCACAGGTAAGATGCAACGTTACTCTGTTTTTGTGTAGAAATCTTTATCCTCGCCATCCTTGTGGTTATATTTATTGGTATAGCTACGAGGCAACGCCTTTTTTGAGAACTAGATATGACAAATTCAATGCTTATTACGTATACTAAATAAACCTCGTTTCCATTAGTCGACGAAAACGGCGGAGACATTTTGAGTTACCCTAGGTGTCTGTGGGTAGTGTCACCTACTGTATGTCGGTATCAATTTATCGGTGAGGATGCATTTATAAACTGTTTCCATTGTGTATTCAAGGTACACACATATTTCGTTTGAGAAAATCCGTTGATGGTCTTGTTACACAATCTAGACAAAATTAACCTGTGAGAATTGTCTGCTAGACTCGTTTCCATTTCTTGCGTCGGTATGCCCAAAATGTAGATCGGTGCCAAATAGTCGACCAATGGAAAAGAGGTTATGCTGACTGTCCAGCGGTTGTGGCCGTCACTGTAAAATACAAATGCTGTATATATCGCCCTACGACTTAATTCACTTAATTTCAACATTACGCTGAGTTTAGCCTTCCTGTAGCTCCCAATCGCCAACATTCATCTACCTTTAATCGTTCTTCTCTCCCCATCTTCGGCCCTGGTGAGGTTATCCTCTTTGTTTGGCATGTTTGCTTAAATTGATTCAACTTAATTTTGCTACTTTACATTCTCCCTTTCCTTCAGCGTCGCTCTGTCTGTAAATAAGGCATGTTACTCCCATAGACACAGAATTACATTCTTTTAATACTACTGCCAGAATCTTTCTATTTCCTCCTTATTTTGATCCTTCCTAATTTCTTTCTCAGACAAAATAGATCAATGTCTCTCAATATCTTCAATTCCGTATCCAACCTCTGGAGCCCAGTCTTAATGTACCTTCCTCCAACTGGAGGCTTAAATTAGTTGCATCCCCTTGAGGTATTCAATTACCAACTAAAGATCCTTCTAATTATCCAATTCAGGAACACGCTACTCTGTAGTGTTACAAAGCCCTAGAGTCTCACGTCTTAATTACACCACCTATTTATCCAATTCTACGCTCAGTGCTTTAGATATCCCCCATAGAGATGCCTTGTTACTGTTCGCAGTCGGTTCCTCCAGAAAGTCCCATTGGAATACTCCCTAGTCTCTGGACAATGCAGCAATAAGATTGTTATTTATATTTAGCATATCATGACGTGTACGCACTATTACACGAAGATGGAGGGACAAGAGTGCTTAAATCACATGAGGTGTGAGCACCGGTCCCTGGTACAGTAGAACCCGCTTAAAGAGACAATCTTCGTTCCCAGCCTAGATATCCACTTAAACTCAAACATCCAATAGAAAGTAGGCTAAACAGCTGTGATGAGAGACGGGTTAGATGCTTCTAATGCTAGGTTCCCCTGCATAAAGTTTGTCTACAAGAATAACATTAAAGTGATATATCACACCCAATGTGATTTAGAAGTACACATCTTCCGATATTGGAAATGAAACTTAAGTCTTAGGTACTTTCCTCTATGTATTTCTTCTTTTTTTTATATTTTGATACACGGTGAATTTATACATCAGTTTAGGTCCGAACATAACGGATCACCCAGGGAGTATCGAGGCAAATAGCTAGCCCGTAAGCCTGTCCTATGTCCTCACATATTACGCCAGGTATCACCCCCAATTTATCTAGTGCATTGTGGGATCGCACTGAGCTGGTTCCCTGTCCTATACCATAAGTTCCTTTTACGCTGGTTGCCCGGTCATTCACTAGGGGGCGCGGCAAAATCTGGATGGCTCCCCACCTCCTCTGTGAAAGACAGGGAAACCAGCGTAAGTTCAAGGTAGCTCCAAATCAGGCGATACCTGTCTTATTATTCAATATGACAGGGAAACAGTCCAGTGAATACTTTGCACTCGTCTATAGCATCAACTAACACCTGTCTTTTTAGCCAGGGGTCCATGTTGACATGGTTAAGGTTCTTGAGTGGAATACAATATTGGCCCCATTAGAAGAACTCTGAAAAGGGACAGCTGCTACACAAACCTCGATGATGTATACGTTCATATCAAGTTCGTTTTCATGATACCTATAACCCTTATCCCTGAATGAAAGAGAGGAGGCGGAGTTGGGCAAATGAACTTTTTCAAATTCCATAATGGTCTATGAGGATTTTAGTTGTCCTTATGAATATTAATCAATTAATCATTGATAACATATGTAATAATAATCGACTCATAGAGTAATTAGTCAACCATAATGATTATATAATACAGTATAAGAGAAACGGCCTATGAAGTTAGGTCAAGTATTAAGAGACGTGGGTGGGTGGGTGAAAAAGGGATTTGTGCGTATGGTGTGAGAGCAAAAGTGAGAGTGGGTGGGGTCAGGTAAAGCGGAAGTGCACGTGCGGTGCGTAGTGCAGAGGTAGGACACCAGGGGGAGACGCACGTGGGGTGCGTTGTGAGGAAGTGAGACAATGACCACCACTGACCAAAGGCTTGGGGTAACCAATTTTGTCCCAAGAATTATGTAAGTTAACTTTACAATCGAAGCAAGATTAACAGGACTTAAATACATACTTAGATAAGAGAAACATGGTTCTCTCAGATATTGATTAAATTCAATCTTTTTATTTCTGCTTTTTATAAACGAAAACAAAAACAAAACATAAAAAGAGCAGGAAACATTTATTTCATGGAGTATAGACAAAAGTCTATGTTATAAAACAGGAATGTTACATTAGCGAATTTTGAGAGAACAATTAACAACTATGGGGTGATTTTTGAGTTCCAAATTACTTTATCGAGAACAGGAAGCATGTCTCAGGTCTGTCTAGAAAGGAATATCAATAATGTTTTATCCTGATAGAAACTAGGTGTTGAATACTAAGAAATGTTGTTAGATACCGGTGGTGCTACCAAGTGGCACATCTAGTGGAATAGACTTTCAAGGGAACATCAGTTAAGAGACTTAAAACGCCTGTACAAGAATGCAGTATTACGGAAGATAAGGGAATACATTAACTAGGTCCTGTATATTGTGTGGCATGTGTGTAGTAATGTGTGGTATGTATACATATATATTTATATATACATGGGTGTATGTAGGTCGGTATGTCTATATGTATCATCATTGCATTATTCTTTTTTAACAGCTTCCTCTTAGTAGAATAGTTCATAGAGTCCGCATCAAATATGGAATCTGCAATCTGTACATGTAAATAACACCAGGTTAGGGTATAAGATAATCATTTACTATATACCCATACCGTATTTATCGTAAATACGTACCGTTTCGGCATATGACGTAAAAATACTGTACGGACCAGTGGTCCGTACACTAAAATACGGACCACCTTGCCATACATGTTTATTATGATATTGGTTAAGCTAAATGAAATTGATGATTTTTTTTTCAAATTTCGGGTATATAGTAAATATTTAACGTCCAACCAACTCGATAGTAATTTACAGTTTGTACGGAACTCGGCGTAAACGCCTCGGTCCGTACAAACTGTAAATTACCATCTCGTTCTGTGAATTGTAGAGCATGGTCAGGACATTCTATATAAATACTGATATAAATTGCTAGAGGTAAATGTGGTTTTATGGTAATGCTAAACCATACGCATCACTAAAATGCCAGTGATCATGCTTTACTTAAGTAATAACTGAAATATGTTATTGTAATCTGGATACTTCAGATCATCTGTATATTTTCATTGTTGGTATCGGAATGAGGTATATTTTTGTTATACCAAAACCAGGATTTGCTTGGAAGAACGACTTTTGCATAGTCGATGGCAAAGTTGATCAAGAAAAAAAAAAAGAAAAAAAAGAAGAAATGTTGTGAATTTTACATGAGTAACAATGATGAGAGATGAAGTACAGAAATGAGTCTTGATGATAAATTCATTAAAAATAAAGACCCGCCCCTCACACAGTGAGAGTACGGGTCTGTGTAGAGGCGGTCATGACATGTCAGGTCTGCAGCAGAGTCAGTCAGGGGGTATATAACACAGGTGGGCGGGTGTCTACAGGTCATTTATATGCAGGAATCGCAACAGGTCATGTGGGCTATGGAAGGTAGCCCCAAGAGAACATGGATTACCTGTAAGTTCAGCTGTTTCATTGTGAGGTATGGTGGAATATAAACCAGATAACAAGATAGACAGACAGGCAATGATACAGAGGTACACATGATATATAGATACATATGATACACAGAGTTGCATACATACCTCCCCCTAACATACACCATTACAACCTTGACCTGTCATGCCTCAATGCCCCTGCCACCTTTCTCTCACCTGGCTTTGTAAATTCATTAGAAAACATGCACAATACAGTAAGACTATCCTATGAAACTACAGATACATGAGATACAGATACCAGACAGACATATAGAGAGACATAGATATTGTGTATATTGTATTAGTTACCATATTTTCATGTTGTGGTCAGTGTACTGCTGGTATTCCTTGTCATAGCCGGTAATCACGGAGCCCTGTGTGTGGACAGGTCGAGGTCTCTACACTCTCCTATGTGTCAGGCTTGAATGGATCACCTGCAGAGGTTCTGTTCTTATATATGCCCGTGCAGAGGGGCCAAGAGAGTCGTCCCGTTTTAAGACAGGGCAGACTGCTTCATACTAGGCAGTATAGTACTCATAAGTGACTCTGTCGCAAAGGTCACCAGTGTTATACAAAGGCCAGCGGCCGGCATACAACCCACGCTCCTCCCAGCTGAGACTAAGCCCCGCATGTAGGCGGGGCTTACTCTTTAGGATTAATTAACAGAGCTTAATTGGTTTATATAAGCTTTAAGCTGTTTTGAGTGTCTCTGATAATATATATATCACGATATTAACAAGGTTTTATGTATATGAATCAATATCCAAATGTACTCACTGTATTTCTAACTCCGTGACTATTGTCGTTTCCTAATGTCACTTGTTTTTCTCTTGTTACATGGTTACCAGTCGCCTCACATCTGGTTACCTGGTTACACATTCGCGATAACGGTCATTCTGCTGTTTATTCTTAACCTGATATGACGCGTTTTAATCTTGTTGATCAAATGGTTATGTTTTTTCTTTCTTTTTGGAGTCGACATGTATCGCCCAAGATAGAAGGGGCCGAGGTATCTTTCAAGGAAATCTTCTGAAAAAAATTATTCCTGAGAAAAATGAGAATTTTAGTGCAGAATCCAAGGCTGCAATCGGCTTGGAGGCCTCTATGATAGAGGCCGCAGCAACATCTTCACGTGCAGGTGAGCAACTCATCGGTATTAAGACAGGCAATCCGCGGGTTTCATATATATGTTTTATTTGGCCTCATATTCCTGTAGTAGTTTTTACTATGTTAAAGCGCACAGAAGAATCCGACAAGAATAACATGGATGCCCTGGTTATATCGTGGGGCATATCGGTACCATGATCACCTATTTTTTTTACCAACCAACCCCTTACGGTGCGTGGTGGAGTTGGTTGTTTAGACATTTGTCTATGATATTGCGCATTCCCATTATGTCACCGATTCTAACTTTTTGTATCGGTGCAATATCAGGAGGTCTAAATTTATATCGTAGTCGGTGGACGCTGGGCCTTACGCTCATACACTCATTGTATTAATGAGTATAGGCTGCCTACACTTCATAGTAGATGATTGTTTTGGTTTAAATTGGCAAAAAGATAAGCTGAACCGTTGTGGGGTCTAATAGGTTGTTGTTACCTAGTCCTGGAATACCTAAACCCTTAACGTCTTCGATGTTCAGGACTAGTTAGTTGTCTAAAGAAGATTATAAGTAGATCATAGAACTGGCCGGAAGGAAGACAGGCCTATGAGCCTATGACGGATTACAGTATAAATAAATGAATGAAAAAAAAACAACTCTTGCAGTGAATTAATCACAGCAGCATGGTAACCTCACGCTGCTGTGGTTAGAGGTATTAAGGACAAACAACGAAGTCTTGCTATGTTGTTTAATTATCAGGTGAACAATCCAATATAATTGGAGATAATTCCTTGAGTGTCTGTATTCAAGTTGCTCATGGAGTAGGAAGGTTTTCAGGTTAATAACATTCACCACAATGCGACCTCACTCCAGGTAGACTGAGGCCTCTGGCACCTATGAATATACCCGCTCTCTGGAGAGAAGCGGCTCTGCTCACCTATACCTCATCTAGGTCTTATCTTCTGACTCACTGCTGCTCCGCCCAGGCAACACAGTTACTATGTCAGAATCTCATGTGATCATACCTTTCCATATAAATGACACCTATGCTACATGTTACCTCCAACCACAATCATTTCACTATGTATTACAAACTTTGTTCGTAAACTATTAAGTCATTGAACCACATCCACATTAATCATTACATGTATTAACTACGAAATACCTACATAATTTTGGACAAGCGCGTAGTGCAAAGTATATAATAGTTAGACCTGCCAATGTACTATTGTGTACTCAATTTTGGTGTTCCTGTACAAGGTTTTCACTGCGCTCTATGGGAGAAGAATTCTTAACGAACTAGGCTTAGAGCCTTGAGAATCCACTGGCACACAGTATTCCTGCTAGGTGGCATCATTGAGATTATAGGAATCTTTGGTTGCATTGATGTACATCTTTAGCATGGGAGGCAGGCTAGTGGATTCTCAAGGCTCTAAGCCTACTTCATTGAGCGTAGTGAAAGTACAAAATAAGACTTAGAGAGTGTGAGATCTTATAAGAGGGTTGATCTAAAGGCCCGATTCCATTGGCCAATTTCCCGTCACCGATCTACAGTCAGGAACCACCGATGGACTTTTGGCACTGCTGACCCAAAATCGATCAGTGGAAATGACCCCGCTCATGAAATGACCCACAACTTTTTCTGCTTAGATTATGCAATGTGGCACCAATCACTATTGAGTAAAAGCTTGGTCGCTGAGTGAAATCTACTACATTTCTATTTCGACGCATACTAAGTGGCACCACCTACAGACTCTCTGTGTAACTCGGAAAATCTACACCCTTTTTCGTTGGCCAATAGAAATAGGCCTATAGAAATATCTAAAGTATTATTGAGATGATATGCATGTATGACACACCAAATTGGACCTGGAATACCAAAGAAAACAATGCAAACGCTCAGCTGTCTCTGGAAAAAAATATCCACTGATATTATAAAAGTATTACGCTCATACACTCAGTCATTGAATGCTAAAGAATGCGTTGCCAGATGTTTGTTTGACTGCAGGTACTGCGTAACCAACCAGATAAGGTGCGAACCCAGCCTGTGGGAAAAGGTTTATCATGAGCCACATCTCTTCTTACGCTGAACTGGCTCTTTATATTTTCATCAAATGTCTTGCGTACCGTGCAATGGGGAACTAGCGCTTTTCGTCGATGAGGAAGTAACATAAAGTAAAACATGTTCAGAACCTGTCTTCATTCATTTTCATTTGGAAACAAGGATAAGTATAGGATATCTTACAAGAGCACTACCTGGAATTTATATAAAGGGGCTAATATATTTTTAACAGACTGGTGTTTTCTCTTTACTACAGGCAACCAATGGCACAGTTGTAGAGAAACGTAATCCAAATAATGGCCTTTGCTTTTCTTATTCATCATCTCGTCATGATGCACCATGAATGAGTGCCATGGAGTAACTAGCTCCTTCCATGATGACGAAGCAACGTAGAATTATTCTTTATTGTCGGCGTGAAACTCCATGTAATGATGTTCACCTGAGTCGTAACTGATGGACAGAAAATTACCCGTTAACACGCCTGAACCAATTTGTATTTGGCAAGGGTTAATCGCCCAAATGTGACAGGATCGTGCAAATCGTCCTTTAACCAGACCCACCTTGACTGGCAGCAGTTCGTGATAATGCCCCTTTAAGAGGCCCCTGTGGCCAGTTCTTGTACTGATTGGCAGTAGGCACACAGGCACGCTATGGATGGGATAGGTGGGGGCGTGGGGACGGCAGCGGCTGGTCCTCATGAATTGTAGCCTGTTTGGGGGCAGTGGCAGAGGACGCTGGTGGTAGTCTGAAGCTACTAGTTCGGCTATCGGTTTTAAAGTGCTCATTAGCTCCTACCTTGCCGAGGATGTGTGATATATCTACACAATATTGACTGGTTTTCGATACATGCGGCCGATGAGTTAACGTGTTGTAATATCGTAACGCATACAAGGATACTACATAGAGTTAACCCGAGGAGCATATGACCACTTTTACTTTAAACCAGTCTCTATTATATTTATTATCTACCATTTCCAGATAGGTGGCGTGTGGATATTACTCCGTTTTGTTCAGCACACAATATTTTAACGTATGCGTGCTTTAATTATCGCATCCCGGAGCATATGACGTATCTGTATATGCGCTGTATTGTGATTTTTATATATTTGAGGGAATCTAGAATTTCCTGCAGTTAAGATCGTAACCATTTGCGTACATGTACTGTCACGCCACACTATAGAGGATGTCATGTTGTAATAATTTCTGTGATTGCCTCAGATGGCAGTCTCCATGTTTTGATTCTCGACCTGCTGCTGTGCTCCACTGCTTACCTAACATCCCCATTACGCAGATTTCACCCTGTAGCAATATGACCCTACCCTACAAAATACCATACAACCGAAGATTTCACTCTTTCCCTGCTACTCTCCTGCCATTTGGTGTCGTCTCTTTCCGACCACCCGTTATCCTATTTACACATCCACAGCCCTCTGACTATTGATCCCCGCAGTGTGGCCACAACGCTAAGTGAAAAAAAGACCTGGGAGAACTAACTTTAATCCCCAGCCTCCTCCGGTGTTACGGCCACTAGCGCAAAGAGGAGTGTGGAGTGTTAGGCAAAGAAGCTAAATCTGCACAACGTCTCTCATTACAAGCGCTCTGTGACAGTACACCTTGCCTCTAGGGTAGTAGCGGCTGAGAGATTGATAGCGTTTCGATAAAACCTAGAAAAGAGAACCCCATAAGTTCGTTCAGTCAAGATATTGTAATATGAATGTTACATGGGCTATCGTTTGGTGTTGTACGAGAAGAGGACAGGCATGGATGGAGAATGGCAGGATGCGGACAAGCAGGCAGTAAGCGAGAGAGGGAAAAGGGCTTGGGAGGGGCAGTGCACGAAGAACACAGGAAGAGAGGCAGGGAGGGCGACAGGGAAGGAGAGGGGAAAACGGAAAGTAAAAAACCTAACTTATATTGAACCTTCAACGTTGCCATTTTTTATAGTAGTCCTTATTACGTTCGATATTTTCACAGTATGCTCAGCTAATGGTGGTGATTATACCTAAAATGGTTTTATCTTTATGAACCATAGAAACTTCTAACTCCATTAATATGGTGTGAAGTAAATATTGCAGAGGATGTGGCGTAGCTAGCAGTTGCTACTGATTCGTACTTCGGATACTTAAGGAGTTAAGAAGAAACAAAGAGGTATACAGGCTGGATGGTAAGATGCTGGCACGGAAGCAGGTAAAGAGGGGGAGATGGAAAGACGACGGCCTTCAGGCATGCAGACAAGGGCAGGGTAAGTAAGGATACTGAGAAAGAGGGAAGGGGCAAGGTATGGAGGGAGACAGAGATGGTAGGAGCAGAGAGTTCGATATAGGAGGAGGCAGGCAGGCATACTGGGAAGCATGCAACAAAAGTAAGTCGGGATGCAGGAAAAAGTAGAGGAATAAGACATGGAGGGAGGGAGAAAGATAACAGGCATTTATATTGTATCGACTTCACTCCGGTTTTGAGTTACTGGTGAGCGGGTCTATGGGCAAGGTAAATAAGACTCCTTGTTTACCTTACCTTGCTCGTGTTGTCAAGGGAGCTGGCTTTGAGCTGACAAGCAGGTCTGGCTCTCCGGCCCCGATTTGCCCCAGGCTAGCACCATACACTCTCTTTTACAGCAATATCACTATTTGCCATTTGAAAGACTTTCGTCTCGATATCGCCTAAAGGTGATGGCCTATCTGTTGATAATATAATGTGTGAGAGGGCGGCGCTATATTTTTGTACATTCTCATTAGGAGTGGTTCCTGTATTACAGCTTTAGGCCCGGCGTCCACCTACTACGATATGGCACCGATATGGTCTACGATGCACCTCCCGATAACAAATCAGATTCGCGTCGGAAGGTTACCTGATATCGGGGCAATTGACCATGTTTCTGCGATTAGACACCGATAAAAGCCCCATACAACGCATGGTGGATTGGCTTGTCTAGACATATGTCTACGATTTTGCACTTTCCCGATATGGCACCGATTTTGACATTTTGTATCGGTGCCATATCGGGAGGTCTACGATTCTATCGTAGTAGGTGGACGCCGGGCCTAAGATTGATAATATCGCTCGGCGCTGAATCAATATCTGTGAGATGGCATTTACGGAACTAATTGTTATAGATATTTGTAGCATCGGTGAACAGCAGATAAAGTAGTCCAGATTGCCATGTCAGACTTGAAAGTAGTTATTGTAGGTACAATTCTTCCTCCTGTGTGCGTTTCGTGATCTCACTGGATCTGTGAACGTTATCATTCGAAAAACTGTTGCCACGTATACTCGATTGAAAGTAGGTATTCCTTGAATAATGCTCTGTCCAGCCTTAGGTGGAGAGGCGGTTCTGGTCATACATCAGCAGTCATTAAACCTGTGTGCCTCGTCCTCTAAATCATCCTCTGATCACTTTAATGGTAGCTAGGCATTAAGGCTTTAAGCAATATCATTCTGACTGTAGGGAACATATCTGAGAATATTGTCTAATCATACATGGTGATATCAATTTGTTTTACTTTTTGTCTGTAATACACACATATAAAAAAGCAGTTTATCTCGATGGACAAGTCTAAATGTACTCTTGATACGTTAACTATTAAAAATACATAAAAGTGTTGGTTCCTTCTACTAGGTCAGGATATCATTACTCCTTTTTTAGCATCGTATATATTCTTAATATCTGTCACTCTGAGGAATGTATATCTTAACAATTACAAAACAATTCAAATGGGTTGAAGATCACACATAAACCAGACACATCCGCTTACACTGTGTTTCCCCTTAACCGAGGTTTTCAACCTGTCGATGGTTAGGCTATGTAGCATGTAATATCTTCATACAGCTGGCATAGATACATGGCATAGAGACACTGCTTTAACCACACGGACTCCACACAGACGCCTACTGACGCCTACAGGAGCCTACGTATAAGATGCTGTATAGTGTCTGATTGTCTACCCGCCTCACATATGTACTATACACAAACAATCAAGATAATCTGGAGTGTTATCCCTAGACTGTCCTGTCAAATCTGATAAGGTATCTCCCCGGGCTTAAGAAGCATTCCGTACCGATAGACTTGCCCCTTTACCCTTAGGCAGCGCACTGGGGAACTGGGTTCTTCAGGGAAAGGGCTAAAACCCTTTCCCTGCAGCACCCAGTTCCCTGCTCAGCATTACACAGCAGGCACTGCCTGCATAAGCGACCTTGCTACGGCAGACACAATTTTTGGGAAATAGCAACATTGTCACATGACGTGTCATGTGATTTGGGTAATTTACCTGATGGTATTTTGTTACATCAAAGCAGACGTCAATATTGCTCTTATACTTTGTCAAAATTTCTTTTAATCAAACAATTTTTTTCTATTTATTAAATTTTGTACATAAATATCAAGGATGCATCTAAATGCCTGGAGGCATATTCCTGCCGTAGCCAGGGGAATGCCGGAGGAATCATGCTGCCATAGCCAGGGGAATGGCTAGAGGCATCATGCTGCTGTTAAAAGGTTGACCGGGGTTAAAAAACACACTGAATAGAGAGAAAAATTGTTATTCCACGCGGAGTACCTTCTTAGGCAGGATGTCCCGGAGGTGAGGTTTCACTGTATAATTGATACGGATACCTCATCAATATCGAAGACTAAAAAGTCATTATGTTCTTGGAAAAATGTATTCAACTGGTGTTGTTTTTCTGTTTTTAGCAATACCTTTTATTTCACTTCTCATTTTAAGATATCACTTCCATAGATTTCTGTTACATTGTCTTCGGTTTTTTTTTCACTTCAAATTCATTCCATTTGTTTGTGGTCTTTAGGTTGCTCCTTTATTTTTGGTTTTTAATTTTAGAAACTAATAAACCTTGCCCTCCTGATTCCTACTCTTACACAAGTTGCCACCTTTGCTTTTTTCATACAGGGTTCAAAGTTCATGCACAAAGTTTAAACGTGAAACTCTTTCGTTTCGAGTTCATCTGTTATTTTTGCATTTAGCATTTACCACACAGGGTCCAAAGTCTCTGTACAAACGTGGGCCCCTTGGGTTCTGTTAAGGTTAATACTTATTATAACACATCACAAGTCACAATAGACTAAAGTCCAATGCACATCTACCGATTTCTGAACATTGATGTACCTTTGTTAGTGACAAAGTAACGGTACTTCGTCTCAGGCTAGGCATCCAAACGGAGTATAACCTAGTCGGTAGATATGGGGCAGCTAGGCAAAGTTCTACCAACAGTTAGTGAATCCCCTCCCCCCCTTGAGACGTTTTTTTGTCGCAGGCGAGTTGTGGGCCAATGTTCCTAAATCGCTTGCCAAAGGTGTATCAACATGTTGATAAATGGAGTGGGCAAGAAGAGAACGTTGTAAATATCCCTCGTTCGGGTAGCCTACATGGAGGGGCCGACAAAAGTACCTACACTAATGGCTCGGTGAGGCCTGTATAGGGGTGCCATACACAGTTTCGGTGTTGATTGCACTTCCCCGGTGAGTAGTGGACTGGAGACAAAAAGCAATCAGGTAAAATCATGAATTATAAAGAAGAGTTGGTAAATTTCTATTTGATACTGTCATCCTCAGAAAACCAAGTTTATGAGTATACCTTATTAAATCATAAAGGGTTATTAGTAGGTCTAGATTCCAATATATTTCTTTTACTCATTTCCTTCGAGATGAAACTCTGGGAGCTTCCCTAAGACGAGAGATCCTATCTGAATATAAAGTGTCATGTAATAATTGCTGAAAGACCCATCTATCCTTTTCAATGCCCCTGGGCGTTTGCCTTTGCAATTATAAGAATACTTTTTGCAAGAACTAATTCCACTTTCATAATATTGTGTTCAGTCTTGTGACCTCCCCCTTATTAGTAGTTTTAGAAATGCAATAGGTTTGGAGATAAAGAACTGTTCGTACCGATTGGTGACCCAGACCTTGGCCTTCAGCCAATTTCTGCGAATGTGATTTGTTTAGCAGACTCGGGCATGATCCAAAGGGATGTTTAACGAACTTGATTTGCATCTGGCGGGCAAAAAGACAAGCCCGAGCAAGGCTAATATAGTGACGAGCTAGCCCCGGGACAAGTATACGCGGCTCAAATGAAGACATGCGGAGTGAAAGGGAAGGGCAGAATGAGAATAAGGGTGGGAAGGGAAGAGAGGCATGGGAATGGAGGGAGGCCACGGGAAGGCACAGGCAGGGGGGGATGGGGATGGGAGCTAGAGATGAGTGGTGAAGCAGGGAGACGGAAGCAGACACGAATAGAGGTAATGATATGGTAGGTAGGAATTCTCAGAGCGATGGAGATGGGTATAGAAGGGAGGTGGGGATGAATGATGAGTAGGGTAGGGGGAGGAAACACAAGTAGAAAAGGAAGGGAGTAGAGAGGGAGACCGAGGATAAGATGTCAAACGAGATGAATGTTGGAGCCGAGAGACTGAAGACATGGCCCGTACGGGAGTGCGGGATGGTGACGAGGATTGGATGAGGGAAGATAAGGACAGTGGGAGGGGGATTCGCTGGTATGTAGATAATAAGGAGCAATGATGAAAGCAGGTACTCATAAAGGATAACTTTAACGGAGAAATTGGGAATGAGAAGGAACGATAATAGATGGGAGATGAGGGAGGGAATGGCGCAAAGAGATGAGGAAAAAGAGAAAATCAATAGACCCAAAGAGGAAGGGAAAAGGAGTAGGGGAAGGATTTATGTGGTGAGACAAGGGAATAGGAGTTCAAAATGAAAGGGACGGGAGGGGACAGAGATTCGGGGCAAGCATGGAAGGGAAATTAGGGCTGAGCTGTCGGAGAAGAGTTTGCCTTACTAAGCTAGGACACGTGACCTCTTTGTAGTGTCACCCGCCGCAGGGCGTGTGGGTAACGAGCCCTTTGTCGAGTGTGTGTGTGAGCGGGGGAGCCGGGGCTGGCCTGGCAGAAAGTCCCCAGAAGGGCGCAGGCGCACAGCCTCTCCATAAGTATTTCAGGTAATGGAGGCTGGGAACAGACGATACGGCTTATTGCGGCCCCGGGGTAATACTCTGTTCACCGTGGCACTTGGAGGGGATACGACAGAAAAAGGTGCGGGTGAAGATTTGTGTTTTATTGGCAGATATATATATGTATGTATTCATAGCTATTGAATATTGTATATTGAAACAGACTCTCTCTTTCCATATTACACATATATATATATATATATATATATATATATATATATATATATATACATACATATATATATATATATATATATATATATATATATTAGAGAAGTAACATTGGGACCTTCCCCAGACTATACATCTAGAAATACAAGTAAGCTAAAGCTTGAAAGCTTGAAAATAAACAGAGGTAAGATTAAAACGGTGTGCTCAGGTGAGCAGATAACAGCGGAATGAACATTTAAACAGGTGGACGTCACCAAGTAACCTACGGTAACCGTGTCAGTAACCGGGTAACCTGGACGAGTGGGTGTGACGCCAGACAACAAAGCAGGAACCGCAGTGAATATTGTGAGTGTAGTATTGGTTATTAATTCATATTTATATAATCATGGTTATATAATAATAATAATAATAAATTTTAAAAAATGTATACATATATAACACGTGTAGTAGAAAGGGTTAACAGCAGCGGAATGAACCGTTAGAGTGGTGTCCGTAACCATGACACCATAGATATCGCATCAGATACCCCTAGATACATAACAATGACGTGAGCTGATGCGAGCTGCTCTGTAGGGGGTGAATAAATACGAGTAGCTCATTGGCTTAATTTATATGTACATAAGCGAGGTTATATAGTGATATATATATATATATATATATATATATATATATATCAACTTAGTTATATATATATGTAAATTAATATCCAATTGTACTCACTGTATTAGTCACCTCGTGACTGTGACTGTTTATTAACGTCACTTGTTTCTCTCCAGTTACAGGAGCCATATAGATGAGTATAACATCCATAAAGGACGATTGGAAGCAGTGAATCTAGTCTTTTATATGAGCCAGAATGTATACCTGCAGGTGGTATCAAGATATCAACGTAGTTATATATGTAAATCAATATCCAATTGTACTCACTGTGTTCCTGTTTATTAACGTCACTTTAAAGGAACTACTGCTCGCAAACAGAACCATATTTATGAGTATAATATTCATAAAAGACAATTGGAAACAGTAAATTTAATCTCTTATGAGCCAGAATGTATGTTCCTGAAGGTGGTATCACAAGTAATTTACATCATATGTCGTAATAGATGGGGATTAATTGGAATGCATTCCAGATATCTAAGCTGAAAAAAGCCCCTTCGATACGTCAAATGTGCCAGCAAATGTTACCAAAACTACTACAAGCACATACAGGATTTTATACACCACCATGGTGGCGCGTTGTAAATGAAAATGGTTGGCTGAATATTCAGAGTTATGAACTGTGATATTTATGCAATCTACTTACTCGTGCCATAATAACCCATCATTTTCACTTTATTATTATATCTGCACTTTTAACCATGTCAGATCCTAACATAATTTGATTGAAGATTCCTGAATTCAATGATCGTCCTTGAGTTTTATTTTCGTCGCCGCGGTGCAAATGCATCCACACCTGTTCCGTCTCCAACTTCTGAAGTATAAAAAGGTGAACACTTTAAGTCACCTAGTAAGACAGATTTGCGGACATGCTGTATTTTGATTGTCAATTACGCAGCCCATCCTCTCTCACTAAGCCTGTGCCAGGAGCCTGTGCCAGAAGCCTGTTGAGTGTGGGGAACCTCATTTCTGGCGGCCCCCCAAGTCGACAGTCTGTCCTCATGATTGAACCCAGATATAACACAGCATTTACTGATTACAGAGCAGACCTGCTCAATCTAATTACGGAGGAAGGGATGCTGCGGCTTTATCATAAATGCCTTGTCGATTACTGCTTATGTATCCTCATGAGATGGGCCTCTTAAAGAAATTACAGGGGCATTGATGGAGCTTGTAGTATGTGGATAATAGTGAAAATACCCTAGTACTAGGTGTCGTTTAGAAGTGGTGAAATAATAGCGTCAGCCTGGAATAGTCGGGTGATGAGCAGATAACGACAGTGAGATGGATACAAGGTGCGTAGATAAATTAATCAGCATAGTAGAAAAAAAAACATGGGTTTACACAATAATGGGATATCATGGTAATATCAGGAAACGTCCTTACTGTGGACGAAAGGGTTTCCGTTTGAGGCCGGTCGACAATTCCATACTGCTTGACGCCGTAGGCGGAAGGCAGTATGGACTCGACGACTGGCCGAGAAAGAGAAGCGTTTCTTTCACAGTCAGGACGTTTTGGTGTTATTATATACCTCAAATCTATGAAAAAACACCATTTTAATGAATTATTAAGTCACACTCACAGCGGGCACGAACATTATTATTACTGCACCCCTAGCAGCGGGCACTATTTCATAGACATTCGCACACAGGTATATAATAACATGATTCCTAGATCTCCACTGACAACGATCTAGAATTTCTGTTTAGTTAATCGTGTCCTACATTCCTTGACTTTCACCTTTCCCATTGTAAGGTCTCGGGCCTTACTTGTGTAAAGAGTAGACCTTAAGAGAGGATAGTAAGAACTCAAACACAGAGGTACTATGCATTACTATGAGTTAAGAACTTAATTGTTTATTGACAAGAAAGGGTCCTTGTTTTATACCCTTAGCAGCAGGGTTGACATGACAGGCTTGGCATATGTGAGCTCTGCACTCTCATTGGGTGTTGTACCAACAGCCAATAGGAGATGACCAAAATGTTCCCGTTGGGCACCCGTTCCAGCCTGTAGCACATTTCAGGAGGATGCTCATGACACTGAACAATTCAAAGTGCCATTGGTAAAGCTCTCAGTCCTCATGTGGACATACTGGGAACTAGAGCTGAGCGATAAAAGGGGTATTATATGCCAATCAAAGCATGGCAGCTGTACTGTAAACATCAGGGAGGAGATAACTGACCAAAATGGTGACTGTTCCAATTCATACAATTTGTTCCTTAATAATCAACGAGTAAAACACAAATATTGTTTGCAGATAAAAGAAACTTTTATCATATTTTATGTTGTTTTGTTAGAACATACTGCTTATAGAGGTTTATAACATTTTTACAACATCATCACATCCTTTAATAAGTAGTATGTCTTAATACTAACATCATTGTTTTGGGACAGTGGGTGGGGAAACGCATGCCTCTCATAAGATCTCACACTCTCTAAGTGGTATTCTGTATTCTAGTCCAGATAAAGTCACTAGGGCACCAAATACTTAGGAGAAAGTTGTTGTGCTGTTGTTTATCGCACGACGGCAAAGTTGCGTATTACTGCGCTAGATGAAGCCGAGTGCTGTGATCCGCGACTTTGCCAGAGTGCGAAAAAGCACACAACTAACTCGGGTTTGGTTTAGAATTTATCCTACCCCGTCTAAATCACTTCAGCAAACTAAGAAACAACATAAAACTCACTGATAATCAGTAATAATCATTGTTCGTTTTTCAAATGACGTCATTTGACAACTGTATCCCACTAGAGTGATAAATTTCATTTTCCTGCACCATAGACCAAATACGGTACACTAATGTTAAGCCTATGAAGTTTCTTATTAGGGGTAGGATAAACAGTATTCCCGCTAGGTGGCATCATTGATATCATAAGAATCTTTGGGTTGCATTGGTGTACGTCTTTAGCATGGGATGCAGGCCAGTAGATTCTCAAGACTAGCTATACTCGCTATGGTTACAGGCAGTAAAAATCCAGAACTCGCTGAGAATGAGGAAGGTTGGAAAAATTGCAAGGCATCTAGAAATCGTCACGCGCCACCCTTTGGAAAATACTGTAAGCAGAACCCAAATGCACATTTTTCTGGTGACTCAGAGGACGATTCAGAGACAATCGACGTAAAGTCCTGCGAAGACCCCACAAAGACCCCAAAGGAAGAAAAATCTGTTTCTAATATGAAAGCTTTCGTACTAGAAACAGATTTTTCTTCCGGATCGTAGATATCAGGGACTAATGTGGATAGATTTGGATGGGAGTTTTTTTGTAGAAGACAATTTTTTGTCCTTTGGCACTAGAGCAGCCCCGTTCATCTTTAACCGCATAACTGACACAGTTACGAGGTTTATGCGGGCCTCAGGTTTCGCATGTTTCAATTACTTGGACGATTTTTTTGTTCTGGGTGATAATTTTGAAGCCTGTAAAAAAGCCCAACTATTCCAACACAAAACTCTGAGGAGTTTGGGATTTTATTTAGCATACAAGAAAATGAAATCCCCTTCACAAATTCAACGATATTTAGGTATCGAGGTAAACTCCCAGGAAATGTCCTCGAGTCTTCCGGCCGATAAGGAATGGTTTAATGGAAAAGCTTGTGCCATTCAAGGTTTTTCCTCGCTAACACTGTATATACTGATGCTTCCGGTTATGGTTACGGCTGCCATTATGGAAACGATTGGTTGGTGGGTAGCTGGAGTTTTCACAATGCTTATGACGATGGTCATTACCACTGGATTGAAGAAACTCTGATAGATGTGTCACAAAATATCAATGTACAGGAATTGTACCCCATCATAGAGGCTTTCCTTCGCCAGGGAGACCAGTGGAGAAATAAAAAAGTTCAATTTGTATCAGACAACATGCAAGTAGTAGTGGCCATTAACACAGGGAGGAGTCGCAATGATAACTCGATGATCATTTTGCATATGATTTTTTTGGTTGTCGGTCTTGTTTAATTGTGAAATATCATGTTCGCATTTACCAGGAAATTATATTTGCGGATGCTCTTTCACACATTTCGGAAATTTGTTCAATCCTAACTCATTTCTGTTGCAGAAATATTGGAATTACGGGAGGCTTTAGACTGGAAGGCCACAGAGGTGCGAGCGCACGTCTGGTCCAAAAATACATGGAAGGCCCGAGCCTCGCAGTGAAAGTGATTCTTGACATTCTACTGGGAAATAATGGTTAACCCTGTACCTACAACAGATTTGGTTTTATGTAGATATGTAATTTATTCATCGTCATCGGTATCATACAGAACTATTGAGAATTATGTAAGTGCAGTTATTTGTTTGAACAAGATTTATGGCTATGATGTATCCCATCTGAGATCAGATTTCACTTTCAAGTCCACTATGATGGGATTACGTCGACTCTTGGGGGACCCAACCCCCTTAAGACCAACCTGAGACATATATGAAATGGGTTGCCCATGGCCTTTGGTCAGGGGTGGTCATTGCCCCCCCTGGTGAAACCACTCTGCACTCGCGCACCCCTGCGCCACCTCTCCACTCTCGGCCGCACTAAACATCAAAGTGCGCGAGTGCGACACTGTCCTCTGTCTCATTCACTTCACTGGTCTCATTCGCTCAACACCTATTTTTTCTATCGCTCCTTGGCTTATCGCCCTCCGTACCTTCGGTCTCCGTATTCCCCTGAATATCGGCAGACGAGGACAGGGATACCAAGCGATTCAGTGGTTTAAGGAATTATAGTCTAGTTATGTTGACCAGAAGCGCTGTGGCGGCATCCGCACCCGCGGAGGCCGAGACGGACTCGGAAATAACGATACGACAGCCGGCGGCCGAGAGCGACCACGTGGACTCGGTATCTCAACAGGGAACGAGTGCGAGCGCACGGACTCGGACTTCGCGCATCACAGCCCTGGAGGCCAACCTCGGAGGGGTCAGGACGGACGTCAACGAGGTAAAGACGGACGTCGGCGAAGTAAGGACGGATATGACTAAAATATCGCGCCAGATGGACGGCATGATGGACGCGATCATGCAAATCTCCAGGCCGACCTCGCGCCGGGCCGGCTCACGGGCTTCCTCAGCGGCCGAACGGACAAGAGACTGGGCCCAGGATCAAAACGAGCGCCTTCTCCCCGCTCCCAGGGCACTCCGAGAGGCCTACACGACCGAGGAACACCTCCAGCGTGAATTCGGCCGTGAGGCCATGCGACACGACCGCACAACGGGTAAGAGCCTACTTTCTGATTTAAATGCCCGGAGGCCGACGGCGAAGCCGTACATGTTCATGGACAGAGATGGGGTGTACACGCTGCACCAGAAACTAGACCTACGGTCGAGCCTCGGGCCTCTGGAGTACATTTCATGTTTTGTGGCCTTATTGAATGACGAACGCGCCTTGCACCCCGAGGACAAGGAGCATATGTTCAAACACTTATACCAGGTGACGGTTGACGCGCAGGCACGGCCGTGGGCCGGCTTCAGACGCTGGTCGAACTATGTTTTCGACCAGGTCGAGTCGGGCAGGATGCGGTGGTCGGATCACGGCCGGATACAGGAAGAACGTGTCCGGCTCGCGATGACCAGTGCCCACACGTCTAACAACAGTCAAAACACGGAGACCGGACGTGCCCGGGGGAGCGAGGCCCCGTGCCGGGACTTCAATGGAGAGAGGGGGTGCCGCCACCGCAGCGACCACACTGAAGGGGGCATCCGGTGGTTGCACGTGTGCACGTTTTGCGACTCAGTGGGCAGGAAGTGCGGTCACTCGGTGCACGCCTGCAACCGAAAGCTCACTTACGGACACGGGTACGACAACACGGCGGCTCCCCCTGTACCCACACCACGGCGGGTACCCCAGGCGGGGTATCAACTGCAGGCTACTACGAGGCCGGCGGCAGCGCAGAGTGTGGTACACCAACCCCAGCCGAGTTAAAAAAACGGGCCGGCCGCGCCCCGCCAGTAGACGAGGCGCGAAACAAAGATGAAAGGGGGGCCGGCAGGACGGAGTGTTATGTAACGAAGCCGGCTCCCCCACGTGACGTCATCGATCACGTGACCCCCTCGGCACGTGGCCGAGGGGTAGAGATAAACAACAACAAGGACGGGGGGAATACACTCCCGGAGGAGATACCCCCTTTCTACCGGCGGCGGTCGCCTCCGGCCCTGTGGAGGATGATGGTCTCAGTCGCTTGCCGGGTGTTAGTGTTAGTGCGCCGGGCCGAGATCAGGAATCTAACACTCCCGACTTTAAAGCACTTCGGGACGTCTGCGAAACAGGGGTCCACCGGGAGGGAGTGAGGACGGACCCGTTAGCCTTCAAGGAACATTGCCGGGAGACATGGCCGGAGTTCACGGCCGTGGGGCCCGCCAGGCACGCGGAGATATACCGGGCCGTGCGTGACACGGGAATCCCCAACGCACTCGGCGCTAGGGTCGAGGTGCCTTCCGACCTTAACCTACCTGCGTGGGAGCATTACCTAGGGCACGTGGAGGAGGCGCAGGAGCTCCTAGGCTTCCTGCGATACGGTTTCCCCCTGGGTTACCTGGGACCGGAGAGTGATACCAGGGGGGTGGCCAACCACCCCAGCGCAACCTCTCACCCCGTGCAGGTAGAGAAGTTTCTGGGAAAGGAGGCAGGCTTTACCAATATGATGGGCCCGTTCGCCGAACCGCCTTTTAGCCCGTGGTGTCACGTGTCGCCACTCATGACACGGGAAAAGCGTGGGACGGACGACCGGCGCATCATTACCGATATGACTTTCCCGAGGGAGTGCAGCGTGAACTCGTTCATCATTAAGAACTCGGTCTACGGACTGGAGCGAGAACACGGCCTCCCAACGGTGGACGAGTTTGTGGCCAAACTCGTCAAGGCAGGCACGTCGGCCTACATGTCGTCCATCGACGTGTCGCGTGCCTACAAGAACTTTAGGTGCGATCCCCTCGATTGGCCTCTGTTATGTTTCACGTGGGAGGGCGGGCACTACTGCGATACGGCCATGCCGTTCGGCGCCCGTGCCTCCTCCTACCACATGCAGTGTGTGGCGGAGGCCATCGTGGGGATACTGTCATCAAAGGGAGTTACGGCCGCGATGTACCTCGACGACCTCATCATCCTCTCCGAGGACCGAGGTAAGCGGCCGTGGACTTCAGGATCGCGCGAGACCTTTTCTCGGAATTGGGCCTACCCGAGGCACGTGATAAACATAGGAGCCGAGCCAGACCGTGACGTGGTTGGGGATAGAGATGGACGCCCGTGCCATGACTCTATCGATCCCCACGGCCAAGCTGGAGGACATCCGTGGTCACGTGTCGGCCGTAGCCAAGCGCCGGACCTTGACGAAACGGCAGCTTCAGTCGGTGCTCGGCCGGATATTACACATGGCGAGGTGTATACGTCCGGCGCAGGCATTCGTCTCGAAGCTACTCGAGGCCCTCCGGGGGATGAGAGGCTTCTACATGAACATCAATTCCGAGATGCGCCAGGATCTCGACTGGTTCGTTAAGTTTGCCCAGGGCTGGAACGGCCGCGCTCTCATCCCTCGAGGTCCCCCGACGCGGAGGATCACAGTAGATGCGTGCCTGTCGGGCGTCGGAGGAACCGACGGCCGCTTCTCGTACTCCGGCCAGGTGTGCCCCGTCCTCGATCCCGTGGAGTGCATCTCGGAGCTCGAGGCTCTGAATACCATCTACGCACTCCACACATTCATCACCGACAGGGATCGGGGATCACGGATTGAGGTGTTCTGTGATAACCTCGGAACTGTACAGACCCTCAATAGCGGGCGTGCCCGTAACCCTGTCCTGGCGGAGTGTGCCCGCCAGGCATGGATGGTGCAGGCACGTCTGCAGGTGGAACTGGTCTTCAGCCATATCCCCGGGGTGCAAAACGTCATCGCAGATGCCCTGAGCAGAGCCCATCTGTCGAGGACGGAATACGATAAGGCCACTTCCCTCATTCACATTCATGAGTTGTACCCTATCGTACCGTGTACCCATGCCTCTTTTGTACCCGTACTCCGTCTCTTCTGCAGATCGGGCGCTTCTCTTACTCCAGGCGAAGGCATCTGCGAGGCAGTCAGAGGCGCGTGCCCCAGGTACGCTCGCAAACCAGCGATCCGCAGTCACCACCTACCTGGCGTTCTGCAACCGGATGAGAACGGACCCCCGGGCACCGACCGTGAGCCTGATCACGTCTTACCTGGAATACGTGGCTGACCACGCCCCCTCGCTGGCCACGGTCGCCAACCAGTTATCGCACGTCCGGGCACACCTCCGATTGACGGGGGGGGACGTGCGGCCAACAGAGGATCACCGGGTGAAGCGTGCCCTCGAGGGCATGAGGAGAAACAAGCTTTACGTCCCAAACGTGAAGGCCCCCATACCAATGGATGTGTTCAGGGCGGTCCTCGATGCCCTGACGGGATCGCCCCTCCATACGGCAATGAGGGCGGGCATGCTGCTCATTTTCTACGCGGCCCTACGGTAGGGGGAGGTGGCGCCGCAGTCGGCTCGGGCATTCGATCTGGCTCGGAACCTCACTCGCGGGGACGTGGTCCTCGGCCGCCGGCACGTCACTATCACCATCAAGGCGGCCAAAAATCTTCAATACGTGGGGCAACAGAAAGTGATGCGCCTCGAGGCCGCGGACGATATCCGGGTGTGCCCGGTAGACGCGGTTCGAGGCCTACTACGGGCGGCCCCTACGGCTTCACTGCGGGACCCGTTTCTGACACTGCCCGATGGGACGACCATCACATCACGGGTTATGACCAACGAATGGGACCGCCTCCTACAGGCCACAGGCCAAACTGTGAAGACATACACCCTCCACAGCCTCAGGAAGGCCGCTGCCACTCAGGCCTCTGAGGCCGGGATACCTGAACTTAACATCCAGAGGTATGGAGGGTGGAGGTCCCAGGCTCACAGGGACTACATCAAAGTATCAGACCAAGAGACTGTCAACAAGTCTCTCATTGAGTCTCTCTCCTTCAAAAAGTGACTATAAAAAACTTTCCCACCCTCCTCTTCCCTTAACTATTGGCTTCTTGGCTATTTCTATTATTTTATTATTACATGTTATGTTTAACTATGTAATATCACATAATCTTCATTTATCTTATATCAAATATTATCACAATTGACAAACACATATCTATGTCAATTTCAATATTTGTCATATTGTCACAAATCTTATCACAATTGACAAACACATATCTATGTCAATTTCTATATTTGTCTTATTATTGATACTCATGAATTTCTCTTATTCATATCAATAAGACTCATAAAATTAAATAAAATTTTATAAGCCCACTACGGCCTTCACTCTGTTTCATTGGGGATCTGGGGTAATGGGTTGCCCATGGCCTTTGGTCAGGGGTGGTCATTGCCCCCCCTGGTGAAACCACTCTGCACTCGCGCACCCCTGCGCCACCTCTCCACTCTCGGCCGCACTAAACATCAAAGTGCGCGAGTGCGACACTGTCCTCTGTCTCATTCGCTTCACTGGTCTCATTCGCTCAACACCTATTTTTTCTACCCACCCACCCACTCCTTTTTCTCTCCTACTCCTTACACTCGTAGGGCTATTTCTATTATTTTATTATTACATGTTATGTTTAACTATGTAATATCACATAATCTTCATTTATCTTATATCAAATATTATCACAATTGACAAACACATATCTATGTCAATTTCAATATTTGTCATATTGTCACAAATCTTATCACAATTGACAAACACATATCTATGTCAATTTCTATATTTGTCTTATTATTGATACTCATGTATTTCTCTTATTCATATCAATAAGACTCATAAAATTAAATAAAATTTTATAAGCCCACTACGGCCTTCACTCTGTTTCATTGGGGATCTGGGGTAATGATGAATATGTTCTCGTTTGTTGACATTAAGAACCAGAATGATTGGTGTAGGTGGGCATGTATCATATTTAGTTTTCGGACTTTACTCCGCAAAAGTAACCTAGTAGCAGACAATGAAGCAGATTTTTCACACATGGTTTTGAGGAGAGACGTGAGGTTTTTCCAGTGAGGTGTCATGGTGGTGGTTCGTTCTAATAAAACTATACAATTCCATGACAGAACTCATGACATTCCAATTGCTTATACCAAAAACAAACCATTATGTGCTGCAACTTGGTTAAGGAACCACATTCGGGAATCTTCAGGTACACAAGATTCACCTCTGTTTTTGTGGAAAGATGGTTCTACTTACACTCTTTTGAATCATCACAAATTATTGGAGTTTTTGAAACACCTCATGAAATGTATCGTGGTGAGTAAAGAAAGGTCAGGAGTATACTCATAAGAAGGGCAGGTGCGGCCTTTATGCACTAATGCGGAGTGGCCTTAGAAGATATCTGTCATGGCAACTCTCGTTTACTTAGCAAAACCGATGTCGGCTGGTATTGGTACAGAATTGTTGGTTTCTCAAAAATTATATACTTCTCTTTATTAATAATTGGTCTTGAGTGAATAAAATGGTCACTCAACTCCCATATACATATTTTGTGTCATTTATATAATTGTATATTATCATGTATTACATCTTTTCCTCTCCCAGATTGATATGCCTGATTCATATATATATATACGCCTGACTCTGTTGTATTTACACTACTAACCATTAGTTCCGATATCTTGGGGACACCACTGGTAGCATATTTCATTTCCCATTAACCATTCAAGTCTGTATTATATGAAAAATGCAATCTTATATTACCAATTTATTTGATAAAACCTTTATAAAACGTGATTGAGTATAAATTGATTAATCACACATAATAAACCCTGCATTATGTTGGGTTTTTTACCGTTTTTCTAATAGATTTTACTTTGAAACACCATTTCTAAGTGTGGTCAGTTTTGATCTAGGATATAGGTGCCCTGTTCAAACTTATATTTGACTGCTAATATCATCTTACCCCAGTCTAACCAGGGCCTAACCCAGCCGACCCCTGCCACCGCCTGCCTAACCCGGCCGTCCCACGCATCCCATGCTGCTCTTTTGCAAGGCGGCCGCATTCACACGTGAGGGAGTTGGAGTCGAAGTCGGAGTTGGGATCACAGCAGCCAGGAAAAGAAGTCCTAGTCCCAGGCCCGCCTAGCCCTGGCCTAACCGCGGCACAGCAGCGGGGGCGGGAGGGGGCGGGGCTTCAGTATTGGTGCAACCTCTACCAACACCCATGAGTGTAGATTGTAGTACGTCCGATTGTCGCTGGGGCCAGGGCGCTGATGCTCTCAAACTGGGACTGTGAAATGCTGCCATTTTAGGTTGGAATTCCCACCAGTGTATACAAGCAAGCAGCGTGATATTGGCGGTTTGCTGGGCCCTAGGTTACACACACGCTTGCCAGAAACCAGCAATTTGCGCATGCGTGATAACAACGTAAACAAAGACTTGGGCCTAGGTAATGAATAAGTGTCATTGCCAATTAAAAAGTATTATACAGTAAACCCCGCGTAAGCGGGCACCCTCCGTTCCGGGCCACAGTGTCTCCGCTTACGCTGGGTGACCGCTTACGCGGGGTTTTCAAGTTTCCTCCAGTCCAATATATATGTGTTATATACCGATATGTAGGGCAGACAGAGGCGATAATAGATCTGAAATCCATTTTCTGATATATTTATTGGGTCCGAAGTTATTAAACCTTGAATTACAAAATCTATTTTCTATGAATATACTAATAAACCCTGAAAAAGGACAGATTAATCTATTTTGGGTAGGGTGTCTGTTGGAGGTGTCCGTTGGAGGTGTCCGCTTACACGGGGTTTTAGGCCTTTTCGTACCGAAATAACTGTCCGCTTACGCGGTGCCGCTTACGCGGGGTGACCGCTTACACGGGGTTAAAATAAACATCTAATAGAGGGAAAAATTCCGTTCCGAGCAAAAGTGTCCGCTAACGCGGGGTGTCCGCTTACGCGGGGTGTCCGTTAGGCGGGGTTCTACTGTACTTGTTTAGGCTTACCATAACCCCCCCCCCCCCCCCCCACACACACACACACACACACACACACACACACACACACACACAGATTTAGTCATTTGATGTAGACTGGCCACGAGTCGGCCCTGGAACCGCGTTAATAATTGGTGCGTGGCTCCGGGTGTGCACCCAGCCCAGAACCGAGCCAGCTATCCCCCGATGTTGGCGGCTGTTGGAGGATCATACACCGGTAGCGACTCGTGCTGTCCCTGCAAGCTATACGAGCTTTATATATATATATATATATATATATATATATATATATATATATATATATATATATATATACATATATATATATACATGTACCATCTTTTCTTAATAATATATCTATTTGCGAAATTGTTGATATCTCAGAAATAAATATTTGATATTAGTGTTGGGCTCCGTGTGCGTACCCGAGTACCCACCATTGAGATTCAAAACAAACTTGACAGTAGCATAGTTCTTTGACAGCAGTACGGGATGCGGGAGCTCCGCTCGTCCACACGGGAGGATGGCACTACCAGAACCATTGTTCTGAATAAACTGCATGTGTCATTTCTGATTCTATGATTGTCATTGTGCGGAAATTAACCTTTCTGTTCGAAAACAACAAACATCATAGGCGAACAGGTCGGAGTCGCTGAGATTCTTACTTGTCAAACTGATGTTATAAATAGAACAATCAATGATAAAAATCTGTACACCCAAAGGCCTGTCTGACGCGCCCAGGGAGGACTGACCAAACAGCGCCATGCTCACTGTACAGACCAGTACACACTGAGCGACTTTTTGCCCTTTTAGGGCAAAAGTCGGCGACAAATGGTGCTTGCGATATTGTACCGGTACAATATCGCCAGGTGTGGATTGCTTGCAATCTTTTTCCCGGCAATATGGTACCACCCCCTTTTTCCCCCCTGCTGAGAGGCAAAAAGTTGGCGAACTTTTCCTGAGCAAAAGGGCAAAAGTCGAATGCGATTTTGGATCAAACATGTTTGATATTTTGCCTGTGATCTACCGTAGTAGGGGTGTAATTAGTGACCCTTTAGTAGTTATTTAGGTAGCTAGCTCATTGTCTTAACTCCTTCCATCTTCCTGCTTATGTAGAGTAATTTAGGGGATAGAACTACTTGCTTAGTGGAGTCACCGAGACACGGTGACCTCACATCTTGATGACCTGAGAGGAGGAAAGGCGAACACTGCAATTCAAGTTAATCACTTTAATCTCCTGAGATCAATCTGTGTTATACAATTACAGGCAGTATTATCCAATGCGATGTTATAGTCTCGTCGACCATGTTGTACTAACCATATAATAAATTTCAGCTTAATGTTCATAAATGTTCTTTTCATTCCATCTTTCCTAGATCACATCGTTCTTGCAGTTGTTCACTTCAGTTCCTATTTTAGCTGGATTAAGTTGTGGTCCTAGTGCTCCTGGGTAGATGTTATAGGTTTTAGTCTACGCATTCTGTGTTCTCTCCACTGAGAGATAGTTACTCACATGTCGGTCTGTAGGTAACTCACAGCACAGGGAATCCACACATTGAATATCTATAGAAGGTGACTTCACTCCTCACAGGATGAAGCCTCCGGCGCCTAACCTTAGTCCAGCGGGAGCAGGTCTTTGTAGCTCAGCTAGATCTTACTTCTCGTACCTCAGTGCTGCCTCTGGCAGCTGCAGCGAAGGTGTACTCCTCCACTGCTTACATCACCTGGTCACGTGGCCAGTCATACCCTTATACAGACGGGCGCTCTAGAAGCTTCCCTCTGTTTACATTCTGCTACAACATTCATGTGTTTCCACCATCTTTATGCGATGTTAATTGAATAAAGAACAACACAGGATAACACAATATCGGACAAGCGTGTAGTGCAGTATTTTCCAGCCCTCCCACTAGGCAGGCCGATGACCCTCACTTCGACCCTAGGAGTGAGTCGCTGGGTGACCTGTCACACTTGAAAGTTAGCTGTGCCTTGCGAGTTTTGCCCCTTGAGATATTCTGCCCCTTTGTCAACCAATAAGAATCGCGCATTTCATCAAGATAATTTTATTTCACACCCATTCTGCTCCAATATGATGTTAAAAATGCGTGTTTTTCACAGGTATTATATTTCTGATTTTTTTCCTCAGTGCCAACGACCATATGTTCTATCTTCAAAGTGCGATTGCCAGAAAATGTTGTGAAAAATGTATCAACTCTATGATATTCTCCTGCCAGCGACTTTTGCCCCTTCTTTTTAGGCAAAAGTCACAAGCAAATTACGCTAAGTGTGACAGGAGGGGCCTTGCGATATGAGGTACCACCCCCCAGGGTGCGGACCGACGGCTGAGGGGTAGGAGGTTGCGATCTTTGCCCCTCCCCTGCTGTGGCAACCAGCAAATATCGCAAGGGAAATGTTCCTCATACCGCAAGGGAAAATGTCGCTAAGTGTGCATTGGTCTTTACAGACCGTATTGCTGAGGCATGTGCGGTCTGGAGACAGACTACCATGAGTGCGGCGGCCGGCTGTGAGGGTAGCTGTGAGAGTGGCTGTGAGGGTGGCTGTGGACTTCACTGAGAGTGTAGGGGTACCCCCATATGGGTGGGACTAGGATATCTTGAGCTATAACCTAGACCTGTACCATCACAGCCGGGCAGGGGCCGAACCTTTTTTATTTTCTATCAGTACACATATATACGCCCAGCGTATATATCGCGCAGAGTATATTTCCTCTCTTATATGCTTGGCGGGAAATACAGCCAAGACGTGTCCGTATATAAGAGGAAACAGTCTTGTACATACGCCTTATACGCTGGCGCGAAATATAGACGTATATATATGAAAACATGTCAATTTACGGCCGATACATGTGCTGCCTCGATGGCGTATATAAGAATAAACTGGTTAGTTTCGTGCAATGGTCTCAGCGGATGAAGAGTAATATTGTCCGGGTAAGGAATGTGTGCAAGCACTGCGGCAAGCCGCGGCAGAGAAGTGACCCTCTTGACGTGGATCGGGGATGAACTGTCGGGCACACAGAACAAACAGCTCCACCGGGGTTTTGTAGTCAATTATATTAAATCAAATTACAAATTTAAAAATTCCAGTAAATCTGTATTTCTTATCAGAACTTTCCGATATTTTATTGACTAACACTTAGCCTAAATGTCATATAATTTTCATAATTCTTTGTTCATCCATTCCATACGGGAATGCCATATGGCATTGTCCTGCCACGGCTAGGGGAATGCCATATCGCATTGTCTTGCCATGGCCAGGGGAATGCCATATGGGGTTAAGAGAGTCACAAATAGTCTTTCCTTTGGTAATGTTTAGCTCACATGCCTGCTCTGGTATGCACTACCTTTGGTCAAAACCACCACAGATCTTGATAACATAGGATGTGTAAAAATCGCCTTCTAGCGAAAGTACCCATTAATGTAATATTTTACAGTCATTGGAGAATCAAACGAGTTGAATAGTAGTTGAATGTACATATATAACTGTCAGACAGAAGGATACAAACGTTCATAATCATAATGTAATATAAAAGTAACAAAAGTTCTTTCTTGTACCTCACAATTTTTGCAGTTCCTTTTGCACATAGTTCATTCAAGTTCATGATGATTTGGCGATGTAAGGTCTCACCCATAAGAAAAATCACCACAAATCATTATATATATAGAATGTCGTGGGGGTCCGTGGCCTTGACTTCTATGAGACCAAGGTCGCGAACTCGTTCCCTAATGATTTCTCAGTGTTGGACAGATATGCTCCCATGAGACAATGCGTCAGCTAAAACAAGGAGATCACCGCTTTTGTGTGTCAATGTAACATTGACTTGTCTAAGGGCACAGTACATCGCCAGGCACAACAGGCCATGACCGGGTCACAGGCCCAACCCGAGTTAAGAATACTTACACTGGCTATATTGGCAGTCAATTTCCAGGTTGCAACAAGTGCACTTGACCGGGGTGAGGGTCTATACGGCAATGACCACGTTGAGTGCCTCTTGCCGGCTAATATGGTGGTCCTCCCTATAGTTCATAGGGAAATCAACAGGATATCACTTACCGAGGCCGAAGTCGTCACGCATCGCACTCAATGCAGTATACTGGCCTTACAGGATGTAAAATCAGAGGATCAGGTTTCATATATTATACACTCTTTATCCAAGATTTTAGGGTCATACACCTGAGACTACCTTGGAAGATTGCAAGAAATCTAGGGGCAAAGTGCCTCCTTGGGGTTCAGGGGTAAAGCCACTGAAGTACTTGGCTTTTATAGCTCAAGTTACGTAATTGACATAGTGGTCAAGTGACTAAACCTCTCTGAGGGGTCCAAGAGGTGAATCCTGGGGAAGCATATAGATTTTGCATATAATACAAGCTGTTCCCAGGATTTTGGTTTGTGCAGGGGAGTTACACACCTGAGACAACCTTGGAAGACCTGTGGTGGTCTGGAAGCTAAGGTCCAGGGGGCAAAGCCCTGGAATCATTAGGATTTCATAGATTTTACTAGCTCTTCCCAGATTTCTAAGAGCCTTGTGGCATAACCCCTCCTTGTGGTCTATGGGGAAGCCCCAGAATTTGATTTCATGAAGGGGGGGGGGGGGGGTGTTCGCACCTGAGGCTATTTTTGCCAGGGGCCCAACAGTAAAGCCAATCCTGGAAGGATCTTTACACACATGAAACTACAAGAGAGGATTGCCCTGGATCCAGTTGCAAAATCCATCTGGGAGGTCCAGGGAGCAGAACCCACTGAAAGCACTTGGATTTTATACATTTTAGAAGCTGTTACCAGGGTTCTGTTTCAGAAAGGGGGAATTACATATCTGAAACTGCCTAGAGTGTCCAGTGGCAAAGCCCGATCTTTTGCTGGAGGTCCAGGGGTAAAGCGCATAGAAGCACATTATTCAAGCTGTGTTTCAAGGAGCAGGATGGCTTTTATACATTTTATGCACTTGGCTTTTATACATTATACAAGATGTCTCTGGTAAATAAATTGGTAGTCTGGTATTCTAAATTTTGTCTTTCTTTTTGGATAGTTACTGATCTGAGACTATTTGTGAAGATTGCAAAGGGTCCACGGAAAAAGTGCCTCCTGAAGACCTCTATCTTTTTCGGGACATTGCTGCTTTGATGAATAACATGGTAACAAGGGCATATGGAGAGATCTGTCGTTTTAGAAGAGGGGGGCACACCTTGGACTACCTTACCTGTATTCTTCAAGTATGTGATCCCTACCCCCTCCACCCCAATATGTTCCAATATGTTTTATATGTGTAAATAGACCATTCATATATATCATTGTAACTTTTTGACTGTAAAAGATAAAAACAAAATTCAAAAAGGATGTATAGAGAATCTTCTGTCACAACAGACCATCCTTGGGGAAAAAAATTGGGGGGGGGGGCACGTGACCCCCGTGCCCCCCCCCCCCCCCCCCTGGGTATGTCCCTGATTTAAGTATACCATGCTCATCCATTATAAATGGAAATAACATTTGTTCCTAGTTTTTAGTATGCAGTACCAGTTCTACGTACCAGGATTCGAATATACCACCAACCCCCTAGTGAACGACCGGGTAAACAAGTACCATGTTTACAGTACCACTCGAAGTGATCATTCCAATGTTGGTGATCTCTTTAGAGGACAGACTTTGTGTACCGTAATCCTTTTAGAATTATAGAATAGAACTGTAGCAGTTCAAAATATTGTTGGTACTGTCCGCGGTGGGCCAAATTCATGCCAGATGAAGCCAGTGTGGTGATTTACAAATCCCGTGACTATTCTGGCATATTTTTAATAGTGGAACACCTTTCTTTCGTATCAGTTCGATAAAATCAACACTAAAAGCGGTCTATGAAGCTCTCCTTCAGTAAAGTGATAGTGATAGAGAGGCATGTCTCTAAACATTTCATAAATGGGGTGGTTTTGAAGGATCCATGTCACTTTAGATTAAGGCATCACTATGATGGTTATATGATCGGTTTTAAACAAAGATAAAGAGGAGTTAGGATCTCACTGAGACTGAACTCTCGATGGGATATCGAAGAGAAAAAAAACCATATGGGAACGGTCGCCCTCGTATATAGCTCTGTTAATTGAAAGCCTTAAGCAAATACGCTGGAGAATACACTTTACTCATCTTACAAAAGAACTGTTGAAATCTATATCTGTATCGGGCACTAAAAGTGTCTGACACGATGCCATACAGGACAGAGAGCCTCGGCAATTGAGCCTGATTTTGACAGAGAAATCTTGCCGATGCTCTCCAAATATTTAGTTAAACAGCCAAATCTAATGCCATATGTTAGAACAGAGGACTTTCAGATAGAATGCTTGGATTACACATTGGCATACAAGCTCAATGCCTAATAAGTTCCTGCCAACTAAATCATAATTACAGTAGAATCCCATGTCAGCGGAGACCCTCCGTTCCGGGCCAAAGTGTCAACTGACCCGGGGTGACTGCTTACACGGGGTTGAAATAAACATCTAATACAGGGATCCGTTCCGAGCAAACATGTCCGTTAACCCTTTAAGGACGGGTGCCTGTGGCCAAGCTACCGCCTGGAGGACGGTGGTTGGTGGCACTTCATACCGATAGGGGACGGGCACACAATCATTAAAACCCGCAATTCAATTTTTTAATCACGTGATATAATATAAAATCATAAATAACTTATTTCTTTGGAATAAAAATACTAATAATGATATTATGTATACATTCTGTGAAAATTTCATCAATGTTCCTCCCTTATCTTTTGTTAAAAACGATTTTGTAGATTTTCTCGAAATCTGGCCACATCAATGTGGTCCTGGAATGGGGCAAATTGACAAAAAAAAATTTTCGTTCATGGTTTGACATAAACCGTATGCGTTGTAAAATATCCAACTGAGAAGAGTCTTTCACACAATTAATTGGCCTGTCAAGCGAAAATGATGCTCCGTACAGGATTCATGTCAGATCAGTTTGCAGAAATCGTGACTCATTGGTGATACATCTTCATTTATCTATTTTGAAAATTAGATCGTTTGTATTCGGTTCACAATCGTTCTTCCATACAAAAGTAAAACTTCTGAACAACAAAAATCTGTCATGCAATTAGCTCAAATGTGCACATGTACAGCAAGTAGACAACCTAGTCCGAATGATGATATTACATACAGATGAATATTATTACTGAGTGGAAAATAACTGTTAATACTGAAAATAACACAAATTAAACTTATTAAATGATTCAGTTGTTCTAGTTGTTCTTTCCGCAAGAGCAATTGATATTATTTAAGCTTCGAACTATGCCCAACAATAGCATAATTCACTTTTCCTTCGGAGGCATTACTGCACTTCTAGATAAAAGATTTTTGTTAAACAACCCATCTATAAATGAATCCCTAAAAAGGGCTATTCTCAAACTTGGGTAGATACATTTGTTCACAACTTGTTGGGGTTTTATTGTGGTACCCTCCAATAAGAAAGAACAGTGATCGGCTATGGGTGAAATACAAACTCTGGTTATCCTCAGCGCTGTTCCTTTATCTAAATGATTTTGAACTTTCCTAAAAAATACACATCTTTTCATTGATCTTCTTGACAATTCTCTTACGGTAATCCAGATGTAATTACAACCAAGTCATCTGCATACATTTAGTATGTCACTTTTTTGGCCTGCTTTATCCAGTCTCCATGATCGTTCACATTAATCTAAAACAAAAGCGGGCCCAGTATAGTGCCCTGGGGAACCCCGACTACCACCCTACTTAAACTAGACTTAGATCCTCCTATCTCAGTATAGCATTCTCCAAGGTATGGTCGGAACCATTTGAAAAGTGAAGGGCCTACTCCAGCCTCTGCAAGTTTGTAGAGGAGAATCTCGTGGTGTACGCAATCAAAGGCTTTCTTGATATCAATATATAATACAATAGCAATGTGCTCTTCATTTATTGCTTCTAGCAGAAATTTAGTCAACTTAAAAATTGCCCCTATAGAACTTTGCATGTTTACGTCAAACAAACCTCTATTCTCTAAAGGATCATAAAGTTGTGAGTGTATTACTCGTTCCAGTACCTTGCCTGGAACAGGCAATACACATACAGGCCCCCATTTACTAATATCACATATGTCACCGGACTTAGGTAATGGTGAGATTCCATTGACTGGGGAAACTGTTCTGAACTAGGAGACTGGATATAATTGTTACAAACAGCGATGCATTACCAATTAAGCTGTCCTTTACACTGTACATTTCAAGCCTGTTATACCAGAAGTTTTATTTGTCTTGATTTTTCTAATAATTCTAAGGAGCCCGTTTTCATTAATTCAAGCCAAGTTCACTTCAAAACCGGTAAATAATCAGTCATGATATTTTCATCTATGTCTTTATTCAGCTTCGCGCCGATGGTACAGAAGAACAGGTTTCCATATTCCGCTCCATTCCCAGGAGATATACTGGCATTATCTTTGAAGTTATGATTAACTATTTCCTCTCTTGGTTTAATTACACAGTTAATTTCTTTCCAATAAAGCCTTGGGTTATGAAAATTCTGTTCTAGTTGATTAAGTATAAATACTCGTTTATTATTAATGAAAAGCCTTCACTGCACGAAACTAACCAGTTTATTCCTAAATACGCCATCGCGGACGTGCATGTATCAGCTGTAAATTTACTAGTTTTCATATATATACGCCCATAATTCATGCCCGCACATGAGGCGTATACAAAACTGTTTACTTTTAAATATGGATGCGTCTTGGCTGTATTTCACACCAGGCATATACGACAGCAAATATTCTCTGCGCAACATGTATACGCCGGTCATATACATGTTATATACGCCGGGCGTATATGTGTAGAAAATAAAAAAGGTTTTATAATCAGAATTGATATTTAAATATAACATTGTTTTTTTATATACCATAGACTTTGATAACTAATGGCAAATGATATAAAACAACAGTGGTGTCCCCAAGTGGGTCGAGTTTGGAATTATTCGATAGTGGTGTAAATACAACAGAATCAGGCGTATATATGACGTATATATATGACCGCAAAATGGATACTTATATACACCTACAGATGAGGCGTATACACACAGGGAATAGGACGACCTTGTATACGCAAAAGCATACCTACATATGCCAGGTGCATTCATATGTAAAATGATGGTTTTCGTGCAGTGCTTGAAATATTCCTTTTTGATTGTCTCAACTCATCCCATACCCCCTTCATCTTCACTTCATTATGCATCTTCTCTCTTTTCAACTTTAAAAGTCACATACTCTTCGTACTCTTTGTTGTTTAAACAAGATTTTCCCTTTTAGGTTATCGGACATCCAGCTCATTTCAGTAAATCTAAGCGTTATTGGTTTTTTTTCATCTCAAAGGTTTCCTCTATAGTACGGAGCCACCTCTTCTAGATATTTAATGATACTTGTATAAACGCTATGCCACAGTACATAACCGTTCGACCTACTCGCTATCGGGATTATCGCAATATCATTCTTAACCATGTCATTAATTGCTTCTTGACTGCAGTGAACAGTCCTTTTATGTATATTTCTACTCTTTTTGTACTGAAAAAACCACTAAGTGATCGCTCAATAGAACGTCTAGAACACCATTAGAAGTAACCCAGTAAACACAAGACGTAAATTTACGTAGCTCACAGGTAGATCTAGGTTCGTTTTCTACCAAACATGCCTTAAACGTTGTACAAACGTGAAAGGAATACATTCATTTTTGAACATAAATTACGTATTATCTAAACGTGTCTCCAATGTTCTGGATACCTACGTTTTGGTTGGTTAATTTTGGGTATTTTCTGACGTAAAAACGTAAAACGTTTACGTATATTTACGAATATAAATCTTTTTTTTTTTGCGTAATTATTTGGGTAATTTTACGTAATTCTATGTAGAAAAAACGTAGAGATATCAAGGTATACTTTCGTCTGTAAAATGTTTGGTAGCCTAATTTATGTTGATATATCTTAATGAAATACTTATTTTTTACGTTTCTGGAAGGTGAATTCACGTATTTTAGAAATGTAGAATTACATTGATATATCAGATAGTTACGTTTGTGCATGAAATAATGATTGGTACCATATCATGTTATTTACCTAAATTTACATTTATGTGCATGAATTCACTATATGGCATGACAGTAGCTTCTCTCAATTTGTGTACTTCTCGGGGAGGGTATGGCCTGTAAAGTTGGTTTATTTACCAAATTTACCAAACCAGCAGTCTCAATTATCTTAAATGTCATTCAGGCTATGATTGCCTTATCTTTTTATTATTGCAGTTATCCAAATTTTGGTAATTCTGGCAGTTTGGTTGGACCACACCTTTCTGCAGGTGTGTGGAGTTGACACTAATGTATGTTAACTTTTCTCCAGCTGAGAAAAAACTATAGGCACGTAGCCTATTACAATGAAAAGTATACAGAATTAACTATACCTGAATATAGCTAACTATAGTCCATGGTGATACCTTCAGGTTAATTATACTCACTTCCCTACTTCATAGAGAAATCCCCAAATAGGTGTTCCCTTTCTATGTAGATAAATGAATTATGTAGATTTCTGTTTCTAAAATACATAAACTAACTTATCATTTCCATAAAATTACATTTCCTCTGTTGGTATATTTACATAAATTCAATTAGTTTATAAACGTAAATTTTACGTTTGTACTACGTAAAAAATATGTAATTCCTACCAAAAAGTGACAAAGATTTACGTAGCCAGCACATATTTGTGTTTACTGGGAATGGACTCCGCATTTGTCATTATAGTATTGATGCTGGAACTATTACCTGTTAGGACGGGTGATATCATTTATTATTCTCTTTAGACCATGATCTCTTTAAACACACATTAATCCCTCATTGGGGCAATCCCTCCTGTCCCCCGCATTTAGATTTTTATCTCCCATTATCCATATCTTATATTTATCTTTCCTGATTGTAGAGAACACTACATTCAGATAGCCAATTAGTTCCTTGATACTATAACCCGGTGGTCGATAAAGATTCACATTGATCATTTCTTCGTGATTCGGTCTATTAACTTCAGTTACCATGGACTCAAGGTAGTTATTCATCTTCCAGAGTGGTTTGACATTTGAGACAATGGGAGCCCATATTTTCTTAACATACAGTCCAATCCCTCCTGCCTTCCCCCATGACCTATCGTGACGTGCACTCCCTACAGCATGGAGAAACCCAACAAGCGGCCCTTCACGGGGCCCTGGACACAACTCTTCAGCATCACGGTACCTGGGGGGTGTTGCATAAACCGGGAACGATAAACCATGTAAATTTTGGTGAAGAACGATAGTACAACGAAAATATAACGTAACTTTTTTCATCGTGTTGCACAAAACACGTCGTTGTGTTATCGTTCGTCTGTTGATACAACGAAAGTAACAACGAACGATAAAAGGAAAAGTAGGCAAGGTACCCGTTTGACCCCGGGGAATCCCGGGAAATCCCGCGAAAATCCCCCAATGACGTCATGAGATGTCCCATTCTAACAATTCTAACTTTAAAAAGGGAAATTGCTGTAGTGTCATTAATAACAGGGCGATTTTCATAAACAAAACGTCGTTAGAAAGCTAAGAAGTAGGTCTATCTGTTGACATATATATACATGATATATAGATATATTGGAGATAGATATATGATATAATGACAGGATATACCTGTGTCGTATATTTCGTCAGCAAGGGAAACGCTCGCGACTTATGTGCAATTACTCAAGAATGCTAGGTGGTTAGTCGCAAATTGTGATTATAGTAGGTCACCTATAATATACATCCGGGCCCGGTTTGCTCCCGGGCCCGGTTTGCTCCCGGGCCCGGTTTGGTCCCGGGCCCGGTTTGGTCCCGGGCCCGGTTTGGTCCCGGGCCCGGTTTGCTCCCGGGCCCGGTTTGCTCCCGGGCCCGGTTTGGTCCCGGGCCCGGTTTGGTCCCGGGCCCGGTTTGGTCCCGGGCCCGGTTTGGTCCCGGGCCCGGTTTGATCCGGTTTGATCCGGTTTGGCTCGGGCCCGGTTTGATTCCGGCCCGGTTTGGCCCGGGCCCGGTTTGGTCACGGGCCCGGTTTGATCCCGGGCCCGGTTTGATCCCGGGCCCGGTTTGGTAACGGGCCCGGTTCGGTCACGGGCCCGGTTTGGTCACGGGCCCGGTTTGGTCACGGGCCCGGTTTGATCCCGGGCCCGGTTTGGTAACGGGCCCGGTTCGGTCACGGGCCCGGTTTGGTCACGGGCCCGGTTTGGTCACGGGCCCGGTTTGATCCCGGGCCCGGTTTGATCCCGGGCCCGGTTTGATCCCGGGCCCGGTTTGGTCACGGGCCCGGTTTAGTCACGGGCCCGGCCGCACCCGGGCCTGGCCGCACCCGGGCCCGGTTTGATCCGGTTTGGCCCGGGCCCGGTTTGATTCCGGCCCGGTTTGGCTGCACCCGGGCCCGGTTTGATCCGGTCACCTATAATATACATCCGGGCCCGGTTTGCTCCCGGGCCCGGTTTGCTCCCGGGCCCGGTTTGGTCCCGGGCCCGGTTTGATCCCGGGCCCGGTTTGATCCCGGCCCGGTTTGATCCCGGCCCGGTTTGATCCCGGGTGCGGCTGGACCGGTTTGATCCCGGTCCGGTTTGATCCCGGCCCGGCCCGGCCCGGCCCGGCCCGGTTGGTTGATTGCAGGGTGGTCAGGTGGGTAGGTCAGCGGATGGGTCAGTTAACGGGTCGATCCCCGGGCCCGGTTGGATCCCCGGGCCCGGTTGGATCCCCGAGCCCGGTTGGATCCCCTCCAAGAGGCAGACAGGAAGACATGGAGTCAGGCATGGAGGCAGGCAGGCAGGCCGGCAGGCAGGGAGACAGGCAGGCAGGGAGGCAGTCAGGTAGGCATGCAGGCAGGCATGCAGGCAGGCAGGCAGGCAGGCAGGCAGGCAGGCAGGGTGGCAGTCAGGTAGGCATGCAGGCAGGCAGGCAGGCAGGCAGGTAGGCATGCAGGCAGGCAGGCAGGCAGGGTGGCAGTCAGGTAGGCATGCAGGCAGGCAGGTAGGCAGGCAGGGTGGCAGTCAGGTAGGCATGCAGGCAGGCAGGGAGGCAGGTAGGCATGCAGGCAGGCAGGCAGGCAGGCAGGGTGGCGATCAGGTAGCCATGCAGGCAGGCAGGCAGGCAAGGTTGCAGTCAGGTAGGCATGCAGGCAGGCAGGCAGGCAGGCAGGTAGGCAGGCAGGCAGGCAGGGTGGCAGTCAGGTAGGCATGCAGGCAGGCAGGCAGGGTGGCAGTCAGGTAGGCATGCAGGCAGGCAGGGAGGCAGGTAGGCAAGCAGGCAGGCAGGCAGGCAGGCAGGCAGGGTGGCAGTCAGGTAGGCATGCATGCAGGCAGGCAGGGTGGCAGTCAGGTAGGCATGCAGGCAGGTAGGGAGGCAGGTAGGCATGCATGCATGCATGCAGGCAGGCAGGCAGGCAGGGTGGCAGTCAGGTAGGCATGCAGGCAGGCAGGCAGGGTGGCAGTCAGGTAGGCATGCAGGCAGGCAGGGAGGCAGGTAGGCATGCAGGCAGGCAGGGAGGCAGGTAGGCATGCATGCATGCATGCAGGCAGGCAGGCAGGCAGGGTGGCAGGCAGGTAGGCATGCAGGCAGGCAGGCACGGTGGCAGTCAGGTAGGCATGCAGGCAGGCAGGCAGGCAGGCAGGATGGCAAGCATGCAGGCAGGCAGGCAGGGTGGCAGGCAGGTAGGCATGCAGGCAGGCAGGCAGGCAGGTTGGCAGTCAGGTAGGCATGCAGGCAGGCAGGCAGGGTGGCAGTCAGGTAGGCATGCAGGCAGGCAGGCAGCCTGGCAGGCAGGGTGGCAGTCAGGTAGGCATGCAGGCAGGCAGGCAGGCAGGATGGCAGTCAGGTAGGCATGCAGGCATGCAGGCAGGCAGGGAGGCAGTCAGGTAGGCATGCAGGCAGGCAGGGAGGCAGTCAGGGTGGCAGTCAGTTAGGCATGCATGCAGGCAGGCAGGCAGGATGGCAGTCAGGTAGGCACGCATGCATGCATGCAGGCAGGCAGGCAGGCAGCCTCCTTCCCTCTAAGAGGCAGAGAGGGAGACATGGAGTGGCATGGAGGCAGGCAAGCAGGCTGGCAGGCAGGCAGGGAGACAGGGAGGAAAGGAGGCAGGGAGGCAGGGAGGCAGGGAGGCAGGGAGGCAGGGAGGCAGGCATTCATGCAGGCAGGCAGGCAGGGGGGTGGGGGGGGGGGGGGGCTGGTACAGGTAAGTTTTGGGCGGTTCTTTGAAAAAAATTCAAACTACGACAACTCCTGACTTGTCCGGGGTTATCGTTCGTTGTTGCCGCTTTGGTTCACTTTGGGAAGGGTAAAATTGTTTAAATGCAACACGAATTGTCTCACGAATTTCCGAATTAACGAACGATAAATATTTGCGGGTCGATTTGTCCTTATGCAACACGACATACGAAAGTTAACGAACGAAACCACAACGTACGATAAAACAACGAAAGGTTTTTATGCACCTCAATTTTTGGCGTTTTGAAGATTAACGTTCGTTGTTGGTATATGACATTACAATTCGTTCTTTATGCATCACTAACGTTCGTTATACATTTTCGTTATGGTTTTAGCGTTCGTTCCCGGTTTATGCAACACCCCCCTGGGCCTCTGTGACATCCCTTAGGGACTATGAACCTCATCAACGGTCACCATTGCCCTCCTTTCACCTTCGGCATTTGCTCATCATAAACCAACCAATTGCCCGGCAATTGCCTAGGGTGGACAATATTTTATCTTCAATAGAAATATTTCTAAATTATGCTTCTCTCACATGTTAGTTACTATGATTGACTTGGCTGGAGTGGGAGAGTGTGATTCGTTACCACGAATGCTGCTCAGCTCACATGACCTTATGTCTAGCCCCTCTACTGGTCACGTGAGTGCCTCCACCTTGTAGCCCATACTGAGTACTCGGCCTAACTCTCGTCTACTCCCTCCTGCAATACTGAAGTGCCCCCCCCCCCCCCCCCCCACGCGAACACTTTTTTTTGCATCTTTTCAATAGGACTTTAGATATATTTTCATCAATGAAAATATTTTCAAGTTATGCTTCTCTCCCATATTAGACATTAGCCAACGTACATCCTCAACATCTACAATCTGTTTATCTAAATTTTAGTAAAATCTTCAGTAAGTTTTTAAACGCCAGGGGGGCGTTGCATAAACCGGGAACGAAAAAACATGTCAATGTAGGTAAAGAACGAAAGTACAACGAAAATACAACGTAACTTTTTTCTGCGTGTTGCACAAAACACATCGTTGTGTTATCGTTCGTTTGTTGACACAACGAAAGTAACAACGAACGATAAAAGTAAAAGTAGGCAAGGTACCCGGAGGACCCCGTTTTACCCCGGGATATCCCGGGAAAACCCCGCGTGACGTCATACACATTTACCATATATGGATAAATCAGGTACTCGATTCCCTCTGTCGCTCCTCATGGGAACTAATATCACCATGCACCCTTACGCTAATTCCCGGGGTATCCGCTAGGGGCCTCGGCGGAGATATACCATATAATATTACTTCAACAAATATTAATAGATGGAATAATAATGGAATAATTGTGACAAAGGCGTGTATGGCGGAAAAATATGAAATAACAGAGTTTATTCAACAACTACAGTGGGACAAACCCCAGTCCTACACATCAAGAAATACATTTCTAAAGATAGAATAAAAACTTACACATCAAGGTAAGATTAAAAACGTCTGCTCAAGTGAGCAGTAACGAGCGGAATGTTATTTAAAGATGATAAACGTCACCAAGTAAACTCTGATTACCGCGTCAGGTTACCGGGTTACCTATAAAAATATCTGTGACGCCAAACAACAAGTAGGTACCGCAGTGAAAAATACTGTAGCATGTATTGGTTGATAATTTAAATTTATATAAACGGTGTTATATAATGATATATATATATATATATATATCATAACAAATATGCCCATATCGAACGGGGCCGGGGATCGAACGGGGCCGGGGATCGAACGGGGCCGGGGATCGAACCGGGCAGGGGAACGAACCGGGCCCGGGATCGAACCGGGCCGGGGATCGAACCGGGCCCGGGATCTAACCGGGCCCGGGATCGAACCGGGCCGGGGATCGAACCGGGCCGGGGATCGAACCGGGCCGGGGATCGAACCGGGCCGGGGATCGAACCGGGCCGGGGATCGAACCGGGCCGGGGATCGAACCGGGCCGGGGATCGAACCGGGCCGGGGATCGAACCGGGCCGGGGATCGAACCGGGCCGGGGATCGAACCGGGCCGGGGATCGAACCGGGCCGGGGATCGAACCGGGCCGGGGATCGAACCGGGCCGGGGATCGAACCGGGCCGGGGATCGAACCGGGCCGGGGATCGAACCGGGCCGGGGATCGAACCGGGCCGGGGATCGAACCGGGCCGGGGATCGAACCGGGCCGGGGATCGAACCGGGCCGGGGATCGAACCGGGCCGGGGATCGAACCGGGCCGGGGATCGAACCGGGCCGGGGATCGAACCGGGCCGGGGATCGAACCGGGCCGGGGATCGAACCGGGCCCGGGATCGAACCGGGCCCGGGATCGAACCGGGCCCGGGATCGAACCGGGCCGGGGATCGAACCGGGCCCGGGATCGAACCGGGCCCGGGATCGAACCGGGCCCGGGATCGAACCGGGCCCGGGATCGAACCGGGCCCGGGATCGAACCGGGCCCGGGATCGAACCGGGCCCGGGATCGAACCGGGCCCGGGATCGAACCGGGCCCGGGATCGAACCGGGCCCGGGATCGAACCGGGATCGAACCGGGCCCGGGTGTTGCCGGGCCGGGTGTTGCCGGGCCGGGTGTTGCCGGGCTAGTTACCTGACATTGTCTACTGATAGAATATTAGATTTGAAAGGCAAAACGCTATGGTAAATATTTTTATCCATTCTAACTATAACATTTACCTAAATGGCCGAAAACACTTGATTACCATTCTAAAATTTGAACGAGATAGAAGAATACTTTATCTATCATAACCGTGGCAGAGATACAAACTGATGAATCTCAGATAGAAAATTTGTATGTACAATTTAGATCAACCTCTAATTAAGTATAATCGAGGAGAAGGTGGTTCGAAAGTCTCTGAAGTGCTTTAATGTTGCTACCGGCAAAAGCTAACTCTCCTACCGAACAAATCCAGCAACTTTTAACAGTTAACCAGAAAATACAAATACGTGCTAGCTACGTGAATTAACCTAATCTTTTGGTAGGAATTACGTATTTTTTTATGTGGTACAAACGTGAAAATGTTAAGGTTTAGTTACGTCTGCAGCACGAATTGGTAGATCACGTAGCTTATCACATAGCTTAGAAAAGTAAATTTACATTTCTAAACTAATTGAATTTATGTAAATATACCAACAGAGAAATACATAATTTTATGTAAATGATGGGTTATTTATGTATTTTAGAAACGGAAATCTATATAACTATATGATCATATATCGCTGGTAGCTTTATCTAAATAGGAAGGGAATGTTTATTTTGGGATTACTCTATGAAGGAGAGAAGTGAGTATGATTAGCCTGATTAGCCTCAGCTATACTTGGGTATAGTTAATTCTGTGTACTTTGTCTTTGTAATAGGCCCCAACACTTGCTTATAACTTTTTCTCGGCTGGAAAAAAACTAGACTTACATTAATATTAACACCACACACCTGCAGAAAGGTGTGGTCCTACCCAACTGCCAAAATTACCAAAATTAAGATAACTGCAGCGACAAAAATAGCCAATCATAGCCTGAATGAGATTGAAATTGCTAGCTTGGTAAATTTGGTAAATAAACCAAATTTACAGGCCATTCCCTCCCCAAGTAAAAATTGACAGACACTACTGTCATGCCATCTAGTGAATTCATGGACACAAATGTGAATTCATGCACATAAACGTAAATTTACGTAAATAAATGTAATATCAATTTACGAAAAATTACCTAAAATTACCACACGTTCTACACACGTAAATAAAGCTTAACATTTGTACGTTTTTCTACGAAGGGAATCTACCTGTGAGCCAAGTAGATTTACGTCTTGTGTTTGCTGGGTAGTGACCTCCATCCTGGGATCAGGTGGCAGGAAGTCGCGTGCTCAAATAATGGTAGCCATCAAATATACTGTGATCCTTTCTGGAGTAGGACATCCTTCAGGAGCAAGTATAAGTATAATGATCAATCCGACGCAAAACTGGAGGGAAAATGACCAGATTTATTTCACGTGTCATTTTGAACATTAGCCAGTACGTTATACATATACCAAGCTCTGCTAGGTTATTCAAGAGACAGCTAAAGTGGGAAATAATTAAAGCATCCTTAGGATACCTTGTCGTTAGACCGTCTACTGCTGAAGACTTGTGGTGATCAATCTCTTTTGCAAGCTTATGTACCTCATCTACACTTGCTGATATGTTTGATAGTGACTCTGCATTTTCCTCTCTCTAGTAATACCATTGTGTATCATAAGTACTCCCCAGCCTAGCTCTGATATGACTGAAATAGGTATTTATAAAGGTCGAAGTGTTCCTATCCTCATTCTCATCCTTTAGTTTATTACATCATTTTTCTGTGAGTTACGCCTGGTATACTTTGAGATGGTCCCCCAAAGCTTCTTCCCTTCATTCTTAATTTCTACAAAGGTTTGTCTGATGTAGCTTAAGTAGACACACCATACAGTACTTCAGAGCAAATAGGCAATCCGGGAAAAGAGAATCAGATGAGACAGACTGAATGAATGATGATCTGATAAAGACACATATCGGTTTCGGCTCTCTTTTTTAAAGCAGCTTTATTTCGGTTGGAAATACTCTTACATATGCATACTGTCAGGTTGTATACAAAACCGGTTTATATGTCATCCATAAAGCTATCCAGAGGACAAGTATATATATGTCAATGCAAAGTCTCTGACTAGTTGTAGATTTTGAGTGAGATTCCTATTTTTTTGGTGTATAAAAAACTTCAATTTCATTCTGAGAAAAACATTTAAAATAGGTATTTATAGCTGTAGAGAGAGCATAGCCTATTAATACGAGTTATTTAGACAAAGTCATGCATCAAAGCATCATATTTGACAATAGTGTCATCACTGCACGAAACTAATCACTTTATATATGAATGCACCCGGCGTATATAGGTATGCTTTTGCGTATAGGAGGTTGTCCTATTCCCCGTGTGTATACGCCTCATCTGTAGGCGTCCGATTAATATATACGCCTGATTCTGTTGTATTTACACCACTATCCAATAGTTCCGATCTCTGTCACTTAAAGAGACCACTGTATCATATTTCATATACCATTAGTCATTAAGTCATTGGTATATGGAAAATCCAATGTTAAATTATCATAAAATTATTATAGAATTGTTCTAAAACCCTAGTTATTATCTTTTAATTAAATACATATAATAAACCCAGCTTTCTTTGTGGTTTTTTTTCAATGTTTTATAAAAAGATTGTACTTTCTAAACACCACTCTTCTGAAGTCATACTTCAGGTACTGTATGGTGTTAGTATCCCATTTCATAGCCTCATGTAATCCCGCCTACCTGGGCCCTGCTGACCAGTGTGGGGGAGGACTATTGCCCCTGGCAACAGTCCCCCTCCCCCACACACTGCTCCCACACACACGGTGTGGGCCAGTATGCTCTGGTCAGCCGGCTGATATAGACATACAATAAAGCTACAGAAGGAATCCAGTCATCTCTCTTCATTTAAGGTACTTTCTGTTAGATTACTCTACCGGATCGTGTCAATATAACACAAGGTCTGTTCAGATATCAACTTACCACAACCTCACAGCCTCCGACTCCTACCCCCTCCTACCTATTTCCTCTCGTATACGCCAGGTGTGAAATACAGCCGAGACGCGTCCGTATACAAAAGAAAGCAGTCTTGTATACGCGTCATACATTGGTGTGGATTAGAGGTGTATACAAATAAAAACAAGTCAATATACAGCTGATACGTGCGCTGCCACGATGGCGGATATAAGAATAAACTGGTGGTTTTTGTGCAGTGCATGTTGTTTGTAGGTTCACCTTGCTACCGCAGGTTAATTTACATAGTAGTACATTTGCACTGATGGAGTAAGAACTTAATCAATTATCACAGGAATGATCAAATCCAACATGTGAAACAAGTAATCCAACATAAATAGTGATACGCACATGGTTCAGCTTTATCATTGACGAAGATATTCTTTAGTGAGCATACTTTATATCATAACAAAGTGATCTGTTGTTGATTGTTTAAGATCTAAGAACATTCTGAAAAGGAGTCGAGTGAAATCAACTCAGAGAAGTATTTCTATGACCGTGACCCCTCTACTTTAATCAAAGACGCCAGGTAAAGTTATCAGGCCTCACCGCCAAGGGGCTACATCAACGCCTAACAAGTCCCAATCTACCAACTTTTGATCAAAGGGTGACTTTTGACCTCGTGCCTCTATGACCTCAAGCCCGCTGACCTTTTGCAAACGTTAGATTATAGAGTACGGTTCTGAAGCCTCGTTCAGTTCATTTGATGATCACTGTGAACTCCTGCCTTTTCCTACCTGCCGGTAGTATCTCCCCTCATAACAATTTTTCCCCGGTAATTTCCTATTCCAAAGTAACTTCGTACATCTTCGTAATTTTCAGGCTGGCCCTTATCTGGACATAATAATTGGAAGCAAAACAATGTGTATATGTTTAGTCGGTCCTTTGAAAAATCTAGGGATACCAGTGTTTATATCTGTCGTTAGATGTTTGATAGAAAATAAACTAATACATATGCACATCCACACATGATATTGTATACCCAGGTAAATGTCATTTCTTTGGAGTATTTGAGTTTCAAGGGGATGTAAGGTATTATATCTATGATAAACATATGCTTTACATAGGTTGACTTTGAGTCATGTAGACGCATAACAGGAAGTACATCAGTAACAGTCAAGCATTTTTAATTTTTAAAACCAAAGTACTTCCTTATATAGGGTATGCAGACACTCTATACCATAACACCAACTCACAACTACTCACAAAACTGCAAAGAGGTCTCCGCATTTGTAACAGAACAGGCACTGAATTTTCTACCAACTACCCAGTAAACACAAATACGTGCTAGCTACGTAAATTAACCTCATTTTTGGTAGGAATTATGTATTCTTTTACGTGGTACATACGTGAAAATGTTAAGGTTTCGATAAGTCTGTAGCACGAATTGGTGGATTGGTAAATTTCCGTATCTAAACACAGAGAAATACATAATCTTATGTAAATGGTAGCTAATTTTATGTATTTTAAAAACGGAAATTTACATAATATATTAATATGTTAGCTTTATCTACACAGGGAGAGAATATTTAATTTGGGATTTCTTTATTAAGAAGAAAATTGAGTATGATTAGCCTGATTAGCCTCAGCTATACTCAGGTATAGTTAATTCTGTGTAATTTTCCTTTGTAATAGGCTCCAACACTTGCCTATAAAATATTTTCAACTGGAAAAAAGACTAGACTTACATTAATATTAACACCACACACCTGCAGGATGGTGTGGTCCTACCCAACCGCCAAAGTTACCAAAATTAGGATAACTGCAGCGACAAAAATAGCCAATCATAGCCTGAATGAGATTAATGATAATTGAAATAGCTGGTATGGTAAATTTGGTAAATAAACCAATTTTACAGGCTATACCCTCCCCAAAAAGTACAAAAATTGACAGAAACTACTGTCATGCCATCTAAGGAGGTCATACACATAAACAGGAATTCATGCACATAAACGTAGATTTATGTAAATAACGTAAAATTACCACACATTCTACAGACGTAAGTAAACCTTAACATTTGTACGGTTTTATATGTAGGGAATCTACCTGTGAGCGACTAGATTTACGTCTTGTGTTTACTGGGTACATGCATAAGAAGTATAAAATCAACAAACTTATTGAAAGTAGAAAGACACACCTACTAGCAATGGCCTATGTTAGCTCAAAAAGACCACAGTTCTTAAATAACGAAGTAAGGCCTACACGTGTCTTCGACGCTCCTGTGTTAAAAATCAGGAACCATATAATAACGAACAAATACAAATCCTCTACTGAATATAAGTGCGACTCTTTATGGAATACCCAACCAAGTGCCCTGAAAAACTGTATAGATAAGAGATCTTTCGAGGCCCAACTGAGGAAAAGGCTGGCTGAAAACAGGGAGAGATCCACAGGGAGAGTAAACGAACAGTAATTCGTTTACTGTTACGAATTACTTAACAGTAAACAGTAGTAAGACAAAAGTCGTATGGTATGGCACAAAAAGAAAAGTAAGAGGTCCTATGTCAGACCTGTATCTAGGAATGTATGTGTTAAGACGGGGCGTATTAAAGGTTCACCTCCTTCGTCCACCGCTTTTTTTCAACCTCGGAGCACACACTCCAGCGGAACGGACAAAAATTGAACTCTGTATCTAGGAACTGATAAGTTGCAGGCAGTAGATAACTACACATATTTGGGAGCGATTATAGACAGTCATTTGACCTTCGAACCAAATATAAAGCAGGTGATAAAAAAGCTAAATAGGAAATTAAAAACATTTTCTAACTCAGAAGTCACAAGCCCCCCTCCCACACCCCCATGGGGAAGCGGTATAGGGCCTCTTCGAGACGCAGAAAAGGATTATATCACAAGGAAATTATATCAATTTGGAAAATCAAGATACATGATGACAAAAAACAGCCTGTAAAGTCTATAAGCAGACCATAACACCGATCATTGACTATGCTAATGTGTTGCATGAAAGGTGCACCAAAATAAGCCACAGAGATTACAGAATAGGGGACTGCGGGTGTGCCTACGAGCTGATGCCATGATGTACACTGTCGAAGAGCTACACAAAAAGGTTGGGATCCTTGACCTAAGTAAAAGGCGGTGTGAACTTGTATTGACATACCTGAGAAGGAGAGCACAAATGGTGAATCCCTTTGAGGTAGATCTCAATCGAAATAGGCCCAACACGAGATCAAAGGATAATGTACAGTATGAACTCCCACGTCCAAAAACAGAACTGAGGAAAAAGTCGCCCTCATATAGAGGGAAGAAAATATGGAATGAACTCCCCTGTCAAATAAAAAAACTAGAAACCAAGCAAATGTTTAAAAAGGCATTAGAGAACTACTTAGAAGGATAAAGTGAACTTGCAATACTGAAAAGGTTGTCTAACTTGGCTATAAATCTACAGGGTGTGTTATACTATGAAACACTATGAACTAGACCACTGAGTACTGACGTAAAGTACGACAAGAAGTAATACCTTGCCATATTGTATTATATCACCTGCAGAACCTTTCATCTTATATAATTGTGTCTGTAATAACTAACTGCATTGTTGTATTGTGTCTACAACAATTATATTGTGGATATTGTATATTGTTTTTATATAATTATATTGTATTGTGTAAAGAGGTTATTTTCCTACTGTATTGTTGGGATCCATATATATTCTTCCAGCAAACAAAATGAAGAGAACAAAAAAAAAAAAAAATCTCTAGCTAGGTGGTCCTCCATGGTCGACCTTTGGTCCGATACATAATACTTGATTGAACTGTACATAGATGATAAGATGATAGATAACATATGTATAATATGTTGATGGTTAAAACTGTCTGATCTGTATCTAAGAGAGGGAGCAAAATGTGCTGATGAAATCGAACTATATACTGTACTGTCATAGTTATAAGACGCAGTCATATTTTTAGATCAAAGCAAAGCCACGATTGTACGTCCATAATCTGGACAACTCGGCTGAATAAATGAGCTTGAGCCAGTGGAAGAGTATCTTTGACGCCTAAATGATTACTCCAGGGTAAGAAAAACAAAATAACTTCAGATCGCACGACTTAGAATGATATTCTTCTTTTTTGTACGATTTCCTTATTAAGTTATTTGGTTGATGTAGCTCAGGAGCAATTATAGCTCAGTATACAACACACAGTAAGTGGAAATTGGCCTGCTGCCCGATTGGTTTTCATGGACATTCCTATGAATAGTAAAGTTAGTGTACATAGATATTTGCATTGACATACCTGCAATAGAGAAACAGTGCTTTCTATACACACACATTCCAATATACATGTATATCAGAACTCCAATCACCTCACGTAGAGGTATAATCGAGGCCTTGTAAAAACCTGTCTTTTAGTATACTACTAACAATGTTACACTGGTCGCTGAGAGTAAACTAGCTATAACATTCAGGCGACTCATATATTGAGGTAATTCTATTGAAAAATATCAGGTCAGGACATGACGTTATATGACAAAAAGTCTACTAAGAAAATCTAAAATGAGGAACACATAACGGTGCACCATCTAAAGCGAAAAGGTGAACGAGGTCAATTGAAGGGCATTTCCTTTCATACAGTTATGTGCTTGCCTACACATTGAGAGGTCTCTGGGTCAGGGGGCAGATTGCAGTTGCTTGTCATCGTTGTAGGAGGGAGGGCTAGTAAATGTCTGCCTCTGAGACACTCTCCACGCAGAATATCTGCTCTCCTGCGGTCCGATACGACTTTGTCACAAGCTACAACATATTTCAAATTACAGCATGCTGAATTTGTACGTAAACTTCAACAAGACGATTGTCAGCTTATATATGACAGTCCAATGAATGTATATGCTAGGCGGTATCAAATCATTCTTACAAAATCGTAAGTTGATATTCTTTCTCAGTTTATCCATTTCTTTTGATTTGACTTGAAGTGGATAATTTCAAAGTATAATCGTCTGCAGCAAGATCTGCTTTGGCCATCGGACATAAACATGGATTCCAATTCAAGAGTGTCCCATGCTTCAGTGACTGACCTTATATATACTGCATTTCACATGGTGGTGTTTATATATTTTGGAATCAATGTGAATATAAGAGCCTGCGGCCACTGAGCTCCTGATACACTCCGATACGCCCTACGATGCACCTCCCGATAAAACCAGAAATAGCATCAGAAGGTGGCCTCTCTTCCGGGCAGTTGACTACGTCTCTGTGATAAAAAAATATGAGGGGTAAACGATTTGGTCCCGATGTAAAAGCTGTATCATAGGGTGTCTACGAAATGGCGGTGACTAATCAGGAGCATCCTAGAGTATTCTGCCGAGAAAATCAGTCTCACGTGTGAGAAACTGATCAGAGAATTATGAATTTCTAAAGTTAAATAGAATGGAACAAATGCCCGTATGCACTGCAAATTTGGTGATTTTGTACAAGGTTTAAGTGTCTTCAGTCAATACTTTCTTAGTTTGACTTGGAACAGAGCTTTTATGTCCTAAAAAAGTACATTGCTGTTCTATGTGTACTTATTATTCTTATTTTTTTAAACATTGTTTTAAAACATTTCTTTTAGTAAACATTATTGATGCAATATTTCCCCAGCAAACAAAATACGTTCTAGCAACGTAAATTTACGTATTTATTTTGGAGAATTTACGTACATTTTTACATAAAAGGAACGCGGAAATGTTAAGGTTTACTTACGTCTGTAGAACAATTGCATAAATGTACGTAAGTTTACATAAATTTATGTAGATTCACATAGTTCAGAAACGTAAATTTACATTTATAAACTACGTAAATCTATGTAAATATATCAACAGAGAAATATGAAATTCTACGTAAATGGTTGGTTTTTCTTTTATGTATTTTAGAAACGGAAATCTACATAATTATATGAATATATATCTTTGGTAGCTTTATCTACATAATAGGAAATATTTATTTGTGATTTCTCTAAGAAGGAGTGAAGTGAGTATGATTACCCTGAAGGAGTGACAATGGATTTTACTCAGCTATACACAGGTTTAGTTAATTCTATGTACTTTTTCTTTGTAATAGGCCCCAACACTCGCCTATAACTTTTTCTTAGCTGGAGAAAAACTAGACATATACTAATATCAACACCACACACCTGCAGAAATGTGTGGTCTGACCCTAATACTAAAATTACCAGTATTAGGATAACCGCAGTGACAAAAATATCAGCCAATCATAGCATGGATGAGATTAATGACAATTGAAACTGCTAGTATGGTGAATTTGGTAAATAAACCAACTTTACAGGCCATTCCCTCCCCAAGCAGTACATAAAAATGACAGAAACTACTGCCATGCCATCTAGTGAATTCATGCACATAAACTTGAATCCATGCACATAGATGTAAATTCACGTAAATAAACATAATATCAAGTATGTGAATTTACGTAAAATTACCTAAAATTACCACACATTTTGATGTAGAGAACTGTCTACTCCATGCCATTACACTGACACCAAAGGTATGTTAGGGCGTCATCCTTCAGAGGTGACAATGCTGGGATGCAAAAAATATAACCTTATCTAGAGGATGGTAGGCTAAGAGAACTACGCGCGCAGTAGTATTGGGATTAAACTGTGGACTGTAGTGCCTATCCTGCCCCATGCTCACAAAGTGTTTTACCAGGCCCCCATTTCTTGTGTTGTATGTTGGTCCGGTCACTTTAGACTAGTGATGCAATGTGAAAGCCCTCTACACCCCATTGCCATTATCATTGTTGTTCGTCTCTGCTATCAAGGAGTATTGAAGTTATTTAACGCACCTCACCTCCGCCTATCTCTTCATTCTTGGAACTAAACGGATAGCCTATTTCGAGAACAATTGTAATATATTCAATGCGTTATTTCGCACAAACGTGTTTTTTTGCATCAGAAAATTGATTTCCACCGATAACTGTATGGAACACAAAATGACAGCGACGAAAAACCAAGATGGATTTTAAATGACCCATAAATGTCATTTAAATGAACACATATTACGTTTGTTTGTTTTTGTGGGTTTTTTTCAACTTTCTTTATTGAGTCCAATTTTATACAATGAGTTTTCCCGTGAATAGGTTTGGTTTTCTTGAAACTTGTTGGACACAATAAAGGGGGCAATTGCCTCAACTATATAAGTTGATTTTCATGGCTTTGCCCTACCCCTAAAATTAATCGATTACACAAATTTGGTTGGGTTTAATAACTAGTCTACTAACAACATAAACAACATAATATTGATACTAGAGTTAAAACAATGTTCAATATTAATTTTATAAGCATGATCATTTCATATCCGACCCACTATAGTTCCAGATAAACATCAAGTATGGGAAGAATAATATAGTATTACAGGACCATACATGATGTGAACATTTAGGTAGCGTAAACAATAAAGAAAACATTTGAACTTTATAATAACACAAGGCTATTTTGAAGTTTAAGTTTGGTTAAAGATTTAAAATATTTGTAGTCTTCCGTATTTCTTACAATTGCTGGTTGATCATTCCAGAGTTTGCTGCCATAATAGTGACAGGAGGACATATACGCGGTACAATTTGGTTTAAAATTTAATAATACAGGTGCATTATGCAGTCGGGTTATTTGAATATTGTGATCAACATATTTCGGGTCTTTTGATCTTTTGAACATGTAGTTCAGCAAATGTGCCTCACGTCTATAAGATAACATTGGTATTCCAGTCAGTACATGTATATTTCTAATAGAGGTAAATCGTGGTGCTTTTAGGCAAATTTTCAAACATCGATTTTGGAGAAGTTGTAATTGAGATAAATACTTATTTGGGCTATTGATAAACAAAACATCTCCATAATCGAAATGGGGTAGTATTACTGATTTATACAATTTTATTGAGGCTGATTTCGTTAAGTAGGGCCTCATTTTAACCAATTGATAAATTCTATATCCAATTGTTCTCTTTAGGTGAGTAATATGTTGATGATAATCAAGTCTCGTATCCAAGTGTATACCCAGGTATTTGTATGATTCTACCTGTAGGAGATTTACATCATTAAGATTTAAACTTAAGTTTCTATTGATTCTTTTTCTACCTGAACTAAAGTACATGTATTTTGTTTTACTAATATTGATTGACAGCTTATTTTGGGGACACCACATATACAATAAATCAAGATCATTTTGTAATTGAGAAAACATTTGAGTTTGGTCTTTTCCATGTACATATAATGCCGTATCATCGGCGTATAACATAACTTTAGAATTTACAACGAGGGAGGTTAAATCATTGATATATAATACTATAATACTATACAGGAAACCTATGAGAGTTTACCGTCAGAGATTGTATCCCATCGATTTTGAATAGCATTGTAATTCACAAGGTGAAGCTATATGAATTACATAGCGATTCAGACAAGATGGGATCATTTCAGACCCTAAACCTGAATAGGTTTCTGAATTTATCTCCTCCTTCACATTGATTAATGGGCTAACCTTTGTGACATAATCCCCCATTGAGTACTATTTTTTTAATACTCAATGGGCGTTGGATACGAGTTCCCAATGTTAGGTCTATGGAAAAAAACCCAAAGGTGAGATAGATGCATATATACACATGTTATTGTAATAGAAAGTATAGCTCAGAAATAGGAGATATTACATCTGTGAGAATCAACAATTCTCTAAATAATGTTATGTAGGATTTACGCAAAGGGCATAAGACAAAACTTTGCTTCATGTAAGTGCTCTGTCGTTATAATGAAGCAATAATCAGGGTTTTATCTTTGAATAGGACAATCAAATACTCATTGACCGAATCTAACCAGAAGCACACGACCGACTGCTGTATCACACTGCCCTGTATTATTACTTTATGTGCTTTCTAATCGCGGCACTGTGTTTTATCATTCTCTAATCGCATTACATTAAAACCCCATTGATGGAGGCTTCTAGGGTCCACAAGACTTGTTTTTATTGGTACGAAATTCTAATTGGATTGCTCAAGTCTACCTCTACTCTCTTGATTAAAATGAATCTTTAATCTCCCCTCTCGTGTTTTGTATGAAATAGTAGGTTATATCTCATATCCTGTCTGATGACATATTACATTATCCCATTGTTACTGTATGAAGGGCCAACTATGAGTGAGGTACCTCTACGATCATATATAACTGAGTTGAATAGTGTTCACTGCTCAACCAAACCTAATGGTTCATGGTAAGTTAATCAATCAAGTAGTCCTGTCGAATTGCCGTGTCTGTTGTTAAGCATCTCAGTAGGGATAGAGGAACTTTTATCGGAATAGTTTCCAGAAGAATTAATGTGTGAATAGGTGAAAGTGAAGAGGGGTACAACCTAAGAGAATAGGAAATGATTCTGTTTGATAGCCGATTTGAAGAGATTGTGGTGGTTCGTAAAGTGATTTGAGTTCCATTTGTAAACATATGTTAGAAATCATTCATTATACATAAGGGTCTTGGTATGGTGTGGTGCCCAACCGTCAATACGGTCCCAAGAAATTATGAACCATCAGCAGCCTGTCCTGTCTAGTCTGCAACCATTTTTTGTGAAGTATCCGACCTGTGTGTCTAGCCTTGTAACAGTCTAATATCCTTTACCTACTTTCCTAATGTGCAGACAATGGATTCATACACATAAAACTACATGCTACGGGTGAGTGTATACTACATTCGTTGAATGTATAAAGTAAATTGGATAAATACTGTTATTCTGAAATCTTTATGTGAAATAGATAATAAGGATACATGTTTGAACCTCAGCAGATATGACGGCTTTAAAAGTCCTTTGAGTGGAATTCCGACAGGATGTGAGGCGGTGAAACATGAGATGTAAGTCCGAGCCAAGAAGGCTCATTTCTTTGTAGAATATTAGTCTCTCAAACAGCTCCCTTACTTCAGCAAACACAGACCTTCCAGCTCTAAACTTAACATAGTAGTCTAGATGTCTGAGACAAAAAAGGGGCTTGCACCACAGCTGAGACACTTTCGTTTTAGAAGCTAGTCTCCGAGACAAGAACAGATCAATGGGTAGCTTTTCTCTGTCGTGGTAGGGTGTAACCTTTAACAGCAGTTTTTTCCTCTACATTGATCCGAGACTTGTTCGTCTTCTATGCCAGTAGATCTTTCCTTATCGCCCGGGTTTTATATCATCCATCATGTTCTGAAGATTTCCATCAAATATCACTCAAAGTCATCTATTTTCTCTTTACCAAATTCCTTTGTGATGACCGATCATACATTTCAAACCGTTAGGGTTTTATGTTAAGATAGTTATAACCTTTTACAGAACGCATGAAGCCGTATCCATATAAGCCTACCCTTTGTTGCATGCACTATATATTTCCTATACCCTCCCTGCAGTTCACGGCCCTTATGTACCTACAAGGCACATATCTTTCCGTCACCTCTGACTTAAGTCTCTCTAACCTTTCCACTCCCCTTGGTGCAGCTGTGGTTGTTCCGTCTTGTTTCCTATATCACCCCATCTACCCTTTTACCGTTAACTCCGCCTTTATCGCCCACACGCCCAATGTCTTTCAGTCCACTGAGTACAGTCATAAAGGCACCATAGATCTATGTTCCCTTTCCTGTGGTGATCTGTCAAATGACAACTTGCCGGAAGCAACTGATGCCAAAGCTGATGTCCTCCTATGATACAAGCAACAAGGAAGGCACAAGATATTATTTTTAAATTGCCGCAAAAGACATACATTACTTTGGGATAACAATGCCGCAATATTTCAGTAGTGGCTATTAAGGAGATCACATTCCTTTTCTCTTTATTTTCTGTAGCTCTCAGATTCCTTCTAATTGTATCCAATATTCATTTAGTTGCTATTTGCTGTGTTCAGATTGCATATTTCGTTACAGCTGTCTTACAAAAGTGGTTGGTATCCTATCCTAATTAAAAGGTACCCTACCCTGATTACAAGAAGCTTATCATAATTCGACTATACTGGTTCATGCACATCCGTTGATCAAGCAGAACTATAGTCCTTTGTCATTAGTTATTTCCAATTTACATAAAAGTAATCAAGTACGACACCTCGTGATGGGCTCAACATTATATCAAGTATAAAGAGACCATATTGTTCATTCGACAAACAGGTCTTAAGGATTTTTGTTGTATTTTTTCTATTCTTATCAGTTCTATCCAAAACGGACAGATCTTCCACTGGAGGTTCAGAATCAAAATACATCGAGGTATCCTGATGTAAAACGTCGACTTCAGTTACATAATAACATGGAGTTATTTAGGTAGAGATGGGATGATAATATTAAGTAATTAGATGGATTACAAGCATATACTATATTGTGATATATCACGTTTACACCTATTCATATCTGGACAACTTTTTCTCAATGACCGTTTTGAATTCTTTCTTTGAGACAAGATTTTGGATTCCAGGGTCCAGTTCCGCCCAAATTGCATAACATCTTATTTGGTATATTCTGAATTAGTACCCTTTCATAGACCGTCTTGGTTTTATCTAGAGTTTATCCTCCGTCTCACCTCGATGTAGCCTATCCTATATTATGCTAGTAAGTCCTATACTGTTTCAGTCTGAAATAGGTTTTTAGAAGAGATCATATGTGCTTCTTTGGTTAACTCTTTCAGGGCGGATAATGCCTTGAGGCATTCCCCAGCATAGACCGGATAATGCCTTGAGGCATTATTCATGAAATTTAGTAATATTTACCATTTCATTGTTTTATGAAGATACAATTGATCAATATATCTGAAACTTTCAGAGAATATACCTATGATACAGTTTGGTGGACGTGTTAACAGTGCAAGCGACTGCTGGTATGTGACTAGACTCGATGCGTGTCGGGCGCGTTCTGAGTGAGGTAAGCCTCGCACTGATTGGGTCATCCGTACATGTGACCCAATCTAACCATTCTATTGGACCTAATCCTGCCCTCAAGGCGGGAAACCTAGCTGGGCCAATGGAATGTAGGCTCTCTGCTTCGCTTGGTTTGTTTTTAGGTTATGATGGGGGTCCAGTATGGGCATGTGGTGCCATCTGGTGTTCTTGGTATGAACTGAAAGTTTACAATTCCTCCCCTGGTGTCGAATGGTGGTGCTTCTCTCTGGACCAGTTGTTTTCTGGTCTGGACTACCAGCAGTTTCGAGTTTTCTCATCAGGCTTGTTTTTGGCTGAATTTGTGAAGCTTCTTTCTCCCATTTGTGTGTTGATCTAGTCACATACTAGTCACCTGGTGGATAAACGGGGTGTATGTATACAGTGTTCTAAAATTCCCTCCAAGATTTCCTTTCCTCTTCCCGGTGTGGGTGTGGGTAAATTCTGTCTAGAAAAAAATTTGATATAGTATTTGATAATATTTGTTAAACCAAATAATATAGATAAGAATGATGTGTCATATCACGTGATCAAACAATGGAATATGGGTTTACGAAATTTGTGTCCCCTGGCCAATCCAATGTACCCGCCCCAACCAACAGGGCTCTGCCCCAGACCGTCTTTAAAGGGTTAAGCCGTTCCATAGGCTAAATCCCTGATATACTTCTGTTTTCCGGAATTTTCTGTCTTAGGTTTCCTTATTATCATGTTCATACCAGCCTTTGTGACCTTCTCTGTTCCACCCCGATCTATTCCTTTTACACACAGTCCCTTAATGATACCCATTAGTCTCTTCTCGCTTGCATTAATTACTGTACATTTATCTATCAATTCCTGATGACTTGTGAATATACCCTCATGCTAGGTTTACACCATCACCCAGCAGTCCTGGCAATGGATTTTGGCACAATCCTAACTCGACTTGGTACTTTTATCACATTTTTATGGTTTTTGCCCGCTTAGCCCCATATATCCTGTCAACTTAAGCCCCACTCCGTCGAGTTGAGACCGTTGTATCTTGACTTGGTCCCAACAGGGTCTAGTCGGCACGCCGCTGTGGCGCCACCATACTTCCACTCACATTCGAAACCCAACAGGTTGCCGGCAGGTTCAGGTTGACTTACGGCCGCTAAAGACATCCATGATTCAGGTCCCATTCACCTAAAACTACTTATGCTCACTTCTATTATACAGGTTGAGTTAAGGCGACTTAAGCCCCATTAGGTAGGAACATGGTACTTTCCCCAACATTCTTTCATGGCAGCTTCATGACAGCTTCGTGAATGTATAAAAGTGTGCTACGCCAAGCTTCCTCAGTGTGTTCCAGTGCATTGAAGAAGCAGCACCTTCTACATAGAACACAGAACCAGGAACAGCTTTCATGATGGTGAACAAGGTTCATGTTGTGCTTTTCTGCATAATTGCTACAATGAATATTGACAAGCAGAAGGAGAACGGTTGCAAGCATCACCAAGTGTTGGATAATGAAGCTGCGCTTTGGCGAGCCAGGCACCAGTTAAGGAGACACCAAGCTTGGGTGGAAGCTTGGTCGGTGAAATACATGAAATGACTGTAAGCTATGGCAGGCTGGAGAGTAAACCTGCCACAATGTCTTATTGCATCTCCTACCAAATGAAGGCAACACAGACGTGTGGTACTCCTTCCTCTGTTGCTGACGATTCCTGGAACGGTCGAGGGCCCTACGATGCTACTCTGATTCTAGTGCTTCTGCTATTTCGATGAACCTTTATGCTTTATGTATTATGTAACAATCAATCACTTATAATTATTACCTCTTTGTGTGTGTTAGATTTATAGTGCTCTTGTGCTCATGTGGTTTTTATTGAAGCCGCCATATTGGGGTTATTCCTTTGAGCTTGCTCTGTATAGGCACTACTGTTTTCCAATAAAATTTGCTAAAGTATCTAATGTCTCTCCCCTTCATTCACCTAGGAGTTACTTGCACATTTAAAATCCTTGCACTATTTGAGGCTCCAGAAGTAAGTGTTAAATTTAAAGTACTAGTTTGATCTTATTACAAGAAAGTTATCCGTAGGTACTTCTGTTCAATCGGTATGCAAATATCTTTGAAGAATAATGATGAGAGTGAACTTAAGTTAAAACATTTATTAAGAATAAACATCTGGGATAATATGTACAATCAATAGTGAGACTCTTCACATATCACATCCACAAGGTCAGATCCACAAGGTATTAATTTTACAAGGCTCACAAGGCAGCAAGGAAACATGAATTATATGTACAAGTCGGCAATAGCATAGTCTGTGTACATAACGAGGTTATAAATATACAATGTCCATGTAGGAAGATGTCCATGTAGGAAAACGTCCATGTAGGAAAACATTCATGTAGGAAAACATTCATGTAGGAAAACACACTATTTCCACACTTTAAAGGACATCAACCGCTATCTCTGAATCAGATGATTCTACTGAATCATCTCCAGAACTGTCACTCTCAGAGGCGCTTGTGCAGGTTGTTGTAGAGGTGTTTGTGCAGGTGGTCGAGTTGGCTGTGCAGGTGGTGGGGGATGAAGTAGCTCGTGCACAATAAGAACCAGGTGTACATGAAGAACCAGGTGTACAAGGTGTACAGGAAGAAGAAGGTATACAGGAAGAAGCCGGAGTATGGGACGAACCAGGTATACGAGAAGCAGCAGGTGTAGACAAATAGCCAGGTGTACAGGAAGCAGCAGGAATACGGGAAGCAGCAGGTGCACAGGATGCAGCAGGTGTACACAAAGAACCAGGTGTACATGAAGCAGCAGGTATACAGGAAACAGCAGATGTACAAGAAATACCAGTGGTACATGAAGAAGCAGGTGTACAGGAAGCAGCAGGTGTACAGGAAGCAGCAGGTGTACAAGAAGAACCAGGTGCACAAGAAGCAGCAGATGTATGGGAAGAACCAGGTGTACAGGAAACAGGAGTCTTCTTCCATGGCCTCCTGCGTGCCTGGTTGGCCAGGCACAGCAAGAGGAACTGGAACCAATCCCAGATCCATTTGCCCCGATGCTTCAAGTTGTCGGCACCATGGCCCCAGATGCCTGGAACCAGATGAATCTGGCAGAGTTGTAGCCGCATACTGAGGTACCAAGTGCTTATTTCGCTGGTGGGCCTCCCAATATGTTTTGCCAGCTGTTCCCACAATAGGTCTTTGTGGTCGGTGTCCCGGAATGCAGTCGACCCCTTGGCATATATAGTTCAGGATTATGTCAGAGCAAGATGAGTATTTCCTCCTTCTGCTGATCACTGAATTTGGCAACGGCCCTTTGAAACCGGTGATGTCGACCACTGCCAGCAGGAGAGGAAGGTGCAGGGTCAGTATCGGCTCCTTGATCACCAGCAGCATTCTCCAGGGTGTGAGGAGCAGCATCTGGTGCTGCCTTTGGTTGGACAGGCATGTGAGCAGGTGTGTGAGCAGGCCTGTGAGCAGGCGTGTCAACAGGCATGTCAGCAACAGCATTGCGGGCCCTTCTGTGTCTATGTATGTGTACGTGGAGGCATTGTTGAATAAGTGGTGTGTGGTGTTGAGCTGTTCAAAGTTGAATGAAGACCCCTCCACCATGCCGTCTTAAATATAGCCAAATGTCATGGATCATCATCAAATGGAGTGGGATAGGGGTGAAAAATGAAATTAGGAGTATGGTCAAAACCTTTTGTGTACAAATAGTACCGAGGCTGGGCATATGTGGGATGTATCAGGGTAGGTTAAATATCAATAGTCAATGTACAATACAGGGCCATAGTTGGCCTATTCATATACTATGTGGAAATGATTGACTCCCTTTTTCTGTACACTGCAGAGGGAATGACAAAATGCCACTATAACGGACCCGCCCAGTTAAGCCCAACCCTGATGGTCATAAATCACAGGGAGTTGCCAGGACTGCCGTGGCAAATTTTTTGACAGTCAAAAATTCCTCCCGGCAATGCCCCAGCAGCCAAGTCCACTTAAGATTTGCATTGCGGACGACTTAAGACCAACTCTGAAGTACAAGTCAAGATACGTCGACGGCATTTTGCATTGCTGGGACTGCCAGGGTGATGGTGTAAACCTAGCATAACAGAAGGCTTTATTTACTAGTAATATGTAACACTCTGAAATGCATCTATCTAGTTTTTTTTTAATTCTTAACCGACATCTGTTCCAGCAAGAAGGAACAGTGGTCTTTTAATGGGAACAAGCATGTTTTCATGATCTTTATGGCTATTTCAGTATTAAATAGTTTCTTGATTTTGGAAAAAGTTGCAAGTTTATCATTGATTATCATCTGACCATCAAATCTGTATGTTTCTCCAAGATTGTCTTCTCCATGTCTTCACTTGTATTTACTGTCTCGTTATCTAGTACTAAAATCCCTATTTGAAGTCTTCTTAACCTTTTCTTGGAGCCATGATATACCACTCTTGTCTTCTTAACATTTATAGTTAACCGATTCGAAGTATACCATGTTTCCTACTGCATCTTGCATTTTTTGTTCTGCCTGATCTACATCCTTATTGCTAGTAAACACAACCAAATCATTAGCATATATGAGGTAGTCTACTGTTACATCGAATATCAATAAATCGTTTACATAAATGAGAAAGAGCAGACGGCCCAGTATGGAACCTTTTGGTATCCCAAAACTAACACCGCTCCAACTAGATGTTGTTCCACTATATTTTGTATAACATGTCTTTAAGTTATGATTCAAACCATTTTAATCATTTTAATCTGGTCTAATAGCAGCCTCCATCAGACTAAAAGAAAAATAGAATGACAATGCAGTTGAACGCTTTTTTATGTCTACGTATAATGGAAGTAATATGTTGTTTTCATTTGCTGTATTTCTATGCTTTCAGAATCCGGATTGGTTTTTTTATCAAAATAATTCATGAATTCTAGATAACTATAGAGGTGGGTGTGTACTTTCAGAAAACTGTATTCCTATGGCCGAATTTTTATTTTACTGAACCCCTGTGCCTGGACCTTCAAACCGAGGTCTTTAGGCCGAGGTTTAAAGGTCCGGGCACAGGGCTGGGGTGAAATAAAATTTCAAACCCAGGTATACGGTTTTCTTATTATTTTATACCTTGGAATAATTACAATAATGTCAATGATTAAGCCGTAGCAGCCGTTTCTAGACCCATTCGGGCATACCATGGATGAACCGAACTATAGGATACGCTCCACCCTTTCCGTCTTTGCATCTTGTTATACAGATTTACAGCTTTCAACCCATTACGAGCAAAATATTCAGTAGTGTAGTGGGTAGGACATTATATCCGAAGGTTGGGTGTTCAAACTCCGGCTCCCACCATTCTTTTTTTCTGTTTTTTTTTTGTATAAAAAGAAAAACGTTGGTGTATAAAGACAATCGGTACTAAAATAGATTGATAAACTGAATTAGTTGGAATTACCTGGAAGTGATTACAATAATGTCAATAATTATGTCAGTATAACTGGTCGTCGTGGTGTAGTGGTTATATTATTGATTTTGAGTTCCGAAGATCGGGTGTTCGAAACCCGGTGACACCCATTGATATATAGTTACACATTTCAGCCATCGCTCATCAAGCACACTCGTTGGTGTAGTGGTTAGCGTCAGTGTTTTGTCATCTGAGGGTCGGGTATTCGCCCCCGACACCCCAGCGTCATCGTCGGCCAGGCCCCCACCCCGGGGCGGGGGAGAGGGGCAAGAAGATGAAGCGCAACTCGGTGCGTGAGAAGGGGGGGAAGGACCCCCCACCCCCTCCGCCCGGAAGCACGTCAGTGTACCAAAGGGCGGCGATGAGCCAGATCTGCTGCGCGCATGAGGCCACCTGACTGTGTCAGAGAAGCCCCTGAGCAAGGGGGTTGAGGGCACTGGCGTGTGAAGCGTGAACCCGTATGGGGTGCCCCAGGAGGGGTACAGGGGCAAGAAGATGAAGCGCGACCACCAGAGTGACGTTGCGGTCGTTGCACAGCCACTCCCATCTGATGGTGGTGTCGGCCAGAGAGGCCGTGGTGCCCCTGTTGTCGAGGGCGAAGTGGAGATCGTCCGAGACCGTCGATGCACCGAAGAAGTGACAGCCGTTGGAGGACTCCGCGTAAGCGCGGAACCAGGCGATGTTGGCATGCATTTCCCGGCCAACGGTGATGACCGCTGCTCCCTGGGCCGCCCGAAGGGCCGCAAACAGGCGCACCATAAATCGACGATGCATTGGCCGACGTGGACGAGACAGCCCAGGAGGGACTGGAGCTGATGGCGCATAGCGTGCGAGCGCCCCCCCCCCCCCCCCCCCACAGCAGCTTGAAGTGCAGAATGAAAAACCATGGAGGCGTCGACATCGAGGACAAATCCCAGCCATGTAAGGCAACGTGTGGGGGGCTGACACTTCTCCATGGTCCACTAACCACAAGAAGTGACTGTAAGCTTACTGCACGGCATCCATGCTGGCGGCAACCCCCGCAAAGTCGTCCAGATACGCCAAACAGTGAAACGCCCTGGAGCGCATCCTATAGATGACCCCGTTGGAGGTACGCTGGCAGGCCACCGACGACGTGCGGCAACCGAAGGGGGAACACCGCTCCACATAGAATGACCCCCCCCCCCCCCCCCCCCACACACACACACGGAAGCACAGCAGGGGGGTGTTGAGAGCGTCTATCCTGAGTTGACAGTAGGCCCGTGAAAGGTCCGCAGACCAGATGTAGGCCAACGGGCCTACCACGAGAATCTCTTCAATGATGTCCCCGATGCCCGGGAGTGTGTAGGCTGCAGGAGAACCCAGATAGAAGCCTGGAGCTATCACATTGGTTTTTTTTAGTTTTTTTTAGACGTTTATTTAGACTGGCTTACGCTCAGCTATCAGACGGCTGGTTTAAATGCGTGGCCAGTGTTTTTCTTTGTAGGTTTTACAATCGGTAGCTTTGTTTTTGTTTTTGGTGGGTCGGTACAGTCCGAGCAACATATATACAAATATAAATTTACACAGATAACTTTACACATGTCGCAAATAGTAATCACATGGAGCAAGTCAAGAAACGTCACGCCCTAGAAGCCTAGCTCAGTTACTGTCTATGGTACTAGGAACTGTAGTCTTGTTTTCATCGTGCGCTTAAATTAAGACTGTTCCATAGTGATGGTCCAAAGTACCCCAGTGAGCACTTGTAACTTGAACAGGTAGGTCTAGTTTGTTTGAACAAAGGTCCTTTGTTTGCCCTAGTGGGTCGGTTTGGTTCATATCGGAGTGAGTCCGTTTCAAGCAGACCATACATGTGGTTCAGTACATGAGTTTCACGTCTACTGCACAGGTATGGTAGTTGTGGAGTACGATGTAGTACAACTCTTGTTACAACTCTTGTTGACTGCGCGACCCGGGGGGAAAGACAAGTCCAAGACCACGCCCCCCCCCCCCTTTTGGGTCGGGTGAGAAGAGGGGACACCTGGGTCCACGGGCCGAAGGGCAGATCCAATAGAGGACCCATGAGACCCCTGAGATGAAGCTCCTTCTCGGCAAAAGTGCTAAGCACGGCACCTTGAGACGTCCCGGAAGCATGGTTAGCGAGGGTGGGGAGAGGCCAACGGTCCTGGTCGAAGCTGATCGGCTACCTGTAGCACAGAAATTTGACATCATGGTATGGGTGCAAGAGGAAGGTCGACCCATAGCCAAGAAGGCACCGGACAACGAGCCGCCCGGTAATTACAATCCCCACCCGCCCTGACAGTCATGGGAAAGCGGGCACAAAATTTGTCAGAGGGGGGGGGGGGGCACCGATAGCCGAGAGACCAGCCGGGCTGCCCGAGAGGGGGTTGTCCGCCCCACCTCCCGAAGTGCTCCCCTCCAGGGTGAACGCGTTAAGCAGATGAGGAGGATGTGGCAGGTCTGGCCCCTGCCTGACCGCGAAAGGGCATGGAGGTCGACTGAGTGCTAAGCGCGGCCTCATGGCGTGCCCTGATGCGGCAATCCATGTAACTGTGACCGTGGTGAGCATTAAAGGTATCAAAACAAAACCAGCAGCAATGGCTGACCGTTCCCCCACTTGCTTCACCGTTGTACGCCTTGCAGTTGGGGTGGGCTGGATGGGCGCCCATAGCCTTGACTTTCTTCTTTGCCGCTGGTGGCTCCACCACGCGGCAAACCCGCGAAGCTTCCAACCTGGATATCGCCGTGTGAAAGTGCTGAATCTTCCCATTATCATCCCAACCACGGGCGAAACGGCCTTCTGCTACCTGTATGAAAATCTCTTCGCTCCAACGGCGAACATCCATGAAATCATAGTCTAGGGCATCCTGGACCACTTCTCGCAGATGCGCTAGTACATGCGGCTTAATGGCAGATGGCACTGCAGCATCATCCACGATACGGAGTATGCCCCAGATATATTCTTGTATATTAACTGACCTCAGGCTAGAATGATCCTTACAGCCAGAGGCATCACATAATGACAGGGAATAGTGAATTTACCATGAGATGGCCGTAGAACATGCGCCGTTGACTGCAAAAACTGACAAACTTGTTCATCAATGCCCTGGTCCTGATACGGTACTCTGAGGCTTGCCGCACCCCTGGGGATCCAGGGATGCGATAACATTCAATCGCCGGGACCATAGCAGCCGTAGTTGAAGGGCGATGACACTGGAACCCTTGCATTGGAGGACCCATAGGCGTTGTAGGCAAAGCCTGAGGGCCTGATGTCGTAGGCACAACAATAGGTGTAGAGGCGGCGGCCTCACCCCTAGAGACCGCTCCCTGGGTGACCGCCATTACTGCCCTTTTCATAGACAGCATTTGTCGTGTCAGCTCCTCGATCCGTTTTTCCATTTTTACTGACTTGTTCTCCCCAGCCGTAGTTTTCTTTGCCGGCTTCTGAGTTTTGGCCGTAGTTAATGTGATAATGCCGGATTTGCGTTGGTAAATCACAGGAGCACATAAAAATGTTCAAAGAGTCTTTGAAGTGCAGGAGAGCTAACGTCACACAACGGCCGGGAACCGCCAGATGGCGCTGTGTCTGGTAAGCGTGGAAGGTCTCTGTGAAGCGCTAGATGGTGCCAGTGGTCATTCTCCTCTTGCAAACCATTACACCTCCACAAGTCGGCCACAACTAGCGGAAAATTACGAAACTCTGGAATTAGGTAGGGCCCATGTGGATGTACAGTAAAACCCCGCTTAAGGGGATACCCTCCGTTCCGGGCAACGTGTCCCCTTAAGTGGGGTGTCCCCTTAAGCGGGGTTTTCAGTCTGTCAATGGTTATACAATAGAGAATACCTACATAAATGAAGGAAACGCTGGTTATTAGGTTAAAAGATTTACTAATAACACATTAATAAGCAAATAAATGGAAAATAAATATAAAACAGGTCTCAGGTGGATAGGGCTGGGTTAGTGATAGGTTAGGGCTGTGTTAGTGATAGGGAAAGGTTTATGGATAGGGTTAGGGGAATGGTTTTCTGGGGTTTTTTCTTCCCCAGAGAAAACCAAATTTGAAGCCAAGATAGGGTTAGGGTTAGGGTTATCCCATGAAGATATGAAAGCTGTGAAAGCGGGGGGCCGAGGTGCAGATGGGGCCAAGGTGCTGTAGGGGGGCCGAGATGGCAAAGGGGCCGAGACATCCGGGAAACACCTGTAAACGGGCCACTTACCCGCTAACTTCAACGGGTGCGAAAATCACTTGTGATATACCCACTCACTGAGGGCTGCCCAGAGCCTCTAGAGATGTAGGGATAACTGTTGAAACAACACACTCCAGCCACCCAGGCCCACCCGGGAATGCTTAGTCTATTGTTCTGGTTGCGACAACTGTCTGTCCCGTACAAACAGGCACCATAAACATGGATTTTCAGTGTTTTTGACAAGATGTCCCCCGAAACTGTCCCCTTAAGCGGGATTTTGAGGCATTTCTGTACCGAAAAACTGTCCCCTAAAGCGGGGTGTCCCCTTAAGCGGGGTGTCCCCTTAAGCGGGGTGTCCCCTTAAGCGGGGTGGCCCCTTAAGCGGGGTGGCCCGGAAGAGGAGTTCTACTGTATAATCACTGTAAATATGATATTATTTGAACGATCAGGGACCTCCTGATAGGCCACGATTTGGGCATTTCAAATCGTAGTCATTGGGAAGTATGTCATAGACCATCGTGGCAGATGGGGGCTGGCCTTTAGACTGAAAAAAGCTGGGTGGGGATGCAGTGAAGAGATTGGTCTCTGTGTGGGATTAATTTCGGTTGGATCAAGCTTAAGTGGAATTCACACGGAGGGATTCATATACCTCACAGTGTTCAAGGTCTCATGGGATTCTGTTCCTTTTCAGGGGTAAATATCGCCAAGAATTGCAGGGGTATCATGTCTCAGGGAAATGGAACCCTACAATTTAGTGGAAGAGATTGTATTCGATTGCAGAATCACAGCAGTGTCTCAGACAAACACCCTGTGAGTTTCATGAATCCAACCGTGTGAATCCCGCTTTAATGAGCTCGATTGGTGCCTTGGCTTGGCTAGGATAAATAGAGTTAGTCTTAACTGGCATCATTTGCTTGATGAAAACTAATGAAATATAATTTATAATTTCTATTCATTCCCTTACAGGTAAGTCGTAGATCAGATTCAACCCTTGCCTGGTTTGTAAGTATCCGACGATTTATATATAAATCATTTTTCATAGAGGAATCTGTTTTTGTCCCTTTACTGGTGAAATTGTTGGTAGGCATTTTATGAATAGAACCATTTCTTCCTTGCGAAGATAAAGTGAACATATGTCTTGATACTCTCAGTGACATTTTATTGGCGGACAAATATACCAGAAGGTAACAAAGACCAGGGTAATCCAGTGCGGATAGAACCGAAGAGGTGCTGTTAGTGGAATTAACAACGTGATACAATAATCATTTGCTGGGTACAGTCCTCCATTCATGGATATAACGCTATTTGTTACACCCCTAGAAAACCTTAATGGATTCAATGAATCTACACGTTGGAAAAACAAAACCCCTGAAACAAGGATATTTGTCTTTTACCTTATTTTTCATTATTGTATTTCTCTTTAATTCTGACAAAGGGCCACCAAATCACATGCTCAACATGATTTTTTGAAGACATGTTACAGGTTGACTCAAGGCATTGGCACCAGAACGATTAATACACTCAACGTCTTAAACAAGGAGTCAAAGAAACCGTGTCTGTCCTACCACAAAGAACCATAACCTGTTAACAAGGTGATGCCTCGCCAAAATATTTTTTCCCCTTGAGGCAAAAAAAGAAAATGGAGACTTTGCGTGGTTTTTTTCTCATTGAGATTGGAAAATGACTTTAAGAAACTTTGTTTGGGACATGTGAATTTGTGTTTTGCACTCCAGATAGGAACGATAATTGAGAGGTTTGGAATGATGTCCATCAAGCGTTAACCCATGTTTTGTCACTTTTTTCAAGCGTAAAGTCCGATTCAATGACAACAAAACACCATTAATCCATCTCACTTGTGCCCATAACCATCCGTAGCTAAAAACACAACCTCTTATGTTCATTACTAGGTGCCCTTTATCCCTTTATCAGAAACAATAATGTAACGGTTCCACTCCCTCTGGCTATGGCACTTATCAGTGTCGCAATATCGACTTGGTTGATATCGGATGAGGTAACCACGATAAGGTATTAACGCTATCACGCAAGTACCCCGGGTAGGGGCCTACCTTTCGATCCAAGTATTGTAATTGCTTATAGAAAATGGTTTAAAGTTCAATACCTTTGAATCTAAGTAAGATAAAAGTAAGAAGATCTAGTCTCATCGTCCAGTTTTCGTCAATGTGTACATACATGTGTTCTAAGCGGGATATCAGATACTGTACTGAGTCAGTTCTAGGTTAATGATCCTACCTTTATGACTTCTAGTCCCGCAATAATTCCTCCTCAGAGCTTCCTCATTCTACAGTGCCAATTATCTTCTTTCGACTATTAAATCTCTTAGAGTTTGTCTCACTTTGATATAACTTAGCTGTTAATAGGATTTAGCACTTCCATCACCGCCATTACCCCCCACCCATAAACCGGCCCCCTGGGCACAGCAATGGCCATACTTTGCAGGAAAGCCGTTCGCCCGCCCACCCCAGTGACCATCAGAAGCTGACGCCATGTCGCAAAGGTGAACACGTGACTGGACGCCTCGTCCGCCAGTCAGTGGCCCGGATGAAAGGTCCTGACGTTTAGGGTCGTCACGTTTTCGTGGTGAAGCCGTAGTTCGTCCGCACTCTCAGAGCACAGCAAGGCTTCCTTCTTATCCTTTACCAACGTCATGACCTTTGACACTGGAGAGTGGCGCACAATGCCGGGGGCTCGGGAAATTTACTTCTAGTCCATCGCAGCAATCTAGAGCCCCGTTTGTAATGACGTGCGGAATTAGATAGTTTAGTCCTGTGGGACACTCGCTAACGCATACAAATTGAATTAATAAATAGTGAAAACTACATGATAAAAAATTGTACGGAAGAACGTAGGTAGTGGATTCATATCGTGCCCCACAATTGTTATCAGATAAAGTTGATGACCATGATATGATACAGATGAATCTATTAATTAAAACAATAACGTATACGAGTTAATGAAAAAGTAGAGATTTACTAGACAAATGTAAAATGATCAATAGTAAGTGGTTTAATTTATACATTCATTGCAGTTACAATAATATGTTTTTAAGTTCTATCATTTTTCAATAGTAGGGTATACATGTCATAAGAATGTCAAAAAAACTATTACAAGGTGATTTTGCTCTTCACTCAAAATTCACACCTCTGAAGTTTCACATTTTGATCGCTGTTGATTCAGCTTTAAATCGTTCGAGGATTAGTAAAAACTATCGCCTTGTCAGAGTCTGAACCGGGAATGTCTCAATAGCTGTCTGATTCATGAACAAAACTACCTAGATCAGAGTGACATTCTCATCCAAGGACTCTTTATGTGTACGTACTTTCTCTTTACGTGCCTGGAGGTATCTTTCAGATGCTACCTGGACGCCACGAGAAATGTTTTATTTATTTTCTCTTAAATCACCGGGCAGAGGGGGTAGCGACACCCCGAAAGCCCGGAATGAAACCTCATAAAGACTCAAAGGTCGGAATGCTGCATATTTTATGTGGGCCCCTCATAGCTTACAGAATCAGCAAGTTACCAACGAAAGGAAAACTAGATGGATAACAAAACATTCTTCGAAGTTGGCTGTAAATACATTGTATATTGATGGTTGGCTGTTTTGATTCACGGCTGTTATCAGTTAACCGGACATCCTCTCTATGCAAAGGCATGACACTTTCAGAACCAGCCACCCTTGAACAGAATTCATCGCTGCGACATATCCATCACACCCCAAGAGATAAAAGACAATATCAGAACACCTTCCCATCTGGCACAAGAGGCAGTGAAAAAGGCAGAAAATAAAAATGGCTTGGGGCGGAGTGCAAGTCTGGGCATTTTACCACAAGACTTTAGCTCGTTCCTGAAAGCCTCTCGGCCCAGCCAAGGCTCCAAACACATACCTTCATTATCAGGGCAGGTAAATTGACACGAGCCACCCCTGAGGTTGTGCTGGGAGAGTGGAGGGCTGACAGCGCCGTCCATTATCTGTGTTTGACGCCTGTTTCCATGGTGACGTGTAAGAGACGCGGGTCGAGCCTGGTCACGGCGACGTCGCCTTTAGCGACGGTGTAACTGTCACCTTAGATACCGGTCAATTCCCGCCATACGCCGACGTAGACGAAGGAGCAGGTGTGGTCTGAAATAATACTCCACGAGTGTTCCGTTGTCTGCTGAAATAGTAGACCTTCAGAGTTTTGTTGTCCAAATGAATGATTTCCACACAAATAGTAAATATCCAGCGACATGATAGTTTAGTTAGACAAAGCCTGTTTGGTGTAGTTTTTAAGTCTACAGAAATATAGTCCCCGAAAAACACCACATTTATATGGTTGTTAATCGTTCATAGAAGCGCGCCAGTGACGAGGTATTCATTCTTTGGAATGTTTTTTATACAAATGTTATACTTTGATATTCTTGTGTTCATATCATAGGAGATCTTGCGTTGAGTTCAGGACTAATAGGCGACCGTACGAGAATTGATATACTTTCTCGCAACTTCCAAATGTCTTAGCTATATAACTAGACTTAATCACGCAATGAAGGTTATAGGCAAGGGAATTATGTCCTTAATCATAGAACATTTAGAATGATATTTCCTTCGACCATCCTGTACAGACATACCAATACTGCAGTTACCGTGGGGTATTAAATTAGGTGTTGTATATATCGAAGGCGAAAGGTATTCAGTATTCCCGCCAATGTGTTCCCCACCAGTTGGCCTTTACAGTGACGGGACCTTGGATGCGAGTTTGAGATTCTGTAGGTTCCTTTTCCACGTTAGGCTGATAAATAGTGCAATATATTCTCATCTGAATAAAATATCGTCATCAGACAAACGCAATTGTCCCCTTCCACCTGATGTATGGTACGATTGGATCGCACCATAGACTACATGCAAACACTGGTCAAAAGGACTTATTACACCGTGTTCTAACCGTTCCTGTTGCTCGTTCTCTATTTATCACCATCACGATATAAATAACATGTATTTCATATCAAAATGGTTTGAAAGGCAATAATTTACTCGAAACCAATTTCCTAGTTTCTCAGTTAATTCAATTAGATCATTATGAAGGATACGGATTCTATTTAGAAACGTAATCCCAACAAAATTTACTCTCTGGCATAGTAGTAGTGGTTGTAGTGTTTCTAGGGAAAGTATAAATTCTCTCTTCCTGAATGGTTCCTATACAAATCAAATCAACTAGAATTAGCAACGATCAACAGCATTTTGTGTTGATGCCAATCGACAGGTAATAGAAAATGCAGATATGATATAGAAATATAGCATTCGTATATGATTCGAATTGTATCATCTGTTTGTTGAAGCAATCTAAGTTTTTTTTGCGAAGTGAGTGTCTATATTTGGCAGGGTTATACAATGGACCCTAGAAATCTACTAATAAACCCACATTATTCACTTTCATGAAGCAATATCACAAAAAGAGGAAGCTGAAGCTGGCCATCTTGTTCGGGTCTCCGGCATATAAACGACCTTGACCTTGGACGCGGTGGCTGCTGGGTGAGGGGGTAGGGTAATGGAATGATTGACACCCCGTCTTTCAGTGGTCACCTTAGCAACGCCCCCTCTGGCAGCGTGACTAGGGGTTGGCCCAACGCCCATTGGTTGTCATGGGAGCTGCCGTTGACTACGACTGTGAGAAAAAATTCTGCATCGCCACCCAGCAGTGCACGGGTAGAGGTCAGTGGTTATCACCCTGTGACCTTGAGAAGCCGTCCTTGTCAGATGACATTTTATGTGCGGATTTACTCCCGAAGGCTGAGGTCCCGGTTTCTCTTTGGGAACTGCGTGACTGGTTAATGGAAGGCATGTTTTGGAGACGGTCTCCTTAATCGAGTTGTGGGGCTGAGTTTCTGCTCCTCTGAAGAGGTCCTCTAGATTACAGATGCTCCTTTGGCAGTTGTACTTGCTATGTAATATATGCATCCTTGGGAGTTTTTCCAATATATTGTATGTATTTTTTGTGTCATCAATCTAATCTATACGTGAGTTGGGGAGTTGGATCTTGAATGATATGTATTCATCTTTGGAAGTTTTGTTTTATTTATTATATGATTTTGCGGTATACGCGCATGTTGCGGTATACGCGCATGTTTAGAAGATATACCTACTGTATTATGTATTTCTTTGATAGTTGTATGGGGCATATATGCGGCTTTCGAATGCGTGCATTCGGAATACCATATATTATTCAGATATATTATTTGGAGGTTTCGTCGCCTATATGTGATACCTTTCTGTTTTGAAGTTGTGTCATCACTATAACAATTGTGGGTTTCTTGTTGTATATATACATGGTTTTGGTTGGGAGGGAGGGACGGAGGGACGGAGGAAGGGAGGGACGGAGGGACGGAAGGAGGGACGGAGGAAATCACATGCCAGGAATGGCATGAATATATGAACAAAACATATGGTTCGCACATGTATGTGTGTTGTCCAGGATCCTAAGGTTCTGCACTATTAGCCTGTGCAGATGGTGTTTCACATCAAACCTCATTAAAACTAAAAAATTATTTGCTCTGACGCTGCCAGAATTGTTGACTTAAAAGGTTTTGAACAGTGTCGATTGCAGCGTCCCTATCCATAATGGAGCTGTCAGTGTGACAAATGACAAATATATATTAACACACACTTCCCTTTTGAATTCGGTTTTAAAATTCACATGCCAGTTAGGTGTATTTATAAACTAAAACCCACCACTCGCTGATTTTTGCGAACGCATTGCCAGTCAGTCTGCCATAGACGGTGATGTCAGCGTTCATTCACCGACAGTACCGGTGGAGAGGTACTCTCCCCGTGATTGCACCACGACACTACACAAAATCGGGCTGTGTAGGCACAGCTCTGACTTGAGACGAGCAATTGTCGGGTCTGGCGCCCAGTATCGCAACCAATAGCGGGTGCTGTCAGTGCTCAGAAATTTGTTTGAAGATTCTGCGATTCCGACAGGTCCCTCTCAGAGTCCCCTAAATAAACATGCCTTGACGATTTTGAACGAATCCCCATTATGATTCCATCACATTCCAATACTGAAAAAAACATCATTCTGGCTGAGTAATCGATATTTTGATATATACTATTCACCCAGATTACTAAATTATAATCACGAGAGATTTTCCAGAGATTTCCAAGTGTCATTGTGCGTGTCCAATTCAGAGAAAGCAGGTTGTCAGTCTTCAAATAAACATGTCTGAAAAAACAACTGGGGCTATCCGAGTGTTTAAACGACCAAATGGTATAACGTCTGTGCAATGACTTTCAACTTTCAATGGTCAACGGATGTAGAATTCTCTAATGATAAGGAATACGACGCTAGGTGTATTATCAGTTGAGTGGCCTCAATAACTAAGGCAGGCAGTCTCATTTCCACGCCAACGGCAAAAACTCAAAATGTTCCTGCGTAATTTACAATACAGTATCTGGATATAAGATGGTTGAAATAGCCTTGCCTATTTGCCTGGCAGCCATAAAATGGACCGATATCATACTTTATTAGACTTCCGGTGTTGTGTTTTTCCACTGTAGTCGGGAAAATAACCACATGCCTTTCCTTGGTTTTAATGACGTGCTTCATGACATCACACTTTTCTGACATGGCACTTTTTGCGGGACTAATCATGGACAGAAAAACGAGCCCCTAATGTAGGTATTATTACCTGAGCGGGAGGTGTAGTGTTACAGCCAATCCTGAGGCGTTTTACATGGGGAAATATCAAGGAAGCAATATCATAAAAAAAATAGCGTCAAAGCACCCGCCAGCTATTTTATAACAATAATAGTCACATCCGGAAAAAATGCATTGGTGTTATTAACACCGAACACTAATGTACATTCTGATGAAATTGATAACTTGAATAATAATAAGTGTTACTTGGGGTAATGCACCATACTATTGTTCATAATATTTCCTCTTTAGTTTGCTTACAAAACAGACCCAAAACTCAAGTTATATTAACACAGTGATTAGGGAAATAATACAGTTCTTTGAAGTTTAGAGTAAAGCTGGACTCGGAGAAAGGTTACCAGCCCTTGCGGGCGACCCTCCAACAGCGTTTCGCCCCCAGAAACCAGACAGAAAGCTATAAGGCTGCACTGAGGGTACGCACGCGGCAACCGGGGGAGGGGCTGCAGAGCCTGTCCGAGGAAATATGGAAAATGGTCCGCCTCGCGTACCCGGAGGCGGATGGCCTCACTCTCGACTCCATGGGATGCGACTAGTTTTGGAGGCTATAGGGGACCAGAGAATTAAACACTGGGTATACCAGAGCAAGCCAAAGTCGCTTGAAGAGGCGGTAACCACAGCCGTGGAGGCGGAGGCGTACCTCAACACAGAGCTGGGGGGGTTCAGAAGGTGCGAGCGGCCGGGCGCAGCATGGTGGACGAGCTGGAGGCTGTTAATAAGAGGTTATCAGAATTGACGGCTGCTCTGGAGAAACCCCCAGATAGGCGGTGTTATCTGTGCCAACAGGTGGGCCACCTGAAGTGCAACTGCCCCCGCCGTAGTCAGGGCCTGAGGTCGGGAGGGGGCGAAGGGACCGCCACCTCAGCCACCCCGGCAGAAAACTAGTAGCGACTTCAGCTGAGGGCCAAGCTGGAGTCGTCCGAACGGAGGAGGGGGAGACCGCAGGAGGAGATACTGAGCGGTCACTGGGAGACACAGGGGTCGGGATTGACCGTGGAAGTCTGGGGAAAGAGGATAAGGCTGCTCGTGGACACGGGGGCCGGTGTGAACATCATTTCCTGAGCTTGGTGGACACGGAACCAGTCCCCCGGGGAAGTCACGCCGGTCACCCAACCCATCTACTGCGCGGACAGACGCGCCATGTCTCTGGAGGGGAAAGTGGCGGCCCCGTTGCAGTTGGGACCCCATCGCTTATCCCTGGACCTAATTATCGCGGATATAGACTCGGAGGCCATTCTGGGGGCGGGATTCATCCGAGAACAAGCCCTCATGATTGACCTGGCCCACGAGTGCCTACGATAGCCTGCTGGGACCGTAAGCTGCCGGGTGGTATGCCGCCACACAGTGGTCGTCCCGGGGCACGCGAGGCGATCGTCGGGGGAGAGGTTGACGGACCCTAGGAGAGTGCGAAGACCAATGGGATTGGGACTGGCTTCTGCCTTATGTGATGTCAGCATATCGCAGTTCGGTATACGAATGACGGATCAGACCCCCAAAGCCATGATGCTAGGAAGGGAGGTGGCAGGACCACTAGGCACCCTATACCCCCTTGAGGCCTCCAGCAACCCAGAGGGGTTCGTAGAGACCTTACGGTTTAAACTGGCACAGGGGCATGAGTACGCACGGGTACACTCGTCTGGGTGTGTGCGACGCCAGAGGAGAAATTATGACGCCCAGCTCCTAGGGCATCCCTTTGCTGTGGGCCAAGTAGTATACTTCTTCCACCCTAAACGGCAGGTGGGTCGGTGCCCCAAACTGCATCGGTTCTGGACCGGTCCGTGGGTAGTCGCAGCACGAATAGGGGGGGTGGTGTATCAAATCAAATGGGGTAGGAAAATCCGCATTGTACAAGGGGACGCCCTTAACCCTTTCCTTACCGCGTAGTGCGTTAACGACCGCGCCCCCTGTGGTGAACGTTCCCACCACTACCGCACGTCGCACGCTGAACAGACGTCAGAATACCGGCCTATTCTGCATGTGTCAGAAAATGGCGCAAACTGCAGAGGGGTGCGTTACTAATTAGCAAATTTGAATAACTTAGAGAAATAATTAGATAATTTGAATGATACCGAATGAAAGAAGAGACTTCAGACTTTATTTCCATACCATTCATGATAAAATAGATTGATATTTAATAATTATATTGATATTTCCAATTGCAGGAAGAATTTGAGACTTTTTTTTGCTCTATTGACACAAGCCTGTACATAGGCCCAATATAGCACTGCACATACAGATGTGTATCTTTTTTTCCATCGCGATGACATTATGTTTTTTTTACATAAATAATAATAAAAAGATATGATACATCTGTGAAGTTGGTTTGTATGTAGAATTAATAAATTATGGAGAAATCATGAAAATGTGATAAGCCTGATAGGTGGAGCCCACTGTGCTATGTCCTATAGTAGGCGTAAGTCTTTGTTTTTTCAACTCGCCGCTATTTATAGCGGGGTATAAACATCACCATGGCAACCATTCTTCAGAAATTCTGTTAATTACGTTATATAATATAGTTTTCTCTATTAAGTGAAAATCTTTTTTAAATCGATGCATTATTTTCGGAAATATAATGTCTCACATGTTCTTTTATCAAAATGCTGCATTTATGCAGCAGCGGTATTCCCATGGTGCTGCATATATGCAGCAGCGGTTTTCCTATGGTGCTGCATAAATGCAGCAGCAGTACTGGCATGGTGCTGCATATATGCAGCAGCGGTAGTGAAAGGGTTAAGGCAGTCCCGGAGGAAGCAACACCTCCGCCGGAGGGGGCCCCGGAGGTGACTCCAGCGGAGGCAGGAGGGGAGGCCGACATCCCGGGCCGGATCATGGTCCGCCGGTTGTTCCTCGGAGGCGCGCCCTCTGTAGGGAGGGACAGTACTCCCCCCCCACTCCAGGGGAGAGGGAAAACCCCCCCTTAGAGGCCCCAGAGGGGGTGCGTGGGGGAGAGGGACGCATTCCACCTCAGGAAATGACACGGGAGAATCCCCCTGGGTCGGCAGGCCAAGCACTGTGGAGGACAGGAAGAAAGATCAGAGAGAATGGAGGTTTGGGCGCCTGACAGCCAGGTCGGGAGAGGCCCGGAGGGCGAGGAACCGGCGGAGGGGACGGGGAGTGCAGGCGAGACTGGCGCCAAGATGGTCCGCAGGAGCTCCGCGGACCTCTCCCTGCCGTCGACACCGGTCATCTTCGGGAGAATACCGGCCGCGGCAGTCACTCGAGCGGCGAAATGCGAAGGAACCAGATGTGCGCTCCGTTTCGCCCCACTCTGAAATCGCCCGGAGGAACTCAGAACAAGATTGGATTAAGGAGGAATTGTTCGGCCCCTCGTCCGACGAAGGTGAGAGTATGCCCCAAGCCGGAGGGAAACGTTTTGTGTGTGATTTGTGCCCAATGGCGTTTAGCCGGAGGGACAATATGGCGAGGCACCGGCGGACGCATGCCACCTGGACCGGCCTTGGATGGTTCTGCCCGGTTGGGGGTTGCGGGCGGGCATACCCGAAAGTCAGGAGGTACGACCTGATGGTGCATATGAGAACCAAGCACCCAGCACATCGATGGCGTATGCACCCTGTGGAGATATCGGAGGCACAGCACATCGTGCTGGAGGGCAAGGATGAAGGGGCCTCGAAGGCAGCAGAGTTCTCCCCCCTGTTGACTCCCGGCGTGAGCGTGGGAGAGGAGCCGGCCAGTGGGGACCGGGAGACGGAGGAGGCAGCGCAGGTGCTGGAGAGATTCTTTGAATCTCCAACCGCGAAGAAGCGAAGATTCCGCGGGTAGCCGCCGACAACAAGGAGCCCTCTAAGGCCAAGAAGGGGAGCCGGAGGAGCCGGACGCCTCCACCGGTGGCCGTCCCGGAGGAAGCCCAGGTGAGGAAGAGGAGGAAGGAGAAACACCCGGCAAGCCCGGAGCGGATCGTACGCTCCAAGGCCATCGCCACCACGGAGTAGGATCCCCTCCCTGGCAAGTCAGGAGCGACCCCGGGAGCAGAGGGCGAGGCACAGACAGTAACGTCGCTCTCGATTGAGGAGGGCTTGGTCATGCCCGTCGGGACCCCGGTGGCCCTGGTAGGGACCCTGGACGGAGGGGGGGACCTTTTTCTGCAGCCCTCCCTAGTACTACCACCGAGGGCAACCCACTCGACACCGGTGACCCGGGTACGCGTGGGACCAGGAGTCCCCGAGGAGGCCCTCCTGAGGCCGACCCCAACACCCCAGGAGGAGGGGCCGCGGGAACCGGAGCCGGAGGCAGTAGCAGCCGCGCAGGCCAGCGAGGCGTACCACCACCGCTGCCCCAACCGCCATTACCCGGAGGGCCCAGTCTGGGCAGGAAGCCCTCCGGGCAGTAGGGGCGATGAGGGTAGACCCCCCGAGTGGGTATGCCGAGAAGGAGGGAGGCTTGGAGCTGGGACGGTGTTCTGTTTGCTGTTACTGATGCGGTGCGGTTGCACGAGAGGCACCCTGTCTCACTGAGGATGCTTCGCCTTCGTTGTGGGACGTTATTGCTGGTACCCACCAGTACTGTTGAGGATGACGTGCCATTGCAGAGGAGGCCCTCTGCCTCAATTAGGATCTTTGTCTTTGTGTGATGTTTTACTGGTGCATGTTGTGGATGACGTGCCGTTGCACGGGAGACACTCCACCTCAATTAGGATAATTCACTGTGTGATGTTTTTACTGTTACACGCCAGTACCATTTGGGATGATGTGCCGTTACACGGGCGGCACTCCGCCTCACCTAGGATATTTCATCTTGATGTGCTGTTTCTACTGGGACCTGCCAGTACTGTGTCTGATGCCGTGCCGTTGCACGCAGGAGGGACGGAGCCACTCGCCTGGCTTGGAGGGCCGTGTACATAGTTGTGTGTGTCAGGAGACTGGGCCGAGGTACCCAGACCCGCCGGGATAGGGGGGGCGTGACCCCCGGCGTGAAGGCCTGTAGGCCACGGACAATGTTGTGTTGTGTGTCAGAACTTGCTGTTCCAAGTTTGTTGTCCCCAAGTAAGGGGGGGAGAGTGTAGTACTAAGTAGGATTAGTACTCCCGGAGGAGGGACCTGTTACCTCCAGCTAGCCGGAGGCACCAGAGGAGGAGCCGGAGGCACCGGAGGAGGAGCGCGGAGCCACCTCCTGAGGCCGCTAGGGGTCGCCCCGACCGGAAGTGACGTAGGGACAAAGGGAGCCGAGCCTCCTATAAAGGTGGCCACAGACCCTCCGGGAGTCAGTCTGGACTGGGACTCGGTACGGTGCACCTCCAAGGAACTAGGACTTACCTGCTGAGACCTCCGGTGGACCGAAGCGTTGGATGAGAGGACCACGTACCTGCGAAACCGCGACAGAGCCGGACGGAGCACGGGCCGGGAGACCGAGAGGAGACCGGCACCTAGACTAGAGACTAGAGACTGAAGCTCTCACTTACCATATCGAGCGCGTGGCCTCCGGGCTTAGTAATCAAACAACTTACCTTGTGCTGCCTGAGGCTTGACTGTTTGTGTATAATAGACCTTTGTAGACTGTACTCCGGCATGTTCGTATTCTGTACTACAATATATATAATATTATTAATCCAATATGTCAATATGAGAAGATAATTAATAATGAATAACTCGAAGACGGGATTGGCGTAATGATATATATGAAACAGGCTTTATTACCAAATAACAGTGGGACTTACCCCGACCTACACATCAAAATGTACAGGAAGCTAAGATCAAATACACCAAAGGTAAGACTAACACGTGTCCGATAACAGTGAGATATTGAAGCATAGTGACCTTTTATGGAGCCTAGTAACCAGGGGCCTGTTTTATTTTCTGCCTAAGGAGGCCTGGAACGCCCGGGGAGAGGTCCTAGGAGAGTTTTGGTTCTATATTTCAAAGTCTCCCGGGGAAGGAGAGTCTTGGGCCAGGATCTAGGAGGTCTCCTGAAATATCGTTTTAATTTCAATCCTGGGGCCGGGACATCTCCTGAAAAAGGTCCTGCAGCTCTCCTGGCTGGGGACACGTCTAGGGGTATCGTGGGTGATTCAAAATAACAAATAAAAGCTATTTAATTCATTTGAACTATCGGAAATATATTTATTATGATTTTAATTAAAACTGGAGGTCTTAGATGGAGAACTACTGTGCTATTTACTTAGATTTACATACATTCATAAATGATGAAATTAGTTCCCAAAAATACCACTATGTGCCACCACCTGCAGTATACACAGCCTCTCTTTCAAGTCTCCTCAAAAGTCTCCTACAGGCTTATTTTCTCCTGGGGCTCTCTCAAAGGAGACTTCGGCCGAGGATTTCTCTCCCTCCCGAGGACAGGGTAAATTGAACGAGATTGAGGAGATCTCCTGAAAATTATCCTCAGTGGAGCTATCCCTCCTGGGGACTCTCCTCGCCCAGGAGAGTTGAAAATAAAACGACCCCCAGGTAACCAGCATCTGAGCGACTGGTAACCACGTAACTAGGAGAGAAAACATGTGACGTTAATAAACAAGTATAGTCACAGATTGAATAAATTTTTTAATACAATTGGATATTATTATAACAGAGTTGGTATATATATATATTATTATATATGTTAATATATAAATATAAATACCGAATGAAATGTCTCATATTATTCACCTCGGATATCACCTACTTCCGTCGTCTAGGCGGTTGCTATTGTTAATGCTATAACTACGGTAATAATTCCTAACGCGTGGCGGTGAGCTGCTCATAACCGTAATTTGCTCATTCCTCTTCTGCTCACCGACCAGTACACTGTTGTTTTTCTCATCCGTTGAGAAAATTTTAATTTTGGGCGATTTCAAGACGGTTCTTGGAATATGGGTCGGAGGTGCAAGCCTAGAACAATGTCCCCGGATATTGAGGACAATTCCCGGAATTCTTCGGGGAAAAAAGATGAGGAATTAAGGATTTCCAGGTCGTCCCGTGTCAAGAATGGTAGACAGCAGTCTCCATCACCCGCCAAGTCTGGGTGCGATATGGTCGGCCTCGACGATAGGACGACTTCAGGAGCCGATTCCCTCGAGATGTCCAGAAGAGTCGATTGGAGTCGACGATATTTGCAGCTATCGAACTTTTTCAAGAAAAGAACCAGTCTACCAAGCGAGATGATTCCCCTGCGAGGAAACAGAAATTGGATGAAAGCAAAATCGAAAAAAGTGAAGCAAGTGCTAAGCCTATCGTCGATATCAACTCCTCTCCCAAGCCTATCAAGCCTACAAAGAAAGAAGTGCTGAAGGAGGTTAAATATCTCTCAAAATCGCATATGTTAGCTGAGAATCAGGATGTTACTGGATTTGTAGACCACATATCGTTAATCGCAGAGAAAGCAGATACAAGGGTTTTCACGCAAGATGCTCTATTACGATATGATCAGGCGGTAAAGGAGAGGGTGGAAAAAACAGGTTATGAAAACGTGGTTAACTGAGTACGAGGTCAAAGCCCCGTATGTAGATTTTGGCGTGTCACAAAGTGAAATGGATTTAACGGTTCCTGCGTTTGTTTCTCTGGAGTTTGGAGTATCTTTACCTAATAATTCTGGTGGGTGTGAAACTGATTGTTCTTGTAGTCATTATGTGGGTAGTGCAAAGAGTCAGTTAAAACCATGTCAATTTAAAAGATACGTTTTCAACAGTAATGAAAATTCAAATTTATCTGAAGTTGATAAAATGTTTATCTGGGAAGGCGTGGTCAACGGGTATAAAATTGTTGATGCCAACTGTGATACTAGTTATGATTGCGATAATTATTCTAGCATCTTATCTGACCAGTTTAAGTCAGAAATGGATGAAAATGTTAAAAGTGAATTGAAGTCTGGTAAGGTAACTAAAGTTCAAAATAAGCCTAAATGCATTCATGCTTTAGGGGCGGTTACAAAGAGTGATGGTAGGCTTAGACCTATAACTGACTGCTCGATGCCTAAGGAAAAAAGTATCAATAACTTCATGAAAACAACTTATGAGGAATTTAAATACAATTTGGTTTATTCTGCCGCTGATACGCTTATGGGTGGAGAATATATGTGTTTAGTAGACCTAAAGTCAGCCTATAGGTTGGTTAATGTTTTCCCCACCGACTCTCATTTTCAGGGTTTTAAATGGGACCTAGGGGAGGGTGAAGATTTTTATGTGGACAATCGTTTGTGTTTCGGTCTTTGTTGTGCCCCGAACATCTTTAGTAGAATCTCAGATTTTTTGGTCGATTCTGCTCGACAGGAAGGTATTTATGGTATCGTAAATTACTTAGATGATTTTCTGGTCATTTCCGGCAGCTATGAAAGTTGTTTGTCTAAGAGGGATAGATTTATCGATATGGTTATATCCTTGGGTTTCGAAATTTCAATGAATAAGTTGACCCTCCCCAGTACGGATTGTGTTTTTCTGGGAATTACGATAAATAGTGTCGATATGTCTTTGACTCTTCCTGAGAGGAAAGTAAAAAATCTGGAGGAAGCTATAACAAAGGCCGTGGAGAAGGGTTGTGTGACGAAGAAGGACCTAGAAAGAATAGGGGGCCTCATGTCTTTAATAGTCAGATTGTTAGGGGTGGACGTACTTTCAGCAGACGCCTTTTTAATCTCAGTGCTTCTTTAAATAGATACGAATCCAGGAAAATCGATGTTGAAACTCGGAAAGACTTCTATTGGTGGTTAAGGTTTTGCAAGGTTTTTAATTACAGGGCGATAATTATAAAGGATTTGTGTAATATTCCTTTAATTTCTGATTCATCTATGTTGGGTTTTGGATCGTGGGCGGGTAAAGATTTTTTCTATGGTAGTTGGGAAAATAATCTTAATGTCTCGGGCCTCGATGATCATTTGGAGTTGGGCCCCACCGAGGTAATTGAGAATCCAAATATCAATGTCTATGAACTTTGGCCAGTCTTTGTCGGTGTCAGGCGTTGGGGACCTTCACTTAGAAATTCTAGACTGCATATTATCACTAATAATATGCAGGTTCTTGCTATGGTTAATTCTGGTCGTAGCTGTAATAGTGTTTGTATGGGTTGGTTGAGGGATATTTTTTGGTTTTGCTTTATCAACAACCTCGATCTTCATGCCAGTTATATCAGATCTGAAGATAACACTCTTGCTGATTATTTATCCCGGTTGGGATACTCTGGTTACTCTAAGAAATGCTTGAAATTACTTGAAGACATGGATATGTGTTGCTCTTCTAATTCCAGATCCCCCAATGTCTGAGTTATTTAGAATAAAGGAAGGTCTTATTAACTCCGGGGTATCTTCTAATACTAGAAAGGTTAGAGAATTTCAGCTTCGGAATTATCGTCAGTTCTGTGTTAAATATTCGTTAATTTCTTTCCCGTGCTCCGCTTCTCAAGCAGGTTTATATGCCTCGTATTTATCGGGTTTTCTATAGGCTAGTTCAATAAGAAATTACCTCTCTGGTCTTTGGTACCATCAAAAGGTTTTGGGATTTAGGGATTTCTCGGACGATTTCACTTTGAAGTTGTTGATCAAGGGTTTACTTAGAGTTGCTCCGAAATCGGATCCTAAATTTCCTATATCTGTGGGTATTTTGAAATCCATTTTATCAAACCTGGACTTGTCTGTTCCTAACGATTTATCGTTTTGGTCTGCTTGTGTTTTGGGATTCCGGAGCCTTTTAAGGAAATCCCATTATACCAGTTCTCCACATACCCTGTTGGTTTCTGATTTGGTCTTTGAGCCAGATCACTTGATAATTAATATTCGTAGTTCAAAAACAGACCAATTTTCTACCCAGAATTTCTCGGTGTTTTGGGGTGTTATCCCAGATTCCGATTTTTGTCTCGTTGAATTGTTATCTAGACTTATTAGGGTTTTTTCCCTGGTTCCGTCTGACCCCCTGTTTAATGTTGAGTCGGTGGTGGGGAAATGTTGCATGCCTTATAATTATTTTTATTATAAGCTCCAGAGGGAAGTTAAAGCCTTAGGCTTGAGTGATAAAAATATTACTCCACACTCCCTTCGTCACGGGGGAGCTACTCTTATGGAGTCTTTAGGAGTCTCTCTGGATTCAATTAAACGTAGAGGTAATTGGAAGTCTTCCATTGTTAATCAGTATCTACACCCTGATTCCTCGATCCTACTGCATACGGATGGAATTGTTAATAAAATTTTGAAGTAGTTCCTACTTGTAGTTGGCGGGTGGTTGGCCTGATTTGTTAGTTACTATGTAATCAATTCCACCAACTACTGCCTTGTCTTACTTCATTATGTAAAGAGGTCAATATTATATTATTATATATGTTAATATATAAATATAAATATCGAATGAAATGTCTCATATTATTCACCTCGGATATCACCTACTTCCGTCATCTAGGCGGTTGCTATTGTTAATGCTATAACTACAGTAATAATTCCTAACGCGTGGCGGTGAGCAGCTCGTAACCGTAATTTGCTCATTCCTCTTCTGCTCACTGACCAGTACACTGTTGTTTTTCTTATCCGTTGAGAAAATTTTAATTTTATTTGGGAGTTAGCCCAATTGTTTGTACTACTTTGTGGCAGGTTTATGAGTTTTATACTTGTTGTATATTTACTTGAATAAAGCCTGTATTTGTTAGTTACTATGTAATTAATTCCACCAACTACTGCCTTGTCTTACTTCATTATGTAAAGAGGTCAATATTATATATAGATAATAGAAGTAGAATATAAGTCAATTTCGCAGGCTGTGTAGAGTATATGTGGTGGGCTGGCGAGCGGCCTGGAGGAGTTAGGGTCGTTCTGTCCTCGAGCTCGAGAAACAGGTCCTCGGGTCTGGCCGTGGGGGCTGCTTCTACCATAAGTTTTATAGCTCGTAGAGGGCAGAACAACGATTCAGAAGACTCCTGCAATGTGACCGTCTTTTCCTCTCCGGCGAGCTGCATGTTTTTGGCGGTTTTCACCCGTATTGTCATGTGTCTGGCCGCCACCACCACATTCTGGCGTGACAGGTGTTGCGCCAGGTCGTACCCCGAAACTGTAGGGAGTGTGACCTCGCTCTGTCACAGAGCTGTGTAGAATACCACTAGTATTGCGGCCCGTAGGGCGAGGTGCATGGATGATTCTGTGAGGGCCGTGAGTGCGGCCCGGAGGACCGCCATCGGCACTGGCGGCTTCACATTTGGCTGGTACGTCTTGTTGCGCCTCATCGCCTCAAGGGCACGCTTCACCCAGAAGTCCTCCGTCGGTGCGACATCTCCTCCCATCAGTCGCAGGTGCTACCGCACGTGGGAGAGGTGATTCGCGACCATCGCCGGGGAGGGGGCGTGTTCCGTGACGTACTCAAGGTATGCCATGGTGAAGCTGACTGTAGGCCTCTGGGGTTCCGCCCTCATCTGACGGCAGAATGCGAGGTAGGTTTCTACAGTGCTCCGCTGGTTCCTGACCGTTCCAGGGGCACTTGCCTCAGATTGCCGCGCAGATGCCCTCGTCTGGAGTGATCGAAGCACCGGATCTACAGGTGAGACGTAAGACAGGGTTGAATGACGCGTGTGTACAAGGTATTACCTCGGTGAGAGAATGGAAATTCATGTACATTGCCGCGTTGTCATAGTCCCTCGAGGTCAGGTGCGCATGGCTGAGGGCATCTGCCACGTTATTGAGTGCCCCCGGAACGTGAGTGTAGATGAGGTCAATCTGCAATTTAGCCTGGACCATCCAGGCCTGTCGGGCACATTCAGCCAGGACTGAGTCGCGAGCCCGAGGTGAGTGCCTGGACGGTCCCCATGTTATCACAGAAGACCTCCACGCGGGTCCCTTGGTCCCGGTCTGTCAGGAACGTGTTCATAGCCTATATTGTATTGAGTGCCTCGAGCTCGGCAATACAACACACAGGGTCGTCAACAGGGCATACCTGTCCAGTGTATGAGTACCTCCCGAAGGGTCCCTTTTTTTATTTGTGAACATCCCTTTTTAATCTATTACGGAACAAAGGGAGGTGGATCAGATCTGTCAGAATTGTTGCGGGCATATTTCATAGATGGCAACTATTTTCCTCTGTTATTGATCTTGTCAAAATAAATACCAGGTGAGTGCAGTTCTTTTGGAAATGTTGATGCTGACAACAAAATTCGCAGGCCTTGAAATATTAGCTTCGAATTTCCTTCTTATTAACAAATATATGTAAGCAATTTGCACAACTTCAGAGCCATATTGATACTATATTTAAGAGATTCCCTCTTTGTAAAGATGTCAACAATGGATAAATCATTCTTTGTCAAAATGTAACTCGTTAGGCGAGGCACAGCCGAACGTAAGTAAAAAATAAGAACCTAGAAGGTTTTCCTAAGTTTTGACCAAGACGATTTTCTCTGTAAAACACTAGTTTGGAGTGTTGCCTTACGCGGAGTTTCTGGGAAGAGAACTAGCTTCAAGGAAGATCCGACTGTCTTAAGGTCTTTTTACTGCGCTCTGCACGAAGTTACGTTCAGAATGGCGGTCTTGTCTCGGTATGCTTGAGGGCTAGGGTGACTAATGTCAACACCAGAACACTCCATTTTCACTACACAGTGAAAGTACTACCTATTTCCTTTTTTTGTTGGTTAGATTTCTTTAGTGAGTTATATTTTTCGATACACTTTGTTGATCCTTAGTACAGTATATATAACAGATCTCAATAAAGAGGCATGGACCTCAGCCATTACATCGGGGTGGTTTACGTGGCCTTGTTTACCTTAGTGTAGTATATTAAAATCACGGCTTATAGAAGGTCCATTGCAGTCCCAATAACAGTATCGATGTCACTCTCTATAATTCAACAACAAGTCTGATGTGCTTTGCAACAAAAGAAGGAAAAGTATCTTTTTATTAAGTCAACATAAGAACATACCGCATACATCTTGACGAAGTTATAAGTCTTAAACCTATACAATGTTACATGGTATCACAAATCTGTCTTTGGTTTGGTTGGTGGGAAAATCAATCTCCGTGCGATGGTGTGTCTTTGTCTCAAGTGAGGGACGGCGGGAACCGAGCCTCTATCTATCAGGTAGTTGCATCTAAATTAAAACAAAATTGTGTGCAAAGCCTTAAACCTTGAAAATTTTGCGAAATTCACGATGGCCACGAATATGGCCGCCAATACATTCTATGTGCCATATCTTGGTCAAAAACGCCATAATGAGATATTTCAATACCATTTTTTCACTCTTCAAAACTATTGGTGAGGTTTCCAAGCGGCTATGGTCAATATGGAGATATTTTACTATGTCGACCATATATTACTGTATACCAGTGCACGAATGTCTCACTTTTACGCAATAGGAGAAAAGATACCGTTCGGCCGCACCGTGGCGTAAAATATTTTTACGCCACACCGTACCACGTGATCACCCGTGAACTATCCATCAAGGTGAATGTTCGGTGATTCATACCTGCCTTGCTTATTTCGGAGGTTGAAATAGGTTGATAACTGAAGTACATAAATGGCATTTTAATCGAATTTCGGCATATAGTAATAAAAAGACATAGTGAGTGTGTCTGAATTACATCTGTTCCTCGATATTTTGATCAAAAATACTCACCTCATTCTTCGAATTCGCTGAGTATTTTTGATCAAAATATCTCTGAACAGATTCCATTCAGTCACACTAACCATGTCTTTCTATATTACAGGAGTTGTTTATCAAACCTCCTTAATCAGAGCTTTAAAGGCGATTCCGACATGATGTCGTTTAATCAATATTGTTGTTATTGACCTACACACAATTCACATGTATTTGCAATAGAGATCTGCATCTGAAAATAATTCAGGTTTCTTGAAATCCAAGCCTTTCCTAGTGCACTTTTCGTGGGATCAGATGTCACACATTCTATTATCAAATGACCTCTGAGTTCCTCCAAAGTTTTGCACCATTATCTCACAACCGCAAAGCAAAAACCAGCAGGTTGGTTGAACTCAGGAGAGCGCGTGCAGCTGAAGTGAGGACAGGTTTGAGTCACTGACACCCTCAGTGCTTCGATCTGATCACGTGTTTGACTCAGTAATTGCTCGCTTTTTGCTTACATCCGCCCAAAACCAATCACCACAGCACCAGAAAGCGGGCAAAAAACACCTATTGCCTCCACGAGTTTCCGCTTCCTGCCGATGGAACTTGATCGACACTTAATGATTTGGCCTGTTCATTATCATCGTCTGTTCTGTGGATTTTTCTCTGGGCTAAATTGTTTTTGCGAAGGTGTCGGAATTCTGGAACTGTATTAGATGGCGTTTCAGTTTTCGGCAAGATTTGCGTTCTGGCTAATCAAGAATTGCTGTAGACTTCACTTTAAATTTGAAACATCATTAGAAATTTGAGATCCAGATTATTAGGGAAAGAAGTGGATATTCTCCTTGAGGCACGAAGTGTTCGAGTTTTCAGAGAAAGAATATGATTATAAATACGGTTCGGTGTGTTTTCAAAGTTGTCAAATTTATGCAATTCGTGGAAGACACAGGTGTTTGATGAAATCTTCTCAACGAGGGTGTGACTCAATCTGGAGGCGGACCTATTTTTGGTCTCCCCAATGGCGACGATGGTTTCGAGTGCTCCAACAGCAGTGGTACTTGAGATGGAATTCTCTATATCACTACAATTAAGATATTTTTTGTACACTTTTTGCACGCCCATTCATTCGGATGTTCAAATTTCCTAGTCACTTGATATTTGTAGCCAAACATAGGACACATTATGGATATTCATAATTTAGAGGTTTACAGGATTCATATTACTTGCCGTCATCGATAGTTTACGACACTTGATGTATGTCATGGTGTTAGAGGTTTTGATTAAATATCATGATCATTATCCAATTTTATGTTATTCATAGGTAGACATATAACTCATATCCAGGTGCACTGCAATGTTGTTTATTCAGAGCAGCCAGTCACAGGAGCTGCACCTGAACTCAAAGATCAAATTCCTGTTTAATCATATAGATCATCTCTATTAATCGGTCTTATTTGAAACTATAGTTTCCTGGATTAGTAACGAGATATCAAAAGGTGTATCTTTTTTTTAAATATAAATGTTGCCAATATGATTAATTCTTTCTCCAGAGATTCTATTTCAAAGACACCCTCATCAGGTCGTCCGTCCGACTTTTTGCAAGCTGGCTTTGAGCCTCGGTGTGACAGACTGTAGCGCTCCCGGCCAACATTTAATTCTTACTCCCGCTGGAGGCGCATAACTTATCTGTAGGCTCGAATAACAAATAGCAGTAGTCGATGATATTAGTTGGAGTTAATACAGAAATAAAACACAGCCCACATAAGACAGGAACCTGGGCCCTGTTTTTCAGTCACGATATCCTCTTTGTAAGATATCTTACAGCTGTCAGTGTACTATAGATAAGACATCTTTGGCGATCGGCCAACGATTGTCCGTCAAGAGCACTTAGACTGCAGCCAGGTGTACTATAGATAAGACATCTTTAGGGTCACGTGGTTCCAAATGTCTTCCAAAGTGTCTTAGACCTAAGACATCTATGGACATGTCGTACAGAATGCGCAACTTCACTTCCCGTAGGAACTAAGCAATGAAATTTTAACACGAGTAAGGTATACATATAACCTATAATCGTACTAAATATGAAGAAAATCGGCCGCACCGTTCCGAAGATATCGGCGTTTGAAGTTCGTCATAGCAATCTCTGCTCTGGTGGCCAGTGTACCCCTACGCTCACGTGACTCTAATTTATGCAGTGACCTCGAGTTCACTGGACGTGGGAGGGTGCAAAGGCCAGAGCAGACGATTGCTATGACGAAGTTCAAACGCCGATATCTTCGAAACGGTGTAGCCCATCTTCTTCATATTTAGTACGATTATAAGTTATATGTCTCCCTTAATCGTGTTAAAATTTCATTCCTAGATTCGTATGGGAAGCACGGGAAATCCTCTATATACACACAGTGAGCTTTGATAGAGCCTGAGACAGTTCTAGACTTGAGACACTTTTAGCGGCGATCGAGCGCGCCGCACTGAGACCGTGTCTATAGCACACCCGCCATTTTGTGTCTTGCAAATTGTCTTCCAATCGTGGAGACATCTTAGGGTATCGTTGGGCGATTATGTCTTGACTGAAAAACAGGGCCCTGGTGTTTACATTAGAAGACTAAATACATGGTGACTGTAGATCATCAAGCCAATCTCGTCAGGTGGTGGCAATGTTCACCGCAAAAGTCGTCGAGCTCAGAATGTCCTTGAGCGTTTACACGCCGCCCATCTAGACGACTAATTCAAACCGTCTTGAAATAGTCGCCGGCTTCAGAGCAGGTCTAATAGTCGTGAGGTGGTGCTAAATTGCGTAATCATACGCAATAATCTGCAGTCGCCACACGCTTGGCGTTTACATTTGACAATTTCTAGATTTTTACCGCTGAAAGTCGTCAGGAGGTGCAAAATACCAGAATCACCGGCCAAAATCATCTAGTGTAAAAGCCAGGTACGAAGACTGCGTCATTAAATTTGGTGCTTCATCGCGTTTGAAAGGGTGAACGTTCGCTTGATGTGAGCATCATGTCAAGGTTCCCATGATGCTCACACAACTTATGGTGAACAATGAATAAAGTAAGATAAGCGATTCATGATTTCCCCCAAATATCAACCACCTCACTTGCTGATGTAAGGTTGCACGTTTCAACTTTTTGGTGAAAATGTACAAACCTTTTGCGATTGCAGGCAAACGCTAGTTTGCGGTTGTGAATGTTCAGAGGAATGTTGGGAATGCGTAGTGTGATCATCATATCATTAGGAGGTCTGGCGCCAACGGCACGCTTGCATCCCTCAACAGAATATCATGTCATAAGAACTTTAGTTGGGGGTACTGTATTCTGTGTTTACTTTACCGTCTGTCCTAACAGCACATGAAGCAACTTAAAGAAAGATGTGCGCATACCTCACGTATTAACAAAGCTGGACCAGACACCTGATATACAACTTTATTATCCTCTTAATTCGGAGTCTCTATACCTAACATATGGACCCCACAGACCACTACTGAGTAGAATATGGAAAGCCGTATTCCACTCAATACGGAAACAAGTAGCAGATGAATATCTGTCTTCGAAGGAACAGCGCCGAAGCAAGAAGTAGGGGCAAAAATATACTCAAGTCTCACATAAGTTTCACACTAGATTTCAACTAGCACCTTCTAGGACTTGCATCAGACAGTCCAGGGGAAATACATTTTTTACCAAAAGTTCCCCCCGCCTTCTAGTGCCCCCACAGAAACACTCACACACACAACCAAATCTGGGCCCTGTTTTTCAGTCACGACATAATCGCTCTACGATACTCTAAGATGTCTCTGAGAATGGAAGCCAATTAGCAAGACACAAAATGGCCGCCGTCCTATAGACACGGTCTCAGCACGGCAGGTTCGATCGCCGCTAAAAACGTCCTTGCCTAAGACAGGTATAGAACTGTCTTAGGTTCTATACTGCAAAGACTGCCCAGTAACAGCTTCAGGGTAGCTTACACCTGGGAGTGGAAAGCCAGTGGTTAAGTGGTTAGAGCCCCTGCCTCAGGATCTGAAGGTAGGGAGTTCGATCCCTGCCCAAGCCCAACTTTTTTGCTTTTATTTCTCGGTGCGGCCGACCTTCTTGATATTTAGTACGATTATAGGTTATATGTATCCCTTACTCGTGTTAAAATTTCATTGCTTAATTCCAAAGGAAAGTGAAGTTGCGCATTCGGTACGACATGTCCAAAACTGTCTTGGCCTGAGACACTTTGGGAGACATAATCGGCTATAGGAATCAACAAGTGTCTTAACTATAGCACACCTGCCTGCACCCTAAGTGTCGTGGAGCGACAATCGTTGGCCGATTCCCTAAGATGTCTTATCTATAGCACACTGACAGCTGTAAGATGTCTTCCACATAAGATGTCTTGTCTGAAAAACAGGGCCCTGGTGCATAGGGAATATAGAAAATGTTTTCCCTCTAGGGTCCATCCATAAAGTATGTACGCAGCAAGGGGGGGTGGTTGTGTGTGTGTGTGTGGGGGGGGGGGGGGTTAGACCAAATGTGTATAAAAGCGTACAGGGGGGTTGGGTTGGAGTCTGGATTTTTCATACGCATGCATACGCAATTTCAATGAAAATGCCTTGTATTTAATAAGTGTTTGTGAAGGTGTGTGTGTATTTATATATACCAGCAGTGTTGTTGGGTAGGCTGCCAGCGAGATGGGTAGGTTGATGGGGGGGGGGGGAGGTCCATATCTTTAATATTGCCCCTCCACAATACTGCCTCGCTATACTGCCCCTAAACGATGCTGCCCTTCAGCATACTGCCCCTAAATGTTACTCATATTGCCCCTAAATTATGCTGTCCCTGGTATTGCCCCTTGACCATACTGCCCCTCAACCATACTCCCCTTAAAACATACTACCCTTCACCATAGTACCACCCCCCCCCCCAACCATATCAACCATACTGCCCCTAAATCACATTGTCCTTCACCACAGTACCCTATGAGAGGCAGTAGGGTTTGGGGAGGTATAGTTGAGGATCAGTATGGTTTAGGGCCAATATGGTCCAGGACAGTAAGATTGAGAAGCATTATGATTTAAGGGCAGTATAGTTGAGAGGTAGGATTGCTGACGGACAGCATGGTGGTTGAGGGAAAGTATAGGTGAGGGGCTGTACAGTTAAGAGGCAGTATGGTAGAGGAGCAGTATGGATTAGGGGCAGTATGGTTGAGAGGCAGTATTGCTGAGAGAGAGAATGCTGGGTCAGGGGCAGTGTAGGTCAGGGGCAGTATGGGTCAGGGGCAGTATGGGTCAGGGGCAGTATGGGTCAGGGGCAGTATTGGTCAGGGGTGGTACAGTTGAGGAGCCTTATAGTTGAAAGGCAGTACGGAAGAGGAGCAGTATGGTTTAAAGGCAGTGTGGTTGAAGGGCAGTATGGTTCAAGGTCAATATGGAGGTTGATTGGTGAGGGATGTTCTGGTTGAGGAGCAGTATGGTTTAGGGGAAGTATGGTCGAGGGGCAGTATGGGTGAGGGGCAGTATGGATGAGGAGCAGTATGGTTTATGGGAAGTATGCTTAAGGGCAGGATGGGTGAAGAGCAGTCATTTAGGGGCATTATAGTAGAGGGGCAGTATGGCGGAGCATAAGTATAGTGGAGGGGCAGTATGATTGAGGGGAAGTATGGGTAAGGGACAGTATGGTAGATGGGTATTATGCTAGAGGGGCAGTATGGTGGAGCGGCAGTATTGTTGAGGGGCAGTATGGTGGAGGGACAGTATTTTTAGGGGCAGTATGGTGGAGAGACAGTATTGTAGAGGGGCAGAGCAGTGGTTGAGAAAATGTATTGGTGAGGGATGTTATGGTTGAGGAGCAGTATTGTTTAGGGGAAGTATGGTCAAGGGGCAGGATGGGCGAGGGGCAGTATGGTTGAGAAACAGTCATTTAGTGGCAGTATGGTGGAAGGGCAGTATTGTAGAGGGGCAGTATAGTGGAGGGGCAGTATGGTGGAGGGGCGGTATTGTAGAGGGGCAGTATGATGGAGGGGCAGAATTATAGAGGGGCAGTATGGTGGAGGGGCAGTATGGTGGAGGGGCAGTATTGTAAACGGGCAGTATGGTGGAGGGCCAATATGATTCAGGAGCGATTTTGGTGAGGGGCAGTATGGTGGAGGGGCAGTATGGTGGAGGGGCAGTATGGTAGGGGGGCAGAATGATGGAGGGGCAGTATGCTGTGCAAAAGGGGGGGGGGAATATTTTTGATATGCCTCTAAATTGTTGAGATATGAACATTTCTTTATAAATAGATAGAAACCACAGTCTTCCTATTGGCGATATGCGCTGCGGTGTACTTAATATGTTTTCTTTGATCATTGGATGTGGGTTTCTTTTGATCACTGGTGATTTTGATATTCTCTGAGACAGCAACACTACCTGAAGTCTGGAGGGTTTGGCAAAGCTACACAGCCACCCTCCCCCCCCCCCCCCCCCCCCCACCCCCACCCCCCTTCCTCGCCGTGCCATGATTTGGATGAGAGGCGTTGCTGGTAACTTTCTGTCTTCAATAGACAAGGGGAGGACTGTGTCTTTTGTAGAATCTGGCTCTTCGCGGAATTGGCTTAAGGCCACACGGCGCAGGGAGTGCTTTGCCTTCAAAGATGTTTGCGCCACAGATCTGTTTTATCGTATGCTTTATGTTGGGAATACGGACTTGACAGTGTGATATCCCGAGCCGTAGGCAAGGGTTATCTGTCTGCCTTAAATTCACTCTCGTTAGAATACCCACCATCTCGTCTGCCTACTAAAGAAGAACTACTTTCAGAACGTCACACAACCTCATTGACATGAAGCGTATGGACCAACTTCATTTACTCAATTCTTATGTTTAGAAATATGAAATGAGTGAAGTTCAATAACGTACCCACGGTAAACTAGATACTCTGGTTGCCTTATCAAGTGTCATCAAGGAGCTATATTTTGCCCGCTATTGATTCTCTATTTCTGCCACTCACTGTTTCAGTTAATTGACAAACATTGAGATATGACTTATACATGTCCTCTTTGTGACGACAAGATAAAAAAAAAACATTTACGTAGAAATGACAACTTTCTAACAAATTGTCTCGCACAATTTGAATATTTTTCACATGGAGACTCTGTCATAATCCTGTAATAATCCCTGCTGATAAGCCATAGCTTCCTGTTCTGGGGTTTCTACATCCTGCCGAGTTAAGACAGGTGGCAATGTCATGTCCCCAAGCAACAGTGGCAGTGTACAGGAAATTAAGGTAGTGATACCTTAGCCTAGAGAGGGAGATAATGTCTCATAGTGGCGAACGCTACGATTAACATGCACATCGGTCATGTGTTAAAGGACCCTGCCTACATCCGCTGTGTTTCTCACGCTCTCGCCAATAAAGCACAAGATGGGGTTACCAGCTGATGGTTAACTATTTAGACGGCATTTAGTAAAAGCAAAATTAATCTAAAAGACTTTCAATGCCACCTGGTGTTTGTGTTTTTGTAAAGAGCTATATTTATAGATGTGCTATCATTATCAATGATATGGTCACAATGATAAATGTAGATAAAGGATATACATATAGCTGGTATCATATTTTAGGCTTTCAATAGACTCAAATATGTCGGTCTACAGTTATTTTACTCATGTCATTGTACATGAAACGCTTGCAGAAGCAACCATACCAGCTAGACGCCGAGGATTTTTTCAGTCAAATAAGATAATTGAATGGAATTTTGCTTCGTGTTATATGTAGTGATGTATAGAGGGATAAAGTAGTCTATGACACAATCAGTGTTTGTTTGTTCTGCCATCATCTGCTAGCAAATGTTAAGACAAATCAGTGTTTATAGACATGGAAAATCATGGATATTTGTTAATTAGCCATCCTAAAGTGCATGATTCATGCTGAAAATATGGATCATTGTTCACCAAATACAACTATATATTCCAAATCCCAAGTTACTTTAGGCGATTCAATACATGGGTTGTTACCATTTCAGTCCATTTCTGGTTGCTATGGAAATATATTGCCATAGAAACTGTTCCAAGAACCAACACTGATAAATACTTCTCATGTTGTCTTTAATTGAGTAGGAGAGGTGACCTTGATTTTTTCTGATTTTAGCAACTCGGAAACCACACCAATGGATTCGTAGACGTAGAAAGACCAATACAAATGGTACTGCAACATTTCATAGGTCAATTTCTGAATGGGTTCTGACTGGAATAATAGAATGTTTAGTGCCCATATTAGTCGCCATCTTGGATTTCTCAAAACGCTAAAAGTTTACAGTCTTGTACCCAGCGGATTTGGAAACGGCGGGACGTATTTACCCAAAATTAGTGAAAAATCGTTGTATGGTATCATTTTTGCAATGTACCCCGTTCCAGCCGACAGACTACCTGTCAATGGGCTATATTTTAGGAGACAAAAATTCTCAAACCTGATTATGTATGAGCACTTCATGTCGAATTCTAATGTCAGCTTCAAGAGGGGTACTATAGATGGTCCTATAGAGGGCGCAAGGAGAGGTACCTTATTATTCAGCCAATCAGAAGGCGAGTCTCATTCTGCCTTGACCTTAGACCCCAATACGTTAGTGTGCAGAGTCTCAACATGTTTAGGTCTCACACCACTAACTACTATATCGTCACGCCACCTGCGAGCCCCGCGGCTTTATGTGCAGTAAATCCACCCATCCTGTGCCTTATCCTCCCTATCGCCCAAATATGAACCATAAACCTAGTGTTGTGAGACCTGAGGGATCCAGATCCTTTTCCCCTTCAGGCGTCACCCAAAATATCCTTCCCTATGGTCCTCTATCAGCCATTTTGTCGTATCTATCTTAGAAATTCAAACTTTTAAGTAAATAAGGAATGATTGATATCATAAATCTAAATTCCCTATTTCTATTACGTCCATTCAGTCCCCATTTTTTTTTGCGTTGGCTTTGCCAAAGCAAAGGTTCTGCGTGAATCTAACATTAGGCCTATAGACTATATAATAGGGAGATATATTGGAGATATATAAGTTTAAATTAAAAACGTCAGAGGGCGCGCAGAGGAGGTCACCGACGAGGGATGGAGCCCTACGGTCAGAAGCATGGGAGAAATAGATACCAGCGGAAGACATGAACAGAGATTTCATTATTAAAGGTGTGAATTAAGGATTTAAGATCGTGGACTTGAGCACAAATGGGGCCAAAGCATCTCAGCCTAACCATAGATCAGCAATTAGCAAGGAGAACAGACAGGTGGTGCAAAAGCAGATCCAGGAGGAGATTGACAATGACAGGTATGTTGTATCCGACAAACAACCATTGATTGTATCGGCCCTAGCGGCAGTCCCTAAGTCGTCTGGGGGCATCCGTCTAACCAATGATGGGAGCAGACCAGTGGGCTCATCCCTTAACTCCTATGCAGTTAACAATACCTTCAGGTAGCAAGATTCATTGAGAGAGGTGACTATATTTCTAAATTAGATTCATCATGTGCTTATCGCAGTGTTTGTATTCATGAGGAAGATGTACCCCTAGCAGGACTTCAATGGGAGTTTGAGCCAGGTGTGACCATATATATGTATTACACTCGTTTAATGTTTGGTGCACGTTTAAGTGCATCTATTTTTAACCGCCTGACACAGTGTGTCTGCAGAATTATGGCCAGTCTTGGTTATTCAGATGTATGCGCTTACCTAGACGACTTCCTGGTCACAGGGAAAACAAATGAGGACTGTTTAACATAGCTGAACATTCTAGTTAGGGTGCTGAGAGAACTTGGATTCAGGATCAATTACAACCAGGTCATTATGTCGACCACATGCCTCACCTTCTTCCGAGTGGAATTAGATATCCAGCTGCATGTGTTTAGGATACCCGGCAACAAAGTGTTGCAACTAAGACAGTGTGAAGAGGATTTGTTACTTTAGAGGGCGGTTTCAAAGAGGTCACTGGAGTCGCGAGTAGGGAGGCTCAGCTGGGCCTCTTGTGTGATCTACGGCAGCCGCTCCTTCACAAGGAGACTTATGGACAGGATGTCACAGTTGGGTGCACCCAACCACCGGACCAGAGTTACGTCATCAATGCACGCCAACCTCCTATGGTGGTCAGCTTTCCTGAGCCTATTAAACGGCTTAGTCCCCCTGCTGGAAATTCGGGCGTAAAATCGAATCACTATAGATGCATGTTTATCGGGTGCAGGTGGCGTTTATGGGTGGCAGTGGTTTCATGTTAAATGGGATGACTGTCTGGAAGTGAGAGACTCAATTAACTACTTGGAGGCACTTGCACTGGAACCAGCAGCAAGGTTGTACTGCAGACAATGGGAAAACAGATTAGTGACTGTTTACTCTGACAACCAAGCAGCAGTTTCCATCATCAACAAGGGAGTATCTAAGAACACACATGTAATGAACAGTCTCCGACAGGTGTTCTGGCTATGATGCCTTTAGAATCAAAACGATTTATTACCCAGGTCACAACGTGTTTGCTGATACATCCAGCAGACTCAGCCTTCAACCACTATTAAAGGCATGCAATGGCTCAGCGAGCCATTATGGACATGGAGCAGATCGACGCCAGGGTGGATCTATTACGAAGGAATTCCTTTGCTCCTAATACAAGTAAGGCATATGCAACCCACCGAAAGGCCTATGCTTTTTGCAACTCTTATGAATAATGCCCGGTACCAGCAATGACTAGTATCCTAATTTGGTATGTTGCCTTCCTCTCTACTAAGTTAAAGTTTTCTTCTGTGCATCAATACTTGGTAGTAATATCACATCTACACAAAGAAAGAAGCTACCGGGATCCGATGAAGGTCAATTACAGCGAACAACTGATGATAAGAGGAGCGAGGAGAACACTTAGGGACTCAGTTTGCCTGAAGGAACCAATTGATCCCCCGCTTCTATTAAAGCTACTTCAGAAGCTTGATGTTGCTACTCCGTACCATGCAGCTATATGGGTGACGGCTCTGCTTCTTTCTTTTTTTTGACTTCTTAGGAGATCAAACATGCTCCCTATGACTGCCGACTTGTTTGGTCCGACTCGCAATTTGAGGAGGAGGGATGTCACAATAACACCAGAAGGACTATCCCTCACTATACGCTGGTCTAAAACGGACCAGTTTAGGCCGAGAAAGAGACTGCTACCACTCCCTCGCATCAAAGGGCACCTGTGTCCAACCCAAGCATACATCAATGCACTCCTTTCAACTAAACATGCTTCACCGGATGGGCCTGCTTTGTTTGTGTCTGACTTACCTGCCCTTCTCCACTCACAGCAGGCACCTTTACAAGAGGTGTGATGAATGCACTTGCAGCTGCTGGAGTTAACACGGCCCCACTGGGTTCACACAGCTTCCGTTGTGGATGGGCTAGCTTCCTATGGCAGGCAGGGGTGCAACAGTCTCGAATCTGTGATCTTGGTGACTGCGCCTCGAATGTATCAACGCTTTACAACATCAGCCCCTCTCTTACCTTAGGTGAGCTTACATCTCAGATGGGTCAGGCTTTGCCACGAAGCTGCGATTTCTGCCTTTAATTACCTACCCTACTACTATGGGATTGGGAGGATACATGGACTTGCGTCTTAGCACCTTTCAACCAGCTATAACACAGACTGTTATAATTGCTTAGATATATTATGCAAGTGACATGTTACTGATAGTGTTAGACCATGTCTACCGATTTATGTTTTGTGTAAACTCAACATGTGCTGCATGCGCCTTACTTATTAGTAATAAACTAGTATTCTCTCCAACTCACAGTTTCCTTATTTTTATTACCCACCTATTACGGAGTCTCCATAGGGAATGTATAGGGCACCTGGAATTAGCTGCCCGGAGATTCTGGCATGTCAGAATCTCCTGCAGGAGATTCCGGGAAAAAAAAGTCCCATACATAATGAGGTCAAATTATCATGTACTTCAAAATAAGTTTCTTGAATGTTCATTCAATAGTAATTATTTTAATCAGTCATAACTATCTCATTTACCATCTGAAATCACTGTCATAACATGCTTTGCATGCTAAAATCATGGGGAAATGGCGAACTTCATTATTGGTGAATTACTGACATGCTTGCCAGTGATGTAGTGTCTGGAACTAAATGTCTTGCAGAAACTTTTTATTGCAATAGATTTGCTATTAATGTTGTAGGTGGTTAATGAATACAATAACGACTGGTTTTGTATACGAGTGGCCGGAATATCCTCGTAGTTGACGACGTAATATCCTCGCTAATCGCTCGGATATTACTACGCATCAACTACTCGGAGAATACGGCCACTCGTACACAAAACCAATCATTATTGTGTATAACACCTACAACATGTTCCTGAAACAAATAGTAGGGGAGCAAATGACCTGAAAAATAGGTCACAATGACACCCGAGAGTCTCCTGGCTGAAACTTGTCATGTTGGTCAATTATGACCTCAGGAATCAGAATCTGATGCTCGTTTGTTCCAAAAAGTGTAGCATCATGCTCGTTTCCATGGTAACAGAAGGAAAACATATTTTGATAATTACTGATATATATTAAATACTTTGATATAAAAAGGTAAAAATATGCATTTTTTCTGTGAAGAAAATCATTGATTCTTGTGTCATAAGTATACACTATGAAAATATGCCCTTTTCCATTTTCATGGAAGAATTGTTGCCATGGTAACATTCCAATTTCTAGGAGAACCCTTATTTTTGTTTTTCTTGTGGTACTTTATGGTACTTGATGTTGAATAAAAAGATTTATTTTATGAACAATACATAAAAATGATGAATATAGCAAAAGTACACAGCAATAATGGGCAGCGCCATTTTTTGAAGTCATTAGATTGTTTCCATGGCAACCATCACAATGCATTTTCTATGACCATATCTGCCAAATAATGATAGATTAACTGGATATTTGTTTGGCAAGTCTTAATGACATGCAACTAGTAGAGGAGTAGAGTATAAAAATGGTCATTAGAGAGTCTCCTGCATGAAACCTGCCATATTTGTCAATTATTACATGGGGAATCTGATTCTGCCACTATTTTGTCCAAAAGAATGTAGCATCACTTCTGTTTCCATGACAACATAAATGCATAATGAGTTACTCAGAAATCCCTATTTTCCTATACATATGAATAGTAAGTGTAAGAAAAACAACAAAACATCTGCTCACAAGCTTTCATTTTCATTTTTGTATGTATACCTTTGGAACATATTGGAGGATTGTTATTTACATTCCCTTAGAATTTGATTGCCATGGCAACCAATGCAGCCCAAAACATCCACTGCAGTAAGCAACTCTAAATGTCAGTGAAACTAACTGCTATACCTTTATAGTAACTGAAGATAGAGACTTTATTCTTGTACTTTGAGAGTCTACTGCATAAAATGAGGCATGTTTGTCAATTATTACATGGGGATTGTGATTATGCCACTCTTTTGGCCAAAAGAATGTAGCATCACTTCTGTTTCCATGACAACATAAATGCATGATAATTTACTCAGAAACCACTATTTCCCTAAACATATGAATAGTAAGTCCAAGAAAAATGGCGAATCATCTGCTTATGAGATAACATTTGCATTTTTTATAGTATACATTTTGGGCATGATGGGGATATGTTATTTCCATGTTCTTAGAATGTGGTTGCCATGGCAACCAATGCAGCATAAAACATTCATTGAAGTAATCAACTCTAACTATCATCTAAATAAATTGCTATAACTTTTGAGCCACTGAAGATAGAGATCTAATGGAAGTATCTATTCTGGTAAATTAAAGCATGTAGAATCCAATGGGATGCATTAGCAATCCCAGAATGCAATATTCAAATCTGCCATTTTAAATCTGAATACTTTCAAATAAATATACATCTATATACATGTATATATACACAGAGAGAGACAGAGGATCTAGTAAGGTGACATAACATAAACAATTTATATCATTCTGGAGATTATTACAGTTAGCTTAGTGTTAAAAACTGGAGTTGTCAGAATTAATCTCAGTGTAACACATCAGCAAAGAGTAAATTCATATGCTCAATTTAGCCATGTTAGGCATTAGCCACCTTAGGCTCTTATTTCTAGTCCCTCTTCCTTTTGGTCATTACAGCCTAGGTATTGATCAGAGCTGATCCCTGATTGGTCTATCTTCATAGACATCACCCTTTTTTGCTGTACACAGATATAATGTCCGACTCACTTGCTACCTGTAGTTTCTGTGTATGGGTCTGTCTGAGCATTCACAATTTGAGGGATCTTCTACAGATTCTTCACAGGCATGGTAAGAGCCTACTTGTAACTCTATTTTGGATTTCTGGAACCTCTAAAGTGAATAATATGGGGAAACATATTTCTGAATGAAATCATATAACATTCTAAAATGAAAGATTTAGTTATTCAAAAACCTGCTTGCATGATTGGTTACACATTAGTTTTGATGAACATATCTCCTGCCTCTATATATCTGCCAGATACTTGGGTCATGCTTCATAAGAGCTCTGGCTATTAACCATAACTATGAGAGCTAAACCTTTGCAAATGGTTGAGTAGGTAAAAGTGGAACCAGAGCCAAGGGTGCCCTTACAAAGGTGAAAACAGGGCACTACCTGGTTTCCAAGCGTGGCCCACACTTGCTGCCTCTCCGTCCCCATATTGTGAAATATCATCATGATGTCTCCATTTGAGTGCGGGCCACTTCTACTCCCCAGTTGGGAAGCCAGGCCAGCAACACCACAGAGGAGTGCCTGAGGCACAGGATAAGAAGAGCACCTTGGATCTAGAGGAGCAGGAATGGAAGGGGACTTGGGAGAGGGAGACCCTAGACTGTTCTCCTGAGTAGGAATACTTACCAACTGAAGGGTCCCTACATCACTGATTCTGCCTGACAGGGCCATGGAGGAAACATCCCTGGAGAGTGGCCCAGAGGCAGTTTCAGCCTCAGAGATCATATCATAAAGGCAATACAGGAGACACCCAGATGGATTATTGCAAGTGCTGACCTCCATTTAATCGACTTCCTTGTGCCTCTCCAAGGAAGGAGCATTCTGTACAAAGCCTTAGCGCATGTGGGACTAGGAGAGCCATGTTCAACACCTAACCCTGGAAGGAGGCTCCTGCCATACAAGACTGGCGCCCAGTTAACGACCAAGTACCCAACTATTGTGGTACTAGAAAGACAGCTAAACAGCATCTAGATGACAGCTTCTGTGATGACACCTGTTTCAAAGTGAAAAGCAGGTCTTTACCGTTCAATATGTAATTGTAAAGGCTTCCATATAGCCGCTGCCTAATCTTGCATCCTCTGGGAGTGTATCTGCCAGCTATCCGGGCTGATACACACCCAGAATTTGTTGGGAGGTGTCTTCCATACACCCAGGAGGTATGCTCCATACACCCGGGCCTATCCAGCACTCCCAAATACCATAGCTGAGTACCCCGGCAGCCTCACCCTACCAGCCCCCTTGCCACCCCATCCCCAGGTCAGGGTGGTGGTTTATCTAGGACAGTGTGAATAGGTTTATTGTGCCTTGGATAGCACCAGACCGCCTCACCTCTAGACTAGCTTCAGTAGAACTTTGAGTTTATTTTTTATATTTTTAGTTTTTTAAATATTTTGGTATTGAACAAAGATCATGTCCTATGTAAATGAGTGATACCCTTTCAATTTTTCTGGGTTTGGAGAGGCAAAGGATTTGTTTTCTCCAAATTAAAGCAAAGAAGGTAAAAAAATATTTAAATGTTTTTATTTTACCAGATCTCCTTGGTGAAACAAATAGGGATGCAAGGCTATGGGAATTTGGTGGGTTTTTGCTGGGTTCATGCTGGGGAGTGCTATTTATACCCGGGTTAGAAAACCTTTGCCGGAATGAGGGTTGCCAGGTCCATAAATCAGCCCTTTACACCCCCAGAAGGTCAGAACTAAGTCCTGTTAGAGGCCAGATGGTGACCATAAGGGGTCCCGGCCTATGGGCCAATATGGAAAGAGGTCTTTCACTACTGCACCATTGGTCCATCAAAGGCAGCTTCAAGGCCAAATATAAGGCCGGGTATAGGCTTGGTGAGCTATATGGAATAATCACAATTTTGTTTTCTGTTCAGTCAGAAGCCCAATATGGCCCTGTGCCCAATACAGGTGAAAAAGGAAGGGACAGGAGTTGTAACATTGTAACTCTCTTGCTTGAGAATGGTACATATTAGGTATTATGGGGTTGGCAGTGGCAGTAGTCTTGGTAAGAGACAGCTGGTGCTAGAAATAAACAGATCTACTCTTGATGAAAGTATTGATCTGGAGTGGTTATAGTTGAAGGGAAAGTGGGCCTCAGTAACTGATATTGCTAGAATATGCCCTGATGGTCAGACTGTATTGGACAGCTTGTTCGTTTATGTATGAGGATAATTGAGGAGCAGCAGTAGCCAGAATGGAGGGTGCAAGAAATGGACAAAAACAATGATTTTATGGATAGGCAGCTGTAAACCATGAGAGGTTGACGCATTGTAATACACAAGAACTAGCAATGGTATTATGACAACAACTTCAAGTGATTTACAGAGCATCCTGTATACCATGGATAATCATAGTTGGTGGATATCAGTGCATAAAACAGGTATACTATAATAGGTGGAATCAGCAGGACCCTGCTAGATTCCCCAGTCTAGTCGGTATACATGTACATTTATAGATGTGTATAGAAATTAAAGGGACTCAACATTTAGTCAGGTTCTCATTTTGAGCCATGTATAACTATTTATCTCTAGGTTCTCAGTCCTAGCCCTCTTCGCATTCTTGAATGGCCGTTCTGTTAGGCCTCAGGCAGGGAAGGCTGCATTATCCCAAGATGATCAATAAGTCACTCCTGAAGAGAGGTTATTTCTTGTTATTACCAGCATTACAGGATCACCTCCAATGGAGTAATCCTCAGGTAATCAGTAAGACACCTTTCTTAATAGGACTTCAAGGAGTGGGGAGTGTTGTGAGGAGAACTGCAGAGGACAAAAGCACTGGAATGGTGGCAGTGCCTCTGGGAGTCCTTTAGGGTTATAACACCAGCAACTGCATGATACCAGATGACACCATATATTCCATGAATAATGTCCCAAGGCAGTCACCCAGTCGTGCATGATGATACCGCCAGGCATAAACTTGGTGATATCTTGGGGTATCACTCAGCATAAATGGGTAATTCACTCTGTCATGTGTTTACATTCACTAAACTTTATATCATGCCCACCTGGCTTATGGCACAATTTCATTGATATTTTGATGACAAATCACTTTTGTATAACATCCATTATACCAAATAGTGTTCTACCCTAAATATCATATCCATTGTACCCAATGGTATTAGACCCTAGGTATCATATCTTTATTGATTTGAAATTATCAGAATTCAAAATAACAACCAAAATATTGCATTCTGGGATTGCTGATGCATCCCATTGGATTCTACATGCTTTAATTTACCAGAATAGATACTTCCATTAGATCTCTATCTTCAGTGGCTCAAAAGTTATAGCAATTTATTTAGATGATAGTTAGAGTTGATTACTTCAATGAATGTTTTATGCTGCATTGGTTGCCATGGCAACCACATTCTAAGAACATGGAAATAACATATCCCCATCATGCCCAAAATGTATACTATAAAAAATGCAAATGTTATCTCATAAGCAGATGATTCGCCATTTTTCTTGGACTTACTATTCATATGTTTAGGGAAATAGTGGTTTCTGAGTAAATTATCATGCATTTATGTTGTCATGGAAACAGAAGTGATGCTACATTCTTTTGGCCAAAAGAGTGGCATAATCACAATCCCCATGTAATAATTGACAAACATGCCTCATTTTATGCAGTAGACTCTCAAAGTACAAGAATAAAGTCTCTATCTTCAGTTACTATAAAGGTATAGCAGTTAGTTTCACTGACATTTAGAGTTGCTTACTGCAGTGGATGTTTTGGGCTGCATTGGTTGCCATGGCAATCAAATTCTAAGGGAATGTAAATAACAATCCTCCAATATGTTCCAAAGGTATACATACAAAAATGAAAATGAAAGCTTGTGAGCAGATGTTTTGTTGTTTTTCTTACACTTACTATTCATATGTATAGGAAAATAGGGATTTCTGAGTAACTCATTATGCATTTATGTTGTCATGGAAACAGAAGTGATGCTACATTCTTTTGGACAAAATAGTGGCAGAATCAGATTCCCCATGTAATAATTGACAAATATGGCAGGTTTCATGCAGGAGACTCTCTAATGACCATTTTTATACTCTACTCCTCTACTAGTTGCATGTCATTAAGACTTGCCAAACAAATATCCAGTTAATCTATCATTATTTGGCAGATATGGTCATAGAAAATGCATTGTGATGGTTGCCATGGAAACAATCTAATGACTTCAAAAAATGGCGCTGCCCATTATTGCTGTGTACTTTTGCTATATTCATCATTTTTATGTATTGTTCATAAAATAAATCTTTTTATTCAACATCAAGTACCATAAAGTACCACAAGAAAAACAAAAATAAGGGTTCTCCTAGAAATTGGAATGTTACCATGGCAACAATTCTTCCATGAAAATGGAAAAGGGCATATTTTCATAGTGTATACTTATGACACAAGAATCAATGATTTTCTTCACAGAAAAAATGCATATTTTTACCTTTTTATATCAAAGTATTTAATATATATCAGTAATTATCAAAATATGTTTTCCTTCTGTTACCATGGAAACGAGCATGATGCTACACTTTTTGGAACAAACGAGCATCAGATTCTGATTCCTGAGGTCATAATTGACCAACATGACAAGTTTCAGCCAGGAGACTCTCGGGTGTCATTGTGACCCCTTTTTAAGGGCCTTTTTGACACTTTGCTCCTCTACTAAAAGGGTTATCTGGTATTTAGAGAACCCTGCACTTTGCTGCTGTGGTATTCTCGGTCCTCTGACACACCCGGGATGTGGAGATAATAAAGTCTGGGTGCCATGTGTGTATGTCGTAGACCTTTATTTTTCGACAATATTGAACCGTTATGTAAAGAATCTCACGATACACAAGTTTTTTCAGGATGACATATTGTTACATTGCTGCTCTCCAAGATTTCTAATTAATCCCGAGTTTTACAGATTGAGTTGATTTTAACAAAAAGCAGTATACGAATTTATTGCTGTTTTGTTCCAGCACCGTGAAAAAAAGAGAAAAAATCTATAAAAATCCTTTAACAAAGTCATATAACATTTCTTTACAAGGGATAATATGGAATATTTGTTATGAATTACTAGTGCCATATGGACATGGATAACAGTACCCCAGTAACGTTCGTTTAGTGCAACTTCCCCTTCGTGGAAACATGACAACGAACTGCACTTGATGCAGAAAGTACGAAACCAATCATTACTGGGCAAAACTGGGCGGTAGCAAAACAGCCAATCGAGGGTGGCATTTTGAGAAAATGAACTTGAATTTTCTTTGCCGGTTCTAAACGACTGTGGTGAGTTAGACACTTCAAAAATGTCAATTTGTGAAGGTACAGATTAAGCGCAGAGACAATTGCAGAAATATTCGCCGGGATTTTAATCAAGGTTTCATTCAAGATGAACCAGATGCCTAAAAACCCAATTAACTGCCCTGATTGTTCGAGGGTCTTTAGCCTTTTTCAGCCGACTCCCAGCGACGATGGCGGCCATGCGCGCCTGCTGGCAGCTTTATGAACCATTATGTCCGTTGGGTGGAGACTTTCTCCTATTGCTCACATTATTCACAAAACACTACAATGCGACTGACCTGCAATTTGCCAAGGGTCGGCCAAAGTGCCATTAACACTATCCTCGGCCACACGGTTTTTCCCCTTTTTTATAATTTTGTTTCAATCTTCTTTGAAGTCGAATAAAAAGGTAATACACGTGGCAGCCCTGGCCTGTTACTCAGGGACAACTGTGTACTAAGAGCTCTAGCTGTTGTAGCTTTAGTGGGTATATTGATAACTTGATGTTGAATGAAGGGAATATAAAGTGAGTGTGGAAATCGCGGGAGTTATAGGTTCCATAGCGGCAGTGGTCTAATCTCATTCTGGCTCTGAGATGTGACGAGAACGTGTTCACGTGCTATTGAATAGTAGTATCACATATGACGTCACGTATTGGTCCACTAGGGCCCACCCTAGTGATTTCAGCTTGATTATGTGGCGTCCCTGTACAATTAGTGACTTTTTGTCACATACTAGGCGGCCATGGCAGTTGGGTCTGGCGAACAGACACTGCTGGGTCGTAGTGTTGACCAAGTCCCTTCTCAAACGCTGTCCTTTATGGCTCAATCATACTCTCCGGCATGAATGGGTGCCCATCGAATGGCTTCACTGAGTGGTCAATAATAATAAAAGAAATCCAAATAGTCTCCAGCGGTAAGGAGCTTTTAGTGTTGCCACTACCTGCAATACTGACAAGCATGGAATACCTTTTTAGGTGCTTCGGCCTACAGAATTTGATTCTGCTCATGTATTTCGTAAAGAAAACATTATCATCCTATCTATAGTGCCTGTATATATGTTTGACTGAGCTTGGTCTCAGAACCATTGAACGGCATCATATTTGGTTTTACAGTTCATTCTTATTGGTATGAAGCCAAGGGACAAAAGATTTACCCATACCAAATATCCGCGAATGCCCAACAGGTAATAACTTTGCAAGCCTGGAGGTATAGTTTCTGAAATTCTTCACATTGCAATTAGCATCGCAATCGCATGGTGCACAATTCATTTTTGTGGTTACACGATCACACAGTCCAACGGCAATTGCAGCGGCAGGAATATCCCTACCTAATCATCCAGGATTTGCATTCGACCGTACCCTTTAGATCTGGGCACTTTTTGTAAACCACTAAATCAAATCTCGGGATAAAGCCGAGGGATAAAGATAAAATGTTCACTCTCCCCATGTACTTATTCCCTTTTCAATATGGATGTTATGGATGGCTTGATCATACTTTGTGGTCGTTCCATTGACTATTTTGAATTGAGTAATAGTAAATGCTGATCAACGTAGTTCAATCTACACGTATTATTCCCACCACCATGCAAGACAAGCTGAAATGACAGAGCGGCATCTGTTACTATGTGAAGAAGGGAGTGATGTGGGTCTGATTAATAACAATTTTCATGGATTTCTATTCTAAGAGAACCTGAAATGAGTATGGATCTTAATTATCTATTCCTGATTTCTCAACTAAATCAAAGGGTATTAAGCTTTGAATTGTTTTCTTAGAATTATTACTAATCAGAGGCTCAAAGCTGGGTTGGCTATCGATACCCTCTGATCTGTTCTTCACATGCCCTCATGAACACCTCCGTTAATTAGACTGTATGTTTGGGATGATAGTTCCTGGTTGACGATAATCAGTTTATCATTACGGAGATAAAACTGGATTATTCATTGCCGATACCGTTGCCATCCCCTCCTTTCCATAAGCGATTGCAGTCTCCAGAGGGCTCACTGCTGTAAAGTGATGGGGCACAACCAGACGGATTATGCTTTCCAAAATGTCCTCAAATATTGATTTATGGTAAGCTTTGTTTCCTGTCTTTTGCTTCGCTAACTGTTGTACACCCTGGAAGTCTGTTTGTACACCCTGGAGGCATGATTTATATCTTAGTCCTTTCCCTCCACTTATTGCGTTCCTATCATTTTTATCTTCAAAATAAAAGAGAGAACACCTCATCCAAATACCATTCATGAGTGAAAGAATAAAATGTCTGTATTCGTGGCAATAAAGCAACAGCAACTTTCTGATTGATTCAGATTTATCTGAGGCTGTTTATCAGATTTGCATGAGTTTCTGATTTGTGCTAAGACTGTTTCTTAAAGCATTCAGTTACTGCTGGAATAAAAAGGCAAAGGCAGCAAATAGAATTACTTTGTCCTATACAACAATCTTAGGAGATCTATTCAGCTGCTCGGAATCACATCATTCCTCTTGCCAAATGTATTTCCCGCATTGGATCATAAATTTCATTTTATTTGAAAAAAAAAGTGCATTCATCAAACAGTGGAACGAACCTGCATGTCCAGAACAATTTGATATATCTAGAACTCCAAAAGATGAATCATAGTATTAGGTTTCGAAAAAGTATTTATATAGAACGTCCTGACCCTGCTGTACAAGTAACAGAACGAGATGCTAATTTACCGTTTGTACGGACAGAGGCGTTTACGCCGAGTTCTGTACAAACGGTAAATTAGCATCGAGTTCTGTGACTTGTACAAGCATGGTTGAACGTTATATATTTACTATATACCCGAAATTAAAAAAAAAATCAATTAAATTTTTTTTAACAAACAAAATTTGATAAATGTGTTTGGCTAGGTGGTCCGTATAATAGTGTACGGACCAGTGGCCCGACAGTATTTTTACGTCATATGCCAAAACGGTGCGTATTTACAGTATATATACGGCATGGGTATATAGTAAAGTTAATATTCTATGCATGACCTTGCCTCCACTCTCTGCTGTATATATTTCTCTGAATCTTTCTCTCATTATATATTTGTGTATGTAGTATATTTGACGGTAAAGGCTTCAGAGGCGCCACCTAGCATCAATTCTAATAACCTATTCTGCACACTTCCCAACCACAGAAGGGTCATTGGTGCCATTCTCGCTCGGAATTCTTTGGAGAACAGACGTGTCCGTATGTTACGAGATATGGTGATCTGTGATCTGTGGAATCTCTTTTGAGAGTCATAGAATGCCCAAAGGTTGTCCTCGATGTTCCAGGACAGATTCAAGTGGAATAGATGAGCTTAATAGGAGCTTGATAGAGCTTGCAAGAAATCTACACTGTAAAAAAGTTCCCGTGAATTTTACGGTATTTCCCTGGCAACTGGGGTGCCAGGGAAATACCATAAATCGTACAGGTGACCGTAATTTATTTCTGACCATAAATCTTAACAGTCCTAGACTGTATTTTCCTAGCGGTTTAAACCTGTAATATAGTTCAGACCATAAATTTTCACTGTAATAAACTGTATTTTGAAAACGGTTCAAACCTGTAAATACGAAGGTGCAAAGCTGTATGAATTAAACTATATGCACAGCCCTTCATCATACATAGGCCCTATATCAGAAATCTTGTTATTGAGGTTCTTGAGAATTGTTATATGTAGAGGGCCATCTATAGAGTATTTATACAGAATTTCTGAAATTTTAAACCCCCAACCTCTCCTCCCAATCTTGTATGTAATTGATCAAAGAAAGAGCATATGCAGAATTTCCAAAATCCTTGACCCTCCAACCCCCCCCCCCCCCCCCTCCCCCTCAGTGCATATGGACTTTATGGATGGCCCCTAGGAGATATTTAAATACTGAAGACAAAAGTGAATATTTTGTATTGGCTAACATCATAAATTCCCTATCGGCCTATTGGCTTATCAGTGTCATTAATAATCATTATCAATGCTATTTCAAAATCTAGGTTTTTCAACTCTAATGTTATTAGTGCATACTCATCAGAATCTGACAGTACAACGCTGTATTTGAGATGGTAGGATGAAGTCAATCCTACATATGTTTTAGAAATGTTTAATGAAACTGGTGTCTAATCCTCTGTATGATATTAATGTCATGACAACTTGAGAATAAATGTGCTCTAAATGGCAGAAACTTCACAGGAGATTGATGAATATTTATTACACATTTTGCTAAAGTTAGCTCTTGCATTTTATTCACCACTTTGATTTGTTGCTGATATTGGAGTTAATCTAAGTGTATCTAATATATCCATATTTACAGATTTATTCTGTAAACTGACCGTAGATTGGGTGGATTACAGTCTTGAATATGTTTACAGTTGAATACCGTTTTTTGGTATCAAATATACGGTATGGAACTGTGGATTTAAGATTACATACACAATATTAACTGGTTTCAGATACAAGCGGCAGTAATCTCCGAGGACAAGACGCGTAGTTGGCCTAATCTCCAAGCGATAGCGAGGTGATTACACAGAGGCTAGTCCGAGGAGTTTAATGCTGCTTTTATCTGAAACCAGTTTATATTGTATTTATTAACCACCGATCCTTGCTAATAATTACGATACTCTTCTGAAACTTGACCGATGCGCCCTCTATCGTTAATGAAAATATCGTTCCTAAATTGCCCGTGAGGTGGTAGTCATGTATCCCTTCTCCATGTTCGTTTCATGGTGTCATCGGAGGATGGACTTAACACTAAAATACAAGACAAAACAAGGTAAGTACTTGTTGACAACTGTAATCGGACCGATTATAGACCGATTATAGAGTGTAGGACACAATGCCACTGATGTATTCACCAAACTTGGACTATAGACACTGTCAATTGAGATCTTGTGATCGCAATATTGTCTGCTGTGTGTCAACTCAAAACGACATTCGCCCATATAGCGATAGGGGGGCATGCATTAATTAGTTTGTGCTTTCGGGACTTTTTCTGTAAATTTCTGATCTCAAAATAAAAAGATTACGGTTATCCTTAGTCATCGGAGTATTGCGTAGCGTCAACTACAAGGAGAATACGGCCACAGAGATCGAAATCATGGTAATGTTGTATTCATTACTCACTTATTTTTAGATTTAAGCAATAAATATGATCGTTAGAAAACTTTTCAACATAGTTAAGAAGTTATGTTTCGGACTATTTTCATCTCAATGGGACTACTTTCATCTACTATCAGGTGGGTAATAAATATGTATATAGACCAAGCAGTCAACTGATCCAGACATTATTTACCATTTGCAGATGGATAATGTCCGGGTAAGATCAGAGGTGAATGCATTACGCTCGGAGATTGCAGCTTTAGCCTCCCTAATGGCAGAGATGAAATTGGCGCTTTTAGGCGCCAAGCAAGATAGCAGCGGACATAGTCAAGACAGTGCCGGCGGCATGGGCAACTCGGTCCTTAGGCAATTGAACCAATTGTCTAGGGGGACGACCGACTGAAATCTTGGGGGGTGACATCTCCTGTGCTGTTGCACGACGCGACAGGGGTTATGGCCACCATTGGTCTTCGCAAAGGTCCTTTCATTGTCAGCCAGTGGTTTCTCCAAAATGGTGGCTTCAGGCATGACCGGAGCAACAACCAAGTCAGTGCAAGGCCCCCCCCCCCCTCCCCCCGCATGGTAGTGTACAGTACAAGTACGCCTACCAAAACCGACGTGCAAGGCATCCCTGTTTAACCGGTCCATACTTGCTCTGCACATACGTGCCGCTGCAGAGAGGCAGCACTTGGGTATGAGTCTTAAGATCTAGAAGAGCTGAGCAAACCTGCTCCTCGCTGGAGTAAGGTTTGGGATTAGGCGCCAGAGGCTTCACCCTGTGTGGGGTGAAGCAGCCTACTATGAACATTGACCGTGTGAAGCCATCACCTCTGTGAGTTGCTTACAGACTGACGTGTGAGTAAATGTCTCTCAATAGAGAGTTCACAGAATGGATAATCAGGACTTATAAGAACTGAACATGGAGCAAATACCATCATGAACTAAATCCGGAAAGGAGTGTAATCAGAATTATGAGTGAACAATTGGAACGACCAATCTTGTGAGCGAATACTGTTGAAATTTATTATTGGACAATCATGGTCATATTACTTTGAAGCCTGCCTTAACGGTTTGTATCATCAAACAGAACGTACCTGAATTATTGCATTGGTTGTTGTCTAGAAGTGGAGTTTGATTGAAATAAGAAGACCCTCACTTTGCATGTTTTTTTTTACCGTAGGTTTGTTTTATGCCGTTTAATAACTTGATAAAACCATTGAACGCCCAAACTGCATCTTCTCTTATTATTCAATATATTATGTTATTATTTATCATTATTATCTTTCGGTATTCCTTCCGACATTTTGTTTTATTTGATTTCTTCTATCTAGCGTTCTCAGCCTCATCTCTCAGGTCGTGTTTTCCCCGACATGCCGTCCGATTCTATTTACATAGTATGTACACGACCCTCAGAGTAAATCCAATTTGTTGCTGTTTGATACTGTTGGGTCTCAATTTCGTATTTTGCTGACCAGTCCTCGGTCTCCTAATCATACCAGGCATGCTATATATGGAAATCTGAAGAAGATGGCGTATTTTACTGTAAGAACATATCAGTGTGTGGCTTCCTCCCCCCCCCCCCCCCCCCCACCTATGCTAGAACCTTCCTACATCACAACACAGCTGCCAGGCTAAGCATGTTTTTGGCCTTCAATTGAATAATTAATCTTGTGAGCGGACCTCGGTGAAAAGGTTAATGTATGTAATTACGGCAATGTCCTTTTGAAGACCCAATATGTTAGGTTTTCTTTATTCGTCCTGTGATACGTCAGTAGACACTGTTGGGTGCTACACTGTATTCAACATTTAAATGCCACATGTATATGTTTATCATAGGCGGGCCAGACAGTGTGGGCAGCTGGACGTAGCTGGCCGCTTATAACACAGACAATAACTACTGTGGGCATGGGCTCCAGGAAACAATGTCAATGTGGATCCTATAGGCAAAGGCAGCTGGGTCGAGTGTACCATCCCCAACATCAATGTTTTCGTTGTTCAACATGTACACTGGCCGTTTGTGCTGCTTAATACAAAATGGCTGATTCGATGAGGTTACCTGTATCCAACTGATTTATTCCATCCTAGAAATTAACACATGCTCATCGATAGTATGATACGATTACTGATGACTAGAATATTATTACATTGATTTATCCTATTCTGTGAAATGAAAAGATACGTTTTACCATAGGTAATATGTTTACTGGATTCTATAGAGTGACTAGCCGAAATCGAGAGCTCCTTTTTAATATGGATCAAAAAGTGATATAGTTATTTATGAAGAATGAGTGATTTACAGCTAAAAAACGTTGTATGATAGTACTGTAATCCTAGGTTTATATCATCACCCCGACAGTCCTGACAGTGAATTTTCCTCGTAGCCGTACTCCGTCAGGTCTGCCGTAGTCCGCCTTAAGGTGCCGGGCTTGTGAAATGTAGGTCAACTTGACTGTCGGGGAAGTGTTGGGAAAAGTTTCGGCCCGTCAAAAAAACCAGCACGACAGTCCTGACAATTCCCGGCAACCCCCAATGGCTAATGAGAATAGGGACTGCCTTAAATCTCCTTAAGTCACCTTAAATCAATGGGCTGGGAGACAGGGGCTTCTAGATAGCACCAGGCCTATGGGGCTGTAGTCCGCCAAGATAATCTATCAACTTCCAACAGTCACAGTGAGAGAATATGTTGAATTTACATGTAAACCACCAAGAAGGTGAACAACTGTAAATGGTTGTGAATATGTAAGTTTGATGAGTGTTACTTGATTTAAAAAAAAGAGATTTTTATTGATCCTATCCACTTCTATTTTGCAACAGTGGATTACGGGAAGGTGTACAAGTAAATTTTATGTCAGATATATATTTATATATAGGGGTCTCTGTGTGAATTGTACCCCCAAAGCACACCAGGACCACACTGGGGCCCCACCTGGACCACACTGGCAAAAATGCCGTAGCTGATCAGGACTGCCACAATTCACCGCAATTCACCGTAAGTCAACTGGAAACTTCCGTAGTCTACTAGGATCACAACGTAAGTTGTCGGGACCGTGCCATACGGTCGAATCCACAGCGGCCTGCGGCAACCTTAAGTCACCTTAAGTCGCCGGGATAATTTCGGCCGAGCAGAGCAAAGGCCACAAAAAGGTCATAAAAAGGTCATAAAAAGTCCACGTCGGCTTACGGTTTGCACAAAATTCACTGCCAGGACTGTGGGGGTGATGGTGTAAACCTAGCATAAGACCAATGCAGGCATGTGATGCAATCAGATCAGCATAACATCTTACACAGTGTATATAGCCCTTAAAGGGACAGGAGACTACAACAGAACAGACACAGTTTTGACAGGAAGGCCACCATTTCTCATGTGTTCAGAGCTCCGCTATGCCTTTTTAATCTATGAACAATAGTTATTGCCTGATTGAAAATATTCAGAATATGAAGTGAGTAGACATACAGTGTCTCGCAAAAATGTAAGAGAGGCATTTATAGTCCTTGTAAGTTCTAAATTTGGGAATCCCAGTAACTACCAAATTTAAAATCGTTGAATTGTTCCTTCAAACCACCGACTGTTTTACCAACCACCACCAGCCCTCCCTAAACTGGCCGGATCATCTAAATCCGATAGCCGTCAGTTCATCATGCTGCTTACTGCAAAAGAAGCACGCATTAGCAGACCACGGGATGAAGCTATTCATTAGGTGACTGACAAATTTTGCCCCTTTAAGGCCTACCTATAAAAGACTAGGTCGGACTTTAAGATGACTTCTCATTTCACATGTAGGCACCATTTCCATTACTCCATGCCTCTACCCTCTTGACAGAATTAGGCCTACAGGAGATTGATGTCGTCGTTCTAACCATCGGTGAGAAAAGATAAACAAGATCGCGTGATTTACCAGAACTAATAAAGAAGCCTAGTGCAGACATGCCCTGCATATTTTATCCGACAATCTGTGTTATTTATATACATAATAGTTCGTTCTTCTGACCTTAACACATAAAAGAGGCTCATTTCCGTGAAAAATGGTATTAATCAAACGTGCATCACTCCGCATAGTAACAGCGGTCTTCTTGATGTATTCTAAAATATCTCAGGATGCCGTTCTACCATCTGAGCTTTTCTGCGTTGTATGGTGGCGGGAGCCATCATTGTATCCTACCCTTAATAAAAAAAAAAAGCCATAACCTTAACATACGATTTGTTTATGTCACGGGTGTGACATAAAGTGTTGTTTATGTCACTACTCTCTAATATTCATAAATCGTGGAAACGGGGTAGGATAAAATCTAGAAGTGTAATATTGTATTGGCTTGGTAATCTCACTCGTCTTCGACTTGTGAGATTACAGAACAAATAAAATGTGTGACATAAATAAACTCATACTCAAACTTGTGACGTCTCTTGATATTATCAGTAATTCTCTATACCAAATTTCCGTAAACGTATGCCATGAGGAAAGCTAACGTGATCTTTACATCAAGGACATAAAAGCCTTAGGATCTTTAAGATGCATTTCAGACACGGTTTAAGGTGTTTGTGTGATGTCTGACTCTTTGCTGGCTGGGGACTCCCTCTAAATGTTACCTCGTCCCATAGTTAACAGAGACGAGCGTTTACTTTCTCGATCCGGGCACACTCCGGTGGCAGATTACTTATTCACATTACGGGGCCCTTTTTACTAGCAAGTAAAGGTTCCCCGACCTTGCCAGCTTCGTACCGATAGGTGGCAGCAACAGCGCGTTGTACATGCGCGCAAAGCATGAAGAACTGCGCAGACGCGCCTCGACTTAATAGAGTGAAGGCCGCCACGGAGGTAGCTCTTTAATAACCCACGCAGTGAAGTGGCTGATCATGGCGCTGGGGCAGTGCAGTCTCATTTCTCATTGAATTCCCTTGTTTTTCCCCCAATCCCTTGTTGCTGGCCTTTTCCCGACATCCTGCTGTGAATTATTAGTGTTATGTCTAACTACAGAGACCTGCCCTTTTTATCCTTACATTGTCGTTCACCAATTTATGCCACCTTCGTCAGCGAGACTGTGCTCAGACGGAATGTAAGGTTGTCATTACTAACATTGTCCCCAATGAGGATCAGAAATTCAATCAGCTACCTGCCCTAAGGTAAGGCTTTATATTCATTAGGATGTGATCATGTGCAATTAATCCTTCATAGGTGTATCAGGGGACACCTGTAATGAGGAGAACTATACCTTCCTATTGCCATAGCACTTGTTCCCATTACAACATCCCATTTTGAAAATTAAAAACACAGCTAGAATTTCAACGTCAAACATGCTCACTCCCATCATAGTACAACACTTATAGTCATACTCCTGTTAAGCGAGCTCTGAGCGTGCTAACCGGGCCTCAACTCCTGCCAGCTTAGCAGCCATGTTTTCTAATGGAACCTGCAACAAGCTTGACATCCGCTGATGGGCGATGATGCACTCACACTCCGCCACCCGTATCTGTGCTATCCTGAACTTGTTAGCGTTGATGATCGACTGATCATCTACCCGCTTCAAGTAGGTCTGCATGTGATACGGGCACCAATCCGGCCGGCTGTCTCGGGTGGAGGGGCAGCAGCCTGGGTCTCAACCCTCGAAGGGGAGACCACTGGCGTAGCACTCTCCAGGCCCTGACCAGTGACCCAGCGATCAATCAGACCCTTCATAGCCATCTCACGCATGGCCGGGTCTGAGATATTCTTCAAATCCCCAGCGACCAGCGATCCCATTGATCTGTCTGGCCGCCTCCGGGAGCAGGAGGATCCGGCTGGTGGATCAACTTCCCACGGCCACGGGCAACGGGAGTCAACTCCACTTTCGGGGTTCCCCCAGTTGAAGCACTCTTCTTCCCCGTCTCCTTCCGTGGTGTAAACACCGGCTTCGGAAAACGGGAAGCTTTGGGTTTAGCAAGAGTAGCCGAAGCTGACTTCTGCCCGTACCCAGAGCTTTTCACTTGGGAAAGATCCACTTTCCCTCCCTTCGCGGAAGCAGTCCGCCCAGAGCTTTCAGCCGAAACTGATGTCTTGGGCTTACCGGGTCCAGCCTCAGCACCCGAAGGAGCGGGGCCGGACTCTCCGCACGGCGATGACTGGATGTCGTCTGGACCGGAGTCCAGAGCACCCGAGTCATCACTGTGGCAATCCCCAAGGGAATCACCACTGCCCAGGCCAACAGACGCGCTGTCTCCTGAGCCCGCAGGGGTCTCGGCCAGAGCCGGGTCCTGCGGGGCGGGTTCCTCCCCCGCAGGGAGGGCCCGCGACTCTCCGCACTGCTCAGCCAGGCTGAGGGCAGCACAGCACTCTAGGGGTGTCACGAAGACACCACTTGGCAAGAGTGATCTGATCTCCGAAAACAAGGCCTTATATACGGCCGGTTTACCCCAATTAAAGGAGGTCATGTCCTCGACCAATGAGAGGTGTTGAGATGTTCATCATCCGAGCAACTCCACGCCCCTCGACCGCAAAATCATTAAAGACACCGTTACGCGTCATTTGATTCGTTCCGCCGCACTCTACCAGCGGGTGCGAACACAGGCCACGCTCCACTGCACAAAGCCAAGTCTGTACCCATGGGGGTTTCCAATTCTATCTGACCACCATTACGTATCTCAAGAAGGTGCAGATTGATGATCGAGAGAGATTAAAACCGTCAAATTTGAACGTTATGGCAAGTAACGCAGCCTCTAGAGGGCCCTCTACAGGGATTCCCTTCAAGCAAAGTCGGGGCTGCCGCCATAAGTCCGTCTTTTATCAAGTTCAACCATCATCACGTTCAATCAACCAACCCTAGGATACGCAGGTTTGGTCAGCGGTCTTCTTGTTGTGTACTTTTCGACAACAATTCCGTACCACTACTCCTTGTAGTTGACCGCAGCCTTGCCTCGTATTCGGGCGCTACGGCGATTTGTGGTATTCCAATTCTAATTTCTTCCTCACTGACATCCCATGTTTCGTGTACATAGAATGGTCAGTGGGGCCTTTGTAGTCCTCCACTTCGGGCTTCAACTCCACCCAATCTTCCTCTCTCGAGTCAGACGGGGGTATCTTCACCTTACGCGGACGACCTGGCTTCCGTCGTGTCGGCGGGGGGCCCTTACATCTCCTACCGGCCTTGACTCGGGACTTCCCGGCCCTGGGAGCCGGTTTCGCTGAAAGCGGTACCTGCCGGGGCTGAGACTCCGCGTTATCAGAGCTAGCTCTTTCACGCGTACAGTGCCATGCTCGCAAGCGAGCAACATGCGACTTATAGCACTTCCTTGTCCATTCATCTTCAATGACTACCATCATTTCTGACAGCACTTCACTAAAGGTGTGTGATATCGTATCACTCTGTCACCAACCTGGAACTTTCTCGGCTTTAATCTGACATCATGTCCAGACCGCTGCCACTCCGCTGCTTTCTCTAGGTCTCGCCTTGCTCGGTAGTAAGCCTCTACAAAGCGTTCCCGAAGATTTTCCACGAATCCTATAGGGCACGGTATCTCTGCGGATATCCCGGGTACCCCATAGACAAAGACTGCGGGCATCACAATCTCTTCTCCGAAGACAAGTAGATTAGGTGAACACCCTGTACTAGAATGAATAGTTCCATTATAAGCGTGCGCTATAAACGGTGCTAACTCATCCCAGTTACTGCGACTCTCATTGACCATAGTGCGTAGGCACTGTATCAACGTTCTATTGAACCGCTCTACCATCCCATCTTACTGTGGGCGGTACGGGTTGGTGCATGTTTATCTCCAGTACTCTACACATTTCCTGCCAGATTTGAGATTCAAATTCTCGTCCCTGGTCGGAATGTAAAATACTCGGAGCTCCAAAACGTAGCGCCCAATTCTTCACAAGTGCTTCCGCGCAGGTAGCAGCTTTGTGATCTTTCATGGGATAGATCTGCACATATTTTGTGTAGTAATCCATCACCACCATCATACACATGTTGCTGTCATCGGACTCATCGATACCAGAAATAATATCGAGAGCAATGCATGCAAACCGGACTCCGAATAACTCCTGTTGTAATGGCATCTTCCCTAGACCTTTGCAGGGCTTAACCTTACAACAGATTGAGCATTCTAGAACCCATCGTTGCATGTCTGTGCTCATTCCGGGCCAGTAGTAGTGTTGCTTTATCTTAGCAGCAGTCCTACATTTTCCAAAATGTGCCAAACTTCTATGCTCATGGCACAGAGTCAAAAGCCCAGGACGCAGTGAAATGGGTACAACCAGTTGCAAGTGTTTCCGTACTGGACACACAGTGGTTCTCACCCTATATAACACGTTATCCCTCACAGTTAACTCCGTCCACTGACTACAGAATGTCTGGAACTCCCGGTTTTCAATCGAGAGCTCTGATCCTCTAGGTCTGTGGAGGCCATTCTTTACCAGCTTAATCAACCGGGACATCTCCGGATCACTCTGTTGAGCTTCACGGATCTGTTCCAGCGTCCACTGATAGAATGCGGGATCAGGATTGCCCATCTGGTGCAGTGCAGCCAAGATAGCATCATGTTCCCCACAATCTACACAGTCCAGCCGTCCACACTTGCGTAACGGTCTCCGTGAGAGACTATCCGTGTTGATGTGTGATTTACTGGGTCTGTGCTCTATCTGGCAGTTCTTAACTTGTCACTATCGATCAATTGACATGAACAGGTACATTAGCCCTCAACGCCGTACAGGTAGCCGTGTGACTACTAGGGTAGGGGATGTAGCTAGACTGAACGCCAGAGTCCGATAACACACCTCTCACTATACACTAGATGGTATAAACGGTAGCTCATCTAACAGGCTATTTAATTGTACAAACAACATATGGCTTAATTGCTCCCTAAACGATATCGGTGGTCATCTGTAAAAACAGGGTCTGCAACCTCTGACCCATAGCAATCAGAAATGAGATGCAAAACCTCTCCATCAATTTTTCCAGTATCAGTTTCGCCATTGTTCCCCATTTTGACACATGATTCAATACCACACAAGGGTCCCCCATATCTTGATACTTAACTGTCTGTAGTATGAAATTACCAAGTCCAGTAAGTACCTCGATACCAATCCATGTTGATGCAACACCACACTATCTATAGCAATGAATGCCTACAAAAAAGATCTAGTCATATTGAAATAACCATAACTGAAACCAGCTGATACTGACCACTGGAAAAATACAAGGCACTGATTCAAGGAGGGTCTCAAAAAGTCAGACCCATTATAAATTGCAAATTCTCCCCATTTCCTGATAATCATAGAATACAATTTCCTTGTTGGCTTCACCAATGAAGCAGTCAACACTTTCCATGTTTCTTCCGATAAGACCGCTTATGATCATCCCCTGGCCACTTCAATGTAGTCTCCCTAACTGGTTTCCTCAGGATCAAGTGCTTCTTCCATACGAATCCTGCAGCGCCGGTCCTAAATCATCTTCTTGACTGTTCTACCAATGAGAGAAAAGGGGTATAAACAAACCATCCAAGACATGTTGAATGAGTCTCTGGCTGATGAGGCTATAAATTCAGGCACAGGTGTTAAATAGTCACAGACTAGTAGCAAACAAATTAATGTCAGGCCAATCTCACCTTGTCCATGAGTACTCCTGGAGTTGGAGACCATTCCCCCAATGTCTCAACCTTCCTGGAGGCACTGACAGCCTCCACATTTTCCCCGGCCAGGCGATACTATATCTCTAGAGTTTTCTTCTTCAAACAGAATCGAATGACCCTCTCAGATTCATCTTTATAATCCGCTGCCCCTTTGAACCCTCCTTTCTGAGACAAGTCAGAACAGTCATATTATCTACATACAATAAGACATGCGTTCCCACCCCTCTTCCAAAGGGCCCTTATACATGTCCGACTGCTCTGATATCCAGCACATTGATATAATTCTCCTGCTCCATTGGTTCCAGATTCCAAGTCTCACCATACTCTAGACCCTCTAATTCCAGATAGCATACCTATCCTGTCAGGGATGCATCCACAAAGAAAGCGGCCCTAGTTTCCCTGCCCCCACCTACTCTCTGCATGATTCAACTGAGCCTGTCATCCTCATGTTAACATTACACCATCCTGACAACTCCTCAACTTATCATTCTTGAATTTCACCAAAGTCTCTTTTAACACCCAATCTCTATTATTACACAGGGCCTAACAACTTCCAAACCAGGCTAGAAACTTCCAGATCCTCATCGTTCTAACCTTCAGTTTCCTACCAATCAAGTGGAACATCTTGCAGTATCTTATCTGGGGAATCTTGATCTTCTTTTCTACTGAGTCAATAATGAAACCAAAGTATTCTATCCATGTCATGGACCACAAACATGACTTTTCGATATTCACTGCGAAACTCTGGTCATGTAAATATCTCTAACAGTATCTGTACATTTCTACTAACTTCTTTCTCAGAGAGACCATATATAGTTAACGTGTTGTCAAGATAGAGGAACATTTTTACACTACCAAAGGTCAGACACATGTCCAACCACTTCCTTCATGATCTTGGTAAACACCTAAGAACATGGACTATAACCATTCTGTAAGCATGTATACATGTTCCTCTGACTGCTGAATTAAAACTTCAGCAAATTTATCTTTATCTCACAGCTTTCGCTTTATCATGTAATAGACCTGGATCGAGTCCACACTCGCCATTCTATCCAAATGGTCCATCTTAAAATTGTCAACATCACTAGATGTTTCAGAATATGGTAACGTAGGCTGATCTGGTAAACAATCAACCTAAATAGACAAACCCCTGGCCAAGGACGTAATGATTAACCATGACATCAGCCCATCGATCGCTACACTGAGCCACACCCCCAGGTGTGTAATTTTGTAATACTGGAACATTGAACACAGAGACTCCTTACTTATTTACATCTCTCCTGTTTCCTCTCCATGTCCCCTGCCTCTGGTATTGGGTCTATCCTTGCCACTGCCCTTATCTTGCTGATTCTGGTCACCAAAGAATCCATAGTGGCGGTAGTCATGGTAATTTTCTTCACTACACCTAGGGTACCGTACCCAGTGTGGGCCTCTTCTTGTTTGTTTGTTTGTTTGGGTAGTTTAATGTTCAATTTGTTCAGTTAGACTTAATTTGGGTTCAACCTAATCTATGAGATGAATGAAGGTAGAAATCTCACCCCTACACGTTTACCGAAGTGAGAGTTCTTTTACTTCCCACACCACATAGACATGGCATGAGAAGGATTGGCCTCTAATGTAGCAGTAAATCTACCACTACTGGGGGTGAAGGAGAAAAGTGAATCAACAAAGTCCAGTGCTCTTTACCACTGAGCTTACTCCTTACCCCAGTCACTTTTGTTATACCTGCGTGCAAGCATATCCGGTCTGCACCACGAGGAGGCAAGGCGACCAAGAGGGTGAACAGATTGATAATTGCTGTCCACCCAGCAATAGTTTCCAATCTGCCATCATAATTCAAACTTTGAGCCAAATTAAACCAAATGTTCTCAGGGATAATTGGTTCCAGCCTAGCAAGACACCTGAGGTTCACTAAGAGGTTCCAGCTCAGTCCATGTTACCTTAAGTCATTGAGTAATTCAAGAGAATAAACACTGCGCCTTGGACAACACAAGGTATGTCTGCATAGTCGGAGCTACAAGAGCGTGACCTTAAAAGGTCACGTGAGTTAGATATATTCAAGCTCAGTTCCTAAGATAGCCCTAGCTGAGAGAAGGTCCTCTATAAGTGTTGAATAAAGTTGACCTACATCAAGCCTGGGCCTCGTTATGATACAGAAGACGGTCTTCATATACTCAACAGGCCCTAGGACCTAATGTTATTTTCCTTTCCGTAGGAGTGGGTACTCATATAGGTGTCTGTCATATAGTATTCTACACTCTGAGACTCCTTTATCCTTACCAACAATGTCAACAGGAGGGGAGGGGGGTCTGACCTTTATTGTCAGCATCCTGTTCTTTTTTATATATTTATTCATCAAATTCCGAGACGTGCTCAGTTATTCCATCTGATAAATGTGACATCTCACCCTCACTCTCCTGCCTGATATCCCATACAGCAAGTAAGCCCATGTGCCATAAAGAATTTGCCAGGAGAAAATTTCAAAGTCTGTTAACTGAGTTCTTGCACCCCTCTGTGCCAACCTCTATCCAACTCCTACCACAGCCATTACAAAGTATCTTAGTTCAGAAATGGCATGTAGTTATAGGTCAACGCTTATTCATCAGACAACTTGATTAGACTAAACGTATAGCTTTTATAAGAACACCTGAATATGTGTGGCTTTGTAGAACAACCCTACCACTCTGGTGCTATTGAAAGGAACAGAATGTCATCTATCGCTGAAGATGCTTAGCATGATTTGCCTTATATGTGAGGAGTGTGTAAGTGTTATTAGACTTGTTTAATTGGATTTCATGATAAGCCTTTTAACATGCAGGAAAGGACGCAACCTCCTAATTGGTATTGATTAAAGAAGCTAGAAAATACAACGGGACTTTGCAGGAATGTATCTATTTAGTTGTTGTTTTTTTTTGTTTTATTCCAACCAGTTCTGCCGCTTTGGCAGATCTTCCACTGGAAGTTCGCTCATTGATACAACCATACATTTCATCATAAACACGGGCCAACTGGCCAACATCAAAAATATCACAACATCTGGTTATAGTGTCAATGGAATGAGGGATGATGGGGAGACAGTCAAGTGACAGCAATTCGCATAGTGTACATTCACCATCTTACAGTAACCTGCATCACAGAAATTACTTACATCACAAAACTTACTTCCAGTCATAGGTGGAGTACTTGGCTTACATGTGCATTTTGAACTCTTTTTTTGTGATTGACCTTTGAACCGCGACGTCTAGTTCATCCCATAACTTGACCCCCTATGGAAAGGCGATCGCATGAATACACTCGTATGCACTCTAGCCTGCAAAAATTTCACCTTATCATCGCTCCTTGTTCTTCGAACCCGACCATCTAATATTTCCCGCTTTTTTGACAATTTAAACATCAATGACAGAAGTTGTACATTCCTACGGGCATCGAGATAATCAATACCAAGCCTAGCATGTAGCTCATCAACTCTTTGTTTGTATACACTTGTTCTCGTTATCACACGTAGCGCCCTATTTTGTGTAATTTGCACTGCATTTATATCAACAATCCGACCACTGTCAAACAAAAATTCACAATATTCAAGGATTGGTCTTATTACAGTAATATATATACGCCTCGCCACATCCAGGCTTATGTTGTTGCGCAGTTTACCTAACTTAAAGATTCGAGAATTCGAGCTCCTCACCACGTCTTTTATGTGCTCTGAAAAATTTAAATCCCTATCAACAATCACACCTAAGTATTTATAACTACCAACTTCAGTTAACTTATTGCCAGAACAATTAAGATCGTCTTGAACATGGCGGTTGAGTAGCGCACACGCGGTACGCACAGCAGAGACCTTATACCCGGGATTTACAAAGACTGAAAGACTTTTTCACTCATTGAACCGTTGAGAACGTGGGAGTAAGGTATCGTGAACATATATTCGCATTGTTTAACTGAAACTTCCAAAGCTATTCCCAACAGAGTGTGATTTCTGGTATTCCGTACTAGCGCCCTGATTATCGCCCAGCATGTCGGAAGACCCCGGTACAGCCGCCACAAAAGCACTCAAAGACCTAAGGGAAAGGCCCCGCACCCGTTCATCTACCTCTCAAGATGAAGACTTTGCTACCAACAAAATAACAACGGTCTTAGAAAATCTTGTTGCGATCTCACTAGATACCCAGAGGACGACTAAAGCTAACCAAGAATCCCTTGCCGATATCACTGGGCTCCGACAATCAGTAGAGAGTAATCAAGAAGACATATGTGATCTCAAAGCAGAAAACAAAGAACTAAAAGAAAACCTAGCTCTTCTAACTCATAGAATGACCCAAATGGAACGTAAGCAGAACGGGAATGAGTACAAACTGGCTGAATTACATGAACGATCAATTTCCCTTGACCATTCGGCCCGTAAATTCAATTTATTGATAGAGGGAATTGCCCAGACCGACGGGGAGAACGTGCAATTCATTGCACTCGACATTTTGACTAGGCTGACCCCTGACCTTACACCTGATGACCTAGATCAGGTCTACCGTGTAGGGAGACTCGCTCAGCGCGACCGGCCAATACTGGTCTCTTTCGTAAAACTACAAAATAGAGATCTGGTACTAAAGTCAAAAAGTAAACTAAAACGCTTCCCCGACCTCCACGCGGTCTATATAAATGAAGACGCCAACCCGGAGGTAAAAAGTCAGAAGAGTGAGCTTAGAGCGATTACGAAATTGGCAGAGAAATCAGGCGAAAACATAAAACTCAAGGGCAGGGGAGTTATCTATAACAACAGATACTATTCTTACTAAAATATCAACAAGCTCCCGGAACAACTCAGCATGGAGAGGCTTAAAACCAGATATACCCCAACAACGGTTGCTTTTCATTCACATCATTCACCCCTCTCAAACATGTACAAAGCCCCCTTCGAGGTTGACGGTATTCACTACTTCTCAGTTGAGCAAGCGTATTGCCACCTAAAAGCGGACTTTATGAACGCCCCTGATCTTGCAAAGCAGGTCCTGGCAACCGAAGACCCGTATAGGGCGAAACGCATTGTTAAACCACTGACCAGTGACGAGTGGACCACTCGCGCTGACACCCAACTCAGGAAGCTAAATCTTGAGAAATACCAGCAGAACCCGGATCTGGCTGCTAAGCTACTGGACACTGGCAACTGAAAGCTTCTGGAGGCCACTCTTGACCCCTATTGGGGGACTGGTTGTCATTTGTTCGCCAAAGAACTTCACTTGGGGACCTTTAAGGGCAACAATGTTGGTGGTGCGATATTGATGGACGTTCGTAATGAATTATTAGTAAATCCTCATCGGTTAAGAACATCAGATCATTTATCTTTAAGATTGCCTTTCAAGCTCTTCCATGTAAAATTCTAACCCTATTAAACTCTACGATATTCCACTGTAAATTCCCTGATAACTGGAAAATAGCAAAAGTAACCCCCCTTCCAAAAAAAACAAACACTAAAAATGTTAATGAACTACGCCCCATAAGCCTGCTTCCCCTCCCAAGTAAATTACTCGAGAAAGTAGTAAACAAAAGACTAAAAAATTATCTTGAAAACAACAATCTACTTACTGATGTTCAGCACGGATTTAGGGAAAATAAATCTACAATAACAGCGATTACAAATTATCTTGAGAAAATTTATAATAAATATAGTGATAAAGACGTTACCTCATTATTTCTAGATTTCCATAAAGCATTCGACACTATATCCCACAAAATACTAATATACAAGCTTTATCAAATAGGTCTAAATAATTATACATGTTCTTGGTTTGCTAGCTATTTAAATAATCGTTCGCAATATACTAACCTAAACGGCAAAACCTCAAATACATTAACATTAACATACGGTGTCCCTCAAGGATCTGTGTTGGGTCCGACCCTCTTTATTATTTATATTAACGATATTCTGAGTGGTTTACAAAATATCCCCTGCGACACTGTATTGTACGCAGATGATACTGTAATCACTACGGACTCTTTGAATAATATGATTGACGTACTCCCGGTAATCTCCACCTGGTGTGAACAGAATTTACTGACTTTAAATGATAAAAAGACTCAATGGATGAGCTATAGCAGTGACAGAAATATGCCGCATATAAATCTTAAACTTAATAATAACATATTAGAACGAGTCACTAAATTCAAATACCTAGGGTTGATAATAGATAACAAATTAAACTTCTCTGACCACCGAAAAGCAATGATTTTTAAAATAAAGCATAAAACCTATTTACTATCTAAAATACGGAACTTTATTGACCAATTCACCGCCCTCCAAATTTATAAATCGACGATATTACCTTATCTAGATTATGCTGATTTTATTTACAACTGTAATACTATAGCCATAGAAAACGAAATACAAAAGCTTCAAAATAAGATCCTTAGAATTATTTACAAAGTTAAACTAGAACCGAATCCCATCCTCAACACTCAACAGATGCATGATAAGGCAAATATCTTTACTCTTAACCATCGTAGACAAATACATTTATTGAATTATGCCTTTACTCTTTCCAAAAACAAGAACATGGTAGATTATCGAAACCTCCCACTAAGGAGAAAACTAGGAATTCGACTTCTTCAACCTCCCCTTAAAAACGCTGTTTTTAACTCATCATTTTTTGTACGTAGTATCCAAGCCTGGAACAATCTTAAAGAAATATCCACAACAACTGAAGACAAGAATAAATTTAAAATACTGATAAAAAAGAATTACCCAAATTGCTTCATGGACTAGTCAGCTTGTGTTACAACTGACTAACTGATTTAGCGCTAATGGTTGTGGTTTTGGAACTGAATCTGGTGTACAAATACCCCCCCCCCCCCCCCCCCGCACCCCTACAAGTATGTGGTTAATACATAAAATTACTCGATCGGTAGCTTGCGTTGCAACTACAATCTACAGGCTACGGTAGCTTGTGTTACAACTACCAAGGTATACTGACCCCCTCTAGGTTTGCGGCTTGTGTTACAACTGCTCTTATTGACCTATCTGTCGAAAAAACTCCACGATTTGACTAGATGTTGAATATTTGTGTAGTATGCCCAGTAGTATACCTATTACATTGTATAGTAATTGTGTACTATCCCTTTAGACATGTAATCATATCATTTCCATCTCATCTCATTTGTTTAGTACTCACCTAAGGTAAACGAAGATGAAAAGTATGATCACTGAAACCTGCATAATGATAACTATCAAGGCGAATGGCCAGCTACCCAACTGTAAATAACCTAATAGATTAAGAATGTGCTATTGTAATCAGAGGGACTGAGCGGAAGAACGGTAAATCCGAGCTCGGACATCCGACTATTGTATGCGATGAAACCCTAATAAAAGTGATACAAAAAAAAAAAAAGATCCAGGCTTGGCAAGTACCGCATAGCTCTGCTTGACGCATACCACCCTGATTTGGTTTTCTTGGTATTTAGCGTCATACCATTTGTTACACACCATTTACAAACTTCGTTCAAGGCCGTTTGTAGGCAATCCTTAGCCATCGTTGCATCCCGTTTAGACACATAAAGCACAAGATCATCCGCATATTGTATATACGAACAATCCCTTACCCCTTGACACATGTCATTCACGAAAATGATGAATAGGAGCGGTCCAAGGACCGACCCCTGAGGCACTCCGAAACCCACATCCATTGCCCCTGATAAGTGATCATTTACAAAAACCTGTTGCTTACGCCCGTCTAAATAGTTCCCCACCCAGTTTGTAATCTCCGGTTGAACTCTGAATCTCCCAACTAGTTTTGCCACTAACAATGGATGCGGGACAGAATCAAATGCCTTTTTCAGGTCGACATAGCAGGCTGCCACAGGCAGCCCACTATCCCGAGCCCGAAAGAGGTCACCAACATACTCGAAGACCGCATCGGCGGTCCCCAGACCACTCCTGAAACCATACTGGTGCTCGGATAACACTCCCTCCATATCTAGCTGCTCGTATAACAACTTGTGCACCACCTTTTCAAGAATCTTGGCAGGGCAAGGTATTGATGACACCGGTCTCCAGTTAGAAATATCCAGGCGGTTACCCCCTTTTGGTATTGGTACTACTGTGCTAGTCTTCCAAGCCTTGGGTACAATCCCCGTACGGAGTGAGACGTTAAACAACTGAGTATATTCTAAAGTTAGCAGTAGCATGCTATCACGAACAACCTTGGTGGAAACTCCAGGAATACCAGAACTTTTGTTAATTTCAATTTCCTTGGCCAATTTAACTACCTCATCCTTAGATACCAAAATATCAGGGCGAAAAACTGCCCCACGCAGTTCGTTCAGCTCCTTCATCAGTTTAAAATATCCTGCCTTATCTCTATCATCAAAGAGTACCTTACCAATTTTGGAGAAGAATTTATTAAAGTAATCTGCCGTTTCATCCCTGGGTACCTGTTCATCGGTTGACTGGTCAATTAGGTCACATTTGTTCCTCTCCCCTGTATTAAATAGATTGCTACTAATCGCCAGAATTCCTGCGGCCTCTTTGCAGCATTATCCAATTGTTCCCGGCAGAAACTACCCTTCGCCGTTCTCAAGCTCCGACGTATCTCTCCACTTCACTTTTTGGCTTTGCTTAAGAGTTCCTTGTTCCCCGCCCGCCTATATTGCTCTATTAGCTTCCTCCTTTCCTCAATTTTATGATACACTTCTTCCGTTACCCACGGATCCTTACTTTTCACAAATTTGTACTTCCGTACAGGGCAATACTCGTCCAGATACTTCTCTATATTCTCTAGAATTATTTCCCACATGCTATCCGGGTCGTCTGACGACCAAAAATTGCCCCAATCCATGTTCGACAGGTAGTCCTCCATCTCATCACGGTCATAACGATTATAGCTACGCCCTTCAAAAGCACTCCCTATCCTTTTATCTCTAGCTTTTTTCCTTACGGCATATACTTGCAGATGATCACTAATAAGATCATGCCCAGCGCCTTTTTCGATGACGTATTTAGAGTCCGTAAAAATCAAGTCTATGCAACTTCCCCCTTTGCCTTTATCGTTAGGCCTAGTTATGCCATTTATGAGCTGACTTAAATCGTGCCCTCGCATCTTAGACAGTAGTCTGTTAGACAACGCATTGTTTCGCTCCAGTATATTCACATTCCAGTCACCTAGTTCCCACAGTTCCGCACCTCTTACGGCCTCGGAACCTGTGATACGGTCGATTATATCCAAAGCCACGTCGATTCCCGTATTGGGCGGGCGGTATATGGTTACTACAGCTAACCTCCGAAAAGAGGGCTTACTTATAGTTATTGTTAGGTATTCCAATTCGGCAGCGGTTCCTGATAGCTCGTCCAATTTCTTTGCATAAGGAGCTAAACTATCGGTAAGATAACAAGCAACGCCTCCCCCGACGCGGTCTTCCCGGTCTTGCCTAAAGATAATATGTCCATTGAACGTGACTAGCTGGTCATCAAAGCGGCTATCCAGCCACGTCTCAGACAGTGTAATTATGTCTGCTTTTTCATATACTAGCCTTATTTGCTCCTAACATTATGATGAACTAAACTAATCCCCTTATGCTTCAGGATGTATGGAGATGAGTGAAGTGAGTGAGTAAAGAGTAGAGGTGGGGATTCCCAGCTAGCTACTCAGGCATGGGTTGGGTCAGTTAGCCCAAGCCCAGGCCATATTGGTTAATAACCAAAAAATAAGGAATGAGGGCGGGTTTGCAAGCGCAAACTTACTCGGTTTCTGTCTGTGGGCATTAACGGCCTCCAGGCAGTGGTAACAGACACCCACGAGGGGAAAAGAAAAAGAAAGAAAAGAAAAGAAAAGAGAGGAAATGGAAACATTGTTAAACTAATTCAGGCTGAATACATTTTTAGATTCATTTCAAACTCATTCAGTCCATCGGCAGTCGGTTTGCTGTTTATTTAATAAATCTAGGTAATCTAAAAATAAATCTAAAACTAGGTATTTGATACTAGTTCGAGAAGAAAAGCTAATGAAAAACTAATGCTTGCCGAGAACATACCTCTTTACTACAAGATAAACATGATGATAGGTACACTGAAATAGATAACGATCATCAAATCAAATCAAATAAGGACATAATTGCATATATGTATATATTAATCCAGCATACATACATAGCAAATCAACTCAGACCCTTAGATGCTATCAAACAGAGAGTCATCAGTACTCTTGGTAGCAGCGATAGACCGTTATGTACTCCGCTGATACGCCAGGCTGTTTGTAGAAAGCAACTTCCGATGACACGCAACCTCGACCGCGGCCGGTGATCAGCCCTCCCGTCCCGTACTCTTAAACAATAGTCGCACCATTGCCCCAGCAGTCAAGACAATATTAGTAATAACCATGGTATATATATATGCAGCAATATGCCTAATGTTACCTTTCATTAGCAAAAGAGTGATCGTGTGGGACCATCTGGTTGCTCATTCAACAGGTTTGACAGACTCAGGAATACACACATACACAGTAACAGAGTTGTTGTGTTTACCGCCGTTCCATTACCACGGTGCAGGGATCACTTGACCCACTTTACACAAATCAAATCAAATCAAATCAAACCAAAACACGCGCCCACAGCACACTCTGCCGACTGAGTTACCTTGCGGCCGCTCAGAAATAAAAGTTCAGAAAAATTGGATAATCACTTCGGTCGTCATGTCCATGAGTTCGAATGTTACAGGAGAGGCACACAATAGACGCTTAGCTTCAAAGGGGTCACTCACATTAAATATGTGCCCAGCAATTTCTTGTTCATTATGAAAAATTGCTTTGCGAAACTGGAAAGCATGCTCCGCAGATTGAAAAGTGAACAGCCTGTCCACCACGCCCTCAGTAACATGCATCTCAAATTCAGACACAAACATATTGCTAAGGAAGGCACTACTGCCAGCGAAAAACACTCCGAGATGTGTTTTCTCAATCTTGGCTTTCCCCTGCCTCACCATTGGTGCACTTGGTTTGAAGGCTGCCTTTAGTTCCTGCATGCTCAACACATCTAGAGCCCCGGTATTGACTGCGTCACCTTCCAGTGGAGGGGGCCCTTCGTCCATCGCTTCAGCTTCTTCAGCTTTGTCTTCAGCTTGGTCAGCACCACTGTTAGGTGTATTATCATCAACTCGCCCTGGTGCTTGTTGCGTGTTAGCTAGGGTTTGCTGAGTCGCGGTCACAGCAGTTCTAGCTACGTAATCTGGTGGTAACAGCGTTTTTGGGATCTTGTTGGCATCCTTTAGATGGAAAGAGTTGCCATCCACGTGTAGTACATCACCTTCCAACGAGACATTTCTGCCCATCCTACGTTGGTAACTCCTTACGACGCGGAGTACCCCCCTTTTTCTTCGGTCGTCATACGGTTCGTCAGGCACAACTGACAGGTGGTTCAGTTCAGTGTGTGATAGACACGGCGCTGCGTTTAACAGTGCGTTACGGCTCGTCGCGTTGGTAAATGACACCATAATTGGGGGCGGTCTGCTTGACTGTTGATTGTTCCGCTTCCTGCTTATTAACCTTTCCATTCTATGCACATCGTTTTTCGGAATAGACACTCCCATGACATTACAGATATAGTCCATTACACAACTAAGGTCCTCGTTGCCCTCATGCTCAAATCCGAAAATAACCAGATTTCGTTCACTGCTCGTATAGTAGTAATTGGTGTTAACATCACTTGGCTTACTGACAACAGCGGCGTACGTGCGTGAACCCAAACCAGGCGCAAATTCAGGCCTGTCAGGCCTACCCTGTTGTAAGTTATTCGACCGAAAAAGCTCTACCACTGACTCAAGTTTAGTAACTCTGTCGATGACACTCGCCTGTCCATCTTCCAGATTATCTAACCTATTTAGGGTTGTAACACCCAACTCGTTCAGATTAGCCTGCACTTGATCGATTCTGGCCACCAAATGTGTCTCCACTGATTTAATGCTGTGTTCTGATTCCTCCCGTGTCTGCAAACCGGCAACCATTCCGACCAATAAATCCACCTTGTTCGGTGCTATTTCCGTGTTTGAAACAGAAGAAATAGCATCACTTTCTCTGTCACTACATGTGGCGTTCAGCCCCACGTCTTCAGCGCTAACCATTACGGTAGGCATACCGATAGACTCAATAGTGTTACTATCCTCAAATAGCTTTCCTAGATCATATACGTGGTCAGTTCTCAGTTTCTTATATGTGTTACTGCGTAACAAACCAATCTTACTTACAACATCAGCCTGTGGGCTTAGAGACTTAGAACATAGCCGTTTTCGTACACTGTCATCGGAGCTCAGCATACTTGGCGTGGGCGACAATATGAGAAGTTAGGTCATATTACCTTCTTAATCCCCTAATATCACAACAACGAACTTCCATCCGACATTCGTTTTTGTTCCATTGTGTCCAGCAAGTGTTGCATTGTCCAATTCACCTTGCTTCATTAACTCTCCTCGAGTTTAAGATCGATATTTAGGGGGCCATTACCACTGCCCAACGCCAGTCCGTCCGCTCCGCTACGCAGCCAGTTGCTGTCTCCTATATCTTAGTATTTTATCTTTGCAATAGTCCAAAGTCTGCTGACCTTTCTATGAAGATGATTTATATTGTAGAATTCAAGATCATGATGCCAAAAACGACGAGTAGGAACTTGATATGAACATAGAGACGCTGGCAATATCTCTTACCGGCATTGGGTCCGTTCAGAGTGAACAGAAACATATCGCATGTCGAGTAACATGAGGTGAATTAGGCGATTACAGCAGCAAACGTACCAGAGAAAGATATTACAAGATAGATAGTGGAGTTGTGTATGTTGAATAACAGATTCGAACGCGCATGTAGACGATCTTTGCTTTGTGTCTCATCTGTTTACCTCGTAATTGGAGATAATTAAAAATTGTATAATAATTCGGACGATATTATCCATGACCTCACTTATCGGGACGTCTCAGAACTATCTCCTAAGTGTGACGTCATCATATCCGGAAACCAGCTTGGTGAAGCCGCTTCTCGAGTTCGAGAAGCGGCTTCACCTAAGATGGGGAATAAGATGTCAGTACATGAGATAGGTTAGTTTCATACTAGGCTCGTAAGATAGGTAAGTCACATTTAATATGAACACTTTTAATTTTACAATTATTAACACATATCACATATCAAACTAGAATGAACGAATAAAATGCTAATTAGTTTGGGCTTCCTTCAACCTATCTGATGTGCCATGACGTGATCGTTCAATGACAGCCAATGTGAGTATTTTCTGAAATTGATTGCGTTTGCTCGAGTAGTGGGGTTTCCTTAGAAATGAGGTGTGCAGGATTTTATATCACATACATAAATCAAGAAGGGTGAGAAAGGCTTTTGTGGCCCCAAGTTACAGGAATCATTTAGTAAGGTTTGAAATATATTGGCATAAAGTTGTACATCGTAAAAGACACCATCTTTCCAGAAAATCTAAAATGAATCATCTGTATATCCATGCCCACTTTCCGCAAAACTGCAACGTCAAATGGTCATATTGATTTACAGTCACCTTTGATACAATAGGCGACTGAAATTAGCCAGAGGCGGAAATGAACGTAGAGTAGAGCGACAGGAATGCAATCTCTGTATCTCCTGGTGCGGAGACGTAAACTTCATCTTCCTCCAGTGCCCCTGGGCACAGAGCAGTGCAAGGGCCTGAAAGCTGGCGAGAAACCGGAGACAATTTCGCTAGACATACGAGATATACAATCAAGAGGCGGGAATTGTCTCTAAAGTACGCTCTGTCCCTGAGGGCAGCTTTTCCTTCCCTCATAGCTTCACGGAGTAACTCTGTACCTGGTGACATTTCACAGTCGCTAGATGATTTCTCCATATTTCTTCTATTTTTCTGCTTGCTTTGACTGACTTAGAATACCCCACATCATCGCTGATAGATAGACAATAATGAGGGGTTTTGGGTACGAGTGACCGTAATCTCCAAGGTGTTGACGCATAGTAATATCAGAGCGATTAGCGAAGATATTATGGTATAAAGCAGGGAGTCCATTGAAACCAGTGATATGAATCACTGAGAGTGTTCTCCTACCGCATTGTTACATGCGAAATTTCCCTTTTCAAAGGAAGAAAAATATACTATGTACAATTCATACGTGACAGTAAAGGTTGTTTTTTTTAAAGACTTACACCAATGACATAGTTCGCCATTTTCCCGTAATTTTAGTATGCAAAGCGTGTTATGACAGTTATTTCTGATGGTAAATGACATTATTATGACTGATTATACATAATGATATTAAATCAGCATTCAAAAAACATATTTCAAAGATTCCGACATGCAAGTATCCCCGGCTAGCTTTATCCAGGTGCCCTATACATTGCCCATGAAGACTCCGTAATAGGTGGGTAATAACAGGAAAGAGCTTCCTAGGGAGTTTACGTAGATTCTACAATGTATATGCATCGAGATGCCAATATTTTTTAAACAACCAAAGTAGATCTACACCCGCAAGGCAAGTCTAAATATTTAGTCTGTAATAGGTTTCGGTGATCACTTAGCATTTAATCCCCTCTCAGGTACACCGGTACCGGCAGCGCATGTGTGGTGTCAGTTTTAAGCTGGATAACTTCCTGGCTCCCTGTGAAATTATCCCACATACTTGTATATATCGTCAGTTAAAGACTTTCAGATGATGTTAACTATATTTGCAAGGCAATTAGATAGGTAAGTTATTTTACCATCCTTCACCGCGTTTTAAAGAGGAGGGTTTTGTATTATGTTTTGGCCTCCCTTATGTTTTACCTCAAGGCGTGAAATCCAATTTCATAAATTCCCTGCGGAGGTGATATGCCCCTAATTGATTTCCCAAAGCGTCGGTCAACTCCTAAAGTATACTCAGGTAATATTCGTGCAATAATGAATGTTTCAGTATATGAAACATTCTTATACTCTGTGAGCATTGGTGCGTTGGCTAATATCTGTAGGAAGATAAACATGTGCTCGTAACATTATTCTTATCAAGATCCCAGAAGACCATGTTTCCTCACTTTCCCCTCTCATCCTTCACTCTCTATTTTCTTTCTCCCTCTGCTTTTCACCTGTTCCTTTTCATCCTTTTCATGTCTCCCTCTTTGTCTCATCTCTCTCCCTTTCCCCTCTATCTCCATTCAACTGCGTGTCTCTATTCACCCTCTCCTTTCTCTTTTTCTTTAGTCACATCTCTCCCCCATCAGATCACTTTCCAATAGAACCCACATGACCTTTAGAGGTCAAGGTGCTGTCAGGGCTTAGAACCTTGTCGCAGCCGGTGCACACTCAGTCCATGCAGCTCTGAGACGGCAGACCTATCAATCTGATATGTCCGAAGAGCCACGTTTAAGAATTCCGGTGAATTGTTGCTTTTGATCTATTGTCAGAGGTATACTTTTAATCAGGTAAGTTCAGGGAAGTCAGGACTGAGCTGAATTTTAGGGCATTTCTGGCTGGAACTAGTCCACTACTGTGCATATCTATGCAACTATTATGTACTTACTATGCAGCTACTACCGGCGGTCTCAGCTGACTGGTGGCCAGGAATCAGGGTGAGTGCTCAGTCAGAGCTCACTTGTGATCATGAATCACTTCTCCTGTGAGTTTTGCTGGAAATGAGGTATTGCACAATGTCTCAACAACTCCTGCTCGACTGAAAATTTGTTTTATTTTTGTCACAAAAAAAAGGCCGAAAAAGCCCCTAATAACATGGTAACAAGTGGGGAGTTATACTAAGTAGATTGTTTGCCAGTTACTTCTGATAACTCAGTACCTGGGGACTTTGAGTTGGAAGATACACCTTCTATATAGTCAGCATGTGGTAGGCGGGAAACCTCACAAGTGTAGCCAGTGATGGTTCAGAGTGAGCAGCAAGGTACACTGATCGGGAGGTTTCAGATGTGGATTTTGACTTATCTGAGGTGGTTTAGGGTTCACCAGGGCTAAGAGCAGGAAGAAAGCCCCAGATAGGAATACGTCCACTTGTCTAAAAAGAAACATAGGGTATATATTGGGCACAGTGGAACTGCCAGAACTCACAGAAGTGGATACCACATGTGATAAGGTGAGCGACTCCGTCAAGGCAGTAGTGGACAGTATTTTGAAGAACTCTCTGTCTAAGGATAAAGTTGCAGAGATTTAAAATTGCCTAGACTAGAGAATCTTGAGGTTTCGAAGAAAACTGAACCCAGAATTAGTGGACAGTAGTTTAGATGACAGGGTGACTTAATGGAAGCTGGAGGCAGACTGGAACCTAGGCCAGGCGTGGAAGACACGGTGACTGCTCTGATGTTAATATGCAGGGCCACTAACAATCTAAGATGCTCAAGTTTAACCCTATTGCCACGGGTGCCCGCGGCAATAGCACAGGCATGGTGCTGGATACTATTGTCAGTAAGTACAGCTAGATGCTGGGTATGGAGGCCTAATTAGGATGATTTCTATCTTTGCTTCATGTGACATGACATGTGATCCTATATATTGTTCTTTATTTTGCATTGAAATATTAAATATGATATTATACAGGTCTACATACTGTGAATATTTCATGCGCAAATATTTCCTGTTTTATTCACAAAAACAAATATTTTGGAAGTGATGTCTCAAGGCATCACCCAGCCATCCCTGGATGATGCCTTGAGGCATCACCTGGTCAGCCCTGGTTGATGCCTCAAGGCATCAGCCGGCGTGAATGGATTAGAGCAATATATCAAAGGACTCGCTACATCGCTTACTAAAAATTACGACACCAGGGGATTCGAATATGTCTAACCTGAAGGAAAACATTTCAGCAAGAAAGGAATTTGCCAAGACTGCTAATTGTGCCTTTGGTACAGGCCAGCAGCAGGAGAACGGTCACAGTAAGGCTGGCTATGGCCTCATGCAGGGATCAAGTAGGAGATAAGATAGGAGAGGGAGATTCCAGAAATGAAGATCGGGCCAGTACCATGACTATCGGTACTACAGTTCCAAAGAGGATGTTGGAACCTCAGAACTATGGATGAGATAGAGGCTCCTCTCAAGGCCATGGAAAGCAGAAGCCAGCGGTGAGCAAAGAGGGATGTGAGTGAGTATGACAATGCACTGTCTACTGTGTCTATTACTCTGGAATGACTTGCCAATTGAGGTACAAAATTGTGAAAAAATCTCCTTCTATAAAAAGCATGTCAAACTGAAGAGTAGCCAATAGCCTTTGACACACTAGCATATATTACGGCTTATTCTTCTCATCTCATTTCTCACCATACTATATCACCCTATTTAGAACAGGTGACTGGAATTGTTCCTATGCCTTATTTATGTGTATGTATATATGATTTTGTAGACACACAAAACCTGCCGTCAGGCAGAATGTCTATGTAGAACTTCAGTGAATGCAAAAAGGAAAAAATCCAATTTAAGGGGAAGAGATACAGATATACATGGTTACCCAGTGGTTATAGGGGCCAGGGTATTTACGAGGATCACGAGGGCCATAGTTGGACACCTTATTTAGGTGCATGAAGTAAATATGTTCTTAGATGATACGATGATACGTTGGTGTTTGGGCGAAACTGAGATGGAAGTACAGAGCAGCATGCAGGTGCTTATTCAAATCTTGTGTTACCTGGGATTTGAAATAAATTATAAGAAATCTAAAACAGATCTGGCACAAACATTGGAGTATTTAGGGTTCATGATAGATTATATTGGACAGACAGTGGTTTTGCCTGAAAAGAAAGTGAGAAGTTGTCGGCAACAGCAACGATAGGGCCTGAATGATGCAAGGGTAAATGATTCAGTACCAGAATGATAGGTTAGCTTCTAGCATATCGGCCCTAAATTTGTTTTAAGTGGAATGCCCACTGTATGATTCATTTTCTTATGGGGACTTAGGACAAACCTCCGTTATCCTAAGTGTATCTTAAGCTATTTATTCTGTATACATCTATTTTCATCATCTCTATTATTATAATTTAGTTTATATTTATGACGTTTATATGGTAAGAAGTAAAAGTAGAAAAACATAGCTCGGTGTATGACTGTGTTTGATATCTTTATAGAACTAATGTTATTGGAAACTCTTCTTGTTCTTCTCTTTTCTATCTCAAATCTCAAATCTATATTTCACTTTTGAAAAAGGGTTTGACGGAAAACCTGTACTTATACAAGCGAATCAATTCCCACGAAAAAGAGAAAAGAATAAGATAATCTGCATACTGTGCATTCAGGTTCACCCATAATTGTGTAAAATTCTCAGCAGGTTCATTCTACGCAGTCTAAATAAATGGCCTGATGAGATCCGACATTTCTCTCTGGAAAGGTATCAATGTTACTTCTCTCAAAATGTTGTTATAGCCTTCGGGGTGCCTATCCTTCATACTGGGTGGGGCCCAGAGGCAGCAAGGAGTGTCCCGGAAATGAAGATAACCATCCATTATACCCAGTGCAGTGAATTCTGTTGTTGGTTCCAGTTGGAGTGCGGAACCCTGGTGCGACGCGCTGCATGCTTTACTTCTGACCGATCAGACAGGTGACCACTTCTGAGCCTATGTCCGTCCTTGCTGATGCGAGATAGACAGTTCCTGGACACTTAGTGTGACGTGTCTGGATAGGCAAGTCCACTGTCGATGCAGTAACCATCACGTGTGCATGCTTCGGTTGCTGCAATACCCTACATGGCGACCTCAGTGCGGGTCCAGCATGGTTGGAGAGAGCAGGCATCAAATTTGAGAATTTATTTTTGTGTACTGCTTTTCTTCTCCATTTTATCTAGTCGTCACACACAGCTGTCGCTAGTGGTTTCTGAGCCTGAGACCTCTCTGGTCTCATCTGTCGCCAGGGTCGTTGTCTGTTGGGTTCCCATGGTTTCCAGGGTATTTTGCGGAGGTGCTGATGCAGGCTTCAAATCTGTTCCCAGTGCCCTCTGGATCGGCTGATGTTGCCGAGAGACGGCGCCACTCTGGCCGCAATGGTGCCTCCCACTTCTGAGAGAGGGGTCTCAGTTCTCCCTGTATACTTGTTTGCCAATCTTTGAATTGGCCTCAATTTGGAGATGTTCTACTAACAGGCGACATGGGCTTATGACTCAGACGCTAAGGTGAAGCTTTGTTCACCATAAATACTATGGTAATCATGTGGACATTCACCATCATTCTTTATCATGGGGATAAAGGAAAACCACGGAGGTACTGTCAAACGAAGAATATGTAGACTTTGATGTACTAGTCATCATGAATACCGACGACGTGAAGGAGCTGGACATAGCACGTGGTCAGGCCAGATGGTTGCAACAAGGCTTGGCCAAGCTGGGTAATCCTAACTTCACGGAGACGCCAGAAAGAAGGAGGAGCGAGTCAGAGGACAGAGAGGAGGACATAGTTATCTGACTATGTGCCGGAGCACATAAAACTATGCATAGCAAAAAAGAAGATGGACACTGTCAGATTCACAGAAGCGGAGGACGGGACAATGGTATTAAGCCTGGACGAAACAACCCCGGTCTACATCACCATAGCAGAGTGAGGGACAGCTAATATCAGGGCGATGTACCAGCTCATGAGGGGGGGGGGGTGACCTAGCTAGAACCAACCTCGAGGACTACCTGGTGTACATTTTTTAGCTGGCATGTATATTCGAATGGACATTGGTGATAGGGCTCGATACACGCTACCAGGAACTCCAGGCCCAGAATGGGTATAGGTGGGGGGACAAGGTGTCCTCCATCGAAGCCCTTGCCCTGGTGCCACGGAAGCAATCAGAGCCATAACCCAGACCAGCGCCTACTATGAAGAATACAAGCAAACCGCACAGGAAAGGAGGGCAACACGGTCCGACCAAACAAGAGAAAGGGCATGATCCGGAGGAGGTGTACCAACTCTTCGCAAACAACGGTGAGTGCCCATGTGGAGACAAATGCAGATTCCAAAACAAGTTTACCCAGGATTGTGACCCCCAGGCCTGTATAACAGACGGAGCACTGATACCGGGGGCCTGGGAGCAACTGGTACTGGACAGTGATAATGACAGAGACTTTATTATCACAGATGTTAAACAGGGATTCAGGATATCTAACTTGTGCACAGAAGGGGCGGGAGTGGAATAACCCAACCACAGATCAGCAACGCAACAGGAAACAAAGGGACTAGTCCAGAAGCAAATAAAAAGTTGAAATGGATAATGGCCGGTATGTAGCCTGCCAAGGTAAGCCGCTTATTGTTTCTGCCCTGGCCGCTATCCCAAAGCCTGATGAAGGTATTAGGCTCATTCATGATGGAAGCAGGCCTTTAGGCTCTGCACTCAACACCTATGCTGTTAACGAAGGCTTCCGATATCAATCGCTAGAAGATGCAGCGGTTAAGGTGGTTATGCCTACCATGTGCCTCACCTTCTTAGGGGTGGAGTTGGATACCATTAAACATATGCTCAGACTCCCTCAGGAAAAAGTGCAGACTCTAAAAATCAGCGGTACCAATATGCTCAGTGCCAGAACAGTTTCCTGCAAAGTGTTAGAGTCCATGGTGGGGAGGCTGAGCTGGGCCTTGCACATTGTTTATGGAGGCAAGTCGTTCACGAGATGACTCATGGACAGGCTGGTGGACTCATGGACAAATCTATTATTTACTGAAATAATAAAAAATGTGTAATAATATGAATTAGCTGCCTCAAGGCAGCATTGGTATTCCCGTGGTGCTGCTTCAAGGCAGCATTGGTATTCCCGCGGTGCTGCCTCTAGGCAACATCGGTATTCCTGTGGTGCTGACTCAAGGCAGGAAAGGAAAGGGTTAATGATGTTCTTCGGCCTCCTGAGACGGTCAAATGTGCTCCCTTCATCAGATAGGGCCTTTGACCCGGCCCACCATTTACGATGCAGGGACGTGGTGTTGACACCGAGTGGCCTATCCATCATCATCAGGTGGTCCAAAACAGACCAGTTCCAGACAAGGTTACATATTCTCCCGCTTCCAGTTATCAACAACCACTGCCTGTGCCCGGCTAATGCATATCTTCACTCTCTCCGCCTTACAAAGGATGCACCCCCAGATGGCCCAGCGTTGGTCATTAATGAGGCGCATCCCCAGACCCCTCTCCAGGCCACTGCTTTTACGACTGCGGTTTTTGCAGCGCTCTGTGGAAACGGGGTAGATACCTCCCCTCTCGGCTTCCGCAGCTTCAGAAGAGGGGAAGCAAGTTTCCTGTGGGGGGCCGGGGTACCGGAAGCACGGATTAGGGACCTGGGCGACTGGGCGTCCAACGCCTCAACCCTTTACACCATTTCGCCTCCCCTAACGCTGGGACAGCTAACCACCCCTATGGCAGAGGCCATGCCCACTTCCAAGCAGTTTCTGTTGTGACTACACTACCACTACTACCCATGTGGGAAATTGGGGAGACGTCACACAGTTGAACACAGCCATGGATTATGCTGCATATGGACGAATTACCTTTTCGGTTAGTTGTGTCTTATTAACCTCTTTATGTTTTGACCAAGGACTTATTCAACCTCGTTATTTCATCATTTAATTGCATAATGTTTGTCTAGTATCAAAAAACATTCATGTGCAGATCAGGTTACATAACCTCATTAACTGATCATGTTAATTACTCTCGGTGCTTACCAGGTTAAATAACCTCATTGTCCAAATAATTATAAGTAGCTGTTCCGATTTGTAACAACTTGCGCAGCGCGCCTTTTAGTGTAATAAAACTTTTCTTCCAATGACGTCTCATCATTTAACCCTTTCTGGCAGGGCAATGCCATATGGCATTCCCCTGGCCATGGCAGGACAATGCCATATGGCATTCCCCTGGCCAGGGCCGGACAATGCCATATGGCATTCACATATGGAATTGATGAACCACTCTGTATTTGTTCCTTTGTAACTTTTTGAAAAATTATCGCAGAATCATAAAAATTAAATGAGATATTATGCTAAATGTAGCAAGTATGTCTTTGAAATATCGGAAAGTTCTGATGAAAAATACAGATTTCCTTGAAATTCTAAATTTGTAATTTATCTTAATAATATTGACTACAAAAGCCGGCCCTACAAAGGCCACAATTGGGTCTGGTGCCTGCTGTAGTATGGGTACATGGTGAATTATGTGTGGCTCTTGAAGGGTTAACCATATGCCTGCACTTCAGCCAGTAAGTACCAAGAAAGAAACTGAAGAGTGTTTGGTCTGTTTCCCCATCACCATATCCGAATGAATATTCTGAAGCACCTCAAACAAGATTTTGAGTATGGGCTTCCGAACCCATGAGGTTGTTGAGTATGAGTTCTTAATGTTATGCCAGGGCTTTGAATATCCAATCATCGGCAGATTGAATACTACCCCCACCTCCCCCTCCCCACCCCCACCCCAATTCATGCTGACAGAAAGTTGTTGCTGATGGGCTCTGGCGCACCACAGTACCACAATAGATGGGAGTGTTTAATAAAAAAAATATGGTGGGACAAACTCTTACTTTTTCCCAGTCGTTTCTTCAACTTATCCCATTTCATGAACTTGTCCATTTTTTTTGGCCAAGCAAACAACTCTGTTTCCAGGCTGACGTTTCCTTATATGTCTATATAATTGCAATATGTTTTTACACGTCCCATAAATGTTGTTTTATTCGCTTATTATGTACACAAATGATTGAATGTCAAACATGATTTTTATATCCGATTTCTATAACTGCATATAAACGATATTTGTTAACTCAGGAAATTGTCAATACTACAATAACGGTATTGATTTGCTTATGGAACATACTTCGCTTACCAATAAAGGCTCTTTTCACCCAGGCCGTTTAGAATAGAAAGTGATTTAGGATGTCCTTCTAGCCATTAGACCTATTTTACCAATACTGCTTAGAAGACATCCCAAAAGAGCCTATTCTGTGTGGCAGCTTAGTTCTGCCCTTTTCAGTAAGTACATTTTAATCCACCAGATGGTGGACTCAATCTACAGATTAAACCATGAAATTGCCCAGTTGTGAGTACGGTGCAAAACCCCATCGATTAAACAGAACATCATGTTGAATAAGGAGAGATTTATCCTCCATAGAGAATAATACAAACTTCAGGGGCTTCCCATATGAGTTACTAATGGTCCATTTTCAGATTTATAATCATGTTAAAGGTTTCTTTATTTTGGTTTTTCTATACTTGTAGTGAAATGTCGTCGCATCATTCCTTGTATGACGAGATGGGATTTTTGGTGCTTCAAATTTTGGTCTCGAGATTTCTGTTTTCATTTTTCATTTCAACCAGTGTTCATATAATAAACTTCACAGGAAGTTAGAACCCCAACTTCTACCTCCTCCCCAAGATCCACAAGGAGGGTCACCCTCCTCCTGGACGACCTATAGTCTCAGCAAATGGGTGTGCCACCGAAAAGATCTCGGCCCTGGTAGACATCATCCTAAGACCTATAGTCCCCAAACTTCCCTCGTACGTTAAAGATACCTCACATTTCTTAACACTTATCCGGGGACTACCAAACCCCCTCCCAAAAAACACGATCCTCTGTACTCTAGACGTGAGCTCCTTATACACCAATATCCCCAATGAAGAAGGCCTTATAGCTGTAGCAAACTGGTTAAAGAGATACCGACCCTCTAAACTCATTCCCAACCTACAGCCCACAAACACCAGTATCATACAACTTTTACGTATGGTCCTTGAACTCAACAATTTCCAGTTCAACGGAGATAACTTCCTACAAATAGGTGGCACAGCCATGGGCACCAGGGTAGCCCCCATGCTAGCCAACCTATTTATGGGTCACTTCGAGAGTAAATACGTTTACACTTACCACACTCACCCACTCCTGTGGAAACGGTACATCGACGACATCTTTGTCCTTTGGACACATGGGGAAACCCAACTTCTGCACTTTATACAACACCTGAATTCTGTACATACCAGTATCAAATTCACACACGAAATCTCCAGAGAACATATAGCCTTCCTGGACACAACAGTGAAAATTGAACAGGGTAACATATATACAGATTTGTATTCCAAACCAACGGATGCTAATAATTACCTCCATTACACCTCAGCCCATCCTTTACACTGCAAAAGGGGTATCCCATACAGCCAGTTCCTACGTATCAAACGTATCTGCACAAAAAGAAAGGACTTCCTGAGACACAGCCTTATCAAGGCTGCCCACCTGCGATCTCGGGGCTATCCAAGCCCCTTGTTAGCACACAGCCTCCTCCAGGCTGACGGCCACCCCATCGGCCCACCAAACCCTAACAACACACCCCCACCAGTTAAAGAAAACCTTTCCATTCTGGTAACCACCTTCCACCCAGCCTTCAACAGTCTTAAAAAGATTGTGAGGACCAACTGGCCAATATTGGCCTCATCAAACAGGACCAAAGACATACACGCCAACAGACCGGTAATCGCAATGCGTAATCCACCGACTCTCAGGCAGAGTTTGGTCCGGGCGAAACTTGACTATCACCCGGACCGCAAGACTCTACACAAGGCAGCACTTACGGGCCGCACATACAATATCTGCAACAGAAACAACTGTCGCTATTGCACCAGACTAGACAAATCCGGCCATATAAAGTCATCTACCACTGGCCGGGAATACATCACAAAATACAATGTCACGTGTCAAAGCTCAAATCTGATCTATTGTATAACCTGCACTAGGTGCAAATTGCAATATGTGGGCCAGACGAAGCGACGCCTTATGGATCGCTTCCAGGACCATTTCCACAAGGTGACTCACAGTCGCCTAGACACCGACATCGGCAGACACTTTAACACTTCAGACCACCAGGGCCTGACAGACATGAAAATCCACATAGTGGACTTCATACACTCAAACCCCGAGAGCCCACACTCGGTAACGCTGAGAAACAAAATAGAAAAAAACTGGATACATCGGTTACGAACCCAAATCCCAGAAGGGATGAACCTCATAGACACCCCGATCTATCCCACGGCACACCATTAAGGAGTGCGATCACACACCTTTGCCTCGTCTAAAAATTTTTATGTATACGGTTGATCAACCACCCCCCGATGGAGCCGTTCTGTGATCAACTCCCACATCACGGGAGTTTGTAACCAACGCACTACAACCAACATTGCTTTTTGTATTATGTAAGGACCCCTTTCACCCCAATAATACAGCTCAAATGTTGCGACACTAAGTTCAGAGAATACCAATTAATCTGATCACCTTGTACCCACAAAGCTTAATATGATGCCTGATGAGCCGCTTCCGGCGAAACCTTGACATATCACCCCCTATGTAAATAACAGCACACACACAGACAGACTAACACTGTCCAAAATTCCCCCCTCATCTCTGTAGAGACTCCAGGGCGACCGTTGTTGACACTATGATGTCACGACTGACAGTGCGCTATGGTTACGGTGGTTAGGTACAGTTCTACTAACTGTCACACAAGGTAGCATCGCTGGGAGAGAAGGACGTCGCCTCGTCCTACATTCATATAATAAATACATAAGACATAGCTGTAGTCAAAAATGACAAAACCCAGAACATTGTAGGATAGGAGGGAGGTAAAAAGTTTGTTTGAATGTTCAAAACGAAAGGAGCGATCTGATCACGTGACTGGGATCGGAAGTGGGCCTGGGAAATAGTTCTTCTACTGTCTGTAAGATGTAAGCATTGCCGCGCTTAGATGGACAGCTGCCTCAATCCATTCTCACAAGTTCGTTACAATGATTAATTTGTTTGTTTATATGGATGATAATTTCGCTATAATTCTTAACTTCAGTAGATCTATGCCTCCAAAGAATACGTAGTTCACGGGTACACCACAATGATGGATAGATATTGTCAACGTGTCTTAATTCTCTATCATCTAAATATATGTAGCATTATGTTGGTCATTTCGAACCCCCAGAGAATAGAACCGGTCGTGAACAGTCCCAACACACTAGGGCCACATGGGAAATTCAAACCAATCAACTTCGCCCAGAGCCTCCTCCCGGACCAAGTGACACCACTTGGTGCCGTAGCTGGACATGGGCAGTAACGTCACAGTGGTCTCTGATGGCCACTCGATCTTAGTTTTAATCTACGTTTTGTTTTATAAAACCAGGCGTATGTCTCCAAATATCCATCTAAAAACAGCTTTTCCGTTGCACAATCGAGGAGATTATGTTTATGTTAAAGAATTAACAACATGGCATCTAAATCGGCTATTTCATTTTTCTAACTGTATTAATAAATGTGATATGAACCTTTCGAATAGCAACAAAAGATTTGTTTGCCTCAACAAAGTGTGTGATGCGCAATTCTGGTAGAGAGAGATGAAGGCAAAACATTACACCATGAAAAAACACAGCAGAATTTTGACTTCGAATTTGATAAAGCAATATGATTTATTTTCAGATGGAACTAGCATGACTTTTCAAAAGAAACTAGAATTTTAAGTTGTTGTTTTGGATATACCAAAGTACATAAGTGCGTATCCTATCCAATACTGGATATTATGGTTTTTTCTTCTGCAACAAGAAACAATATCCAGGCCATCGTCCTGGGCGCTAAATCATATTACAAATTCAAGCAGCTTCAAGCATCCAGGCGTGTAAGGGCAATTATTCTACCAGAATCAACATTTACAGTATTTACAATATCACTGTTTTGTGGGAAATATTTAATCAATAAACCTGAAACTTGCAGAGAATATACATATAATATAATATTCAACATTATTAGGTAAAACATATAATTATGTTAAGGTTGTAGTGTCATATCACGTGATCAAACAATTGAATCTGGATTTAGACGCCCCCTAGCATAGTACCTGTCCGAGGGACCCGTCAGCACCAACTTGGGTTTGTCACAGGTCCCCGCCTGTAAAGGGTTTAAGAAAACTGATCCAAGTAATGATTTTCAGCGCTCAGAATTATAGGCTTTAAGTGATTTTGACAGTACGTCTCTTCAACAGCTGTTATCATGGTAATCCGACTACTTGCCAGAGTGACAATTAGTGAAAATATTAACTAGAAGGATAGATCTACAAGATAAGATATTAAACAAATGTTTCCAGGGGGGGGACAGTCAACTCCTTAAATAAGCCCCTTTTCCAGATTCGCCCAAGGCCTATAGAGGAAGGGGGTAGGGAGGTCCACGTTACTTTTGGCATGGCCCCCATTAGCTGAGCTGTTCTCTAGTCACTGAGCGCTAATCCTAATTGTAGAGGCCTCTGTCCGAATAGGCTTTCTATGTAACCAGAAACACACCTTCTCATGGAATAAGATACTATTCTGGGGTGGAGACTTATCCTATCCACCTTTTTTGCTATTCATTTCCAAAGTTCCAAATCTCGGTGTTACATAGGAGCGAGCTCACTAGATCCATTACTTACTTTGGGGCTCATATTGTTACCTGGTTTAAGCAGAAGAATTACGTCAGCTTTGTGTTGCTAAGGTAACGGAATTGAGTTCCGGCATCCCTTCATATGAGATGTCTCGGCAGTAGATGAGGTACGAGACTGTATGCTGGCTTGTGTAATCCTGCTGCAGCTGCTAACCTTGGGGTGGTTAGCTCTTTCGACGTTTTCTGTAATATATGTAGATGATTAGAAGAAGAGCTTTTACACTACGTTACACTACAGAACTTGTAATTGAATCAGTCCCGCATCTTAGTAGTTGCGTCATGCACAGGTCCTTAGCATAATTTTGAAGCGACCTGCCAGAAGCCTGCACTTCAATATGCATACAACTACATAATGCCGTATGGACTTGGCAAATATCACCATGACACAAAGGTTTCCTTTGACACAGTATATTAACCCACCGATTATTGTTCTTTATATGTCCTGAAGAATCATGGAACTATATGAATTACTTCTTCTCAAAATTACAATCTCTCTTTTTTTTAATGCCCAAACACCAAAAGGTACCTTCAGGATCCTCCAGGGGGTGCCTCCAGGCATCCCCATGACTGAAACTTGAAAGGGTTACACTGATGAGCAGGAGCACCGAAAATAGTACAGTTAATCAAATAATGTGGTTTGTGAATTTCATACTAGGCATAAGAGGTGTTTTTGAGTTCCGATATGGTACAGAATAGTTTTACAGTATTGCAGTCGCGATATATGCTAATGAAAACTAAGTGTTCTGTGAAATGAGGTCAGGCAGTGTGCTGCGCTTTTGTACTTGGATAAAACAAAAGCCGTCCCAACATCAACAATGGCTGTCACAGTTTCCAACTGATCCCCGTCATTACCTGTGTGCATAGGCATGGTCGCTGGGCTTTGCACAGTGCTTTGTAATCTTTATGACAAAACCTCAGCCTTTCCCATTAATATGGTCATTATCTTAGACGCCCTATATCAATAAAACTCTATCAGTGCTCCCATTAGACACCATAAGTCTCAGCCACCAGCCAATTACTGCGCTGCTAAAAAGTAGGGCATGGTTATAGGGGACGAGTAGCTCACTCCTCATCACAAACAACATAGTGCAACATCTAGGGGCCTAGACTAGCTAGGTGTAAACCTAAAGACAAGGGAGTAAGAACTCAGAACACAGATGTACTAGGTACTATTATGAGTCTAGGTGGGTTTTCTTTTATACATATAGCAGGGGGTTCACATGACAGGCTTGGCATCTGTGAGCTCTGTGCTCTCATTGGCTGTTGGTACAACCAGACCAGATCATCCCGGTTGAGCACCAGTTGGTCTGTTGCACATGACAGAGGACGCTCATGACACTGAACGACTCAAGGTGTCATTGGCAGGGCATCCTGCCCTCATGTGGATGGACTAGGAACTAGAGCTGAGCAATAATAGGGGTATTATATGCCATTTAATGCATGGAACCCATACTGTAAACATCGGGGGAGGAGACTAACCAAAATGGCAGCTGTTCCAATTCAGTCAATTTGTTCACTAATTTATAGGGGTAATTTCGATGATAACTTATTCTCATAGAAACCAATATTAGTTGGCAACGATAGGAATTTATTACCCACCAAATACATAGTCTCCATAGGAAATGCATAGAGCACCTGGAATCACCTACCCGGAGATTCTGGCATGTCAGAATCTCTCGCAGGAGATTCCGGAAAAATAGTCCCATCCATGATAAAGTCAAATCATCATTTACTTCAAAACAAGTTTCATGGATATTAATTCAAAGACATTATTTACATTTAGTCCTAATAATCTCATTTACCATCAGATCTCACTGTCAGAAAACCTGTTGCATGCTAAAAACAAGGGAAAATAGCGAACTATATAATTGGCGTAAGTATAAACCAAATTACAACCATGCTTGACAGTGCTGTAGCCTTATCAATGTAAAGTCATCCTATATGTCGATATATGGTTCATACTTGATATTAATCTAGTAGGTGGGTAATAAATACAATACCAACTGGTTTTGTATACGAATGACCATAATCTCCTCGTAGTTGACGACGTAATATCCTCGCTGTCGCTCGGATATTACTAGGCGTCAACAACTCGGAGATTACGGCCACTCGTAAACAAAACCTGTCATTATTGTGAATGTATAGACCAGAACTTTACTATAGCATGTGTTATATAATACATGATCCAGAGCATGAATATATAAGATAGTACTTTTTACACACCACATACCATAAAATGCACTATCTATTTTCTTTTTTAAATCAAAGGCCGTGCTCTACAAAATTGTTATTCTTTTTACCTAAACCCTATTCTTGGGTCTTACCTACAAAGAAAAAAGAACTTTATATGGTGTAAATGACAAAAATGAACTTCCATGAAAAGGTAGAAACCTGCCATCTCTGTAACTATAAGATCATAGTTGGAAGCAATTAAACTATATTCCATGCGCGCGGGGTAAGAGTATTGCTGAGATTTGCAAGGTATTCTAGTAAATAAATCCCCAGAGCCAATGGGCATATTTGCTGCTGCTGTTGTTACTATAAAATCTCACACTGACGTGTTGGTCTTCATTCATACGAGTAAATCGTGTATTTTGTATAGCTAGTAGATGTATTGTCAACATCACCGATATCATTGATCACGGCCACCACTCAGTTTTGATTCTCACCAGGGTGTGTCCTGTTACTCTATAAGGCTCCACGTCATCAACTATAGCATAAGATTCCTATATATGTGTTTAAAATCACATTATATTCCTTAATTGGAATATAAACAAGGAAAATATATGTTTCACTGCAGAAAACTAACAACTTTATTCATACATGCGCCATCGCGGCAGCGCACATATCGGCTGAATATAGACTTGATTTCATATGTATACATCCATATTTCACATCAGCGTATACATGAGGCGTATACAAGACTGTTTCCTTTTGTATACAGACGCGTCTTGGCTGTATTTCACACCAGGCATATATGAGAGAAAATATTCTCTGCGCGATATATATATGCTGAGCGTATATGTGTACCAATAGAAAACTAGGAGCAAATGTTATTTCCATTTATAATGGAAGAGCGCGGTATACCAAAATTTCATCAAATAAAAGTAAGAGAATAGCATAGGTAATTATTGATCAGTGAGCTATTTCTATTTGAAAGCATCAAGAATACTTCAATAAACCCAGAGAATGGATTTAATAATTTGTTTCAAGTATCATCAACAGAAATATGTAGTATGGTATAGAAATCTATGTGTGTGAACAGATGGCAACTGATTACTTAATTAAAATAGGTGAATCCTAAATCTGCTGAACATCATTAAATTTCTTATTAAGTATATTCTGTAAACTTTTTACTTTATCAGTACATTGGCATATTTCTCTTGAGGTGTTTGTCATTTGTTGGCTAACGTTTTTGATTTTGACTTGTGCCTGTTCTAGCATACCACAGATCCCATTCAAATTGTCATGGTTGTGACTGAATTTTTCATTGCGGGTCAACTGTCCTACTTCTCTGGCTAATAGGTCAGCTATGCCACTCAGTTCGCTCTCTGATAGCCCTTAGTGCTTGATGCACTCATGTTTGTTTGGCTTGAGATTACTTCATTTGGAGTACTAATCATGCCCATAATTGTCTCTACTCTGTGATTCATAGAATGCTGTTTTTCATCTTGAGTATTATATGCCATGTTGATATGTGATTTCTGTTGATTTGCTACACCACACAGCACACACGTTCACATGGTCACTCAGCCATGAAAGTTCTATTAAAAGGAACAAGGTCAGTAGTGGGGCAGGGATATGGTCTGCCTTGGATACTGGACACCTGCCCATTGTACCAGACCTTTATAATTGGTGAATGGATAGTGAAGTGTTAGATTCTTTGCAGTAAGCTGAAAGCCTGTGTGAGCACTCTAAACTCTAGATGACGTATATCAGCGCGATTTCCTGCGCTCAATAAAAAAGGAAGTCACCCTCCCCCAGCCCCCGCGGCTGCTGCGAATTATCAGTGTGTTGTTTTAGCACTTTAGCGCTCAGTGAAGCCCCCTCCTGCCCCCAGCACCAACAGTGAAACCCCCGCTGCTCCTCCCACCCCCCACCCCCCGCTGCTGCGCCACGCTGCTTTCTTCAGAGCCTCCTGTTAGCGCCTGCCACCTGCTGCCAGCGTTCGCCGCCCGTACCTATGTGTTGGTAGAGGTGTTAGTCTCTTTCACGACCGCTTCAGGGCACAGGGCAGCCTAGGAAGTAGACCTTCAGCCGTGTCTGGTGAAAGTCGGCCGCACTACAGGCTAGAGGTGTAGGTGATCTTAGTCAGAAACCCTCCCCCAAATGCCCCAGCTGGTGTTCTTATGTGTTTGTGTTCCCGCCAGTTTGTAGGTGGGGGTTAGGCGGGGGCCGGTCAGCAAGATTTAAAAAACAACATAATGCAGGGTTTATTATGTGTAATTTATCAATTTATACTCAATCGGGTTTTATAAAGGTTTTATAAAATAAATTGGCAATATAAGATTGCATTTTTCATATAATACAGACTTGGATGGTTAATGGAAAATGAAATATGCTACCAATGGTGTCCCCCAAGTGGCAGGGATCGGAACTATTCGATAGTGGTGTAAATACAACAGAATTAGGCGTATATATGACGTATATAGGACCGCACCATGGACACGTATATATGCGCCAATAGATAAGGCGTATACACACGGGGAATAGGATGACCTTGTATATGCAAAAGCATACCTATATATGCCAGGCGTATACATATATAGAGTGGCTAGTTCGCCCAGTGTTTTATAAGGCTTTTACAATTGACGTTGTTGCTTTACAGGAGAGATTATTTAAATAGGTAAAGCTTTGATACTACTTCACTGTAGCAGTCCAATAATTTGCAACGCTTTCTCTAGTTGATAGTTTGTCTAATTATTGAAATATCATTTACTTTTTCATTTTATAGACATGAATAGTGCATACTCGGTTCTCTTACTAGAATCTCGTAATACATTATACTACTATTGAAAGTAATACAAGAAATAAATAGATTCATAAAAAATAGCTTTTTGGGATAATTCCGGTCATCTAAGTGATTTTTCTTTACCCTTTTTAGAAGCAAAAGCAAATAATGTTACGTTCGTAACATGGACTGTCTTTGAAATAGAAACGAGGACATCAGTTTCCCGTGAAAATTGTCACTTGCGTTGAAAATGATGACGCCAAACTTATGTCTGTGGGGTGACACTAGATCGAGGGCTTTTTCAAACCAATACTAGCGATTGTCATTTGCATTTCATACATAATTCAGAAGGAGGGTTTCGTGTTCTGTTCAGGTTGGGGTAAAAACTGTCGTAATCTGTGCGTATTCACAACGAGACATCCGCTCGCCTGAAAACGGCCACGTTTGCATGCGTTTACATGTATATGTAAATATTCTTAGAGTCGGCCATCGTAGCACGTTATTATAGCAATCAGGATTGATGTGTGTCGGGTATAATTAGTTGAAAAACTAGTTACAATACATTTCGCGCATTTCATTTTGCCGTTTAGGATTTATGTGCATAGCATTTCTTTCACCTAGGCGAATTATCAACCGCATATTAGTACACAATATAGCAGGTACATTTAAAAGTGACACTCGCTATTTGCTATTTATTGCCCTTTGCAAGTAGCAAAATCAGTTGTAATCATATATGATTCTAGCGTGTTGTCACCTGTCAACAAGTTCGAATTGAGCCAAGCTCTGAATGGAAGAACTCTTAAGAAGTGATGGGAACTGGAGACGACAAAGGGATAGGCTACTGATGGATCAGGTTACAAAAAATGTTTGAAGAACATAATAGAGATGGCACTGCCGACTGCTTTCCGTGTAAACACAATCCTTTATCTTCAATTTCTGAATATTCTGGATTATCATATGTATTGTATATTGGCAGAACCCAATGAAATAAGGATTAATAATAATATTGCGTCGCAGTTGATCATAAAATTCATAATTTAGCTTGTCCTATTAATAGACACATTTTCTCCGTACACTGATTGATGAGTATCACGTATCAGATTTTAAGAACAGCAGGTTTCTAGTGTCAGAGAGTGGAAGCAGACGCGTCTGGGTTCAGTGTGTGATGTGATTTTATTAACCTACATCTCGCCAAAAAGTCTGTTTCCGATACAGGCACTTACACGATTTCCTTGTGCCACTCACAAGGCCCCTCACGATCAACACAATCAGAGCTCGTTTACAGAGAGAGCTGGCCGCTTCTGACATCAACAAGTAGTAAGCAGGAGACGCGAGTCGCAACGAGGAAATACGCTGGACGCACGGGCGAGATTCCACTCAATCATGGGCAGAGTTGGCCAGGATGGGAGCATCAAACAGGGCTCAGTCAGGATAGCAATAAATTGCAAATAGCTAGTGTCGGGGCCACGTAATTCAGCGTGCAATTTAGTAAATAGAACAAGCTGATTGGTTTAACGTAGGGGTGGTGTAGGGCTTGGTGTACGGACGGAACTATGAAGGAACTGCATCGAGACCCATAGCCACTGAAAAGAAGCCAACAGTTTACGAGGTAAAGCCGAGGCGTTGAGTATGCGTTCCCAATGTTAAGTCTATGGGGAAAGAATACCAGGGATAAGATAGACAATGGTATACGAGTGTCATGTTAGAGTCTGAACATATGAAGGTGGGATAGCGAAGTGTGAGGGTATTAGAGTTGTAATGGTGTTTAAAGCTGATACGCAGCAATTACTCCGTGAGAATATCATAAGAAAAATATAAGGCCCGGCTGTGTGTAGAGAGGTCAGTGTACCTGCCACGCATCACTGCTGATCGTCCCAACGCCGCACAGGGATGAGGGACGGGGGATATACCCAACTCGCTGGGATGGTCAATGGTCATTAGTGTGTGGGGAGGTCGTGCTCTGCACACCACAGGTGGGCCATAGATAAAATACACTATGACATTTATTCATAATGATTGCAGTTGTTATATTATTATATACCTGTGGTAGTTTATCCTACACATGCCCGCTCCTACCCATGTCGTATCTATATCCGTACAACACCTAGGTCACGTACGGGGTATATATGTGGCATACGGGGCATGTACGGGGGCAAAATCCAAAAACTCACCCAGAAGCAAAGGTAGAAATTTGATATTTTAAGGTATATAATAAGACAAAAACGGATATATTGTGTCTGTACGTGATAAATACTTGGTAAAACTGATGATAAAACGAACCTCTGCCCTCAGAGACAATGGGACGGAGTAACGTGTGTAGTTCGTTACCTGCCCGAGGTGGAGCCACTGAGGGTTAATTAGTTCCATTGGATTCCGCCTAACTCGCTAGGAGTATTTATATATACATACAGAGGTTGTATCTAGTACATATATATATATATATATATATATATATATATATATATATATATATATATATATATATATATATATATATACACAGACAGAAAAAGATACACAGATAGACTCAGTCACACACTGACATGTACACTCTCAGATACATACAGACACATACGCTGACGGTCTGCCCCCTTTCTCTCACATGGCATCGTAAATTCATTAGAATACATGCATAATGCAGTAAGACTATCCTGTGTAAATACAGATACATAGATACTGGTACTATAGAGGAAACCCATGAAATTTTAGGGTCTGAGCTCGTATCCCATCGAGTTTGAATCACGTAGTAATTCACAAGGCGAAGCCGCGTGAATTGCTATGTGATTCAAATGAGATGGGATCGAGCTCTGACCCTAAACTTGAATGGGTTTCTGAATTTATCTCGCCCTTAATATTGACTAATGAGCTAACATTTGTGACATTATCCCCCATTGGATATATTTCCTAAATATCTAATGGGTGTTAGATACAAGTTTCCAATGTTAAGTCTATGGAGAAAAAATATCTGGGGTGAGATAATTGTACATACATAGATATAGCGCATATTAGTTTTCATGTTTTCTTGTTGTGGTCAGTGTACTGCTGTTAATGCTTGTCAGAGCCGGTAATCACGCCTGTGTAGACCTACACTCTCCTACCTGCCATGCCTGAGTGGATCACCAGCCAGAGGCTCTGGCCATATGCTTGTGCTCAGGGCACTGCAGATGCCCGGACTTTGGGACAAGCACTTTGAAGCACACTATTGATAAGGCCACTCATCACCAAGTCATAAAAATTATGACGAGGACGTTTTTTTTGGTTTTTTTGGTTTTTTTTGCTGGATCAAAGATAGCTTTTGAAATGTCAGAAAATGGGCTTCAGAATACTTATTTAGGTCCTATCTTGTGCTCTACCTCTAAACTCCTAATATCTCACTCATACCACGGTTGAATATATCTGGAAAACTCAAGAAATTGAGAAATGCTTCTACTGAATTAAAAATGAAAAAAAAGATTTGGGGAATACTGATTACAGAAGTTTTTCTCCACTCTGCCCGAAATATCCCGTTGAGTTAAGATTGCCGGGCCCGACGACTTACGGCAGATTACGGCAGTTTCCTGTCGACATAAGTCGACTTGCGCCGAATTACGGCAGTTCCCGACGACATCTGTTGGGGTCTCACAGAGATGCCTATATATAGATATGTATATATATATATATATATATATATATATATATATATATATATATATATATATATATATATATATGATATAAAATACCTGTGTTCCTTCCCATAATTCAATACTTTAAAACAAAAGTGAATAGGTTTTATTTTTTTTTAAATATAAAAAATAAGAAAGCATTCATCAACCTTTCTTGTTCACAACCGTTTACAGTTGTTCACCTTCTCTGGTGGTTATCATGTATCTAATTCAATGTATTCTCTCTCTGTGACTGTCGGAAGTTCAATGAATATCCTGACGACCTATGACCCCATAGGCCTAATGCTATCTGTAATCCAAGTCAACTTGCGATTCACAATCCCGACGACTTAAGACGGATTAAGTCCAATTAAGACCAGTTACAGCAGTCACCATGGTCGAACGCCACGGGGGATTGCTGGGACTTTTGCCGATTTTTTGACAATCAGAAATTCTGTCCTGGCAGTCCCGGCAGTCAAGTCCAGTCATGTTGAGTGCATCCCTCACATCAGGAGCTTCAATTTTATACTAAATATATATACCTTTCATAAAGGTTCATCTTTAAAAAAGGCGATGAGAAACAAGTTTTTTTTGAGTGGCCTAAATGTACCTGTAAGCCCTGTTCTGTGCGTGCCTAACTGCCGTGTAGGCGGGGCTTGAAGGATTAATTAACAGAGCTTAATTGGTTTATATAAGCTTTAAGGGGGTGTGAAGGTGTAATGACTAACGCAGACCCGCGGTATGGATATGAGATGTTTATTGAATATCCTATAGGAAGAAAACGCCGAGGCAATTTCCGGGGCAATTGAGGAGGAGAATATTGTCAAAGCCCTTGCCGAGAGGAAAGAGGCAAAGAAAAGGGAAAAGTAGTGTCCGTGGGGTGGGTGAGAGGTTCCGAGCTGGTTGGTGAGCAGGAGGAGAGTGAGACAGATGAGTGTGGGATGACTGGTGAGGCGGATGTGGCCTAGGCCTAGGTGAGGAGACGACTGGCCGGGTCAGCGAATGCGTAGGCGGAGGGCGGTGCCGGGAACGCCCAGGTGTACTGGGCCCAGGCGGCCGCCGGGCATACCGGGGAGCTGGGGAGAGCCAGCATCACTAGAGGGAGAGGAGGCTCCAATGAGGAGCGGTTCTTGGTGGAGTGTAGGAGGACGACAAGGCCTGAGGAGGAGGGTACGACGTCCTCCCGCCGAAGGGTAGCCTGGAAGGAGCCTGGAAAGAGTCAGATGAAGAGCGTGAGGAGTGGAGCTATGTCCGGGACCGGGATCACTGGGGGGCCCACCTGTTCTAGTTGGGGAGTCAGGCCACCACGCGCGGCAGCGGCCACGAGGTCCGCCGGCTTGTGCTTCGTGACCTCTATTGAGAAACATGATAACCAAGCCATTCCATTGAAGTGGTGGGTGCCTGGCACTTCTCGGAGGCGAGGGCGATCCCGAGGTCCCGGGCGAGGGTCTCCAGCGCAAGATGTTGAGGCCGGAGGGGATCGGGACCCGGGCGCCCGTGCGATTTGGGAGGCAGGTAGATCTTGTCTGGGCGTAGGCGTATGTGTAGTCCTCGTACCGCGCCCATTGGTCCGCGGCGAGGTGTGGCCAGTAGGCGGTGAGGACGGGGGCAAGGTCCGCCGGGGTCCGGGGAACGAGTCCCGCAGCCGGTGGGGGTGAGGGTGTGTGGTTGTCTGGCTGCGTTGCCAGGCCGCTGGCGTCGGTGGGGGTTGCAGCGGTTCCCGGGGCGGCTGCCAAGGGGAGGGTTGGAAAGTGTGGGGCCTCTGCTGGGAGAGCGGTGGCCGGTGGCATGACGTTAGAGATCTGAGTTAGAGCTGCAGGTGGTCCTTGGCCACGCTGCAAGGCCGCCCCCAAGGCGTGGGTGGCATTGATGGTGCATGGTTGCTTGTAATGTGGGCTTGGGGGGCGGGCGGCGATGACCCGGGGAGGCCGAGAGGGACTCGGACTCCTTGTGCCTAGGATGTTTGTGCCCCCCCGACCTGGTGTGAAGGCCAGATTTACCTGGCCTATTTCTGGAATGCTGCCCTGGCCTTTATGCGGCAGTCTTTCTCTGGGTGGTGATGGACGAGACCCATGGATCGGCAATGGGAGCAGTAGTGCCTGACATGCTTGCCGGCCAGGGTGTGGCCGTCGGCCTTTGAGCAACCCACTGCCGAGTTGTACGCCAGGCAGGCCGTGTCGGGCGTGTCGGGCGTGTCGGGCGTCGGGCGTGAGGACCGGGGATTGCCGCCGGCGTGGCCGGAGTAGAGCCGGGCCATGACCGCCCAGGCCATACCCATGCGTATATAGGATCTGTATACTGGTTAAGTCTAACCACGAGAGACTGTTGTCTGCTAGCTGGGCAAAGACCTCTTCCGGAAAAAAACCTGACTCCGGGCCAGGTGAAGTCTTTAGCATCAGCCGCGAGGTCAGCCATGTGGTTAAAGATGTATGGTTGGTTAACGTCTAGGGTTTCTGGGTCGTTGATCAATTTGAAAAGGCCGTGCATGTGCTCCGGGAACAAGAGAGAACCGAGGGTGGTCCGGTCTCGTTTTGGGGCTCGGGACACATATTGGTGGGGGAAGAAATGTTGCTTATCCGTTGGGCCGTTGAACGGCTGTTGGGCGTCGAGAAGGGCCTGCACTTGTGTCGCCACGTGGTCTCCAGGGGCCGCGGTGTGGGTCGTCCCGTGGCAGTCGTCCCTTGAGCGGTCCTGGCGTAAGCGAGACCGGCTGTGTGGCTGTAGGGAAGACTTGGCTGTACGTGGCGTGATGAATGTGGTGAGGTGCAGCACCCGTAGGTGCAGGGTTAAGGTGGCCGTTAGCCTGAGTAAGGTTGACTGGTACCTGTGATGGGTCTCGTTGGCTCGTCCCCGCGTTGTGCTCGACTGAAGCCGTGAGCTGGTCGACGGCGGCCTCTGGACGGTGAGGCGGTCTTGCGGCTCGGTGCCGGCCGGCTGCGTGGAAGTGCGCGTCGCCCTCGTTGTTTTTTTCTTTTTTGCGGGGCCTTTGGCTTTGTTGTACCTTTGGCCGAGCGAGTGGAAACCTTTCTCATGGTGGAGTGTTGAGTGTTAGGGCGGTCTACCACGTGGTGTTAGTCGAGACCATTGGCCAAGCGTGAAACTTCCAAGCTGGTCGGTGAGCAGGAGGAGAGTGAGACTGATGAGGCGGGCTGACTGGTGAGGTGGATGTGGCCTGGGGTCACTGGTCTCCCCCGGGGGCCCGGGGGCATGGCCTCGTGAGCATCCCTGGCGACGGAGGACGGGTCTGCCACGCATTACCCCCAACCCGTCGGTTATGGTACAATGTGAGGGTGTGCTTTAGCTTGTGATTTAAGAGCGTGGTGGTGTGGAAGGTGCTAGAGCAGGCAAGTGTAGGTAGTAGAGAATCAAAGAAGCACCTATGCTAAAGAACATTTGAACTGAGATGCACATGGGAAACTCTCATGTTGTGACGTGGCACTGCGTGTACTGTAAAGCAGTGGCACACAGTGGTTGACCTGTTTTAATTAATATTCATTTTTTAACACTCATGAATTGTACATGGCAACATTTCATATCACAAATAGCTTCAGAAAGAAATCTGTTTCCCAGATAAAATCGACACATAATATAGTATAAAACACTGTCAATATACCCATACTTTCATGAATAACCATATCTTGTATCAACAAATAGATATAGTAAACAGCTTTTTTCCATATTTTGCTAAAGATTCACATAACCAGTCAATAAGCCAAACCACTACTGCGACATAAATGCTAGAACAGTGAAACACTGCCGTGTGTCATTCGTGAATGGCAAGCATGTCTTCAAATGTGTTTATCCTACCCCTAATAAAAAACTCCATAGGCTTAACATTAGTGGACTGTATTTGGTCTACGGTGCAGGAAAATGAAATTTATCGCTCTAGTGGGATACAGATATCAAATGACGTCATTTGAAAAGCGACCAATGATTATCACTGACTATCGGTGAGTTTTATATTATTTATTGATTTGCTGAAGTAATTTAGAGGGGGTAGGATAAATTGTAAACCAAACTCGAGTTAGTCTTGTTGTTTATTGCACACCGGCAATGTCTGCTCCTCACTGCACTCGGCTTCGCCTTGAGCAGTAATACACGACATTGCCGTCGTGCGGTAAACAACAACACAACTAACTCTCGTTTGGTTTCTCCTAAGTATTAATTTTACTGATTATGGAACTTAGACCCTTTTCTTTGGAGAATATTGACATTTGATATGATCTCTGTTGTTTTGTGAAACCTTAAGTATCAGAATCTAAGATACATTTAATCACTTTTTAAAAGTATGACATTTTTCCCGCATAGTTTAGCGTAATTTTTGCCACCGCGATCTTTAGTTTGTACAGGTCCATCACTGTGTGGCGCCTCCGTCCAGGGCGATAACGGGAAGTTCGATAGAGAAGCGCTTCTTGGTCACACAGTTCTTCGCCTATGGCTGTAACGGTTTTGGTGGCCATGGCAACACAGATCACTGCAGCTCATCTCCCACCTCTAAAGTCTTGGTTAGATGGGGTAGAATTGCTTCTGTGTAATGGGCGCTTGAATTCTAAGGCTGTCAACTTTCTTTTTACAAGTGTTTGATGGAGTAGAGAACTGAATCCCACTGAAATATAGCCGGAGCTACTGCCGTGCTATCTTCATAGGACGGCCATTGAAGAGGCTCATAAATCACCAACACCATATATGTCCAACGTAATTCCCAAATATTCTAAATATTGTCTTCGATTATATTCACAAACATTTCACATAGGACCCTGTGGAAAGCTAGGGTGGCAGTGGAAAAGACCCGGGGAGCGTTATGGCCATTGTGAACCCTCACAATCGCATCTCTCAGATCTCCATCCCGCATGTTTAGGCTGCTTGGGAATTTATCATTTGGAACGTTTGGTGTTAAAAAGCTGAGTGCTCCTAGAGCGTCAAGAGCATTCAGCCCAGTCGGCCTCACGGCTCCTAGTCGCACAGTTTGGTTATATCTAATTTCTGAAGGCCATTAGATAATGCAGGTTGTGACATCACAGCTAAGAGGCCCTGTCGATTCTACTTAATATGATTGGCTAAACCAGATGGAAAAAGCAGGTCATACATAAGACAACTTAATGTAGAGGCATAAGCCTCAAGGCATAATACTGCAATGGACTCAGCTGCAGCTTAAACATTTACATTGATTAATGCAAATGAAATATCTAATATTCCATGCCTTTCTCAGTTTTTACTCTACTGGCACTTTCCAGGCGATGTACCTTTAGAATAGACTCAGAAATTGAGTCCCCGTCTGTAATCTTCTCTTAAAAGGTCAAGTTTTAGAATCCTAGAAAATCATCTTTCCTAATTTCATGAAATGATTACTTAGATCGCTTTCTAGGACCATTTGAATGTTTTAAGTGAAGCTGACCTTTTCGTACGAATTTTATTTCAAGATGTTCCCTGCATAGCGTATTAAAGCTACACAATTAGAATATGATAACCTTGAGTTACTAACTATGCTAAGTCATAAGAGAGTGTCTTATTAGTTATATCTATTTAATCAAGCACATTGAATCCATTAATCGATAACCAATCTTTCTTCCTTTTGGTATCCAATTAGTGGTCCTTTTAAGAATACGTAAATAAATGAGTCAGAAGGTCACTCAGTCAACTATCGATTCAGCTTCTTCATTAATCTATCAATCGAAACTCAGTAACTAATTCAGTTAGAGGGAGCCGGAACATATTTCAGTGGGTTTCCTAATGAACGAATCGTTAGTGAAGGACTTCATCAGTTGTTAAATAATAAAGCATTTAGAACTGTGCAATGACTTGAAACTCTTCCAGGTGTAAGGCCAGACATTTCGAGGCACCAGGTAGCTCTGGCAGGATTTGAGACCAACGTTCTTTATCAACCAGTTCACACTAATGCTGACAGTTTCCTACTGTCCCGCTCTTCACTAATGGAAGTATGAAGCGGCTTCTCTTTCGCTGGTGGCGTGCTGACAGGTAGTACTTTTTCCTGTAAGACGCAGAGGGATCGTGAGGTCTTATCAGTGATTTAACACCGGCTGCGTCTGCCCGGTATCTGGCCGGCGTCCGCCTCGCGTCTCAGCACCTCCTCTCACGCACCTCCTTATCTGTGGCCCAGAGTGACGTCACGACCGGTGCCAAAGTCACGTTTTGATACGTGCCGTCCTGCTGATTTCTTACAAAAAGAGTCAAACTTCCTGCGTGTCACCAACTTCGATGGGTATTGGAGGGCGAGAGGGGAGGTAATCTCTGACGGAGAGGTTCCAGTAAAACGGGATTAGAGAGTTTGTGTTTTACCTGTATATATATATATATTATATATATATACACTGCACGAAACTGACCGCTTTACATATGTATGCGAAACGCGTCTAACAGTAGGATTTTGCGTCTAGAAGTGAGACCTGTTATCCGTCTCGTAGACGCCTTATCGGGTGGTGGGGTGTCGGGGGGGGGGTGTATACAAATGTAAACAAGGCACAATACAGCCGATACGTGCGTTATCGCAATGGCGTATATATATGTAAAATAGTGATTTTCGTGCAGTGATATATATGCCTTCTGATACACAAGACTGTTCTGATACACATATGCCTTCTGATACCCAAGACTGTTCTGATACACAAGACTGTTGCCGTCTGATGCAAGTGATCTCTATATTTCTATATAAAATATATATATGTATTTTTAAAAAAACAACTCTGTTTTGACAATCGCAATAGAAATGAGGCAGGATCGACCATATGCAATCGTTTGATCGCGCATATCGTTCAAGTAGCCATCAATTTCATCAAATAAAAGTAAGAGAATATCATAGGAAATTATTTATCAGTAAGCCATTTCTATTTGAAAATATCAAGAATGTTTCAATAAACCCAGAGAATGGATTTGATAATTTGTTTCAAGTATCATCAACAGTAATATGTAGTATGGTATAAAAATCTACATGTGTGAACAGATGGCAACTGATTACTTATTAAAATAGGTGTATCCTAAATCTGCTGAACATCATTAAATTTCTTTTTAAGTATATCATGTAAACTTTTTACTTTATCAATACATTGGCATATTTCTTTTGAAGTGTTTGTCATTTGTTGCCTAACATTTTTGATTTTGACTTGTGCCTGGTCTAGCATACCACAGATCCCATTCAAATTGTCATGGTTGTGACTGAATTTTCCATTGCGGGTCAACTGCCCTACTTCTCTGGCTAATAGGTCAGCTATGCCACTCAGTTTGCTCTCTGATAGCCCTTTACACTTGATGCACAGCTGACCATGACCAATCACTCAAATCCGAAATTCTTCATTGACCTACTGTTGCTTGATATGTTTGGATCCTAGACACAGACAGTTAGAGAACTGGCTTGTTGACTGGGTGCAAGTGGCTTACAGAAAACGATCCAACAACGATTTAACACAACTGTATGGACTATGATTTGAATGTGCAATATAAGTTTCTTATTGTACTTCTATCTTTTACAGGTGCCTGAAAAAACTTAACTTATGTTGAGAGGCACTGTTAATGAAATTTTCTAAATCCATAGACTAAATGTTATCCAAAAACCTTTTAATTGTTATTCATTTATAATTGCATGCTCATTCTATTTGCTTCTAGTATCATGGTCCATTGAGATAATATCTTCAGATTGACTATTGTTCTATTTTTAGGAACCAAGTCAGTAGTGGGGCAGGTTTATGGTCAGACTGGGATACTGGACACCTGCCCATTTTACCAGGCCTTTATAATTGGTGAATGGATAGTGAAGTGCTAGATTCTTTGCAGTAAGCTGAAAGCCTGTGTGAGCACTCTAAACTCTAGATGACGTATATGAGCGTGATTTCCCGGATCGACCATATGCAATCGTTTGATCGCGCATATCTTTCAAGTAGCCACAGTCCTTTTTTTTCATTTTTTTTTATTTATTAGCATAACAGTTCTGCTTTTAGCAGGTCTTCCACTGAGATGTAGCATGAACAATCAGGATATCACATCGAGTTATTAGATTAGACACATGATATGAAATTATAGGATGAAATGTGGATAACACATATAATACAACATTGCGCAGTTCTCACACAGCCCGCCTTATAGCTACCTCCAGTCATACTCTGAGTGTTTCGATTTCACAATTCGCTTAAACTCTTTAACAGAAGCAACATGTTGCAAGTCTTTTGATAGCTCGTTCCATAGTCTATGCCCACGGTACATCGGTGATCGCTGGAAGAGGGCCGTCTTAGCTAGGGGCACTTTAACCCTTTAAGGACGCATGATGCCTGGAGGCATCACCCCACTAAAGACGCATGATGCCTGGAGGCATCACCCCACTAAAGATGCATGATGCCTTGAGGCATCATTGTCCCAATATTAACAAAAATGTGTTAACAAAGAAATAATAGAGCAATATTCATGAAATCTTCAGAAAATGTAGATATAACATCATATTTAGTATTTCTGTTAAAAAGAAATAAAATATTTATGATTATGTATCATATTGCATGATTGCAAACTTGGATATCAGTTTTAACTTTAATGTGGCCGTCCTCTAGTCAAACAGACTGCCACCAGCACCCGTCCTTATGGGAGTAGCTAGGGCCCGTCTTTAAAGACAGCCGTCTTTAAAGGGTTAAAGCATATCTTGCTTGCACTACGGGTGAACCTACGAACTTCATCCAGGAGTTCATTGTTCTTGGAGAGCTTGAACATTAGCGTTAATAGCTGAATGTGTCGTCGCATTGACAAGAGGTCGACTCGGAGATAGTCATGCAGATCAGTTGTGCGCTGGTGATACATACGTTTGTTCTGGACGACTTTAAGCGCTCGATTCTGGATCCGTTGCAGTTGGTTTATTTCCTGCTGGTTAGCTCCGTCCAGTAGATATCCACAGTATTCGAGGATGGGCCTTATTATCACTGTGTACACCTTCAAAGCAACTTCTTTCGTGATGCAATGTCTGATTTTACATAGTTTGAAGGTCCTCATACTGCTACTTTTCACCATGTCTCGTATCTGCAACTTGAAGCTAAGTTGACGGTCGATTCTAACTCCGAGGTACTTATAGTTACTTAGGTAAAAATGATTTGCGTCGATTCGGTCGTCTCCGCGTTCCCGGTGGGGTGTGGGTGGCTTTAAGGATCGGGCAAAAAATTTATAGTTACTTACCTCGGTCAGGTTGGTACCCAAACAATCTAAGTCAAGTGTCGGCAAGTGAGGGTATCGTCTGTTTGAGGCAATCCAACAAGTCTGAGTCTTTTTTGCATTTAGGGTCATACCATTGTAACAACACCAGTCCAGAATTTGATTGAGTGACTCCTGCAGTTTCGACCTGGCCTCAGTACCGTTCAGGCTAGATGCATAAACAACTAAGTCGTCTGCATATTGAAGGGTTCAAGCCTGCCCAATGTTCGTGTACATATCGTTAACATAGATTATAAAAAACAACGGCCCAAGGACCGAGCCTTGTGGCACACCATATTCAACCTCCCTTTCATCCGAAACCACATCGTTTACAACAGTGACCTGCTTGCGATTACTGAGGTAACTCTCAGCCCAACGGTATAGATTCATTGGCAACGGGATTAGGGCTTTTAATTTCAGCAGAAGCATTTTTCGCGGCACGGCATCAAATGCCTTGCGCAAATCTATATAACACATCGCTGTTACCTTTCCACTGTTGCGCTGTTCGTACAAATCCTTCGTCAAACTGAAAACAGCATCAGTGGTTCCCAAGCCAGATCTAAAGCCAAATTGTGTACATGACAACAACGACCTCGATTCCAATTTTTCGTAAACATACTCATGATAAATTTTTTCTAAAATTTTTGAAGGCGCAGGCAAAAGACATATCGGTCTCAGGTTGTTAATATTACGAGAGTCACCCCCTTTTGGGATTGGCACAATGGTACCCTTTTTCCATTCCAACGGCATTATACCCTCATTCAGGCAGCACTCAAAGAGATATGTGAACTCATTCAGCAGGATCAGCATGCTATCTTTCATTGCTCGACCAGATATATTTTTCACACCAGAACTCTTAGAACTACTGATTTCCTTTATTAGTTTACCTACAGACAACTTGTCGAGAGTTATTCTTTCAGCATCAAGTATGTTATCGGCTGTGTCGAGCTTACTTAATTGGTCTGCAAACAAGTCACCATTAATACTCGTGAAAAGCTCTTGCCCTATACGTGAAAAGTAATCATTGATGTAGTCAGCAGTCTGGTCGTAACTAACCGCTTCACCAGACGATTCATCTAGTAAGCTACAGTTGGTTCGCTTTTTGTTTCCATTTAATAAGCCATCGATTTGCCGCCAAAATTCTTGCGGTTTATTACTAGTTGCATCTATTTGTTCCCTAATGAAACTACTTTTGGCGTCTCGTAATTTAAACCGCATAGTATTGTTTAGGTACTTAGCCTTAGCTAGGTGGGATCGGTCCTTAGTGCGCGAGTAGGCATTTATCTCCAGCCGCCTGTTATGTAAATCACTTTGGATATCATCTGTTACCCAGGGATCTCGTGGTTTATTAAATCGCATTTTGACTAGGGGACAACAATTGTTCAAATAACTGTTTATTTGTAATGATAAAAAATTCCATAAGAAATCAGGATCATTAGACGCCCAATACTCAGACCATTCACCGTCAGACAGATGGTCCTCAAGGCTTTCATAGGAGTAGTTCTTATAACTTCGTCCCTGGAAGCTTGATTTGACCTTGGGCAACTTTTGCTTCTTGCGTACTGCGTAGGTAGCAAAATGATCACTGATCTTGTTATGATCGATACCTGAGCTAAGTACGTACTTGGAGTTGGTAAACATTAAATCAATTAAACTGCCCCCTGAGTTGTTCGGATGGGTGATGTCACCAATTAACTGCATTAGAAAATGTTCATTAGTGAAGCCAAGGAGTGACTTGACATCAGGATTGTTTCGTTCTAGTAGGTCTCCGAGGAGACAGATTTCTGAACCGAGTACTTGGTTTGATTCTAGTACCGCTTTAACCTCTTGTATTAAAACCTCCATATTGGATTTCGGGGGACGGTATACCGTAATAATTGCCATTTTCTTATGATAAGGTTTACTAACAGTGACTGTTAACAACTCCAGCTCAGTAAGGGTTTTGGATAGTTCAACAATCTTGCTACAGTATGGGGCTAGGTCATCACTGACTAGACAGGCTACTCCTCCTCCAATTTTATTCTCTCGGTCTTGCCTAAATATAGTGTGATTGGACATGCTAACCATTCCATCAGTGTATTCGGGTTTAAGCCAAGTTTCGGTAAGCGCCAGGATGTTATAGTTGCTAAAGCAAAGCCGTACTTGATCCAGATTAGCTGGATAACTTCGTATATTGTTATGACATATTTTTAACCCTTTATCAGAATTCATTGTCATACGAATGTGATAGTTAGACGTCATATCGTCGCCTATTTCCTTTGGTTATTTATAGCTCACTTTAAGGCGCTATTCAGCACCTCTGCCTAGGCCCATAACTACAAGGAGATTGCGACAGAATTTTGCGGTAGATAGCGAAGCTGTTGATGCCTATAAATCAGGTTCTGAAAACGTCCACGTCATGGGGTACTTCTTGCGCAGCACATGGTGAGCTAGACAATTACTACTTGTAGGCTTATAATCCTCTGTGTCGTCTGAGCGCATTATAAGTGGACACAACAGCAAATACAGCTCTGAATGCTTGATATCTTGATGTGATCAAACGTCTTTCTCTGTGAGTACCTGAAGGCATCAAAGTGTCTCTTCCTGGTAGAATCTCATGCATTGGAACATCTTTCTCCCTGACTGTGTTGGTTTATCATGGACAGTTGATCTCTACGCATTGTGGTGTCTTTCTCTATGAGTGCCTTTGACCATGGGGGGTTCTTTCTCTGAGAGTGGGTGGTCGCATCACGGCGTGGTCCTGTGTGTGTGTATGCGTGCATCATGATAGTTTCCATGTGCCTGCCTGTAGGTTACACGGCATCTTGAAATCCCTGTGTATACACGGAGGAATTATCCTGCTTTTCCCTGTGAATGCCGACGGTCATCCTAATATTGTTCTATTGTAGTAGCTGGATGCCTCTTTCTCTGTGGTTGCATATGGTATCGTGGAATATGTATCTATTAGTTAGACAGTGTAGTGTAGACAGCCTGGCTTATTAATCTTTACATATCTAGCAGAATGGTTTAATTCTCTGTGTGTCTGCATGGATCATTGGGTCTTTTACCCTGATATCGCTGTAGCCCGATCTCTCACACCATGTCACGCGCCTTCCACTTCTAATAGGAACGTAATGGTTATAAATCACGAGATAACCGCCCATATTCTCAGAAAAAAATGATAGAAAATAAGCAAAGGATGATTGAGCTAAATCACGCTCATTAAAAGCGCACGTGCAAAGGATTTGAAGTAGAGATTTGGAGTGGGGGATAGAAATTTCCGGTGAAGGATAGCTGCGTACATTAATTGCTGGCTTAATGTCAGAAGTCTTTAAGATCAGCTGAGTGGCCAGAGAGGCACATCACTAGAGTCACCCATAGAGTCTTAAAGGTCCTTTTATAAGGTCATAGGAGTATTACGATACCATGTCAATATCGATTTTCTCAATATATACATTTCTTCCCAAAGAACCTTTGAGGGGTTCTGAAATACAGAAACAAAGAATCTATTGGATAGGGGTAAACAGGATAAGAACGTGAGTGGTTTGTTGTGGAACTTGTGTGGGGGAAGAAGTGTTCCAGTTTCAGCTGGATGGAGACAGATCTGCTAAATGCATGAATTGCCATTATAAATGTCACAGTGTGACTATGACTACCGGTACAAACTCCAGAAGGACATCCTCAACAGCTAGAAAACATGGAATCTTAAAGTACATTTCTTGTTCAAAACAAATAAAGGACATTAAATTGCACCCAAGGTACCAAAGTGGGTGCTGACGACGTTTGCAAAATCACAGTTTACTGAATACTGCTCATTGTTCTCCTGAGGAAGGTCCGTTGGAGGACTGAAACGTCGACAGTATGCAATTTACATGAACATAAGACGTGAGAGGGTCTAAGTAAACAGAATTTACTTGATATCACAGTTGTACTTTCCAAAATTCACGGACCATTACCACTAGTAATGTAGGTCTGATGCCTAACCTACTTCCCTGGATCCACCATTCTTTCAAGAGTGGAGGGTATTTGTGTCTCACGATGTGGAAGCAGACTCTATTATTCAATGACATGAACCAATAATGACTAACACAAAGCGCGGGTATGGACATAAAATTTATTGAGTACGAGTAAGAGTACGAGATAAGTTTTAGTGGTCCAATATAAGATACGAGTCAGAGATAAGAGATAGTTGACGAGCTATTGATAAGCCCTACGGAGTAGGAGACGATGAAAAGATGAGATTTAAAAGTTTTTGTAGGGTGGGTGGGTGGTTCCTTCTCGTTGGCGGCCCAGGGTTGAAGTGAACGTAGGCGGGTTGGAGTGGCGTGGTCACGTGACCGGGACCACGTGACCGGAACCACGTGAGAGTCCCTAACGACGAGGTATGAGTCCGTAAAGACCGGACTCTGATACGCATTAACGCCAACTCTTCAGTTAGCCCCAATGCGTCATAATTACAATATTTCTTTATTGTGTCATCTGTAAACTTAGCTTTCCATTCTTGATTACGTGTTTATATATTCACGACAAAAATATATTCCTGTATTTTATTCAGGTAACCCATAGGGGGGGCGCAACCGTCCCCGTCTACATACCAATTCTAGTACCTACAAGACGCATATAAACTGTATTTTGTACATTGACGAGTTTGTATAAAGATGTGTGCCACTGCTGGATGGTGTATTAAGCTTACAAAGGTTGTTTTTTTATTAATTTCATGGGTATTTATGGACATGGATATGTATTATTTGTAGCAAATAGTTATTCAGTTGTTGATACAGAGACATCCACGTACATACACGTTTGCAATTGACATTCATTTGATAGAACAACACCATAATGTGATATCTTATATAGATAAAACATATATATGGTCATGTAATATATAGTTTTTCACCTTGAACATAGACCTCACAAGGTAACCAAATTCACAATAGAACCAGGTAGAATAAGGATGTGCGCGCACACCGACAAAAATGAAAAAATACATATATGTCTGTTAATGCGAAGAGCCGCTTTAGTACCAAATGTGAGACATTCGAGCCGCTTTAGCTTCAAATGTGAGACATTCTAGCCAACACGGAAGGCCAACTACGAGTTAAATCTTCACTCATGTACTTAGATATCAACGGATTGTAAACAAAAAGTAATCAAATAAAGCTGCTTTTGAAAAAAAACAAAAAAAACACGGAAGGGCATTGTATAATCGTCTTCTTTCAATGCAGACTTAAACTATGTTGTACAAGGACATTTTTGCTGACATAACAATGTTCTCCCTGAAGTGCAGTTTACATGCCTTTCCTTTTCATTACTTACAGATCAGACGGTGACGTCATCAGCATAATACGGTTTCGCGGCACGTTGCTAGGAGACAGCGAGGCGCCACCAGATACAGAGACGTTGGTCAACTCCTCTTTTGAAAACCCGGGGTTCTCTGTACAGGATGATGTAAGTATGTCGCGTGTGACAGACAGCAGTGAATAAATTACTCTACTCCCTGTTCCATTTGAATACACATTAGCAGTTCACTGCCAGTTTCATGGTGGGCGTCATATCGCAATGTATTAATGCTTCAAACTGAGATTTATATAAGACCAATGAGAGGAGAGGAATAAAATAAGGACAAGAATGACAAAAATGTTAGTGTTTTGGAATACAAGTGTATAAGGAGAGTGACACACAGAAATGCACTGTACAGAATGTTCACACAGAAATGACCCTACTGATGAAATAATCCTAACTTCATGCTCCTCTCAGTTATATGTGGACACATCCCCACACTACACTTCTTAAATATGTGGTATGTCAGGGTAACTTCCCAACAAAGGTTTTGATGGAGGGTGGCCGTAGATTTAACCCAACTAGAGCTAATGTAGTGTACAATGCACGAAACTAATCAGTTTATTTCTATATACGCCATCGCGGAAGTGTATGTATTGGCTGTAAATCGACTTTTTTCATATATATGAGGTGTATACAAGACTGTTTCCTTTTAATTATGGACGCATCTTGGCTGTATTTCACACCAGGAGTATACGAGAGGAAATATCCTGTGCATGACATATATACGCCGGGCGTATATATGTGTACCAATAAAAAATAAAAAAGGAAGTCCTCCTCCCCAGTCCCAGCTGCTGCCGCGAATTACCAGTGTGTTGTTTTAGCACTTTAGTCTCAGTGGTGCTTATGAGGGAGCTAGGTAAGGCCTAGTCTTGTCTACACACTCAATGCGCTGACTCCCTCACTCTTTGTTCGGGTCGGAGTCGGAGTCGGAGTCGGGATCAGAGCCGCCGGCACCTTGTCGGCTAATTCCGGTTACCCCCGGCTACCCCATACCTGCCGCTAATTATCAGACCAAAAATCACAAGTGGTGATCATTTGGGCTGGAAGGGGGGTCCCAGAAAAACATTGGAGTATGACTGAAACCTTTTATGTGTACATACTACAGGGGGTGGGCCATATATGAGATAAATGGTTAAATATCCATAGTAAATGTACAGTACAGCACCAAAGTTGGGTAGTTGATATATCATGTAGAAACGACGGATCCCTTTTCATAGATGTATAGAATAGAATGTACTCATGTATTACACATAATTTCCCATGGAATCTATGTGTTATAGAAAAAGTTAATACCCTAGACTAGAGTGGGAATGACATAATATATTAGTATATCAGAGGTTTTTTGTTTTTTGTTGTTGTGACAACATGTTGTTATGTTGGAAATTGTCTGCAGTGTTACCATTACTTTTTTTCACATCTTATATCTCTGTTTAAACATGACTTAAGTTACTTCTTTCTACCTAAATGGTCAGATAAGATCCATACCTACAGTATGGTTTATAGAAGTTGGGGTCAGACGTCATAATCTGCATGCTATTAGGTCTGGAAAAGGGATCAGTTGTTTCTACACATATACTAGGAAGGCTTATTTCAGGCCAGTGGGAGTTAATTGTTGATGTATATCCATATATATATTTTCTGGGTTGGACAAGTTTAAGTGTATTTGTATGGCATCAATACAGTATATTGTTCTTCTCAGTGATTGTGAGTGAAATATGAAATATTCACTATATAATTAATTTTATTGTACATTTATTTATTCCTACCATATACTGTGCTGCTTTCTACAGATTCAATAGGTTGGGGCATGTCTACTGCAGCTGCTCAATTGAAATCGGGGTCTTGGTACATATATATATGGCTGGGGAGGTGTAAAGGTCAGGGATCAGTCGTTTCTACACGGATCAGTTCTTTCTATGCAATATCTGAATATACATTCATACCGATTTCTTTAGTATTTCAAGGCTACTGGGAGTAAATAATTGATACATACGTGTATATATGTACCCTGAGTTATATCAATTTAAGTGCCTATTGCATGGTAGTAATAAGACATGTTCAATTATATTGTTCTGATCAGTGATTGTGAGCAACAAATGTACTATATTGTTGAATCCATCTTATATCTATTTATTCCTGGGGTATACTGTCGAGCTTTCTCTACATTCAATAGGCTTGGACATCACCACTGCATGCAGCTGACTTATAATCTAGGTGTTAGGGTGCAAGTAGATTGGAGAGGTGTTAAAGTCAGGGATCAGTCGTTCCTACAAGGATCAGTCGTTTCTACTTTTGGATATAAGTCCACATTCCTCAAAACTGAACTGGAGTAGAATAATGGTACTACCCTGCTATCTTCCTATGATATCATGGTACATTAACAGCATATAGACGATAGTTAAATATAATATGTATCTGAGCTATGCATGTCAACAAGGGATCAGTCGTTTCTACAAAAAAACTTCCCCTGGCTACATTTGGTGTCTCACAGGGCACAATAATAACCATAGATTGATTTTTTTAATAAATGACAATGGTGTAGGTGAAGTATCCCCATGCCATAAATAGTAACTCAGGATATTATATTTATCTAGGTGCAGCATGCCTCTACAAAAGGATCAGTTGTTTCTCCAGAAAAACTTCCCCACTGAAAACAAGTTCACAGGAGACTTATGATTGAAGCTATATATATGCCAAAATGGTCCATTTTGGCATATTGTGGACCCCCTGATATGAAGAATTATTGAATATCTGCATTAGTTTTTTAATGCATGGGGTTGGCAAAATGATATCAATGCATTTCTGTTAAAAAAGGGGTATATTCTTGTGGTTTTCGGCCCCAGCCTTCTTATTATGACCCAGACATAGGTAAAACTGGGGTTCCCCTTGAAGCCAAAGATGAGGCTGATGAGATGAAAAAATCATAGATTTTTTTTTTTTTTTTTTTTTTTATATTCTTGTTTATTCTGGAGTTTTCTACTAGGACTTGTAGCAGTCCTGTTTTCAGTAGGCTCCAGGGCCAGTTGTGTTAGATTTGGTGCTTACATTTATATCAAAAAAAGGTAGACAATGGTACAGGTAAGTAAACAGTACATACATTTTTCTTTCTTAGATATAAGTTATAATGTAGATGCAACTCTAGACAATGAGAAATTATTATGATATTTACAATGAATTTATAGTGAAATTTAAATTGGATATGGGTCATGTTGGTAAAAGTAGTTGAGGTGGGAAAACAGCATAGTGTACTCAGTATCAGTAGAGTAGTCGGAGGGCAATAAGGTTTTCTTTCGTGTGTTTCTTAAAGAGTTCGTACCTTTGTATGTCTTTTGTGCTTGGGTCTAAGTTGTTCCATTCCCGTGAGGTATTATACCATACACTGCGCCTAAATAACTCCAGCTTTAGGTTATGGGTTTTGAGAATGGTTCCATCTCCTAATCTGGTTTTTCTTTCCCTGTCGTCAATATAAAGAGGCTCTCTGCTGCGTTTGTATGCTAGATTGAGGGTATGTGCCTGTCTTCTCTCACTAAGTAGGTTTAGGTTACACTCCTTGTGTATTCTTTCGGTGCTTGTTCTCATTGGTAGCTTTAGGCATATTTTTAGTGCCCGGTTTTGGATGGTTTGGATTTTGTCCAAGAGGTATTTTGGACAAGTAGATCTCCATATTCAAGTATGGGGAGTACTTTTGATTTATAGATCATTATTGTTTGTTTATTTGTTAAGTACTTCCTTATCTGTGATAACATGTACGTTTTAGCTTGGGCTCTGTTTATTACACTGTTTAAATGTGTCTCAAAAGTTAGGTTCTTATCTAAGATAACTCCTAGGTATTTGAAATTTGATACAAGTTCTATGTCCACGTTGTTCATTTTAATTGGTTGTATATATCCAGATTTTTTAATTTTTGATTTGTTCCAAAGACCATTGTTTTAGTTTTGTTTATGTTTATTGTTAGTTTGTTATTAACACACCATTTTTCCAGTTTTATTATGTCTGTTTGAAGTTTTTTGTGTGCTGTTTCTATGGTAGAATGGTTTGTGTATATTACAGCATCATCTGCATAAAGTTTAATTTTTGTATTTTGGGCGATTTGGGTTATGTCATTTATATATATTAAAAAAAGTAAGGGGCCTAATGTCGAGCCTTGTGGGACTTCGTGTGTTATGTTGCATGTTGGAGATTTCTTTTTATTTGCTTGTGTGTATTGCTGCCTATTTGTTAGATAATCTTTTAGCCATTTGGTTGTTGTGGGGTGTAATCCATATGATTCGATTTTGTCTATAAGAATTTTGTGATCTATGGTATCAAAGGCCTTTGCATAATCGACGAATGTTGCTATTGTTATCGTTTTATTATCCATGTTATAAAGGATGTCGTCCGTAAATTCAGAGATGGTAGTTATGGTGGATTTATTTGGTAAAAACCCCCCTTGATGTTCTGTGAGTAGGCTATTTTCGGTTAGATGGTTTAATATATGCTTATGGATCAGTTTTTCCATTATTTTCCCAGGTAGGGGTAATTCGGATATGGGTCTAAGATCAGATACTAGTGTGCTGTTTTTTTTCTTTGGTATGGGGGTTATCTTGCCAATTTTCTATTCAGTCGGATATACGCCAATATTAATACTTAATTGGAATATGTGTGTTAGTTGTTTTGTTAATACCAGAAAGCTGTCTTTTAATACTCTGCTTGATAGATGTTCAATGGCTGAGGATTTATGTGTGTTAATTTTCCTAACTAGCGTTATTACTTCTTCTTCAGCTATTTCAATTTTTTGTGCTACCTCTGGTCCTTTTTCAATAGTGTTTTTCCACTTTTCATTGAATTTTTCGGCCAGTTTAGGTCCCACTTGTGTGAAGAAGGTATTGATGTGTTCTGCAGTGTCTGCTAATGGGATTCTTTCGTTTGTTTCAGCATCATTAAGTATTATCTCATTTGTTTTTTCTTTTGAGGGAGTAAGGTTTTTCATTTTCTCCAAAATTTCTTGGGGTCATCCTCTACGTTATCTAGTATATAGTTCCTTTTTGCATAAATGATCGATTGTTTGCAGTCATTTCTTGCTTGGCAATAGTATCGTTTGTTATTTTCATTTCTGTTGTTCTGATAGGTTTTCCATGCCTTGTCCTTATCCATTACCTTTTCTATGATTTCATGGTTTATCCATTGATTATCTTGGCATTTGTATTGTAGACTCTTTAAGGGACACATTTTATCTATGATGCTTTGTATTTCGTTTTTTTCGTGTGCCCAACCACCCCAGTGCCACGGGATACCCTGACCAGATAGACAGTTTCATCGAGAAAGAGAGAGGGTTCAGCAACCTCCGTACGAGGCTCCCCCTTTTGAACCCTGGTGCCACTTGTCGCCGTTAATGACACGCGAGAAAAGGGGCACGGAGGACCGTCGCGTGATCACAGACATGACGTACCCAAAGGAGGACAGCGTCAACGGGTTTGTGGTCAAGAATTCCGTGTATGGAGAGGAGAGAGAGCATGGCCTCCCGACCGTCGACAGTTTCGTCGGCCGCCTGATGGCCTCGGGGCCCGGGAGTTATATGTGCTCGATCGACATCGCGAGGACGTATAAAAACTTTCGGTGCGACCCCCTGGACTGGCCCCTCCTGTGTTTCGCGTGGAGGGACGGGTACTTCTGTGACACGGCGATGCCGTTTGGTGCCCGTGCCTCCTCCTACCACATGCAGTGCGTAGCGGAGGCCATCGTCGTGATACTCGGCCAGAAGGGGGTCGAGGCCTGCATGTACTTGGACGACCTCATAATTCTCTCGCCCACCAGAGAGAAGTCCGAGGCCGACTTTCGGACGGCCCGAGACCTGCTGACAGAGCTCGGACTCCCCGAGGCCCGTGGGAAAGCCCAGTCCCCGAGTCAGGTCGTGACCTGGCTCGGGATCGTCATCAATGCGGCCGAGATGTCTCTTACCGTCCCCGAGGGCAAGCTTCACGAGGTCCGAGAGCACGTCAGGGCGGTGTCTCAGAAGCGATCACTGACGAAACGCCAGCTTCAATCCGTCCTCGGGCGGGTACTACATGTATCAAAGTGTATCCGGCCGGCACGCCCTTTCGTCAGTAAACTCCTCGAGGCCCTCCGAGGTATGACGGGATACTACCTGAACATTAACTCTGAGATGAGGCAGGACCTCGGGTGGTTCCTGCGCTTCGCCGAGGGATGGAACGGCCACGCCCTGATCCCGCGAGGACTACCGACTAAATGTCTCTCGGGCATCGGAGGTACGGACGGCACATACTCATACTCCGGACAGGTCTGCCCGGTGAAAGACCCGGTCTGCTGCATCGCTGAGCTGGAGGCCCTCAACACAGTCTTCGCTATGTGCACCTTCATCACAGACCGGGACAGGGGGTCTCGCGTGGAAGTCTACTGCGACAACATGGGAACCGTCCAGGCACTCACCTCTGGGCGTGCTAGGAACCCCGTACTGGCCGAGTGTGCCCGCCAGGCCTGGATGGTTCAGGCCAAAATGCAGGTAGACTTCATTTACACGCACGTCCCTGGAAAACTCAATACCGTTGCGGATGCACTCAGTCGGGCGCATCTGACCTCGAGGGACTTCGATACGGCTTCGATGTTCAGAAATTTCCATTCCCTCCTCGAGGTCGTCCATGCACCCACGTCTGCTTTAACCCTGTTTTGCGTCTCGCCTGCAGATCTGGAGCTGCTCTTACTCCAGACGAGGGCATCTGCGCGGCAATGCGAGGCGCGTGCCCCCGGAACGGTCGCGAACCAGCGGAGCGCCGTCGCGACATACCTCGCATTCTGCCGGCGGATGGGTGCCGACGCCCAGAAACCCACTACCAGCTTTATCACGGCATACCTCGAGTACGTCTCGGACCACGCCCCCTCCCCTGCGACGGTCGCGAATCACCTATACCACGTGCGGTCGCACCTGCGACTGACGGGAGGGGACGTCGCGCCGACAGAGGACTATCGTGTGAAGCGCGCCCTGGAGGCGATGAGGCGCAACAAGACATACGTGCCAAACGTCAAACCTCCGGTCCCTATGGAGGTCCTCAGGGCGGCCCTCGCGGCCCTCACACCTTCGCCGACCCATCTCGTGCTACGGGCCGCCATACTACTCATATACTACGCGGCACTGCGGCAGAGCGAGGTCGGCCAACCGTCGGCCGCCAAGTTCGACCCTGCACGACACCTGTCGCGCCGCGACGTGGTGGTCACGCCGACGGAAGTAACGGTGCGGATCAAGGCAGCCAAGAACCTGCAACTGGTGGGGTAGGAGAAGACTGTGGTGATCCATGCATCCCCTGAGGTTGCAACGTGCCCGGTACGCGCCATCTCCTCTATGATCGCGGCCGTTCCCACGACCAGCCCCGAGGCCCCGTTCCTTACCCTCGCGGCTGGGGAGGTAGTCACCACAAGACTTCTCACCCGAGAATGGAAGTCCCTACTGAAGGCCGCCGCTCAGCCTTCCACGTACATGCTCCACAGCCTACGTAAGGCCGCTGCCACTCAGGCATACCAAGCGGGTCTGCCAGAGCTATCTATTCAGCGGTACGGTGGTTGGAAGTCAAACGCCCACCGGACTTACATCAAGGCCAACGATGCTAAGGCCATCAATCGGGCCTTGATCCAGTCACTTCACAAAGACTAAAAACATTTTCCCACCCCCCCTCTCCTTTTTTGCCTTTTTGGCTTTTTATTACTTATACAATAACATATATTGTATCCAATAACCTATATTGTATCTCATACAATTATCATGTTTATTGTATTTCATATTTTACTTATCATAATTGACTTATATTCTACCTGTCAATTATCATATACTTACCTTCATATTATCTTATCATTAATATGCTCGTCCAGTAAGGTCGACATAAAATTTACTCTTATCTCATAAAATTAAATAAAATTTTATTCTCCCAAGCCACTGCTTGTCTACTTTCATCCGGGGGTAGGGTAATGGTATACTCATGAGTATGGCTCAGGGGTAGTCATTGCCACCTCCGGTGTCCCCCTCTACCGCGCCTCCCGGGCGCCCCTCCTGCCCCCTCGCGGCTTTCTCACCTACCACGCGGTCACGTGGTACAGCCCGGTCCGTACCCCGGCCTCACTTCTGCTTCAACCTCCCTGCAGTACGCACGTACTACAATACTTTTTCGTCCCACCCACCCACAACCTTCTCTCCTCTCCTCCTACTCACGTAGGGCTTTTTATTACTTATACAATAACATATATTGTATCCAATAACCTATATTGTATCTCATACAATTATCATGTTTATTGTATTTCATATTTTACTTATCATAATTGACTTATATTCTACCTGTCAATTATCATATTCTTACCTTCATATTATCTTATCATTAATATGCTCATCCAGTAAGGTCGACATAAAATTTACTTACTCTTATCTCATAAAATTAAATTAAATTTTATTCTCCCAAGCCACTGCTTGTCTACTTTCATCCGGGGGTAGGGTAATGATAAACTATAACATTGCATTTGTTGTACAATGTGTTTAAGTTTTATCTTGGATCGTATGCACAGTCTGCACTAGTATGCACCAAAATGAAACCAAAGAACACAGCGATTATTGTGCAAGAGTGAGTAGGAACCGCAAGTAATGGAAATTTTATACTGTCAGTTAATGGATTGTAAACAAATATAACAGGGAAATCAAGTTGCATAACCATGCCTTTGCTTTTGAATGTGTTGCAAATACTGACAGTCGATCTCTGAGCTATATGCACTGTAATACACATAGCAATGGTGTTTTAGAGTAAAATCTATTTGAAAAACGGTAAAAAAGACCAACATAATGCAGGGTTTATCATATGCAATTAATCAATTTATACTCAATCAGGTTTTATAAAGGTTTTATAAAAATAAATTGGTAATATAAGATTGTATTATTCATATAATACAGACTTGGATGGTTAATGGTAAATGAAATATGCTACCAGTAGTGTCCCCTAGTGGCAAAGATCAGAACTAGTGGATAGTGGTGTAAATACAACAGAATAAGGTGTATATATGAATCAGGCGTATATATGAATCAGGCGCCTACAGATAAGGCGTATACACACGGGGAATAGGACGACCTTGTATACACAAAAGCATGCCTATATACGCCGGGCCTATACGTAAATAAAGTGGTTAGTTTCGTGCAGTGGTAACTTTCGCAACCACTGTACCTCAAATGCAGTACACAAAGATTAATGCCTAGAGCTGGTTTGGCCGAAACCACACTCCAAGTCAACTTGGCTCCAGCCCAGCTACTATGGCAGAACAGGGAACAGAATACTCTTGCACAGTCACAAGAACATTGTGTTAATTGTAGTTTTATGCAGTGTCCAATGAATCCTTTTTATGGGACTCCAATTAGCCATCCCTATTTCATTTTAGGATTTTGTTTCTGAACATTTCTTTGGTTATCTGTCGGCAATGGTTAATTATATCACATGCCCCTCCTTGCATTTCCACCCGGTGCTCCACCCGCATCGGGTCGCACGGATAAGACAGAGTCAGTTACTCTCCCAGATATTTGTTTAATTGCCAAGGCACTGCGCTCCTCAAAACACACCTAGATGCGGGTGCTTTAGAGCGTGCTCACACGTGCTATATGCGTTGCTAAAAGGTAACAGTGGTCATATATATATACACTTTCAGCGTGCTGAGAAAATCTACCCCTTCACCTTCTGCGTGGCATTCACTGTCATACTGGGAATGGAGCAGGGTGCCAGTGTCTCAGTGCCTTAGAGGCATGCTGAACTGAACATGACCAATCACTCATTATTACATACCTATAGGCGAACGTCAGTCATATACGACCCTCTCACGGGGGTGTAGTATATCGCGACTATGGCCCACTATGGTGCGCTTCGTCTCACTGTAAGATTCTAACGTGTATGTAACTAACTCGCCGCACCACGCTAGGCGTGCGTATTCGACGTCATCGTGACCAAAAACAACATGTCGAACGACGTCGAATCGCGACTTTAAACTCACGGAACACGCCCCCCGCAACAACTACAAGTGTGTATTGACCAAATATCGAGGTAGCCAACGTATGGCGTTCACCTGACACCGTTTAAATTGCTCAAATATGCGAAATCGATCGATAATAACAACACAATCCACAACGGGGGACGCACAGACAGGCTTACGCTGGTTCCTGGCGTCTCCGCCTCCATACATGCCTAACGCTCTCCAATCATATTTTCTGCTAAGTGCGCCCTTACCAAATAGCGGCTAAACATCCGCTGGGCAAGTGGAGACATGCGCAACGAGCACATCCTGTGAGTTGGCTTCCGGTTCGTAGCAGACAGTGTCAACATGGAGTGGTTGTGACTTAAGAACTCAATAAATGGCGTCTTTCTGATCGAATTAAGGTATGTAATAATAAGAAAACATCCATACTGTGGCCAGAACTATGTCTTAGTTCTCGGTCACCTGTGTCAGACATTCGCCCCTCCGCCTGTGGCGTTGGGCCGAATGTCCGACATAGGTGACCTCGAACTAAGACATAGTTCGGCCACAGTCTGGACGTTTTCTCCTAATACTAAAATACCTGATTGACCCACTGCTGCTTAATATATTGGGACCCTAGACTCAGGCAGTTGAAGAAATGGGAAGGTGACTGGGTGCAAGAGGGTTACAGAAAAGGATCCATGGACTGAATGTAAACCCGAACCTCTAATTTGTTATTCATTTAGAATTGCACGCTCATTCATCAATGATGAACATATCATTTGCTCCTAGTATTCAAGCTATGGCAGCAAAATACTATTCCTCTGGCGCTACTCTATATATGTCTAGCCTGTACTTCATCTGTAGTCCAGAAGTAAAATTCTGAAAAGGTCTATTGGCCAAATGAAAGGTGGATTGATAACTTTATATTCCTGATAATGGTATGCATAGGCGCTATACATCACCCTAATACCGAGTGGGATTCATATACTACTATAGTCTCACCGACATGACCGGCAATCGGCACGAACCACGGCTCTTGCTTGGCCCTGCAGATTAACTTCTGGCGGCTGACGCAGGCTTAAGGGGAAGAATGCCTAGTGCTAGACAACGTGAGTATAACAGGTAAAATAAAACTTGCATAAAGAATCATGAAACTGCATGCAAATGTATTGCTGTCGCACGTCCCTGATGAATGAAAACAGAGATCCTATTCAATCCAGAATACGATAGAGTTGTCTATCAGGTCAATGGAGAGTTGGAAACCAACAGCTTAGTGTTTACAATTTGGGATTCAGGAAATATAATTCGCAAGCTGTTTCTAACATGGTAAGAAGACCTCTGCTATATATTTGATTGACTTGATGGAGCAATTACGGTTGTATAGTGAATGCTTCGATGGAAAGTATATAAATTTGTCTTGACTCTCTTGGGTGAAGATCAGATGCGATGGCATCTCCGATGTCAATCGTGGTGCCGCCAAGCGAATGCGTTCTTCTTTGATGTTATCCCGCCCATTTAAGAATAGTCTGGATCCTTAAATTTCTTACCGTTTCGCCAATGCTCACTGCCACTCCCCCCCCCCCCCCCCCCCCTCCACTCCCTCAACTCCCTTGCAGTGCACGTGGTTAGTGCGGAAGAGCGCAGAGCATAAAAGCTCCGCCGTCACTATAGCGCACAGATTGATTGCTAGTTCTGTCATCATCAACCAGGAAATTGTAAGATAGCGCCACTTTAGTCGGGGACCTTTATAATCTTTAGATAATCGTGAGAGGAGGCTAGAACCCCTCTATGGCAAGCCAAAGAATCTTATTCTAAATAAAACCACTTGATAGCTAGACTCGTGTGGTGTTTTGTTTGGCGTCGGGGTCGCCGTTTGTTTGACACAATAGCTATGTGCCCTATAACCCCATAACACTGCCATATTCAATGAATTCCTCAACAATAACTGGCGAATAGCAGGGAACTCGGTATGCCGACCCCTGAATTTATTACATAACAATTAACAATAGTCATAATTAGAAAAAAAAATATCAGGAAATAGTACAGGCGAGACATGTATGGAGTTGGTAGTGAAGTAATAGTGTGTCCCTCTGGTGATACACTGGGGAAGCGATCGAGCTGGGTGGAAGCGATACGGCTGCCACCTGGTGAGTCACTTCGAATATAACCCCTTGAAGGGCATTTTCAGAGTCTCATATTCAATGAATACCTCAACAATAACTGGCGAATAGCAGGGAACTCGGTATGCCGACCCCCAAGTCACAAGTTCAATAAATGTCCTCAAAGGCTCGAGAGATACTGCTCTCTTTTGCCAGTTTGTTCTCCTGAGTGTCTGATAGGTATAGTAATACGGACCACAATCTCCAATCGCCGATGCGTTTTATATCTTGAAGGGGCTCTCCAATGGATGCCAAGAAAGTGGCACCACCTCGACGTAAGCTGTGTGGTGAGTACTGGCCTACCAAGCCAATGGCTTGGCACAGTTGTTTGAGTTTTGCAGTAAATACCACATAACGATAAGGCTTTATATTTCCTGGCCTTGAAGCTGGGTCTGGAAATAAAGGATCCGTGTCGCACAGGGAAAATCGCTCGATTATCTTCTCTATCCATTGGATCGGACACAGAGGTGTGTCAGTTCATACAAGAGGTAGGATAAGGGATCGTTCCTTAAACTGTATAGTTTTTGACGAGTCTATGGAGATTCTCACTTTGAAGTCTGTAAAGTCCATAGATCTTTTTTCAAGCATGTGGGGAGAATGCGTCACATGCGATTTACGTAACAAGGCCCTGAAGCATAGGGTGGTAGAGGCCCAAAATACCAAGTCAGTCGATTTAGATAAGTTCAGCAAATGAAAAATCCTTAACAGATCCACAGGAAGGATCGTTTCGGCTGGATTAGCATGGTTTCCTAGTAACCTTTTGATAACAACTAAGGTCATCGTTATCTTAAAACTGGATTTGTCTATGTGAGGGACGTCAAAAAACCGATGCAGGGCCCATACTGAACTCAGGTAGTTTATGATAGATACATACTTGAGCGATTCAGCTAGGTAAGTCAAATACAAACAAACTGTCTCTGTAGATGCAGGAAGCGGAGTGAAACTGTATAGCTCGCAGAAGCTTAGAAATCGCTTCCACTGCGATTTCCTCATATTCCAGGTGTTATTGGACCATCCTTGTATCTGATACTCCTGACACTGGGTCCTGAGGTCGTCCAGCTCTCCTGAAAGGACAACACAATTGCCTGGGGTCAATAATGTTATCCAGAATCGTGTGATAATTGCTGTCCAATATTCTTGAAAGAGCATCTATGAAGATATTGTCAGCTGACGATACATAGTGGGACCTGATACGGATGTTATTAAGCGATACAATCCAGAATAGTTCACGTATCCAGCACATAGCTGACTGGCTACTGCTACGACCTGTATTAACCATATAGTTAACCTGAGTGTTATCAGAGAATAATTTTTTTTTTTTTTTTCAAGGAGGGCAGTAACGGTGTATATATATTTTTTTCAAAAAAAGATTCACCAAAAAATACCCTCTTAACCCAACCAACAAAACTCTCAGCAACAGCTCACCCCTACGGCATCAAAAGTAATGGCGCCGCCACTGTTCCCCAGTCACACACTGAGACACTCAGAAATTACTGACTGAAACACACACAATAAACCTTACGCACCTGAAGAGAATTCTGTATTGATTCGAAACCACAAGCCATAGCCCAGGTGGACAGAAAGACGTAAAAAACACACTTTCTACAGGCTCGAATTTCCGAATTTTCGAGCGGCCCACCACCCCCCAGTTAATGACAGGTCCCTCCATAGACCAAATGACCGCTCCGCGGGCCACCCGCGAGCACGCGCCGAGTCCCGCCGACCACGGTCGGGTCGCGAGGCACGCCGCAAAAAGCGTCATTAGCAACCAATGAGATTGAACGACGGCACGCGCCGTCGGCCAATCAGAATAGGGCACGCGGAACAAAGAACCCGGTCGACGCCGAGCTGGGAGACACTTGTGGTAGTGAGACCGTTTGGTTCGGTTCAACTCTTCGTCTACCCACACATGTTATCAGAGAATACATGGACGATTTTATTCCTGAATAAATGAACGCAGCGATTTAGCCATTTCAGAACTGGCCAAAGTTCCATGACATTAATATTTCTATCGTAGTCGTCGAAGATAGGCCCAGTCTCGGAGTGGGAACAGTCTGAAATCGCACCTGACCAAGTGCCGAAAAAATAGTCAGCATCGGTATGTGCACCGAATCCTTTTAGGGACGAGTCAGTGTATACTGTAACATTGTCAAAATCTGTATCGGGGATGACAGACTTGCCATTAAAAACCGAGTGGAGGTCTGCTCGTACATCATCAGTCAATTTCACTCTACGATTACCTTTTTGCGATTTAAGGTGGTCATATAACCGACGCATGAAGGTGTGTCCGCCAGCAACAACAATAGCACAATGGGCGAGGTACCAAACCATACTTTCAATTTTTTTGTACGATAACCAAGTCTTCAATAACGATTCCGATACAGATGTCCTTGCTTGGATCACTTTCTCCATGGGTAAGGACAATTCCATAGTCTGAAAGTCTATGTCGATTCCCAGAAATTTTGTTTTCTGTGCTGGCGTAGAAGTTTTCTTGTGGTTAACCACAAAACCACAGATTTCCAATAACGATATCAACATTGATTGATAAACAGAACAACTCTCAAGGGTATCGCTACATATGAAAAAATCATCGAGATAATTGATACACAAACTTATACCTCTGTGGATCAGAATTCGTACAATAAAGTCAGACAATGAGTTGAAAATGAACGGACTCGATTTTCCGCCGAAGCATAGGCGATTATCTACGAAGAGATGCTCATCTGTATCGTCAACAGACCACCTGAATCCTTGAAATCGCCTGTGTTGTGGAAGTATGTGTACCGTGCGATAGGCGGATTTTATATCGGGTACTGCTCCGAAACCGTTTTTTGTCATCACTTTAGTGGCATCGTCGATGCTATTGTATGAGAACTTTGGTGCCGATAAGTTCATATGTGTGTTGATGCTATGGCCTATAGGTCAGAGACAGTTAGTCATAGGCCTTAAACCACCGTCTCTTTTTTCAATAGCACCTAATGAGTGTATGCACTGAGGAATCTAAGTCACTTGTGATACTTTGCCAGAGTTCAATTCCTCTTTTAAAGTACTACTCATTTCTGTACTGTATGGTTCTTTCTTAATAGAACGGTAGTTACTACTATCATAACTATTCTTGAAACCATGGTCTACGATAGTGAAGCCTCTACAAACTCCAGTCAGACAATTCAATTCATCTTTAGAGAATACGTTCATCTCATACACTAGATGAGCCCATACACAGGGTTTCAATTGTATTGGTACCGCATTAATGTAGTATGAACAATTACAGTCATCTTTACAGGCTTCCGATACAGGAATGTGTGTATCACGGTCTACAACAATACAAAAACGGTATAAATCAATACAGTTTTTAGCACAACCTGGATCGTAGCAGTTATACTCTAGGTAAACTGTATCAGATTCAAACTGAAAATCGCTCCAGTCTGGATAGGTGATAGTATATACATTATAGTTGCCATTTTTACTCACAGTACAACATGAAGTTGTTTGGCCCCCTACCTGGGAATGATAATTATCATTGGTAATACCAATACAGACAGGTTCACTACTTGTGAAGGAAACTACATCATTTTCAACTATAGCATGATCAACAATAGTATTGTTATTTCCTGAACTACCTGTAACCTTTTGTTCAGAAGCATTATTTAAGACATCTTTGTTATTACACAGAAGAGTACAAAAATCGCTCACAGCTGTATTGGTTAGGTTTATACAACCAATCGAATCATCATTTACTGGCCCCTGTTTGGCTTCGAAAGACATACCATCAGGGATCAGTTCACTCTTGTGAATACGATCCTCTGCCTCATCCTATTTACTTGGTTTGACTTTTCTTAAGAGATCGCACTCGTTTCGGGGGTGCTCTCCCTCATAGACTACACATTTATGATTACCTGTCAAGTCTGATTTTCCCTTTGCCATTTTGGATCTGCAAGCATCGTCATAGCGATACAGTACTTGGTTTGTGTAAGTTCTGGTATCGGCTTTTTCAGCAAGATATTTGATGTGTCGCAACATGGCGCCGACATCCTCCCCTTCCTCGTACAACTCAACACAACAAGACAAGGAGGTATACATCAACAGTTCAAAACTGGGGGTTTCCCCCCTATCAGACTTTTCCATAAATCGCTGGAGACTTAACTTACGCAGTCGTTTCTTTTCCTGCCGACGTTTAGACTTTTTTAAAGACTTTTTTGAAGAATCCGATGATTTTGAAGGCTTAGTCGTCTTGGTCTTTTTCTTTGTGCATCGGTGGTGATGCCTGGTTGATCCTGAATATTCCGAATTTGATGAACTTGTTGAAGTTGTAGAAGTATCGGAAAATGAATCCTATACAGATGACGACGACTCCTCATCCGCAGTACTAAGCGCTGTAGCCTTTTTCTTGGACATCTTATCGATCGCAGATCTGATATTACCTGTAGAAATCGATCACTGCTCTTCACTGGGTCGATCAGCTGTTCTTTGTTGTTGGTCGTCACGCCTGGTCACGCCGCTTTGGTCCGCCGTCACGCCTCGGGATTTCGGTCGCGCACCACTGCCTTGTATCGTCATTCCACCCAACTTTTGGACTAAAACATTGAGAGAACTCTCAATACCGTGTAGACGCGTGCCAACTGCGATAAATTCCATTCGACATTGTTGGCGGACTTCGTTTGCGTCACAATCCCCGTCAAGGTCCTTCCAAAGGTCCGAGGTATTGTCCTTATCCAATGGTACCTGGTCTCCACCTTCAGCCATAATTGGCGATTTTCTCTCAGGAAATTCGATGGTTTGTGATCGTTTTTCCAGACCCGGACACTTTTACCAGTCGGCTTGAAGTGCGATAAACTACACTTATCGCAGAACCTTTGACGAAAGGCCATCCCCACCAGGATGGAAGCCGATAAAAATATCAGGAAATAGTACAGGCGAGACATGTATGGAGTTGGTAGTGAAGTAATAGTGTGTCCCTCTGGTGGTACACTGGGGAAGCGATCGAGCTGGGTGGAAGCGACACGGCTGCCACCTGGTGAGTCACATCGAATATAACCCCTTAAAGGACGTTTTAAGAGTCTCCTAACCATATATATGCTAATACTATTCACCCCATCATGGTGACTAACATGTGTAAAATTGATTACTGTGGAATAGCATGCAGTCAGTCGGTCATTCGTCGATTAAGACACTCCACTTCGTTATAGTTGTCTCGATTGATATTTCATTGCGGAATCTGTATTGGAACTCACGAATAATACACATGATATTTAGATCTCCAGCTAGAATATAATGCAAGCACGCACATTTTCAGATTCCAAATAATTTATTCACTGAGTGCTTGTGATATGATGTCCTTAAACAAATCAATGAAACGTGCTGCTTGAACTTTAAATCAAATGTAATTAAATCTCAAGATCTCCAGAGACTTTTCATGTTTATCCGCTGTAGAAATGTCAAGAATCTCTTTGAAACCGAAGGCCATGCTCGAGGGGCAATCCCGGATCTCTTTCAATCTCAGCGTGTACTGGTGTGGCATGTCGATGTGATTGTTCGGTTTAATTAGGATCAATTGAACAAAGATTCCTTCCCGCCCTCAACAACCCGCCCTTATTAGCTTGTCCTCTGGTCTCTGATGAACGTTGTACGACCACCACTGCTAGCCACCCTATTGCTCCTGTAGTCGCCTACCTGGGAGATTGCTTTCCCCGCTTCCTCTCCGTGTGGAGATTCACATGCCATCCAGTTTGAGCGAAGTGTATTGAGCGAGGTTTGAGTCAGATGCAGTCTCCTTGTTTTGTGAAACCTTTTTTCTCTCACACTGATGGGTTTTCGTCCATCCTAACATGTTTTGGTCGGATTGACTTCTGTTGCCAATTATAGGTGATTCTTTAGAACTTTTCTTTACAAAGTGAGATGTTTTTGAAATTGGTTTTTGTATTCAATGAATTTCCACACGGTTGTGGTCCCTTGGTGCAGTCGCAGGTAGCACTGTTTAAATGCATTGATTTTGAATTCAATATTTTATTTATCATACTTCGACAAATCTTTTTGCTAAACATTAAAAACGATTTCGCGGGTCTGTTTCAGCTTCTATTGCGATAAAAAGGTGACTCCAGAAATCATCACTTTTAGCGTGGGCCATACGCCCATATACTCTGTCTTAAGGTTAGAGTGGTCACTTACGACCATAAGCTTGCTGCAAAATAACTAACTTCACTATATGTGTGCTGTCACTGTGAAATTAGGAAAGGAGTACAGTGCCGGTGTCTCAGTGTCTTAGAGACATGCCCAACTGACCATTATCAATTCCTAGAGACTGAAATACCTTATTGACCCATACATTTGGATCCTTGACAGACAGTGGCAGACATGGGTGCAGGTGGGTTAGGCCTGGCGTCCACCTACTACGATAAAAATTTAGACCTACCGATATGGCACCAATACAAAATCAATTATCGGAGACATATCGGGAAGGTGCAAAATCGTAGACATGTCTAGACATGCCAATCCACCAGGCATCATAAGGGTTTTTTTCGGTGCCTAATCGCAGAAAAGTGGTCAACTGCGCTGATATTAGGGACCCTTGACGCGTTTTTTTATTTTTTATCGGGAGGTGCATCATAGCCCATATTGGATAGATATCGTATAGGTGGACGCGGGGCTTAAACCGGCTTGTATAACTTTGTGGCGTTTTTACACTTCCTTGTCTTTTTATAATTTCACGCTCATTCATCTATAGGCGTATATATATAAGCGTCCATGTTGCGGTCCTATTATATATACGTCATATATACGCCTGATTCTATTGTATTTACGCCACAATCCAATAGTTTCGATCTTTGCCACTTGGGGACACCACTATAGTATCTATCATTTGCCATTAACCATCCACGTCCGTTTTATGCAAAAAATGCAATCTCATATTTCCAATTTATTTTATGAAACCTTTATCACTGCACGAAAACCCCTATTTCACATATTAATATGGGTGGGGGTGGGGGTCACGAACCTTTATTTGTATCAGTATACATATACAACAAATGTTTATGATATGTATACGGCAAATGTATATGATATGTATACGCCCGGCGTATACATGTCACGCAGAGGTTATTTCCTCTCGTATACGCTTGGTGTGAAATTCAGCCAAGATGCATCCGTATAGAAGAGGAATTGTCTTGTTTTGTATACGCCTCATACGCTGGCGTGAAATATGAGTGTATATATATGAAAACAAGTCAATATTCAGCCGATACATGTATGCACTTCTGCCATGGCGTATATATATGAATAAAATGGTGGGTTTCGCACAGTGAACCATTTGCTCATTGCTCTTTTCATTGACGGAAGGCAGTGCTTATTTTGATTATGGCCTTCTACCCTTTATAACACTCCCATGGTGTAGGTCACCCAAATGTAGATCTCTTCTTAGTGTAGCGTAGGATCATCTATTCCGGGTACCAGCTTACTGAAGAAGCCTACATTCAGAATCTTACTGCTGCCTCGTGCCGAGTGGTGGCGCTGCGGCGTCCTGCCCTGAAGCGCCCTCTACATCCGCCGTTGGTGCCTCACGTGTCTTCTTGGCTGACAGCGGTAATCCCGGATTAGGCCGGCTACCCCATCCTGCTAACCTCAGCGTCCCGGTAGATTAGCAGTATTGTCACCCTGTCCCCGGTAGGTGGCTCTGGTGTACCAAGGGGGACCACTCAAGTGGAAATGCACAATCCGCTTCTGAATTGGTCTCTTCTCAACCCCACCGAGATGTGTGATGCACCAAGAGGGCATATCTCTCTGACTGAGGGCGACATTTGTTGTTATTGTTCCCTTTATTTGTGTGTCTAAGTATGTGTGCGTGTATAGAGTAATTAGTGAAAAGCATTTTCCAACCGTCGGGCATCGAACCACGGTAGCTCGACAGCTGAGCGAGTATGCTCCCATTACATAATGATTGCTGATGATTCACAGATAGGCCTACCCCATAATGATATATGTATATGTATGTATGTATGTATGTATGTATGTATGTATGTATGTATGTATGTGTGTGTATGTATGTGTATATATATATATATATATATATATATATATATATATATATATATATATATATATATATATATATATACATATATATATATATGGACACATAGATAGATGGAGCAAATGCACCAGTGGCAATCTTGCAAACGCCCCTATGGTAATTTTAAATTCATATGTGCATATTTGATCTCGTCAACAGGAACCCACTCTTTCTCAGTATGCAGTCTGCATGTTAAGTCTACCATCTTGTTCCCATGTCTCCTTGGATTTTAGTTCCCAAAGGTTCACCCAACGTGTCGCACAGGCCATATAAGCGGAAGTTGTATACAGTTGCTTTACATATACCATAGAACTCTGGAGAGGTCATTGGCTTGGAGCAGAAATAACAAAAGGATTCCGTTGTTTTCACGTACTTCATTAACCCGGCGGGGATTTATTGGATGTCCTGTGGCGAGGTCGTGCACCAAGCTTAAAGCGCTAGGCTGGTTGTGGCAAGACGTTCATGGAACCATAAAACAGACACGCCAGTAACGAAATCGAGTCCGTAGTGGACCAATCAGCGTTCTAGCAAGAAGGAAGCCGGCAGAGCTGATTACGCACTCACAAATACAGAGTTTCCGTTACAATGTACGGGACAGGCCGAAGCCAAATCTCTGCTGGGAGAGCTGGATATGCCGTCTGTATTTGACACTTCCGGCGCACCTGCGCCCTGGGCATCGCTGACATTATCGCGTCCGTCTCACTTATAGCTTAGTAGCAGACGACAATGAGGATAGCGTTTCCGGGTTACCAAATGACACTCATAGAGCGTGTGTCACCTGTTTCTTCGAGAGCAGTCTCAAGAGTCTCAAAGAAGTTCTGAGTATGACCTCTGACATGTTGAGATGGCTATAGTCTATGGAGTTCTATTAATGACATGGTAACAGAGAGGGGCGACATGTCGTGTGTGTCTTTTTTGTTCTGCAAAAAGTGGTCCAGATTCCTATTTTGCCGCTACAACGGCACCGGTGATGTTACGTTGATACAAAGAACTATACTACCAAGAGGCGCAACTCTATGGGTCTTCCATTTTCAGACTGGACAATGGCGCCCCACAGTGGTCAGCCTATAATAACTTGAAATCATGGATGGCTAAGCACATCAGACATTCAGAAAATATTCAATATGAAAAGTATATCTAAAGTTGTACTGCTGAACATTAAGAGATAGATATAACACATATACCATTTCAAGATTTCATTTCACAGTAGAGAGCTTTTTTTATGATATGTGACAAAAATGACGCATGATACTACATTTGTCCACTCATGACCGACGCATGGTAGTGTTCCACACCCCACATAACTTTTAACCTTGTTTAGAGCCTGAATAAGTTTAATTCACATACAAAACAAAATATAAAACGCTTTTTTGCCTGTCAATCTGTGGCATTAGTAATTGTTTAGCTAGTAGGAATACTAGATTAATGAGATTACTTCTTACCTTTGGCATACTGGCCACTAGGCAAACGTTTGTTATACGTTTTGCAGTCAATCCTATAAATCTAAGGCTATCAGAAGTGAATGCAAATTATTAGATTAATAATTGTGTTGTTTTCTGGGTCTTGAAGTATCTAAACATGAGATATCTCGCTATATACCCATGCCGTATATATTGTAAATACGGACCGTTTTGCCATATAATGTACAAATACTGTACGGAACACTGTTCCGTACGGGAAAATATGGAACACTTTCCCATACGCATTGACTAAAATATTGATTGTTAGGCAAAAGTAAATCAATGATTTTTATCAATTTCAGGTATATAGTAAATATAGAACGAACTACTTTGCTTAAACAAGCCACAAAACTGTACAGAACTCGGCGTAAACGCCTCGTTCCGTATAAACCGTAAATTGTCTTCTCGTTTTGTAGCTTGTACAGCATGGTCAGGACGTTCTACATAAATACACTTTTAACAAATAGTTACTGATACTCTAGACTTAAGTGAAATACAGATCAACCACCGTGTGGCGCCACCATCCACGCAGTGTCACGCCATATCACCGGAGCTGCGCTTCTTGGTGGTATAGTTCGTTGGTTGATGTCATCAACAAAATGCATGCACTTAGAAAGGGTCGTTTACACTGCGATACGTGTGCCTAGCAGCATCCTCCCTGTGATTCCTTTATACGCTATTTGTATCTCACTCTAATACTCGTTGCAAGGCCCAGGGCCCCGTTCAATAATCTAGACTCGTACAAGAAGACCGTTTTCTGTGCCCAAGGATACCCAGGGTCAACTTTATGGGCGTGCTTAAGAACGGATCAGACACCCCGCTTAATGGGACACCCGTTCAAGGGGAGACTTTGCTCGGAACATATGCGAAATTTGTTATCTTTCGGCGGGAAAGTTTAAGATATTAATTTTGCCCCCCCCCCCCCCCCCAAAAAAAAAAAGTCTTCAACATCATGACTTGTCAAGATAATTCATCGTATATTTCATAGTGTTTCGTGAAGTTTTCGAAGGCTTTTCATTGGATGGAAGAAGTGTTTTCATCTATTCGAAATTTCCTTAAATATATCAGCAACGTGAACGGGTCTCCACGAAAATCGCGTGAGCGCCCGAAAAATGTTCGATGAATATGCAAAACTAGATCCGAGCCATTTCATTTGGATGAAGACACGTTTTCAGCAGGCATTTTGGGAAAGTCTGGTTATGACTGGTTTTCTCTGGATGCATTACATTTAAGGTTAAGGGGCGGGCGAGATGGGTGACAAGGGATTGGTTTTATCTGCCCGGGTGACAGGGAGGGAAGCCAGGATAAGGTGACTGGTACTATAGGTCGACAGCACAGATCTATAGCACCCTACTGGACAGACTTAGAGTTAAGCACAGAGAGTTAGCAAACAACTGTGATCCAAATTGGACTGTCACTACCTCAGAGAGTAAGCCGGCCAATGGTAGGATTGCGGTTCGTGAAGCTTGAGAGGAACTTCTATGCGAACTTTAATACCATAAGTAGATAACACTAGAAGGCGTAGTATCACTCGCCAGTGCCAAAACACAGAAAGGAGGGACCAACAGGGCTAATGGCTTTCAAGTCGGCCACATGCATTATCCAGGGGTCATGGAATATAGGCCATGCATTATACACTGTAAAAACAGTGTTTGCATTCCATATATATAGATTATATTAATTGCATGGGGAAGAACGAGCAGGACAAGGTTTGAAAGCCGTATCCGCTATTCTTATCAGGTGGAAGGTTTTTGAGCATTACATTGCAATTCATAGAAATCATAGTACAAGGGAGGCGCACACCTTTTCGGCATGGCGACAGTATTTTCAAAACGGCAGCCAACCAACGGACATACGCCTGGCCCTAATCGATAGAAATACTATTTAGGCAAGTCTACAAATTGAGCCTATGTCTCTGAATTTCAGACAGAAAATTTGTGTCTGAAGATGGTTTAGAGGGTGGTTGTTATTCCGTTTTATTTAGGTAGATATTTTTTATTTGCATCATTTATTACGATTAGACCATTGAGATTCACATATTGTCTTAAACATTGAGTTCAGCAAGGATTTAGAGTGAGTACATGTATGTATATATATATATATATATATAAATCGTAACTTGGATTCTGAAAGCACTAATTCTAGGAAACGCCACTGATTCTGATACCAAAGCTTTTAGAAAGCAAATGGCATCGAAAAACACAGTAATCCACTTTAACTTAGCCATGGAGATGGAACTTCAATCTAGATTGATATTATACGCGAGTGTAATCTCCACACTGACAGGTAGGGATAAACCTGGTCATCCGGCCATTTTCTCGTAAACCACATTATGTATTGTGTTTATGGCGTCCTGTTTTTAAACGGACGATAATCAAGGTTGTGGTTGTGTGGGACCGCTGACAGCAATAACTCAACGTCGTGTTAGCGATAATAGGAGGTGTTAGTGTATATGGTGATGACAGGCGCATGATGTAGACTTATTGAGCGTCATACTGGCAATTCATAAGCGGTGGAGAATTTGGAATTGCAGGGTGTTGGGGGACCGTAGATACGCCCTATTTTTCTTGTGAGGGTTGTGGTGGGTCTAGAAGGAGCTAGATGATGCTATCCATCATGATACTTTGGATAGCATCCAAAGAGTTTGTGAGGAGAGGTGGTATTGAGGGATGTGGGGAAGTAGTAGTAATGGGGGCATTATGGGCATGTTGCTTCGACAGTGGGGCATTTTGCGGCAAGATAGTGAAGAAAATAAGTACAGTGTTGCCCAAACTGCACATCTTTGCCCCTCTTCCCTCCCCGATAAAATCTTTGTTATTTTCCTTCGCAACTGTAATTCACACTTTATGATATAATCACTAAGAACGACCTCAAGGCACAAAAAAATACACAGCTAGGTGTATGAGCATACCAATAACTTTTAAAGTCTATTGTCGTCCTCTTCGGTGGTACTATCTATACATTCTCCTTCAATCATTAAACGAATCGTTTGGGGTCAGCGCCTTGACCCTTTTTAATATGATGCGTGGATAGCACATCCGACCTCAAAGATGCTGAAAAACAGTAATAAATGTATGCCGATATAAAAGGTGGACTGTTGGCAGTTCAGTTTTTAGGCTTGTCTAGCATCCTTATCTCAGAGATTCGGTATCAACATAATATTACCTGGCTGTCGCTTTGCATTAAAATCGACAAGTTCCCTTTCGTATTTCGATTCAGGATTTTTATTATTCTATATTCCTTTTCTGTAATTCATAATATTTATTCGGGAACATGATCTTAATACATTGGAATATTCTAGGTCTTCCATTTGGCAACAGTTTATGTGACAAAGGCCTATAATTAATACTGGACACTAGCGAGGAGACCTATCTCTAACCTTTTGATAGTACCCCTAATGATTGTTGTATCTGAGGCTTTACGTTGAACACCAAAAGATATCTGCTTTGACTGCAATTCCAAGAATGTCTGGTATCGCTTTAAGTAATGAGTATAAAGAATGAGAGGCATGGGTGGCGGGACATCTGAAGGTTTCTCTCATCCTTTTCAGTAAAATTGTTTTAGCTTCCTGGTCCAGCAGGGTCGTGCAATAAAGAGGGGGTTCACTTCATTCTGGTATAGAAGCATGAAATTTAGTACAATGGTAGAACTTGATGCACTGATCGAAATTAGAGAAGGGGCCAAGCTCAATTTTTTCAATATGGCTGTGAAATCCAATATAGCCACCAAGGCCCTCTTAAATGAATAGTAACTTATTTTTCCTTGAATTAACAGTGAAATGTTCAATCACATATAATATCAATTTATAGTCAAGCAAGCAGAAAATATTAATATATTCTTATCTGTCAGCCATCTTGAAATCCAAAATGGCTGCCAAAATTAGCCCTGAAACCTATGTGAAATAGCAATTCAGCTATTCATTATCATATCTTTTAGGCTAGTTTTACACCATCGATTTGCCTGTCAATCTGTGGCATTAGTAATTGTTTAGCTAGTAGGAATACTAAATTAATGAGATTACTTCTTACCTTTTGCATACTGGCCACCAGGCAAAAGCTTGTTATACGTTCTGCAGTCAATCCTATAAATCTAAGGCTATCAGAAGTGAATGCAAATTATTAGATTAATAATTGTGTTGTTTTCTGGGTCTTGAAGTATCTAAACATGAGATATGCTTTTAATACCTCACTATATACCCATGCTATTATATACTGTAAATATGCACCGTTTTGCCATATAATGTACAAATACTGTACAGAACAGTGTTTCATACGGGAAAATACTGAACACTTTCCCATACGCATATTTTGTTAGGATTGTTAGGCTAAAGTAAATCAATGATTTTTATCAATATCGGGTATATAGTAAATATAGAATGAACGACTTTGCTTGTACAAGCCACAAAACTGTACAGAACTCTAGTATAGTCCATCCTGGCAATGGATTTTGGGCGAATCGTAAGTAGTAAGGTACTTTTATGGCATTTTTATGGTTTTTGCCTGCTCGGCCGATTTAAGGTGCATCGCGTCGAGTTGAGACTGTCGTATATCGATGTGGTCCTATCAGGGTCTGGTCAGCAAGCCGCCATGGCTCCACCGTATGTTGACTTACATTCAAAATCCGACAGGTCACCAGCGCGTTCACGTTAACCTAAGGCCACTTACAACGTTCATGATTCAGGCCCAGTTCACTAAAGATTACTTACACTCACTTTTGATACACAGGTCGAGCCTGCCACAGCAGGCTCCCTCAAAGACTCGTGCTCTTCAGCATTTGCTGCTTCCTGGTCTTCTGATTCAGAATAATGCTGGCATGAAATGCATGCATGTATAAAAAAGTTATCTATTTTCGTAATAAACTGAATAATAATACTCTTTAATATTATATTGAGTCCATCGTTTTTATGAAATGCAAAATGAAATGAAGGTAAATTGTAAATAGTTCCTTGATAGTTGTAAATAGTTCCTAAACATTATCATGCAGTTCATTTATCTGTGGGAGCACTGGCACCAGATGACTGGGTACCACTGAGACTCTCTGTTTGCTTGAATGGTTCTATAGTGCGACTTCTCAGCAGGGTGATGTGTGGAACCAGGAACTGGAATCTGGCCCAGATCCACGTCTCAGTTTCCATGAGCATTCCTGCACCCTGACCGGACTTGGTCACCAGCTTACATATTTTGCAGAGCTTTGTTTGCATACTCTCATACCAGGTTTTCAGTTCCTGTGGTGTGTGGCCCATGGACTATGCCTTCTCCATCCACAGGCGGTCTTTAAGGGAGGCACCGCGGTAGCCAACCAAACGTTTGGATTATAGTTCTGGATGCTGTTGGAGATACTCTATGATAGCTTCTTTTTCTTCTTCTTCAAAGGAGAATCATGCATTTCAGCAGTAGTAGTAGTATCAGTAGTAGGACCCCTTCTATGCTTCTGCTTCTGCTTCTTCAGAGGCATTTTCTTGGACTAGGTAGAAAGTGGTGAGATGTGTCGTTGAAGGCTGCTCGCTAAGGAATGAAGACCTCTCGACCATGCCGTCTTATATATACCAAACACAGGCGCAAGTTGACAGGAATGAATCTAACTCAGTCTCAACTCGACCTTCCAGGCCTTAGGTGGATGTGAACATCAAATGAAAGGCCATTATACCCTGGCGCGTGCATTGGCTGCAACAAACTTGGCATGGCCTAAGTCGCCAGGGTTCCAAATGGGACTGGCATCTGAAACGGCCTCTGTAGGAAGTCAGCGACCGCAGCCCAGTGACTTACGACCACCAAGCCCATTGGCTTAAGTTGAGTTACACTCTGTGGCGGAAGTCCAGACGACTTAAGGCAAACCCCGGCGGTCATAAACCACGGGCGGTTGCTGGGGCTGTAGTGGCAGATTTTTTGATAGTCAGAAATTTGTCCCGGCAATGCCCCAACAGTCAAATCTACCTACGATTCACAATGACGATCACATAAGGCAAACTTGGAAGTACCCATTGAGATACTGCGATGGCATGTTGGGCCGTCAGGACTGTCAGGTGATGGTGTAAGCCTAGCATTAGTGTGACACCTTTAGTTTCGGGTTTTTGAGGCTGCAGATCCAATGCAGCAATCAGAATTTGTTTATAATCAATATTTGATGAGATAGGAAGGTCTCCATGGAGGATACTCTAAAAGTCTATTTTAGTCAGTCATCTCACTTTAAGGGCATGGAAAAGGCAGAGAACCTAGTATGATACATTCTAAGCAGGCTGTTATATCAAGAAAGTCCTTAATATTTTGCATTTCTTAAGGCATTTTCGATAAAGTACTGTTTCAAAAATTGGATAAGCACAACATTGATAATTTCTTTACAAGCTTTATTGACATAATTCAATTCACCAACAAGTAGGCGGTCTTCCATGAAATAGTCCTTAGTGGCTAACATGAGAAAGAGTACAAGGTACAAACACAGGACAATACAAATAGACAACATAGTATGAGTCACATAGAAGGTTCTCCTTAAGGAGCAATTTCTGTACAGTACATTTACAATATCCTAACAATGATTTCCTTTACCTTGTTTTTAAATTCATCCCCTCTCCTCAGTTTCTGTACTTCTGAAGGTAGTTTCTCCCATAATAAGTTTCATTCTGTCTATTCCCCATGGAGTTTCTCCTGCACATATGGACAGTATGAACCAGACTTAGGCCTGGAGATTGAAGGGCCACAAGAGTGAGATTCCCGTATCGTGACCAAATTAATCTTCCTATTCCTTTTTGTAGTGCCAGACTCAGATGTGATTCTTCTTAAAATATATTTCCAATCATAGAACTGTAGTTTTCCGATCCCCTTACTCTGAGATCAGCCTCTGAGACCAAGACCTTATGCTGGTTCTAAGCGTATCTGTGTGTGAAGGCCGATGACCAGCTTATCCACTAGACTTGCTCAAGTCTTTGATTATGAACGTAAATTGAATGAATGAATATGTAAGGTTCCTCTGACTGGCTCAGGTGTCAGCCAGGTCAAGGGGAGAGTAGGTGGAGGGGTAAGGTCGGTGTGCGGTGGCGGTAGGCAGCAGTAGGAGAGGTGGGTAGGACACAGGGACTGAGGCAAGTCTACTTATCCACCTGTGTCAGACGAAATAATAACCCATTTGTCCGTTGGCTGGTTCCCCCCTGTTAGAAGGACTGAAACATGTAGTACGGCCAACATACACCAGATAGTGTGTTCATTGGCTCTAGTTTCAGATAAAAGTGGCTGTATGCTCTTCGGAGTCGACCCCGCACAATATCCTCGCATGCGCTCGGATATTACTATGCGCCAACTCCTCGGAGCATACGGCCACTTTTATCTGAAACCAGTCAATACTGTGTACTTATCCTACCCCGGTATAAAGAACCTAATTCAGGTATCTGTAAACGATTTTGAAAGTTCCTTTCAATTTGGTCCATATGTGGTCGATTGTAGTACGCATTGTTTATAATGGTCTACCCACTCTCCGGCCCGTCTGTCTGTTTGGGGTGGTCTATGGCACATTGCCATCTAGCATTATTTTAGTCTGGGAACAATGCCTGGCGTTTTTAGATCGTAACATTTGATGAGATCTGCAAAAATCCCATTGCTTATAGATGATGTCTGCAGGCATATCATGAATAGATGCACCCAGGACTAATGAAACATTAGTTGGGTGACTGACCGACATCAACAATCATAGAGAGTGGTTGATGTGCTTATACAAGGCTGGTAAGAACAACATAGATTGTATTTCTTCTAAGTTGCTTTATATATAGTATATATCTCGTTTATCATAACATTTAATCTGTAATAGAGTATATAACCTATATAAACTGCAAAACATGACTCCTGTTCGCTGTTGCTGATTCCTGTGATATCATATGCACCAGGCCTCAATACTAGCTGGGTTATTTTTCTGGGATCTGTGTGTGGAGATCAGTTAGCCGGCATTGGTTTATCTGTACGTCTAAAGTTTCAGCACCAGCATGACGTCCGGCGTGTGCCACATTCCTTGGACCAGGGCCGTATTGTATTGCTAATTTGCCACTAAGCGCTACAAGTGTCCAAATACTTAGCAACATGAAGGTGCGGTCAAACAATCCAGCCGACGATCCCTCATCATTGTGCAGAGATTCTGTCATCCATGCGCGAACATTCTATACGGTTGTTTCTAGGATGCCGAAACCATTGTATTTAGTTGTTCACATATCTAATCTTTAAGGTTCAAGGTGGGTCATATTATTGTTCAAATATTTCTCATCACTTATTCATTCAAGGAAAGTCAAGACGACATAATCCAAAGCTGAAATCATTTAGTGATCCCCTCTGATTAAAGCGTAGGCCATTGCAAACCCTATTAGAATTGCAAAATAGTCTAAATTAAAACCTATTATAATAAGGGATCTCGAAAGAATAAGGTACTTCATCAAAGTCAACAACGACTATTCTTTTATGTCATTCAAGGCTTGTTGCACGTGAACACACGCTCTGATACGCTGCTTATGTGAGTCAGGGGTTATGTATAGACTTCCAGCGTGCTGCAAAAGATATATCCCTTCACTCTCTACGTGTCAACTCTGTGATATTGGGAAAGGTGCAGAGAGCCCGTGTATCAGTGTCATGGAGGCGTGTCCAGCTGACCATCACCAATCATATAGAGACCAAAATACCTCACTGACCAACCGGTGTTCGATATATTTCGATCATAGAAAGGAAGTTGCAGGAACGGCAAGTTGACTGGGTGCAAGTGGGATACAGAAAACCACCCATAACCTGAATGTAACCCTAACCTTTTGTTATTTCATAAAATCTTTAAACAAGCACAACTCGACAGCAGTCCGTAGTCGGTTTTAGTGATGGCTTTATTTAGAACAGCAGGTTTCACAACGTTTCGGCTTTGTAGCAGCCTTTTTCAAGTGTCATTTCATTAAAGATCCCACGCTCATTCATCAATGTTAAACGTATCATTTGTTCCTAGCTCTCTTTTTTTGTATAAACACGTTGTATACATGGCAATCATTAATTTCTATGATTAAGTAATTTCTTGAATTGGTCAATGTTCATCGCATTTTGTAGTTCGGGGGACAACAGATTCCACAGTCTTGCCCCTCTCTGGTACGGACTGTTATACACTGTGGTGCATCTCGTAGTATAGGATATAATTACCTTCACCTGTTCGATAGATATTAACCCCATACCATACTCCACACTTTGGCAGTTTGCAGTGGTACTTTCTTACAGGTGTGACCATGTAAGGAAAATGAGCTAACCTTAACCTCCTTATTATACCTTCACTGCAGGAGAACGCTAACTCGTGCTCGGCCAAGATGCCGATGATCAACTCGCCCTCGGAGGATTCACTGGAATCAGCGTTCCTCGGGCGTCCGGACAGTCAGGAGGACGCCACGTGGGACACGCGACCTCTGACCAAGGAGGAGCAGTACGATATCTCGTGACCTTGACCCTGCCTTCACTCTAACCTTCATCACCGTGTCCCTGTTCGTGCACAACTAAGGTGCGCTTATAGGAGACACTGGGCTTCGTGTGGTTGTTGTTCGTGGCGGAGGACTGGGTTGCAGCCTGAGAAGTTTCTACTGTTATCTACGTAGTTCTTTTGTGAACTGAGGTCTGATCGCACTGTTTGACTTCACATCGCAAATGCAGTGTTTGACTTGCGACAATACTACATCGCAATATTCATATCTCTAAAGCGAAAAGATCAATTGAATGGGGTCAACTGATGTGTACATGTACATATATGAATATATTGTTCAACATGATGGACGCCTTTGAAATTGTTGACCCTGCTTTTAACACCTTATATGAAGACAGTCTCCTAGATATAATATTCCTAAAACAATAAGAAGTTGCTCTGTATAGAGGTACTGGTAGACTTTTGAGGAAAATAAGGCTATATTTATGTGTGAATTATTTTCTCGTATATAGAGTGAAGAATTATCTACCATTTGTGCCATTAGATATGCTTTGATTGATTGTGGTTAGATATTTTGCTAAGGATGAAATGAAAATTGATCTCCAATAAAGTCAATTACTGGACATTCGAGTTTGTATACACAATAACTATGTTGATCGATATTTAATCCAGCGATGATGGATACCACTTTATTGGGTTCGTCCATGGAAATGTCATGATAAAACATACGTTTGGTAGATGTGCGTAGTAGGCGCAGGGCGCGTAGTAACACCGCACAGAATGGATTGGTTTTTAAATCTACGCCATGCCCTTGTCATTGATATTACTGTTTCTCTGCAGACAGACGACTCGGCTGTTTTATATTCATTAAAACCACGATTTATTGACAAAAATATAATTCCAAGGTTCCAGAGATAGCATTCCTGAATTGACGAGATGTAATCAATTCCTCGTAACTCACCAGTCGGAATATGTATGCTTCATTCAATTGTTATACGCATCTAGATTTATTAAATTTCCTTTCACCTTATTGTGTATGTCAAACGGAAGTGTATGTTTGATTAAGTGAAGAGAGGTTTCCCCTGTTAAAAAGACTGGATTACAAGAAGAAAGACCCAATATAGGGAATTTTTGTTCCCATGGTCGTGTCGCTCATTTGCATATGAACGTATACTGTATTAAAAATTGCGTTTCTTTACAATGAAAATTAAGATGATTTGATTACTTCCAGTAGCAAGGGAATCTGTTGTAATGGATATACACTAAAGGTTTCCTGAAAATGTAATTTGCATATAAGACTTTAGAAAGATTGTCAGCTATAGATGTATTTAGGAAATAACGAGAATGACGGGTGATGCGCATATTGATTCATGCTTAATCACTACCTGTTATATGTTGATTAGATACAAAGTTTGGTCACTCATGCGTGGTAACTATCTCTATTGTAAATATGGACAGTTGACGGTCCTCAGTTAGAATAAATAATACTAGATATTTCGAAGCACTATCCTTATATGTAAACAATGAGGGCTTCTTCACCCCATATTGTATTTATCAGAGCTGAATCTGCTACATTTGAACCACATTAATTGATGATTTTATAACATAAAACATTCCAGCATGAATTGTAGTCACTCTCCTGATATAGAGTATGATCGAGGAAATACATACAATATTCATATACATATATACAATTCCAATTTCCTTGTTGTAATTCTATACAATATGTAAATGAGAATGAATTGTATTTATATTTTGGTCGCATAACTCGACCTTATTGAAAATACCGTTTGCAATGCCTCATAGGTTATGAGTAATGCTTTAGACATTCAGATGAAAATCAGTTACACCTTACCAGGATTCAAGTCGGGTCCACTGGAAAGGTAAATGAATACAGAGTTGACTGATATCTGCTGAACAATAGAATGTTTTGGGATCTACTCTAAAAGATGGGTCACAAGAAATATTATGTGCGAATTCCTTATACTTATCAATTGGTGAGACACAGTTGTGTAAGTCACTTGATATCGTTTGGAAAGACTAGAGTACCTTTTGGTATTCAAAGTTGATATCATTTACACATGTTTAAGGAGAAATTATCATATACGATTTATACTGACTAATATGATGGCACTTCATTATTTATATGTTCCATGATAATATTCTGTTGATAATGTGATGAAACTGAAATAAGATTTTATCTCCTTATAGAATTATGTAGCCACAATTATCAAAAGGTGCCAATGTGCAAGTCTTAAGGTTTAAAAGGATTGAATATGTCTGGTTGTTTACAGACAATTCAGATATCTGCAAGTGTCTCCGTTAATATGTATTTTTGTCCTTTTTTCTTTTATTGTTATTCATTTGCTTACTTTTGGGTTATGCTTGATTGTTGCTGGTTTCTTTTCTTTGTTCGGTTTTCTTGTTTCGTTTTGCCTGTTAGAATCAAGGAAGCTGTTTATAGAAAAGTATGTATATGTTGAAGGGGTTCGTAGTCTTCGGGGAATATAACAAGAAATTAATTTGTAGATTCTCTGAATGACCATCCTATGGTGTAAGTGGAAAGGATAACTAGTCCTTAACTGGACTTGTCATATTTTGATGACAGTGCTTACTCTAAGACTGCAGCTTGATAACAATTGATAGACAATGTATTTTTACAACAGACGAGACTCTTCACGTTAATGTTTGTGTTTATAATAAAGTTCAGTACTCTCCATATGTTATACATATATAAAGTGCTTCTAGTTCCCAGACTTACCATCCAACGATACACGTAGGCACATATGTTGAAATATACGCCATCGCACGGATTGACAGCATGACACATGACAGCATGAAATTGAGGATTGGGCGATAAGAATTTTTTTAAATAATTGCATATATAGAAGTATAACAAGTTTAGATGATAACACTTCAAACCTGAACATGATGTGTCACCTTTATCTTTATCTTTGAATGGCACAGGTATCTCTTGCTGATAAACTTACATTACCTGGATGTGCATACCGCTAAGTATTATACATGAATATGTGTACATTTCTTTGTGAAGAAGAACAATAATTTGTCGCTACATTATGACATTTTTGGTAATTTGGTTGAGGGTGGTTCTGAAGCCCATATTTAAGATACTTCACAACTTTGTTATACAGAATTCTAGAGAGAAATTATATTTTCAAGGATTGGGTTGGGGATGGGAGCGCACTATCATAGGAGAAGGGTGTGGGTCAATGATGAACACCAAAGGGGGCACACTATTGCCAATAATAGTGGGAACGGCTGAGTTCGATCTTTTCAACGTCTGGTAATGCAAATAAACATGGATCATATCAGGAAAGCTTATTCGGCAAACAGATAGAAACAATTTCGTTATCTAGCAACTCGCTCTCCATTTCCCTGTCGTTTCTATGTTTCTTCTCAAATCGTACTTCCAACTTTATCCCTCTCAAATGAAAGACATAAAGTTTTAAATCCACACAGTGTGCCCCCCTGTCAGTAAATGGAATAACTACTCTTAATGTTAGACTGTTGTTACATTAGATTGGGCACAAACCCCGTCTGCACTTCGACATAGGGGTTGGTCGGGTTAATTCAAACCAGGTTATTCTGTTTTGGGTACGTTCTTAATCAGAAATACTTAATATATATTCATAGCATCACACAATACTTGATATACAATGTATTTTTCAAAATTATTTTCTTTGTTTATCCTGTCCCTGATCAGCCACAGAAAGGCTGGTTTGCGTACAGGGACAGTCCACGTACATGGTTCAAATATTACATTGGACATTGCATATATACATATTCATAGCCTCACACATTGATGATAATCAAGAAAAGTATGGCTGCGTAGCAAGGCAGACGTGCTGGCGACGGGCAGTGGCAATGGATCCCAAAATATCCGATCTAAATCTAGATGAGAGTAATGAAGTGATGTAAAACTAGTCTGCAACATATACCGGATGTAGGTAAACAACTAAGAAAGATGGATGGACGATTATTGACAAGAAATTAGCGGATTAAATCTTCAGGAAGGTAAGGTGACCTAACTTTCCTTCATTATCGCCTGTGCCAAGAATGCTGAGTTCTGACACTAGCACACGGAAGCGGCTACGTTCTAAGTCATTGAGCCTGTGCTGACCATCGTAATGGTCAGCACTGAAGTGGGGCTGAATGTTACACACAGTGACAGGGAAAATGAGACTTTATTTTCTACCTCGGGTGTGGAACAGAGCATGGAAGTAGCACCCAGCAAAGTTGATTTGTTGGTTGAAATGGTCGCTGACCTGCCGACACGGGATGAATCGGAAACTAACATTAAATCAGTGGAGACGCATCTAGTAGCCAGAATTGATCGAGTGCAAGCGAACTTGAATGAGTTGGGCATTACCACACTAAAGTGGCTAGATAATTTGGAAGAAGGACAGGCCAGTGTTATTGAGAGAGTTGCTAATCTTGAGTCTGTAGTGGAGCTTTTGCGGGTAAAAGATATAGCACAGGGTAGACCCGGGGGTGAGTCTATGGCTAGCCTGGGTTCATGCACGCATGCTTCTGTGATAAACAAGCTGGTTGATGCCAACACAAATTACTACTATACGAGTAGAAAACGGAGCCTGGTTATTTTCGGTTTTGAGTACGAAGGTAACGAAGACCTAAGCTGCATTAAGGATTATATTTGCAATGTCATAGGTGTGTCCATTCCAAAAAATGATGTGCTTAGAATGGAAAGGCTTGCTAGTAGAAGGCGGAATGTTCAACGGCTCAATAGACTGCCCCCAATCATGGTATCGTTTACAAAAGTGATGACCCATGACGCCTTGTTAACCACAGCACCGTGCCTGTCGCGCACTGAGCTGAACCACTTGTCCATTGCGCCGGACGCGCCATACGAAGACCTAGAAAAAAAGGGGGGGGTGCTCCGCGTGGTAAAGGGATACCAGCATAGGATTGGTAGAAATGTCTCACTGGAAGGCGATGTGTTAAGAGTGGAGGGTGAGTCCTTCCATTTAGCAGATGCTGACAAGATCCCAAAGCATCTACAACCACCAGACTAGATCTATGTCGAAAAAATCCCAACGACTGTGTTTCAACATGCTACAGTGAATGCACAGCAAGCACCTAGGCAAGTTGATGATAAGTCGGACAACTGTTGAAGTTGAAGAAGCTGAAGCGATGGATGAGTGTCTACCACCCCTGGAAGGGGATGCAATTGTTACTGGTGCACTAGATATGGTGAGCATGCAGGAGGTGAAGGCAGCATTCAAACCAAGCGCCCCAATGTTGAGGCAAGGGAAACCAAAGATAGAGAAAACCCATTTGGGTGTGTTTTTCACCGGCAGCAGCGCTTTTTTAAGCAACGTGTATGCGTCCGAATTCGAGATGCATGTCACTGAGGGGTTGTGGTTATAGGAAATTGGGTGAAATTCTGGGTGGAAACATTCCATTTGGTGACCTTGACCTTGATCAAAATCAAGATGGTGACAAAAGCTGATGACTCTATGGTGTCTCAATATATTTACCAAATATCTAAGAAATCAACTTAATACTCTTGGAGAAAAGACAAAATATGTCTCAATTTTAAAACCCTCTTAAATTGCATGACCTTTGACCTTTGACCTCTAATAAAAGGTCAAATTTACAGAAAAATGGCTGCCGGATCTGAAATGGCCAAAGTCTTAGCTTTCATTTGATACAATAAAATTGCTGCTATACTTCCATGGAACGAAAAGCCAATTTTTCAGGGGCTGGCACCCTGACTAAAAGGATTTCAAAGCGAATGTTAAAACAAAGTATTCTACCTTTGATTGGAAGTAGGCATTATGATGTGAGTTACCATAGGAGGATAATTACACTTTGTGTTGTATTATGGCCAATCTAAGACTCCCCATCATCTTTTCGTCTCATCACTATCAAGATTTCGATGTATTGATATTTTTGTCGTTGGCCAATGGCCCATCATGTAATGTATGACTGTATCAATGAACGAACTTCCAGTGGAAGATCTGCCAAAGCGGCAGAACTGGTTGAAATAAACAAAAAAAATAAATAGATAAATATATTCTAGCTTTATGGTGGTTTATACTAAAAACAAATACACACAATAGGAAATAACAAAATGATAAATTGGCTTCGAGGTTATGAAATAACACACTCTCCAAGCAGTACAAATTATCTGGCAGGAGAGTAACATACATTTCCGTGTAGTGGTAGACTTGCTCAAGATTATTCATGAACTCTCGTTTAAAAACAACTGAAGTCAATCAGGAAAGTAAACAGATGGGGGTGTAAGTGGAGGGTTAAAGCTTATATAAAGCAATTAAGCTCTGTTAATTAATTCTAAAAATTAGGCCCCGCCCACACGGCTTTCAACCACGTGTGGATCGGGGCATACAGGTGCATATATCGGGTGAGGTGTAGGGTACGGTCGCGACCAGCTGACCAGGCCTGGACCACCTATATAACCATTCTGAGCACTGTGTACGCTTCATTGACTCTCTGAATCTCAGTGAGAACACATGTACCCGGCTGTATTTAGTAGGGTGAGACTGGAATACACAACTACACAACATTACATATTGTTAGAGTGAGTATAATAAGTTAAGATATATAAAAGTTATACCTTATAGATTTGGATTGGGCCATTACACTGTATAGATCTGTGTGTTTTTTACCAGTGTATGTAGAGCGATGCCTGCCTGTGACTGTGTGTGTCACTGTGTGACTGGACTCTGGGAGCTCATGTGTGTCTGTCACACACAATGTCGACCTGTGTGATTCTATGTGTGCATACTGTATCTGTATGTCTCTATATATTCCTATCTGTGTCTTTGTATCTGTGTCTGTCTGGTTATCATTCTGAATATATGTTCCACAATTCCTCATATTGAAGGAAATAGTTACTCTAACAGGTATCCCAACAAGGCCGACCTCTTACCTGTAGTGACTCATGCATATGAATGAGCTCAGGACCCCCTCCCACCTGCCTTATGTGCCCCCTGACTGGCCCTGCTGCCGACCTGACTGGTAGCGACTGCTCACCCACAAACAAGCCCGGACTCTCACTGTGTGAGGGGCGGGCTTTATTTTTAATGAATTTATCATCAAGACTCATTTCTGTACTTCATCTTTAAGGACATAGTGCGGTGTTGGTAGCCAGGTAGGGAGAGGTGGGTAGGACATAGGGTCCGAGGCCAGTTTACTGTAGTGGGTCAAGGCGGCCACAGATTTAGTCCACCAAAGCTAACGTAGTGTAGACTGATTCCCTGGCCCAATGAAATATGGGACTAGTTACCTTCCTACGTAATACAAGTGCATGACTTTGAAGTTCGACTGGTTCCACACTAACTTGCAGTTGCTAGGATAACCAGCACAACCTCTCTCCCTCGCTGTGGAAACAGACAAAGAGCGGCGGGAAAGCCTCACTGCTAATGGTTGCCACTGTGCTGTGCTATGGTCGGCTAGGGTGGTGCTTCTGGTGCCACCCCATACCCAGCACGGTCCGTCCCTGGTGAACAAATCTGCAACTAACTTCGTGGCGATGTGTTCGCCCCCTGATGGGTTTGCGGCGGACTACTCTGTACATTCCCAATGTAAAAAGCTCTTTTTGGAGTTTTACTTTGCTTGCTCAATAGTTTCGACTGTCTAGGCTCATCAGGGAATTGTAGCATACCTAATAGGTCTTTGCGTATATCAGGGGATGTTTTTGTGTCCCCTGAGACCGCTTTTTCGGTTTGTGGTCGAATTGTTCTGAATAAAAGTTTGGCCCTGTGTATGCCAGTCACTTGTGTGAAGTCGCTGGTTGATAGGCCGGTGGTATGTAGTCATTAAAAATTCTTTTCTAAATTGGTGTTGGAGGTGTCGGGCCCGCATGGTTCTTCACCTCTCACCTGAAGGTCTTTGGGAGGTCCTTCTTTGGTCATTTTGGGGGCTTGTGTTTTAAGGATGTAGATCCAGTTATACTCGATTTTGGCTCTGGGTATCCCTGCTTGTTTGCTCGGTACCTGTCTAAAGCCCAACGCACACTGTGCGAAGTTTTCCGTTTTTAGCGGAAGAGTCGCCGGAAAACTCCCGCTACAATATCGCAAGGTGTGCCATGTTCTTTCTTGCAATATCGCAGCAACCCTTTTGCATCCCCTTTTTTCACCTTTCCCCCCTGCTGAGTTCGACTTTTCCTTGAGACTTTATCGTAAAACTGGATGAGGTTTAATCTTGTCCACCGTATTCCACGACTGGAGTTTGGCAAAGTGACTTCATGAGGCGAAGCCGAGTGAAGTCCGCAGCCAAAACGTCAGGAGTGGAATGCGGTGGCCAAGATTAAAACGAATCAGGTTTTGATTTTATCCTACCCTATCTCCTCGATTTTGGAATACTACGTGATAACAATGCTGTATGCCACTAGTGGCATATAAAACTCCGTATGCCAGTCAGCGTGGCATACGGAAACCCAATGTTAAGCCTATGGGATTTTATATTAGGGGTAGGATAATACTTGAGACTTTCAAATATAATATTTTATTGCATGCGATGTCTACCTTCTGGACGCCACCTTCCACTGGCCGGGCAGTCGGCCTGGGTCCCGGGTACCTGAAAAGTTTCAAGGCACCAACGCACACTGGTAGTTATCACTCCCCTTGCAATATACCCGGCCCGGGGCTAGTCTCAACTGTCTTAGCCAATATGTTTCTCTTCACAGAAACAGATTATAATTGAAAAAGTCATTATATCTCACGAATATGTCTGGCAAAATTATATATAAATTTTTCTTTTAATGATAAATTTAAAATCTGTATTTGTCAGGAAAGATGTAGCATATAGTCTCCTCCAACAGAATGCACAAGAACAGAATTTAATATTCCCCTGTTTTAAAATTCATTGTTGAGATTTATTTCCCGGAGTAAAAGTGGAAATGTCCCAAAAAAAAGTCCCAAGGTGTGCACAGATATCCCTAAAGATATTCCACCCATCTCCTGCTAGTGAAACCGATGCCTGAGCTGATTTTGTCACCTATTTTTCCCGACCCCTGCTGCGTTGTTTGCACCCTCTTGCAATATTTTTTCTAGATAATCTCAAGCATATCTCAACGAAAAAAGTCGTACAGTGTGCGTCGGGCTTTAGATGTAGACCATCACATCCTCTGTGCATTTGTGGCCTTCGGAGTTAAAGTGCCTATATAGGCACATCACTTATTGTGCCTTTTTTGTTTATTGATCTCAGATGTTCTGATATCCTCTCTTTGGTTTTTTTTCTTTTGGTCTGTCCAACATATTGGATACCACAGCTTTTGCATTCTATGGAATAGCGAACTTTCAAAAAATAAGTCATTAAAATGTTTCTTTATGAAGATCAAATTTCGCCACACCGTCTAGAGGAGAACCAGCGTAAACTCCACCAAGTATCTGTCAGGTACCAGCTGAATGGAATTCTGCAATGCACCAGAAAAATGGTGGTAGCTATCTAGCCTAATATATGAGTGCGCATTGGCCAGGCTTCCAGGCTAGAAGCCAGGAAGCAGAGGATGGGAGTGGCTTGCCTGCCTTACACGAAGTGAATACGAGTCTGACATGAGATGGTGCCACTTGAGCACATAAGTAAACATGGGGCGTCATCTGGTGGTACCTACCGCCCTGCTGCACAGCACTGTATCTCACTCTGTATCTAATCTCCCTTATTAAGCAATCTATTGATATACAGTATATGATATATCTGTATGCGTATTACTTTCATCCACCATTATTCTATCACTTCAACTGGCGACCATCTGACGCCTATAACCCAATCTGGATGCACTATATCTTGCTAAGCAGCTTTGAAGTGAATTATCGGCAATGGTGATGCGGTTGTCAAAACGATCGATTCGGTATATTTTCAATGTTGATAGTAGTGTTCTAGTTAAAATATTTTGAATAAACAAATGTAACACGTTACTGGATCCAGCACGCACGGTGACTTTTCCTTGCTGCAGGATGCGGTTTATATAAACCAAATAGGACAGAACAATCACAATTTACAGGATATTTGCTCTTCATAAATCATCCAAAAAGCTCTTGAGTCATATACGAAAATAGTTATTTCAAATTTTCTAGATTGTTGGTAGTGGATGAAGATCCGTTCCCAATATTGTCTAAAAATTTGTATAAACATACAAAACATGACAACTGCCCACTGAGTGTGAAGGAAACAACCCTCACACCCACCTAAACAACATACAAAAATGCCAACATAGACAACAGGCATGAATAAAAAACCCACATAAGTAGGATAACACTTACACCTACCCACATAGATCCGAAATGTATCTGATGAGCCAGACGATGGCGAAACTGCACAGATAAATCAAGTTGGAAAGGGGAAATACAACCTATAAGACCACCATAACAGTGGACACAAGGTGAAGGTCGAACAGAGAGAACACACCCCTCCATTCAACCAACCAAATCCCCCAACCAACAGTGTGTACATGTAACCACAGACAACCACAGTCTCACCCAATGAGGACAGTTTCAAAACCAGAAACGCAGCAAAAATGCGCGAATTTCTGTGGTTCAAATCACTTACCTGGTCAGATGTGCAGTCATACCTCGGATTCACCACACGCCCCGTCATACAATACTCCTATCACTTTTTCCCTTTGAATCCAGTCCTGTACACAGACCATACTGATCGATCTGGTTTAGCTTCAGCAGTCCACAGGACGTGTAGCAAAACTGTCACTCAGTGCACACCTTCTCACCAGTTACTGGGAGAATACAGCAGGTAGAAATAGGCGACATAGTCCCTCGTTTCACTGCAACCTTAGTTCCGATCTCTCACACATGTCGGATTCCAATGACGAACCGGCACGCCAAGGGCCATCAGAAATGGTGGTCGAAACGGCATCGACATCGGCGGATTCCCAATAACCGCGGCAGTGCGGCAAACAACACGATATCGGCGAAGGCCGGGAACAAGCTTGTACCAACGCACGGAGTTAGCGACACCGATAATTTGCGCATTCTGCTCAAACTTTCGACGGACTCGTTAAATATCGGCGCCGCAACTCACGATAATGAAAGTATCGTTGTATCTAAGCCAGATAAAGGTTGTTTCGACAATACGTCAAACCACATCGGTTCATCAACAACTTTTCAGGCCACCAACGACGAATACGAAAGCACCGGCGGTGCATCCGCCGAATCCAAGATGGCGGCCCCCACGCGCAACGCGGCGGGCGCCATTATCGAACTAGAGACACGTCACTGTTTGGTATCTGGAGATGGTTCTCACTCTAATGGCACCAAACGTGAAAACAACTCGAATTCGATCAATATAAACTTGGAAATGTTTTCTCCGACACGTGAAACTACACATACACGTGAAATTTCGGCAATATTCGGAAAATGTGGAAATACCGGCGACAATAGAACCGAATCCAAAATGGCGGCGCCCTGTGCGAGCGTGGGCGCCGCCATTTTCGCACACGCTAACGCCTCTGACTTGAACACTACAGACACTAACAACCATACAGGTCTAGTGAATCCAACAGAGCAAGCAAAGATTTCGAATGACAATTCACATCATACTTTGATTGAAGTGACTTCAATGTCAACTGAAAGTTCTGTAAATAACTCCAATGAGTTAACACAACAACAAAAAAAGTTGAATTCTCCTACAGTTGGAGAAACTTTTGATAATGTCTCTGAAAAATCACACCTGTTGACAAATAAAACCGAAAAATCGTTTGACTCTGTGAAAAAACCTCGGAAATTCAATTTTCCAGTTTCAGTCAATCATATCACTGCAACTAATTGTGATTTTTCTGTTTCCTCCTCACAGGCCCCCACGGACAACCGATTGCCGGATACAGTCTGGGCAGTCTTCAAGCACGCTAGAATAGCGACCCTAGAGGCTATGCGTTGGGAGATGCGCTCCGAATGGACGGAGGAAGCTTTGGACGGAGGGTTTATCGAGCCGTGGTGCTACGGTCTGGAGAAGATGCCCCGGAGTTTCGACGGCACACCTCTAGCTAAGAAGATCGTAGAGATACACAAAAATGCGGCTCAAGCTATCATGACCGAGACGGCAAAGTATAGCAAAGACCAAGCGGCTAAATACAAGCGAACCGCTAACGGGTTCATCTTAGGTGTTAACACGATGCTGACACAAGAGGAACTACCAGACATCGCGAGTAAACACATCGAGACAGCAAAAACGAGCATGAGAACTCTTGTCGCTTCAGGATACGAGATGCCGACATTCTGGATCCAGTGAGTTGCCTGCAATCACAGTTCTACAAGAAACAGCAGGCAAAGCCGACCGGGAAAACACCCAACCACCGAGTAACCAGATTCAGGGCACTTCAGCTGGAGGCAGTGTCCTGGAACGCGGCCAACCCCAAGAGACCCACCTGGATTTTTCGGGGCGCGGTCAGCGTGGCCAGTACCGACCTCGCGGGCGCGGCCCAGCGCGGCGAGGAGGCCGGCGACCCTACAGGGGAAGGCCCCGGTACTGAACTTGAGGTACAACAAAGACTGTAACAAAAACGAAGCCAAAAAGAATGGTAACATGTACAGGCAACTCAGTGAGGAACAAAAGAAACCCTCATTGACTGCCACTACTGCCAATAACATGCGAGAAACGATCAATAAAGAGCCGATCAGTGTTGAAAAAAATGTGTCAGTTTCTATGTCAACTAGCGAAATCTCAGGTCAAAAGATAATTAACCTGTCAAATCATGTCCTCACAAATGATGAAAAATCTATTCTAGGGAAGGGACTGAAATTCTGCCCAACCCAGAACTACATAGAAAAGGGAGAACTAAGGAAAGACATACACATTTTCTCTAACAGGCTTAGAACTAAACAATTCATGGCTAAAATTGATTCTGAAAAAACAAAAAACAAAAAAACTGGTAGCCTACCACTAGAAAATGTTCTAACCAAAATAAGCCCATATGGCAACACCATAGATTTCATCAAGATGAAAAAACAAAGTCAATGGAAACCACCACCTGGTTCCACAAATCTTGAGACCTTCATAGGTAATACCGAAACCGATAATACTAAGAGCAAAATTAAAAGAAACAATAATCAGAATGTGAAAAGGACTGAAAAAGATGCTCTCAGAGACCTAAAACGCAACAAGGAGATAGTAATATTTCCTGTGGACAAAGGGGGAGCTATTGTAGTACAAAACACAAAAGACTACATAAAAGAAGCACATAGACAACTCGGTGATGAAAACACATATGAAAATCTAAACAAAGATCCAACAAAACAACACACAGAAGTAGTAGAACAACTGGTAGAGGAAATGGTGGAAAATGGAGACATAACCAAGAACATGGCAAAAACAATATTGGTAATGAAACCAAGAACCCCACAAGTATACTTCTTACCAAAGATTCACAAGAATACTCTGCCCCCCCCCGGGGAGGCCAATAGTATCGGCAAACGACTGTCCTACAGAGCGCATCTCCGCACTGGTAGACATCTTTCTGAAACCGCATGTATCAAAAATGAAATCATACGTGAAAGACATGACTGATTTCATTAACAAAATCGAAAAGATTGAAGAGCTGGAAAAGGACAGCATACTAGGGACAATGGATGTCACCTCTCTATACACCAATATCCCCACGGACGAGGGTATCGAGGTAATACAGGAAAAACTGAACAAATGCAGAAATCACCTGGAAAAACCATCCAATGAATACCTATGCAAAGCATTAGAAACAGTTCTAAAGAAAAACAATTTCCAGTTCAATGGCACAAACTACCTCCAAAAAAGTGGCACAGCAATGGGGACCAGAGTAGCCCCCTCATTTGCAAACCTCTTCATGGAGAAAATAGAAACCAAAATCCTGGAAAAAAACAGGAAAAAAACCAAAAACATGGTACCGATACATAGATGACATTTTCTTCATCTGGGAACATGGAGAAAACGATCTAAAAAAGTGGCTACAGTCAACCAACGAACTACATCACAGCATCAAATTCACAGCCGAATGGTCCAGGGAGAAAATAAACTTCCTAGACACTTGGGTGAAAAGGGATGTAAATGGGAAACTATACACAGATCTGTATGTGAAACCCACGGACACAAATTCATACCTCAGGTACGAATCGGCCCACCCACCGAGCTGCAAACGGAGCCTACCGGAGAGCCAATTCCTCCGAATCAAAAGGATCACTCAAAAACAGATGACTACGAAAAACATGCAGAAAAGAAAACTGCAGATTTTCTAGAGAGAGGATACCTGATAGACCTCATCAATGAGGCTAAGGAAAAGGTAGCAAAAAAGAGCAGAACTGACCTTCTGAAACCCAAACCAAAAAGAGACGAAAAATCGGAAAGAATTTTCCTCACAACAAGTTTCAGACCGGGCAAAAAACATGTCCAAACAGCTGTCAGAAAAAACTGGGACACCCTGGGCAAGTCAGCAACAACCAAACACATACACCGGGCTGACCTCATGATGGGATACCGCCGCCCGAAAAATGTACGTGACCACATAGTGAGTTCAAAGCTGAACTACAACCCAGATGGACCCCAGAAGAGCGATAGCAGAACAAACACTCTAAACGAGTGCAAAAAGTTAAACTGCAGATACTGGTAAACGCTGGACAGCTCAGGAACTATCAACCAAAAAAGCCGAAAAATGGAATGCAAAAAGAACATAACATGCAATAGTTCAAATGTAATCTACTGCATAGAATGCAAAAAGTGCGGCATCAGATATGTTGGTCAAACCAAACGGAAAATAAAAGAGAGAATCCGTGAACACATGTACTCTGTGAAAACAAAATAGGACTCGGACATCGGGTACCACTTCAACAACACCCTACATGAGGGCACCGCAGATATGAAGGTCTACATATTGGACTTCATATACGAGCACCCCGAAAGTGACAGAGCGAAAACACTCAGAAACACAATCGAGCATAATTGGATCCATCGACTACAAACTGTAGCACCATATGGTCTTAATACAATGGACAACATATATGGATGAGAGACAAACACAGCCACGTCAAAATTTTTTTAGACAATATTGGGAACGGATCTTCATCCACTACCAACAATCTAGAAAATTTGAAATAATAATTTCACAAGTCTCTCAATCCAGACTCACACCATGACCAGGTACACCACATGGACAGTAAACATACAAAACATGACAACTGCCCACTGAGTGTGAAGGAAACAACCCTCACACCTACCTAAACAACACACAAAAATGCCAACATAGACAACAGGCATGAATAAAAAACCCACATAAGTAGGATAACACTTACACCTACCCACATAGATCCGAAATGTATCTGATGAGCCAGACGATGGCGAAACTGCACAGATAAATCAATTTGGAAAGGGGAAATACAACCTATAAGACCACCATAACAGTGGACACAAGGTGATGGTCGAACAGAGAGAACACACCCCTCCATTCAACCAACCAAATCCCCCAACCAACAGTGTGTACATGTAACCACAGACAACCACAGTCTCACCCAATAAGGACAGTTTCAAAACCGGAAACGCAGCAAAAATGCGCGAATTTCTGTGGTTCAAATCACTTACCTGGTCAGATGTGCAGTCATACCTCGGATTCACCACACGCCCCGTCATACGATACCCATATACGAAAATAGATTCATTTTGCAGATTCATTTTGCCGTGTAGTTCAGGACAACATGTACTCCCGGTTACACGGTGGTGTATATGGGTAAGATATTCTCATAATCTACCATCCCATGAATTTGGGTCATTTTTTACATAATCATCCATGAAACCGTTAATAATCAATATAATATTATTAAACAACCTTTTTCGCATCCTATCGGGGACATTCTCAGCTTTAAATTGATATAAAGTTGGACTATGTGGGACTACTTGTTCATTATGCAATAATTCACGAAAGTGTGAAAATGGGTAAAAATTGGCCAAAAAAATCGAACACCATTACTATAAGTGTCATCATATTAAATATTACATTTCCAGAATATCAAAAGCTACTTTTCCTATGCACTGTAGCACTTTCCTATGTCCTACAAAATTGTGGAGCCAATCTGAAAATGGGTTTGTCCCCTTTTGTCTGAAATGCCATTTTCCTACTTATAAAGTGGTATCTAATCTCAAGTCTATTACACAACTAGCACTTTCTCTTTACTCTCTAAGGTGTTGTGCATTAATAAGCAAAGTTATAGGCTTATCCCTCTGGTATTAAGTGAGTGAGCACAAATAGAAAAACGATAACCGGTTTTTAACCCAAACTTCCTTTCGCCCAGGACAGTGACTTGTTCTCAATGTTACTCGAATGCTCTAATTATCATTTTAGTGGTTTTCTACACTTGAAGTATATGTTATTGTGCGTATCTTATAAATCGTATTTACGAGGCGTAGCGCTTCACTTCTTTACCTAGCGCTTCGCTTTTATTGTGCGTATCTTCCCTAGAAATCATAGAGATTGGACCCCTTGTCTACTTCTGGGGAAGGAATTTGTAAATTTTCTGAAAATCTGGAATGACCGAAACTTTTTTAGGGAAACCATCCATTACGCCACTTCGCAGTGCTGCGGAAAACCATTATACCAATCTCTAGAATCTCCGAACACCACATGAGGTAAGATGTGCCATTTTTTACTCTTCGAAATATCAATCATTTTTGCTCAAACTGTGTATTTTATGTGCTGAAAATTGTCTAAAACTTGGTGTATGTATCCTAGAAGGCCGTGCAGTATGTATATATTGAATGTTTCTCAGGGGTTTTTTTGTTGTTCTGCAATTCTGAACTTGTGCTTACACATATTAAATACGATATTATACCTATAAACTGTGAAAGGTCTATGTTTATTGAGCAAATATTTCCAATTTTATTCACAAAAACGAATATTTTGTAAATGATGCTTCAAGGCAACACCCGGCCATCCCTGGTTGATGCCTCAAAGCATCACCCGGTGTAAATGGGTTAACCCTTTCCTTACTAATGATGCCATCTGGATTTTCCCCAGCCACGGGCGAATGATGCCATATGGCATTACCAGCCATGGATGAATGATGTCAAATGGCACCATTTGACAATTACAATTTAGGCTCATAATTCTTGAAATACTCAATACTATAACACCATTTCTAAACAAAATATGTATTTGGTCACTTCTCATGAAACATCGATATGTATCTTAACTGTTCTTTGGTATTTCAAAGTAAATATATTGTGGAGTTATAATCTGAAATTGGGCCGACTAACTATGAGAATTGTGGAAACAGGACCGGATTGAATTTTGAGTTTATTTTCATTTGAGGCCATCTCTTCGACCCATACTTGTAAACTTACATTTAATATGATTTCTATTTATAACTAATGTTGTATGTTTTCCATATGCAGAGATATGTAGGCTATGATAATTTCAAATTTTGACATCATTTTCTATTACAAATTGCCCATTTTTGGACAGTAAAGTTAACAGTTCACAGACAGTGGAAAGTGAATTTTTTCCACTACATCTGCAGGACTAACACAATCAAGCAACTTTTAGTGAACCCCAAGATTATATAGTTGTGATCCATGGCTTTCAGGAAAACCCAAAAATCCAAAGACATTATCATGTATCTTGTACGGCCTTAAAAAATGTTACTTTCAAGAGAAATTGAATAATAACAATAAATCAAAGTTTATGAATATCCATCAACTTTATTTGTGAGCTAGTCCAATACCTATGCAATTTATCATACAAGAGCACCATTTTTTGGTGGTTAATAAACAGGTACCCTATATTTACCTGCAAACATTTATTTCTTTTGGAGAAAATCAATCATTTTTCCACTTATACAAGTAAATAAAAAAAAATCTTGTACACTATTTTTGCTCATAATGAGAAATGTGTTCATCAAAGCACTGTAAATGAAATATTTCTATAGACTGTCACTACATTTGGTCAACATCTATTGCAATATTCCTTTAGTGAAGAGATGGCCTCAGCGAAGAGATGGCCTCAACATATCTAAAAAATCATAGCACCAAGCCTACACGGCCAAATAAATTGATCCAATCTAGTCAAGTATAGAATCAATTCAGTCATTAGAAGCTAAAGCATCTTTTAAAAATTTGGTTTAACCCTCTATGTGATGGCCTTCAGAAAAAGAGTCATTACCATCTGCTGCAGCCAGGTCATCACCAGACACACCAGGAGAAGGAGCGGGTGGGTCTGGTGAAGACACACGGGGAGAAGAAGCGGATGCAGCTGGGCATACTGTTCACCTATGCGGAAGCAGCGACCTCGGAAAAAGGGCATTTCTGACAGAAGCTCTGTGATGAACTTCTCTTTTGGTATCTCCACTGGTGTGAGCTTTGTCTTCTTTATGATGTTGCCCTTGAATGGAACATCGGTCGTCAACCAACTGTGATATTTGATGATGGGAGGAGACATCTCCAGTTTGCTGTTGATTTCAGCATCTGTGAGGCCAATAAGCTCCTGGGATGATGTTGGCAACACTTTGCTACCTTTGGGCTTCAGCACCATGTTTGCATGTTGAGTGCACAAACACTGTCTGCATTGAGTGAACTGTATCAACCTCACATCAACAGGCCTGGCCTTACAGAAGGTTGTCAGGGATACCCCAAGAGTGGGATATTCAGATCTGAACTTCCTGTACAGGTTTTGCAGGTTTTGATTTTATCCTACCCTGTCTCCTCGATTTTGGAATATTACGTCATAACAATTCTGTATGCCACTAGTGGCATATATATACACAATATTACCATGATTTGGATCTGCGAGGTCGTATTCTCCAAGTAGTTGACGCGTAGTAATACTCCGAGCGATAGCAAGGTGTAATGCGTAGCGTCAACTACGAGAAGAATACGACCCCGCAGGTCCAAATCATGGTTATATTGTATTTATTACCCACATTTAAGCAATAAATATGATCATCAGAAAACTTTTCAACGTAGTTAAGAAGTTATGTTTACATTTTTTACCTATGTTTGGGGACTACTTTCATCTCAAAAATCTGTATCCTCCTAGGAGATTCCGGAGGTCCATATCCTACTCAGTAGCTATCTGTAGGCTACATAGGTTTAGTATGGAGACTCCGTATTAGGTGGGTAATAAAAAACTCTGTATGCCAGTCAGCGTGGCATACCGAAACTCAATGTTAAGCTTATGGGATTTTATATTAGGGGTAGGATAAAACGTTCTATGTATACATGTTGTCGTCATCTTGTGGTGAGCAGACGTCGTAACCCAAGGTCTATGTAAAATTCCTAAACTTTAAGGTACTTTACATTCGTTTTTGCGTATCTTGTGGTCACATATAAATCGCTGGGAATAGGATTTATCAGGCTCATTCTCACGAAACCAGTGCATATCCAATTTTAGTCGTTTCCTGGAATCTAGATTTGTAGGAAATAGTAGTGAGAAAGAGAGAACGTGCAACGTGGATATTTTGTTCTAACGTTCTAAACCTATTAAGGGTAATATATAAATACATGTGAATATCACAAAATGCAAGGTGGTGGTTGGATATATCATTTCGTTAAAAAGATTTATTGCGTAATGATAAAAGACTGTAATTGTGGGCCATCAACTTGATCAACTAATTTATCCAAATTTCTGGTAATTCTGATTAACATGCTACGTGGATGTATTTATATATGATACACGGAAATTGCAATATGTTATCAATATTCCCAGTTTGTCTTATAGAATTACGGTATATGTGAGACTATAAATTGGCCATGTTTATGTTTAAAGAATTCTAAACATATTCCCCAAGAAATGATGAAAGTTTAATGTTGAAAACTAAAGTTTTGGTGCCAAAATGGAGAGAATAGCACTTCCCAGTTTGCACACATCCTGCAGCTGACCATCATAAGTCTGCAACGAGTTGCCATAGAACTGCAATCCCTGAGTGGTTGCACTTAACACGTTTCATAATTGCAGTCACACTTTAGCTGTGTACCATCATAGAAGTGCAATTTCCCTTGCTCTTTTATGATGGTAGTATATTCCTAGCCAATGTTCCAGTATATATTCACAGGGTTATATATCTCCACCTTTTGTAAGTAATAAGTGGCCTATGTTGGCATATCATAATCTACATTAGTGATTTTCTTTTTTAAACTGCCATCAGATATTTTGCATTTTAGAATGAATCTGCATTGTTTTTTTTGTTTTTATCAAGACGTGTTTATTTCAAATAAAGAATGAAAAAGGTAATAAGTGTTCACCATACAATTGGGGATCTTCCACACTTACACCAAGGGACAGTACATCAAACGGCACAATTGACGCCATAAACATATATCATATGGTTTAGATATGTATAAAAATTTGCTGTTCTTATTAATATACTCTTTTACATAAGTTTTCAAACTATCTCCAGCCCTTTTCAGCTGAATTTCCTTCGGCAATAAATTCCATAACTTTATTCCTCTTGAAAGTGCTGATTTCTTATACTTTTCAGTATTCGTTTTTTTTGTATGATACATACTTTTTCAGTTCTTCGAGTTTCCTTTATGTTATCCATTCCTTCATGCTCTGGGATGAATCCATCAAAACAATTGTGTTTTTGATCTGCAACCCCTTTTCAGATTTATTGCACTTTTTTCCTAAGATGAAATTTTCTGATAAATGTCATTTTTTCAACAATCATTTTTGATTCTATACCTAGATGAAATGATTATGAACAAAATTGGCCACAAAGACAATATTTATTATTGAACTGCAATAATTTCATCAATGTCTTAGCGCTTCCACGCATCAAATATTTTGCAAACTGTTTGCACTCTTGAATATAAGTCTGTTTTTTATTAAAAAGAAATCTAAACTACATTTGTACTATGCACATTCAATTACTCTTATGATACAGGTATATTCTGAGAATTGCCTAACTATATGGCCTATCATGCACACATCTTGCAGCTAACCATCATAGTCTGCAACAAACTATTTTGAAACTACTTACTTATTGCAGTTAAAACGCTATGTGATTGCAGTCATTCTTGGCTGTGTACCATCATAAAAATGCAATTTCCCATGCACTGTTATGATGGTTATATATTCCTTGCCTGTATTCCAGTTAATATTTACATAGATATATATTAGCTTCTTTTAACCCATTCGCGGCGGGTACCTGAATCAGTCATATATATGTAGAGTCGGGTATTAGTGTCTATATATACCGCTAGGGAACGGGTGGTCACAGGCCTATTATGGTAATTTGATCATGTGATCACCTGATATGCCATTTAATATTTAATATCATTTATAATTTCGATATGAATCTTTAATAAGATATTATACCTACCTTCTGGGAAAGTTTCATAATTATTGATGAATTTTTGTTTTTCTTATCACCATAAACAATAATTTTATAAATCTTTGAAAATGATGCCTTAAGGCATCACCCGATCTGGACTGGTGATGCCTTAAGGCATCACCCGATACTGTGTGGTGATTCCTCAAGGCATCACCCGCTGCTAATGGGTTAAAGAACTGTAATCTGACCATCAACTATATTGCACCTTTATACTGAATATACATTGCTGTTTGATTGCACTGCAGTATACATGATGTTTTCCTCCTGTAAATGTAAATTATATCTATTTACATTTTTACTATTCGATATTAATCAGTTAAAAATCATTCATTACCCTGTATATAGTGTTATCTTATGGCTATACTTAGCTATCTTTTAATGCAGGTTTTTCTCCTTGTTACTTCAGTGAGGCTTTCCAGCTCTGACATCTTGCTGCATTTAGCGTTCTGGCTTACAGAGTATATCAGAATTATACACATAATCACACCTTCCGATATTAATCAGTGAAGTCAGGTTCGTCCTGATCTACTCTTTGGGCATCAGTGTCTTGTTTCTTATCACACACCTCGTATCGATATGTGCCAGTTTAGAGGCATAGCATGCGCAAGGGTGACACCCACCCCACAACTTCCGATAGTGAAGTGTCAAAAGCTGATTTCTGTGTATCCCCACATAGACCAGAGCGTTAGTTTGTTCATTCGAGTTATGGTATGCAGGATGAGAGAAAGTCATTCTGTATCCTCTTAAACTCTGTGTAGTTGTTAATATTTCTTACAATAGAAGGTAAATTGTTCCATAAGATAGCACCATGGTAATTAAGACATCTTCTATATCGTTCACAATTTGTTTTTTTCAGTTTTAATAATTGGTGCTGATTGAGCTCGTGTATTCCCACCTGTTCCTTTCAAAAGTAGTAGGTTTTTCGATAACTTAAACATTGTTAACAGTATATGATAAGTTCTCCTGTTTTTCCGGTACGGAAATTGAGTAGCTCTATGTAGTAATTCCACGTGTGTTCTTGGTTTACTCTTAGTGATAATTCTTAACGCATTGTTTTGAATAATTTGAAGTTTGTTTAGATCAAGGTTGCTACAAGCATCGTAAAAGTTGTCACCATAGTCCAAAATCAATAAAATCATTGTTTTGTATATAAGAGCAGATGCTTCCTTTGTTAAGTATAGACATATTTTTGCTAGGAGGAACAGTTTGCGTGAGGCCTGCCTGACTATATTATTCACATGCGCTTTGTAATCAAGTTGAGCATCCAGTGTAACACTGAGATAGTTATATGAGTAAACTTTCTGCAGAGGATCCTGGTTCAAGCGGAGTTGAACGTTATCAAGGTAGTACTTCTTGGCTTTTATTGCAGAAGAAAAGATTACTAATTTAGTTTTTTTTCGTATTTACAGTTAATTTATTTCTTCTACACCAGCCCTCCAAGATATCTAGGTCCTCTTGCAAATCCTCCACTAATTGATTTACTATTTCTCCAGATCGGTATATTACTGTATCATCCGCATATAATAGACAGCCAGGCCTCATCACCCTATCGTTACCCCCCTGCAAAACTTTTACTAGATCATTGACATAATGGTTGAATAACATTGGTCCTAAAATGGACCCTTGGGCACTCCATAGGTAATGCGATCAGGGCCCAGTTTTTTAGTCACGACATCGCAAGTATACGATCGGCTGAGATCGGATCAAGATTTTACGCGTGTTTTCAAGACACAAGATGGCGGGTGTGCTATAGACACGGTCGTAAGTTGAATCGAACTATCTTGGCGAGATGTATCGGAAGTTAAGACAAGTATAGAACTGTCTTAGGTTCTATAAAACGTCACTGTAGTTTTCCTGTGCTTCCCATAGGAGTTAAGCTATGAAATTTTGACATAAGTACGGGATACATATAAACTATAATCGTTCCAAATATGAAGAGGATCGGATGTAGCGTTCCGAAGTTATCGGCGTTTGGATTTCGTCATAGCAAACGTCTGCTCTGGTGGCCATTGCACCCTCCCACCTCCCTGCGCAGTGAATGTCGAGGTCACTGCATAAATTAGGGTCACGTGAGCATAGGGCTACACTGGCCACCAGAGCAGAGATTGCTATGACGAAATTGAAACGCCGATAACTTCGGAACGGTGCGGCCGTTTTTATTCATATTTGGTACGATTACAGGTTATATGTATACCTTACTCGTGTTCAAATTTCATCGCTTAATTCCTACGGGAAGTTAAGTTGCGCATTCGATACGACATGTCCAGAGTGGTCTTAGAGATACGACACTTATGACCACTTTTTCCGCTCCATTGGCCACCGACTGTCGTGACTATAGCACACCTTTTAGCTCCCTAAGTGTTGTATCTTCACTAAGTGTCATAACCAATCTATGATCGTATCTCTCTAGCACACTGACGGTAGATACGTGTCATAAGTTGCGAATGTCGTGACTAAAAAACAGGGCCCAGGTGTTGATTTAACATTTTTATGGTAGACTCCACTAATCTGGAGAGTCACTTATAATACCACCCCGGCACATCAGACTCCGCCACCTCCAACTCAGGAAGTGGCTCCACCTAGAGGGATTAAACTCCCCTCACTACCCCACACCACGTCACTGCCACCATACACCGGCGCACCTCTCTGATAACCACTATTACCTGTATCGCATACCTCTGTACCCCTGTACCCCTGTGTGACTTATTACATGTTTCTCATACGATGACAAGAAGTTATTATATGAAGATAAGGGGACAGGGATTATGCCATTGTAGCCTGCGACCTATCAGACAAATAACTGACAAACTATTTTAGTAAGCTTCCCTCAATTCCCACATTCCCTAATTTTGTAGCCAGAATTCTGTGATCTATAGTATCAAAAGCCTTTTTAAAGTCAATAAATACCCCTATTGTAATTTTTTCTCATTACCTGCTAGCTGTATGTTTGTTGTTGAGCTATTCTTCCGAAAGCCATTTTGGGTAGATGAAATAATGTTAACATCGTCCAATAATTCCATCATTTGTCTGTGAACAATGTTTTCAGCAATTTTCCCTTGCATGGGTAACAATGAGACTACTTACTGTAGCACACTTCCATGCCTTCGGGAAAACTCCTGTTATTAGCGATTTGTTTATGACCTGGGTGAACTGAGTAACAAGAATTATTAATGCATATTTTAGGTATTTGGTGGTGATCTTATCAACCAATGAAGACTTGGAACAATTCACCTCCATTAGCAACTTCCTAACTTCTTTCTCGTCAGTCTGTATATAATTTAGCTTGTTATTGTTTAAGTCTACCCAGTCTCCTGCCCTATCCTTTAATCTAATCGTTTCTTTCTGTGTCGAGTTATTTTTTTTATATCTTGAGATAATAGACCAAAGTTTTCTCCATCTTGTTTACGCTCCTCTAGTGAATCCTTAACAAAATCACACTTGGCCCTTTTTATCAATAAGTTTACTCCATTTCTTATCTTTCTAGCTTTTTCCCAATCAGCTTCCGTGTTTTTCTTTTTTTGCTTTTTTTAGAAGTCTATCTTTGTCTTTTATTTTCTCTAACAGTTCGTTATTGATCCAAGTCTCCCTAATCTTCTTAACTGTATATTCAGGACATGAGACATTCAGGATTTTTGCAATTGGCGATAATAGGGTGGCGTCCTTTGTTTCAACTGGCAGCTCTACATGGTTCGACATCGTTAACACAAACACACATATCAGCCACTTCAGGTGAAATCCAGGGTTTTTGCATATCATATCATACAAAGCATGCCTTTAGCTTCCTTCTGACATATATACAGTCATCCGAGTTCTCCAAATATAGTAATCACAGGGTAAGTCCAGCTCCATCCACGAGCACGGTCCGTCTACGGTCTATCATTTTGTTTTGAAAGAGGATGTGATGCAAGTCTCCCAGAGGGCTGTGGGATTGACCAGGAACACAGCACATTACTGAATGGGCAGTGGTGAGAAGAGATAGTTCTTCTCGGTCCTGACAAATGTCCTCCACAAGAACATGAAGATAGCGGATAAGACTGGGGACACGGTTACCAGCACAGACAAAGTCAGCAGCATTGTGGATGAAGATGAGGCACTTGACGGTTGAGTCGGCCATACATTTTGCTGCAACACTAATCCCATCACAGGCTCCCATCCCATGACCAGCCTCAAAGTGCAACCAAGTTGCAATACAGTTAAAGACCTGCTGGTGTTTGGCAATGGTACTGAAACATGCATTCTTCTGGTAATTGTGATGTTTGGCCATCAGTCACATAGTGAACACAAGAAACATTAGGATGTTCTTCAGAAATGCTTTTGTAAATGCTTCCACTATCAGAGATGATAGCAAAAGGCTTGTGTGAAAGGACACCGGTCTCTTCCCTGAAGTGGAGAACCACATGATTGATGGTTGCCAGCTCCTGAGCCCAGTATACAGACTGAGGTGGATGTGGTAGCTGACAACGCAGTCCTCTGCACAGTACACTCTACTTGAGTCAGGTTGCCCCACAGACAATGAAGGGCTTGGTACTGGGCATAGACTCTCCTAACATGGCTCTCCATCATAGAATAGTCACATCTGAGTTAATGCCTTAAGGTGTTCCATAGCTCTGTCTGGGTGTCAATGTTAACAGAAAAGACAGGTGGCAACTGGTTTAACTTGGCATTGACAGCCACCCACAGAACCTGCAGAAAACAGTCAGGAAGAACAGAAAGGCCAAGTCTGTGGAGGGGTTTCATCCGGAAAGTGAAGATTTGATGTTTCACACAAGGAAAAGAAATTGTGTTGTGGCAGCACACAAGAAGGATGTAGAGGTGCTTGCAATGGACACTATGGAAGGAAAAAGTTGAGGGAAGTCATCTGTTGAGGGAATTCTTCCTGGAATTTAACATGAAGCCCATGAAGGAACTCGGTGAGCTGCACCTTGTGGTACTTAATTTTGCACACAGTCACCTTGTCTTTCTTCCACAAAGAGTTATTTGAATGTTCTGGCCTCTTGAGAAAATCAACAATGGCCACCGATGTCATCTGGAAGGCAGTTGGACTGGTCACTAAAAGTGTGGATAGAGTCCTTCTGTCCAGCCCCACATCAAGTGAGAGTAGCGATGCCTTACACACCGAGCATAACTCCACCAGCGAGACAATTTATGCCAAAGGTTTATGACACTGTGATTTTGACAGACGCTTGATGCCAGCAGTAATCACATTGTAGATGCAGGCTTTGTGGACCTCGCCGGGTAGTGGAGGAGATGGCATTGATTATGAAACCAGTGTCGTTTGTATCGGCACATCAATGCCTAGATGTGGAGCACTGGCACACACCAGACTGGACGAAATTTTTACCAACAATACAGGAAAGCCTGGAAAATAACCGAGGAGGCACATGATAACAGATAAAGTCTAGTCTTCATATATTCAGTGTGGACATGGATTGACTCATTCTTGTAAATTCTATACCCTTGCAGAAATGTTTTTGATCAATCACTTTTTTACCATTAAGTGACAACACTATCCAAAACAAAAGATATCTATTACTATACACCTATGGCCGAACGTCTAAGAAATACTACCCGCTGCTACGGGTGCTGTATGAATAACGTTCAGGCCCGCCGTTTAGCGGGCCATAGTGATTCCCATAGACTTATACAGGTAATAATGTTCGGGCCCGCCGTGACCACCGTTTGGCTCACTACTGAAATCTATCGCGATAGCGCTAGAGCAGTGACAGTGTCAAAAACAAAAAACAATGGCGCTTCTCTTACCCTCATTCGCGAGTTAAGAGACATGCTACAACCTCCACGTAATGGCTTGAGGTGCGTAATGATCAAATATCGAGGAATCTAACATGGGGCAGTCACCTAAGACAGTTTAAATAGCTTAAATATGGGAGACCGATTGAAAAGAACAAGTCTGATCGCCTCCCGTTACGCCGCTCTGCGTTGTCGGCGTCATAATTACGTTGGCTACCAGAGTTCCAGTATTATGAGAAAACGTGGTTACTGAGCCCGTACGGGTGGCCGTTCGAGGTCATTTTATGAAAATATACGGCCCGACGCCGTAGGCGGGAGGGCCGTATATTTTCATCAAATGACCGAGAAAGGCACCCGTACGGGCTCAGTCACTACGTTTTCTTATTACTATACACCTACAACTCGTTTAAAATACCGTTCTATCAACTTTCCTGGGCTGTGATTCACTCACCCATTCCCGTACAAAACCACTGCCATTCACTACGGCCCGCTAGCGGGAAAACCCGGCAACTGCCGACGTGGAGCGGACTATGAAATGTGTGGCGCACTTCATACTGGAACTCTGGTAGCCAACGCAATTATGACGTCGACAACGCGGATCGGCGTAACGGGAAGCGGTCGGACTTGTTGATATCGATCAGTCTCGCAGATTTAAGCTATTTAAACGGTTTGATGTGAACGCCCAATGTAAGGTGCCTCGTATTTTTGGACAATACACACTTCCAGTTCTTACGGGTAAGGCTTAGCATGTCTCTGAAGTTATGAATGGGAGAGAACCGCCATTTTGTTTGTTTGTTTTTGACACAGTCACTGGTCTAGCTTTATCGCGATACTTTACGTTAGTGCGACGTAGTGTCGACGTACAGCGGGACGTACATTTTTACATGATAAAGCCTATGGGAATCAATACGTCCTACTACACGGCGGGCCCGAACAGAATTTATACCATACCCGTAGCAGCGGTTAATATTTCATAGACGTTCGGCCACAGGTGTATAGTAATATTGGCGCCACACTTTTCATAGTCCGCTCCACGTCGACGGTTGCCGGGTTTTACCGCTGGCGGTAGGGCTACACTGGCCACCAGAGCAGGCGTTTGTTGTAACGAAATTCTTCATATTTGAGACGATTATAGGTTATATGTATACCGTACTCGTGTTAAAATTTCATCGCTTAATTCTTACGGGATCGACCACTGCCGGGGTTTTCTACTCGCGGGCCATAGTGAATGGCAGTGGTATCATACGGGAACGGTGGGGGGGGGGATTGAATCACTGACCAGGAAAGTTTAAAAACGGCATTTAAAGGAGTTGAAAGTGTATAGTAATAATAAAACGTAGTGACTGAGCCCGTACGGGTGGCCGTTCGAGGACATTTGATGAAAAAATACGGCCCGACGCCGCAGACGGGAGGGCCACGTTTTCTCATACAACTGTATGATGTGACGAATGATATAAGTGATGATGTTATTACAATTGAAACCTACCTTCTCTGTCGGGTGAGACGCCTGAGCTGACACCCTGAACAAATCAATTGATATATGAAAATCATCCGGGATATAGTGGGTTGCTACAAAATACTTTAAAATAGCATTAACCCTTTCCCTGCAGCACCCAATTCCTCTGATCTGAGTATTCCTGTCATTGTCAGTGCACGTTCATGCGCCCTTACCTTCAGAGATGTCTAATAAATCCGTTTTGATGATGATAATTTGTCCTTTGTTGTTTTGTGTCACTTTTTTTAGCCTTTTTTTACAACTCATCTCACCACTTGTTACCCATGTCGGCCATATTGGCCATTTTCCCGCCTGTACAATGTGTTCACATGGATTTACTAACACTGGCTGTTCTATTATTTAGAACTAATACAAAGGTAGGGAACTACTGTCATTGTATTGCATTTTGTCTCAGAAAGCTGTCCCCCACACAATTAGAAACATCCAACATCTATTTATATGCAAAACGCCTGCTGAACTGAGAAGTGCCAATCTGGTCGACCTCTTAACCTAGAGCTCTATGGGTGTGCTCTCTGACTGTCCGCAGGACCGCTAAACAGTCAAAGCCTCTCGGACTATGTCACATGATGTGTCATGTGATTTGAGTAATTTACCTTGGTAGCTGATGCTATTTTGTTATACCAAATCAAAGGTCAATATGCTGTTTTTACAATGTCAAAATTTCTTTCAATTCAAACAATTATTGTTTTATTTATTGAATTTTGTATATAAGTATCAATGATGCCTCTATGATGCCTGGATGCATCATGCTGCGGTAGCCAGGGGAATGCCTGGAGGCATCATGCTGCTGTAGCCAGGGGAATGCCTGGAGGCATCATGCTGCTGTTAAAGGGTTAAATACTGTACCTGGTCATGCCGGCCATCTCATAGATTTGTCATTCTTAAATGGAACTATGCCCAGCGAGTGAAAACAGGCATGAGCGGTATGTTAGTTGAACAAAAAGGACTGAAAACTGTATCAAATCTGAGACCTATCTCTTCATATCCTATCATGAAGAAAATTACTGAAAGAATTGTGCACACAGAATTGTGTTACAAGACTATGTTACTGTGCACCATTTGCTGACTGAATCTTATAGGGGCTTCCATCCGGGACACTCCACAATTGATACATCAGTAAGCCTAGTAGAAGATATATTGCAAAGAATTAATGTTGGTAAAATTACAATGGCAACATATATTGACCAATCCAAGGCTATTAGAAAGGAGATTTTGAAATGGCTACTAAACTATCTAAACAAAATATCCCAATTTACAATAGTTAATGGGAAGTCATCTAAGCCTGGCTTTGTCTGTTACGGAACACCCAAGGGCTCGGCCAGGATTCAACAAACATATAAAGCAGTTCGCTTGACATGGAGGAATGTAAAAGTAACCTGTCGACCTGCTGCGGACGTAATGCGGGCAACCCCATAGTATTTGCATACACGGGTCTGCCGGCCTCCCTCTACCACACAGCAGCGATCGGCACTCGCATCACCTAGCGTAAAGCAAACAAACCACTGCTCGACTACCCTGACCCCTACAATTGTATTCAAAATGGGTACCATATGCTATATCTACTGTCCAAAATCAGGAATTTCTTGGATGTCTATACCTCCTTAAGGATTGTCAAATCTGTACTAATGTCTTTTATAGACTATGGCGATATCTTTTATCTTAGGGGATCCAGTATTGAATTGAAAAAAATTGCAAACGCTTCAAACAGATGCACTAAGAACTGTCTGTAAGTCTCCTAGACATTGTAATGGGCTTACTGTCCATAAAAAAACCAAGAATCACTTTCCTAGATAAAAGAAGGGATCTACATCTAGCTAGCTATATGTATAAAAGGAAAAATGATGAAACAAGGGTAAATACATACGACCAGAATGATGGATGTTGTGACCTTTCGAGTAAACCATCCTCAAGCTGAAATGTATAACATAAGTGTCCTTTACAGAAGTGCAGATATCTTGAATGCTGTGAATCCAAAAACAAGGAATATAAATTCATATTCATCTTTTAAATGGAAACTCAAAAAAGACGCCATTAAATCTCTATTCGAAATATAAAACTTTATCTCCTGTATGCTGTTTATATTATTATAATGTTTAAAAACCTAGTTTTAAATGTTGTGACAGGTAAAAATATCTAAGAAATTGAGCACGCCAATCTCAATCAGGATATATTATAGCTTCTGAATATTTGCTATGAAGTGATCCTATTACAATGGTGTTTCACCGAAATACAGTATATTGACATGATAAATGTTAATCTGAAATCTTATTGTAACAGATCAATAAATATAGGTTATCCATGAAATGGAGTCGAACAATCATGTCAATTCAAAATCTTAATATAACACTGTGGAAGAATTCAAGTGATTGGAAAATGGTTAACTCTTGATGTAAAATGATCTCAACCCATGTGAAGCTGTAAAGGTGGATCATACCAGCCATATGGCTGAATGCTCATTACAGGGTAAATGAAGTTGATAAAAAAAGATCCGTCAGAAGGATGCCCATAACTCTATCAGACCACAGTAATGAAATTCAAGAGATAAACTACACACTGTACATGTGTAGACACGCCTTAACAATATGATGCACTCTCCCAACACCAATTCCATTTTACCTATGAACTAGTTGCTGTAGTTAAGTGTTATAGACTACTATAATATGTGTACCTAGTACAGGGGATAGAGGTAAAGAGTAAGTACAAAATTTATACATAAAGTATACAAAACTTACTCTAACTGCTTCAGGTGTGTGGTTCAGCCTGGCGACTCTGATAAAGTCCCACTTGCTGTGGCCTGATGGAGTGGGGACAGAGGGGAGTCCCCAGCAGCTGGAGGGGCAGGAGTGTGGGCAGGAGTGGGAGGGGCTCTCTTCTTTGAGTAGAAACCAAAGGTGGGTTTGGCAGTGGTTGAGGAGGAGGAGGAGAGGGAAACAGTGGTATGGGTGGTGGCATCAGGTGGGGTGGGAGCGCTAGGGGAGTGGCAGTGGCAGCGGGGTGGTATCAGAGGCTGCAGGGGGTGGCAGCACGAGGTGCTTTGGTAGGACAGGAGGGTCTTCTATTGCATATGGTGGAGGTGGATGGGGAGGCAGGAGAGGAGGATGAGGAGGTGGCTTTGTATGATGGTCAAGGAGATGGATGGGGTGGCAAGGGCAGCAGCAGTGGAGCTTCTTCTCTGTTTGGTGGGAAGAGTCTGTGCAACAGTGGTGGTGGAGGAGGAGGAGGAGGAGGAGGAGGAGGAGGAGGAGAAAGAGGAGGCGGAGGAGGAGGAGGAACGGGGAGGAGGAGGAGGTCTTGCTGGAAGGAGCCTGCTGTAAATATAGCTGAATCCCAATCATTAGGGTTTTGTAAAGGGTAACATTCCTGGTGCCCTAGAAAATGAAAGAGAGATGTCTGGTAATTTCTAAAGATATTATGTGTTAATGCATTATTTATAAGTATATCTGATATTTGTAATCACATTGCACCAATACACTGTTGCTGATGAATGCATGTGCGCATCAATCATGATATTATTACACATACCACACCATAAAAAAGGGGGAGAATGGTGTACAACTAATTGAGTTAGGTGTAAAATCAAAGAAGTATTTTAAGTTTAAGAATAAAAGATACAGGCCTGAAAAAGGTGGAAAACTTTTCTTTTCAAAATTCAAAATCTGTTATATCTTTATACACTAGTATGATAATGCACATTTTTTGTGTCTATGATACTATAGTAACAATGATATACGGAACATATTGTACAAAAGATAACATCTGAAATTTTACCAATGAACCATAAACGGTAAGAAATACACTGAATTAAAAAATATGAGTACAATACAGAGTTCCTGCACTGGCTTACCTGCAAAAGCATGAAAGCATAGCTTGAAAGTAAATATGTAAGACCCCAAAATGTGTTGGCTGGAATGGCCGAAATGTTTCACAGGAACGGGCGTAAGTCTAACGCAATTTGGAGTTTAAGTACAATAAAAACCTTTTGAAAGACAAAATCGAACGTTTTCCCACAAGGAGATGCAATAGAAGAAAACATGGATTGCACAGTTTAACAAATCCAGACATGAATTTTTGTCACAGCCTCAGTCCAAAACTCAAATTTTTAAAAAAGGAATAGGCGAAAAGCATGTCTTACCTCATGTGATGGTCGAAAATTCTAGACGTCAGTGTAATTGAATTTGTTGCCCAATCTGTGTTGTAGCACGATGGTTGATTTCCCAAAAAAGGTTTTGGTTGTTCCAGATTTTTCGAAAAGTTTTATCTTCCATAGTCTTGTCCATTTGCAGGAAAGACACCCCCAGGTGAATCAATTTAATAGTTATATTTATTGTTATAGATAGTTTTATATATTCTCCCTTTCGCACTGCGATATTGTTGTTGAGTCTATAGTAGGCATATTTTTTGCTGGTTTGATTAATAAAAACGGTTGCACTTGTTAATGTGATTCACCTACGACACCCCCAGAGGTGACATCGGTTAAGACTTTTCTGTAAATGTACGAGATCAAGCACGATGTGGTTTAACTATATTCAACACTTGAGGGCCGCTGCCTCCCTTCCGGATAGCCAAAATATTGACCCTTCATCTGATAGTAATTCATATTTCCAGAGTTCATGTCAAACCGATATGAATTGATTATCCCTCTAAGGTTTTTAGGTATGAACTGTAGGATGATGTGATGAGGGAAGGGGAATGGGTGAAGTAAGTTATTTGTTTTCACTCAATCTGTTCCTAGTTGAGACCTTTCTACTACTCTCATACTTGACCAATCCATACAAAGTCCATGCAAAATTATAACACACTCATTGAGACATAGATAAACAGTTTCCATAAAAAAACGATTTCTTCAATTATCATCAAATAATAAAACATGCAGAGAAAGTAAAATTAAAATTCATATTTCTTGTCCAAAAATGCTATAGTCACATGTCTATTGTCACACAGATGCCCATCATTGTACATTGATAGACTAATGTAACATTAGGAGAATCAGGTAAATATCTCTACAGTTACAGTATTATATCTGGTCTAGATTGTCTTTATATAGAGAACATTAGACTTACGTATTATCTTACATATGTAGCCATAATTTCCTGAGCACTTCATGACAGCCCACACACCAATGCCAGATACCTTCCTAACACAGACTCCATTATCATCATTCACTCCGTTTCTGTTTGGTTCATGAGGACCCCAGTTTGTATATGTTAATTCTTGATCATCTAGCAGCCATCTGAATGGAGTCCCCTTTCCGTTGTCGTTGAGACCAATCCACATGTCAACTGTGCTCCCCTCACTTTAAAAAGAAGTAATGGACTGTCTTTGAAATATGTTCTACACAGAAAAACATATTTTATGAAATGACTGAATAGATCTAGCTGTTTTGTTTAGAATGTGCGATGACAAGACTCTATCGGCTGTTTTATGTATTTTTTGTTATATTGTCTCACCCAAACTGGTATTCATCAACCAATTTAATGAAACTGACCAACATACTGATATACTGTCACACATACTTACCTTCCTGGTTTATAATCATTTTATTCTAGCTTTGTGTGTACAGTGTTGTCACTGAAGTGACACACCCTAAGGAATCAGCAATGATATTGTAGCGTATCCCCTAGTCGCTGAAAGTGTCTTACCACTTTCTGTGATCTACAGCCGACCAGGGGTTCCGAGACTCAGTTGCTACCCTGTACTTACCGTGCCAGTACAGGTGGGTTCGGCTTTACCCGCTGGAAAGGGCAGGGAGATACAGAATCTACTACCTACCGCTTCACTACGAAGACAAAACCAGACTCCGGACTGTTTCAGTGTACCAAGTTTTATTCAGGTACTTCCTTTACAATCTGTTGGTGCTTCGGGGCACCAACTAGCGCGGGAAGAGATTCGGGTCTCTTCAACGTTGAAAGGTGTCCAATGCAACCTTACCAACACGTGAGGCTCCAGGCGTTCACTCTGTAGAGAGGCACCGCGAGAAGTCCTGTCAACCCGCCGTGGACTCAGCCTTATATAGTGACTGAGTTACGTAATGCGGGTGACCCCGTAGCATTTACATACCACGGGTCCACCAGCCTTACCACACGGCAGGGATCGGCACTCGCTCCACCTAGCGTGAAGTGAAACAATGCTGCTCGACTACCCTGACCCCTACATTATCATAGCCTCATGGCTTCTAAAGCGTTTATTAGTAGGGGGAAAGATGGAAAGAATAATGAATGAAGACATCCTTTTTAACCACATGCACCACAGTTTGATAATGATATTACATTTCATTCTTGATTGAGTTAATATACTCTTACCTCTTAGTTCTGTACTTATCTTAAAGGACTGTGTCAACCTTCAAAATGAGGCATTGAGGTTCTTTCCTAGATGACTCAGATCTATTGTGTTTATCTCAAATTAGCTTTGTCATTACTTCTTCTGGAGATATTTAGAGTATAGAGCAGATTATTCTTCTGCATAATGTGTACTTTATAATCAGTTATTTGCAGAAAATCAGATAACTCTGGCAGACCTCATGAAATGCTTGAATCACTTTGAAAGCTCTATCCTACACATAGCTTTATCCTACACATAGATTTTTACCCATCCCTATTGTGAGTACCATCCCACTGAACTTTAAAGCTTCGACAATTGGATGATTCTATAAGAATCTTTATCTTTAGGTAACACAAAGGTATTTATATAAAACGTCCTGATCATGCTGTACAAAGTACAAAATGAGATAATTTAGGGTTTGTACAGAATGAGGCGTTTACGCTGAGCTCCGTACAAACCGTATTCGTTACACGCTTGTAACAGGAAGCTGAGTTATGGGATGGGGTATGACAGCAGTCAACCCCCGCCGACCCCCACAGCCCGCAGGACACCCCAGGCCAGACACATGGTGCGGCAGACCAAGCTTCTGCACACACTGGCTTAAAATAACTGCCAGGACACACCCCACAAGTAAGCGAGGCACGGGGATGCAGCCCCACGGCGCGTGCATGTGCACCTAGTCACCGGGGGGATAAGTGCAACACACATGACGTCATAGCCCACGTGACCGTGCGCACCCCGGACACCCACGTGGACACGCCCATCCCACAGGTTCAGGACACAGTGCCAACCATGCCGTTCTCTCCACTGTCCAGGTAAGAAATAACACTCTCTTCTTTGATTAAAGAAATTTGTGAGATCAGAAAAGTGAAGCACGCGGTCCGCACATACCCCACAGCCTTCACAGACCACTGACAGGCACACTGGCCCGAGTTCAGTGCAACCGCCCCCCCCAAGCCACGCCTATATATACCAGCAGGTATGCGACACTGGCCTCCCAAACGCCCTCAGAGCCCGTATTGAAGTACCTTCGGACCTCAACCTACCAGCGTGGGAGAGATACCTTGCACGGATGCTCAACAGGGGGGAACTCCTGGACTTCATCAGGTACAGGTTCCCCCTGGGATACCTGGGTGCCATCAGCGATACCCAGGGTACCACGAACCACCCTAGCGCCACAGGATACCCAGAACAAATAGACAAGTTCATACAAAAAGAATGGACACACTCCAACCTGCTCTGGCCGTTTGGCCACGCCCCCTTTGCACCATGGTGTCACGTGTCGCAGAACACGCGAAAAGAGGGGGTCTACAGACCGTAGTGTGATTATGGACATGAAGCTCCCATGTGACCACAGCATGAACGCCTATATCATCAAAAACTCTGTCTACGGTCAGGAGAGCATGGACAGCCCACGGTCTATGGGTTTGTCGGCAGCCTCGTGTCCTTAGGTCCAGGGAGCTATATATCCAGTATCGACATCGCCAGGGCATATAAGAAATTTTGCTGCGATCCCCTGGATTGGCCCGTGCTGTGCTTCATGTGGGGGGGACAGGTACTACTGTGACACGGCCATGCCGTTTGGTGCCCGGGCCTCCTCATACCACATGCAATGCATCGCTGATACCATAGTTGAAGTCCTTAGGAGGAAAGGGGTGGATGCAGCGATGTACCTGGATGATCTCATCATGCTGTCCCTCGGACTTCCTCATGGCCCGTGAGCTATTCAGAGAGCCGGGCCTCCCCGAGGCATTGGACAAGGCACAGCCCCCCTCGCAGGTGGTCACGTGGCTCGGCATCAAAATAGACGCACCAAGGATGACACTATCGATGCCTCAGGACAAGCTATGTGATGTGAGGGAACACGTGAGGGCTGTATCACATAAGCAGTCCCTCACCAAGAGACAACTCCAGTCAGTCCTTGGTAAAGTTCTCCATGTTTCTGCATACGGCCAGCACGGCCGGTTGTCAGCAAGCTGCTGGAGGCCCTACGGGGAATGTTTGGCTATTATATCAACATATCATCCGAGATGCAGCAGGACCTCGACTGGTTTCTCCAGTTCGACATGGGCTGGAACGGGCATGCACTTATACCGCGAGGCCCCCCTACCCGGTGCCTCACCGTCAACGCCTGCCTCTCAGGCATCGGGGGTATGGACGGGAGGCTCGCTTATGCTGGTCAGGTGTGTCCGGTCAACGACCCTGTGACCTACATCGCGGAGCTCGGCCCCCTGAACACTGTCTATGCAATGAATACCTTCCTCACGGACCGGGACCGTGGGACCCGAGTGGAAGTATTCTGCGATAACATGGGGACCGTGCAGACCCTCACCTCCGGACGTGTCTGAAACCCGGTCATCGCCGAGTGCGCACGACAAGCGTGGATGATACAAGCAAAACTACAGGTGGAGTTTCTATATACCCACGTCCCGGGGTCCTCAACACGGTGGCCGATGCCTCACCTGATCTCGAGTCAGTGCAACAAAGCGGCCTATTTTATGAACTTTCATTCTCTAATAGAACCGGTCCCCTATACTCATGCCTCGTTTGTGCCCGTTCTCCGTCTCTCCTGCAGATCCGGCGCTACGTTATCTCCAGACGAGGGCATCTGTGCGACAATCCAAGGCTAGTGCCCCAGGCATGGTCACCAACCAGCGCGGTGCCATCTCGACGTATATGGCCTTCTGCAGGAGGATGGGATCGGACCCTCAGGCACCCACAGTGAGCTTCATTACAGCGTACCTCAAGTACTTCGCGAGCCACACCCCCTCATCAGCGACCGTAGCGAACAACCTATTGCATGTACGGTCGCAGCTACGGCTCTTGGGTGGCGACGTCGGCCTGACCAAGGACTTCACGGTAAAACGTGCGATAGAAACGATGAAACGAAACAAGACCTACACTCCAAATATCAAGCCTCCGGTCCCCATGGAGGTCCTCAGGGCAGTCCTCAGGGCCCTATCGTTATCACCGCTATACCTCTCTCTACGGGCTGCTGTACTGACAATCTACTACGCTGCCCTGCAGCAAAGCAAGGTTGCACCACCGTCGGCCTGTGCCTACAACCCGACCCGACACCTGTCACGTGGGGACGTGACCATTACATTTACTCACGTGAACGTGAACATCAAGGCCGCAAAGAACCTGCAACGTGTGGGCGAATTCAAAGCGGTCACACTGCAGGTCTCACCCGATCCAAGGTTCTGCCCGGTGAAAGCAATCAACTACATGATCGCGGCCGCCCCCACAGCCCGGCCCGAGGACCCGTTCCTCATGCTCAAGGACAGGTCCCCCATAACCATGCGAATGCTCATCAAAGGGTGGGATAATCTCCTCCAAACCACCGACCACTCCCCTAGGACCTACACCCTCAAGAGCCTGAGAAAAGCGGCAGCCACTCAGGCTTTCCAGGCGGGTTTGCCTGAATCGTTGATTCAAAGTTAGTGGGGATGGCGCACATCGTGCATACATAATGGACAAAAAACTCATTTAATCAGACATAATTGTTATCAATTATGTCTATACACACATATATATATATGCATATATATATTTTTAACCACCCACCCACCCTTCTTATCATGGCTCCTTGGCTATTTTATTATTAATTCAATGTATAACTATATACTCATACCATTTTATTACCCACCTGATACGGAGTCTCCATACTAAGCCTATGTAGCTTACAGATCGCTACTGAGTAGGATACGGAGCTGCGTACCCTCCTAGGAGGATACGGATTTTTGAGATGAAAGTAGTCCCATTATGATGAAAGTAGTCCCAAACTTAACTTCTTAACTATATTGAAAAGTTTTCTAACGATCATATTTATTGCTTAAATCTAAAAATAAGTGAGTAATAAATACAATATAACCATGATTTCGATCTGCGGGGTCGTATTCTCCTCGTAGTTGACGCTACGCATTACACCTCGCTATCGCTCGGAGTATTACTACGCGTCAACTACTCGGAAAATACGGCCACTCAGATCGAAATCATGGTAATATTGTGTATGTATTACCCACCTGATACGGAGTCTCCATACTAAGCCTATGGAGATTACAGATCGCTACTGAGGAGGATACGGAGCTCCGTACCCTCCTAGGAGGATACAGATTTTTGAGATGAAAGTAGTCCCCAAATAGAACTTCTTAATTACGTTGAAAAGTTTTCTAACGATCATATTTATTGCTTTTGGGGTGTTGGGTGGTTGGGGTATTGGATGTTTAGGGTTGTTGGGGTGTTGGGTGGTTGGAGTGTTGGATGGTTGGGGTGTTGGGTAGTTGGGGTGTTGGGATGTTGGGTTGTTAGGTGGTTGGGGTAATGGATGGTTGGGGTGTTGGGTGGTTGGGTGGTTGGGGTGTTGGATGTTTGGGGTGTTGGATGTTTGGGGTGTTGGATGGTTGGGGTGTTGGATGGTTGGGGTGTTGGGTGGTTGGGGTGTTGGGTGGTTGGGTGGTTGGGGTGTTGGATGTTTAGAGTGTTGGGTGGTTGGTGTGATGGATGGTTGGGGTGTTGGTTGGTTGGGGTGTTGGGGTGTTGGGTGGTTGGGGTGACTGGTGGTCGGGTGGTTGGGGTATTTGATGTTTTGGGTGTTGGGTGATAAGGGTGTTGGGTGGTTTGGGTGTTAGGTGGTTGGGTGGTTAGGGTGTAGGGTGGTTGGGGTGTTGGGTGGTTGGGGTGTTGGGTTGTTAGATGGTTGGGATGATGGATGGTTGGGGGTTGGGGTGTTGGATGTTTAGGGTGTTGGATGTTTAGGGTGTTGGATGGTTGGGTGGTTAGGGTGTTGGGTGGTTAGGGTGTAGGGTGGTTGGGGTGTTGGGTGGTTTGGGTATTGGGTGGTTGGGGTGTTGGGTTGTTAGGTGGTTGGGATGATGGATGGTTGGGGTGTTGGTGGTTGGGTTGTTGGGGTGTTGGATGTTTGGGGTGTTGGGTGATAAGGGTGTTGGATGTTTAGGGTGTTGGGTGGTTGGGTGGTTAGGGTGTTGGGTGGTTAGGGTGTAGGGTGGTTGGGGTGTTGGGTGGTTGGGGTATTGGGTGGTTGGGGTGTTGGGTTGTTAGGTGGTTGGGATGATGGATGGTTGGGGTGTTGGTGGTTGGGTGGTTGGGGTGTTGGATGTTTGGGGTGTTGGGTGATAAGGGTGTTGGATGTTTAGGGTGTTGGGTGGTTAGGGTGTAGGGTGGTTGGGGTGTTGGGTGGTTGGGGTGTTGGGTTGTTAGATGGTTGAAGTGTTGGATGTTTAGGGTGTTGGGTGTTTGGGTGGTTAGGGTGTTGGGGGGTCGGGGTGTTGGGGTGTTGGATGTTTAGGGTGTTGGGTGGTTGGGGTGTTGGGTGGTTGGGGTGTTGGGTTGTTAGGTGGGTGGGATGATGGATGGTTGGGGTGTTGGGTGGTTGGGTGGTTGGGGTGTTGGATGTTTGGGGTGTTGGGTGGTTGGGGTGTTGGATGGTTGGGCTGTTGGGTAGTTGGGGTGCTGGATGTTTATGGTGTTGGGTGGTTGGGGTGTTGGGTGGTTGGGGTGTTGGGTGGTTGGGGTGTTGGGTTGTTAGGTGGTTTGGGTGATGGATGTTTGGGGTGTTGGGTGGTTGGGGTGTTGGGTGGTTGGGGTGTTAGATGTTTTTGGTGTTGGGTGGTTGAGGTGTTGGGTGGTTCATCTACAGTGGAGGAAGTTCATACGAATCCCGACCTTATGATGTTCGTTGCAATTAATAAGGGAGTATATACCTTTGTTACTGAAAAGCGCACCTGCACTTGGCTGAATCGGTCTGCAGGAGCCAAATCGATGACCACGGCTGAGTGTTGCCGTTTCTGTGTGTGGCATAGGGCAGTCGACCCTACCCAGCGATTGTGGTGGGGCAGATATCGGTAGGCGCAACGGGTGGTATTTCTCAAACTCCGTTGTCGGCGACAACGGGAAGGAACACGTTCCTTAATTTATCGCTGCCGATTTCGGAGCATTAGACTGCAATTACTGTAGGGGGGTGCCACACTGCCCGTCACATTTTTTAGGCCTCGCCTGAGCTTACGATTGTTCTTTTGTCGCCGAGAAAGGAACATTCATATTCCGAAATCGTACAGGGGCCTTTTCTATACTCTATATCAATAATTACATTATCCACATGTCCAGGGAAGGGGTAATGGGTGACCCATGGCCTTTGGTCAGGGGTGGTTATTGCTCTACTGTGCACCACGTGCACCCCTCCTGCCCTCTAGTGGCTCTCACAACAACCGCGCACCCACGTGCACTCCCTCGTCCCTCGCCTCTCCCTCACTTCTGCTCGACCCTCCAAACGCTCCACACGTACTCCATTTTATCCCCACCCACCCACAACCTCTTTTTCTTTATCTTCCTACTTACGTTTTTATTATTAATACAATGTATAACCATATATACTCATACCATTGTATTACGTAACTATATCATTATATTAATTGACATTATTTTCCATTTGTCAATTTATATTGTATTATTACTATACTCTATATCAATAATAACATTATCCATATTTCGTCCAGTAAGGTCGAAATACAAATTTCTTGACTCATAAAATTAAATTAAATTTTATTCTCCCTCTCCATGTCACTCTCTTTTATCCAGGGAAGGGGTAATGCTAACATATCGGTATAAATCCAAATGGCAATGTGTCAGCTCCACGTAGTGAGTCTGTCCAAGTCTCCAATTTGGCGAGGGTGACGTCCGATTTGTGACCCATTTACTCCTAGTGACATTAAACTCACGCATGGATATAGAAATCAGCTGCACATGGTTAATGCGGCTATTCCACCTATCGGCCAGTCACCTTCAGTGGCAGGAATATCGAGGTTGGCTATTCTATTTATAGTATTAGTTTGACAAGTAGAAATCCGCGACGCTGTCTAGGTGGAGTTATTCTAGGAACCATTACAACTCTCCAAGCAGATTTATTTAGTACATGTCCGGTAAAAGCTACTCTAGGACCTATGCTTGAAGAGTAACACCATGGCTACTAGCAAATCACTCAGGATAGCTGAGCACCAGCGGAGGCAGGAATTCCTGCCTTAAAATGGCACCCCATAACAGTCTGAGTTGGAGCCTGTGCGCCCTGGCCCTGGCGATAACAGACTGTACTAGAGTCTATAACCAACTTAACACCCACCCCACCTATACACCTAAATACACAACCTCCGACCCCACCAGCTTCACCTCCACTCCACTATCAACCACTGTACATTCAACATATCATTTATTTAGTTCTACTGTCCATCACCATCTAGGAAAATCCTAACTACAATTTGGCCACTCACGACAGCATGGCACTCTCTATCACCCTTACTTTTTGATAAATTGGATTGTTTGCATAAAAGGTTGGCTCCTAGGCACCAACTGGGCTTACCCGGTGGTAATGTCACCGGACAACGGCCAGCAGTATGAGTTATCTAAAGCTTGGAGGGGTGTACTGTCCATATAGAGAATAAGAAAAACTGTTATTCTAGAAATTGTCTGCAGAGTTAGTAATACTTGTTTTCACATAGCATATCCTTGTGTAAACATGACTAAATGGTCAGATTATATCCATACCTACAGTATAGTATATAGAAGTTGGGGTTAGAAGCAATAATCTGCATGTTTAATGCTATTAAGTCTGGTAAAGGATCAGTCATTTCTACACTATACCTGAAAAGCTCATTGCAAGGCTACTGGGGGTTATATATTGATGTATGCACATATGCTTACCCTGGGTTAGAAAAGTCCATTTTACATGGTAGTAATAAGATATATTGTTCTTCTCAGTGATTGCGCTTATGCAGGGTTCTGTTAGGCAGGGCTCTACTGTATTTCATTTTATTGTACATTTATTTATTCCTAGAACATACTGTGGGGCTTTCTGTACATTCAAGAGGTTGGGGCATGTATGCTGCAGCTGTTCAATTGAAATCTGGCTGTTTGTATGAATACATAAGGCTTGGCAGGTGAAAAAGACAGGGATCAGTCGTTTCTACGAGGATCAGTCGTTTCTACACAATACATGGATATACACTCAGTACTGATTTTATTGCATTTCAAGGCTACTGGGAGGTAATAATTGATACATATATATATATTAATATATATGATTATTATATATATATATAAATACCGAATGAAATGGTCATTATTATTCACTCCGGAGTTACTCCGTTTCCGTTGTCTAGGTAGTTGCTGTGGATAATGCGATATCCACGGTGATTATTCGTTACGCGTGGTGGTGAGCAGCTCATAACGGTAATTTCCTCATTCCTCTTCTGCTCACCCACCACCACACTTGTGTCAGTAATTGTGAAGGAGATATGTACTATATATTATTGATTTGATTTTATGTGTAGACTAAAGGTCTATCCATTAGTCGGGTATATTCTCAGAGTACCGCTAGAGGGGGTGAGGGTAGACTTCAACCTACCCAAAGCGACACCACCTGTCGACTTACAACACCTACCCTGTTTCACTGTCTACCCCACACCAAACTAGACGTCTTTCATCCTGGAAATTTTTTTATCGGTATTCATCGGCGTACACGAGACGATAATGGCGTTGAGATTACGGTATTGCAATGCTTGTAATACACGCCATTACAAACCGACAGGAGCGAATTGTGGGAGACTTTGGCAAGATGATAATTCGGTCCAAGAAAAGAAGAAAATTCCTAAAGTGAAAGGACCCAGCGAGCCATCAGGGTTGAAGGATGAAATCCAGCAGGTATACCACAACTTGGCATCACGTATAATGTCGTTGGAAGAATCAATCTCCCATATCGCAAAAGGAAGCCCTAAAGGTATAGGAGTTGGGAAAAAATCTGGAAAAGAGGTAAAAAGTTACCAACAACGAAGGAAGGACCACGATAAAAAAGATCCCCAGCCAGGTGGATCTAAACAGGACCGGGAAGGCAAGACGGCATCGTCGCGCATCAGTAGCGATACAAGTGGAGGCGCCAAGCGGTCAGTCAACCGAGACAGAGAGGGAAAACATCAACAAACGCACGTGGACGGGTCGGACACCGAGGGATTATCAACCGGGCATCGTGAAAAGCGTCGCATCAAAAAGAAACGGATAAAGAAACGCCGACAGAGAGATATCTCATCAACTACTTCTTCTTCTGGATCATCTAGTGATACTTCGTCTACTGATTCTGTATTGTCATCGAAAAGAACCTCACATAGGAGAAAGAAATCCACAATAACAAGCAAGTCAAGAAATGCTCGTCAGAGATTGAAAGCTCGTAAACGTAAGTTTAGCATCAGAAGATTTTTGCCTAAGGAAGACAAATCTAAAGTTTTGTCGTTTGAAGGACTGATTTACTTGTTATGTTGTCTGGTTATCGAGCTTTGTGATTTCTTGCTTGTTTGCTTGTTTTGGTAGTTTAACGTCCAATTTGTTCAATTAGACTTACTTCGGGTTTGATCGAATCTATGAGATGAATGTAGGAGAAATCCCACCCCTACACATTTACCGAGGTGAGAGTTCTTTTACTTCCCACACCACATAGACATGGTATGAGAAGGATTGGCCTTTGATATAGCAGTAAATCTACCACTGCTGGGGGTGAAGGAGAAAAGTGGCTGCAGTGGGATCTGAATCAACAAAGTCCCATGCTCCTTACCACTGAGCTATCTCCCTACCCACGCCGGTCGCTTTAGTTATGCTTGCGTGCAAGCATATCCGGTCTGCACCACGAGGAGGCGAGGCAACCAAGAGGGTGAACAGATTGGTAATTTCTGTCCACCCCAGCAGACCGAGCTTTGTGAGGACGATAGAGATGTCAAAGGTGTAGTTCAACATATGGCATTTATTTCAGAAAAGGCAGAATCTAAGACCTTCACGACAAGTGCGATAGTCAGGTATGACTCAGAGGTTAGATCTAAAGTAGCTAAAGAAGGGTTTCATTGTTTTACCAATGGCGACCAAGGGTTAGCCACCCGTTTTCTAGGGGCTGAGGCAACACGGGAAATTTCGAAAAAGAAAAATGTCCAACTTGTTAAAAAATCTGGAGGAAAAATCCGAAACAAGGAAGGTAAATTGATGACGTGTATTAGTTATCAAGATAATGCTTGCTCCTTCAGAAACTGTAAATATGAGCATAGATGTAATGTATGTGAAGGTGATCACCCTAAGATCGAATGTGATATGCTCAAAAAGGTTAAAGGTAGTAAATAGGATACGATTGTCGAATCTATAAACGATTCTACTTTATGTAACATTGTTAACACTTTGGCTATTGATATATATCCAAACTTTGCTTCAGGCTCCCCGTTGGAGATTGATAATGTAGAATTACCTATGGTGAGTAGCACAAGAAATGACAATTTGAATCAGGTGGATTTAGACATTGGAGTTGAACCATTAAAAGTTGATAATGGATACGATGGTGGTAAAGATACTCTTAATTCTATTGATGTTCTAATTGTCGACGATATAGTCAGGGTTTCTGTACTATTACTTCGAGAAATTGGTTGTGATTGGCCTGAAGTCTGTTATAATTTTACCTGTACGACCAATTCATGTAAAAGTGTTATTGATACAGAAAATTATCTGTATTGTTTGGATATCGGTAACAACCTCCATGTACCAATTTTTCAACAATGTAGAGAAGGTGCCTGTAACTGTGAATATGTATTGAACGGAGCTCAGGTTCAATTGAGACCATGTAGATTTGCTAGTATGTATAGAAAGCTGGAATCGCCTTCAAAAAATGCATATTTTGTCCTTTGTGGAATCTGTCATGGTTTTGATATTGTGGACAGTGATATACAAAACTCATATGTCTGTGACAATTACACATCCATCAGGACTGAACCGTTTTTCTCGGAAATGTGCGAGAAAATAACAAAGGAACTCAAGGAGGAAAAGATATCAATACCAAAGGAGAATCCAGTGTGTCGCCATGCCATGGGAGCAATATCAAAAAAGGATGGATCACTCCGCCCGATAACGGACTGCAAAAGGCCGATAGGCCTCAGCATTAACAATGATATGGTAAATGTATCCCCGCCTTTTAGGTATAACCATATGGACATGGCTGCAGAGTTATTACCGGAAAATGGATATTCATGTATCACCGATATCAGCAATGCCTATCGGGCAGTACATATCAGTCCAGACCACAGAAAGTTTCAAGGTTTTGAATGGTTAGATCAAGAAAATCATTCAGAAATATACGTGGACAATCGTTTATGTTTTGGAGCAAGGAGTAGTCCGTATATTTTTACTTGTTGCTCAAACTTTGTAGTTGAATGTGTCAATTTCTCAGGTTGTTTAAATTGTATCAACTATTTGGATGATTTTTTTAATATGTGATTCAACAAATGACAGTTGCAGCAAAGCCCAGCAGACGTTGATAAATATCCTTACCTATCTAGGTTTCGAGATAAACAAGAAAAAGATTGTCTCCCCGGCGCAAGTGGTAATTTTCCTAGGTATCCAGTTGGATAGTACAACAATGGAGTTATCACTACCAATTGAAAAGGTAAAAAGAGTCAATGATGATTTAAAAGTTCTCCTTTCAAAATCTTGGCTTACCTACAAAGCGATAGAAAAGGTAATAGGTTATCTTGCGCACTGCGCTATCGTGGTTTATGGTGGAAGGACCTATTTACAAGCTGGTTATGAGTTTCTAAGACTACACAAAGGTGTTCGTAGGCTTAAACTAGATAAGGCCATCGAGGATGATTTTCGATGGTGGCTGAATTTTACGGCAATTTTTAATGGCAAATGTAAAATTCTCAAGCACAAAGATTGTGACTACTTGGTTACGGATTCATCAAATTTTGGATTCGGAGGTTTTGTATCGGATGATTTTTTCTTTGGTGCCTGGACAAACCAATTTCCAGTGTGCCATCACCTGGAGATGGGGCCAGTAAGTGATACGTATGACCGCATCATGGCCGTTATGGAATTGTGGCCGGTCCTTAGAGGTATCGTTAGATGGGTCCATCGTTTTTCTAACAGAGTTGTCCATGTCTACAGTGACAACACCCAGGTCTGTGCTATGCTAAAGACAGGGAAAAGCAAAAATGAGTCTGCCATGTTCTGGCTAAGAGAACTTTTTTGGGTTTTAGCCATTCACAACATCAGGGTAGTCCTTCATTATATCCCCACAGCTGAAAATATTTTCGCTGATGCACTGTCTAGGTTGAACAGTCATAGCCATGTCCATACAGCTATCGCTTGTATAAATAAAACAACTCCGCCATGTTGTTGTTTCAGAGAAAAATGATGACCTTCAAGATAGGTGCAGAAACCTACAAGTATCTGGCTGGGCAGATACTACCTGGAAGACTAAGAAGTCTCAATGGACAAGATTTTTTAATTTCTGTAGTGAATTTGATTTATCTCCACTACCGGCGTCAATTGACACCATCTGCTTATACATAACATTTTTGACAACAACACTCGTATACTCTTCAATTTGTAATTATTTAAGCGCAGTGTGGTCCCTACACAATTTTCTGGACATACCACATGTAGATAAAACGGCGTTTAAAATTAAAATGACGCTCAGAGGAGCAAAACGATTATTAGGAGATAATCCGATAAGGTCAAAAGTAATTTTACCAAAAGATTTGGTAAGAATTTATCGTAATCTCAACATGGCAGATCCTGATGATTTATGTTTCTGGTTTGCGTTATCACTTTCTTTTCGTTGCCTTCTGAGAAAAGGCCATATTACTGGCTCTAGCCATACACTGTCTAGGTCAAGTCTAAAAACCACGTCTTGTGGTTTTAAACTCATTATTAAATCTTCTAAAACGATTCAATATAATGAAAGGACGCTGGAAATCCCGGTTGTACAGTCCAAATCTTGTTTGTGTCCGGTTAGATTATGGACATTGTTATCTTCAATCTATAAAGGTAAGGAGGAGGATCCGCTGATTCCTCACTCCTTGTACGCTAAGACCTTTAAACCGTATTCTTATGGAAAATTCCGTATCCGGTTAAAAAAGGAATGTGAAAGAGTAGGCCTTCATGGGAAGTACACTCCCCACAGCCTCAGACGAAGCGGTGCAAGTTTCTTGGCCAGTATTGGTATTCCGATACATCAGATTAAGCGTATAGGGGACTGGAAGTCCTGGAGTGTGCTACTATATCTGTCAGAGACCTTGGATAGCAAGCTATCACTAGACCGTACTATTGCAAATTGTTTAGATGTTTTTAAGTAGTTAGTTTGGCTTGCCGCAGTCATCACTCAATTTGGCTGGCGTGTTTTGGGCAAACTACACTCGTGTCTCTTATAATATGTGTAGACTAAAGGTCTATCCATTAGTCGGGTATATTCTCAGAGTACCGCTAGAGGGGGTGAGGGTAGACTTCAACCTACCCAAAGCGACACCACCTGTCGACTTACAACACCTACCCTGTTTCACCGTCTACCCCACACCAAACTAGACGTCTTTCATCCTGGAAATTTTTTTTTGTTACTCATTAAGTTGTTATGTACTCAATAAATTACCGCAGTCATCACTCAATTTGGCTGGCGTGTTTTGGGCAAACTACACTCGTGTCTCTTATAATATATTTACTTATTTGAGGCACATACTGTGGTGCTTTCTCTACATTCAATAGGTTTGGGCATGACTACTGCATGCTCCAGACTTGAAATTTGGGTGTTAAGGTGAATGTATGAGACTGGAGAGGTGTCAAAGTCAGGGATCAGTCGTGTCTACAGGGATTAGTCGTTTCTACATTTGGATATATATATGTCCACATTGCTGAGAGCTGAACTGGAGTAGAATAATGGTACTACCCTGCTGTTTTCCTATGACATCATGGTACATTAGACGCATATAGATGAGAGTTAAATACAATATGTTCCCAAGCTATTCATGTGAAGAGGGGAATTAATATAGAGCTGCATCAGTTTTTTAATGCATAGGGTTGACAAAATGATATCAATATATTTCCACTGAAAAAAGGGTATATTTGGATAGTTTTTTGGCCCCAGCCTTCTTATCATGCCTCAGACATAGGAAAAACTATGGTCCCCCTTGAAGCCCAAGATGATGCCGAAAAGAAAACATGAGAAAATCATATATACATGTTATATTGAACACTTCATAGGCTGCAGGAGGAAAATAGCCCAGATGATCACCACTCATGATTTTTTGTCATAGGATAAACAAGTTTGGAGGTTGAGTTGGTGCTATGTGTGAGATATTTCTATTTGTATAGAGAAACAGGCTTACTGTCTCTGAACGGATTAAATATGCTGTAAAATCGGCGATCAGATGAACCGATGCCGAAGGCAGAGGTTCATCTGATCGACGATTTTACCAAGTATTTTATCCGTACGGAGACAGTCAGCCTGTTTCTCTATTATTATATACCTCAAAATATCCAATTTTTAACCTTGCTTCTGGGTGAGTTTTTGGATTTCGCCGCCATACATGCCCCGTACGCCACATACATACCCCGTACGTCACCTAGGTATCGTACGGATATAAATACGACATGGGTAGGAGCGGGCCGTATGTGTAGGATATACTACCACAGGTATATAATAATATTGGATAGTGATAGGTATATATCAATAAGTTATAATGACAATATGGTAAATATAGGGTGTGCCAATTCCAGTCACACACAAATCATGCATAGGTATGTTTATGCAATTGTAAGTTTCAGTCAAATAATTATATTTATCATCCAGAAAAGTAGGGAAAAGTGACCACACTCGCCTTACCATTAGTCAGGTCCACTTATTCCAAAATATATTAATTATTGCTAAGGTTTACACACACAGTGCTCTTTTAGACTATGTATAACTCTAATTAATAATTATGCAGTAGATTCTTGTTTTGATTGTTACCAGAGAAACCTGATATCTGAGATCAACAGTTGTTTCTCAGTGATATTCTTGTCAACAATAAGATTAAAGGGTTCGTAGAAGTGAGGTGAGCATCATCCCTGGGTCTCTTTAGCGTACAGAAAAAGGTCTTCATATATGAGCCTAGGTTACTAAACGGACCCAGCAGTTTTGTTTGAACTAACATACAGCAAGGGACCATGGACGTTTCCAAGATAAAGCTTGTAACGTTCCTGTTCTCTACCTTGGTTATAATGATATATTGATCACTGATATGCTATCAACCTATTACTTAATGAATTATTTGATATAGAGTATCTTGCTTCTAAAAAGTCAATGTTTATGTACTTATTGATCCTAGCAGTTAGTGCAGTGTCTTCAGTTGCATCACGGATGTCAGTCAATGTTGCTCCTTGCTCAGAACATTCGGCCTTTGCATCTCTCCAGCTTTTTTCAGTAGGAGACAAGCGATAACAAGCGGAGAGAATATTGTCAAATCCATTTGGGCAAACTAGAAGAGAAAGATGAGATGAAGTCAAATATTTATTTGAATCAGTTAGAGTAAATGAATATGTTTCCAAAACTATTTCGTGTTATAGCACCTTCTGTGGATTGACTTAGGTTTCAAAATATACTCATGCAAATGACATATAGAGGATGTCGGGTGTTCATTATTTATAATGCCATATATTTTGATCTTATTCAACTTTGGTCAGTAAATGTCTACAAGACTTCATATATATACATGTAGATATTGTTTTTTATTATTAGCACACAATTCATCCTACAGGATGGTTTACATCATGGCCTCAAACTCTTCAGTGAGGCGTAAGCAAGGCTGTAGACAATTTCACAAATTGTTGAGATCCCACAGAGATTATATAACAATATGATAACAAATTGGTTATGAAGAGATGGGACAATATGATTTGATGTAATTTTGAGCCTGTGATAACCGACCATGTTCTTTGGTAAATGTGTAGGTTCAAGCAAGAAAAACCCCTGTCATTTGTAATATCAATAATAGTAGTAAGTCAATCGTAACATACGGACACAGTATGCCTGTTTCTGTATTATTATATACCTTAAAATATCCAATTTTTAACTTTGCCTCTGCGTGAGTTTTTGGATTTTGTCGCCGTATATGCCCTGTACGCCACTTACATACCCCATACGTCACCTAGGTGTCGTACGGATATAAATACGACATGGGTAGGAGCGGGGCGTATGTGTAGGATATACTACCACAGGTATATAATAATATAGAAGGTGAAATGAAATGAGTTGGGCTGAAGGACATTAGAAAGCTGCTCAAAACAATACTTTCATATCAATCATGTTGTTTTACCTAGTCAAAAAAACCCGTACCGCTTTTTTTAAATCAATTTTATTAATCTTCCTCCACTCAGGCAACTCATTCCATAGAGTCTTTTAGCTCTTTCTTCGTGCAGGCAACATGATTTCCTCAATATCAAGAGTTTTTTCACTGAGGTATTCCCGCTGCATATAGCTGGCCAACAGCTCTTTTCTACGTGCGCTTAAAGTGGCTACCCCAGTGAGACGATGGAGTTCGTAAACAGTGAGCATCATGGCAAAATCCCTTAAACAGATTCTTAAATCTCTGTTTTGCAGACGCTGAAGTTTGTCAATTGTTCACTACTTGATACACAGCATCTATTGTTCCCTTTTTCTTATGATATCCAAATTGATTTGGGGACAAGAGAAATTTTTTCCAGTATGACGCTGAGGTAGCTATGCATTAGTTGTTCAGCAATCTTTGCAGGAACTGGTAGTGACGAAATAGGTCGCCAATCTTTGCCCAGGATCCTTTTTATTTCCTGCTTTGGCTAGTGGAGTTACCGAAGCTACTTTCCATGCATCTGGGAAGACACCACTATCAAGGTGTCGCTTGTATATATATATATATATATATATATATATATATATATATATATATATATATATATATATATATATATATAAATATTTACTTCCATGGTCGTAATAAGGTACTACCAACTGCCCCATTATGTTTCTCCCATCTAGAAATCTAAACGTGGCATAATTAGAGCTATACTTACTTTTTAGTTTACATATGTAGCCATAACTTCTTGAGCAAACCATGTCAGCCCACATACTATCGCTAGATTTCTTTCTAACACAGGTTATTTCATCATCAATCACTCCATTTCTGTTTGGTTCATGAGAATACCAGTTTGTGTATGTTAATTCCTCATTGTCCAAAAGCCATCGGAATGGAGTCCCTTCTCCACTGTCTTTGAGACCAATCCACATGTCAACTGTGATCCCCTTACTATAAAAAGAAGGAATGACTGTCATTGAAATAAGTAACACCTTTGTTTATAAGAGATGAGAAGAGTCTACTTGATTTTTGGTGTGGTTAAGTTGTATCCTCCATGACGACATTGATAATTCATTTAACGGTAGAACAGAATATTTAGATATGTCGCACATACTAACATTAGTAGACCATTCATTTTTTCAATTGTGTATTCAAATTTTATGTGTACAATTTCTCTAGATAAATTGAAACAGCTACAGAAACCAGCTACATCACAGGCTAAGGGTTAATAAATCATTTGTCTGTGAAGAATGGAAAGGAGAATGAAGGGAGAAATAATCAAAAAGAAAACTGGAATCACCATACATCAATTTCAAATATCATCATTCGTTCTTGCCTGAGTTCTTAAATGTACTCTTACTCTCAGACTTCTAGATTGTGCTAGTCTAGTTCTTGTTATAAGGTGATTTCGTATAGATCCAACTAATATTACTACATGTTAGATTAGTGGAATTCCTTTTAAACACTATTAGGCAATGGACCCGAGCGTCTGGCAGGTTTTAGAAGGTGTCCTGATTATTATGTGACGGCCACGAATGCACCAATCAAATAAGTATGAGTAATCACAGATGACTGGTCCTCTAGGTGGAAGGGGTAAGTGGAGAAGTTAAGGGTTATAAAAAGGTGACCACTGTACCGACGCACCTCACGATTCAACCGGTGCACCGATGCCGATCTCCGGCATCATTTCGATATTAGAATATACTATAATTCTGGGAGAAATAATCTTATACAGGTATATGCAAACTATTATTTTTCAGACACTAAAACAACGTAAATGAAATGCGTAAACAAACTTAAAAAATGGTAGAAAAAATGCGATATGAGAATCAGCTTTAAAATTTTTTAACTTATCTCTACGCATATTTGATGCGTAAAACGCTAAATTGTGTACAGTAGTGTAGACAAGGATTGACGAACGTTGATGAGCGTAAAAGAACGTTAAAGAAAGTAAATAGAAACGTAGAGAATACGTAAATATTACACAGTGTCAATCTTCTTCTGATGCATAGGAAATACGCGGAATTCACCGCCATTGTAACTGGGAGCTGTTTCAAAAGTCGGGAGGGTGCTCACCGCCAAAGCGACAGCTAATAATGGCACTTTAAGTGTCACTGTTGAGGTGGAGGTGCCGCTCACTATTGGGTATTGGTAGCGGTTTTGCTGCCGCTTTGATTCAAAGTGCCGCTCGCTGTTGTGGCCTCTCGCTTTGAAATGCGACATGCTGCTGACTTGACTTCACTCGACTTTTGAAAAAGCTCCCTGGATTGCATAGTGAGCTTGAAAAGCATTGAATTTATGTACTAGATACGCGAAAATAGGGTTCTGTTGAATACGTAGAAAAACACCATGCCAGTGTGACTGGGGCATAATTATTATGTGTCATGCCGGACTGCTGTTTTCTATATTCTTTAGTTCCTCAAATTCAATCTTAATCTGACTAGACCTTCCTCCATGATTCTTAAACTACTTGACCGATTTTTGAAATTCAAATATCTTTGTGATCCTCTCCTTTCATGATATTGTTTGCATATTCTAATGACTACTCAGAGTCTGTGTTGGAGTATACACTATTTATTATACTTTGGTAAATTTTATACGTAGTATAACAATTTGGAAACGAGTTATACCAGTGAGTAATACAAATTTTAGTATTACGGAGTAATTGAAATTGGTAATACGAACAAGAAAGAGAACATTTTAGGTATTTCAAATAACATGGTAATTATACATGGAGTATGCAATGTGATTGACTATATCAGATAATTGATATACAATATCTGGAGAGTTTATCAAATATAATCACCAACCAGAACATTGATATAGTCAGTTGTGGAGATAAGTAGCCACAGACTTGGGTGAAGACCAGGTTCCGCGCTGACAATGGTTGGGGGTGGAGAGACCCTAGGCAGAGGCATGCTGAGCTTCCCCCCCCCCCCCCCCCCCAGTCTGAAGGAGTAGGGGGTGAAGGCAAGGCCTGCACCGGCATGCATATGAGAAGGAGTCGTAGCATACTGGTGAAGGCCTCATATGTTAGGGAGGTCATTGGCTTGAGCAGAAAAATGGGGTCCAATGGGGCCGCAGGGACCACCACTCTATAAGATCTCCACAATCTTACAGGGCAGTAGCTCGGGTCAGGGGCCGAGGGAACCACGATGACTTGTTGGGGGGCCGAAGGCGCGATGGTCTTTGATGATATAATCCTAATGTGTAGGGAGGATTCGATGATCGTCATATCGCCTATGGTAATCACATGAGATGGGCAGGAAGATGACATAGTAAATAAATTTGAGGCCCGCAGTAGGGAGTAGAAGGCGATTACTGCCACGGTTTTGAAAAGGAGCCCCACCGTGAAGCCCTCAGCTAGGTCGCAGAGCCTGTTTAATATCTCCAGAATTGTTGGGGAGCTCGGGAGACCACGTGACTGTGGAGGATCGCCAAACCCTTGATAACTGCAGTCGCTTGAGGGGAGACAAAGACGGAAAGGTCGCCCCCATGGTCTTGGATCCAAGACTTCGCGCCCATGATATAAATTCCTCTTGCCTGGAGAGGAAAGTGAATTGGAGAGGGCTTGGATGTATAGGCAAGCTTCCAGGACTGTAGGCCTGGCCGGACTGGTCACGTGGGCGGCCACAAACCTGAGGTAGGCGGTCACTTGGGAAGACTTGTTTTTCAGTGTGGAGGGAGCAGAAGCAGCAGCAAAGGAGGCCAACATCTGGTGGTGGGGAAGTAAATCCATGCCTGAAATTAGGTGAAGTCGCTTAATACCGCATCCACGGGGTTACTGGAGAACTCGACCCGAAACGAACTCGACCCGTAATTGACAGGAGAACTCGACCCGTTTTGGAGAACTCGACCCGCGAACTCGACCCGTAAATTTGAAAAGAGAACTCGACCCGTTTTGGAGAACTCGACCCGTGATTTAGAGCCAGTTTTAAATAATGAAAAAATGGAAGGACCAGTTTCTAGGGACTGTGACTCTGTTAGGGTTAGGGATAGGGTTAGGGATAGGGATAGGATAGGGTTAGGGTTAGGGTTAGGGTTAGGGATAGGGTTAGGGATAGGGTTAGGGTTAATGTTAGGGTCAGGGTATGGGATAAGGTTAGGGTTAGGGTTAGGGATAGGGTTAGGGTTAGGGATAGGGTTAGGGTTAGGGTATGGGTTAGGGTTAGGGTTAGGGATAGGGTTGGGGTTATGGATAGGGATAGGGTTAGGGTATGGGTTATGGATAGGGATAGGGTTAGGGTTATGGATAGGGATAGGGTTAGGGTTAGGGATAGGGTTAGGGTTAGGGTTAAGGTTAGGGATAGGAATATGGTTAGGGTTATATGTATTAAATCTTCCAAAGAAGCACGTTTCATTTATTACCTTGAGATATGTCAGTGCCGAATGGACACTCAAAACTCTTATTATCGCTCACATTTTCAGCAGAATTTGAAGCCAAGGTAATATAAATAGTAATAATACTTCCAAAGTATTCTAGTTCATATATATCCATATTTGCATCTATAAGATACTCGAGTTCAGTGCCGGAAAAACGGGTCGAGTCCCGTTTACGGGTCGAGTTCGTTGCGGGTCGAATATTTTACGGGTCGAGTTCGTTGCGGGTCGAGTTCTCCAGTATTCATCCACGGGGGGAGGGGAGGGGGAATTCCAGAGGAGAGAAGCAGCTAGAACCACGGCGAGAGCTCCCTTGACCAGACTGGATGTCACCACATGGTTATCTAGGTCGTTATCTATCTAAGACCACGTGACCGCATCCTTGTTGACCCGTGCATGGGCGGCTGACTTCGCTACAATCAGCGTCATGAAAACGGGCGCCTCCGGCGACTGTATCAAATGTATCCCGTTGGCGCGTGCCGCACAATTAACGAACCAAGTGACATCTCCAATAAAGGCAGGGCTTATTTTGATGACTTCACAGAAATGATTCGTAGGGAGGGCGGCGAAGATGCTGATCATGAAGTGCCTAGCCTGCCTAACGTAGGCAGCTATGTGGACTAGGCATCCAGCCAATGACTGGAGCTGACAGAGAGTGGTGTAAGTCCTGTCCTGCCAAGCGCGGCATGTCTCAATTACTTCTTCCAGTTTGTTTTGTTGAATCGATACGACCAGCACGGAGGAGTCTATAGTGTACCCCAACCACGTGAGTGATGTAGAAGGGGGGAAGCACTTCTCTTCCACAAGTTGGATGCCAAGTTCATGTGTTAAGTCCAGTCTTCTAGATAGGCCAGTACTATTGTCCCTTGAGAGTGTAGTACTAGTATATGTGACTGTGTTAGCCACACATTGGCAGGCGATTGAGGAAGTCCTGCACCCAAAGGCTGGGCAAAGGTCGATGGCTCGGAGCCACACCCCCCTCCCCGTGATCTCAACTTGAGTGAGGAGATCCCAGAGGGTGTATTTTGCGGAATTACCTAAATATATAAATTTTGTTTAAAGATTTTTATTTATTTATACTGGAGTGAAACACCCCTATCCTCCACTGTCTCCAGTCGCGATATTCACATGTTTCACTTTTATGCAAATCGCTTACATGGTAGTCTCTTTTTGTCCCCGTACAGATCCGAAGCCCTTTGTTTTGTAGGCGTTGCAACTTGAGTCAAGGCAGCATTGGTACCATGGAACTGTACATCGCCATACTCGGCAAATGGAGGTAATTTGGCTTTATAGATCTGCACAGCTTGTCTTTCGGATATATATTTTCTTAGATGCGCTAAGATATATAGTTTATGTGACATTTTTCTTATGATATTATCAATATGCGATCTATAGCTGAGCTTTTCGTCAAGGGTCACCCCCAGATAGCTAAATGTGTTGACTTGATCAACACATTTACGCATCAACACATCAAATATGCTCGCTCAGTAATTCCATCATTGACGGAATTACCTGTTGGAAAGGAGAGGTCTATTATGACACATCGTGTGTCTGAGTTCTTCTTTTCCCTCGTCATGAGGGGGGATAACTGTATAGCGGTGAAAACATCGCGGGTGTCTGGGTAAGTGCGGGCCAGGTTGAGACGTCATAGCTAATAGGCCACCCGTACCTGAGAAAACTGCATACCTCGTGATCATGATACCCCTGGAGATGTTTTTCCCACTCGTCGACGTTGATAGCGGAATTAACAGGGTGATGAACCCCACAGAAATTATAATTTGCAACCTCAATCACTGCTGTATAGGCTTTAGCAAAATCTGGGAGTTTAACACAGCTTTCATAAGAGAAGGGGGTGCGTACAACTGGTGAATCCGACGTTGTGACAACCCGCTTGATGAGATCGATATGATCCTTAGTCGGGTTGTCTGCCCCAGGATCATTAAGAACACACGGTCGTCAAGCAGAGGAGGTGTGAAGCGTAGCGCCCCCTATAGGTACCCAACTCATATATATATATGCGACCGCGGCAGGGTTCAAGGCGCCACTTTCAAACCTGCCAGCAGAGGGTAAGGAGCTCATGAGAAAGGACTGTGTGAGGCTTCCAAGCCATAGCCTATGAGAAATAAGGCTGTATTCCACAAGACCAAACAGCCATAAAACGTGGAGCTCTATTGAGCTCTATTGTGGTTTGGAGTACATTAGATATCACTCTATCAATATCTGAAAAGATTTATGATAGAGCTCTAACAGTTTGTATGTAGTAGCTGTTACTAGTTAGCCTATTTTAGCATAGGAATCCGTATTCAGCTGTCATTTGAGACCATGCCAAAACGATAGGGGGCGCTACGGTTCACACCTCCTCTGGTCGTCAAGGGTACCTCTGAGAGCACCTTAGTCAGTTGCAACAGCTGTGGCAGCAGGTGCCCGGCCTGCCTCAGGCCTAAAGAGCATGGCCTTGGCTGGTGCAGTCAGTGCGGTGGTGCTCTCGTGACAGTGCTTGATGCAACAGTCCTTCATAGCATGGGGGTGGTGTAGTCCAAGCACCGAGTAGCAGTACTCGCAGATGTGGCTGACTGTTGTACCCTCGTCGGCCTGGTGCAGGTGGGTAGTAATGCACCCATTTGTGGAATTGAAGTCCTGGCAAGGGGGGTGGTTGATCGCTTGTTTTGATTTGCTGTGCTTGGTAGACTCTGTGTCTGCCTTGGCAATGCGGGCACTTTCTGAACGGGAGATAGCTGTCCTCATGTGTTGTATCTGACTATCACTGCCCCATCCGTCTTGGAAACATGCCTCTTCAACGCCTGCGCAGACCTCCTCACTCCACCTCCTGACCGAACTAAACTCGTAATTAGTGAGTCCTCTACCACCTCACGGAGGTGTTGGAGGAGGGAGGGCTTGATGGAGGTATTGGTGTCTGTATCGTCTATCATCCAGAACATACCCCAAATGTATTCTTGAATATCCAGGGAACCCAGGGACAATTTTTCTTTCTTCAAACCTCTGAATACATATTGGAATGGTTGATAACGCTTACCGTTGAGAGGACGTAGAACGTGGCTGGGGTGCTGAAGTAAGTGCTAGATTTGATTATCGAGCCCTTCGTCTTGATTACGTGCGGGGGCTGCACCTCTCTGTTCCCAGGCACCCTGGCGGCATGCTAGATATGACGTCACGAAGTCAGTCGGCTTTCCCGCACTTCCCCCTTCAGAGCTTTGTTTAGCAATGAACCCCAAGATGGCCAACTTCATCTCCTCGAACTGGCTCTGTAAGGCATCGATACGTTTTTCCATTTTCATCACTTTGGTCATTACTTCTGAGGCGCTTTTCTGGACTCTAGGTTGTCCACCCTGTGCAGACTTCTTTGGTGGCATTTTAAAAGCGTTCTCGTGACCAAGGCTGGGGAAGAACATTGTCCTTTCTGCTAAGGAAAACTTTAAACATGATAACAATCTGAGTGGTGAGCAAAGACTACATGTTACGTGATCAGAAGTGGTCTGCGAAACGTCTGATAGAGGGGGTGTTAGTCCATGTCAGCGCCCTCTGCAGTCATTAATCCTCACCATGTTCGCTCCAATTATAGATATGAAATTCAATTTTAAAATGTGCATGCCAGAATTCATCAATTGGCTTTATCTACTTAACATTACTATATATGTGTACATATACATGTGTATATATCAGAAAGAATTTATTCAAGGCTATTGCCTAGGGGAGGGGGGGCAATATATATCAGGGTATTTGTCTGGGGGGTGGGGGTATTTTGAGGTATTTCCGAGGGGGGGCTGTTGTTTTTTTGTATTTCCGAGGAGGGGGGCGGTTTATTTTGCGAAATTTCTGAGGGGGGGATTTCATTTGGAGGTATTTCCGAGGGGGGATTCATTTTGCAGGATTCCCCAAGCAAAACCCACACCCCCCCCCCCCCCCTGCCATGAATAATGAACGCTCCCTAATGGATCAGGTTTTCTAAATGTGGTCTACAATGCACACCGACGCACTACAATGACCTCACGATAATAAAAGATGCATCACAACCAGGGTGCACTACGATATGGGCAATCTCCATAGTAGTGCATCAGAAATTCAAAAAATTGTCAATACATAGCATGATACGAATAAATGAACAGGTCGACTTGAAGAGGTTGAATTATTCAAAACACAACAGTTATTGTTCAATGCCAACTTGGATTGTTCCTTCATGCAAAGCAAAGCTATAAATCATGACTACGCAATACGTCCTTGTCAACAGTGTTACAAGAGAAAACTGAGGTATGCAATTGATGATTGCGTTATAATGATATCTTTTCTCAACATTAGATTAGAGTACTTTATGTTGTAAGGTGAACACCACCGGTTAGGTTGTTGGTAGTACCTAAACAACAATCAGACAGATGAGTGTTACATTCTTGTTGGCTTCTTTTGTTATGATCGTATATTGTGACACTCATAAACTATATCACTGATCTGTTTATCAAACAACATAAATCAAGAGATTATTTGATTACGAGTATACTGCCTATAAATACCCAATTTTTACATACATATTGAGCATAGCACCCAGCGCATCATCTTCAGTTGCATCACGAATGTCAGTCAATGTTGCTCCTTGCTTAATGCAGTCTTCTCTAGCATCTGACCAGCTTTTTGTAGTCGAAGAGAAATAGTAACAATCCGACAGAATGTTGTCAAATCCACTTGGGCAAACTAGAAATGAGAACATATCAGCATATATTCTATGATTCAAAATCCAAGCAGTAGCTGCGACTGACAGGTCAAAATGTTTTTATATACCTATTAACAAACCGACTACGAATACGTACTGTTCACTGGGTGTGATATTGTTATCATATGACCAAGACCTGTACTCCATAATTTCTTGTATGGCCTCGCCTTTGGATAGGTCATACAGAGTGCTCTCAACATTCAATAGCGTAATCTGCCTCTCCGGTTTATTGTGCCACAAAACCTGTTTCCTGTAAGCTGCTCTGGCGGTGCAGTGTGAGAAGAGGGGAGGTGGAAATCTTTTAAATGGCGCACGTCGGACGCGGTTCGCAGGTCGTTTCCTAAACCCCCCTAATGTGCAAAAGTGCAAAACAACTAGATATCAAAGTATCTAATGTGGGCGTTCACGTGATTGTTTTCGCTTAGATATGCGAAAACAATCAAAAACATCACTTGCACTACCCCGGCTGATAGCAGACTAGCACCCAAAATTCTAGCCAGTGTACCCGGCCCTGTCCGCAGACTGGAGGGAACGGACAGATTAGGGGTGAATACTTTACCTACCAAAATTCATTTTGTTGACATCTGTGTTGCCCGTCGACAGCGGCGAGTGATCATATTGTTGATCTATTTCGCATATTTCAGCTATCTAAACTTTATTAGGGGAATTCCCCACCTTAGATACGTTGAAGTTTAGTTAATATACAATCTTATTCATTACCAGAATATTGTCTTGGTTACCAAATTCCAGTGTCAACGGTACTACACAGCGGACAGCGGAGAGAGGGCTTGTCAGTCAGTGTAACTTTGTTGATATTGATCGATTTTGCATATCTAACCTATTCAAACTGTATCACATGAACACCCCATGCTAGATACTTCGAGATCTAGTTGTTATTCACTTTTGCACTTTACGGGGACCTTGTGAGACATCCCGAAATCCTTAATTCGAAGGAAATGTAAACCAGAAGTCAATGTGCAGAATGTGCCCGTTGCTCATCTGTGAATATATGCAAATGAACGCCACTCTTCTAATCGTAGCCTCTGTTATGTGGCGATAGGTTGAGCAAACCTAATCTCTGTTTGAAGAGCATTTTAGTTGCCTGCTGAAAATATCTTGTACTGGGTGCCTTTCCTCACAAACTGAACAGAGTGGCAGTGTCATTAATGGATAGTTTAGGGTATATAATAATACATTAATGGATAGTTTAGGTTATATAATAATAGGAGAACAATGTGATTATAGCTTTATTATCCATTATATACAAAGACCCCATTGAAAATGTATGGGGACTCAGAAAAACACAACCCATTGTATAAAACTTGTCAGATACCATAACTGTGGTATATGGCAATTACTGGGTTTAATTTATTAGAAAAGATGGATAAGAAATACAACAAACGATAGTTATGTGGAGAGGCAGATCTATAAACCACTCTAGGTTGACGTTGTAATACTATGCGTCAACCTCTCATGGTTTACCGATGCCTGTCAACAAAACCATTGATTATTTTCTACGTATCACCTCTTTTAGATGGGTATAAATGTACTGAACATGTAAAAACACAGATTGCACAGCTGAGTGATAAAAGAGGATTTTAGGAAATCTTTCAAATTAAAGTGAAAAAGGTTATTTGTCAACTCACAAGAACACCAGGATACATCCCTCATTGCCTCTTGAGTGTAATCCTGTGATGTAATTCCATGTAATTTGCTCAGATTGCTTTTGTTCCCCCTCCTTTGACCTTTTAGCTCTGAGGAGCCATGCTGAGTCTGGTCTCTCGAGTCATTTTCAATATATTTAGATTGCATATATTTTGTATACTTCTATCTGAATATATTTTTGTGAGTCATGATCTAAGATCTATGTTTTATCCATGTTTGGTGATTGTAACAAAAAAGTGAAATCACATCCCATCATGTTAGGGCATCCAAATCAAAGCTGTGGAAAGCTGTGATAAATCAGATTTCTCCTCTTTTGTAACTACCAAGGCCTTTGAGGTGCTACAGAGGTATGTATTACAAGAATTATGTATTCTAGTGTTTATGGCCCATATTAGATGACTTTGGTTTGAACATGTGACTACTTGAAATCTGCTTGCTCCATGATGTGAGCCTAAAGGTATATTGAGTCAAGACATGAGTGAATATTATCCTATATGGAGTAGATTATGAGCCCAAATGAGGCTATTCTATATCATTGAAGGCCTTAAGCAATGGGCCCTGTGTTCAAGTATGTAAAAGGGTGCACAAACAAGTAAAATCTGTGTCTGAATATTATTACACCCTACTGAGTAAAGAAGTCTGTGTAGTTTTACCATATTCTACCATATGAGTAGTAATAGTGACAAATCCAAGAGTAGAGGATATATTTTAAAGGAAACTTGTTGTATTTTGACCAGAGTTTCAACTAGATAGTGTAGTTAACTGGTTATTGTGAAGATGCTACCTGTTCTGTATTTTCCAGTTCTCTACAATGGTTTATACAATGGTTGATACATGAACAAGAATTCACTGTGGTGGTTCATGACGAATATTTCTACGAATATTTCACACAAGAAATAAATCATCTGTTATATTATGAGAGCATCCGTTTTAATCATTGGCCGAGGTACAATAAATACATCCTTATGTCTCCGATGTCGACTTATTTACATCCATCTAAAAGTCGGTAATCATTCCATACAGGTATAATAACATAGTTCTCCTACAGTAATTGATTCAATGTACAATGCATAAAGGAAATATGTGTGGTAGATATGGTCAAATGATATAGGATATATGATGACAATGATGTTTAAAAGCGACAAACCAGTGGGGACCCAGCAGGGTTCTGCACATGCCCAGCGAGGCCAATCAGGTGTATGTCAGAAGCCTTCTTTTTATTTCAGAAAAGATTTATATAATAAGGTATTCTGCTGTTTGCAGGTTTTGTGTGTCTTCTATGGACGGCTACTTATTATATATCATTGAACAAGTTGAACATGGCATCCATGATGCGTATAATTTATAAACAAAAGATATGTAAAAATAGTAAATAATATGTGGTAGGCCTATACATGAGATGAGATGAGATGGGTTAAATATAGTCCTGGAAGGTATACATTTCTATATATATAGGTGATGTCAATACGTTTAAATACATTGCTCAACAATCACAATTACAGTTTCTCAAGTAGTACCTTAACCTTCATTTTTACAAATTTATTAGACTGATAAATTGAACAATTTTGTATCTCAGCTGGTAACACATTCCATAAAGTCATTCTCATTTATTGGGTTCTTTTTGTAAAAAGATGTTCGTGGACGTTTTAATCGTATTTGTCTCTTATTTTGCGATCTTGATCTCAAATCAGGAACTGATAAGTTATCTTTTGTAAATCTTTTCATACATACATCCTTGTCGTGTATGTAAACCACCTACCTTAGGCGCCGAGCGTGTTGTTATTGTTACTAGCGACTTCGTCGAGTCTGAGTCCGAAACATAAATAAAAATGAGATGTTGAATTGCCAAGAGCGGGAATCGAACCCCCACCACACACATTCCCAGACGAACGCTCTGCTGACTCCTACACAGAGGCGGATGTTTGAGGAAGTCCAAATACTTAGTCTGGTGGTGGTGGGTGGGGGGGAGGGGAATCAGCGGAGTTTTGAAAAGGGCTACCAGCGAAAGTTGAGATCTCATTGGTTTCTCACGAGAAAGGTAGATTAGAAAACTACAGTTCTAAATCATGTTTTCAGTATGGCTAGAAACAAATCCTAAGGATAGAAGTACATCTGTATAGACAAACACAAAAAAGAGTAGCAGGATTCAGTTAAGAACTACACGAGATTCTCACGCTCGTGGCTCTTTAATCTCCATGCCTAGGTCTGGTTCACTTTGTCTCTGTGTACGGCAGCAACTCCAAGCGGATATCACAAATTCTACCGTTTTAGATATAGTAGGTAACTACCGGAAATAGAAACTGATGGTGTACCATGTAATGTTTTCCCTACGCACATTCTCGTAACCCCGCCGGTTCCGAAATAAAGATGTAAAGTTAAGTAACATCTAGGCCTCTTCAATGACTTCCTAGCACCACCCAAACACTACAATCCTTCTTTGGTCTAGATAGTCTAAATTACATCTCTCGTGTTTCATGGTACCAATGTCTCTTCTTCTACTTTCGGTATAGATCCTTAGACCCCTATTTTGGAATTTCTGTAGGCTTTGTAACAAAGATTTATCAGCACCGTTATGAAGTAACGACTACATTAAAAAATTGAAGATATCAGAGTTTTATACGTTCTGATACGGGTTTCTTCAGTTATGTCTTTCCTAATTTTTGGCAACTAATATTATCTCTGATTTACCTTTTTAGTTGTAAAACTGATCATGTTTTTCCAAGATAAGGTGTTGTCCAAGGTTATTCCTATATACCTGAATCAGACACATTGAGGTATTTTGCTGTTATTGATCACTATATTAGAGGTTAGAATAATATCTTTATTATTGAGAAGCTATGTTTCAGACCCAAAGACACATAATTTCGTTTTTCTCTCATTAATCAGTATATCGCTATTTTTACACCACTTTTCCAGAAACTCAGCATCTAGTTGTAAACGATGTATACTGGGTTTTTTTAATGGTGCCACCAGTATAAAGGACCAGATCGTCCACGTAAAATCTATGAGAACATTGAGACATTTAAGATCTTTAATGACATTAATAAAACATTTACGAGTATGAGGTAAATCACCATCAAACCCGAAGAATCACCCCCCCCCCCCCCCCCCCCCAGAACGTGGTATAAGCATCGAGTGTACGGGCATAGGGAGCCAAAGTGAACCCGCTCCAACCACAGAACGCCGGTTGCAAAATAGTATTTCCGGGTATCGGCGCTCAGTACTTAGCCTATGTAGGTTCGAGATTATATGTCTCATTCTGCAATCTTTTAGATCCAAATTTTTAATAAACTTAACAACTGTCATCGTAGTTTCGAAACAAAGTTATTCAGAGACGATAGTTATAAACTTCACTTCGAAAGTAACAAACGAGACCAAAAACATAAGTCTAGCTTCAAACCCCCATAGCTTTAGCACTAAGCCTCGTTCTTACTGGCCACCGGAAACGGTGTTTTGTAGGTGGGTATCTGTGGTTTCAGCGGGTTCACTTTGGCTCCCTATAGGTATGTAAGGGTCGGGGTAATCAAGCGGCGTTTCGTTCACTTTACGCTAGGTGCCGCGAGTGCCGATCCCTGCTGTGCCGGAAGGCCGGCGGACCCGTGTATGCAAATACTATGGGGTCGCCCGCATTACATAACTCGGTCAGTATATATAGGCTAAGTCCACAGCGGGTCGTTATAGTGCTGTCCCTACTTACCAAGAAGGGGCTTCAAAATGCCTAAAAAAAAGCGGGTCGACAGGTTATTGGTGGTGTCTCTTCGTGAAGTGAACACCTGGAGCCTGAATGGATTGGTAAGGTTTCTCTGGAAACCTTTCACCAGTGGAGAGACCATAATCTCTCCCCTATGCTACTTGACACGAGGTGCTAAGGGACTGTAACGAATAGGTGTCTATATAAAGCCAGTGATACCTGAAGTGCCTGGAGTCTGGTTCTGTGTGCTAGGTTTAAGGTTGGTAGTAGGTCCCGCATCTCCCATCCTTTACCGAGGATATTCCGAACCAACCCGTGCAGAGAGTGCAGCACACGGGATAGTGACTCGTCTCCAGCTGCTGGGGTAGTAAGTCTAGTCCCAGTTGTGAGGGCACTTGCAATGACCAGCGGTCTGCTACAGGTATATATACATGTAGCAGACCGCTGGTCATTGCAAGTCCTATATATAGGAATCAGGTATACTTAGTTGTACTCGGATCCTTGCCTTAGAGGCGCTGCTGATACTTTCAGTCACAATATTTTGCTTTATTCGTAGATCCTGCTGCAGAAAGTGTACCCGTGAATCTCCTATCTAGATTCTAGTCTATGTTATTACCAGTTGTAATGGGAGATGCGTCGGTGGGAGCGTCGTCGGCGGTTTTCTGGTAGTGTTTCACACAGGGAAGACCTGAATTCACAGCCCTGCTGACACCTAGGATTCTAGAACCCATCTGAAAGCAGGTCAACCACCCCTGACAGAGAACCGGGACTCTGTCTGACCCCGCCCAAAGGGGACCTAAAGGTCTACTACTCTCAGTAGGGAACAGAGAAAGAGCCTTGTAGAGGGGCTGCACATAGTCCGTCCACCCCCAGTGTGTCCAACTGAGCTGAGCAGGCTTCTGATATACATCTGATTGGCATCACTGGGCATGTGCAGAACCGTACTGGGTCTCCACTGGTTTATCTGACTCAGTCTGGTACCCAGCTTCGCTGGAACGTTTCCCACTAAAACAGAACCAGCCTTTACCCCACCCCTAATAGAAAATCCCATAGGCTTAACATTGAGTTTCCGTATGCCACGCTGACTGGCATACGGAGTTTATATGCCACTAGTGGCATACAGAATATTCAAAAATCAAGGTAGGATAAAATCAAAACCTGATTGGTTTTAATCGTGGCCACAGCATTCCACTCCTGGAGTTTTGGCTCCGGACTTCACTCGGCATCACCTCATGAAATCACTATGCCAAACTCCAGTCGTGGTATATGGTGGCCAAAATTAAAACTCATCCAGTTTTACGATAATTCTCAGGGTGCCTGCCTTATGGCCAGATAACCTTGTTGGACTGGTTGTAAGACTGTGCCGAAAATAGCGTGGCCGGCACTTCACAGAGCGGCTGGCAGCCGATCACCACACGTCCACTACATATATAGAGTGAAAGTTGCTAGTTTAATCTAAATACATCTAAGAGGACGTGGTGGCCAACCGACTATTGAGTAAGTGACAGATCCTGTCTGGTTGAGTATCCTTCTCGGCTTGAATATTCATGTTTTCTTCACAGAACTAGACCTTATTTGGTCGGACTTAAAAAAAAAATTGTATTCAAAATCTTTAAAGACGGAACAAACGTTCATCTATTTCCAGACTTTCTTCCACGCTGGCGTCATACAGAGAAGTCACAATATATACATATCATATGATAAGTTCCCTGCTTATCAGACAAAGAGCGGCGGGAAAGTCTATTCACCAATGTGTGGAGGTTTTACTTCCAGGCTACGGACCCCTATAGATGGTGGCGCCACTGTTCTGTGGTATTTGATCTGTATGTACGTCCTGGTGGGCGTTCGTGGAACTAACCTCTCTGTGTATCATGCCCGCTCTTGTGTAGATTGAAAGTACCTTTGTTCTGCGTATATCTAGCAGAATAATTATTATTTTCCAGTCTTACTTGCTCAATAGTTTCGACGTTTCTCGTCTCATCAGGCGTGTTTTTGGCCAGCTTTGAGGTCTATTTGTGTCTAAGATTCGGAATAACTTTTTTTGTAATTTTGAGATCAGAAGAAAACAACAAAAATCAAGTCCGTACAGGGATCAGTGAAATTTGTTCCCGAACGAAAATAATTTCACATAATTATTGGAGTCACACACACATACCCAAGGTAGAGACAACTCCAACAGGAAATAATATACACAATTTATCTAAATATATGTTCTTCGGAATGTCGGTAATTGGGGCAGGTTTGGAAAAGACGAAGCGTGTTTTGTTTTGTTAGATGTCAATGTTATTTATCAACCATTTGAAGACCCCAAGATAATTCTAATTGCGAAAGTACTATTACATGTGAATGTACCATCAGTAGACAATCTAGATCATATTAAAAATATCACAAACTCGATAACCTAGAATATCAGAGATATACTATATCAAAGATACCTACCCCACTGTATGCCTGTCCTCCGGAAACATTTTTTATAGCAGACATGACATATTTGATATCAGACATATTCAAACGGACCCCCCCCCCCCCCCCCCCCCCCCCACACACACACACACACACACACCTACACACACACACACACACACACACACACACACACACACACACACACACACACACACACACACACACAAAACAAAATCACCACCTACCTTGTTGAGAATGGCTGGAATGTAGGAAGAGTGAGCATGGTACCAACAGAAGTATAATACTAATTGTCAGACTGTCCATGTTGAAAAACACAACGGATGGCGTCTTTCTTGATTTATTCCTATTTGAGATGTGCCTGAATCGTCTGGTTTCATGTCATCATAGAACTAGTCAGAGACCACTCTGACCACTTCTCTGATGTCATACATCAATATGTTATGGTCCATTAGTGAAAGCCGAGCGGGCTTGGGGATGAAACCCTTTTGTTATCTACACCATAAATTATGCCTGAGCATGATTCTAAACACGCTGTAGCTTTTTGAGTTTATTGTAATTGTTTTGTTTTGAGTTTATTGTTGTTGCTCTGGTGGATATGCCTGTTTGATTCTAGCTGCTATTCCCGACCAGGATGTGGTCATAAAGGATTAGATTAGCGACGATCACTCGATCAGAGGATGGTCGTATAGACGAGGATGTACCATCCACGTTGTCTAACATATAGTCCAGTCAAAATAAGCCAAAAAAGGGCCTAACCGGCCCCAAAAAGCAATAGATTTAATTCCACTGCCATTCATCTCAGAATACCTTACATATTACCAGAATGAAAATCGAAATTAATCCAAATGGTGGAAGTAGGTCAAATTAGCATAAATCCAATATGGCCACCCCTACTATATGATTTACCATAATTCTGGTTTGAATTGAGGCAGAAACTTGATTTAAAATGCTAGACATATGTTTTCTGAGGTGGGGAATCCATGCAAATCACAAGTGAAATCATATCTTTTGAGTAAATTAGCGTAAATTCAATATGGCTGCCCGAATTCTATAAAATACCCTAATTTGGATTTGAATGAAGATATAAACATGATTTAAAATGCTAAACATATGATTTCTAAGGTTGGGAATTCATATCAATTATCAAAGCAGACCTATCCCTAGAGTACATTAGTGCAAATCCAATATGGCTGCTTGAATTCTATGAAATGCCCTAATTTGGGTATGAATAAAGATACAACTGATTTAAAAAATGCTAAACAGCTGTTTTCTTAGCTGAGAAACATATAGATGACTCCAGGGAAGCCTTATCTTTCTAATCACTTGAGCAGATCTGCCATCTTCTTGTTGGTACTGGCTGACTTTTCATGGGTTCCCTACAGTTGTTTGGTTTGTGTTTCTGAGATGGCCCACACTGGTCACACATGTTCTTGACATTGTTGTGGATGGTGGGCCAGTATATACTGTCTTTAGCCTTTCTCAGTGTGTCTTCAAAAAATAGATGTGAATTATGCATAGTTTCCAGAATTGATGTTCTCATGGATGCTGGGATAATGACCCAAACCTCTCTGTAAATAATTCAATTCTGAACTGATAATTCATCTCTGTAGTGCCAGTAAGCCTTTATCTCTGGCCTTACAATGGGACTTGTCACCTGGAAAACCTTTCATGATGGTACTGGCAAGTATTTGGAGGACTTCATCTACCTCTGTGGCTTCACATACCTTTGCTAGTGTCACATCCCTAACATTGTGGTAGATATCAGGGTTTACATGTACAATTTCCTCATTTAGAACTATTTCTGCTTCTAGGTGACATTCTGATTTTCTGTTGTTTCCTTTTGCTTTGAGTGTCGATCTGGAGAGGTGGTCACTGATGTACAATTGGGACCCTTTACTGTAAACCACATGAAGATGGTATTGTTGGAGCCTCAACATCATTTGCTGGATGCATTTTGGTGCAAGGTTGATTGGTTTTGCGAGGATTACTTCTAATGGCTTGTGATTGCAATAAGCTATGATCTTGTCCTACCCCATTAGGTGTAGGGGTGAGATTTCTATCTGAATTCATCACATAGATTCGATCACCATCCTTGTGGTGTAAAAGAACCTTGAGAAAGTCTGGTAAGGACCTAGAATTGTTGACTGGATGTTAAATCAAACCAAACAACCAAACAAATTCCCCATTAGGTACTGATCAAACCACTGAAATCCAAATACTATTGCAAGGCATTCTTTTTCAAGTTGAGAATATCTTCTCTCAGCTTCAGATAAGGTGTGATGACATTGTTGCATAATCAGAGCTTTAAGTCCATATTTTGATGCGTTAGTTTCAAGTGAACATTCGTCTTCTACATCAAAATATTTCAGGCATGAAGGGGTAGTGTTCTTGGTTTTAAAAGTTCTTCAAATGCTTTGTTATGGTTTGCCGACCTTTGATAGATAAGTCAATACACCAAGAAATCTTCTGACGCTCTATCCCTTGGGCAGGACATTTTCTTGATCGCGGTGACTTTATCTGGATCTGGACACAACCCTTCCCTTGTCAGTATGTGTCCTTGGTACACTCTCCAGGCAAAACTGTAGCTTTTCCTTATTCAGTTTCAGCTTTCTCTCGTAGCATCGCTGAAGGAAAGGTGTGAGGTTTTTGTCATGGTCCAGAATCGCTTCTACCAGTGTAACTGTCCAACCATGATGTGGTCATCAGCGATCGCATGCACTCCATTGAGGCCTTCAATGATCTCAAGGAATTTTTCTGGAACAGAATTTATGCCAACTGGCAGCTCAGTTCACTTGTACCTTCCTAAAGGTGTGTGGAATGTTGTTAACATAGACGAGGCCCTTTCTGCCCTTTCTGCTGCTCTACAACACACCAGTTTGTCTATATGGGGCGCCGTTCTGGACAAACCCCTTTCGTCAATATTTTCGTCCTACAGTATACCTTTCGTACTACGGAATGTATTTCGTTCACGAAATACACTACGAAACATATATTTCATACGCCAATAATTTTTCTCAGAACACAAAAATATTTTACGAAATACTTTTTTGTTAACATAAATTTTTCGTTCCCAAACTAATAATTTCGTCAAAAAAATCAATTCCGTAAAAGACGAAATCCATTTCGTCAGAGACAAAATAGATTTTGTCCATCACAAAATAAATTTCATCCACCACGAAATTTATTTTGTCATTGACGAAATAAAGTTTGTCTTTCACGAAATAAATTTCGTCTCAGACAAAATAAATTTTGTCTTTCACGAAATTCATTTCGTCGAGTTCCGTCTACATACACCCGGGGGCGACACTGTGCCGCTGGAGGCTGACATCGCTTGAATTACGGGAATATTTAGTGGTCAGTTGACGTGAACTACACTATGTAGGAGATTGAAATACAGAATACAAACATGAATTATAAAATTACTCCGAAATACTGAATGTCTCTTCACTGGCGTTTTTCCTTTTTTATTTAACCCTTTAAGGGCGAATGATGCCTCCAGGCATCATCCAGCCTAGGGCAAATGATGCCTTGAGGCATCATCCAGGCCAGGGCGAATGTTGCCTTGAGGCATCATTTTTCAAAAATCTACAAAATCATTTAAAACAAAAAATAATGATGGAACATCAATGTAATTTATACAGAATGTATGTATGATATCATTATTAATATTTCTATTAAAAAGAAATAAAATATTTAAGATTATATATCATGTCATGTGATTACAAAATTGAATTATGGGTTTTAACTACTGTGTGCCTGTCCCCTAGCGGTATAAAGTGCCAGCAGCACCCGTCCTCCAGGCGGTAGCTCAGCCACAGGCACCCGTCCTTAAAGGGTTAAAAAGAAAAACATGAAAATGCTATACTGCCCCTCAACCACACTGCCCCTCTACAATACTGCCCCTCCACCAAGCTGCCCTTCCACCACACTGTCCCTCTACAATACTGCCCCTCCACTATACTGTCCCTCCACCATACTGCCCCTCCACCATTCTGCCCCTTTACCATACTGCCCCTCCACCATACTGCCCCTCCACCATACTGCCCATTAACCATACTTTCCCTAAACCATACCACAATTGCCCCTTAACCATACCACCCCTCACCAATACATTCCCTCAACCATACTGCCCCTCAATATTAATATTGAACCCGATCTTGGAGATAAAACACATAAGGGATTTGGGGAGAAGTATTTGGGACAGGGGAGAAGTATTTCAGGAAAGTATGAGGGATATGGTATAAATATAGCGCCTCCAGCGGCACAGTGACGCCCCCTGTTGTATGTAGAAGGAACTCGACGAAATGACTTTTGTGAATCACGAAATGAATTTCGTGAATGACGAAATGACTTTTGTGAAAGATGAAACTTATTTCGTCATTTACGAAATCAATTTAGTGGTAGACAAAATTTATTTCGTGATAAACGTAATTTATTTCGTCATTAACAAAATTTATTTCGTAATGGACGAAATTTATTTTGTGGACGAAGTAAGTGGTTTGGGGAAAAAATATTTCGTACAATATTTTAGTCTCTTTAAAAAATTGTGGGGTTCTTAGATATAGCTTTCGTTCTGTATTTCGTTGACGAAATAGAGAAGGAAAGCAATATTTGATGACCCAAAATATTTTTTGGGACGAAAGGTATAGTATATTACGAAAATATGGAAGAAAGGGGTTTGTCCAGAACGGCGCCCCATATGTCTATGCCTATATATGTATATCTAATTTTTAGACAATGTTCCACCTTTAAGCTGCATAGGAGGTGGTGGAGGCAAATTTGTAAAAAGCTTGGGTTCATTGTCATCTGGCATTTTCCCAGTTTAACAGGCTTAATTTACAACTGCATGTAAATATTACTGCTTTTTGAGATCACATTAAAGTAGTAGCCTTGAACTTTAGTTTGTAGACAGATTTAAGGACCAGTTGTGCAAAGAGCTAAGTTACTTTACGTCAAACAGTTCAACAAGAATGTGTTAAGCTCAACATATGATCATAAATGCAAAAGCATATTTGCATTCAGAAAGTTTCAGTAAGATGTGACCTAGTTTCACTTAGCTGCAACTGGCAAGATGTGGCTACTTGCTGGTTCCCCATCTCTGGCCTGATAGGACTTCTGCAGATGAGATTTACTCTTTATGATTAGCTGTCACAAAGACTTTATGTATGTTCGTCTACTTCATTTTCTTAAATTAACTTGTTTATCAAGTATGTGAGCAAGATTGACCTTCTGACACCATGTAATAAGGTTAAGACGACCAACCTTCTTTTTTTTTTGATATATTTCTTTATTGAGATCATAAAATACAAGTTCCATTTGCTTACATTTGTGCTGCTTTTCTCTCAACAAAGAGGCTGGGGCCTCAGCCTTTTTATAAGGCTGGTTTTAATGGCCCGCCTTAGGGTATCAACCATAGCCCAAAAGAGAATTATCAAAGTCTTTCTAGATTTTTAAAAAACACTCCTTAGACATATTCAAGTATCCAGAGGATCTTCACATTTGTACAACAAGAAAATAGCAAGAGCAATAGTAACTTACAAACATTGGGGTCAGAGGTATTACCTACATGTCCAGGTCTACAAGTCCCAGATTTTACTCCTAAGGTTCGCTTTAGTAAGAGCCTTAAAACTCACAAAAGACTCTGTATTCCTGAGCAACGGAGTCTGCTTATTCCACAGAGTACCACCATGATATTTAAGAGATCTCAAGTACATAGCACAATTTGGTGTATCTTTGCAGCCATCTTGAGCAGGAACCTTTATTTGGGGTTATACTGCAGGTTAAGCAGAATACATAACAAGCTATGTTCTACACAGATATCGATTAGCTCTGCTTCTTGATATCATTCCGCTAAGACAACTCACACCATGTAAACAATCATATGAAAGTTTGTGATGTTTCAGGATAATGTTTTTATTGTTCAAGTGTTCCCAATTGTTCAGTAGGACAAAACACACCTCAACCCTTTAACGACCACACCTAGCGTGACGCGCCTACATTAATGACTGCGCCCCCTGTGGCGAACGTTCCCATTACTACCGCATGCCGCACTTCGAACATACGTTTAAATATCGGCCTATTCTGCGAGGGTTAGAAAATGGTGCACAGTGCAGAGGTGTGAGTCACAAATTAACAAAGTTCTGCTGAGCTAGGGACAGAGAAGATGACGAGGCAGCTGGGGTAAATAATATTTATTGTTATTATTATTATTATTATTATTATGATAAATGAACATAAAATAATGGTAAATTAATATAAATACATGAAGTTATGATAATAACAATATTAAACATTGTGTATTGGTAATAGTTATTATAAGAGTATTTGATATACACGATTTGTAAGATAATAGTTTGGATAAATAGTATGATGTAATAATAACAGTGATAGACATTTGTAAAATAGTAGATGATTGATTAATAAATTTGATATAACCGGCCTACGAAGTAGATAATATAATAAGGTTGTGGGTGGGTGGGAAATAAAATATGTGTGGTAGGGTTGAGTGATTGAAGAGAAGTGGGACCGGGGACGGTGTGTGTAGGGTGAGAGTGGGAGGTGAGAATGGAGAGTGTAGAGGTGTTGGTTCTGTCCACCAGACGTCAACAGTGATCGGTCCTGCCAAAACGGCCAATTAGATTGATATCTTTTTTTTCTCGATTGACACAAGCCTGTGGCTGGATCCAATATAGCACTGAACCTACAAAGATCTGGTTTTTTTTATTGCAATGACACATTGTTTTTTTAACATCTTAAATAATAAAAAGATATGGAGAACACGTTTCTGGAGTTGTTTTGTGTGTAAAATTAATATATCATGGAGAAATCATCAAAACACTTTACGCCTGATATGTGGCGCCCACTGCACTCTATCTTATAGTAGGAGTTAGGCTTCACGCCTCCTGTATACTTACCCGCTTGGTGGGGGTAGTGTGTGCGTTGTATCAGCAAATAACGGATTATTGATATTTATCATAAACAACCAACTTCTACACGTAAAGTGATTAGACCCCGTTATCACAACCGTGAATGCCGTCAAGCAGCATCTTCCTCAACCAGAGACCATGTAACACAGTTAAGAGCGGGAATAATAAGATGGAGATATCTCGTTGTGTTTAGTTGGTTGTTGTATTTCTTCTCATTGTCAACTTAGGAGGTTACAGCACGTAGAATAGAATCAGGGCGTCCATTCCCGTCGGGAGCCCAAAGCAGACTGATTATATCCATGCCACTGAAGAGTTATATTCCTGCAGACAATGACAATGTTAACAAGGCTTATAGCAATTCATACGCAAACCACATAGGAATCCATACTAAATCTACATAGTTTGCTTTTGTATGAAATAACCTGAAACATGGGTCGATACAGAGGGGCACTTAGACATTCATACTTGGTTTGAACAGGCCTTTTTCTGGTTCAGTATAAAAGTTGTCCATTTATACATGGTATCTCTTCAAAAGTTTTGTGCCTCTCAGCAATGACATTATAATTGCGTCTGTTGTTGTTTTCTTCCCTAAATCAGTCCTACCAAAAAAAGCAGAATATAACCTATTGCGGATTCTGCGAGAACCTAACATTTTAGGCCCCATTTTACAGGTTTGTTCGGCATATATTGCCCTTTTTTTGTTTTTTTTTGGTTTTAGATGTCTTTTATTGGCTTTTGGTATACAGTAATTCTTCTTTGTAGTTATCATAACCATTTCATCGTGTTCAGTACCAATAAGAGACTACAATGAACGTCCGCTCAGCTGCGGATATATCCTGCGCTGGTTTTCGTTGGGCGTTCACAATATACATGATGTATGCATTGGTATCGTATAAATTGTATACATCATTGGCATTTTTCCTCTTAAGTATGATGGATTATTATACAATTTCAACATTGTCATGATATTTGGTAGTATGGCGATTTCAAACAATACAAGGGGGTCATTCATTCAGGATTGTTGTATATTGATTCTAACATAATCGTTTTCGTTAGTCGTTTGAACTCCTCATAGGAGGGTGTTTGCCTAGTTAATACCGAAAGAGAATTCAAATATGTGCCTCCAGCATACTCTACACTTTTCGTGTATGCTTGGGAGTTTGGTTGGAATACAAGTAACACCGGTGCATTAAAAGGTCTGGGACCTAATTTCCTCTCGTCAAGATATTTCTTTTGCTGCGTTCTCTTAAACATAAAGTTACCCAAATGTGCTTTCCTTCTTTCACTGAGGTAAGGAATTTCAGCTGCCATATGTAGATTTCTGATACTCATATATTTATCTGTTTGTAAAAGTATTCTGAGACAATGATTCTGAGACCTTTGAAGTTTATCCAGCATATACTTTGGGGCTCCACCATAAAGTACATCTCCATAGTCATAATATGGCAAAACATACGATTTATATAGTCTTATTGCAGTATCTTTATCCATAAAGGTTCTCATTTTGCTCATTTGATATGCTCTGAAGGTGACTTTCTTAAGAATATCTTTAATATAAAGGTTATAGGAGAGATTTTGATCAAGTTGGAAACCTAAATACTTATATGTAGTAACATTTTGTAGTTCTATCCCTTTTAGGTAGAGGGATACATGTCCAGTATTTCTACATTTATAATTTGATCCAAAGGTCATATACTTCGTCTTTTTGACATTAACAGACAGCTTGTTTTGTTCAGCCCATAGTTCAAACATATTCAAAGCTGGTTGTAATTTTCTACATATTTCATCATTTGTGGATCCTTCTGTATATAAAATAGTATCATCTGCGTAGAGTTTTACCTTTATGGCAGGCAAGCATGTAATTGAATCATTCACAAAAATAATAAATAGGGTTGGCCCCAGGTTCGATCCCTGCGGGACACCGCAGACCAACCCACTGGTGCTAGATAATTTTCCATTAACCTTTGTGATTTGGGTTCTGTTTTTAAGGTAATTTTCAAATAAAGCCAGGTTTTTCTTTCTAATTCCATAATTTGATAATTTGACAAGAAGAGTGGAGTGGTCTACAGTGTCAAAGGCCTTTTTAAGGTCAATAAGACTGTTCCAGTCAGCTTTCCAACATTTGTTGCGCGGAGTACATGGTCAGTAAATTCTGCTACCGTCTGTGCTGTTGAAAACCCCTTTCTAAAACCCCCTTGTTCATCTGTTAACACATTATTTCTTTCAAGATGGTCAATAACTTTCTCATTTATAATTTTCTCCAGCAACTTTGCTTGAACTGGGAGTACAGATATAGGTCTAAGGTTTACACAATCTGTTGGGTCACCCCCTTTTGGTATACATGTGACCACCGCTTTTTTCCACGCATTTGGTATTTCCACGGTTTGAAAAATATTATTTAATAGTTTTGTGAAACGGGGTGTTATTATCTCAAGGTAGTCTCTAAGGGATCTAGTATTTATGTCAATTATTCCTGTGGGTTTATTTAACTTGATGTTCTTTATTTGTTTCATTATTTCTTCTTCTTCTACCTGTCATGTTAGGCATATCTTCCTCCACATGCTTATCAAAGCCTTTCCAAGGAGTAAACATCTCATTTGCTAAGTTGTGGCCTATCTCTGAAAAATATTTATTTATGAAGTTCGGCATATCAGTGTCTGGTATTTCCTTGTTGGTTTTCTTGTCCTCTATGTGTATGTGTTGTTCTTTTTTATCATCCGTACCAGGTATTATATATATATCTCTCGCCAGAATTTCTTTTGGTCGTTTTTATGACGCTCGATTTGTTGTTTTATATGTGTCTTTCTTGCTTCCCTTGCTATTTTGTTTGTGGAGTTTCTAATTTTCCTTACAGTATCCCATCCCTCCTTGTTTTGCCGTTTTTTAGCTTCCTTTATAGCCAAGTTTTTTTCTTTTATTAGGGTGGCTAGCTCTCTCGTCATCCAGGGGTCATCTTTTGTCTTGGTTTTAAACTTTTTTATTGGGCATAATTGATTCAAGAATTTGTTTAAAGCAGTTAAGATAAAGTTCCATTTGTCTGTTACAGTTTTACATTTATCATATTCTTTCCAGTCTTGTTTCATGATAAAATCAGCTAATTTTTCTTTGGTGTATTTTTTATATGTTCTTCCTTCAAATGTTTTATATTGTTGTTCATCTTTTTTTTTTTTTATCATATAAATTATACGATGATCACTTATTTCATCAGTCAATACTCCAGACATCTCTATATGGTTAGAATTTGAAAAAATTAAGTCAAGTATAGATAGTCTGTCTTTGTGTCTTGTGTATTCATCTATATAATGATTCATACCCATTTGTTTCATTTCTTCAAGAAGTCTTTGAGCATTTGTCTCTTTTTTATCTGATATGTCTATATTCATATCACCAATAACTACTATTTCAGCCTTTGCCATTTTTAGTTCAGAAATTGTTTGCTGTAAAATATCTAGAAATTCAGCAATATTTCCTTTAGGGGGCCTGTATACATTTAATATTATTATTGGTTTCATGTGTGATTTTTTGACCTGTAGTACCTGTAATTCTATATGTCTTTGGCTTATATTATAGTTACTATATATTGCATCATTATATGTATACTTTCATGTACTAGTACCATTAGTCCACCTCCTTTTTCTGGCTCTGTATCTAGCACATTTTCCTTCCATTATCTGTCCCATCTCACACTTGAATAATTCGGAAATCAATAGCTATGTCGGTGATCATATTGATTCATCCATGACTCTGATATTGTTATGATATCTATATTCTTATTTGCAAACTCGATTCTTAGTCTTTCGTATTTAGCTTTAATACTACATGTGTTTAAGTGAAGTATTTTCAAACCCTTGTTTTTTGTAATCTGCTCTAAGTTAATATCTGGCGCCATATACTATCTTGTATATCTGTCCCGTCATACACTTTTTGTTCTTAATTCTAAGTATCATCGTTACATATATGCCACATTTATCTTTTTGTAAAGTTCCAGTCCTCTACCCCTACGTTATATCATAGTTATCAGGTCCCTAACTGTTTCTATACGAAGTAAGGTTGAAGCCAACGCATAGGTGTTGTAGGTACGAGATCCGGGCAGGACTGAATGCTCTGGTTTTTATTCGATTCTCTTATATAGCTGCGGAGACGCCTTTGTCTCCAGGTGGGGGACGCTTATACGGGCGGCCGCGTTAGGCGCCAATTAGCGTCACCTTTGTACCAGCGAGCGCGCCCGCATCTCCAGGAAGTTGGGGTTAACAAACAACCGCCGGCCTAAGCTTGGTTCAAAGGGGGATTATAGTTACAACAGGAAAGACCAATTAACCTGGCCAATGTCGGCCATCTTGGATTTGGAGGAAAGAATTCAAAATAGATTTACTATATATATTATAATAAATAATGCTGCTTTTTCAACGCAGAAATACCACAAAGTTAGAATTATCGACTGCAGATCTTTACATTTTGATGCACAAACAATATTACATTTACGTACCGTTGCAAGTTCAATCTTGATATTTCGTTTTTCACAGTTAACTAAAATTAAATTGACCCATACACAATCTCGACACTTTTGGTCATTGTGTATGGATAAGCATGGTTGATGGCTAAAACAAAACAAGGTGCCATCTCCCATGCAAAGAAACAATAACTTTTTGGTCATGGCCTCATATGCGGGTAGTACAGTGCAATCCCAGCATTCTTAATCATACATTTAGTTTCCACAAAATTTGAAAAATAGAGTTTTGTAATGGTTTTACTAGTATGTCTTCATGATGTTTCAGTGAACCACCATGAAGCGTGTTCTCGTTATAATTTCTGTAATTTAACTATATCTAAATTTAACTTTATGGTGATTCGGCGACCCATCATAAAGTTATTCATTTGCTCTATAATTTGGCCTTTTCATTTCTTAAATTATTTTTATTCATTTTGCTGGTTTACCATACCATTTAATAAGATTAAAGATTGTATAGAGTATATGAAAAATGAATCAGGATGACAGCACTTATAACATAGCTCAATAATAAGATAATAAAATAGAATAGGGCTATATCTAGCTTGATGGTTATCAATTTTCTTCTTTTACTACCTCCTGTTGTTTCAGCGACCCAGCAGGAGATACAATTAATAATACCATTCGGATGTGAATTTTGATTTTTAGTTGTGCTACTTTATAATACGTTTTGAATAATGGCTTTTTTGTAGTCTTTTGCCCAGATTTTAAGTAATTCGTAGGATGGGTGTATTCCGTCACTAGACAACAATGTATATTTGTGGTGCACTTTTGATCTTTTGTAGTGATGGATATGACTTTGAATCCATGGGATTGTTAAGTCCAGTTGATTTGTGGAATTCAGCTCAATTATCCTTGGGTTTAGCACTACGATGGCTTCATCAATGATATGTTGTTGACTCGATGTTGAGTTTTTGACTCTTTTTAAGTCCAGTCCTACCATTGGACAGATGATCATGCGGGCATTTGGATGTATGCGCTTGATCCAGTAAGATCCAGCTTTAATACTTGCCCATATATGCTCACTCAGGGATTCCGTTGATTCCCAATTAAATCCTATTTGATGCTCGATTTTGGAAGTTATAGTACAAGTGCCTGCCGAGATATAGTATATTCCTCCTGGGTTTCTCGATAAGTCTCTCTCACATATTACTATCACCTCCTCCATCGTTCTTCCACTGTACGGACGCACTTCAACTAGATTTACATGTAAGTCAATTTCCTGGGCTATGTATTGAAATAGGTATTTGCCCCTCGAGTCCGTTTGAATTATATGTTTGTTCATCCTGCTCCACTATTTCTCGGTTCAATTCGTCTATTTATCCGTTACTTCCTCCCTCTCCTCCTCTGGTTCTATTTCCTCCTCTCCTTCTTCCTCCTCCACAGCACTTTCCGGGGCACTTTCGTTTTCCGATTCAGATGATGATTCTTCTTCCTCTGCTCTTAGCTTTCCTCGCACTTTCTGTAGGATGTTTCCTAGGCGATTTTTTCCTCTGCACTTCGTCTGTGAGATCTCATTTACCTCTCCCATGTGGTAACCACATCCCCAGTCCATATCCTTAGTCGCCTCATACAAAAACAAGTCATCCGTATCAAGCAGGGTATTACGTAGGCTTTCATTCTGACAAAATTTCTTTTCCACGAATTTTCCATTGTTTCGTATTTACTTTTCCCCCACTCATGCCTGGTTTGACCCTTATGTTTGACCATGCTTTCATCTAATGACAAGAAAAAAGAGTGTTCTACATTAGTAATGTATTTTAGACTATCATATATGTTGCCTGTAAAAGAATTGTCATTTTAGAATAAGGAACAAGTCATCGTTGAACTGCAGCTTCCTCAATGTTCCCATTAGAAATGTCAAACCAATGAATTGTGACATCTCTGACTGCGCGACATTGACCCCAACAGATGATTTTTTAGACTTGTCAGTGGCGCTCTTGCAGGTGGCATAGTCATTGGTGTATTGTACCAGGTTCTCCAGGAATCCAATAGTAATATAAAAACGCAAAAAGTTAGAAATCGTCTTTGAAGCCGTCATATCAATTGTGGAGGTGGGTCCAGGTCGTTCTGCAAACTCAGTTTGATTGTGGGCCTTCGCCTTGTCTTTACCTTCATGCACCAATCGGCGCCAGCAATGAGTTGTACTCCTGACAAGGTCCACCAGGCAGGTGTTGTCATCCTCAAAATCAGAAATATTGTCAGATTCGCTCTCTGAGACATTCTTCTCATCCTCAAACTCCAACTCATTATCAAATTTGTCCCCAAAATTCGCTAGAAGGTGTAGTTGATGGGAATATCATCATCTGGGTCTGACACCAATTTATGCCTTATATAGTTGGGTATAAACATAACCATGGCAACACTATTGTATTAATTCAACCCTAATCATTAATATCATATTGTTTTCTATATATACTGAATTTCTTTTTAAATCTGTCCATTATTTACTGAAATAACATAAAATGCATAATAATAAGAAAAAGCTGATTCAAGGCAGCATCGGTATTCCAATGGTGCTGCCTTGAGGCCTCATCGGTATTCCCGCGGTGCTGCCTCAAGGCAGCATCTGTAAGGAAAGGGTTAATTAGATATGCTGAGTGACTTAGATCAGCTACCCACCCCAGTCTCCGCTTTGATGCAACTTGGGGGTTTTCAGGGTCCGATCACTTTCCCCCTTGGGTCCTTCCTCGAAGCCAAGTAAAGCCAAGTGAGACTGCATGTAGAAGTATAAAGCGTAAAAGGATTACTTTATGCTATTGATAGATAGATTAATCAGAGTGAAATGTGGTTCAAGTGAATTCTACTTTGACGATACACCAAAGTTTGTTGCACAAATTAATGATATTGATATTTTCATTGTGCATATAGGATCTATATTGCAGAATCAAAAGGCCTACAACCAGGAATATGACGTGATCAATGATATTGACATCAATAACTTTAACTATAATTAAGAGTTAAGGAATTTCGCATCCTGATTATGGACATTCATTAAATGATTAAACAAAAGCAGAATAAGGTTCATAGAACCTCCTGTATATGCCCCCCCCCCTCACTCCCTGTAACTCTACCCCTACCCCTACCCCTCCCCATCGCGTTAGGTGGGGAGGGGTAGGATACAGGGACTTCGGCTCTACAAGTGGGGAGGGGGTAGGATACAGGGACTTCGGCTCTACAGTCGCAGTCTGCCAAGTTGGCACTTTCCCAGCAGATCCTTTGCAGAAGTAGAAGGCAGGATCTGTGCTAGGAGAGTGCAAAAATGGAGGCATTACCCATAGTGCACCAATAAATGGCTTATGTTCCCTGGCCTATAATGTGTGTGAGCACATAGGCCATGCTTCAGGCAATTTTTAATCTCAAAGCTGCTTCCCTAGGTATTCACTAAGGACTGGAGAGACAAGCAAACATTTCACATTCAAAACAAGGCATCTGTCATAAATTGTAAAGCTCAAACAACTAATGTAAAATGAGTTGTAAAATATAGATTGTTGAATGAGCTTCAGAGACAAACCAACTTTCAGCTTTAGTCCACTTTATAATGTGAATCCACATTTGATTAGACAACCCCTTCAGGTGAGCACATGTGACATGGTGACAAAACCTTGCAACACATGAGGTGCTTTCACTGAAGTGATCCTTATGACTATGTCTGATTTGACATTACAAATAACGGGAATGAGTGTAAATCATTTACCATGTAATATGTGCATCTTTATGTAAAACACAACTTTAGAATATTTGAAAAACTGGCGGATGGGACAGATTCTGTCCCAAACAGGCAGGTTGTAGAGCAGTAGAGCACAGAATCTCTGCTAGGAGAGTGTGTCAGTCACTCTTTTGACCTAGTTTTGCAAACAACCTCTGTCTACGAAATAGGGGTTGGTCAGGTTAAATGATATGCTGGATCACTCTGGGTGCACCTCAAACCAAATGGTTTTTGTTCTATGTAGGCTCTAAAAGCAGAAATACCTAATAGGCAATATTCACAGCTAAACAAATTGAGAATGAAATTTATGGTGGTTCTTATCTAAAGATACACACAAAAAGAAATAAAAAATGGTACATATGCTTCGAGTGTATGACTAAACACACTCTCCAAGCAGTATGAAAAATCTGGTAGGAGAGTTGTTTGTTTGTTTGTTGGTTTGATTTGACCATGAGGTTAGACTTTCTTATCAATTACCTAAGTCAGGCCTATAGTCCAGCAGAATCGTGCAAAAAAAGGGGGTTCACTTCATTTTGGTATAGAAGCATGACATTTGGTACAACGGTAGAACTTGATGCACTGATAAAAATTGGAGTAGGGGCCAAGCTTAATTTTTTCAATAAGGCTGTGAAGTCCAATATGGCCACCAAGGCCCTCTAAAATTAATAGTAACTGTATTTTTCCTTATTTTCATTATCATGTTTTATTTTGAAATCCAAAATGGCTTCCAAAATCGGCTGAATATCATCACAACTTTGAGTGTGGCACCTTTACAGTAGGGTTTCTGAGGGTCACAAGTCCAATGTAATAATCAGAAATAGAGTGATTAATAGTTGCTAAGATATAAAGGTATAACATGGGATGGAAATAGCTGCTCACCATAATGAAGGCTGTAAATATTTCTAATAGTAGGATTGTTTATCTCATTCCATTGAATGGAACTTGGAAATAATGTAACCAGTTTCTTTGTACATGACTGTTTGCTATAGGTGCTTAGTATATGTCACTTATTATTGACTGCAAAAGAGTGTAAAGTAAAATCCCATACTCTACTGTGTGCAGTAAGTACTATTCTCTGTACCATGTGACTTGTTGACAATGGGAGCAAAAACTAAACAAGAAAATGGCGGACTTTTCCCTTATTCAGAGGTATACTGACATAATACGATCGCCAAGCACTACCCACACAACTGAAATCAATATTAAATAAACGAAAAATCAATATCTCCAAAGAATTTATTTATTTACCTTATTTAAGATGTAAGTGCTATTTTAAATCTATCCCGAACTGAACAGTGAGCATCGCCACCACCTTTGATGTGGATATGACGTTACCGTGACTGTGTTGCATAGCAAAGCATAGCAAGCCGGATATCATATAGCAACACACATAGCAACACTTCTTGTCTCTTTGAAAGCAGTGAGTTCAAAGCGTGCAGGACTGACACATCTCTACATGTTTGTTATTGTCATATTATTGTGGTGGTCGCCGCCTGTCTAGCAGGTTGGATGACCCCAATCGCTAGTTCAAGGCAGGATCACACCCTACGCACTCACGTAGGTTGGTTCGGTTTTCGGTTAGTTCGCACAGACCTAATCACACACAACACAACAACGTCATTTAATAAACAGGGATGTTTATTAATCACTTACTTCCCGGAAAGATCTGGAAGATCTTCCCCACAAGTACAGTACCCTAACACATGGGTGCTAGGTAACGCTGGATAGGCTAATCCGGAGGATTCGCCTAACCACCAGGAAGGTTACAAGAACCCGCCTGCAAAGTGAGGGCCCAAGGATCCGTTCCGTAGAAGGGACGCGCGAGGACAGCCTGTCGACCTACTGTGAACGCTGAGTATATATACTAAGCGTTACGTAATCCCGGTCTCCGCCGCGCCACTCTCGTGTGCGGCGTTGCCCGGAATCACTGCACAGTAAGGATCGGCATATCGCGCCACCTTCCGTGAAACAAACGAACACTGCTGGACTCCCGTCCCACTACATTACCCCTCCTAGTTTTTACTAAGGGGGGAACCAAGGCAGCCATTTTGCTGCTAAGGGACTACCCAATTAAAAATTACAACATATATCTAGCAGTTCTTGGTCTACTCTCTAGCTTCCTGGTGTTCACAAGAATTCACTGATACCAACGTATAAGTGAAAAAGGTGGAATTGTAAGATAAAAATATGGAAGATATGACATTTAGGAAAGAGGAAACGACATTTGAAGAATGAAGGACTAGCCTCGCTAGCACCTTGAATAAATGTGATATTCACCCATCTTGAGCCGCGGAGCATATTCTTGAGCGTTGGGCAGGGAAGACTCGACAGTCGCGGACCTACAGGTGGTCAGCCCGGCCTGTCGAGCACTCTGCCTCCAGCTGTTCCGGATCTTGTTGAAGTCCTCTGTTGGCTCCCGGCGAGTGAAGTGTCGTTTTCTTTCTCATCTTAGAGTATCGAGCCCAGCTGGCCCATCGGCGTAGCAGACCTACTACATTCAGCCCGATGCCGACGGGTGTTGGGCTTCCCACTGTTCTTCAGTTTGGAAGACATCCATATGTAGAGAAGGGTTAGCCTCGCTAGACACCTTCCGTGTTGAAAGTTTCCGAATACGGAAATAACGGCCAAAAAGGCAAAACAATTCTCCATCCACCTGGTAAGAGTGTGTGGTATCAGTGTTCTTTCATTTTGACTCCAGCTATACTGGCATATCTTTTTCTCGGCTCGAATCGAGTACCAATTAAGGCCCCAATTCTAAGCCGGATTCAGAACTTACGATCACCGACCCAAGGTAGAAATAGCCGGCGTAATCCAACAGAGCAGGGATTACGCCTACTATCTCACTATCGAGTCGATGAACTCAGTTCCGACACAGACCTGGTAAGTCAGATCTATACCCGAAAGGCATAATCTTCCTTACCCGGTACCAAGTACTAGTGTGGACAGTATCCACACCACAGGCCGGAGGTTTTCGTGATGGGGGCCTATCACGGGCCTGACCATCGAGAGAACCTTCAGCCGTCTGAAACCAGGGTTGTGCCTTAGGGAAGTCATTTTACTGACTTTCCCCAGCCCCAACCCAGGATCGCTTATCATTGGTTACTCCTAACTTTCCCTCCACCCCTCCCAGCGATCCTTGCGGTTCGCTGAGAAAGTGCAGAATTCTGGCTAGGAGGCCACATTCTGGAAGTAGCTAGGTCGGAAAAAAAAATTTCCTCCCCAGGACTTCCCATACCCGTCTGACTTCGGATCCAGGAGAGTTGTTGGCTCTGCCGGTTCCGAGTTTAGACAGCGTCTTCCCGGCTTGTTAGGCACCAGCCGAGTCGGTCATTGTCAACCCCTAAATATCCTCGTCAGAGGATATCCTGAGGTCGAGAAGTTCCGACTGACTTGGTGCACTAGCCGTCGGTGGAACCGACGTTGCCAGGGCGGTCCTCTCCGGTCGCAGTGGACTCAGCGCAGACGTAGGCTGCAACTGAGACATCAACTGCTGTAGAGAGGTTGGTCCGGTATCTAAAAAGATTCCAGACTCCAACGGGATGATGTTGGCATTCATCCCCAGTGCCCCACTTGGTTCCTCGGGCTGGTCTATCGGCTTAGCCTTGGAAGGCTTTGCTGATTTCTCAGCCCGTGTCACGGCGGGAGGCCTCCTCGACTGTAGGACTTCAGTCTGATCCTGTTGGGTCTGACCGGGTCCTGACAGTAGAGTGTCTACACTGACATCCATGGGCTGAGCCGCTATGGATGTAGTGTCCTGGTGGGAAGTTTCTTCCACGGATGACCATCCCAACATGCCAGCGAGTTGCTGACGTGTCGGGTTTGATTCTTCCGTGGTGAACTGAAGAAATCTTCCCGGGCTCCTTTGTCGGGCCAACCACGCTTCCTCAAGGGCTTGCGGGTCGTCACCGATGTCATAGAGCGACATACCCAAGTGCCGAAGACAACGTTCATCTTGGCGATGGGTCTGGGCTTCCGCCCGGGCAAACCTCGACTGGGCCGTGGTTTTCGCAATACGCGCGTCCTCTAAGTCCAACGCGTACTGTTTAGCCAGGCCTTTCGTGGCTTCTCTTACCTCGAATCGGGCTAGGTTCACTAGCTCCTTAACGAGGCCTTCATGGAGGGACTGAGCGCCCGTTCGGACACGGCCCTCCAAGGTGCCACCTATATGCGACTCTAGCTGATCCGCCCTTTGGACGTATTCAACCGACATCGCACAGGGAGAAGAAGTCACCTTCGACGCAACGGGTGGTTGTGTCGTTGGTTTCTTCTTTACCTCAACAACCGGGTTGGCTGGTGGAGGGAGTGCCGGAAAGGCCTCTTCATCCTCAACTTTCCCGGGTGCTTGGGTAGCACCTCTGTTAAGCGGGGAAACTCCCGGGAGACTTGAGCTAGGACGAGTCCCAGCTGGTTTTTCCACGGGTCCGCGGGCTTTTGAAGCCGTTGGAACGTTCCCTTCGCTCGGATCTGAGAGAAGTTTCAATCCCCCAGACAACCTTGGCCCTACCTGGTAAGCAGCTTCCACCACATCAGCGATGGTGTGCTTACTAGGAGCCAATTTCTTCTTCGGCTTCCGACTGGATCGCTCAGAAGTGTCAGTCTCGCTGGACGAGGACGATGACAACTTCTTGACCTGTCGTTTAGCCTTCGAGGACCTTTGAGACGGTTCCCGGCTAAGGGACCGTTTCTTCCTCGACTCCTTTGACATCTGTCGATGTTTTGAAGCGGATAGCATCAGACTCCCGAACCAGCCAGGATTCTTCTTCCATCCGATCTTAAACAATCGACCGTCTGTCACACAAGTCTCGGGTTCCGGTTTGCCTTTCTGAGCATCGGAACCTAAGTCAACGAATCTCTGCCACAGATCCATGACCCGTTCCCGAGCAGCAGCACCAGCAGTCCGGTGTTCCCGGGCAATGTGTCGGACTAGACACGATCGCCTTGAACTGGCACACCCAGCCTGACAAGAACCACCCTTCTTGCCAAGGCACTGTAGCCACGGTCGCTCAGTTAAGTGTACCTCTACGAGGTGCCTAGCGTAACGACCTTCAGTCGCGTAGGTCGGTGACAATTTCTTGTCCCTCCCATGGCAACTCAAAAAGACACAATGATTGCCGTTTCCAAACTTGTGCCATGCGTACGCGATCCGGTCTTTGACCTGATCATCGTACTTCAGCCGGCTAACTCGGGACACTCCTTTCACCTGGTCGATGTACCAGGCGTTGGGAGAACCCTCGTCAACTAGCCATTCCTCGTCGTCAGAGGTTCCATCTAAACAGACACCATCGGGGATGTAATGTCGGTTCCCATGACGGAGATCTTCCAGGCAAGTGTAAGTCTTGCCCAGCAAAGAGGCGGGTATCTGTCTAGCTACCGTTCTCTTCCCAGCCCGTTTTACGCCAGGTTGGAAATCACCGTCATCATTGTCGGGGTTGGATTGGGCCAGGGGTTTAGCCTTGTCCATCTCCGTTCCCCAACACTTGACATCTCCGCCACCCGTGGCACCTGTTGAGGTACTCGGTGTAGTGTCAGCCGCACTAGGCCCAGCCTGCGCCGTGGGTTTGTCAGAGCCTTTCGACTCAGCCCCCTTCGACTCCTCACGCTTCCCAGTTTGAGGTTTCCCTTTCTCCGAGTCACGCGATTCCGGCTGACCTCCTGTCTTCTCTAACTCCGCTTCAGCCCGTATTCGGGCTGCACGACGGAGTCGCTTCCGGTTCTGTTTCGAAAGCTGCGGCTCAGTCTTATCAGCCTCCTGAGGTTTTGACACCTCAGTCTTGCTGACAGACTTCCCCGGCGCGGGCTTAGCCGGTTGTGACACCGGTTTCTCACCTTTGCTGGACGACCCTTTTACAGAGTCGCCCCCAACTGACGAATCAGTCTCCATAGCCGTCTCTGTCCCAGCCTCAGACCTTCCGGGTTTTGCTACCGGACCCGGGGCCAAAAAGGTCCCGGCTTCCGCCAGCTCCACTCCGGGTGGAGTCCAATTTTGGTACATTGACTGTACTATGGCACGCGTTTTGGGATCTGGGATCCCAGCCAACATTTGTTCCAGGCTCTGGGTTGAAACCTCATGCCTGGAACCCATCTCTTCGGAGGACTTCCTCGGAGAGCGACGACGCGGGCGGGCTCGGCCTCGCCTTGGCGTATCGCGCTCCGATTCGGAAGCTTCGGCCATAACCACATCCGAGTCAGAGGCCTCAGTTTTCACTGGTCTTCGGACGGGCACCAGAAGAACCCTTAGCGGCCAGGGCCGCCTCGGACTTCTTCCCGGTGTGACTTTTTCCCTTTCCGGGTCGTTCATCTCGGGTTTCCCCAAGAAGAACAGAGTCCTCAGACTCGTCCCCTTCCAGGTCAAAATCACCATCATCTGACCCGATGAGCAAAGCATCATCGTCCAGATCTGCCCCCCGCTCAGCCGAAGCTGAGGATCCGGGCAGGGGTGAGGGGAGCTCGCGCTCACCCTCCGTAGACGGGGAACGGTCAGCCATGCTGTTACCGCCCGACTCCTGTGGTGCTAGGCACCACTCCGATCACAGAGTGAAGACTACTGAAAAAACAGGGTCTTATATACTCCTAAGTGACCTAGATTCGCAGTCGCGAACCAATCAACCGTGCCGAGACTGGCTCATCTTGAGCGTCTCAACACCGCATGCGTGAAGAAACCAAAGGTCAGCGTTACGCTTGACTTGATTCGTTCACGCCTTCAATCACCCAGCACAGGTTTCGGAACCCGGGGAAACCCCTTTTTGAGCTCCACCCCGAGTTCTCCACCGTGTGGATTTTCTTATCGCTGTCGTGTATCTCGTTGATAGTATGGGAGACTTGTTCAATTTCCATGTAAATGGATCCGACCTTTCAGAGCGTTCGGCAATTCTGCAGCCTCTAGAGGGTCCTCGACGGGGTCCCTTAGAGCAACGTCTGGGCTGCGGCACATAACGACTGATTTTAAGGTAACTATTTGATCAACATTCATGTATAATCGACATGTCACTGACTACCAACGATCTACATTTCGTACCATTGCTTCTCGTTGTGTTTTTGACAACCCCGGCACCACTACTCTTTGTAGCTAACCACAGCCTTCGATTTTAGTCGAGAGCTGCGGCGGGGTTTTGAGTCTATTTTAGACTCCATTCTACATCTCGAACCATGTTTATTATACACAGCTCGAATTGTAGCAAATTTAGACTTTTCCATGTCATGTTTTTCTTCTACCCACGCTTCCCTTTTTAGGTTGGCGTAAGTAGGAATTACCTTCCGCGGACGTCCAGGTTTTCGCCATGTAGGCGAGTACCCATTCGGAACCCCGGTAACCTTTGACCGGGACTTCCCTATCGGGGCCTGCCTCCGCCGTGTTGACAGGGGTTTGACACCCGGCTTCCCGGCTCTTTGAACCCGGACCTCTCTGGTTTCCCAGTAGGACCCGTGTTCAGTGACACATCCCGCTTTGTAGCAGGGTGTGAAACTTCAAAGTCGGAACATTCGCGCTTTCCTTCCCATAGTCGTAAACGAGCTACATGGGATTTATAACGCCTTCTTGACCATTCGTCTTCTATCACTACTGTCATTTCTGACAATAATTGAACAATTCTGAATGGTCCGTCCCAGTTAGGAGTGAGTTTTACATTTACCAACGGAGTGTGGTATCGTACAACCCGGTCTCCTACTCAGAACTTACGTGGTTTAAGATTGACGTCATGTCCAGTCTTTTGCCACTCTGCAGCTTTCGTCAGATTCCGTCTCGCTAGGTAATATCCCTCTATAAAACGTTCTCTGAGTTTTTCGACAAATCCTATGGGACAAGGATCATCCGTAGACATTCCAGGAACCCCATAGACTATGTCAGCGGGCATTACTATTTCCTCGCCAAAGACGAGTAAATTAGGTGAACACCCCGTGCTTGAATGAATGGTCCCATTATATGCGTGTGCTATAAATGGTGCTAATTCATCCCAATTCTTCCGATTTTCATCTACCAGGGTCCGAAGACACTGGATCAATGTCCGGTTGAATCTCTCTACCATACCATCTGATTGGGGACGATATGGATTCGTATGTGTCTTTTTAATCTCGAGTATCCTACACATTTCTTTCCAGATCTGGGATTCAAATTCCCTTCCCTGGTCGGAATGTAGTACGCTCGGAGTTCCAAAAGGCAACATCCAGTTTTTCACTAAAGCTTCCGCACACGTGGCAGCTTTGTGATTTTTCATGGGATAGATCTGCACATATTTTGTGTAATAATCCATCACCACCATCATACAGGTATTTCCTTCCTCTGACTCGTCAATACCAGATATGATATCTAGAGCGATTCTGGCAAACCTGACACCAAACAGTTCCTGTTGTAACGGCATCTTTCCGAGTCCTACCCCGGGTTTGACTTTGCTACATATGGAACATCCAGATATCCATCTTCGAATATCTGCACCCATTCCAGGCCAGTAGTAACGACGCCTTATTCTGGCTACCGTCCTTTTCCGTCCTAGATGAGCTGCACTCCTATGTTCGTGACATAGAGTCATTAGTCCGGATCGTAATTCTCGAGGGACCACTAGTTGTAGAGCACGTTTAAGTGGTTGCAATGTGGTTCTCCATCGATATAGTACCCCATCTCGGACTTCTAGCTCTTTCCATTGACCACATAGATTCCGAAATTCTCGGTTTTCAGGCGAGATCTCGGGTCCTGTAGGTCTATGGAGTCCATTAGCTATCAGTTTAGTTAACCGGAACAAATCTGGGTCAGCCTGTTGACTTTCCTTAATTTGTTCTAGTGTCCACTGATAGTTTAGTGGCGGCTTCACTTTCTGGGAACGTAGAGTAGCTATTACTGCTCTATGCTCGCCACAATCCCGGCAATCTGGTCGTCCACATTTCCGCACTGGTCTCCTTGAGAGACAATCCGCATTAATGTGTGACTTTCCAGCCCGGTGCTCAATCTGGCAGTTAGTCAACCCGAATTCGGAGAGAGCTGCCAGCCATCTTCCAATCATTCCCTCGGCGTCTTTAAAGTTAAAGAGCCATTTGAGAGAAGAATGGTCAGTACGTAAGATGAAATCTCCACCTGCTAAGAAGTGTCGATATTTTCTTACATACACCACAACCGCTAAGAGTTCACTCTTAGTAGTACAGTAGTTCTGCTTGCTTTTACTTAAGCTGTTGCTGGCAAAAGCTATTGGAACTTCCACACCATCTTGTATCTGAGACAACGCCGCTCCAATACTCTCATTACTAGCGTCAGTGTCGAGAATGAACCGACCCTGGGCTAGAGGGTATTTCAACACGGGGGTCTCCGTAAACTTTCTTTTTAGTCCCAGAAAAGCGTGTTCAGCTTCCGGAGTCCATTGGATCTCTTTTTGCTTCCCTGGCTTATCTAGTACTACATACTGTTGCATAGGGTGTGCAATTTCAGAAAAACCCGGGATAAAGTCGCGGTAATACGAACAAAATCCTAGGAAAGACCTTATGTCTTTTATATTCTGGGGGCGTGGCCAATTAGCCACTACCTCCAACTTGGAAGGATCTGCCCGGATTCCATTTCCGGAAACTATCCGTCCCAAGTATTCCACAGATTTGCGAAACAGTTTGCATTTTTGAGGTTTGAGCCTCAACCCATAAGATTGAATACGCTCAAATACCTCTCTCAGGTTTTCTAAACATTCAACATAATTCTTTCCGAAGATGATTATGTCGTCTAGATAAACCAAACACTTTTTCCACTGTAGACCCCGCAACATCTGATCCATCATGGATTCGAAAGTCGCGGGAGCGTTACAGAGACCAAATGGCATTACTGTGAACTCGTAAAGCCCTTGATGAGTGGTGAACGCCGTTTTAGACTGATCGCCACTGTTCATCTTTACTTGCCAATATCCAGACTGGAGATCCAGAGTACAAAACCACTGGTTCCCTCCCAGAGAGTCGAGACTCTCATCGATCCGGGGTATTGGGTAAGCATTCTTCCGGGTGATACCATTCAATTTTCTGTAATCAATACAGAATCGGCAAGTACCATCCTTTTTAGTAACCATTACCACCGGGCTAGCCCAAGGACTTGCACTGGGGATGATTACTTTCTGGTCCATCATTTTCCCTACTTCCTCTTCTAAAGCTTCCCGTTTTACCGGAGGTAGCCGTCGATAAGGAAGGCGGAAAGGTTGATGACCTTCAGTGTCAATCGTGTGTTCTACTCGATCCGTTCTCCCCAAGGGATCTCCAGGTCGAGTAAAGATTGACTCCATCTTCTTCAAAAGAATCCTTAGTTCATGTCGTTCCCCACTGTTTAGTGCGTCTGTCGTCTGAACTAAAGTTTCCAGAGTTTCGTGCAATGGACTCGGAACTGGAAGGTATCCCGTTCCTGTATCGATAGCACTAACCCGCACTTCTTCATAATCATTTCCTATTAAGTCTGACCTTCCCAGTTCAGATTGTTCGTCTTCCCCGGTTATTTCGGAAACGGGAAAAGGTGTGATTCCCTGTGGACTGGAGTCCACTAGGCCATCTACATGAGCTAGAGTTACCCAGCCCAATGTATCACCCTTCCTTAATTTAATCAACCCGGAGGTATGATTACTTATAGGAATTGATCCTTTTCTGGCACTTCCGATCAAGGTATCCCAGGCCTGTATTCCTTTTTTAGAAAACAGTTCTGGGTCTGGCTCGAAGAGTGCATCTCCACGTGGTAAGTCGCCTTCCCCAGCTATCAGGACATTAACCATCTGCTGGGGTGGGATGCCCACGTCTTGTCGAACAGAAATCAAAGAAGAAATCCGTCGACACCTACATTCCACTTCCATTAACTCAGGAAATTTGAGTCGGAGAGTGCCATCTGGTAGATCTACAGAGCCTCCATAGAGGGTGAGAAAATCTACGCCTAATATTCCACTTTCTTCGATATCACTGAGTATGGGACCCCATACGAATTCAGTGTTACCTATTGAGACTGGAATAATCACACTACCATAGCATCTCATATGAGTACCATTAGCAGCTTTTGCCGAGGCTCCAGGAACATGACATTCCCACGCAAATCCAAGAGACTGATAGAGTCCATTGTTTAACACAGAGCAACTAGCACCAGTATCTAACAATAGATCCACCTTTCTTCCTTGAATTCTAGCCGGCACATACCAATGTCGCCCTCCTAAGGGGGACGGTTGTCTTATAAACCGTGAGATTCCATCCAAGGTTCCAAGATCCCATCCGCGTTGACAAAGCCATTGCAGACAAGGATGCCCGGGTGAAAGATACTTACTACAGAACGTTGCGACCGTATTTTGTATCTTCCCCTTTTCTGGTAAGTTGGAAATATTTTCCTCCTTATAAATCTCACAGGTTTGGGTTTCCTGGCACTTTCCTTCCCGGACCGCAGTGTTGCCACTCGCTACAGTCCTCCTTTGTTTTCCGGTTCACTCTGAGAGGCAACCATCAACGCAGGCAGACTACGAGATATTTCCACCGTAGTAACGTTCCGGGCTTCTGGACAATCTGGAGAGATATGTCCCATTTTGTTGCACCGCCAACAACGTCGGACATCCAGCTGGTTTTTCTCCACCTGATTCAGTCTTTCGTTGATTTTGGTCAACAACTTCATAACCTCTGAGGAATTTCCTTCAGGATCAGTGGTTATTGGTTTTGCCTCTGCCACAGAAGGTACATCGCTGTTCCTTCCAAAGCTAGGGGTTCGACCTCTTCCACGTCCCCGTCTATTGAAACCTCCTCTTCCGAGTACCATGGAGTGGACATTAGAGAGTATATCCTCTATTTCTGCTTCCTGACACTCGTAGGTATCTTCTTCTACTTGTGACCAAGTAGAACCCACTATGTTAACCCGAGAAGTTTTTCCTGGATTAGCATATTTTCCGAATAGTATACACCGTTGTTCATAGGCATCTACTATTCGCAACACCTGCATGAAGTTCATACCGGGCTCCCATTTAGAGATGACTTCCGCTCTCACGTCATCATCTCGAAGTCCTTTTACAAACTGAGTTTGTAGATCTTCATGCAGCGCAGGAGAATCTAATCCCGTCCCTGGGTAAACCTCTAACAACATTTGTTGCAAAGCTAGCCCATAGGCGCGAGTTGTCTCCTCTTTACCCTGGATCCTCTTTAAAAAAGTGGATCGGGGGTTCAGCGTTACCAACTGACCACAGTAGTATGAGGCTACCTCCACTAGCTCATCCCATTCTGTACCACCGGAACGGCGAAAAGCGCGAAGTGCAGCTTCTCCGGGTCCATCTCGCAACGCTCTTTTGAGGTATGGCAATGCATCGACTTTATTCCAGCCATTACATTGTATATCCTCACAAAATCCCGCGAACCAGTGTTCCCACTCCATTCCTTTCCCGTACGGTTTTGGAATGACAGCGTTCTTTCTGGCTGCGTTCTCTGGGCGCATCATCGGAACCTTGTCAGCTCTCGCCATTGACAAGTTAAAGATCCGATCTTGTTCCCGGACTTGGTTGAACGAGTTGAACCCTAGTTCAGCTATAGCTTTACTAGTACGTTCGGAACTCGGAGAACCCATTCTCGACTCAGAGGGTAGCCGGAAGCTAACCAAAGGAGTCTTCACACCCTTTGTCCCAGATATGAATCTGTTAGGGGTCTTCTCTGGATCTTCTACTCTCCCTGGTGGGGAATATAGATGATCTCTCACATTACTCCAGCCAGCTTGTGACATAGGCATCCGTTGGGATGATTCTGTCTCCGCTAGTCGAACTTGGTCTTTCATGTATTGTACATGTTGGTCCAATCGCTCGATTTTTTCTAGAGTTTCAATCTCGCGAACCGAGAGTTCTTCCAAGTTATGGTGCCTTTGGGCTACCTTCTCGGCGATCTCGCGGTTTCGAGCTTCTAGTTCCCGACACATGTCTCTGGCTTCCCTCTCCCTATCAAACTCGGCTAAGAGTTCGGGTCCAAGGAAACCTACAGGAACTTCATCGGAAGGTACCCTTAAGGTATTTTCCGACCTATTCCGGGGAGTACTAGACTCTCCGGGACTATCTGTCTGAGACCCAATTTTACTGAGTCCCTCCAGATCCCTTGCGGGGCCATGTCGGCTGTCGGCCGCCGGACTGAAACTCTTCAGGACCGTCGAACTCAGATTCTGAGCGGCGGTTCTCTTCCGAGATTTCTCCTTGCCAGACTTCTGGGTTTCACCCCCTCCCTCTGGTTTTGGAGACTTGTCGTCATTCCAGGCCGGAAGAGTTTGTTGAGAAGTTACCTCCCCATCTTCACTCTCGTGTTCAGCCTGAGATCTGGTTTTTATTCCAGATCCGTGCATTTACCGAGAATCCCGGGTTGTGCAAGCAACCTGGGATCCTGGTCACGGCACCAGTGTGGTGGTCGCCGCCTGTCTAGCAGGTTGCATGACCCCAATCCGGAACGCTAGTTCCAGGCAGGATCCCACCCTACGCACTCACGTAGGTTGGTTCGGTTTTCGGTTAGTTCGCACAGACCTAATCACATACAACACAACAACGTCATTTAATAAACAGGGATGTTTATTAATCACTTACTTCCCAGAAAGATCTGGAAGATCTTCCCCACAAGTACAGTACCCTAACACATGGGTGCTAGGTAACGCTGGATAGGCTAATCCGGAGGATTCGCCTAACCACCAGGAAGGTTACAAGAACCCGCCTGCAAAGTGAGGGCCCAAGGATCCGTTCCGTAGAAGGGACGCGCGAGGACAGCCTGCCGACCTACTGTGAACCTACTGAGTATATATACTAAGCGTTACGTAATCCCGGTCTCCGCCGCGCCACTCTCGTGTGCGGCGTTGCCCGGAATCACTACACAGTAAGGATCGGCATATCGCGCCACCTTCCGTGAAACAAACGAACACTGCTGGACTCCCGTCCCACTACATTATTGTTCCCTTGTGTTGTGAGATGCCTAAATATGAAATACCAAAGGCTTTTACTTTTGACAAGCCAACAGCCTGGCCTGAGTGGAAGCAAAGGTATGAGAGGTTCAGGAAAATAGACAAAATAGACAAAGAAGATGGGGACCTCCAGGTTGACTCTTTCACTTATTGCATGGGTCCTGAGGCTGAGACGTTTTTAAGTCATTCCAGTTTGATGCTAGACCAGCCACTACGCAAGATGTGCCAAACCCTGTAGACCAGAAAGAGGACTAGGACACTGTTATTAAGAAATTTGATGCATATTTTGTGCCTAAGCAAAACACAATCCATGAATGCACAAAATTCTACCAGTGTACTCAGCAGGCTAGTGAGTCAACGGAAATCTTTGTGAGATGTTAGCATACTGTGACTTTGGTGAGAAACAGGATGAAACACATCCGTGACCTACTCATCAGTGGTATGCTGGACCAAGAAATGTCAGAAAAGCTTCAACTGGAACAAGACGACCTCTCTCTCACCAGTTTAGTCACTAGAGCATGCCACTCAGAGCTGGTGAAAAGTCAAAACATGCCAGCCGCAGATGTTAGCTTCATCAAGAAGGACGTTAGTAAAGGTAGACAGCACCACAAGTCAGGCAAGCAGTCATCGAAACGCCATGAAAAGTAAAGCCAAGGACAAGCTTCAAAACAGTCTGGCTCAAAGCCTTAATATGGTCAGTGTGGCTACATTCATAGATCATCAAACAAAGATGCATGTCCTGCCATTGGTAAAACTTGTCAAAATTGCAAGAAAGTCAGACCCTTTGCCTCAGTCTGTGGAAGCAAAGTACAGGAAGTCAGCGAGACAGCAATAGTGTGTAGTCATGGTATAGTTTTCGGTGCTGTCACTTTTCACGACAGCGACCCAGCATGGAAAGTCAGCCTAGACATAGTTGGTGATAATTGGGTTACCTTCAAGATTGACTCTGGGGCAGATGTGTTGGTTATGTCTTTCACTGATTATCTGCACCTGAAGCCAAGACCCAAGCTGAAAGATGTCACTACAAATCTGTCCAGTCCAGGTGGCCTGTTAGACTGTAAAGGGCAGTTCATTCCCACAACCGAGTTCAAGGGTAAAAAATACAATTTTCATTGAAAATGATGTCAAGTGTCTCCTAGGTCGTGGAGTTGCTATAGGGATGGGACTCATCAAGCACATTGACTCAGTTTAAGGCATCGGTCGACTGAAGACAGATCCAGTCAAGATTCTCCTTCATGAAGGTGCTAAACCTGTCATACTCACTGTCACTCATAGGATACAGTTTCCTCTGGGCAAGCTAAAGGTGGAGCTCAATCGTCTTGTCAGGTCTGGTGTCATTTGGAAAATCACCAAACCAACCCCCTGCTGTGCCCCGATGGTGCCAATCCTGAAGAAGATAGGATAAGTTGGATTGTGTGTGGACCTTAAAAAGTTGAACGCGAATGTCAGACATGAGAAATTTGTCTTACCAACACTAGATGACCTGACATCAAGACTTGCATGTGCAACAACGTTCTCATCCCTGGATGCTGCCAGTGGTTTCTACCAGATTCCACTTGAAGATGAAAGTCAAGAACTGACAACTTACATCACAACCTTTGGTAGATATTGCTTCCATCGCCCGCCATTTGGGATTTCCTCAGCACCCAAGATCTTTATGAGAAAGATACTTGAAGTACTGGACGGTCTTCCTAGTATCTTCATCTACATGCATGACATCTTGGTGTATGGGAAGGATGCTAAAGAACATGACGATAGACTTGCATCAGTCTTGGACAGACTGAAGCATATGGGGTTGAAACTCAACAAGGAAAGATGTTCATTCCGACAGACGGAACTGAAGTTCCTCAGACATTGTATCTCTAGAGACGGTATTCCTGCAGACAATGACAAGGTTGCCACTATTCAGAACATGTCCACTCCGACATCTGTTACTCAACTATGACAGATATTAGGCATGGTTTACTGCCTTGGGTCATATGTTCCTGAGCTACATGTCATCACTAGACCACTAAACAACCTGCTGAAGTCAGACAGCATATGGTGTTGGGACAAGCCCCAACAGCAGGCCTTTGAGGAGACAAAGACTCGCATCTGCTGTCATGTACACCCTGACAGGATGGCCCAGATACATCAAGGATGCACCTGACAACCTCACAAGTCTATACACCCACGGAAGCCTCCTATCTGTTGCCGATGGACTGTTGGTTTACTGCAGCAGGATTGTAGAGTCTATGAGGACAGATATCCTGGAATTTATCCACAAAGGACATCACGGCATTTCTAAGTGCCTTAGAGAGCCCCGTTAGGTGTATAGTGGCCTGGCCAAACCGCGGACATCAAGAGCATTATTGCCAACTGCCAAAATTGCAATAAAAGGAGACCCTTTTTGTGAATTTTGAGAATGTTCCGAAATTTCGTTTGAAGCCTACATACATAGCCAACCAATAAGGAAGCATTTTTAACAACAAATGAATAATTCCACAAGTATTTCAACTGAGATGTAACAGTGTAATTCCATGAATTGTTCTTTTCACCATACCTGATTTTCTGGAAAATAAATAAAAAGTAATAAGCTAAAGTTTTAGGGTAACTTTGGCCCAAGGGGTAACCTCGGCCCATCAATCTTTATTACGTTTTCTCTAAAGAATTTTGCTCTTTTTATGTATCTTATTGTGCTGTGCATGAACCTTTGGAAATAACTTATTCAAAATACCTATTTTGATTAGTTGCTATGGTATTGGTACCGTACATTAAAGGGATTCCTTTGGGCCACACAGGGTAACTTTGGCACAAGGAAAGAATGTTGCTTCTGTTTACCCCACAAAAGTTTTACGACACACAAAGTTCACCAACCAGGGGTGTTCTTCCACTTTGAAGACACAGTGATAATTACAGAACAATGTACCGGTACAAAAACTCCACAGGACTTATACATAGACTTATACAAACAGAAGCTGTAGTTCTTATAAACATACATTGAATCATTGTCTCCTAGCGGTCTAATGACTTAGTATTAATAATCAGTCTTGTAGCTGCTCCCACCAAATTACACATGATCAAACTAAATACGCTATAAAACTACTACCTTGATACCATGTGCAATTTCAAACTTTAGGGTGACCTCACCTCATATCAACTCACATTTGGGCATTGAAAAGTCGCATTGGGCGTTAAGTCAAGTTTGGCTGAGATTCAAGTGTGGGCATTTTCTGGAGGGATATGGAGATCTCTTTGCCAGTATGATATCTATGCCTCCCATTCAGGCTTAAGTCTCTTTGGGAGTGGTTCGTCCCACTTTCTTCCTTGGTGGCATGGGATTGAAGGACTCTTTTACCAAGCAGCATGAATGGTGCCAGAAGGCCTAGAGGGTCATAAAGAGAGGCAACTGTCAAGAGGACTGTACGCCTCGTCTGTGGGTTCCCTTCTACACTTGGCTTAAAGGTGAAGAGGGCAGATCAAGCACTCTTTCTGAAGTAGAGTGACTTTTGTCAAAGTCAAGCTCACTGTTATCAGTCCCTCGTCTTTCGGGATCAATGGTCTCCATTACACTCTTGCTGTTGGAAAGAAACTTGTGAAGGCGCAGGTTGCCTTTGTCACAAAATTCCATTGCTTCCCTTACCAGTCGTCATCTTCGTCAGTGGACATACTAGTGATGCCATCATCAACATAAACGTTTCTCCTTACGAGGTCTGCTGCTAAGGGGTAGTGCACTACATATTCTTTGACCAGGCATTTCAGGCCATTATTTGCACATCCACGGGAGGATGCGGCTCCAAAAAGATGTACTGTCATGTGACACTCTATCGGGTCAGTATTCAGGTTGTCATCCTCCCACCAGAAGAAGCGAAGGAAGTCAATGTCAGGATGTGACTGGAATCTTAGAAGTACTCTCACCAAGCTGTTTGTGAGGTCTGGGCCAGTGAGCAGGTGATCATTCAACGAAGTGCCATCATGTCTTGCTGAGCAGTCAAATACTACTCTCAGCTTATCAGGTATAGTCGGGTGGTAGACACCATGATGGGGAATGTACCATGTCTCACCAGGTGTTGGGTCTTCCGTAACTGTCTTGGCATGCCCTGCCTCAAATAGACTGTTCATGAATTGGTGGAAGTGGTTTCTGTAATGATCATCGTTTTGTAGCTTCCTCTTATGACATTTTAGTCTCACGCAGGCCGGTTTCCTATTATCTGGGAGATTGGGACAAATTCTGAATGGTAGTGGTATCTCATAATAGCCTTTGTCATTTGTGTCTATGCCATCATGCATCTTCTTCAGAAATAAGATATATCCTGCAGGATGCTCATCTCTTCGACCTTGCTGTCTTGGAAGTCTCGCTCTAGGGCCTTTATAGCATCTCTCGGCATTATTGGTGGCAGCTCCTTGACTGTAATTCTGTGGCAGAGTCCATTGGAAAATGTAGATGAATGACTCTGAGATGTATTACCAACAATGCTCCAACCAAGGTCTGTCTTAACTCCATACGGTTCGTTATTCTTTCCCGTGACAACCTTTCTTGGGACCAGAGCCTGTGGGCAATTATAGCCAATGAGGAGTCCAATGTCACAGTCAAGCAGTGGCGGTATTTCCTTCAAGATACATCGAAGGCGTTCCCAGTTCTTGGCTGTTTCACACGTTGGGATGTGAGATCTGTCAAAGGGAATTACATTTCTAGTGTAGGCTGGTGGTAGTGTGACCCAGTCATCAGACGATAGGGCTCTAACCTGCAAACCTGTTGCTCTCTGACAATGGATTTCTGTGTCTTTACCCAGAATTGTAGTCATCCTCAACTTAATTGGTTGGACTGCGGCTTGTAGGGAGTCACATACACCCTCGTCTATAAACGTACTATCACTCTGGGTGTCCAGAAGGGCATAAACGAGTCTTTCCTTCTCTGGTAGTCCTACAGCAGAGATCCATACTGGCACTACGTTTGAAGTCAGCGACATACAACCCGAGCTGCAGTTCAATGTCGCAGCAGTGGCCTCTGTCTTCGAATCAGTGGGCACTGCCTTTGTATGTTCAGCATTGGGTTGTTCAGCGTTTGGTGTCTGTAGAATGAAACTGTCATCATGCAGGCAAGTGGGATGCCTCTCCTTACACAGTCCACAGGTGTGCTTTCTGCGACAGGTCTTAACATCTGCTTTGAGATCTCACAAAGTCTCGTCGTTCTTTAATTGTTTTCCTTTGGAAACCCTTACATGTAGGCAAAGTGTGTCCCTCGTTACCACAGTAGGGGCAAATGAGTGGTTTGTTACTTGTTTCCTCCTCATGTGATGACTCATCTTCCTTCCATGCCTTTGGCTCAGAGGAGACCTTGGTGGACAGAGTGCGTGCTGCACCCTTCTTACTCTCACGTGCTGGCTGACCTTTCTCCTCATGCGTTTTCAGAGCATACAAGGAGGACATGGGATTGCAAGCTATCCTTGCTTCCTGTGAGACAAATTCTGCAAATTCCTGGAAGCTTGGATATGGCTCCTGTTTGTCCAAATTAGCTGTTGCCAGTTGATTCCAACGTCCAGCTATGGCTTCGGGAAGTTTTGTGAGCAGCCTTTGATTCTGATCATAGTCGTTGAGGACCTCCAAACCTGGGACGTGAGGAATGGCCTCGCTGCATGCCGTTAGAAAATCACCAAATTCTCAGAGCTTAATAGCATCCTTGATGCTGATCTTGGACCAGCCGTTTAATTTTTCACGAAAGGCCTTGAGAAGGACAAATGGGTGTCCATACCTGGAGTTCAGCTTCTCCCAGGCCTCCTCGTATGCAGAATTATCCTGTCTGTAGAACATCCCGTCGAGCACAGTTTTGGCCCTCAACATACTTCTGCAAATAAAACAGTTTATCTGCAGCTGATAGGCAATGCGCCTCAACAAGCATCTTAAAGGACCGGCTCCACTGAATGAACATCAGTGGATCCCCCTTGAAGGTTCCAGGTTCTGGTGGTGGTAGCTGATGCGTTACCATGGCATCTGACAGTAGCTTAGCAAGTGCACCTATGTCGTTCTGCGCTTGTGAGGCTGACTCTTGGCTGGCTCCGTTTACAGGAAGTAATTTATCTGCCGGGTTGTGGTAGGATCTGGAAGGCTCGAACCGAGGTGCTTCAGGGTTAAGCTGGATAGGTGAACTAGGCACTCTCACCTGGTCTCCACATGCCTCAGCAAGGACCTTGGACTTGGCCTCAGCTGCTTTAATCTCGGATTCGACCTGAATGCGTTTCAGTTTCATCTCTTCCACCCTTACCTGGTTTTGAAGTCCTAGCAGCCGTGCTTGTTGCGCTTCCTCGGCCTCGAGTGCCTTTGCCTTAGCTATCTTCTCAGCGAGTTCCGCTTCAGCCTTGGCTCTCTGAGAAGTGATTGAGGACTTACCGCTTTGTTGAGACCGCACCGATACGTTATCATGTCCATGACTCGCTTCCCCTGCTGGGACATCCTTGGAATGATCCGATGGAACCGAGGCCATCTCACTGACAGAGTCACCAAAAATTGAAGGGTGCGCGTGTTTGACGTCTCGAGTTCGATCTCGTTCTCTAGAAGTCGAGAACTCTTTTGGGTCCTGCAACTGGCGGTCCAAAATCAAGGAAAGAAGTGTGGCTGTTACACTCATGCAGTTATCCACCCTTTCCACCACCTCCGACTCAGGCGTTGTCATTCCCTTCAATACATCGTAGTACTGGAGGACTGTATCATGGAATTCCTTCAAATCGGACTGCAATTGCTGTAGGATGCCAAGAGACGCCGGTTTTAGTAACCGCTTTCTCATCTGGGCGGCATGTTTCCGCCAATTTTCATAGTGTTTGGTTAATTTATGAGTACGTTTGTCGGTCTCTAATGCAAGGTTCTGTTTCGCCTTTTCGGTTAATGTTCGGTCGCGCGCGCTACTTCGTTTATCAGGGTGGGTTGAGCCTTCGAGCTCCTCAATGCGGCCCTCCAACTCTTGTATATCAGAGTCAATTACAGCCCTTTCCTTGTCTGACAGGTTGTCGTTATTTTTTAACTTGTCTGCCAGCCCCTTTACCTTGGCCCTGAGCTCCTCCACCTGAATCTCATTTTGCGCCATTATTACTGAAGTTCTAATTGTATTGCCCAAATACAAAGTTTAGCAACAAACAGTAGGGAGGTGTCAATAACAGAGTAAAGAATCAAAGATCAATGCATACACAAACAAATATTAGGAACTGTAACAATAGTACAAGATGCTCGTTTTATAACAGGGTGTTGTTTGCTGATAAATTTCCGTTACTATTAGGCAAACAACCGTTAAAGTTTATCTGTACCCTTAAATCACGGTGAACATTTTTCTATTTTCTATTTGTGACATTGACCTGGTGACTACTTTGTTGGTGCGATGAGTTTAGCAGTGTCTGTGGCAGGAAATCGGACAGTTTTTGTAGGCATTGAACTTCGTTTTATTCGGACTCTACGCTACCGAGTTGAACGCTACCAAACTATGGATGTTGAGTAGCTTGCGACATCAGTTGATTCAGCGGCGAAGCTATGCTGACATGGATGAGCGTGTAGACCTTCATTACCATTGCATCATTACTCATATCCGAACTTCCGTCTCAACCCGCACATCGTTAGCCGTAAGTTCTTACTGTAGCTGCCTGCCCTGGTTTTTAAACAAGTCTTGACTGACAAGTGGTGACATAGTGTTGAAAGTTTTATTTCGTAACTTTGTATCGGGTATGTCGTTATGCCGTATCAGTAATGCCGTAAGAACTAGAATAACAGAAAAAGTTTACATGAGAGTCAAACAACATGCGTGTTGTACACAAACTATAGGCAAACTCTATCTCAGGTAATATAGAATTTAGGTGACACATAATTTGAGTCATAATACCATAACACAAGCAGTGTGTTTAGACTATAGTTAACCCTTTAAGGGCGGATGATGCCTTAAAGCATCAACCGGCTGGGGGCGGATGATGCCTTAAGGCATCACCCGGCTGGGGGCGGATGATGCCTTAAGGCATCACCCGGCCGGGGGCGGATGATGCCTTAAGGCATCATTTGCTGGGTATTTATGAAATTATGTATTTTTGCTTTTGAAAAGGAAATATTTTATCAATTAACTTGAAATTTGCACAGAATGTAGGTGTAACTTCATATTTTAGAATTCTAAATAATGGAAATAGAAATATTAAGGATAACAAATTTTATCACGTGATAAACCTCCGAATTTTGAGTTCAGAGAAAAATACCCCCGTCCCCTAGAACTGTACATGGTCACTAGTTGCCGTCCCCATGTGTGTAGTTCTGCCATAGGCGGCCGTCCTTAAAGGGTTAAACTCAATTTAAGGTAGCACAAAATTGAAGTAACAGAACTTTTAGCCATAGTTTCATAGTATGACATAGACAATGACTAGTAAATACACATAAATTTAAGTGTTGACATATAATGACAAACACAAATACTAGTTGTGGCTGACAAATAGCAGCAAATACTTAAAATAAGTGTCTCAGATCATGAACACACACTTTTATGCTGTGTGTGGGACTAGCTTATATGAACACATAGTCAGGCTAGTTTTTATCAATACACAAACAATCACTCTTTAGCACCTTATTTTGAGGGCTTATGCAGTTATAAAACATATCTTGTTAATACAACTAATATCTCACCTTGTGGGCTTATCCACGAACAGGTACTAAAATTATGGGGAGGTATTATTACATCATGTTTTTTTAGATTCTTAACATGGGATTTCTTTTTGGTTCCCCTAACATTTGGTTTCTATGGAGGAAGTAGGAATCACTTCCTCACCAAGGCACTCTGGGATAAACCAAGATGGCAGCCTCCATGAATGGAGCCACAAGGCAGCAAAGTTTGTTGACATTGCTAATAAATGTAGATCTCAAGGATTTTACCCATCACTAGAACCATAGCACCATTCATTTGGTAAGTCTGACCATTTAGAGATAGTTGGGTAGCCTGTGGGCCTTGAAATGAGTTGAAAACGCCATATCAACAAGGGTGAGTGATATTAGGGGATATCAATTTTGCCAGCCTTTACAAGTCTCTGTAATTATTGTCATCAGGACTTCCTTGATGTTGGCTTTGAATGTGTCCCTGGCAGGGTGTGCTTGTACTTCAGCGGGTAATTGATCCCAGTACGGTACTTTATCCTTTGATATAACGGCGAGTTTCTTAATTTTTCAGTTCTTGCCTTCTTGTTTTTATCTTTATCTTTTCTTCACTTCTAGTTCCTTTGGATATCCGGTCATATATATATTGTGATGCTTAACTAGGACACAAGACCCGACAAGCAGATACGTTGCACAAGCGTTAATAAAGGTTCTATTTCTTCTCCGAGAGTTACACTTCATCAATTCCGTAGGTGCGGTTCTCCTTACCTATTCTACGGCTTCGGGGGCACTGAAGTGCACGACTCCGGGGGTTGAGGCTCTAAGACATGCGAGGCGTTCTCACTCTATGAGCTGGATCGCCAGACTGACGGTCAATGCCACAGCGCTTCTTATATAATAGCGCGTGACGTCAGACCTGGGCTCTTGCAAGATCAAGCAGGCAGCATGAGCAGGCTCGCACCCTCCTCCGGTGGATGTCTCATACATTACGCTGTTGTAGGCCTCGGAAACCCGTCATCGCTACATTATGTTGATCATCTTCAGTCCATCATTTGATCTTGGTCATGACGTTCTATATAAATATGGTACCGTACCCTTAAAAATAGCAATTTATGTACCGCAGTGTTTAATTTATTGGAGAAGGTGGATAATGAATGCAACAAACGATGGTCTTGTGGACAGGCGACTCTGTAAACCACTCGAGGTTGTAGGGGTGTACCCAGGATTTTGTTTTGGGGGTCGGGGGCGCACACATCGGAAGATTGGCAGGGATCCGATTAAGGAGCTCCTCCAGGGGGGTTACTGGGGCCGAGCCCCAGATGCACTTGGATTTTATACAAGCTGTATCCAGGACTCTCTTTATGGGGTAAGTTGCCAGGGATCCAGCAGCAAACCTCCTCATAGGGTTACAGGAGGCAAAGCCCCTGGAAGACCTTGAATTTTATAGATTATACAAGCTGTAACCAGGTTTCTGTTTTAGTAAGTGCAGGTTTACATATTAGGCCATCTGGGAATATTGACAGGGGTCTGTCAGCAAAGCCCCCTCTGGGTGTCCCGGAGGCAAAGCCTCTGGAAACATTTACAAGCTTATACATGCTTATACAAGCTTATACAAGCTGTCCCTAGGATTTTCTTAAAAGGAGGGGGTTATACAGCTTAAGATATCCATGAATATTAGGAGGGGTCTAGCAGGGGGTCCATTGGGCAAACCCCCGGGAGGAACTTGAATTATGATTATTAGTAAAATTTTCTGTCGCCGCGTTCCCGCATGGGGTTAGCGGTATCAGAAATCTTTTTAAAGAACTTGAATTATGTACTTTTACAGTCTGTATCCAGGATTTTGTTTCAGGGATGGGGGTTACACATCTTAGGCTGACCGGGAAAATGGTTAGGGTTCTAGCTGCAAAACCACTACAGGGGGTCCAGGGGGTAAAGCTCCTAGAAGAACTTATTTTAATTATAAACATTTTACAAGCTGTCCTCAGGATTTTGTTTCAGCGAAGTTGGTTACATATCTTAAGCTTTCTGGAAATATTGCCAGATGTCTAGCAGCAAAGCCCCTCCTGGGGGTCCAGCAGCAAAACCTCCAAGATCACTTTGATTTGTAAATCTCTACCCAGGATTCTGATTCATTTAGAGAGTTGCACAGCTTATCTGCACAAGTTATCTGGGAATATTGGCAGTAATTTAGCAGGAGAGCCCCTCCTGGGGTCCATGTGGCAAAGCCCCTGGAGACATTTGGATTGTACAAGCTGCCCCCAGGTCCTTGTTTCAGGGATGGTGAGATACAAACATAAGACTACCTGGGAAGGTTGCCAGGGTCTAGTTGTATAGCCTGGGGGTCCAGGAAGGAAGCCCCTGGCAGCACTTGGACCTTATAGGTTATACAACCTGTATCCAAGATTGTATTTCCAGGAGTGGGGTTACACCTCTTATGTTATCTGAGAATATTACCAATATGTTATCTGAGAATAGTACCAAGGGTCCAGTAGTAAAGCCTTCTTGGAGTCAAGGGGGCAAAGTCACTGTAATCATTTGGATTGTAATACTTAGGCACCATGAGGGCAGGGCTATATCCAGCATTTTGATTGAGGGAGAGGGGATTATTACACACCTGAGACTACCTGGAATGTTGCTAGAGGACTAATAGCATGGCATCTCTGGGAGGTTCAAGGGGCAAAACCCCTGGAACCACTTTGTATCCATTATTTATACAATCTATATCCATGACTTTGTTTCAGGACGTGGTTACACACCTGGGACTACCCAGGAGGATTGTGAGAAGCCTCGGGATAAAGTTCCTCCTTTGGGGTCCAGGGGCCAAAGCCCTGAAGTGCTTGGCTATTATAGATTAGATAGTATTTCTAGGTTACATGATTGACATAGGGGTCAAGTAACAAAACTTCTCTGTGCAGTCAAAGGGGGTGAAGACAGGGGAAGCATTTAGATTTCATAGATGATACTTGTAAGCTGTTACCAGGATATAGGGCTGGGCATGGGATTCACACACCTGAAACAACCTGGGAAGACTTGTGGTGTTCTAGAAGCTAAGCCTCCTTGGGGTCCAGGGTGTAAAGCCAATGGAATCAATAGGATTTCATAGACTATACAATCTGTTCCAAGAATTTTGCATCAGGTTGGGGTGACTACACGCTTAGCAGGGGTTCCAGCAACAAAGCTTCTCCTAGGAGTTCAGTAACTGAAGCCCCTGGAAGCAGTTGGATTTCTATATTGTTAGGGGTCCTGTGTCATAACCCTTCCTTGGGGTGCACTCAGGAAGCCCCAGGATTTAATTTCAGTGAGTGTGGTCACACAACTGAGGCTATCTGGGAAGACATCCAGGGGTCCAACAGCAAAGCTAATCCTGGGGGTCCAGGTAGCAAAGCCCCTGGAAACACTTGCAGGGGTCCATTGGCAAAATCCATCTGGGGGTCCAGGGGGCAAAGCCTGCAGAGCCACTTGGCTTTTATACATTATACAAGATGTGTCTTGTATTTTGTTTCAGGGACCAGAATGGTTACTGATCTGAGGCTATCTCTGAATATTGCAATGGCATGTAAAGGAATCTTTCTTTTTAGATGGCAGGGGGGGGGGGCACACCTGGGAGTACCTTACCAGCCCCATCCCTAGATGCATTTCAAAATCTTGCATATGAATAAATAGCCTATTCTTGTATATTTCTGTAACTTTTTAACTGTAATAGATAGAAACAAATTTTTTTTAAACAGTGTGCAGAGAAGTTTCAGTCGGAACAGACCATTCTTGAAAAAAATTTGGGAGTGGGGGGGGGGGCATGTGCCTCCTGTGTCGTACACCCCTTCACCTCTTTACCTGAGGAGTAGATAACTAAATCATCATTGTGCAGTACATAATCCACTGTATTTAAGTAGTACACAACATCATTAATGTAGTAATTAAACAGGACAGGACAAAGGACTGACCCTTGTGGTACACCATAAGAAACATCAGCCCATTCTGACTTTGATGATCCAAACACTATCCTTGTCTGCGTCCATCAAGATACGATGAAAACCAATCAAGTATTGCTGGTGGAAGGTCCAGGAAGGATAGTTTCGTTAACAGTCGACCATGATGCACACTGTCAAATGCTTTCTTCAAATCAATGAATACAGCACACATGAATTCTCCCTGATCACGAGATAGATAAAGCTTGTTTGTTAGTTCAAATATCGCATCAGGTGTTCCTTTGTTCATCCTATAACCATTTTGCGCTGGGCTTAATACTTTGTTACATTCGAGATACAGCATAAGAGACTCGTGAACTAATTTTTCTAGAATCTTGCCTGGAACAGGCAACAGGGAGATGGGTCTCCAATAACTAGGGTCCCTGTTATCACCTGGTTTAGGAAGGGGGGGTTACATCAGCCAATTTCCATTTTGATGGGAATATACCACTTATCAAGCTCTGATTATACAAGAGTTCGAATTGTTCCATCGTCAGTAACATGTAATCTTTCAAGAAAGAAGCATGAATGTTACTTAGCCATTATCTGGCTATTCTTACTTTTCTTTCAGTGTCTACTTGCTCTGAGCACGTGGTGACAGACTCAGAGAACAGATCCTGCTTTGTCCATCAGTACCCACGGGGTATACAGAGCTGGGTCCCCCCTGTGTAAGACAGGGGAAGCATTTAGATTTCATAGATGATACTTGTAAGCTGTTACCAGGATATAGGGCTGGGCATGGGATTCACACACCTGAAACAACCTGGGAAGACTTGTGGTGTTCTAGAAGCTAAGCCTCCTTGGGGTCCAGGGTGTAAAGCCAATGGAATCAATAGGATTTCATAGACTATACAATCTGTTCCAAGAATTTTGCATCAGGTTGGGGTGACTACACGCTTAGCAGGGGTTCCAGCAACAAAGCTTCTCCTAGGAGTTCAGTAACTGAAGCCCCTGGAAGCAGTTGGATTTCTATATTGTTAGGGGTCCTGTGTCATAACCCTTCCTTGGGGTGCACTCAGGAAGCCCCAGGATTTAATTTCAGTGAGTGGGGTCACACAACTGAGGCTATCTGGGAAGACATCCAGGGGTCCAACAGCAAAGCTAATCCTGGGGGTCCAGGTAGCAAAGCCCCTGGAAACACTTGCAGGGGTCCATTGGCAAAATCCATCTGGGGGTCCAGGGGGCAAAGCCTGCAGAGCCACTTGGCTTTTATACATTATACAAGATGTGTCTTGTATTTTGTTTCAGGGACCAGAATGGTTACTGATCTGAGGCTATCTCTGAATATTGCAATGGCATGTAAAGGAATCTTTCTTTTTAGATGGCAGGGGGGGGGGGGGCACACCTGGGAGTACCTTACCAGCCCCATCCCTAGATGCATTTCAAAATCTTGCATATGAATAAATAGCCTATTCTTGTATATTTCTGTAACTTTTTAACTGTAATAGATAGAAACACATTTTTTTTAAACAGTGTGCAGAGAAGTTTCAGTCGGAACAGACCATTCTTGAAAAAAAATTGGGAGTGGGGGGGGGGGGGGGGGGGGGGCATGTGCCCCCTGTGTCGTACACCCCTTCACCTCTTTACCTGAGGAGTAGATAACTAAATCATCATTGTGCAGTACATAATCCACTGTATTTAAGTAGTACACAACATCATTAATGTAGTAATTAAACAGGACAGGACCAAGGACTGACCTTTGTGGTACACCATAAGAAACATCAGCCCATTCTGACTTTGATGATCCAAACACTATCCTTGTCTGCGTCCATCAAGATACGATGAAAACCAATCAAGTATTGCTGGTGGAAGGTCCAGGAAGGATAGTTTCGTTAACAGTCGACCATGATGCACACTGTCAAATGCTTTTTTCAAATCAATGAATACAGCACACATGAATTCTCCCTGATCACGAGATAGATAAAGCTTGTTTGTTAGTTCAAATATCGCATCAGGTGTTCCTTTGTTCATCCTATAACCATTTTGCGCTGGGCTTAATACTTTGTTACATTCGAGATACAGCATAAGAGACTCGTGAACTAATTTTTCTAGAATCTTGCCTGGAACAGGCAACAGGGAGATGGGTCTCCAATAACTAGGGTCCCTGTTATCACCTGGTTTAGGAAGGGGGGGTTACATCAGCCAATTTCCATTTTGATGGGAATATACCACTTATCAAGCTCTGATTATACAAGTGTTCGAATTGTTCCATCGTCAGTAACATGTAATCTTTCAAGACAGAAGCATGAATGTTACTTAGCCATTATCTGGCTATTCTTACTTTTCTTTCAGTGTCTACTTGCTCTGAGCACGTGGTGACAGACTCAGAGAACAGATCCTGCTTTGTCCATCAGTACCCACGTGGTATACAGAGCTGGGTCCCCCCTCGCTCTACAGCTTACTCAGATCTGCGTTTATACTGGAGAATCCACGTTATTCTTCTCCTATTAATATAAAAGCGTCAGAATTCTAGAATCATCCACTGGAATTTTCAATTTATATTCTATACGGTTATCTCTTAATCTATCTTTTATATCCTCCAAATTATTCCCATATAAAGGCCTGGGCGAATATCATTAGTATAATACATGTTTAGGTCTTTTTGTTTTAACTCCAATCTATGTAATATTCTGAGCTAAGAGATCTCGACAAACTGATATTCTGAGCACTGAAACTGATAAACGCCTATTCCGTTCACTGAGCACGTGGTTCAGCTACTCAACACGTGGTCCTGTCATCAGATCCTCGCCCTCACTAGCTCAGTCTGTTTTAGCAACGTGATCCCCTGGTACACAACTCACATACAAGGATCCATCCGTGATTCTTACAGGCTTTGTGTGTATATTACTGGCGATTTCATCTGATCAGTATATTTAGGCTGCAGTCCGAATTTTATGAATGTGTAGAAGGTGCCCACGTGGTCTCCAGTATATAGCTCACAATCAAAAGTCAGTAGAATCTAAATTTTCTAATTGTATTAACATTTCCTGTAGTTGTTCCTCTGAATTTATAATTTTAATCTACTCACTCATTGTGTGTGGGAAAGGGTAGAACTTCTATATAAATTCTACCGTATTGTATGAACACATGGTGACAGTCTCAGAAACCTGAGTCTGCTTTGTCCATCAATCCCCACGTGGTCTATTGAGCTGGGTCCCATTCTCTGTACAGTTTATTTAGGTCTAGATTATTTGATATCCAGAATTCACTCTGATATTTGCCATTCATAATTTTCTCTGTGTATTTATTCTCAGAGCGTTTCTTTTTATGATATTCTAAATTTGTGTCTTATAAACCAGAGCCTATTCTATTCATAGAGCACGTGGTGAGCTGCTCCACACGTGTTGCTCTCATCAAATCCTTGGCTGAGTATCTCAGTCTACATCAGGCACGTGGTCTCCCAGTTCACAGATCACATACAAAGTCTGTCTGAACAACCTGTAACTGGTCCACAATCCTTTTTCTCATGTTTTCCTAATTCCTCCTAGATGGGGAAGAACACATAAACGCTATTGTCTTAGTCCTTGAGTCAGGAACACATGGTTTCAGTGCTGAGTCACTTTTGAACTATTCACCCACGAAGAGCTATACATTCTTACAAGTTCTGTGTATATGTATATTACTGGTGATTTCAGTCAATTTGTGTATGAATTTAGGCCCCAGTCCTAATCGCTTGAAGGTTGAATTAGTGTCGATGTGGTGCAGTCTCTAAGTTTCTGTTCTCAATCAGATTCATTTTTCGTTCTTCAAACTATTTTTGAGTCCACTGCCAGTCTATCATCAAACTCTTTTTTTTTATAACACATTGTCTGTGTAGTCCAGCCTACAGGATATATCATCTAAAGGATTCCTTGTCTAGGATTACCATACGAAATTCATTAAGTTCTTTCTCAGAGGATATTTAAACTGATTGAACAGAATCTTTAGATTAAAACCTTCTCATTGAAGGCTATTCTGTGAACACGTGGTCATCTCTTGCATATCCTGTTCTTCTTTCAATGGTCACGAAACTGACCCCTTTAAGTGCACTTCAAGTACACTTCCTCTTTCTTGAGAAACTCATTGAGTCACTCACGTTACACTCTCCCGCCACTGTTTCTTGGTAGGGCACCACGTGGCCCATTAATCAACCCCCCCCCCCCCCCCCCTGCTGAAAACCTGATATATACAGTCAGTCAGGAGCTGCCCAGTGGCACCCCCCTCCCCTTTACATACACATACACACACACAATTAGACCTTCTTAATGCCATCAGGATGCCAATTAAATTCAGGTTTTCGCATTAATTAGAATCCATTTAACCCAATAACCTGTATGACAAACATCCACGTTTTGTGTGTTTAGATGCACCTATAGGAGTCTGGACTCTAACTACCCTCAATCTCTGAAGATTGAAACTTGTGTAGAGACTCTGTTGGGGGCGCTCTCTATACTTCACCCAGCACCAGTTACCTTGTAAAACAAACATACTCTGCTTTATTAAAGACTAGGGTGTAATTTTAATTGTAGCAGGTCCCCGTATTTTTGCAGTGTTATTTTGCTGCTAACATGTGGCTAGTTTGGGTCCTTTCTTGGAGTATACATAGTTAACTTGAAGTGAATGGGTTTAACCCTTGCTGCACATGGTTAGCCTGTGGATGTGTAGAGTTTGTGCACTTTGTATTGACTCTCAGGAGTTGAAATAATTTGGATTTATTGTTTAGATCCAATAATTGGAATAATCATTGCATCATACATTGATTTTTTATTGCATGCTTTTTGAGATCTCTGTTTTCATTTAGACACTGGTATATTGTGGCAACTTGCTATAATCATAGTGGTTGCTGCGGTATCCCCATGGAAGTGATAATTCATTGCTTTGGTGATTGAACCAGCACCTTACCTCTAAATATTTCAATATTTTCAGGTATTTGACTGTAACTAAAAAAAAAAAGAGAGATTACTTGTAAATCATATCCAGGAAACTACTGGATTATTGATTAATTCAATAACTGTCATATCTTGTTTAATATATGAGATATTGATTCATCATTTGGCCTCTAAATATCATTGTGTTACTCCTGGCTGATTATTTAATCATTCAATCATTTATTTTGGCCTGATAGATGGAAATTTAGAAAATGTCTATCACTATAGCTTTCTAATGTCAACCAGATGTCTAACATAAGCGGACATACATATGGAGAGATGTGCATTACTCGAAAGGCGATGATGGGGAGGGTGTATCTAGTCATGGCAGTGACTATCATAGTCGGAAAATTCAACGACTTACTATTGCTCTGAAGGACACCCCTGTCCATGGGGATCACTGGGAGGATGGTAGAAGGGCATTACTTCAACATATGCTGGAGGCACTTCAAATACTTGCCAAACAACAAGGCACATCAAACGAAGATGTGCCAAGGGTGCCCGATTGTATTTGTCAATCAACATCACCAGACAAGCACCAGAGAGGTATAATATCCGAGGAGATATTCTCCAAACAAGCCCCCAAAGATGAAAGATCAGGTCATGTTGAGAAAAATGGGAGGTACTATCATGACTGCCAGATGGAACGAGACCACACCAGTTATACCTTGCCACACAGACATTTGTCTGAATTCTCACCAACATCATACCCTGCACAGCATAGATCCTCCCATTACTGGTCACCCTCTCCACAACACCAAACATTAGGGTATTATTGCGAACGAGAGGCACCCAGTAGACTACATCATTCCCAATTTCAAAACCTAGACCGATGGCAATCACCTGAACAGAGGTCACAAACCACAGCATGCCATCCCCCTGACCAACACTATGAGTGGAGATATCAATCTCAATCAGGTTGCATACCCCAATTACACACACAAATGTCACCATCCCCGGAGTCATACCAAGTGCAATATCGATTGTCCCACCGGCAGTACTCTTCACCAACAGCACCCTCTTCTCATCCCCGTTCACCTGGTGTGAAACCCACATCCCCAGTGACTGGTTTGTCTAAACATCAGTCACTCCAACAGAAATCTCCATCATTGCAAAGACCCTTGTCTCCTTTGCCAGGCTCATTGCACGGGCTGTCTTATTCGGAAGCAAGACAGGAGAGCAGGGGTACAAGAGGCCTTAATGTAAAACCAAGGACATATGATGGGACAACACCCTGGGAAGGATACCGGAATTACTTTAAGCAGCTGGCACAGGTCAGTCTCTGGGATTCTAATGCAATGCTGGACATGCTCTCTGTGCAGCTGACAGGAGATGCCCAACGATTCATTGATGATGAGCCCCAGCAGGTGATCGAGAGCTTTGCACAGCTGGATGCAGCTCTACAGAGGCGTTTTGGGGTGCAGCAACATGTAGAGCTGAATCAGGCAGCTCTAGAGGCCAGGACAGGCAAGGCAGGGGAGAGCCTAGAGGTGCTCAAACAAGATCTAGGGCACCTTGTGGAGCTGCACCATCCTGAACTTGATCCAAATGGGGTCAAGGTAATAGGAGCGACCCACTTCAAGAGAGCCATTGGGGATAAACTGTCTAAGGCGGTCCATAATGCCAAAGCTAGACATCTCAGTGATGCTGTGAAAGCAGCAGCTCATACGGAGGTTCGGAAACCAGAGTCATACTTCCAAGGCAGGTCTCCATCCCCCCATCCATGGAGGTAGCACGATAGATGGCCAAGAGGAGAGGATGAACAGACCTGTTCTCCAAATGCTACATTAACTAGCAAACCAGCACAGAATGACTGGGATATGCACCCCCCCTTTGATTGCTATTGAGAACGGGTCAAGTGTACATTCACCGACTGGTGATACACCTCCTTTTAGATTTAGCGGAGAGATAGATACCACCTGGGTAGACGCTGTGCTCAAGGCGAGCCTAGAACTTGGCAACAACCTTGAGCAACAAACTAATTGACCACATTTTCTTCCAGAATGCTGATCAAGAATCATACTTCTCAGTTGCTAGTGCAAATTTAATCATTGTCTAATGATTCAGTATCTAGCTCCTAATAAGCTTAGTTCATGGGAACAATGCTTAATATACTCTACTATGTACCTTAAGACTGCTTATTCTTTTGATATTAATGGCTTTATGGGTTTATTTATCCTAGATAGGAGTAGATACCATATTCTGCAGTCTACTATTTTAGACAGGCATTTGATATTATATCTTATGGTTTACTGTATTCAAGATAGGAATAGATATTATCTACTATGATTTACTTTACCTCAATTAGGAATACTAACTGATGAATTGATACAAAGATATGCTGATGCCCTGATGCATCAAGACCGAGTCAAACTATAACTTCTTGTAATGTAGTTAACAATGAAAATCAAATGTGACTCAAGACATTCATGAAATGTCATTGTATGAAACTATTACTACTCATGTTTTCAAGAATTATTATAACTTGAAAAGATGCTTATTTTCATATTTAGTCACTTGACATATCGATTGCCATGGGTAGTTATGTTCTTAAAACATATTACAAATGTTTAGTTTGTCAGTTATTGATTGATTGTTTTATGTATAGGAACTTATCTCCTGAGTAGATGTTTGTAAGAAAGAAAAAAAAAGAGAAGGGATGTTTCCCCTGTTTCCCCACAACGTGGTGACAGCCATCATTTTTTGGCAATATGTGTGTATTGTGCAGCATACTTGTCATTTGACCTATCAGTACCCGGAGTATTTTGAACTGTGATGCCATTAGGCTGGCCAAAAAGACTCACTTCGTCCTGCAGCCCCAGTCTAATCAGCTGCAGACTACCGTGGACAGGGCGGGGAGTGTATGGTGCCATCAGGACCTGCAGTCGCCCCTGTGACTACACCTTCAGGAAGTGCCATGTGTCTGCAGTCTCCCAGTGACTACACATCCACCTGGCCTGCCTTGATAAGTCATGCCAACATAGACTCAAGCAGAATCTCTTGCCCCCCCCCTCCTCTCCTTTCACAATGGTTGCTGAACTTTCTTCTGAAGCGTCTTCCCTGCTGGCACTGGCCAGGCTGGGACTTTGAGAAGACTTGGGCTTATGGGGCTCTGCTGAACCAGTTCATCATTTGTCTTGGCGGACTTGGCAGTTCATCAGAGTAGTCCTGACCTCAGCTTGCAGAAGACGGGATGTCCTACACCACCACCATGATACATACTCTACGCTTCCACAGACCTGTACACTAACTGTTGGGTTCTGCCGGAACCTTTCACCATCAGTGCTGTCAGTGGGTAAGCAGTATGTTGCAGTAGACCTGACCACCACATGCAATGATAGGATGTCCTACACTGTCATCTTGCATACTGCACTCCAACAAACTTGTGCTAAATGTTGGGTTCACTGAGACCCATACATCATCTGTGCCAGCAGTATGCTAGATAGTTGTTGCGGCAAACCTGACTACAGCCTACAGCAATATGATGTCCATCACGATGTACACTCTGCACTCCAGTCGACCTGCACAATGATTGATTCTGCTTGACAAGTTCATCAACATTCTTACACCATCATCATGGGTGCTGTGTGGTCTCATAGACCTGCTGGTTATCTGCCTGTTGCCGTGTTGTGGGGTGATCGAGGAAGTGTCTTATACAGATACATTGGTTCATATAACCACATTTTAATCCTCATGTAATAATTGGTATACCTTATGATATTTAAGGTTGTTGTCTATTATATAATGCATCTATTGTTTTCTGATTATAAACTAGTTTGGTTGATTACAAGTGATGTATTGCTACAAAGTTAAATATATGAATGTACTCATGACTTTTATGGAGCTTATGTAAAGCATATACTTATATATTACTTTTGGAACCAGCTCCACTTAAAAAAAAGAGGTCTTTTTGTACTGTGATTACTGTTGTGTCTATGTATCCATTTATGAATGGAAAAAGTGAAATTATTGTTTTGTCATATAAAATAAAGATTATTAAAAAGTGAGATATTGTTTTTGCTTGAGGACAAGCAGAGTTTAAGGAGGGGAGAGTGTAACAGAAATGGCTTGCCATAGTGACTCCCCCTCATCCCCTCTCCATATATGGGCATGGCCACTCAGTGCTGCCCTCTACAGCCCCTATATAGGGGCTTGTTGAATCATTTCTGACTAGCATGGTCACAACTCACAGGTATTGGTACAACAGAAACATTCTGATTTGTGCCAGTACTACAGACTTGTGACCTCTCCTCCTTGATTTCTATAGGTAAGTGTGCTGGTTCCATTATCATTGCTATAATTGTCTTATTATCACTGCTTATATTGTCACTTGAATACAGAGATCTATATTAATATATTCATGTGTTTTGTTCCTTTGTCTCCTCTGTACAGAACAGGCTAAGAACCCAAACTATTGTCTAAACTATTCTAGACCTATTTTGGCAGCTACCATCATAAATTCCCTCCCAAAAACCTGTTCTGTTACACTCTCGTGATTTAATATGTTTTGCATATCATGTTGCCTAGATAATTTTTCACCAATGTTGCAGAAATAATCGTTGAGAAAATCAGATGAATCATGCTAGTCAATTTTAACACCTGTGTCTGGGTTCACAAGTACAGGTGCCACTGTAGTGCTTCTTGGTTTCAACAATTTATTTAGGTTATGCCAGAATCTTTTTGGGTTTTTATATTTTTGTCTAATGCAGCCGTTATTTGTTCAGACTTAGCTGCTTTTTTTTCCTGTCGTACCTCTTTTTTCAAGTCTTGTAACACCTTAACCTTTTAAGGACGGGTGTCTGTGGCCAAGCTACCGCCTGGAGGACGGGTGCTGGTGGCACTTCATACTGCTAGTGGATGGGCACACAGTCGTTAAAACCCACAATTCAATTGTTTAATCACATGATATGATATATAATCTTGAATATTTTATTTCTTTTGAATAGAAATACTAATAATGGTATTATACATACATTCTGTGAAAATTTCATTAATGTCCCTTCATTATTTTTTGTTAAAAACGATTTTGTTGATTTTAGAGAAATGATGCCTCAAAGCATCATTCGCCCTGGGCTGGATGATGCCTCAAGGCATCATTCGCCCTGGCCTGGATGATGCCTCAAGGCATCATTCTCCCTGGCCTGGATGATGCCTCAAGGCATCATTCGCCCTTAAAGGGTTAAATGAGTCCAAAGTCTTCTCTCTAGTGTGTCTTAATAGGGCTAGTTTTTTTTCCTTTATAAGAGATCTGATATCAACATTCATCCAGCTATTTCCTCTATCGTTCATTCTCCATGGTTTTTTTTTACAATAGGAGTCTAAGTAATCATGAAGCGTCTCTAGTGATATATCCCATAATAGGTCAGGGTCAGTTGTGTTCCAAAAATTGTCCCATTCAGTATGTACAACCCACTCTCTAAGATTATCTTTGCTGTGATTTTTGTAAATTCACCCTGTTACATCAATAATACAAGTATCAGGTTTTTCTACATCCCTCAATACATATACTTGTATATGATCACTAGTATAAAAACTAATCACCCCACTCTCATAAATATTATGGGACGAAGTGATTATGTTATCAAGACATGAGGTACCCTTCTCATTCGGGCGTGTGCCCTGGTTTATGAGTCTTTTTAGTGTATGTTCTCTACATAGGTCACTCATTAAATCCTGTAAGTGAACCAAAGGTAACAGGAAATCAATGTTATAGTCACCCAGGAGCCAAAATTCATGCTTACTAAACCGGATGTCTTTTAGTAGATCAGTCAAGTAGACTATCGCTCTATCAGTATTTCCCTCATGTGTAAAATATAACGTGCAGATAGTCATTGGTTTTGTGAAGGGTTTCACAATTTCAATTGTTAAGATTTCTATTTCTTTTGTGATTTCACTATAGTCACTAATCATCCTGGCATATTTTGCTAGATCATTTTTTACATAACATGCAACACCTCCCCCAATTTTGTTCTGTCTATCCGTACGGAATACTTTCCTTACTTCCCACATAACCATATCATCATCATAATTGTTGTTAAACCAAGTCTCACTAAAAGTGGCAATGTCCGAATGACTAAGCGTTGCAAACACTTCATCAAACTTGTTACATAGGCTCTGGCAATTTAGATGGGTGATGCAAATACCTTTAAGATTTGTAAGATGATCTATATCAACTAGCATTTCAGATTGAACAGAAACAGTCAGCAGAGACTTTCTATAATGTATGATTATCAGTGTAGGGAGGATGAAACAATGTGATGAATACAAGTGGTGAATCAATACAGTACAAGTACAACAGTAATCCCAAAAAAGCAAATGAAGCCAAGATGGGCGATGAGTTTTGGATCTAATTATTCACTGTATTAGCAGTGACTAAATATTCCATACTCAGGATGAAGGTAGTAACTTTAACAGTATTAACTATAACATACAGCATGTAGCGCAAGGTCTATTTTATACAATTTTTGATGGCTCAAAGACGGAGAGTTAGCAGAGGTTTGATATATCCACGAGGGATGTTATATCCCATACAAGTTTAGAGTAATATGAAAATTGAGTAATGAAAAATTGCATATATCAATTAATGATAAAGATAAATAAATCTCATAGCATGCACAGTTTTGTTGTTAGTTGTCCTGATACAAAATAAGGTGTAAACCGAGACCCGGTAGGCCTACCAGCTTACCGAAAGCTTAACTTTAAATCCAAACTTTAAATCTTAACTTATTAATTATCAATAACAGTGATGAATTAATAATTACTACTTACAGTTTGCCCAATATGAACATTATCAGCGTGTTTACTGTTTATATATGATTTACATCACTATTCATGACAAGGCTCTGTACGGTAAATGTAGTCAAGTTCAGTGTAGATCTGTAGGCCTACATCTTAGTTCGATTATCATAGACACAAGAGCCTCAATTCAACGCAGAGTTAAGTCTCAACCAAGACTTGGCGCTAAATTTCGACCCATGGCTAATATGTCAGCAGTAGGTGGTGTTTCAGTAGTTCTGGTCAAATTCAGTGTAGATTAGCACAACGTAGCTCAATTGTTATAGACACCAGCCTCATTTCAATCGCAGAAGTAAGTCTCAACCAAGACTAGACGCTAAAATTTGACTCATGTCTATATCAGCTGCAGGTGTCGGTTCAGTAGTCGTGGTCCAGGTCAGTGTGGATTGGGATATGTTAGTTCAATTGTATAAAAACTGGAGGCTCGATCTAACACAGAGTTAGCCTAAGTCTCAACCAAGACTTGGCGATAAACCTAGACCTATATCCATGTCAGCAGTAAGTGTTATGGCTAGTGTAGACTAATCTAAAAAAAAACACAATTATTTTGTGATGCTTAATTTCAATTTTTCCAAAATGTGAGTAAAAGTTTTTCATATGATAGACATGGTAATATTCATAGGAGCTTATTGAAATTTTGTATAGCATAAGTTCAGTATTAATTCTATTATTATTGTGAATCTGGTCTTTGTACTCTAAATAGGAGGCACTAGACAGTATTTCAAGTCATAGCATGGTGAAAATATTTCAGGCGTTCCATAAGAAAAATCAACTTTACTGTAACAAGTGTAAAAAATAAACCGCTTGGAGAAAGTCAGTACCGGTATAATTGGTATCCACATTTATCTCACCCCAGATATTTTTTCTCCATAGACTTAACATTGGAAACTCATATCTAACACCCATTAGATATTTAGGAAAAATATCCAATGGGGGATAATGTCACAAATGTTAGCCCATTAGTCAATATTAAGGGTGAGATAAATTCAGAAACCCATTCAAGTTTAGGGTCAGAGCTCGATCCCATCTCATTTGAATCACATAGCAATTCACGCGACTTCGCCTTGTGAATTACTACGTGATTCAAACTCGATGGGATACAAGCTCAGACCCTAAACTTTCATGGGTTTCCTCTATAGTATACAGCTGTGAAAGATATAAAGGTTTTTTAATTGATTACTTGAAATTTTTTTAATCTTGTTTTGTGTTGCCCCAGAAGTCCGAATTGTACATTTTGAGAAAATCTGACCCTTATACGATTCTCGATGCAGTTCTATAATAATTACTCTTGTTGCCCAAGTATCTTTTAACTCTGCTTCATAAATGCACCGCAAGTGGGCAGCATCATATTCCGCAGGTCCGTCCAGAACTCGTCAAACGGTCAACAGAATCCTGGTGTGTAGTACTGGTACTACAGCCGAAAACTGTGCCTGTGATTTCCCCAAATTCATGACGTCACAGATTTGCGTACACAAAGGTTGTCAGATGTGAATACGTTGTATTTTCGCGCTTTTGTTGTTTGGAGGTTGCATGTCGTATTCGGATTACACAAAATCGAAATCCATGAAGTCGTAGTGAGAAACCATTCCCCATCTTTCATTGAGGTAGGTACACTACAGGGAACTGGTGTTAATTGTGTTTGGTCACTGGAAACCAGTCAATTTCGGAGCTGTGTTAGCTGTTTTGTGTTAGTTTATGTCTGAACTCTTTCAGATTTCATCTCCCCGCATCGCTCTTGTTACCGACTGCTAAGTTCATATGGCTTTTTGGTAGTTATAACTCACATGAATGAATGCACCGCATTTAATGTGATCTTACGAAGTCACCTACATGTTTGAATAGGTCTGACATTGATGTAAGCAGTGTAAACCTCCCGGAAAACAAGCGAGCACTCCAGACTTAACGGTTGTGACCAGGGTTGTGACAGTGGGTTGTGTAAACAAAAGCCGCCACGGACGCTGACAGTGTCAACAAGACGATGCTTTAACAAGTTGTAACTGGAAACACATGGTACGTCATCGCGATTTGCAGCAAGTGATAAATGACTCCATTGCAACAACCGTGTTTATTGTGAATATGTCATGATTATGACTGGATGATTAGTCACTGAACACTGTCACACCTAGATTCTGATAGTCATATAGCATGTCTGTGTCTTAATTTCAAGTATTATTGACTGGTCATAGTAGATCTCGATGTTAACTTAAAGAGTAGACTAGGATTTCTAAAGTAATAGATTAGATCGGGACCGATATGATTAATATTAAGATTTATCAAAATCAGTGAAACCACTCCCTCAAAGAAACCGTTTCAAAGTGAAAGGGAAAAGATTCAAAGAGTATATCACTATTAGAGATAGCCTAGTCTAATTCAATGCCTCACTGAGAAGTGTAAGAGTAAGAGAATATCTACAGTTCAAGTTATAAGTTACTTATAACTGTTTTGCAGTTTTTATACTATTTATTGTATCATATTGTCGGTTAACAGCAGACAGCATCTGCTAACAAAGTACATCATTGACAGTATCAACACTGTGTACCCTCGGAAACGTACACCAATATGGCAGTACAAATAAAATTGCTGACAAATTTCCAAGTTGTAAACATAAGAGGGAGCATGAGCCTCTATACACCATCTAATTTTGTGGTATGAGTTTAGGTTCTTGTGTATAAAAACAGGATAGGTTTATCACACAATTAAAAAATGATAATTTCTCTGTAGTGAGTTAAAAAGTATAACGGTCTTAATTGCAGATTTTAAAAGTATGTACGCACTGAGGTGGGGGGGTCAGAAAATTTGCAGATTTTGCGCATGCTTATTCTTTGTTCTACTGCGTACAAGGTGAGTGGGGGGTCGGGTCCAAAATTTCGGAAACTCTGTGGATGGCCCCTGAACAGGGTTGTTAGTTTTCAATGTTTCCATTGAAATTAATGTTTTCGTTTTCAGTGAATACAAAGTCTTTTCATTGAATGATATTGACAGGACAGCTGTTGAATTCATTATGAATTTTCATCTGAGTGACAGTGAGCGATAATAACGGCCACACACAATTGACATCAATCCTAAAGATCCACACACCCAATCTGTTGATGCCTTGGGTGTAAACATGTAATATCTAAACCCTGCACTGCCATGAAAAGTATTTCAATGGGTTTTTTTCTGATCCCAATTGGCATCCCTGCTAGCAACAGCCGTGGTGTTCGTGTTTCTGTGATCATGGTGCAATGTTTTCAGGTGACTGTCATACAAAAAATAACTGCATCGTTACAGGGCTGTCGCTGCAAAATCTATCGCAGAGGGATTGACTCTGGTATACGGACTTAATTTTCGGAGGGATCTCTCAGGGATTGCTGAGCGAGTAACACCAAGCATGTAGACGCGGCCATGTGAAAACCGGAACCTGTACTGCCTCGGGAATTCTGGGATACCTCTATATATGAATTCAATTTATGGAAATTAGTGCTTTGAGATAGACACAGAAGGATGTGCGAGAGAATATGGGGGTGTTTCTGGTATACGGAGCCCCATACAATAACTGCGCATTACTTGATGCACATTACTGGCTGGCCAGGGCTGGATGTGTATCATAGCGTTTGACTGGATGGGTGCGCATGCCGTGCGCAAAACATGCGGAATACTTGCAGGGATCTGCTTCCATAGATCAGCAATACAGAAGAAACTGGGCAAACTCTTTGAATTGGAAAACTGACAAATTTCTTACATTTCTCTGAGAATTCAGCATATTGCAATGAAAATACCCAAAACTAGATTACCCCCAATGGATATACCAAACAAAATATTGCCCCCCCCCCCCCCCTTTCACCGCGGTATTATAAACCTCCTGTTTGGAAGGAGGGGTGGTATGAGTAGGGGGGGGGGGGCTGTGGTACCAGACGAGATGCAGGAAAAGAGAATCCGACTAAAGGCGTGTAATTGGCGTGTTCATAGAATCAGGGGGACAGTGCCCTAGGCTTGCCCTGAAACCCATCAAATCAACATCTTATCCAGATTCACTGCCGGCCTAACATCTTGAAATGTCTGCTCTGATATCATTATATACCTCTGCAGAAAGTCATTTTGATACGTACTGCTCTTAGAAATACAGTTCTTGCACCCAGATTGCACTGTACGCCGTGTACCTATGTACCGGTGCCCTCGGATACTTACAGACTGCATGTTTTGGCTGACAGACCTCATCTTTGGAACTGAACCTGCATGATTTGGTGGACAGACTGCTCGCTTTGAATAAATAATGCAGTTTGATTGGCTGAGAGGTAGAAGCTCTAGTCTGGGCACACAAATTTTAAAATGGCGGACCGCGATTCTGATTAATGTGTCCCGAGACATTTTATAAACTACCTCCCTATCCTCCATCGTTAACCACATCTGGAAGTTCTAAACCAATTTCCTTTGTCTTTGAATGGCGTGTCACTCCAACGTCAGAGTACGGTAGGTTTTGACGATTCAAGAACAATTTTAAGGTATATAATGTTATGAAACCATGGCTATGGTGACAATACAGGCAAGACAATTAAAAAAGCTAGCCTGTATTGTCACCATGACTGTGGTTTCCAGAGATGTCAGTTTTCCATTTTTCCATGGAAATCCACTTTTTCATATTCAGTATATGTAATTGCTTTTCCATGTGTTAAATAAAGATAATATTGATTTAGCCTCATTTACTCCAGTAAAACAGTGGTTTTCAACCTCTACACAGACCCTTAACCTGATGCCATAGGCGACAACGACATGATATCCAAGTTCTCCCGGTCTCTCTGAGGCAGAAAAGTCAATATGAAAAATGTTTCCACTTTTTTTCCTGACCCCAACTGACATCCCTGGGTTTCACATGATATTAACCCCGAGGCCTTGCTGTCCTTCCCTAGTACCCTTGGAGAACACATTAAGATAAACACATAACACCAGGTTAGTTTCAACGCTTTTGGGAAACTAATATGATTCTAGTAATCCTAGACACATGGTAGTGTAGTGATATCTGCCATTGTATGTCGGCTGCCTTTTCCCGAATTTTACTTTCATACTTTGCATTTTAAATCAGGCGTGAAGTCACTGAGACTCAACAAAACGGATCATGTTCTGGAGTTGTGTGTTCGAGTGTGGCTGGTTGGAAAAAGCCCTGGGGTTGGACCTTGTTCACAGCCAGGTGTTTAATATTGACACAGTAGCACCATACTCACCCTGGACGGGCCGGGCGTTTGGCCAGGCTTTGCTGGTCGGGATTGTGGGCAGAGTAAAGACGTCCAGCCAGCTACTGGGAAATCCTGTGCGGCAAACACATGTCTCTAAATAGGTTAATCAGGGTGACCTACATGTTAATATGTGTGAAAGTGTGATGGTTTTAGTTGTGGAATCTATGGTGATTTGTAAAAGGAAGTTTTACCACACCGAAGGTTTTATTATATACCTGTGGCTGTATGAACTACATATACTACCCGCTCCTACCCATGGCGTATGTATACCTGTACGTCACAGTGTGACGTACGGGGGTGTATGATCACATGACTAGGTAAAATTTCGTCATTGTTAGGTATACAATAGGAAAACAGGCTTACTGTCTATGTACATCAAAGTATTTGGTAAAATTATTAATCACATACATCCCGATGCCGTAGGTAGAGGGATGTATGTGATTAATAATTTTACCAAATATTTTGGCGTATAGAGACAGTAAGCCAGTTTCCATATATTATCTGATCCTAGTCTAGCCGTTTTGCTCTTCGTTAAACTAAAAAGAATATTTATCCAATAAAAATTACTGATTTCTCATTTTATATTTTCATATCTATATCAGGAAATGACAGGCTCGTTTGCCATACAGTACAGAATATGTAATACAAGTATGTGGTTCAGTTGCTTGCTTGCTTTCCATGCATGTCTAGGTCAGATATTCTACTAACCTCAGGGCGAATTTCGTGAATAGGATCGAATACAGTATTCTTATATTAATAATCCAACATCGTACATTATTAATCCCACTTGTCTGTAGCCTAGCTTTCGTTGTATACACGCATACATACAAGTACTTGTAATAACAGAAACCAGATATTATTAAGTTTTTTTTCGGTGGGTTTAAAAATAGTGAAGCAATGCGTAGTTGTGAGACTGTAGGTAAACATATTATTGTATGCTTCCCAACATCAACACAACCTCCATTGCAACCTGAGACTAGACACCCTCCTTCCTCCACACATCTCGTGCAGCGCCCCCTGGGGTCAAGCAGAACTGGGGCGCGTCCGTGGCGCCCTCTAGTGTACATTAGGAAAATGATAAATACCCTGAGGCAGCCACCAGGGCTTGGGCTTCAGCCACTAGTAACTTTCAACTGTCCCGGGGCACTAATGAAACATAAACAGTAGGAAGAATGCCAGCGTTTCACTTCTGGGGGAAGGAATCAGAAATGTTTGTGTTATTTAGGCCGAGGCCGGACAGGGGCAAGGCAGGGTACCCATATTGTTGGCGCTCCCGTCCCCGGATTCCTTTTGCATCCTCTTTTGTACAACACAGAGAAAGCCAAGTGGGTCACAGCTTCCACATCCAGTTTGCCTTTAGCCTATACCCTGTTTATAGATATGCGGCGGGTGACTCATGGTAGTTGAATTAGATTAATCTTTTTCTGAGCCATAATATGCTGGGAGTTTTATTTATAGCAGCCCTACTCCACATGGAATATGTGGGTGGTGTTCAAAACACGTGTTTACTCACACCGAAAGAGAGAAGCTTTGTTTATATTATTTGCACACACATAGATCACTTGAGTTATTGTAAGCTAAAAGCTCCTTGTGCTCGTTACATTTTCCATGATATAGTATGGGTATGGATATAATTTTTGTATTAATTTCTTTCTTAATTAGATTCATGGATTTACAATAAAGGTGCAAATGAAAACGTCAGCTCTCAGTGGCGAAGTAGCGAAAATACTGGTTATAATTATAGAGCTTCGAAGTTTATAATATATGAGATGATTTTGGTAGACTGAATTACATTTACCTAAAGGTGTATAGGTAAAAATGTGAATACAGATATGACAAATTTCCTTTCATCTACCCCCATTTAAATGGATGTGTCAATCTAGGTTACCTATTTTTCAGGCGATGACGCTTTAGGAGTACTTTAAGAAGATGGTTTCGTAGGCAGTAAATCCTTCAAAGTGGCGGTCAACGGCACTCCGCAGGTAGGATCTCTGCTTATATACAGCAACATTTCTTTTCATAAATGCTTGGCACGTTTTTTCCATGTGTCCAATGTGTGTGTATATTCATTTTCTAATGTGTATTTCTGTACAGCGCAGAGCTGGGATAACGTGAGAAAATATGTCTATCAAACTTAGTAAAAACTTATGAAAAGGTGGTAGTGTCATTAAAGTTAGCCTTCCCATACACCACCTAAACCCTCCTTTCTTGTCTTACCCTCTAGTCGAGGCCCATTCTTTTCTCGAACCCGAAACAGTTTGTAAATAGTGTGCAAACCCCTCATCTCTCATCCCCACATTCCATCGGCTTTGTATGGGGTCGGGCCGAGGATATCCAACACCGAACTCTGTAGCTATCTGGGAGGTCAGGGGTTAAAGGTTGGGTCAGGATCCTAGGTCGAATTTCAGGGGTGAAAGACCTTGTCTTCCGTGCATCTCTGCTAAGGGACTTTGGACGAGCACCATTTGACACTTGTCCAGTACAGATTTTCCCCTCCAATCGTTTATCGGTGATATAGAAGGATAGGATATTCTTCTTCATACATGAATCTTCTTTGTGTGTGATATTATATGCAGGTTACAGGGCACTGAACCGTACTCAGGCACTGTATCAAGTATGTATACAGGTTACAGGTCCACCACCCAGAGATGCGCATACTTGTTTTTTCTTGTGACTTGTATTTAGAAGCAGGATGGTAGTTAATGTCCGACTGTAGACTTCTGATGATACTTAATCGGTTTTGCGTATATACAAATAGTGCTCGTACCACAGGTGTTTATAACAAAAATATAAGTTTAATGCGTAATTATAATGTGTGTAGTCCGGGTAATTCTTGTTTTGCAGATATAAAGTGAATGATGACAATGTTTTAAAACGAATTTGTCTAAAAATATAAAGGCAAGACGCGGGTACGTGGCGTACTGGGTATATACCACTGCGAAACCCAACAAATCGTCAAAAAGCGAAAGCAAAAAGTAACTATTTTAACAATTATATGACAATACTAATGCAGGTATACTGTGTCTGTACATGATAGATATTTAGTATGATTGATGATCAGATGAACCTCTACCCTCGGCATCGCTATATCTGATTGTCAATTTTACCACGTATTTATCACGTGCACCAACAGTAACCCTGTTTCCGTTTAGTACATTGTATCTGGTAGATACTTACAGTTTGAGTAAATTCTCCGAAAAGAAACCTTTTCTTGAGATTTGGGGATGTATAATGGTAGGCCATTTTTCTAATGGATCTATTTACCCCCACGAAACCATGCTGTCGTCATACCCACTCACCCCACTGTGAGGTAAGCCGCCTTCTACCCCAGGCACCATCAGTTATATCTTACTATTCATGAGGTACATATAGAGAGTAGGCGAAGATGGTCGGAACGTATGAATAAAGAGATAATCGGCCATTTGATCCCTTATTATCAAACATGTTTAGGATTGCCATTTGCTTCCCAGAACCTGTTCTATTATGCGTGTATTTATTATTGTATTGGTATATGTATTGGTATATATAGACCAAGTACTGTATCTGGATAGGATTTTGACCTGTTGCCTTGAAGGTACAATGACACTGGTCAATGAAGGTGTTCGCTGAGAACCAGAGATAAGATGGATCTTATGATGTTATTGGAATTGATCTAACTGACCCTCCTCTATTAATGACTGGAGCTGTGGCCTGCGTGGTACCGCCCTCCTCCTACCTCCCTTAGATTTAAGAATGAAATCAAGTGGATGTAGACTCAAGAAAATCCCTTATCTCCCTACAGTGTAGACGAATGATCTAGCCAGGTCCTAAATGATATATTTCATTTGATTTTTCATATATAGTGATACTTTGTTTAGGGCTCTAGTGCTTAGTGTTAAATTGTGAGAGTAAATCAATAGAATGTATACTCATATACTGTTATGTTCTTGGTGCATAGTTGTGTTTTTTTATCTCGAAAATATCGACATTCACAATCTATACGTGATTGGCCCATCCTTAGGAACTGTATTCTCGCACAACACGTGTTTGTGTCGTATTATCTTATCTGCATGTATCTATTGATAACATGTGCACATGATATGCATGATAAAAATAGAAAACAGCAGATAGAAGTGGATATCTTGCGTGCATTTGCTAGACAATGCTACTTTGATAAGGACTTTAATCCATGATTGGTGTTTCTGTTCGTGGTCTTCTAAACAGCAATAGGTAGATCTGGCAGACATCATGACATGACATGCACCTGAATGTTTGTGTCAGATAAGGCTTTTGCGGTTAGGCAATGTCCGTGATAACCGTGAAGTCGCTCCAGGTTATCCCTATTGTAGAATGACATTCCTGTCACGGAAGCTTGCTTTTAACTCTTTCCTTGCTGCGTTTATCTATAGCTTGCCCATTTAGTTTCAAAGTTTTGCTCTTATCTCGAAACGGAGACTTTATACTGCCACCTTCTATATTTCCCGGTAATCGCTAATTTGGCAGCCATCCTGCATACCATGCATATTTTAATTTTGTAAACTGATGTTGAAGTGATGTTAAAATTCATTCTGACAAGAGGATCGATACTGCTCTACCAGCCTGCCTGGATATATTGATTAGTTCATCTACCAGTCTGACCGTGTAGTCCAGTTAACTGTCGCGATGTGTGTGCCGAACTCTCTGGATACATGTATGGAGCATTGATATATCTGTCTGAAGTAAGAGGTTTTTTTTTTCGGTTTATCTGTCCATCTGTGCATTTGTCTCTCTCATCCCATCTGTATTTATATTAAATTATTTAACGTCTACCGTTACCTGCTTGTCTCACTTGCTATGTCTCTTTCCCTTCCATGCCTCCCCCCCCTCCCCCCCCCCCCCCCCCCCCCCCCTCCTTGTTTGCCTGCCTGTTTGCCTGAAGTTTCCTCTCTCGCTCTACTCCTCCCATGTTCCCTCCCTCTATTCCTCCCATCTGCACTCCCACCCTTTACTCCTCCCAACCTCTCCTTCTTTACCTTTCTCAATTCCTCCCTCATTTCTCCCTCTTGGGAACTGTCCTCATTCTCCCCTCTCCCCCTCATTTTCTTTTTAATTCCCCTCGTCATTTCTCTATCTTTCCTCTTTCATTCCCTTTTTCTCGTCCTCTCCCTTCTTCATCCCTCTTTCCCTCCCTCCCTCCTTTTTCCTTTTCCTTCATCCAGTAGCTTCCTTCACCACCAATACCGTGTTTTCCCTCATAACTTGTCTTTAGACAGACAGCCTTCTGGGTTGTTTTCCACTATATAATCATGGTCTTCTTTTTGACGTCGATTTTCGATTTTGGACTCATGCCCAGATGTGTGTCACAGCGGGCTGGGACAGAACGACAATAACAAGATGACATGTGGAAGACAGGGGATGCCAGGCCCACTGCCGTCTTCTCTGTTACTTATCGGCCTAACTTGGTTGAAAACGACAAGCCGTTATAAAGCGACATTTATTGCAGATATTTCAATTTTACTCAATGTTCTTGAAATAACTAAATTTCAGATTAAAAAAAAGAAGACATTAATATAAAACATCAATTTGTTATAATATATACATTACATGTCTCTACTAAAGAAATTACCATGTAAGAACTTCAAATGCATAAAATGGATTTCCAGATTTCAAAATTAATGTAATGCATATATTCAGACATTGTATAACTTACATATAAGTATTCTGTTAAAATCCCAAATAGGGAACTGAACATGGAATGGCCTGCTATATAAATGGCTTGGCATAGAGTTGTGGCCACAGTGGGATGTGGGTCGGAGCTGGAACTATTAATGTACTCTGTGTGTGTGCTCTGCGCTGGTGTGTGAGTGGTTTACTACACAGGCCCTTCCCTCGGCCCCCCGCTCTTGTGTGGACACTGCGGCCATGCCTTTTGACGCTGATGGGTAAATGGTGCCAAACGGGTCTGGTCGGTTGTTAATTTGCCGTCCCCAATAAATAATGCACATGGTCTGTGTGGTCCACTTGCATGAGGACATATAGCACGACTTTTGTATGACTATATTACATTCTTAACAGGAGCCATGCTTTGGGGGCTTGGATCGACAAAACAGTGCAGAATTTGGAACATTTGGACGTGATATAGATTGTAAAGTGGGGAGGGGTGGTTTCACTCTTTAGGTATTGCGAATTGTGATTACCCTTGAATATATTGCATTAATTGATGCAGAGAGGTAGTCAGTTGGGATACATGAGCAAATATTGCATCTTACTGTCAGTCGTGTCGAGCCATTTACATATTACACATGTTGAAATACACCTGTGATTTAGTTACAAATTAAACTGATTCTTCTCTATCAGAGATCCATCGTCACATTAACACTTTTATACATCGAATGGATCTGTTTGTGTCTCTGCAGTTCTCTGTAATGATGTTTACTTTTGCTGAGGTCAGAAGGTATTTTAATTATTCCAGGTTCTCGTTACAAACAACCGCTTAAATCAGGGATAAAGAGAGTTGTCCCAATATGTAATGTCACTAGAACTGGAGAACTGGAGGGGCGAAGACTTAAGGCCGTAACCGACTGGGCGATATATCTCCCTGCGATATTGGGACTCCCCAAAATCGCAACGAGGGACACTTCATTGCACAGGTCGTCAACCTCCACAGTGGGGTGTACTCAGTGGGGGCGGTACAAGAATAGCACACGTTTTCTGGTCCACTGTGCGATTTTCCCCTGCGATAAATCTCCCTCCCCTAGTCGCTGCGAAAATATCCCTACCGGTGATTTTATCATGGAGACTTATTTATCTAAGTTTTTCTCTGACTATAAGGTTTTATCAGAGGAAAAATATAAGGTTTTTCACTTATATAGCCATGAGTTTGGGTTGTGGTTTGTGGCTGTGTTGTTGTTGACACCAGGTGACCAAATCTAGTAACCTGATTGGTCCATCGCTCCACTGGTACCTAAAATTGCAGCAAAACCTATTTTCCCCGTTAGTCAGGGGTACCCTGTGATTCCGGTACAGGCGACCCTCGCCCTCGCCACGGGTGGTATCTAGCTCTAGGAACAAAATCGCAGGAAAAAAGACGAACATGTCTGAATTTTATCGCATGCGATTCTGGGTCCCTCCAAGGTACAATTTGTCACCGACAAAATGTACCCTCCACGGGGGGTGGTACCGGAATCTCAGAGCTGGAAATCGCAAGGCTGAACCCACTGTGCGATGCGATTTGGGGGAACCATATATCGCAGGAAAAGGAACAAGAATCGCCCAGTCGATTACCAGCTCAAGGTGTGGCTTCAGCACATTGATACTCAGATATTTATTGGGCCATTTATCTGATCAATTGGAGCATAACTTTAATAGGTCCGTTATATAAGACGTCAGTTATGTTTTATTGGTTGGTCATGTAATATAAGATGTCGGGCAAGTATGAAAGTCCTTTGCCCCCCACTCTGGTCAGCTATTATTAACGCATGAATTAGTGATTTGTACTGCAGTAATCCATCTCCAGTTTGTGTGTCAATGAAGTGGAGTTATGGGACGGGAATGGTTAACCTAGACATTATTTCCAATACAAGTGGCCTTAGATTTTGAGGTCACTCGCTACCAAAACTGGTTAGATCTGAGTTATACGGTCAGCCTTGAGTTAAAGTACCAGTGTGTGTCATTGACCTGGTCGCATCCGTGGTACCTGAGAGTAGTTGCTGACAGTGACACCACCTGCTGATGGTGGCTGAGAAGGCCCTACTCATTGGAGTTGGCTTGAGCCAAGGACAGCTGCACTCAGCCGCCGAAAAAAACCCGGTGGGACCCAGGCTTGGCTTATTTAATATGCTCCATCCCCTGTACCCCATGCCCTGCTAGTTAGAAACAAAAATAAAATGGTACACTCACAAATAACAAAAAGTTGAAAGGACATTAAAAAATAAAGAAATAAAAAAAGGTCAGCTGTGTTTTAGATTAGAGCAACAGGCCCGAGGCGCTCCAACGATGGTGGTAGTGGTGGAGGTTTCGACGGGCCGTGGAAACTGGGACAGGCAGGCCACCAGCACCACCACCAGCACCAGCACCACCGCTGCGGCCACCGAGGTACCGTGCCAATGGGACGAACGTGCCTGCAGTCGTCCTGAGAGTTGCTGGTGGTGGTCAGCGCCACTCCATCCTCGTGCCTAAATCCCACCCCGGCTCCTGTGTGAGCGGGCTTCGGCGACCACACCTTGACATTCCTACTAAGGACGAGGTGACTGTACGTGTGTGTGTGTATGACAGTCAGTGGTGTCTCCGGTATACATGTATATATATACACAGCCACAGACGTAGAGCTATCACAGTGTGACGCGGGGCTCGGGCCCCATTCACCATCCACCAACACAACAGAGAGGACACACACGCCTAGCACCCCGTCACCGCTGATACCGCGAACCGTCAACAAGGCCCGACTGAATCCAGTGTCTCCTGCACCGACAGGGAGGAGAGAGGTACATACCACCGTGACAGGCCCTTGTCACCAGCCCTTACAGCGTGACTGTTATCAGCCAAGTGACCACAGCTTGTCAGTACACCTGTACTTACCACAGTGTATGCGGGGAGTAGGTAGTACCTTCACTTACACTGTGACACCTCCCCTTTCGCCACATAGCATCATCACCGCCGAGGTGTCTCGTCGCGTGGGTGGGTGTACCGCCCACCACCCACCGGCCTCTTAAAGAAGCATATATATGTACAGAGTGCCTTCTGCTGCCGACTAGTCCGGGTCGCCTGTGATAATCTTAACACAAGGGGATAAACACACAGAGGAGAGTCTGAATCACCGTTACGCTTGTTGCATTTCGAACGTCATACTGACGTAACAAACCGTTGTACCCGCATTTCCATTATGTGGAGGGAGTGCTACAGAGTGGAAATAGTGGCGATCCTGTGTGCATTAACCTGACAGGCTGACATCAAGAACTGTTTATCATATTTACTTCTCAACATATTGCGTGTCTATTCGAAATTCAGCAATAGCTCAGTAAGGTGCTTCATCTAAGGTTTAGACGCAGCCTTGGAGGAGAGGTTATAGCTATAGTAATCTACTAAAACGTAGACTGTGTAAGTAGCCTATGGTATGTTGTAAGCCTGAGGCCTTGTCGTTGGGCGCCACTGGAGGAAGTTGGGCGTATATCTCCCATATATCGGGTGCATACCGCAACTCTGCCTCTCAACCCCTTGTACACACACATAGCCAGAGGAGTGGTGATAACCCAGCAGAGATAAAAGACTGACGGACAAGGCCGCGCTAAGTAACTGTGCTCAGATCACCAACACAACGCGAAGACCACAGCTGTGCCTGCCCCCTAGCCAGCCACCCGCCCAGCTATACGCAGCAGTACCGTAGAGGAGAGGGAAGAACCCTGGAGGTGTACCCGTGCCTGTAAAGTTCCCACCGCCTGGAGGAGAGGAACACCGGGGTGTCCCACACCCACACACCTGCTCACCCAGGAGCAGCTCAGTGGTTGCTGAACGAGGACTCTGCATCTCCTTGTAATATATGTGTGTTGCTGGTGAGTTTATTGCTGAGCTTCTCGCCGCCCACGCCCCGACTCACTCAGTGAGCGGATGGTGAGGTGAGGGCAGACATGATGATGGCTGCTACGACTGTGCCGATCAGTGTGGGACAATATGCTAATCAGCAGCTGTGAGTGCAGAAGTATACATAGGCAGTGAACAGTTATTAGCCTCGTAAGAAAACGCCCTAAGAAGACTCCAGGTCACCATGAGGTTAGACGAGAGGAAGGCGGCCGGACTACTGACCGCCAGCCTGGCGGGCGGCGGTGGTGTGGGGTGTGTTGATAACGAGACGGACAGTGAAGGAGGAGGCGTGGTCGTAGTGATGGATGCCTCCTGCCCATCTAGTATCCCCTCACCCGCATTGGGAACGAAAGATACATCCTCAGATAACCTGAACTCCACAACGCCTCCACACAGGCCAGTTTCGCATTCCCCTGACCTGACATCCAGGCACGCCTCGACGACCACTGAATCTTCAGGGAATCCCCAGCAAGGGAATCCCCGTGACGTCATTCCCACGCCGAAGGGCCTTGACCCCGTAGTGCGGAAATCCTCGGTAAAGACTTGCCTTCTCTCTCACTTTCGGCCATTGTCCGGTGCCTCTGTCAGTCTGAGGCGGAAGCTTTCGCCCATCAGCGCGACGCCTGTACGGACCCCGCCAAACGGCGCCACCGAGGACGCTGGGGAGAGACCTGTCAGTGATGTCGGTAGGGTGACCTCCCGCGACAGGAATCCCGAGGGAGGGGATTCCCGACTGGGCACGGCTCGGATCTCCCCTGTCGGGCCCTGTGGCTCGGAGGGCGTAACACCCAGGAGAAAAGGCCCTGAGGCAGGAACCCTGCAAAGACCTTTACACCTGGAGGGACTGACGTTGAACCACCGACCACCTTGTCACCAAGGTAACAGGAGGACGCAGAGTCTGCGGGCACGGCCTCGGAGAAGGACTCCCGATCAGGTCAGTAGCTTACTGTAATAGGAGAGTGACAAGATATTGAAATATAGTCACTCGCATAAAAATCTCCATTACCTCAGTATCATAGATACCTCACATCCCAGGCATATCCCAATCAATTTCATGACCGCTGCTGAGAAAGGTCAATATTTTCGCCTCCGCACCTACTTAATTATATTTCACGTTTTCTTCTGTAAAATCTCAATTTTATGTCAACCGAGGTAAGTATCTTAAGATTGTATTATGACACCGCACTTATATAATCATAAAGAGAATACTTGTTAACGAAAACCCACGAGTATAGATACTTGTTGCTAAAAGCAGGTATATGCTGCATAAGAAAATTCTGTGAATTTAGGTCCGAGGAGAGAAGTTAGCTATTTGTAGAATATGTCGCGGTTGCTACATTTAGATTAAAATACCAGGTAAATCCGAATTAATTAAAAAGTAGTTGCATTAGTGTCCAAGACATTCTTTACCGAGTTACAACACAGTAAACGAGTTGAGTGAGGCTCAAGTATGAGCTTTGAAGCAGGGCTGCGATGGCGTGACTGCTGTTCCATTGGCTTACATGTCCTGAAAGCCCTTGAGCAGAGCATGTCAAGTATTTGTGTCGGTTTTTGCCTCGTTAAGCGGTCAGTGTTTAGTCGGCCACGCCTGACCTGATGTGACCAAGCGCTCCCGGAAATAAATTTAGGAGCTCTTTCAAAGGAGGGAGACATAATACACATGAAAACATGTTCACTAAGGAGTAGTCACCCTGTATATATTGTGGTGAATTGTTTACCAGAGTCCAGACAATTTGCTGGCCAAACACTTAGTCATATACTGAAACGAAAAGCTGCTCGTACTGGCACGCCCACGAAATGTCCTTTACACACCAAGGAGAGGGGACAAATCTATGAAGGCCTTTCTCCTGACTGATGATCTTTTAACCACCAAGAGATTTTGCTTCCCTTCATTGAAGTAAAAAAGCTTAAATGATATGGGGTCTTCTTTTTTTTTAATTTTTGTGTTTGTTTTTTCTTGCTTTCTACGCTTTTTACACAATTTTATGGGGAGATTTAATAGCGCTTAGGTTGGACATGGCATAGAAATATCAAAAGAAAATATGCTATACAAGGACCCAATACACCACCCGTGTAGAACTACACGAATGTTTTCGTTTAAATGCAATAGAGACCTGTTAGAGAATACTTGAGCACATAAACCGGCCTATTACTCAACAGGGACAACATACTATTTACATTATTGTACTTTGGCAAGCTGTCAACTGAATAGTTATAACTCCGACTTGTATTCAAGCAGAAATAAAAACATCAGTCTAAGGCGTATAATTATGTCATATTCAACGTCTTTCTAGGAGCCAGACATGAAAATAATTATGAACGATGAAGGCGGGGATAGAAGTCTCCCAAGAAAATCCGTTAGCAGGAAAACCTTACGGGTAATTGGAAATGAAGAAAAAAGGGAATTGCTCTTTTAGGTTCTATTTGTCATGGCCCCACTGGTCAATAACTTACGGTGAGATGATTGATGTATTGACAAAATCTCTCCCACGTTCGGTTTCACTCTAATGTGAAAGTAAATCACGAATGTTGCTGATGGAGTGCACGTAGGTCGTGCTCCTAAAAACCAGTGCCTGGAAGGGGAGAGTGGAGGGGAAAAACATATAACTTCAGTAATTAGACCTCATCAATAGTGTAAGTTATGAACGCAACACACGGACAGTAACGTGTCTGGTTTTTACCATGAATGCTTCCTCTCATCAGTATTCCGTACATGTATTTATTTTCACTATGATAGTTGGGCTCACAACATAATCCTGACAGGTTGATGGACGGCACGAGAGAATGGTCGATAAGAACTTATAAATAAATACAAACCTAGACTTGTTCTACATTTAAATGAGTGAGAAGAGGTTCCATTTTATTTTGCTTTTTCTCTGATAGTAGTGTACTCGTTCCTCGAAATTTGTCGATGCAAATTAACGTAATACATAATCATTATATGAGCAGTAAATATTACGTACTCGAGCTAATTATTGTTTTGTTGAAATATCCGCTTTGCGAAGCATGTTTTATAAACTAGACTATAGACCATGATAATACTATTGCTATATATAATGATATATTTGTATAGGATTCAGACTAAATGTGACTAACTCTCTGACCACCATTATTAATCCATGTCTTAAGGGAACTTCATATAGGAAAATCAACCGTAGCATACATTCATTATTTACCCTGAGTTCAAAGGAAACTGAGAAGTGATAGATAAATCTGTACCCACTCCACAATCTATCAAAATCTAAATGTGTATGACTTAGTGCCCATCGACGAAATCCGGTATGATGAGTAGTGGTGCATGTACAGTGACTGAGGAGAGAGAAATGTAACGGTCCAGCACCTCAAATGGGCCAAACAACGCGTTCAACCGTGCTTTAATGCCAGAATGGACGGGGTGAGCGAATTGGCGCATTAAATGTCGTCACTTAATGCTTGGCCAGGCCTCCACATAGCTTGCCATGGATCAGTCAACCCCACCGGCAGAATACTCATTGCCACCATCAACAACACCATATCCGATCTGAGTCGACTGCGACATCAATAGTACCCATGCCACATCAATAGTAGCTCTGAGATCTCTGCAACTTTACTATTACCACCACCTACATCATCAATATTGTTATCACACCAAAATACATCACCAATTATTATCATTACATATCAGTATAGATTTAATTAATATCATCATTACCCACAAAAAATCGACACATAATACCAATATTATTGTCATATTAAAAAAAAACCAAGCACCAATACTATGATCACAAATCAACACTAGACACTCATACATGTATTATCATCACACACCAACTCCAGTATCAACATCACACACTATTGATGACACTCGTGGCACGCCACCATTAGCACCACACACCAGTACTATTGCCACCTTCACCAGCTCCTCCGACGCTAAATATCCCTGAGATCCGACCCGCGGCCACACAAGCAGACAGGCGATCTCCTCCATTGTCACTCGCTCATTGACAGGCCATTCAGGTAGCGCTCTGCTGGACCTATTCACTCGGGCAAATTGATCTGCCAACTCATTCGTAAACATAGCCTGGGGCGATGGGCGTGTTGCAGGGGTTAGGACAGGTCTTGGGACTGGGGCTAACTCTCAACCTTGGCATCACAGATCGACAGACAGGAGAGGGTGTAGAGAACCTCTATCGTGCTGCTCGTAGGGGTGAGGGTGGGTGACCCTTACAATACCTCGTCTGGGCCCCAGTCAGACCTTTGCGTGGGGTGGAAGATAGCATGGGTCAGTATGCCAGCCCGACTCGATAGCCTGACAGTCACCACGGGCCCCTTTCATACGAGCAGTCTTTGACCTATCAGCATCTGTTTGCTATTTCTACGTACCGGCAATACTGCCTGCTCTTCTCCACTGCCATGATGGCCATTACCAGCTTACAGCTAGTCTACAAACATGCCCGATCTCACGACCAGACCCAAACCATTACTGCCATCACAACATTACTAAGACTGTACCTCCAAGGCCTATTATGATTTATGATAGAAACTAATATCAACAATACCCACCACTGCCTCTATATACCAACACTAGAAGACTAAAAATGATGGTAATACAATGGAGAGGTGTGTATATATATGAACAAACAATCAGGGTACATGAGTGAGTGAATGATGTATTTGTATTGTCCTGTCTTGTATTCTGTCTTGTAAATTACCAATGTCCTGTCCGAATTGACGCCAGCGTGGAAGATCGTCTGGAAACAGATGAACGTATGTAACGTCTATAAATAAGTTTGAATAAAAAACAAAACAAATAAAAACACCACAACACAACAATAAACCCAAACTTAAGGCTACACTGACACAAATACTAAACCCATACCTCGAACGCTTGTGCTGATAACACAGTTACCACTTTGAAAATGAACTAACTCTTAGCTACAAAAACAATATTATAAATCTATACATGGATATAATCAAGATTCAGATTTTGCCAATCTTTTTTATAGACCTTATCTGCTTGAAAAATATGATTCATCTGTTCAACCTCTTGGTCGCCTTGCCTCTGCATGGTGCAGGCCAGATATGCTTGCACGCAAGTATAGCTAAAGCGACCAGGATGGGGAGTTATCTCAGTGGTAAAAAGCACTGGACTCATAATCCCTCGGTTGTCGGAATTTGTGGGTTTGAATCCCACTGCAACCACTTTTCTCCTTCAGCCCCAACAGTAGTAGATTTACTGCTATATCAAAGGCCAATCCTTTTCATACCATATCTATGTGGTGTTGGAAGAACTCTCACCTTGGTAAATGTGTAGAAGTGAGATTTCTACTTGAATTCATCTCATAGATTCGGTCAAACCTAAAGTAAGTCTAATAGAACATATTGGACGTTAAACTAACCAAACAAACATACACTGCTAAGATGCAGTTGATGATACCACGGGAGAATGTAACCCCTAGTTGAAAGACTTAACTTTCTGTAACACTCAACCCTGCACACCCCTCTTTACCTCATACTACCGAGATGCACACCTGCCCCCCTCCTCCATCCACCACCAGTCTCACCAACAGCCACCTGGTGGCAGCCAGGTCAAATGAGCGAGCTTCACCTGGTTGCCATGGTAACGCTATCTGAAGGAGGTAATCGCGGCTGGTAGCCAGCGGGTATCAGTACCACGGGCGCCGCTGTCGGATGGGTACCAGGGGTGAGTGGGAGCCAAGGTAAGCACTGGTAGATAGTTGTTGAGGGTAAATGGATAATATTATTATTGTTTCTGGCCGCCCTTACCCTGACCTTTCCGTCCATCTTCTCTGCCTTGCGTTGATAAGTATACGGTCTTGTGTGATGGTAGTTTTGATGTGTGTGTATTTTATTGTTTCTTTTTTAGATGAATTACGTCCTATATACAGCGGGAATCCATCAAGGAAAGGGTTCATTCACCCCTAGCCGCACATGCATGTAGTAGACAGCTATAGCGAGTTGCTCAGAGTTATGAGCTCTTCCTTGTTGAAGCTGAACAGTATAACGATATGTATACACCATACTGTTAGTTCAAGGATTTCCGGGCTTGTTGTTATATAATGTAGTATCTACACCAATATACTTACGTCTCCAGCCCTATTACATCTAAATCAGTTCGCTGCTAACTTTATCTGACATTCCTGAAGTAGCTTGTCCTGTTTGAGGCACTCTGGGTACGTTCGGAAAGTATAGATCCAATTCAGGATCCAATGTGATTGGTACGAAATGTAAAAGGGACCGGTTTGCTGCTAGTAAAAATGGTGAGGCTTCTAAATGGAATCTACAATAAAAGGCAGTCTTTGAGGGGAGATGTGGGGTTCAGTGTGTCTTTTTAATCAGTATCTTAGGTAAATTTGTCAATTTGTCTCGATCCTGTGCGCAGAGATTTTACCGAGTGAATAAGGTTAAGCAGATATCAAAGCTAAGGGGTTTCAATGACATCCCAGACCAGTACCTCTCAAGACAGTCTCAAGCCAGTCTCAAGACAGCCTCAGGCATAAGCCTCTCCCCAGGTACAGGCCAAGTCTCAGTTCTAGTTTCTAGTTTTGAGCAAGATTCCTCACAGTATTGTCCAAGTTGCAGGCTGGCCTCAGACTCTAGACTTGTCTTATGGTCAGACTATTACTCTGGCAGGCTTCAGACGATTTTTAGGCTAGCCATAGACCCAAGTTCCATGGCGGTCTTAGACAGGATTCATGATGGCCTCATATAGAGATTCGGGATGCCCTCAGATGAAAACATGGACCAGTTTTAGACTAGGGACTGGCATAGCATAGACACAAGACTCAGGTCTAGGTTGGACGTCGATCCGGGGCGATTGTAATTGTTCCAGACCGCCCTGGCAGGCACTGCCGGAATCCTCTCACTCGACTTAGTGCTGGTGTTAGGTATAAGCATTATTTATTTACCATGAGTAAACCGATACTATTGTGTACATAAGGAGTGGTTCAAACGGTCAGTGTGTGTCGCTATATGGGGCATATGGTGTGTAGGGGACAGGCTGAATGGTTGGGATGGTGGTGAAACCTTCTTAATATCATACCCTAAAGATTAACTTAGATCGGATTGGCCTGTGGTATGGTAATCCTATAGGCTCGAGAACAATATGGAGACGCATACCATCAGTATATCTAGCTATTGGTATGGAAATGAGCGATCATTAGATGCCTATATAAGTTATGTCCTGGAATGGTGCCATGGTATTCCGATGTATATATGTATCAAGGATGCGGTGTAAAGGTTGGCCGTGATGAGGGGGGGGGGGGATGTTAAGATTAGAATGATCTTATTCTTTTGAATGTGAGATACATAGATGTGAGAAAACATTTCTAAATGCCATTATTTCCCCTCTTCCTTTTTTTATCAGTTCATAGTAGGACTTGTCAGCTACATCTCTCTTCAGTATCTCCCTTTATGAAGCTCAAACATTATTTCTTCATAGACAATGACTGAGTGGTACCATATTGACTCAAATAGAAGGAAGAACCAATGCTGGTGTAAAGAACTTAAACGTTACATTTGTAACAGTATTGCGAAATAAATCACTTTAAATCAAAGGCTTCCAATGGTGCGCTTTGCCTCTATGGGTAATTAACAAACGATGCGATGGAATAGATATAGCCACATGCTTGTGGATCTTTACCGACAAGACGCCTACACGTATGCTGCTACAAACACCCAGCTCTACACATTCCTACAACAGATTCCGCAGAATCAGATGGAAGTAGAGTTACAATAAACAGACAGAGACAATAAGCTATAAACTCTACATCCACAAAGGTATGTATGTATATCTATGGTAGATATACGTAGACGCACATACCAGTTCTCATACACAACCTTGGCGCACAGAGGAGGGTAAACAAACAAAACACAAATACCTACGCCCAAGGTAGTAGTCTGACATATCACACATGTAGACAGCAGACATGAGGTACTGTATACAAATGACGCTAGTAACGATGAACACCACGTATACACTCATATTACGCTATCACGCATATTACTAGTAAGTTGTTTACATAACTAAATGTACGTTTTAATTCAGGAGAATCTCCTATTCGCAACCACAAACAGATTTAAGCAACCGGCGCCCACAAATGATACCATCTGTAGTTCAAAAGCCCATCCGTGAGACTACATGAAAAAAATTATTTTCATTCTTTCCATGAACCTAATTTGGATCAAGTATGGACAATTCTATCTCTGTAGGCTGAAAACTGACTCTTTCAACTCGCTACTGACACCACATGTAGGTGTGGTCTTGCAGCTTATAACTAGACATCGTGATCAGTAAATTGGAAAATGCTTCGCTACGACCAGTTTTCATGTGATTACTATCGTAAAACTGGATGAGGTTTAATCTTGGCCACCGTATTTCACGACTGGAGTTTGGCATAGTGACTTCATGAGGCGAAGCCGAGTGAAGTCCAGAGCCCAAACTTCAGGAGTGGCATGCGGTGGCCAAGATTAAAACGAATCAGGTTTTGATTTTATCCTACCCTATCTCCTCCATTTTGGAATATTACGTGATAACAATTCTGTATGCCACTAGTGGCATATAAAACTCCGTATGCCAGTCAGCGTGGCATACGGAAACCCAATGTTAAGCCTATGGGGTTTTATATTAGGGGTGGGATAAATACATAACCCACACTGATGAAAATTGAGCAACTCGCCAGATGTGCTCATTTTAGATATAGTTCGTATGCACATCAGCCTCTGTGGAGGAATCTCTGTACCTGATCATTGAATTCTGATAGATAAAGGTGTGATTTATTTACAGTCAAGTCATGAAATCGGAGACTTAAAGCTGACGGACAGCACTGATCATACTTAGTGATCGCTGGATGCACTCTACAGACCCGATCTGGATGATCACCAAAAGCGACCGGCCATTTCTGTGTGTCGAATAAATCCGATTCAATATTGTCGCTTCACAGTGGTGTACCCACTCTATCCGAACGTAGTCGTGCTTGTTTATATTTCCAACAAGTTACCCTAAGGGTCAAACAAATCTCCCGGTGGATCAATTTCTGTGTGTCTGCTGGGTAAGTATAATACACGGCGAATATCGGAATATTACTATGAATCTGAGAACAACCGTTGAAGCCCCCTAGCCTTAACTAGGATCCTATTACATGTTTATGAAGATTTTTTCCCTGAATAGTTTTTAGGAACTTGTCCAGAGACTTGTATATCATACCTACCACCGGCTGTTCATACCCCATCAACCCTCACCCCTCATCCTTACAGAAGCACATACATGTATTATCAGTGACTCGATAAAAATACGTTCATGGTTACACAGCGGGAGGTGATTTTACGAGAGACTCTGGAGAAGTGTGTACATTCGGGGTGTGGGAATCCACCAGGGGATCTCTCCCGACAGGTCGGACTTCGAGGCCTTGACCCCAGTCTATTTATAGAACTTTCTCGGCTAACTCAAAGCAGACCAGGCCCTGAGGCAATAGGCAAATAACAACGAAAATGCCCGATAAAGAAAGTGGCAAATAAATATGGGGCTGATGGATGTTTTCGTGTTAAGCGTCAGGAATGTAAGTGTAATGCTCTGAAAGGCAGCGTCAGGCGCTCTCTCTTCTGTTTGTCTTTTATGTGAACGTAGGAAACTGGGTCGCCATTCCACACAGATAATGTATAGCAGTAATCGGAAATGGATAATTGTGAAGCTTCAATTTCTAGGTCACTTGGTGCGGAATCGGTGATAACAAATGAGGAATGTTGAAATTTGGAGACTGAGCCAAAAGTTCCTTTGACGCATAGAATGCTGATGAAGTTGTGTAATTATGACCAATACTAAAGAGGACTACCTTCCATTACCGACATCATACATGTACATGTTGTGTCCATTAAGTGGGACGAGGAGAAGCACAACTCTCCTTTCTATGGTAAAAGGATCGGGGTTCCAAGGTACTGGATGCCAGAGCCTCCAAATGGAAGTAGTCCATGAGCCAGAGGCTTAAAATATGGGTTTGACTTTCAAATGGAGGTAGACATTTTTATTATGATTTTCAGTTAGCCATATATCCAGAGTTAATGAAAAAATGGGAGGTGAAAAAGGCGTAACTCGCATAGGCTATATCTTTCTAACTTGCTTTTAATCTATGTCTACGTAGTAGAGACAAGCAAATATTGGAAAGAACAACCTGTATATGGGGATTAGATCGTGTCTGAATATTTTTCTTAAAAAGTTGGGATGAGTTGGGGGGGGGGGGGGAAGATATATCGGTGTCTACTACTGAACAAAGTGTATTCGTTTATACATATCCCTGTACTGTCTCTGTTAGGAATACATGAAAGTGACCAGCATATTAACTAGAAAAAAAAACCAACCTGGGTACATGAGCACTAAGGCCAGAGGTAGCTGCCGGCTGGTGTTTATACGTGTAAGAAGATGTAGCTGGGTCAGATGCATGAACAAGCAGTTCAGACGTATCTAGTGCAAATCAGAGACGCGAAATGGTTAGGAAAACGAGAAAGAAATGTCAGTGGTGGGCGGGGCTGAGTGACTAAAGGGTAAAATTACTCGTTCCTCATACCCACAAGAGTTTCAGTAGCTTGAGTTTTGCAGGTGAAAATCCCATATTACCTTTAATTTGTCTGTTCCTCTAACAACTAATGTAACAGAAAAGAAAACGTATATAGTGGCGTTTATTGTTTATATGATATTTACTATCGTAAAACTGGATGAGTTTTAATCTTGGCCACCGTATGCAACGACTGGAGTTTGGCATACTGATTTCACGAGGGGAAGCCGAGTGAAATCCGGAGCCCAAACTCCAGGAGTGGAAGGTGGTTGCCATGATTAAAACAAATCAGGTTTTGATTTTATCCTACCCCGTCTCCTCGATTTTGGAATATTACGTGATAAAAATTCTGTATGCCACTAGTGGCATATAAAACCCCATATGCCAGGCAGCGTGGCATACGGAAACTCAGTGTTAAGCCTATGGAATTTTATATTAGGGGTAGGATAATACTTCATACGCATGTGTCATCACTGGGAGATCCGATGTACATCACAGGAACGTATGGAGCTATCAGCTTGTCATCCGAGCTTGTACCCTACAGGCAGGGTGATGGTCCTGCCTCCGTCACACATTACATGTTTCCACTACATGCTGCCAGGACCGTGCCAAGGTGCTGACATGACACTGACAGGCCACGTGACGACCTACGTGACCTAGGTCAACCAGGGTCAACGTCCGGGTAGAGATTTTGCTTTGTGGCAGTATTGTGCAAACAATGATCATAGCATTGTTGGAGTCGTTGTAATTTTGATGGATAGCTCGAGTGAACGATGTCTTTTGGCTTATGTTAGGTGCATTAGAGTCATACCAGATCATATTAGCAGGTATTCAATGTAAGGGGGATGAACATGGATTTTACGTGGTTCTCGCATTAGGGGAAGTTTACTTATGTTGAACGTTTTTCACTTGTATCCAAGTATCTGACTGTGAGAGAGTGAAGTAGTGCCAGTGAGTCATTTGACCTGACTGGATATGACCTCTAGACCTTGCCTCAGAAACAGACAGAGCCTGCAAGGTGACCAAGGTCACTCACCCGTGACGATTGACCTTCAGCTCTGCTGAGGTCAAACTGTCAAGGTCACCTGCGAAAAGGTGTAGACTTCCATCAGCACCACCTCTTCCTCGCACCTGACATGCGCAGTGGTGCAGTACTTCTGGCACTTTGGATCTTGCACTGCATGCACCGAGTCCATGCAGGTAGCCATGGCAACAGGCGGATCAGGGAAAGGTCATTGCAAGGTTAACCTGAGAGGGTTTTGAGTGTCCAACTTAATGTGAGATTAAATAGAGCCCGTCAATGGATTTGCCAACGGGAGGTGGATAAATTAGCCTGCAGGGGGTTGAGTCAAGAGAAGTCCAGGATTCAAGATGTACTCAAGCATGTATGTATATACATGTGTATGTAGCTTTTTGATCATATTTATTGTCAAGGACGTAGAGTTCTAGAGAGAATGACACCAGTACTTTTCTTATTTTTTGTAAAAGAGAACGACCCTTTTGCCCCGATCCAAAATACCAACCACCATAACATGTGAACGAAAATCAAACCCCTCATACCAACAAGACAACAGTTTGGCATTGGATTTTGTTCTGAATCCGATACCAAATCAGCAAATCTCCCGTTGGTCTACGTATGTTATAGTCACGCCACTCTATGAAGGACACTTTCCAATGACTATTCATTACTGACGCTATAATTTCGGATAAAAGGAAAAGATGATAAGTTTGACAGGGCTTAGACCGAGTATCTGTCTCAACTTAAAGTCAACAGATCTACAAGCTAAATCATAAATGGTTTCCATATGTTTCAACCTGAAAGAATACTGGAACGAACCGGCTTAGTCGAAAATACCATTCTACCCCGACACTAGCCTTCAATTGTAGTATAATCATTTGGGAGGCTACGTTGACTTAGATTAAAGAGAAAAGAAAATGTTCACCACAGAATGACGTTGGCTATATCTATTCATGAATATAGGACGTTGAAAACACACTGTAGATGTACTTAACCAGCCCGAGCTCCACTCCCTTTCCGCCAACCCATAGAAGAAATACCCACCAGCTCACCACTGCTCATATCCTGGTGACTCGTCCATTTTCTTTGTCGACTTGGCGTATGGACATAAACATCTAGCTCGTCCTGGGTTTTCCCGGGATAAGTGTTAGGTACAGAAAATGTCCTAGTACAGCCCACACATAGATGAGTTAGCCTTTTCCCATAGTATGTTCCTAGAAGTGCGTAATAGTTTTGCAACTAATTGTGGAACCTATGTGATTTGGTGCTAGCTGATGTGAGGTAGGTTACTGGTAGATTCAACTTTATCTGAGACGAGATGTGTTAATAACATATCTGACAGTGGTTAGGGGCAGTTCCAAAAACTGTCATTCAAGGAAGTATCGCTTTCGGAGAAGGACGTCGCCTCGTCCTAATTTAATTAATAGTATACCTGCCCTGAATCGTTGGGAGTATGGAGTGCCGCGTGAAGAAAAGATACATCAATCCAGTATTGATGCGGTTGTTAGACATGATGAAACCATGTACTCCAATTTCATACCTCACCCAGACCCCCACCACCAACAATATAACTGTCACAATACAGGGTAGTTGAATGTGGTATTGGTTTAAGAATACTGCAACTGAGTATTCACAAACAGACGCAAAGTTGTATATGTACACAGTTAAGCTTCCTTGTGAAGTAATAGAAGCCAGATCTTCCAGACCTACATACTTACAACTTTGTTGGACGATCAAAACATATGAATGTGTATTTATTATTCATTGTATACAAACACCCCATTGAAAATGTATGGGGATTCAGTATTAAAACCACTTGGATTGACAACAATTTTCAACTTTAAAGAAATGTTTATATTGTCTTTTTTTATCATCCTAAATCTGTCACGGCTTCGCCATTAAGACCAGCCTTATTAATAGGCTGAGTCCTGTTGCCACTTTGTTGAGTCCATTGCTCAAACGAAAGAACTGATGTGACTTGTGTATATCTTCTTTTGACTCAATAAAGAAACTTTAAAAAAGAAGAAAAATATTTATTTTTTAAAACACGATCCATTTATATAGAAATTGTCAGATACCATAACTGTGGTATACGGATTCAAATCTGTGGTATACAGCCTCACAGCTGTGGTATACGGAAATAGTCCCTTTGTGCTATAGAGCAAAGAAATAGTACCTGCTGTATTCTTTGATATGGCAATTGTTGGGTTTAATTTATTCGAAATGATGGATAATAAATACAACAAACGATGTTTTTTAGACAGGCGGCTCTGTAAACCTCTCGAAGTTGACCTCGTAATGCACTCGCTAGCGCTGGTGTATTACTACGTGTGAACCTCTCGTGGTTTACGGCCGCCTGTCCACAAAACAATCGTTTATCGTCTATATACATGTGCGAAAGAAATCAAGGAAGACTAAAATATACTGATGATATACTCATTACCACGACGGTGTGTTTCGCGTTTCATTAAAGCTCTTAAGGCCCATACATCTTGTTCTTTAACTTATATATGTATATATTTTAAGATATGTTTTATTGGTCATTGCATATAAATAGTTCTGACTATATTCTTCGAACAACATACCTGGCTAGCTTTTGGCTGTGTCTCACCAAAGAACACTCACATGATTTATGAACACACGGGTAATTGTCGGGCTGACAAGATGCTCCTATTACTCCAACTCTGAAAAGTCAAAGAAGACTCCTGTATACGATATGTAGAACACACCTTGCTGAATCACCCACCGTGAGACAGTTTAAATTAGCTCCTACGCCGCATTTATCTAGATCTGAATCACCTGCACATGGGGGAATTTGTTTCAACATTCAGTGAACCAAGTGAGATTCCTGTGGCCACATGTGGGTTGATGGCTGCCCACTTTGCTGCAGGGGCCTGGAGGCATGTAAGGTATTCAGCCTCCCTTTCTACTCTGCTCCCCGCCCCTTTCCCCCTCCGCCACACATCAACGCACACAAACATTCTTTATCAGAAATATTGTGGTTCCTTAGTCATATTTCGCCTACCTCGAAGCCTTCATTGAAAGGCCGAGTTCAGGTGTCAGCCTAGGATTATTATGTAAGGAGGTGACATGAAGTAATATCCCTCTTCATTTTATACTACACTGTTGTCAATAAAAGACACGTAAATGGATCTGACACCAGAAGATGATTCCATGAAAAAATAACAACACTAAAACAAATAGATGTGATATACCATTTGAAAGATGAAAAGATGAAGGATTACCCCATCATAGGGCTGTATGAATCCAGCCTCGTCTGAATTAAGATGAAAGGGAATACACATGAATTAGAGTATAAAATAAGAAAGATTATTTTTTTCCTATCACAGTGCTGTCTGAATCTAGCCTCGTCTGAATTAAGATGAAAGTGAATACACATGAATTAGGGTGAAAAATAAGAAAGTCCACCACAGATGCTGATCAGCTGCTGCGAAGAAATCGAGTCTGTTTTGGGGTATGTTTCAAAATAGCAGTTTAAATATAGAATATGCGTCATCACAGGTCTGTCTATCACCGAGGAAGGATAAAAACCATCAAAACAAACTTCGTCACGTATGGACTATTTCAGTGACTTTAAGTCCCTGGTGGTATTGTCGATTCCGATCCTCACTCAGATTCAAAATTAATCAAGAATATCAATCTCAATCAGGAGTAGGTTTAGTTCGTATACGACCATTGACTTTCTTCATCTTCCTTGCTCAGCTCGAATCGCATTAAAGCAAATTGATAACGCTAATATGTATATATACAATAATTAGGTACCACACCTATATGGTACATCCATTGTATCTTTTATAAGGTATCTTCATATCAAAACTCAGTTCATCTGGCTTCGGATACAAAACAACAATATTCTAGCCGTCCCACAGAAATAGCAGGCCAATATGATTGGGTATTCTCTCAAGACTATCCCAGGTATAAGTGTATTTCTAAGGACCTGAGAAATGTGACCGTAAAATGGTAGTATATACGGAAACATGTTATGTCCCCTCCACCGAATCCTACCTACCTCGATATCTAGTCTTTGTACTCAAATATATTTCTATTTCTGTTGCAGGTATGTACACAAACTATCGACCCGACCTGTGGTATACCACTCTCCTCTGGTCAGGTAGGAATGAAGAACACATCATTTCCTCCAGTATAGAGAACTTTGCATTTCAGGGTAATTTAGTAACTACCTATATTTTTCTGGACTAGAGAAATAAATGAGGTAAACCTGATACATGTAGTACGTTCTGTATAACAAAAGCTGTAACTACATTGTATTATGGGGGTTCTTTAAGCAGAAAATTGTAGGCAAATAAAGGGTATACAGGATCAGCAATAAATCACGGGATTCAGCTCGCAGAGCATAGCGAAACAGGATATAAACAGCAGTTGTAAATATACATGTACATATATAGATCACCGTCATAATATGGGTATATAGGACGTTATCCAATATGTAGTTATACTCTATTAGTTGAACCCATAGTTCACGTTGATTTTTATTTAGTATATGCCAATAGAACAGGGCGAAGAGAATGAGATTTTGATCCTTTCATAAATCCTAGAGAATCCTTTACACTAGAGTGCGTCGTAGCAAATAAAACACACACTGTTGATGATATTAGAAGAGGAACAAATAGAAGTATACAATTTCTGTACCGCCTTTATTGATATGAAAGACCAAATCAAAGTAGACCCGAGGGGAGAAATGGCTCCGGTTTTACAAGGAATGACTTCAGACAGATGCAGAGCTGAGAATCAAAGGGGAGGACACAGAGAAGTTTATTGAAGAAGACCCACGGCTGTTGGGCATGAGTCAGTGGTCTCCAATTACAAAACTTAGCTCTCTGGTAGACTGTAGTTTTAGTTTTAGCCTAACTGCGTTTTCTGAACGAAAAGGAGAAACGAGGTAGAGGGGGAAAAATGAGGCGGGAATAGTTCTTTTCTGATGTATACCAGAGGAGATATATTGCGAGAACAGGGAACACTCTGTACATTAGATATTTTCTTTAGCTTAAATATGAAGAGATTGAGGCGTCAGCTATCTGTCACAATGTAATGATACAATTTATCATGTGTATCGGTCATATCATCACTGCATAGAGGGGTATATACATGTAAACAGGTAAGCATAGGTTACTTGTACCGTATTTGCATTTCACACACAGCCCATGGAGAGTGGGCGAGGGTAGGTGAGTCTTTATTTGTACAAGGCTGCACTGGTGAGCCTCTCACGTCGTAACCTACCCTTGTGTGGACAGAATGAGTTGTACGCCTCCTTTACTGCTCCCCGGAAGTGGATTCCCAACTAGAAAAACATGAATTTTAGACTGAACTCTTCAATACTCTGGGATCACTCCTATAGCAAATTAAAGATATTAGGTCTTTGTGGTTGGTGTTTCTACAACACAACGTTTTAAATAATAATTAATGGTGATGATGCTAATGTGATATTGAAAGAAAAACGCATAATTATAGGTACTCATGAATATGTTTCGTCATAGTCACCCAGAGGACTGTAGTAAATACCTGCCTTGATCAAAGTTGTTAGGAGTATTTTTTTATTAGGCAATTGATCATATGTGGCAACATCTCATTGCCATAACATTACAAAGAAGAAACCAGCAAGTTTGGATCAAAGTTGTCGTTCTCCACGAGTTTGATGCAGAGTGATGTGAATGAGGCCACAGCCGAGTGAATATATCATAGCGTTTAAACGAGATAGAGAACAATGACTCTGACCAAAACGAGTTACTTTCTGTATTTATCTCACCCCTTACACACTCTCTTACGCACTAAAAGAATGGCTGTAGCACAGGATATAGACCATGGAGAACGGACAGCAATACTCATAGGGGCATGGAGAACAGGGTAAATAATACTCTTTTTTTTAACGAGTTCCCAATATTAAGCCTATGGGACAATAATACCAGAGATGAGATAATGAAGTCGCCCTCATGGTGTTTGCATGTTTTGGGGGTTTTCTGGAGGGAGAGGGGGGAATGATCCTTTTTAATAACATTGGCAGCATCTGTGGAGATAAGTCGTAAAACCGTCATCTCTGAATTTATCGCCTGATACCTTCCATCTGCGGGTAAAATTGTAGGAATTCATATGTTGGTCTCGGACATCAAAGACCATTCGGCCACGAATACAAGTTACCCGCATAAACAACTTACTCTTGGCAAGACATGATTTATGAGGTGTGGTATGACTATATAAAGATACCATTGTTCATAGACACATGTATACCGTTTGTAAGATTGAGGTGTAACATGTAAGTAAATATGATGGAGGTAGAAATGATATATTGTTGATCAAGTCCCTCAGCAGTCACTCTGGTTTGCAGTTAGTGGCAATGTGATTGTTGATCATGTCCATGAGTGAGGAGCATCTCCGACCCTGATCACTGGACAAGTTTGGCATCTGACAGTGTCCCTTTTGTAACCAAAGTGACACCAGGTGGCGCCGTGACACAATCAGGACAAAGGTCGTCAGAAGGCTTCTTGTAGAAACAAACACAGTTTATCCGCTGTCACCATTACATGGTCAAGGGAATGTTTATCATTGTGTCGGTAAGGCTGATACAAAATTACTTTGCTTCCGGATACATGTAGTCGTAAAACTCAAAATAGTTCGTATATATCATGTATCTATAATCATGTGCATGTACACACATACACACTTGACTCGTCATCAACCAACCGCGTATTGGAAGTATTACTCTCATTGATGGAAAGACGTGTTTTTTTCTTCATTTTTGATATCCAATTAACCTGCACTGTCACGCGACCAGCAGTTGGTGTGTATTGCACGCTCAATTGTCAAGGAGTGGAGTGGATGGATACTGCTAATGGTAACATCCTCACAAAATAAGTGCCCATCGCTACCAGTTCGCATTAGTCTAATTGCGGAATGGAGGAGGCCTGCGATGACACAATAACATGTAATTTCACCTTTTGTGCAGGTAGTCTATTCCCTCCCTCTATACAGCCCCACAAAGGACACCTCTTATAGATAAGGAGATAAAGCCTCAGCGTTTGTAAGGTTCAAAGAAACTGCTTAGCCGGTTGGCGCCTCATTGAATGGAGTGTGTACGTACGTGTATTTATAAAGCCTTAATTCGGCGTATTCGTCTGAGGAACGGGGCTGAAAGTCAGCGCGAATCAGAGTGCCCTGAGAATATACCCCAACAACAGGATCTCTTATGTCTGCACAGCTACCCCTCGGGTTAGTAACATAGCCCGTACCTCGCATCATTAGCTTTCTCTTGTGCTAATCAATGTTTTGACTATGCACAGAACAATCTATGGGATATGTCAAGTCAAAGGCGAGGTGAGCGTTCGTGTGTCACACTGCGACAGCTATGTTTTGTGTGCTCCGATGGGGGTTTGTTGGTGGCGGCGTTTGCGTTTGCCAGGGCGTGTATCGATAAACAATGGTGATTATGACACCTCTTTTGTCGCCCTCGCTGGTCTGCAATACTACGATGTCTGTTTTGGTCTTAATTCAAGATAAATGGAAGTGGGGCTGAGAAGAAGAAGTAGAGTTTATTGTTGGTATCAAACACAGCTATCTGCAATACCTTTCAGTCTAATGACATCAATAATAGGTAACCTCGGGTTCAGAGCAGACCCAAAAATTTAGATCCAAATCTGAAGCCCCATTATAAAGTATTAGCCAACTATGTACTCTGAGGTAATCAAGTATGGATGGTTATCTCTATGACGTATTGAATTAGAGTGCTCCGAGACGTAATACGCCACTTTACACATAGCGCATTTGGTGGAACTGAGATTTCTCAAGTTCTCATGGATGATACAAGTTAAACAACGAGGGAAAGTTGTATTGTTTGAAACTCAGAACAGCATTAAGTGACAAGCGCGAGGTATCCTGTTAAACAGGTGTGGATAGATTGTCGGGGAATATAGATGATCTGTATGCACCTGCATCCTGCTGGGCAGTATGGTGGTGTCTTGGAAATGTATGTATGACGGGTATGCTTGTTATGTGTGCAGCCAACCTTCACCTCCGCCCACATGACGGCAGTCACAGGTCGACGAATCCAGAGTGGGCTGAATCAAGGCCGTCATGGTCCAGTGATTCCACCAGTCTGCATCCCACGTGCCACTACATCCCAATCTAACTTAACCGTAACTAAGCTTTGAATTAGATGTCTTAACGGCCTGCCTGCTGTAGTACCCTCCCCGCTGCTACACCAAGAACAACAAGCGGCATCCTGCAGCGCGCAGGTGGCCAGTGTGCGCAGGTGAGAACAGTCCACCACCAGCCATTATACACTGACCTCTGCAAGGTCACGCCACAACACCCCGGAATACTCACACCTGACCTGGCCCACACCTCACACCTTCACCGTGCTCACACCTCGTGGGTGTCACACCTGAGACAGGCAGGCGGGCGGCGTGGCCGAGAAGTCCCGTGATGCATTTGGTGCCTCTCTGTGTCTAAGTGCTCATGGTGAGGCAATCTACACGACACAGGAGAGCCCAGTTTACGTGTGACTTGTGACATACAGGAGAAAAGGAGGTCCTCGGCGCCCTTAGGATGCCTTCAAACTCGAATAGATTGCTGGCAGATGGGAGTTTTAGCGGACATATATAACTAGGGAAATACAAACCAGTCTCTGTAGCCACACTGTGATACCGGACAGTCTTTGCACGGGAGTCTATATTACCATATCCATCAATACTTCATCATCTACCCATGTGCGTCTGGGACACTGGATACTACAGGACTTCGACAACGAAAGCCGCAATAACACATAGTATGTGCACTTTATTTTACTATAATGGAGATGAAAATTAGATATTTTTCAATGTGTGCAGTAGAACAACAACGGATTCGTTTTCAGAGTCGTTCCTGGCGTAATGGCATATACATGTACGTAATGCCTCGTCTCATTATGATCAATCATTTCAAATTACACTTATTTTCATTCCTATTGAAATGCTGTCATTATGATTTGTGTTATGAAATTGAGATATCTATGTGTCAGGGAACGGAGACTTGACATTGAACGCGTTATTGAAATAATTCACTTCACTCATACGGGCCTGCCATAAAAGCAGGACGGTGATCTAGGGTAACCGCATTATTTACAATGCATCGAGAACAGTTTGGCACAAGTGACATGGGTGGCCTTGACGCAAATGGCGCCTAGTTCAAGCACTCTGTAATTAAAAAGATAATTACAATTGATATTTGACATATGATATCTACACGTATCTGTTTAATTGGTTACACTATTTTGTAAGCTTTTATTCATTTCGGTAATATATATTGAGTTTCAGTAGACACAGTTCTTACAGTAAATGTTTCTAGGAAGGTACAAGTTCAATGCCAGCTCACCATTTATGCTTAGAGATGACAACAAGTTGGTGAAAGGAGATTACATTGATAAAGGACCTGGGTACATGTTTTTTCTGAAATTAATGTCAGCATCAAATTATTTACCAGGGCGATTCCGGGTGTTTATCAAGGACTACGAACTTACTATCACAAAGGAGTTAAATGTCTCCTGCATTGAACCTGCATACAAGATCAATAAATAGTGATGCAAAGTGTTTTTCACAGCCTGGAACTTTATTAGTATAACAAGTTATTATTTTTACAAAAAATAATGCATAAGTGATTTGAAACTTTGTATTATACCATACACCGAATATGTTTTGTTTAGTATAGTATGGGTGTTCTAAATGACTGTAAGGGCTCTCATATCAGCGATAGCTGAAGCCCTTGCAGTATAAATAAACCAATAATTTAAAAAAGGAGAAGGAGAGTAACACAAAATCTCTTGTGGTCATATTTAACGGGATCCTTTCATCAGCATCTTTTTGTGGTTTTGCTTATTTGTGCTTACCAAATTAAATCAGCATAAAACTGAGTACCCATGATATATCGGACAGGAATAGCATAAGAATTTCCTACAAAACAAAAGTAAATATATAGATAAGTGGAGGAGAAGGGGAGCTAGGTGAAGTCATACACATGGACCTTGGATCGTGATACTAATTACCTACATGCACATTCATATAATTTGATATATTGAACGACATGTTCATCCTATCAAATATGAAATTATTCTTACTCGCCATAGGGACCCTGTTACTCTAGGACACTCAGATAGTGTCCCTAGGCTCGCAAGGACCTCAATTCTCCTTCATACTTTATACCAAGGTAAGTACTCGGATAATAACCTATTCTATTGGTATGAAATGCCATGGTTGCAGTTTGCCGTCACTTCGAGACCTGACGTTGCGGGATTTACAGACACGGATGGCCTATCAGCTATCCGAGAATAAATACAAGTCCCTTCAATCCCTTATCAGATAACGATGAGAAGGACTCCCACACAAGTATAACCAGGCCCCCTGTTATCCCCCGAGGGGTCATGTCACGGCTATCAACTGGAGTGCAGGATAGTGGTCACGGATGCACCCGATAACCCTTCGCCTGGGAGATTAACATTAATTAAACATTGGCTACCCTCCCCACCCACACTAATTACTATGGTGAGCAGTTGGTTATTGGGGGGAGGAGGGGGGGGGGGGGGTCCTGGATACTCCAGGGCAGGAGCGTGCATTATCCTTCGGGGGAGTGAGGATCGAGGGACAATCAGTGATTCGGTATCCCTTGTTCATCAGAGCGCGTCGGGAATGTGTGTGGCAAGGATAAGGTGGTGGTGGGTTCGGTAGAGGAGGGTGAGTGTGTGGGAGGGGGTGAGTTGGGGGATCCGGCTGCGGGCACCAATCACTGAGTACCAGGGAGAGGAGGAGGGGAGCTAGGTGGAAGCACACACATGGACCATGGATCCTTGTCTTCCAAGCACGTCACGGTTAGTCTTCAGTCAGCTGTGGCGTATTCACTCCAAAGTATCTCAGTCTGATAGAACCTCGTCCACGCCCAATCCGCAGAGAACTGCACGTCAAAGCTGTCCTCAGAGCGACAAGACAATCTCCAAGGTTCAACACTGAGACGTAGTTCTAACAATCAGGCCAGTCCTACCCTAGAGACTATAATAAAGCCTCCAGCAGGTGAGGCTGCCAGTAAAGAACGTGTATATATACATCTACACTCAGTCTACACTCACATATCTATAGGTCTGCTGGCCTGTGACAGTTTCTTATCGTCACCCTCACTTCACACGTGGCCCAGTCGTTGTAAAGCATGGACGTTGCCACCTATTGAACCGCTCCCTGGCGTTTCTCTACCTGGCGATCACATGGGTATAGGAGCACTCAGCCTAGTTAGAGCAGACAGCTAGGCAAAGTCCATCTAGGCCCAGTATTTGCGGACTGATGCTACATCAACGACTCAGTCCCTACGTGTCCAATCTGGTCAGAGTATATCAAGACACAGCCAGGACCACACTCAATCAACCAGCTATGGTAAGCTTGCTCTTTTCAATCCACACGTTGTTTCTTTTGATTCTGGGATGAAATATGTGGTAGAGTATTCTGGGTGCAAGTGACATCAGTGTTCTGGATACATATATCAGCTTTCGGTTGGTCGTTTCAGGCTGAATGTTTGCTATACAGACACTATGCGTTGGCTCCGGTGCGGGGGTGGGCAGGGAAGACCCTTCGGATTATTAAGAACCATTGACTATGTGTCACTTCAAAGGAATAGATCGTATCGGTGTCTACATGATTTATCTTTATGCTAGCACACTGAAGTGGTTTCGACTTATAAGATTTAATTCTACGAATTTCGGTTGCGTTTAGGATATTTCATAAATCTATATTGACACGACCTCAATAATGGGAGTCTATAGGGACAGTAAATCGGTCAATTGTCCCGAGATAAGGTTTATCATTAAAACCGTGGCCATTAACTTTCTTTCTAGAGTAATATCTTTGTGAGAACATCTTCAGAAATGTACTTTTGTGTCAATTACGGAAGAAAAACGATATTAGAAATTTTAATTCATCACATTTGTTAACCTTCCATAAAAGCTGGAATTCCATTAGTGATTGTAAAAAAAACAAAAATCCCAAAAATACTCTTCTGCATGCAATGGGAAACCATTCTAACAATGTCTAAGCAAAGAAAATTCCTTCTACTCTTGGCTGTTCTGCAAATGATATGTGACTATTAGGTAACTTATGGGTTTTCCAAGTGGTTAAATCCGTGAATATCCGTCTAGGAACTAGGAGCGCCATATTTGATAACGATCTATGAAGTATTATTTTGACCTTCTACTGTAGCTTTAGGTATGAAAGTTCAACACCTCGCTGGTGTATAGTGACTAACCTGGAATAACCAGGATTCTTCACTAAAGGAAAACTAAACATAATAAGAAGTAATGGGAAGCAGATAAAGTATTCAAATATAGCTGTATGATGTACCGTACGTTCGGTCTCGTAGTGATATCACCCTAGCTATTGCTTTAGCGTAAAACACCATCAACTAACCATGATGTAGATATAGATGGTTCTCAATTAGTTTACCCAAGTATATATTTGTTCATATTGAACAGTTATCAACTGCCACTTTATGTTGGGAGACGTACTAGTGTGCCTACCTACCCGAGGGTATGTCATGCTGAAGCAGTACAAACATGCAGGAATGTTAGGGCATTCGTGTGGATATTGTAATTTCCGTAGAGAAGAGTTGTATTTCAGCTGGACATGAATAATTGATGGTTAGTTAGACAAAGTTGAGTGTAAAGGGTACCTTGCCAGAACGCGGGGGTTATATGACACGCGTGTTTAGATTGGTGTATACACAGAGAACGTTAATTCCCGGAAGTAGGGCCAGCTGTCCCGCACCTCTAACCATGTTAGTCTGGCACTGACCCGCCAAGTCGTGTCGCTTTTATCCAATTAAGGACTGGTAGACAATGTATACTTCCTTACACAAAGCACACACGTCTGTTTGGGTTTCAGTAGAGCGAAAATATACAAGGATTCTACAACCGAAGAATTTTTACTCTAGGATACACTCATATTCACAGCCGCTAAATTAGAACCAATTATTTTGATTTATCTTCCGTGAGATATTAGCACTATGCTCAGCCTTTTAACAGATTTTGGAAAACGAGTGTTTTGTAGTTGTATTTCACTGAGTTTTTAATCCGAAACTATGTTCGGTTTCTGTGGATGACGTTGTGATGATGTCATAAGTGACACACTATACAAATAACACATTAGGGAGACCTGTAAATACAGGTGTAATGTAGCTTAGCTGCTGATGTGGATTCTATTTATATAAAGACTAAGAATCAATGTCAGAATTCCTTTTACGACGAAGGCTATATTGTGGCTTATTTGCACTCAAATGCACTATATTTGTTATTAAAATTAAGATATTTATTAAATTAGTAGCAAATGATAAAGTATGTAAAGAAATCAGCCTATATACAAATACGCTTTTAAAAGTACATGAGGTAAGGAAAGTTGAAACACTGATGAACGTAGTACAAATATCCTCAAACTTAGTTATTCAGCGTCTCGCTTCTGGCGCCACTGTCCGGTCAACTTTTCTACTCTTAAGCATATCTATATAATCCATTTGTTAGCAGCACCCTGAAGTCAGCCTCACTTTCGCTTCCTTGTTTTACCATTTGACATCTCCTCCACAACCACATCGTGTACTCTCTTTTATTTTGTAAAGTAGTTTAAGGGTTATTTACACTGCAAATTGTATCATTGGAACATTTATATGGCACTATGAAGAGGGAATAACTATTTAGACATCCCGTTTAAAATAGGGGACACAAATAGATCCCAAACTTAGTCCAACGAATTGGGCCATATACTTCAAGTACACATACATTAGTATTTATGAGAAGATATATTTTATTCATTTTATGCACTTTTCATGCATTTCTTTTATGTAATTACAATGTTCCGGGGCGCTACAGCAGGTGCATTTATCCCATTATCCGCACGAGTGACGCATACAGTGAAGAGAAAACAAACTTAAAAAAGGAAAGAATGATACAGAAATTACGATTTTCCACTCATGTAAACAAGGGTGACATGTTCTTGAAATAGTTCCACGCGTCATGAGTTTCATATTTAATATTCAATGCCCTTATTATATTTTATATATGAATACAATTCGGCTGGACAGATACTAACGGGCGGAGAAGATTAGGGCAGAACACAACATTGTTTATAAGGATACGCAGTATTAAATTTTGGTGCTGTCTCTGTAACTTTGAGTGAACTATCATAGGGCGAACCTACCTCGATAATAGCGTGCTCACAACACAAGAATTTGTCCCTTGTGTCGGGAACCAACAGTGTGTATAAGTAGGGTTCCCATGCGTGTGGCAGTGTGTCAGACATTGTGACACAACTACAGCACAGACACAGTGTGGCTACGAGGCATCAAGACTGCATTGGAGATCAACCATTATGTGTTGTTCTGTGTTGAGTGTATCATAAAAGCGTGGGGTCCTCATTCAATATCTACTTAATTCTACTTAATGATAAAAGGTGATAAAACCCCCAAACTCAGAATCAAGAAGAGATTGAAAAACAGTTTAGACGCCCATTATGGACTGCTGTATTGAAATCTGGCCAACGTTTCGGCCCCACACGGGTCTTCCTCAGGGCAACAATACTTAATATCTACTCAATTCTAAGAATCTAAAGTTTGTGACTGGTGGTTGCATCATATTTCAGTGTTTTTGATGTGGGACAAATATTTATCCGACTTTGACCTCTCACACACCTGATTGGTCATCGTGATAGATATCGTCTCTCCACGACGAAATAACCATGTTGTCTTATAAAGTATGTAGCGTTTTGTGTTCAGAACTCCTCAACCACGATGATACATTTACATTTGTTTACACTTATTTATTTCTACAAACGATTGTTAAAATGTAGATCAGGGCTGATAATGTAGCGATAATGTCTCATTTTTAGGGAATTCATCTCATATAACGAGCGTCAGGAGTGTGAATGAATGTCTATCCCGGTTGAACAAGTCCTATAATCACATTGGGTTAATCATAATATCAATCATTGTAAAAATGATCCTTGGTTAGTTTATGGCATTAAGTGTTTACTAAGGACGATCTTAACAAGCATAACACTGTTATTCATGAAGATAATACAGCTGTAATGATCACTCGACCCTCGTTTTCCTAGTTGATGGGCAAATTGGATCATTAACTCCATTACAAGGTCTGTGACGTACTACACTGTCAAAACACATATACGACAAGTATATATATGTGAGTGATATCCATGTCATGTTGTGTGGTGTTCTACTTACTTCACATCATCTTCAGAGGGAATCGAACCCTAGAGCCCAGACTTGCTGAGTCTGCGCTATTATGCCATAAACCGTGGAGAAGGGGACGTCAAATGGAGGGGAGGCTGAGCTAAAAGCTGGTCGCCTTAACCACGTTTCTCTGGATGACGAAACGCCGTACGTAGAGTGTGTGTGGCCCTGCCCACGCTCAGAGAGCTCGGCAAGGCAGTGGTAGATAAGGCAGGACGAGGACAACACGAGCACATCACTTTACCTTACACCTCCACCTGGTATGAACCTCCCATACGGGATTGTACTGTTCAGAACTATTATTACCGCAGGATAACAACTGAAAAGAGAAACCTAGGGCATAAGTCGCTGGACAATTTACAACGACAGACCGAGATAACTGTCAGAACCAACGTCTCGTCAACGACTTATTTTTGGATGGCGTTGCCATGGGGACCCCTCTTTCCGTGCCCTGAGTGATACTGACGTCATGTTTGACGTCAGACGCACGTCGACGTCCCACCGGCGTGTCATGCGCAACTTGCCGTGACGTGCTTACAGCATGTGAACCAGGGCTCGTGCCACGACCAGCCCTGCCTTGCCCCTGTCTCCTCTGCCCGCCGACACGCTTCATTGAACTTCACGGTTGACTGACGCAGAGCTCTGGATCAGTGCCCAGCCATGAGGCAGTGCAGCCTGAGACCGGTAAGAGAGGTGGGGGTTCGATCGATGGATGCTCACCAGCATCACTTTACTATGTCGTGAGCATTGATAGGACTGTGAGCATGCCGTCTAGATACTGAATGCTCATATCCCAGGTACAAGTGGCATGGTGTGCTCCACTTGATATTAGCGTAGGGGCGCGGTCTAACCAGACGTTTATGTATTGGTGATTTAGTTGGATATGGTGTCTGCCCAACATGAGTGATAAGTGAAAAGAATACACCCTCACCTCGGGCGTGGTGACCAATTGTGTTAATATTGAGGACTGGTCTGTGTCGATACTAAATACATTCATCATCACTCCATGTGTGTACAATACTGTATTGTTACTCTTGACGTCATGGTGCCTTTGTTAAGCGTATGTGTAGATTTATATTCGAATTGGAGGTATTGTGCGTGACAGTGGCTTTATGAATGATTCATTCTGCGGGCATCGAATATGAAATATTTATACCAGACCTAGTTGTCTCGTTGGTAAAAGAAAAAAAAGGAGAGTTTCCTCAAATATATATCTATACAGATACAAGCATTATTCTTTTCTCGACGCAAGTCAATTTCAAATTTGTTGATTTATGATCATATCGGCTGCTAGTGAAGTGCACAAATAAACACATACCCCAAATAATCATTATTGAATCAATATTCTAAGAATCTGATAAGACAATAAAATCAAACCACACAAAACTCCAGAAACCCATATGGTCCATATTTTTTATAACCGCATACAGTCGTTCACAAATACCTTATACATACAATGTACATGAATGTATGTACATATATGTATCAGTACTTTGTCTAGTCAGTGTGGCGGTTACACCAGTGCCAGTATGACCAGGCGTTCTTGGAATACACAGTGCTGGGGTGATCAGGTGCGTGAGGTGGGTCTGTGGTGTTGCTTTGGATCCTTGACCTGTCCCCTTTCCTGTCATACCTATCTTCTCGCCCGTTTTAGAATAGAATACTCCATGGTTCTCACATATTAATTATGCATCTCTTTATATTTAGATTTCTTTCCCTCATGGATATTCTGAATAACTTTCGACTGTAGTGTATATGTATTTCTAGTAGTTCACTATACACTGATTGTTCCACCATAGCACTACCTTTGGGAGAAGTGTCGTACGTCAAACTGTACAAAACCTATTAAGATAGTATCAGGTTGAGGTGAACGTACGCTCCATAGTGTGAGATGAATGCTGTACGGGATTCATGCTAAGGTATTATGCTCTCCTATCCCTCCAACTAAAAATAAGTAGACAGTAATAACATTGCAGTGAAGTTAAACTTTATGGGGTCGGTTATCAGTATGGACAATTGTATGAATGATATTTCTACTTGACTCATTTTGGGGCAAAACCAACCACACAGAGGTTAACCTTCGTGCTGGCATACAGAGTCATGGCGCTGTTATGGTCCCCTTAGCCATATCTATAGGGCATCTCGTACACGCCCTCCCAACACTACAGACAGAGCACACACTGCGGATAATTCAGCCAATTTCTCAGGCCGGATGATAGCGTAGTGTTGAGTAATCCCGGATTAGGAGGGATTAGAAGTGGACTGGCTGATCGTAGCGAGCCATCACCTCAGTGCATGTACGTGAGTTGGTTATTGATTAAAGCCAGAGCCTGCCCAGCCAAGCATTGTCTTCTTACTTCACACAGACCTCCTTGTTGTAAAGCTCTGGCCTTACATATATGCCGAGACTCATGTCTGCATATGGTATTATTTACCATGTACTGTGGGTGTGGCAGTTGTAGTCAAGTGGTATGCGTTAGTGCCGAGATTCAATATTATCCTGCCCTGGAAATTATGTTTATTCAACGCATGCTTGACACAACTTAGCATCGCTAGTGATACCTTGTAAGTGACTAGAATTTGCTTATAGCTCACCACCACAACATGGAGCTTCCATGGAAAATGTTTCATAGGGGAATGAAAGACTAGTTCCACATATGATATATTCAATATTGGTAATGAAACCAAAAATGAAATGCCTGGGGAAAAACTTGCAATTTGAGCCTCATAAACGCCAACAAATGGCGTAATCCCCAGGCACTCTCATCATCAAAAACTGATGATTCCAGGACCACTTGACCTTTACAAAATTGTATTCAGAAAAAAAAAACAATAACAAGAATGTTGCAGTGAAAAAGGAAATTTGAATCAATCATCGAAATAAATAGTGTAACTTTAAAAAATCATTAGAATGCGCAGGAAAAAGACTGTCCTATTATGGTCAACTTGACGAAATGACCAAGATGGAGTGGTTGCCAATTTGTGAGGATCGTTCGTGTCTTCTCTGTGTAACTGAATCCGGGCACCCTGGAGGTGGAGATATCGAAGGCGACATGTGTGGACACATTGCCCGGTGCTGCAGTCACTGTGTGCTGTGTACTGATAAGAGAAGACTGTGTTAATTAATTCAACGACATGCACGGGCATTTCCAATCGATGGCTTTCTCTTCCCATCCTCCCCGCCACCACAGCGTATCGACAGCCTTCGCCTTCCCGACTCTCTCCCGTCCCTCGACCTCCATCTCTCCTTAACTTGTATTTCTCTACTTGTAATATTTTCTGTAATATTTGTCATCTTAATGACCCAGTTGATTATGAATATAGAGCAAGGCTGTAACGAATGTATTGTTTTCTAATGGACCTGATATAGTTTGTGTTTCTAAAAATTAAATAGCGGGAAATGTTGCACTTGATTATACAGCAGTGAACTCGATACCACTCTTTCTAAAGAATATTGCCAAAGAAGTTCAGGTATGAGCTATTGTCTGGATTTTGATAAACGATTCTATATGTATGCTATTATTGCACCATACATATATATTGCAACAATATGTATAGACGTCCTCACAGGAGAAAAAGAAATCATAACATCATATAATCTACTTCTAATACTACCCTTTGGAAAGAATACACATTTATTCATGAACATGAAGTGTTTTCTGGTAATGGCGTTTATTAGTCACGGTTCAGTGAGTACGATATGAGAGTTTGACCTGAATGACCTTTCCCCGTCCACCCCACGTTGTGCCTGTCGTGTAGGCTCACATGTTTAGTACTAGGTGACCCTCCTGATTGATTTATTGAGGCTGCATGTTGAGCCTGGGCAGCGCTTTTGTCATCCAGGGACGGCCAATATTTATTTCCGATATTTTTTTCCTGGCCGTGCCTTGCATCCCTGACAATTGTACATGAGCGGCTCGAAGCCTACCCAGGTGTGGAGGTGAAAATTAGATTTCAATGTTAAGTATGTAACATGGTTATCTTAAGGCTTAAGCTCTACTATCATAATCTGGGGTCGAAGACTGATGTTAAATTGGTTGTGGACCAGTCTGTAAATGTTCAGGAAAGGCATTCGTATTATTCTCAGTCTATACAACTACTCTTGTATGGAACTGTCAGTGAATAAGCTGTCCAGCGCTTACCTGTATTAGGTAGATATATATATAATTTTCTACCTAAAAGTACCAGTTTGAGTAAATCTGAGAGCCGGGGATTGTGCGTATACCTAGTGATGTTTGCAAGTGGCGAGACCTGAACTGTCATACACCTCAGATTGCCGAATTCGGATTATAGTGTGTTGTGTTTGCCTTATTTTGGACCATGCGCACTTACTTAAACCCTTTACAAAATCACAATAAATGAAACAATTCATTAGACACCAGTACCCTTTCCACTTACGACATACTCTCCCAAAGGCAATTGTAAATTTCAGAAGATGCTCCCAATTCTCTAACCATTAGTGATTCTTCGAAACAAATTGCGTATGTGGAATTCTCTTTTGAGGGGACAGCCCTAAAGATCGATGTGTTCTGTCAGACAGATGGTCATAGGCAGACTACAGGTAAGTGGGCCTCCAGACCTGTGTCATACCCAAGTAAACAAACAAGTTCAACTCGGAGGTAATCAGATCCCAGCGTGAAGACAAGCTGCTGTTCTGTGGTGTTACAGAAGAGACTGGCTGCGGGCCAGTGACGGTAGATACAGCTCAGTGTGATATATGTGTACATTGTGACACCTGGTATGTCAATTGTATGTGTTCATATGAGGGTTTCCTTTGTACGTGACACCGCTATACTTCTGTTAAAAGGTAGATAACCTTTGTGATTGGGGGGGGGGGGGGGGGGGTTACAGCCAGTGAAAGTTGAAACTACTGTCGAAGCAAACATGTTTTTGATTTGAAATTAAATGAATAGATAAACTTGGCAGACCATTTTTTTAAAAGTTTATTGACGTCCAAGCTCATATACAAGAATACATGACTTTCAACAATGGCGTCGGTACGTTACATGGAAAGAATGATACAATGAGGTAACATATAGAAAAGATCTACTTGGTGGTCATTACTAGATAGGGGCTGCACATAACTGTTTATATGTATAGACTAGATCCCATCTTAGATACAGTTGATCTTCAAGAGATCAGCAGTTCAGGCATTGATTCACCGAATACATGACCAGACATTGGCCAGACGGGTGTCATAGGCATCTCAAGGAACTGGACTGATTGAGGTCTGATCATATAATACCCGTATATATGCTGAACAACATTTCGTTTTAGGAAGGTGGGGGGACTTAGATGATTGTATAAGTGGTAGCCACAGAACTGGTATTTCCCACGCGATGAAGATGATCTCAGACATCATTTCTCATGTCTATGGTCCTGATATGGTGCATGGAATAGTTGGGAATTTCGTATCGGCCGACTTCCCCATGTCTTCTCTGGATTTTTTTCAATTCTCCCAATTTTCCAAATGCTGAATGCAGATCTTCCATACGGAATATTTGGGGAGAGACATTCCATTTTATGGGTAATTACCCGAGTACTTACCTTGATAGAAGTATGAAGGGGAATTGGAGTTTGGAGCCTGTTTTTGAGGCTAGCATAATATCTGTGTTGCATAATCACTACTAACGCAGTATGTTACAGATGTAACAAATAATATTCTGAGACGGCAGTTTTCCTCTTATCCAAGGAAATCCTTGTTTTCGTTTCCAGTTCTTAAAACTCTTTTTTTTTTATTGTCTAAAATAAATAGAGAATGAATTGGGCTCCAGTTTAGATGGTGAGTCTGCATGGGGCGGCGCCCTGACAATCGTCAGTAGCTCTGACAAACCATGGTCATTGATACACAAAGGGGGCCCACGTGATGGGATTGTCGGGTTGATACTGGTGCGTTGTGAGATCTGAGTGCTATACACAAAAGTATATATGATGCTGGTGTAGCATTGCTGCTATCACTACACCAACTGGTGTGTCCAGAACAGCAGATGTTAACTCTATCCGCGCAGTACTCAACGCAAGGCTAATTTAACAGGTACGAAGCTAGGTGATGGTTCGTCTTCCAGGTGAACTTAGCAGGGGGTAGATTTAACAGGTTTTTTAAGTTTTGGGAAAAGGTTTGTTTATTGGAAATCTGCAAGAAATTTGATTCCAACTCGCCAGGCAATACCTTTTTAGGACACCGGCGCTTCATAATTAGCGTCAGAAAGTGAATTCACAGATACAGCTGAATTCAAATGTGTACGCCCTGCAGGTACATTGAATACGTGGAGAATTACCTATTCACTCTTACTTGGTAGTGAAATTAAATGAGTCGGCTTCGCCTGACTTATCACATTGTGCTTTACCGTATAACGCATATAATTTCGTTAGTATTGATATATTATGTACATGTACTCTGTATAACATTTTAAATAGAAGATTGATTTTCAACAAACAGACCGATTTAACTCTTAATCAATATTATTTTACACGAACCGAGATCCCACTCTGATGATTCACAAAAGGTAACGTCGTTTCTGTAAGCCCTTTCTTGTCAGCGCTGGGCGGATATAACCCAGTTCCGGATCATAAACTTGGGAACCCGGTCACCCCCACGCGTCCTAACCACCAGCACCATGTTTGTTTGTTGTGTTTTTATTGTTATCGCTGGGTGGTTGTACATTTTTCGTGGCTATTTTTAATGAAAGTTTAAATCACTGACCTCAGTGTTTTATTGTAACCAATATACCGGTGTGTTGTGCAAGCGGTAAAATACTCTCTGCAACTTGATCTTTTTCTGCATCTATTTATCCAATACTGTAAGCAAACGCGTTCACTGAGCCGTGAGTCAGACAGGTATGCAGGGTCCTTTATTCACCTCAGTGGTCAGGGATGGGTCACTGTTCAGGTTAAATGTTACCTAACCACATCCGTGGTCATTTATTCTATCTAGATGAGAACGGATTGATAAGAGATTAGTGAGATAATCCAGGAATGTCCCCAATACAAAGTCTAGTTGTTTTTATTCGTGTAGAATTAGAACACGTGTCTTGTGGGAGTCTTTATTTCCTGTTTTACATCAGAAAATATCTATTTTAGTTAATTCCCACAGCTTTCTTTGCCTTGAAACTGAAAGTCTACCCCAACGGCATTAAGCCACAGTACAATTTCCCATTGACCGATTCTAAAGTATTGATATATGTACTTAAGATTGCCTCATCCCCACAATTAATCCATCTCAAGTCAAGAGGTGATTGAAACCCTTGCACTTCAACTCATTCTGAGCCCTAGATCTCGCTTTCATACCACCAGCCGGGGGATGGTGGCAAGGCCTTCAACCACTCGCCACAACATGGTGAGTTTTTGTCTGGTCTATTTATAGCTCTTTTCTGCGTATTATGGATTATTTGATGGACCAGTTCTACTGCGCCAAGCGCGCCATCACAACACTTAAATATACACACAACTACACTCTTCAAATAGAACGTCGATGGCGGTACTGTAGCCAACAAAACTGAATGTGTTTAGATGCTGATGTTGATTAGAAGAGGTCTGCTCGGTGTTTATAAAGGGAACGGGGGTGGGTGGGTAGGAGTTTGGTGGAGGAGGATGAGAGGTGTATTGATATATGGTAGTGTGCTACTGATGGTGGAAGGTATTGATGCTGAACCAGGGCAGGTGGGGGGGGGGGGGGGGGGGGTCGGATGGTGTGCTGTGCTTTGTGGATCCTCGCTTTACATCAGTTCGATAGATAAACTAAATAAACCAGTAAAATGCACAACAAGGACATTCTTCTCAGAGACGTAAGCAAAGATGCGTCAGATCTGACACTGTGGCGTTTAATTGAACTGAATTTATCTTGTGCACACTGGATAATGCACGGTATATGTTAGTGCAACGTACTTCCTCTGAATCTCAACTTGCAAACATTAATTCATAAGTGGCACATATACTAATTGCTCTAATGAGCTATGATAGCTGGACTTGGAAGTTGGCAACATACTGAACAAGATGTCCTAGATAGCGCCCAGTTTGGGTTAGGTTTGCCATAGGCGTACTAGTTCTGTACATCATAGCGAGGACCGACCAACAATATGATGTACTTAAAAAAGGATTGAGCCAACAAAGCAGCGCGTTTACATTGTGAATATGATTGACGGAACGTGTCGGGATGGAGCACACCTCACATCGTGTCGTATTGACCCAGAGTTGTGTTGTCTCAGAGCGCTAAGGTGCCTGGAAGAGGTTCTGTTTGACAAGGATCCGTGTGTTTTGGATGTGTGAATGTTGGTTTCATGAGGAGTTTATCGACAATGCTTTCAAAAACAGACATCCTTTCCCTCCTCTCAGAATGTTCCTCAGCAAGACAAGTAGTAAAGATTTTTATGTGGTTGTGAAATGGGGTTTTTTTCTGTGGCAGGATTGATTTTACCAGATGGATTTGTTTGGGTAAGCAAAAAAGAAAGACTGAAAGTAAATAATGTGAGAAGATGAAATAATTCATCGTCGGTGTTTTCCCGTCCGTCTTGACAAATTGTATTTTTATGAGGCAGGGGGCTGGTTTTATACTTTCTGTTTATGATGTCAAATACATTAGGTGTTACTTGCAAGTTATTGATAACAGTTGGTGTAGATAGGAAGGCATCGATAAGTCCAAGCTGATAAGTCCAAGCTTCAATAGTAGGAACGCGGGAATTTCCCTCTCTCCTTGGGAGGATTTCCGCTGTTATTATATTTCCTTCCCTTTGTGCCGGTGTTTTTGTGAAATCGCTTCTGTGGTTTTACATTGACCGATAAGAAAAGCAGTCTAAAAAGATGACGTAATCAATAGACCGATATAGACTGAGAAAATGACAACAATCGTGTAGAAGGGATTATTGTGAAAGGAAAGGTTGACTGGACCTGGCCGCCATTTAACGCAGCTCTCACCATAACCAGAGGTACACAGGCTGGCAAGGTGACGTTAGCCCTCATAGGGTTCCTTTTAATTTCAACTAACTTGACCTATCTATTATGGAATTTGCAGGTCCCCTTTACTTAATTACTCATATTGATACTTCAGTACCTTCTTTTTTCCTTCGAGTAATGAAAAAAAAATGTCAGTACATTTCACAAGATCATAATAGATATATATTCCCATGATCCTCCTTGGCACGCTAGTCACGTCTAAGGTTCCTTAGAGCTATTATTATCCGTAAATCCGTGCCGTAAATACGCACCGTTTCGTCATAAGATATAAAAATTCGGTTCCGTACGGCAAAATAAGGAACACTGTTCCGTATGCGTCTACGAAAATATTAGTTGTTAGGGCATATTAAGTTGATTATATCATCAATTTTGGGTGTATGGCAAATATTAAACGACCCACTATGCTTGTACAAGCTACAAAGTTTACAGTTATTGTGGAACTTGGCATAAATGCCTCGTTCCGTACTTGTAATTATCATCTCATTTTGTAGATTGTACAGCATGGTCAGGTTGTTCTATATGATTACTGGGACCTTCAGCCCCACACTTCAGCCGACGCACTTTTCCAGCTTATTGTCTAGTCCCTGTGATGCTGGAAATTCCATATGGACCCCAACTGACATCTGTATGATACTGTTTTATCAGCTTCCAAGATACCGAAGTCACATAAATGTCAATGTGTCTGTTTTGCATTTGACGAACTAGAAACTGACTTTACCATCAAGTAATACTTCAAATTCTCTTATCCAGTCCCAACTTAAAATGAATAAATATATTCATACGGTCGGAATAGAAGCTTTGTTACAATGATAATTGGGTTTAAAATGACTATCTGAGACAACCCTCCTTACACTATAACCTGTTTTATTACCCAAGTAGTACGCAGAGGCTGCAGTATGTCTGGGTCTTGTGCTAAAGATGAGTAACCGTTCAACGGAACAGAGCTCCGGTAATACAAACCCAAGTCATGTGCTGCCAGCTGGTGTCAAACAGCTAAACAATGAATAGTTTCTTTCACACAGAATTAACCTCTTAAGTTATTCGAGTAAGGCACCAGATAATGATACGCACTATTATCATCGCAAATTTGTGTTCTTTTAATAGGTTATTTACGTGGATTCCTGAGTATTAAAAAAAAAATTATTATTGTAGAATTCATCAAACGGTATCCTCTTTCTGTTGGCAGGTTCAGAGTTGGTGCGGGGAGTACTCGCTGACCTCCGGTGACCTCGGTCTGACCTGGGTTGATCTTGGCCGACTAGGTCGAGGTCGCACCGGCCAGACGTCGACCATGATGGACCTGGAAGGCCCCCACTCTACACCAACAAGCCCCGCCCACCGGGTAAGTAGCCATGCCCAGTGACGGGTAATGCCTCCTCCCATAAGAAACAAGTATAATTAGGGTATTATATACGACTGTAACGTTTGATCTTTTTTTACTGCATACAAATTCTTATAATGATACACATCAGCACACGTGTTCGTGGTAAAAACTAACCGTTACAGGTTTAAATACAAGTTCAAGTTAATTACCGTTACTAATAATTAATGCTTTTGGAATTGTATATCCATATATTATCACGGGACGACGGTTGAAGAAAAACCTCCCATTTTTTGACAAAAACACTTGTTTGATTTAAGATTTTTTTAATCTTGATATCAGCTTGAGTTGTTTACTACAGCTATTATATATAGGCAATATTAGTTTGTTTCTTTATCTGATACAATATTAGTGATGTAGCTTGAGTGTACTGTGTCGACTTTATTTATATAAGGAAACATTTCATTCATCAGCAGCAGGGCAGTCAGGACTCACTCGACCGCCGGGCTAGTTTACCACGCATCAAAAGTTTTGATGCGGTGGTTTTTGACGTCCTGCGTGTCTCTGCTGAAGACTTTGCAGTAAGTACTGGTGTCCGCCATGGTTACAATAGTAATATGCATAATATAGATCGGCTTACTAGCCAGCAGTTTTTCACAAAGTAAACTAGGCCCTTATCAAAAGGTGACTGTCTGTATCAACATAAACGTTTTTCGAAAATGTCCACTCGGTGAAATAATAGCGTTGATAGTTCATGCAATTGCACATTATTGTATTCTGTATCACAGAATATCACTGGCACATTGTTGCTAAACATGTAGATATTGGATTATATAAATACTTCTCAATGGTTATAGGAAGAATTAAATCTTACATGCTGCCAGCGTATGATGTAGCATAGACGACTCGTAACATGGTTATATTTTGACAGTCGTATTTCTCTACTGACATTTTAAGTGGTTAGGCCTGGCACTAAACACCTATGGCGAGCTACATTTTTTTCTCTATTGACATTTGAACCTGGTGATAATCATGAACTGCTTTCCACATTTTAGAGTCAAATAACACTCCTCGACTATCCAGTATTCAAGGCTATTCAGCCAGATGTAAGTACCCGTACATATGATATTCACATCTTAATTCTTACAATAGATAAAGTTTCTTACTTCTTCAGAAACCGTTTTTAAGATAAGATGATATATGCCAGTATGACTGTTCATGACTATTTTAATTGCCTTTGTGAAAAATCTTAAGGAATACTTCTATAAAGAAGTTTGTATATATCACTACCAGTGAGGGAATGTGTAGAGAATGTCAAATTGATTTATTCTTCACATGAAAGAAGTCAACGGAGCTCTAATCCAACTGTCATTTTCTTGGTGATGAAATCAGGACTAGTAGGATTACTTGTGTCTGACACGATATACGTAATTCAATCCGTAAATGAATTTGTCTTTGGATAGGAGTTGACAAGTTGTGCTTGGACGACGAAGGCCAAGTTAACACTAGCGCCCAATGTCGTCGCATTTACCAGACGTTTTAACCACGTAAGTTGACCTTTATTACTTTTCAGTTGACTAGATAAGTAGGCGGTCTGTAAAGGTAATCTACTGCTCTAGAGTGCATGTAGATTCTAATGTGATTTATGCTCTTTTGAATATCTTTATCATTATTATGTGTATGTCTTTTAAATTTGTTTTTCAATCGATCTGGACAACATTGTAATATAGCATTGGAAAAATAGAATACTGATATCAAAGGTGGTGAACTTTGATGCTGTCTTTATTTACTTCCAGGTTTGTATCGCCGCTAACTCGTTCGTGTAACTAGTTCAATTCATCGATATAAAACAAGTTTTACTGACAATCCATCTTGATTTGTACTTATTCTCAACTGCTTTGTGATTTCCAGGTAAATTTCTGGGTGCAAAAAGAGATTTTATCTGCGCAGTCCTTGAAAAACCGAGCTGATGTGATGTCGCATTACATTAAGATCGGAAAGGTGAGTCCTCAGCATAAAGAACTATGCCATGTTTACTAAAGTATATGCTAATAGTAAGGACGAGGTTTTCATAATGAGGAAAAGTACTACAAAAATATGACGAGAAATTGACAATAATCTCCAATTTATAAAGGCACTTCTCTCTGGGAAAGACTACAGTGAATACGCAAAAAGATTGAAAGTGGTTTCCTATCATTAATCTAACGAGGAATTGGTACCAGAATGGAATTGAGTATAGAAAGATGCTAGCAACTGCCAGCATACTTATGTGTAGACTTGCGAGTATTTTTCTAAATATCAAACATCAAAAATACTTGACAATGAAAGGTAGCTTGATATGTTGACCATTTCTCCTAGCTTAATAGATAAACCAAATATCACATATCCTATTGATGGACATTGTTAACATATATAAAGTAGCCGTGAAGAAGGACATTGTGTAAATACAATACGTGTACATAAAGTTGTGATGATCTTAAACAGTATTCGGTAATGAGAGTCACGACAACAACAATAAAACAATACGGAACTCAGGAAGGAGGGCAGCACGATAATCCTGTGTGAAATTGTAAGTGACTCACAGTGTAGTAATGTTTTGACTTAATTGAATCGCGTCCTTCCCTCACAACAGAAACTGCTGGAGTTGAACAACTTGCATGCCGTCATGGCGGTCATCTCAGCCCTACAGAGCGCTCCCATCTTCCGACTCTCCAAAACATGGAGCGTAAGTATATCAAGTCGAAATATTTCAAGATGTATTGTACATTATTATATTCCTGTGCACGGGTGTCTCACACTTACTGTCCAGCTGTACGGAATCCGTTATGAAATGGTGTATTCAATGATTCCATTCAGCCACACGAACCATGTCTCCCTTTGATATACATGTGATAAATATGCCAGTTTGATATATGATAGTATATAGCCACTCTATGGTAAGAGCTGGTTGTTTTAAGTTTAATATTAGCTGTCCTTTTCGGGAGCTGTATGTAGATGTGTTTTCTATTCACCTCACAAGATTCAAAGTTTAATATTAACCTATCATATGCTATCCGTGCTGCAGATGCTGTCCAAACGGGACAAGTCTTCCTATGAGAAGATGGCAGACCTATTTTCAGAGAACAACAACCGACAGAAACTACGAGACTACATGAACAGTATCAAACTACCCTGCATACCATACCTAGGTAAGGAATACAACAGGGGCCTGATTCTGATAGGTCTGGGATGTATCTCAGTTAATAAGATGTTAAATGTCTTTCGCTAGAGTAAACCACAATGTTTTACTGATTTTTCTGCCTATATTGATGTTAATATTTTTGTCCAAGACCTCTTTTGAACAGATTCGTAATGGTTATCTTTTGTCTTACAGGCTTATATTTAACAGACATTATCTACATTGATGTGGCTCATCCACATTCGGGAGGCATGGAATCCGAGCCACGAAGAAATCAGATGAACAACATTCTCCGCATCATTTCTGAGTTCCAACAATCTAGCTACGGTAAGAAAACCAGTGATCAGCTATAGTTTTCTATAATTCTATATGGCCCACTGGTTATAGTTCGATGTTTATTTTCAAGGAAATCCTTGTTTCCATTTTCAGTTTATGAAAGTTTATGTGTCATCTAATCTTGTGTAAAGCAAAAAGAGAATAAATTGGGCCTAATTCAAACCAATCTCCAAAGAGTACACTAAACAAGAATAGCAGAGCCAATGGAGCTCAAGCCAGGACAACAAACTACATGCCATTGAACCATCAGTTCGCAGAAGTCAAGACTATGCAGGCTTAACTAGAAGCAAAGTGACAAAACTGACCTGTCTTCGGATAGGTCACTTACCACTGACACATGGGTACCTCATGCACGGTGAAGAACAACCCACATGCCAGCATTGTCAGGTGCCTCTTTCTGTTTAGCACCTTATGCTTTACTGTAAAGCAACAAAAAAAAGCAGGGATAAGTACATTCAATGTGCAACATCCATGTCCAGTACTCTCAGCCACACTAAAAAGAAAGAAATTCTGAAGTTTCTTCAAGAAACGAAGATTTTCGAAAAGCTATAGAAAAGAACAAAGGAAAATTTATGTGGCCAAAACAGTCCGGTACGAGAGGTTGGCAAAAACTGTCAGCTGACTTGACCTGTAGCCAATTACAGGGAGCAGCTTCATACTTGTCAGCTGGCTGACCTGATTGGTATGGTGCAGTGACTGGTTTGTTATTGTTAGTATAATGTGACCGGCAAAGTGTTGTCAATGGTCTGTGGCACAGCCCTTCAGTAAGGCAGCACTATAAAGCGAGCATAGGGTCCCACTGCTACAAGCAGACCAAAGTTGAGTTAGCATACCTTTCAAGAACCAGATGACTCAACCAATGAGTCAGTCTCAAAAGGATGTAACTAGCCTACCGAGGTGTAAAACAAATAAACAAACCAATAAACAGTAGGTCAAATCTCCCCCACACACACACCACAGCCCCATTCCATAGCCAATAACGATGTGTTTTGCATGTTTTCTCAGTCTCTATGATACACTAACTTCCACATGAAAAATATTACCTTCGTTTCATTAACCCAGCTGACATCCCTGCTGAAAGTTTGTCTAATCATCAATTCTAATGGTCAGCTTCTGCCATTATCTTAAAATACAGTGTTTTGAAAGGGTTTTTTTAATTCCAGCTGAATTTCACCCCCTTTTCCATCTTTTTGCAGAACATCTACCTGTAATAGAACATATACAAAACTACTTGAAGTCGGTTCGCTACATAGAAGAGCTTCAGAAATTCGTTGAGGACGACAACTTTAAGTGAGTATAGTATTTTCCTGTTTTATAAAGCTGTTATCAAGATCGTGAGAAGACGTGCGATAGCTTTAGCTACTCTTATTTTTCCGCCACTTACACCCACCACAATTGGAGTATCCCTTAATGGACAGGGGCCAATGGACAGGTTTTTTTCAAAATCGTGTTAATACCAATACATGTATCCATGTAGTTTCTGGGAGTAGCTCCATAATGCCAAGCCAGTCTGCATCAATGCTAGATCTCTCAAATCTGTGAAATAATCGTGACGTCTACGCCACGGATCCAATTCAAGCATCTAGCTGGAGGTAGACATAATACAACATAGTCTATAACATATACATGTAGATACAAAGTATTCACATTTACATTATTGGTATTAAGTAATACATTGTGCTCCTGTAAATGCATGTAGTCTGGATTATGTTGGTATACACGTACTTTGAAGAAGATTGAGTGTTCATGACAGTACAAGTCAGTTCTTATTGCTCGTTCAGGTTGTCACTGAAGATCGAGCCTCACTCCTCTGGTAGCGGATCGCTGTCTCGATCGAAGGAAGATCTGAACTCCATTCCCAGTTCACCAGTCGACAGTCCTACCAGTAAGACCCTCCAAACCCCCGGTGGGTCCATGTTCCAACAACAACACAGAAAAACACGCAGCTTAGGAACAAAGTAAGCATTTACGTCAATAATGTGTATCTTAATCGTATGTTTAGTATCTTACATCTGGGTTTTTCATGATGTACCATACATTATTTCCTAGTATTTAGATGGAGATTATACACCATTTCTAGTAATCAGGGTTATCCCAGATGACTAGATTTTTCGATAAATTCGAATAAACAATTTGTTACAATTGGCTGGTTATCCTCTGTAGTGAAACTGACATGTTTTGAACTGTGAACCATTGTGGATTTTTGCGTCCTGTTATCATTGAGTTATTGTTGTTGGCAAATACGTTACAAGCTCGTTGCACTTAGGGTTGGTGTTAATCAAATCCCAAGCGATGATTAGATTGTGCTGTGTTTCACATTTAGAAAAGGCTGAAAGTTAACACGATAAAAATTTAGAAATTATATTATGGGAAAAAGTTTCTTGAATTGATGGTCAAGTTTAGCATAGTTTCGATAATCTACAAAGCGAAGAGGTTTCCCTGTGCTGGGTTCTGTTTCAGATTTATTTTTGGGATTCAGAACAAATTTAAGCATTTATGTACTTACGAATTTAACTAACTGTTAAGCTTGTAGACGTCACGAATTGGATACCTATTGCTCTAGTTTTGTTTACGCTAAACTGGTCCTGCACAGATGACTCTTTTCGCTTGGCGGATTGCATAGCAAAGATCCTATGAAATTCGGACCAATATTTCTCCAAAACTGCATAAACCCTTCTGATTCGAAAAATGAAATTTGAAAAATCTATGGAACGACGCATGAAGAGTTGCAAGAGGAAATATGAAAGAATGTATTGAAAGCTGCCACAGTGTGAATAATGAAAAGGCATGCAAATCACGTAATTTTATTTTCAACACACCTCCTTGTTTCCAGGGGACATGACACTCCTAGATCATGGTAAATGTTTTATCGTTTATTCACTCATGCATCAAGCTCAGTCGCTTCAGTTGCCTTTAGCTTCACATGCAAACACATCATTGCCACCACTCCTCCCACTACTTTTAGTTTCGCTCAGTGTGGAAGCTGCTAAGCATGATTTGTTGAGTCCCGCCAAAACTGATGCAACACATGTGAATCTGCGGAAACACTAAATGAATCCCACCGCCACCATCTACATTCTCCATCTTATTGCATTAACCACGTATTTACCATAATAAACACAAAACTGTTGTATATATTACGGATCTTTTTCGGGATTTGTCTAGCTTCATATCGTAATGATTATTTTTTGCACTAAATAAATTTTTTAAAAACACATTTTTTTCCGAATTTCAATCTTATAAAAGTCGACTGGAATATATCATTGTGATATAGTAGATGTTGCCACTCTTTGTTTATGCTTTGAGTGCAGGACAGAAGGCCATATTTGCACTGTACTTTATTTAACCTAAAAATAAACTGGGATGAGTCCCAGGAAATGTAGCAGATATTTTTCGAACACTCCAGATGGAGCCCAAGAAAGTAGAAACCGCCATATAATCCGGCTTACCCTGCTTTTACTAATGTGGATCGGGAATTGAGCTAGCAGTGCTTTAATCGAGATGTATGTAGGAATGTAAAACGACGGACAAAGTTGTATCATACAAAGGTGAAATGTAGACATAACATAGAGCACAGTCAATAGAGAACTCACACAAAGACATTGTTTAATTAGTCACACAGTCATTATTTCCTACCATATGAAGAGCAAAATAAATTGTGCAAGACATACTCGGCGATGTTAATTATGTTTATATTTATTTGTTGATAATCTAGTTTGTGGTTAGGCGTATCCTATATTTACTCAAGTACACATGATGTATAAGTATATTTTGAATTTGAAGAATCCTGTTCAGATTTATGTCGTCTCGTAGGAGTACTGCTATGGGGTTCACTGAAAGCCCACCACGTCGCGGGTTTTCCATGTAAGATTTAAATCGGATAATTCATTCACATATATGTACATGCACATATATGTAAATATAGTCATCACGAAATCTAGGATTCTCAGAGGAAACGAGGCGAGGCTATCGATGCTACCCAGAAGTGAAAAATATAAAAATTAGGATCCGGTTCTCTATAACCGCAGGTCTCATTTTCTGTCTCAGAGAAATGATTTTTTTCTGTTCGAGTCAAGTCTGTTCTATTAAGATCCTCAAGCATTATGCATGACTGATTAAAAAAAGAGAACCTACCCATACATCAATATTAGCATTTTTAAGAAAGATTTATTCCTATCCGTGTTATTTATAAGGAATATTTTTGTGATATTTATTTTGCCCTGTTTGTGACGTCACAACTGTTTGCCCCTCGTGTGTATGTTCTCATCCTGTTCCCTGCATCATGTGACCTGACTACAGTATGACCCACCAGGTTTATAAGAACTTGCGCATTATTCAATTACATGTATTTGACTTATTTTTATTTCAAGACTTCCTTTAAATCCCTGGAATGGGAAAGATATAAGTGTGTATTGTACGTCCGTATATGCAACTGTAAGCCCCTGTAGGTGTATATATTGTAAAGCTGTTCAATGTTTTGGCTTCGGTCTTTGAAGTTTAAGTACATGTAATAATGATCAAAACTGGTCAGATAGATTTTAGTTCAGAAGATAAAGACTGACGATTATTTCCAGCCCCTGGTTTTAAGTTGTCGCCTACGCACCCAGACATGCCTTAAATATGATGAATATTCCTAAATGAAAAGATTAATTGAACAAAAAAGAATTTTGTTTCAGTGAGTTAAGTTACCATGTCAATTATATTTCTTACCTAAAGCACATATCAGTTGTTCGAAGTTACGGCATGGCTTATGTACAAGTTCGATGTGTCAGCTTACTAATATATTTTTGCACCAAGGCAACTCCTGATCAACCAGGAATACTGCTACTTTCAGTCCCGTGATACAAAATAACATGTATATGCGGCTGTTGTCAGTGGACACTAATACATCCACATCCAGCATGTATCAGTTTGAACACTCTGTTTTCATGGTTTGGCCTGCCTGATGTGTCATTCGAAGGGCGATTTCTTTTAATGATATACGTACAATTATTATCCTAATGTACGTTCCTTCTTGTTGATATCATAACATATATACAAAGGACAATACATGTCCACTTCGTTTAGCTGACGCGTATCTAACCGTATTACTTCTCTCGGTGACAGTTTCATGCAGTGTATGAGCAGCGTGGAACGGGGTGGTTCCCTGCCGTGCCGCATGACGGCGCCCTACATGACGGGCATGCGCCACCTGCTGGACGACAGTGTGCTGGAGGAGTCGCCGTGTGGCTCCAGTGAGGGCTCCCTCTCCGGCATGGGTAGGTGCCACTCTCACATCTGTTTATACATGTATACATTATTATTATTATTATTATTATTATTATTATTATTATTATTATTATTATTATTATTATTATTATTATCATTATCATTATCATTATCATTATCATTATTATTATATTATTATTATTGATCATTTTGCAATCGATGTTACAAAAATGACGCTCCTGCGTGCAAAACTTTTACAACAGTATAACAGTATAACCAATGTATAATTACATGTATATGAGTTGTCACTCCTACCATTTTGTTATGTTGATGAGTTTATATAAATAGTTCAATTTTGCTGAGTGATGTAAGCAATTATATGAAATTGAGTGATGTTGAGATTCCATCCTACCCTGTCACATGTTTTAACTTTATATGGTACCCGTGGCATATAGATATTTTATGGCATAACTGTGGAATAAAGTCACACCATGATAAGTCTATGGAGATTTAAATGACGGGTAGGATAAATGATTACATGAAGGTACTCTACATTGTTCATACTAACGCTGTCCTCAATCCATTGTACGTTTTTATATGATTTATTGATTTAGCAATAAACATAATGGTCATTCGATGTTTCAGGTGGTGAACCGACAGAAGGGGAATTGGACGGGGAAATGTACCGACATCTCCGGGCCAGATACCGCAGGTCTGTCTCATACGTTTGACGCCTTATACTCCTATAGACCAACGATATACTCCCTCTTATACTCGAAGGAAACGTCCCTTTCCTCTAGTGGCTTCCTACAGCTATCACGCTGTTTCGTCTATTATTATATATCATCTATTATTATATAACATATAATTACCTCTTAATTAAGCGTAATTCTGGCAACTGGCTGTCAGATTAACACAATTATAGCACATTTTAAACTTTTTTAAACATATTTCCATAAATTATTTCCTCCAAATCAAATTATTCATTCTCATGAATCCAGATAAGAAATATTTTCGAATTAGAAACTTTGACTATGTATGTCAGATGTAGACATAGTTTTAATGTTAAAGCCCACGCTGGTATGTACATGGAGAATGACCTATCTCAGGTGTTTCAGGTCTGGAGACAGCGGGGAGATGGACTTCTTACCACAACCTTACACGTACCAAGGATGTCTTAAGCGTAAGACACTGTTAAAGAACGGGAGAAAGCCAGCGGTAAGTAGAAATATCCAGTATCTCAACTGTAGTTCATTATCTATATTTTCAATACATTGTTGTTTAAAAATTCTAAAGCTGCACATATGTGTATGTCTATGTTTCATATAGACTAAGGACGTAACTAGCATACCGAGATGTAAAACTACACAAACAAGCAAACAATACTTTCTGGGCATCGCTTGTTTTATGTTGTTGTTGTTGTTGTTGTTGTTGTTGTTGTTGTTGTTTTGTTTTGTTTTGTTTTGTTTTGTTTTGTTTTGTTTTGTTTTGTTTTGTTTTGTTTTGTTTTTTGGGAGTTGTATTCTTAGGTGGAGGGGAGGATCAATGGGAATCATCCGAATGACATATACAAAATCGGAGATGCAATTGTTCGAGAAATCTAGGTTGGCGTGAATATCAGATTTAGATGCTCCACTTCTGTATCTCCTATATGATCACAAATCAGTTTGTAGAAACGGCATAACCTTTGTAGCAGGGATGGCAGTTTTCAACTTTTACATGGAAATCCTTGATTCGAGTCTATGAAACAGTTGTTCTTGTTCAAAACAAATCTGATATAAATTTAGCCCCAATCACGCCAATAAAATAGTGGTTTGAAGCTCACCACACCATGCCATGACCAACACTAATGGTTTTTTCATTCCATGTTTTCTCAGTCTCTCTTGGGCAGTAAATTCCACTTGAAGAATATTTCCACTCTCTTTTCCCTTGACCTGACTGACATCCTTGTTTGTAGGGTGCTTATTGAACGGAGAATTAAAGCACGGGTCTGATAGAAGGAGAATTAATCAATACCGTGTACTTGTGTTGACAGGTCAGTACATGGTCCCGCTACTGGGTGGCGCTGTGGGGCACTTCGCTCTTATACTTCCCAGCGAAACTACTGCGAGGAACAAGTCGAGATACCGTAAGTACCCTTGTTTCTTTCAATAAAACACTTAAATCAAGAGTAATAAATGCTGCACATTATAGACACACCTGCCACATAATAGTTATCATCATGACACATAGGCTGCATTACAATTAAGAGATGAATGCAATTATAATAAACATGAGTGCATAAATAACTTGGGCAATTGGCTTGATGTTAGGCAAGTGATGTTGATCTACATGGTGCTTTAATGTATATTACTGCCTGTTCGTGTTTCAGTTCAAAGTGGACCCCAGTAAAATGTGTTCTATTGTCGGGTGGATGGTGGTGATGGGAGATGACCCACTGCAGCCAGATGCCTTCCAAATCACTGACCCCATCAAAGGTGAGCCTCCAATCACTGTTGTCATTGTCAGCTCAACATTTTTGCTCGGCGAGGGCTGATAAAGACGATAAACAATAGGTTTTCCAATGATAGTGTATTTTGTAATAATCCTAGTTATCCTAATGCGTGATTAGTTAATTTAGATAGTAATGTGAACGTGGCGATTATGTACTTCTCGTTCAGCCAGATGCTACCTGTAGAATGGTACTTTCCAGTAAGATTTTTTTTTTAAACCGGTTAAATTACATTAATTGAGTTTTTACCTCTCACTATTCTCGCTGCTCCTATTTTCCCTTCTAATTGTTAATCACGGGTCAAACTCCTTTAGTAAGATAATCGACCAATTGTAATTATTAAAGGGAAATTTTCTTCCCTACTACAATCTCAAGAATGGTACTTTACGAGTCAAGCAGCTGAAATACTATCATTTTTTATTTATGCAGGAAATCAGTACAAGTTCAGAGCAGGCACGCAGTCGGAGGCATTACAATGGTGTCGACATCTTGACCGAGCCACGAAAAGTGACCGGAGAAAGACGCCAGACAACCTGATGTCTTTCGAGTGAAGATTATTGTTACCTTATCATAGGACTAACAAATCGGGCTGCAATCAGTGATCACCATCACCAAACCAATGGGTGCTGCCGACCCTTCCTACTGCATTAAAGGAGCACATTGTTTCTTGAATCACAAAAGCTGTAGTCCTTTGTCGCAAAGAGAAACCTCTCAGAGCTGCGGAGGTGAAAGCTACTCAAACAACGAGTTTCCTCGCCTACAGCATAATGTGATCCACTGCATCGGTGTTTACCACACTTGTCCACGTTTCGTTTCCAGCCATGCACAATGCTTGTCAACCGTCATCGCTTCTAAAAGCGGTGAGGTTTCCAGTCACTGTTCAGCACAGTTGCAGCTTGGAACACTTGAACATCACACAGGAGAGAGAGGAGGGTGGTAGTCCGCACGATTCCAGTGCTTATACACAATTGCTAGTTTGAATACTCACTTGCTCTTATTGGAGGACCTTCGTTATGTAATGGGACTCAGAGCTGGCCGTGCTGCTCTCACCTGAGAACGGTCACGTGAAAGCGGTAACGTGTGAGGATGTTGTACCGGGTACAGAGTTCGAGGAGAACGAGACTCAGCGCTGCCTTACCCTTCACACACGCCCGTGATGATATTGGTTTTTCACCGTCGAGTGCTACCTTGCTGAGGCTGGTGGTAGAGGTACATACTGACCACCCTCTACTGGTGCTCTTTACATCAAGGATCAAGCCCCCGGGCGAATTTTAGGTGTGCAGACAGATGACTTCAACATAATTTTACCTTTAACGGACGAAGAATGGATGGAGAAACCAAAAAAATAAATTTGCCTCAGTGTGTATATAAATAGTTAGTTAATTGAAATGGATGCCAGCTGAGGCGAGCTGGTGCGTCATGCAAGCAGATGAAACGTTAGCGATGCTCATTAGTGTTACTCTGTTCAAGTAGGACATTGTTCATTTGTCAAAGGTTTAAGTCAGGCTCCTCTCACATCAGTCCTATTCTAAATGCTCAACGCACCAAAGAATACGTGCATAATAAAGCCGACAGGTGATAGAGTTAACCTGTCGACGGAATTATTGTCGCCTATTCCATGGAATAGAGGTAACAGAGAAGTTGATTTTCAAGTATTTTGTGGTTGAAGACCACCGTTGATGTTTTTTTCGTGTAGGCGTTTGCTTGCTGTGACTGGAGAAGTAGCCAAACAGCTACTCGTTATTAAGTACTGCTGAAGACCTTTCGCATTTCCCAAATGTTCACTGCCTGTAAGTGTTCCCTGACCCAACCCTATGGAGAACTCGATAGAATCATGGTGTATGTTGGTCAGTGTTTTTCGGTACTATAGCAGAATGTTGCTTTCCATGTGTATATGTAGATAACTCCCAGATCAATTACATATATCCGGGAACTTTCGTATTGTAGAAGCTCATAGAGTTGGATACAGGCACCTTTAGTTTTTATAAGGGAAGAAATATGGGTTTAGCCAGTGTTGTGTTTTTAACATGTGATTGTGTCATTGTTCACCGGGAGATTACCAAATATATTTGCCAAAGTGGAGATGCGGCTGTTTTTCGTGTAGCCCTATTTGCCCTGTATTTGCCAATAATTTATGCCACTGTGTTGCCAACACAATAGAGGTCTTGTACTTTTAGCTGGTTCCTCGAAGAATGACTATTACTTTTGTGAACAAATGGAACTGCCAATGTTTGCTATATTCATGAGTGACAGAGAGTAAAAGAGACGTTCATGTGTTTTTTTTCTAATGACGATTCCGCCACGTTTGCACCCAACACGTAAGAGCTAACGGCACAGAACCTTGAAGGTAGACGTTGTGACCTTAACATAAGCCACTCGTACCGTACTGCACATATCCCTCATTCAACTGAGTTCGCTCCCGTGGCAGATCATGATTATGCCCACCCCAGGGTCATGTGACTCAGCAAACCAGGCGTGCGATATGTACATATCTTGTCATTTGTGCCTTGCCTTCAGAAGTTGTCGTTAGATCATTGCTTCGTGCTTTGATAACACCTTCTCAAAGGGGACCCCTCCAAAAAGACTACTAAACCCATACTATGCATTATCTGCTTAGTGTACTAGGATGTTCTCGGAACCTCCTCAGTAGGAGGCAATAAGGTACGAAAGAGAAATGAACTGCAACCGTAATACTAGTCGGTGTGTTTTATTATCAACATTGTGTGGATAAATATAGGGGTACAGTAAGGTGACGATACCAACCACAAGGTGTTTCAGTTAGATTTCAAAAGTTACAACGACTATCTAGTTTGTGTTTACCGAATATATATATATATATATATATAACAGAACTCGATTACCCGTTGAAATTGTAAATCGGAAAGAAATGAATGAAGGAGCTTCAGATAGTTTATTGGGGAAATAGCACGATGCTGTGAATCAGAGAGATGTTCTACCATATAACCATCCTGGCCTCATATTGATGTATTCCCATGTTGGGTGATGACATGTGTTAGTCATGCTCTATAAACCCATTATAACACCATTAGTGATATAAACCTGGGTGAAGGGCAATTCTGTAATATTCAAATAATATAATAAGAGAAAACGTAGTTAGTGAGCCTGTAGCGGCCCGACGCCGGAGGCGAAGGGTCGTAGTTCTAGGACAAAAGACCGATAACGGAATCCCTACCGGTTCACCACTACGTTTTCTTATTATTGTATACCTATAAATCGCCGTTTTGTTTACTTACTTTCTCTTCGATTCACAGCCTGTTGACCAATTGTTGGTGGTCATTCACTACGGCACTGTGAGCCCAAACATTATTTATACTGCACCCCTAGCAGCGGGTTGTATTTCATAGACGTTCGGCCATAGGTATATAATAATGATAACACTGATGTACAACCCGGTAATGTAAACATGCAGACAAGTTCGAGAGAGAACACTCCAGTAAACCAGTCCTCTCAAAGATATATCTAGCCATGTGTACTAAGGGCCTATGCGAACCAACCTATGCATCAACCGGTTTGGAATACGTCATCATACGTATTGATTTAAAGACGATTTTTCTTTCGGGTGGGGGGGGGGGGTTAAATTATTATTACCGATACTTTATCATGATTTCAAGGTTAACCTGCCCTATAGAGTGTATATATATTAGATTCTCGCATTAATTTATTTTCGGCTCCTTGCAGTTCTGTCTTCATGAAGGCAGATGAGAAGCATTTGGCGTGTCAGCCATTGCCCGTCCCTGAGTTTGGTCGGTGAACGAGTCGATCGTGACACTTTCTTAGCAACTTGTATTATATCTCCGGTGCATACAGCAATAAAGGAGTGTGTCAGTGTTAACTTATTGTATCCACGTGTTCAACAAGGTGGGGCCCGGGCGAGTTGCAGAATATGTGCTAGACGTGAAGTCACCTCTCCGTCTCTCATGTCAACGCCTTTTTAACACTGCAGCATGGCCAGAAAAGAAATTGTGTTGCCTTTTATATCCATGTACTGAGACACCTCTTTGGCGCAATTGTGTGTGAATGTTTGCTTGATAAGGTACTTCAGGCTGGGCGTACTATCTACACAGATCGTAGTTATTGTATAGCGGGGAGACTACCCCTCCAGAGGTCTAAATGTTGCTTGTGATCTTCCAGCTTTCATTGCTGTCAACTGCCTTCTTTCCCAATCCCTAATGCTATATTAGAGACCTGTCTTTTTGTCTAGAGTGTTTTACAAGGGAGAAATGCATACTTCTGTTAGAGAGTTGAAACCTGTTTCAACATGTCTGTTATCACGGTTCGGCCAGTTGATATGGCCAGGATACGTTAAGAAAGATATTCGTTTGGGTTACTCAAGATGAACATGTTTGTGATTTACTGTCGATACCCAGAGTTATTGGTATGGTAAGAATTAATGTCCACAACGAATTTAATAAGTTTACAATGAATTTAATCTCATTTAAAAGATTGATGTACATGGACCATACATATTTCTGTATATGTCACCCGTATCTCACTGACTGCTAAAGCGATTTTTTTGTCTAGTCTAAAAATGTTTAACGATCCCCAAGTCTAAAGACCTTTGGTAAATTAATCTATTACTTGTGGGAGAATTCTACACAGCTGTGTTCATCATGGCCCACGGGCGCCATCTAGTGTGTTACATGTACAGACTCAACAAAAAAGAGAAGAGAAAATAGCTTCTGAAAATTGTCTATATAGTGACTAAAAACGAAGATTGGATTCTTGTGTTCAGCTTGTACTTTTCAGTCTTTGTTTACCCAAGGCAGACAGTACTGTTTATCCAGGGCTGTAAAAGATGTACAGTTATTTCTAGAAGTGGTGCTGTGACCTTGAGCAAAGGCGGCGGTGTTAAAAGCCTGCATCTTCCATGGAGCAGTCCGTGTAGTTTAACTCCTCTTTTATGAAAATGGTCTGACTACTGCTCAGTCTGAAACAGCCCTGTATGGACCAGACTCAACCCCTTTCAGAATACAAGTAGCATACACAGAAAGGAGTAGTAGAGGAGCCGCCCGCGCTGCTCAGATGGAGAAGCCCTGACCTCAGTACGTGTGGGCGCCCTGCATCCACCATGGCGGAATGCGCAACCCTCGAAGCCGCAAGCCTCTCTACTGTCGCTTTACTCTGTCGCTGATCTGCCAGTTTCTTCATCGTCCCAAGTATTTGTAAATGTGAACTATATAATATTATACTATTATTATTATTATTGTCTGATCGGAGACATTATCTTGCAAAATAAAGATAACATTTTTTCAATTATAATTATCTACGTGTTGTGTTTCAATAGGTAATTACTGACACCCTTCAGAAGTATGCACTGATCATGAAGGTTTCCTGTTCTTTTTATTAATTTTCAAATGGTATTATGCATCTTCTGATGGACACCTGAGAAAACTCCTGACAGTTTCTGAACCAAAGGCAATCACACTAAATGATGCACGTTGGCTTTACTATTAAAGGTGTTATTGTTTGTTAAATCCTCAAACAGTACAGTCCCTATTATCAAAATACATTAGAATATAATAAATGGTAGGGGAAGTGAATAGCGTAAAAGATTAGAGGGGATCAAGCTAATCCTGCCTGAGGATCATGTGACCGGAATTCTCGCGGGTTGCTCGTATTAATGTATATAAGCGCAGTAGGTACGGAGGGCCGATGGCTGCTAGTAGGTGCATGGATTAAGGACACAGTATGTGGTAATGGTTTGGAATAGCTACTTGTGCCATTCAGTCTGGTTTCGGAAGTATCTGCAAACTCGGGAGTATATTCTTTTAAAATCAGGTGAGTAAGACAAAGTCATCGGTATAAATGATTTGCAACCTGAAGACCGGAAACTGCCCATGCATTGATCCTGCCAGATCTGGGATAGTTCTGTGCTTCCGTGAATTGAGGAATTCTGCTCTGTATATCGGATCCCATAACTGAATTTGGATGAATGAATGAATATACATTGATTACGGTACCTCACATTTGTGTCCATTAGAGTGCTCACTGAAGGCCAGAGAGCTATACTATATTATATATTACTATATACCCATGCCGTATATACTGTAAACGTCATTCCTTGCCATACACGTTTATTAACATATCGGTTGTTAAAAATTAAATTAATGATTTTTAAAATTTTTTTGGGTATATAGTAAATATATAACGTCTAACCATACTTGTACAATTCACAGAACTCGATGCTAATTTACGGTTTGTACGGAACTCGGCGTAAACGCCTCGTTCCGTACAAACCGTAAATTAGCATCTCGTTCTGTGAATTGTACATCATGGCCAGGACGTTCTATATAATTACATAAAATCCACATGATTTAGATTTAGGCCGTCCAGCTAATACACAGAGGGTCTACCTTTCTGTTCTATAGGCCTGGTTGCGTTCTATAGGTCTGGTTGCGTCTTTATTCTAAATGTTTATTATTTCGATTTGACCTATAGGTCAAGACCGAAATATATTAGGGGAGACGGGGAACGGTTTTTGCGGCTTACATTATAATACATTAAAGTAATGTATTCTGAATAATTAGAGTCTCGATACCGTCGATACCGGTCCGCACCCGGCGACTGTAGTGTATTTTTATATATTGTATAGGCACCTGTTGCGGTTCAGTGTATTTATATATATTGCGTGAGTAGTTCAGTGTATTTATATATATTGCAACAGGCTTCCACCTCCCTCCCTCAATCTGAAAGCTCTAGACACCGGGTGTGGGCACCGATATCAGGGGCCCGTTTCATATTCCAGGATCGTACATGAAGACCCTTTTCTGCACCCTATACAAGGGTTATCATTTAAAGCCTATAAGACACCAAAATTTGTTCCCGATTCATCCCGACCATCGGCTCGGTGAGAGTCGGGAATAAACTTTCGGTGTCTTATACCTATAAGACACCGACATGTAGACTCTTCCCGATGACACCTCCTCCTTTTATAACCTCATAAATTACCCGGGTTAAGATCAAAGAGAGCCGCCGGGAGCTGAGCTGGGGTGAGCCACGGGCCGCTGGTGTAGAAATTAATTTAAAGTTTGATAACTTCAAATCCAAGTAGATTAAGAAACGGGCCCCAGACGCGTTGGGTGGAATCAGGTCAAATAGGTCACCAGCGCACCCGTTGCGGTTCAATGAATACCTACTACTACCGGCTTTCACACGTCCATGCGGTCAGAGGGAGGGAGGGAGGGAGGGAGGTGGAAGCCTGTTGCAATATATAAAAATACACTACTGTCGCCGGCACTCGTTGCGGCATCCGTTGCACTTCAATTTGTTGAAACCGAAATCATGGCAATGCCATGCCTACTATTAATCCTTGTATGATAATCTCATGCTTCCGATTCTTTTCACAAATTACTTATCAAGGAACTGAGAAAAACATTTATCAATAAGACTGTCTATGCCTTTTTATGGATTTCTGATCCGATATTGGTCGTTCACACCCAGTCTTCCACAGTGATGGCGAGGATATGGATGGGACGATGTAAGTAAAAGTGTGAGAATGTAAACATCTCAAGCTATCTCTCCATTATAATTAACATACGACTCCTAATCCAGGTTACTCTAAGACAGTTTATATAAGGCACGACCACCACCTTGGCTATAACAACTTATCTGACTGCCCGACTATCTTTTCAGATCGGCCCCAATATATATAACATTGACAGACATAATATTATGTCTCCTCAGTGAGAATCCGTCCTTACCCAAGGGCGTACGCTATTCCACCAGGCAGGCTGATAGGTGCTTAATGGGCACTTCTTTATAACCAGTCAGGTGGATATATAGAACATGTGTGGTGGAGCAGGCTATTTGCTCATCGCTGGCCGCTGTAGGACTAAAAGCTGATAAAATAGATTTTGCCTCTTACCCGCCAGCAACAACCAACGTACGGCCGCTCTACAGATGCAGGCGTTGAATGAGCCTCTTTAAAAGCATGTTTGGAACACCCCTCTCATAAGATCTCACATTCTCTAAGTGGTATTCTGTACAAGGTTCTCACTAAGGGACTGTTCATTATTTACGGCAGGGGGGGGGGGGGTGAGCTATTGGAGGGGGGGGGGGGGTCAAATTATATGAGGGTATTTGTCGGGGGGGGGGGCAATTTATTTAGAGGTGGGGGGGATTTCATTTCGCGGTATTTGCGGGGGGGGGGGGGGGGCATTTCATTTTGTGGTGTTTGCCTGGGTGGGGTGTTTCAATTTCAATGACGTTTTTATGATTCACCCACATAAGAGGTTCTAGAACTGTGTATTTTGGATAATCTGTTCTTCATGTGATATGCGGGCTTTATAGATAAAGAATTGAAAGGCATTCAAAGACAAAGTTAAGCTGGAAGAACTAGTGTGTGTGCGTGTGTCATTTTCTAATCATTTTTAAGGAACAGTCACCCATAAGACACCAGTCACTGGGCACCACGCAATCAGCTCACTCAGCAACACCCAGTTGATACCACCTATTTGCAGCACACACTTGATACTCAGCAACACCAAATTGGTACCATCTTCTTCAGCACCACCCACTCAGCACCCCTACTTGCAACTCTCTAATCAATACCACTGATTCAGCACTTGAATTGATAATAATAATAGTAGGTACTACTGAAAAGGGGAATAATATCAAAATTAATCCCATGATATATTGTTCAATTTGTTTTCTCTTTTCTTGTTAAACCTTTTAAGTGAATACTTTAATTTCCGAATTTCCTAGAATGCAGTGATGCTTCCTAAATGTGGGTGTACCCATTGACACTATACACTGTCCATGGTGTACTAAACCCCTATTTGTGTCATATCATGTGCATTACTCATGCTATTGATATATGGTGATTGTTCCAATGGTAAATATCAATTGCTGCCACGTCACTCGAATCTGAATCAAAATAAATGAATTAAATATGTTTTCGATCTATTCAAGATAAACCCCTTCCCATCTTCTTTTTGATGTTTGTTAATATGGCACTACAAAATTTTTGTTTTCTATTAGCGAGCTTTGCTCTTTTTTATTTGACAACAAGAATTGTTACATAAATCACCATGTTGAGCTTGAAAATTGTTCTATACAAAAATGAACGCTAACTAGAAACATGAGACATATTGACATGCACATCAAAAGTACTTTTCAAGGCATGAGAGACACCATTTGTCAGACAATGTTAATCTGGTACATATTCGGGACAATAAGGATAAAAGCTGTGAATTTCTGCTGTGGAAATTCACTCTGAGCATAATCTTAATCTTAGCTAGCTCTTTCTTTTCCTTTTTATGTCAATTATTATGAGAAAAGAAGAGGAAAATTGACGCATACATAGAAAGATGGCACATACATAGAAGGAGTAAGGAAATAATTGACAAGTAAGTTAGACGAGACAGAACAGGACTACATGAAAGAGGGGACGGGAAAGGCAACAGGGGGATGGAAGAGAGAGTGAAAGTTGAAAATGCCTTAATTTTGTCTCGTTTAACAACCTGGTTTGTCATCTTTACATATTTAGATATATTCATAGTGGCATTTAGAGAGTTGACTCTAAAGTCAATTAAAACCTAAACATTGAATCACCATCTACATTTTGATCTGGAGATTGTTTTGCCTACATGTCAAAGGAAAGGAACACACTACACTAAAAAATTAAGTAAATTTAGACGGTATGAATCGTGTAACTATGATGTTCAATATTTTTCAGAGGACCTACAAACGACCTATGGAGAATGCTATCAATGTCCAATAAGTAAATCTTTTATCCTCTGTTCACATGTTGTCGCTAAAACTATAACACTCATGGAATGTGATGTTGGCAGGTTTACGGGTGATTCTCCTCGTGTCTCTTTTCCTGATGCTCCGGGCTGCTGTATGGATATACAAAGGTACCCCTCAAAAGATAAAGGGTAAACATCATTCATACATGATTAGATAACAATTATTTGTCATAATCTTGAAATCCAGGTCACTCTATTTCTGTCTATAACAATAATGACATTTGTAAAAACAATAACTCGAATAATGAATCTGTTTCGCCATGTCCCCTCCCCGAAATAGGTTTTCGTCTTTGGATTGTAGGGGTGGGATAAATTTGAAATCCACTTGAGTGGTTCTGTTGGCAAAAAAACACTCCTTTGTTTCACCTCCTGAGATCATCACGACAGATCTATACTCTTGAGTTTCTTGCATGATATCAAGAAAATATCAACAAGATTTAAAATGAAGTTAATTGATTAATTTTCATAAGGTAATTTTGTCAATTCGTAAATAGACTGAAGGTGCTATATCCTTTTCTCTTATTTAGGCCCCCAAAAACCTCAAATATTTAAACAAAGTAAAAAGAATTGCGAGGAAAGGAATATAATAAGTATCATTCGCATTTTTTCTGAGTTTTTAATTCCGATATTTTACTAACTAAATCTTTCTATCAGAAATTCCAGTAGAATCCATGTATGGCGTGACTGGTAACACTAGGAACGCAAACAAGAATGGAACAAGGTTGTCAAAGAGTGGAACTAGGATATTCTGCCTTATACTCACCAAGGAATCAACATGGGACACAAAACATAGAGCTGTGCAGTTAACCTGGGCAAAGCGCTGTGACAAGTACTGCTTTTTCTACACTTCAGGAGGGAGGAAGACTAAGTATGAGCCAGACGCATGTGCACTACACAGCACGGAAGGCCGGGGGCATCTGACAGATATGGTGTTCGAGGCACTTGATTATGCCAGCCAGAAATATTCTGGAACATTTGACTGGATCTTGAAGGCTGATGACGATACATATGTCATTATGGACAACCTCAGGAAGTTTCTCTCCCATTATGATACGTTAGAAAATCATTACTTTGGGCGTACGTTCTACCACACATATCGAACCGTTCCCAAAGGTCATAACAGCGGTGGTGCAGGTTATGTGCTCAGCCTTAAGGCCTTAGAAACATTGATGTCAAAAGGAAAATGTAGACAAATTGGGGCTGTGGAGGATTTAGATGTAGCCAAATGTCTGAGCTCTTATGGTATTTACCCCGAGGACACTAAAGATAAAAGTGGACGTTTTCTGTTCCATGACCTTGACCCTTTGGATACAATATATAGCATCCTTCAACACCCTAACAAGTCTGAATACAGCTACAAAAAGGGCAACTTCACCATGGGAAAGGTTAGTAGACAACATCCAAATAGAGCACAAGCTGAAATAAAACTGGAGAAATTGCTTTAAAAGGTTATCTTATGTACCAAAGGGATATAAATTTGTTTTGGGGTTCCATCATATCGAAGGCACAGCGGACCCTTCACACAGGCGCCACCTGGTGATTTTTAGATATTGTCAATTATCTGTCAAAACTGGTTTAAGAGGGTGTTCCATTGGACCGATGATCGCCGATTTAGTAGCCAGAAAGTCGCCGATTATTACTGGATGCCCTAGTGTTTCTCAAGTCTTTGGTAGTGGTTATTTCTTAAACTATTATTAACAGACTTAAATACATTACAATATGTGACCTTCCTCTTAGAGGCCCAGGAACAATTGATCTGGTGAGAAATCGGCCTGGTGGAGCACTCCCTTAATTGTGGTTCATATTAATTCTAAATGAGTAGTTTAATGTTTTTACTAGTTTATCCAATATCAATAGGTATAATAGGCCAATTAACATTTACTTGATTTACATAGGAAATGTAGGCCTACTGGAAAACATGATTTCTTCAATCCTTTCAAGAACAAGGACGGTAACCTATGGTTTTTAAAAATCAAATGTGTAGTACAATACATTTATCTCACCCCTGGTACAAGTTTAGCCATAGGAATAACGTCTGAAAAAAATACTCAACGATCACCCCAGTAGAGTGACAATACTACGCCATGGTCATGGAGTAGTGAATACGAGATGACGTCATAGGCGACTGACCAATCAGGGGCCAGGATTTCAGAGAAAAGACAAGACGAAACAAGAGATTTAAACGTCCCTAACAGTAAAAGGGGGGAGATAAATCCAGAACCACACTCGAATCGTATAAATAAACAATGCTCCACTCGTTTGAATGGGCCATAATCGTCACTCGGCTTCGCCTCGATGACGATTATGGCCCATCCAAACTCGTGGAGTATTGTGTATTTATACGATTCTCGATGCAGTTCTATATAACTACTACATTCTGTGAAAGCTTGAGGAAACTGACTGGGGATTGATCTCACCCCTGGTACAATCTTCGCCATAGAAATAACACAAGGAAAAAATACTCAACGATCACCCCCGTAAAGTGACAATACTACGCCATGGCTGTGGCATAGTGAATTTGAGATGACTTCATAAGGGTTTGCTAGGTATATTTGAAGTATTCTGATATTCTGATACTATCTAATGTCATAGAAAGAGGTGAGATAAATCCAGAACCGCACTCGAATCGTAAAATAGACACTACTCCGCTCGTTTGGATGTGCCATAATCATCACTCGGCTTCGCCTCGATGACGTTTCGGGCACATCCAAAGTCGTGGAGTAGTGTCTGTTTATACGATTCTCGATACAGTTCTATATAATTACTATGTGAAAAGCAACTTCGTAGAATTTCATTTAATGGGATTGACATTCATACTGTTTATATTGTCTATATTCATTCTTCATTTCACAGGGTAGATTGAAGTTCCTGAGTCCTGACACGGTCAGTTTCCATCGAGTGACCCCTGAAAAAATGTATCTGTATGACGCCCTGCTGCAAGACATTATTAGATACAAACCTGCCACCTCCTGAGTCAGCATCCCATCTTTCTCTGCTGTACTTGTGACATCCTGCTATGCTATTTAATGGAAGCAAGCCAAGATCTGGCATTACTTGATTGATGACTTACTATGATACTACAACGAATTCAATCAAGCCTACCATCTCCTGAGTCAGCCACAACTCTAAAGTTACTAGACTTGTGACTTCTAATCACGTGACCTCCAGTGTATCCTCATGTAGACATTGCAATATGACAAGAAGATTGAATTCATGAACTGAGGATAACTGCAAATCAGCGGAACACAATAACCATGAATCATGAACCACAAGCAAGTGTGTTCCATTGACTCTGCCCTGTTGCCACTCATTGGGGTGTGGACATTTGAGGGTGTCAATATATACATTTTCCCTCCTGAGAATTACGCATTGTTTTACATCAACATAACTTTTTCTATTTATGTGTATCAGCAACAGATATAATTAAATTCTACCTCCAAGATGAAATCAGGAATAGTTGTTTTTGTGATATTACCTAAACAGGCTTACTGTTTTTCATATCATATATGTTAGAAATATGTGTATCAGGACATCCTTTGCAAAACTAGCCCCATATATATGCTCCTTAATTATCACAAGTAGGAAAATATATTCCTATATACCCATTATTGAACTAATTAGATTTACATACCGCTGCTGGGGGGTGCATTAAAAATAAGTTATAGGTCGAGGTTGACGTTTTCGTCCTGCTCTCATGTTTTCGTCCCGCTCTGACGTTTTTGTCCCGCTCTGATCACGTGATACAATACAGCAGCGGGACGAAACAATAGCTGTTGTGCTTACTCGATAAGGGTAGCCATTTGCTTCGGAAGTGTTTCAGGTAAAGAATTAAACATTTTTATCGATATTTGAAGGTATATAGGAATAGAGGGAAACTATGTTCCGGTGAAAGGAAGTCAAAGTTACGAGGTAAGGCTTGGAAAAATTACTGCCCAAGGCCCTGGCCGCGGGCAGTAATTTTTCCAAGCCTTACCGAGTAATTTTGACTTCCTTTCACTGGTACTTGGTTTCCCTATTCCTATATACCTTCAAATGTGGTTTAATAAGAGACAATCTGATTGGTCTAAATGTCAACCTTGGGTAGTATACGGCAACCTTGGGTAGTATACCAACCTTGGGAAGTATCAGATAGTTACTCCACCCCCCAGAGCGTGGTGTAAGCATAGAGTGTACAGCCATAGGTATATAGGAATAGAGGGAAACTATGTTCCGGTGAAAGGAAGTCAAAGTTACGAGGTAAGGCTTGGAAAAATTACTGCCCAAGGCCTTGGCCGCGGGCAGTAATTTTTCCAAGCCTTACCGAGTAATTTTGACTTCCTTTCACTGGTACTTGGTTTCCCTATTCCTATATACCTTCAAATCTGGTTTAATAACGATAATTAGCTTTATTTACTCATCCACCATCAAACCTGAAGCCAGATCCAACCTTATCGAGTAACTTGACACTTTATGTTTACTCCCCACTGCGCTTTTCATATGAATTTTGTAAGAGACAATCTTATTGGTCTAAATGTCAACCTTGGGTAGTATACGGCAACCTTGGGTAGTATACGGCAACCTTGGGTAGTATCCATAAGTTACTCCACCCCCCAGAACGTGGTGTAAGCATAGAGTGTACAGCCATAGGTATATAGGAATAGGGAAACCAAGTACTGGTAAGCAAAAGTCAAAGTTATTCGGTAAGGCTTGGAAAAATTACTGCCCGTGGCTGACGCCTTGGGCAGTAATTTTTCCAAGCCTTACCAAGTAACTTTGAACTTTTGCTCACCGGAACATAGTTTCCCTCTATTCCTATATGAGTGATGAATTTATATTGTCAAAAGATATATCTTTACATCTAAAAAGTTGATATGAGCTACTACATCATCAAGTACATGAAGAAATGGGGATATTCAGGAAGATTTGATAGTAAGATAACCCTTTTGATTTTTTTTTTTTTGCCATGGTGACCAAATTGTCATGAAAACCGCCAAAGAAGACCACCCTGATATTCCTAATAATTTTGGTATCTGTATGTGAAAAATAATATCAATCAACTAAAATCTGTCATGACATGTATGAAGCCTATTTGTGGGGTGTAAGATCACTCTCAGTAGGCTGGGATTGAAAGGGACAAGCTAGAGATTACAAATTTGTTTAAAATACAATGTAATGTTTCCATGGTCACTATTAAATTATCATAGAAAAGGCATGAATGTGTAATTAATCTTATGAATAAATGTATATTTCTATAGATGAATGATAACTATGTTTCTGTGCCTGTTCTGTTATGAAATATAGTAATTTAATGGTAAAATAGTTTACCAAATTGTCAAGTCAACCACAAAACTAGTGTAAGGTTATGCATCTGAGTGAAACCTTTAATTTGAGCTACTACATGACCAAATAAATGAAATAATGAGTATTTTAGAAATGATTCTTTGATCTTCTTTTAGATATTGGCGGCCATTTTGTTTTTTGTCAGTTAGAAGGCTAAAAATAGATGTTTCATCTTGGTAAAATCATTTTTTGAAATTTACACTCACAAATTGACCTGAAAATGTTTCTTACCAATTTTTACTCAAAAATGCCTCTAGAAAGTTTTTGAAGCACCTCTTTGGTAATATGATTCCAGTCTAACACAACAAATTCTTTTTTTAAAAAGAGGAAAAGCCTATTGAAGTATTGACTATACACACCATTCAAGGGCATGCAGAAAAATGTATAGTCTACACAAGTTACAGCATTGCATCACAAAGGTTTCTTTTACCCATATGTCTTGCATGAAAAAGTCGTCATTTCATTGTCTATAGTCAACCCTCTACAAACTTTGATATCCCTGAAGGTGGCTTTATTCGGAAAATTTGTGCTTTATTCATAGTGATATATAGTTAGAATAGGGAGCATCTGGAGGACTGAAGGTAATGTATATGGGACTGGTTAAAGGTGAAAAGATGGTTCCGGTTGTTAATGGGGTTGGAGATACTGTCAATTTGTTGAGGCGTGATTGTGTCAGATGGGATACTGTTATCCAGAGACATTCTCAGGAACTTAGATTTTCATTTCTTTAATGATAAACACAGATATATATTGGGTAGGGCACCCTTTCGCTACAAAGACCCAACTTCTCATTCACATTAATGCCTGAAGGTCGCCGGCCCTCTAGCGGGAAGGTGATGGGGAAGTTGTTTATAGTTGTAGTACGAGTGAGTAGTAATGCGGGCGGACATTGTGATACATCACGTGTCTGGTCTCACGTTAGTCAACACTACTGTCATGTCTTATCTTTACCTGTATGTCAGCAACGCCATCAATTCCTCTCACGCACCCATAGATAACTCTGTACTGTCATGTGAAGAGTGTCAGTTACGTATATTTAGAGGATGTGGGTAAGGGTGGGTATAAACATCACCTTGAATTGCAAGAAGCATAGATATCAACATAAAATGAGTGTGGGCATGAATGTTGAAAGATACTCTACATTGCAACTAATCTACAATAAATATTCTCTTTGTCAAGTATTTTATCGTTTTCATTTGCATGAATCCTGGCGCATCAAAACCATAAGGGTTTAGTCTTGCTGTGAGAATACCCCCACTCACACATTACTAATGACACAGTAAAAGTATGTGATGAGGCTAATTATTTTCCCTAGGAGCCTATCGATCCCATCATATATTAGTCGGTTTGAGTTGCTATCTCTGTCCTTTAGTTTTTGTGATAGAGTTCACAGTGAGTGAAGCTTCAGTTTCTGCCGGTGTGACACAAGCAATGGTAGTGGAAATAATCTAAAATGATGTAATGGAATATCATATCAGGAATTCAGCATGTACACAGATATGTTGCAATTGAACTTATAAAAGGTGCAGCTATGGTTATACAGTGTTACCACAGTAACAAAGATTTGAAATAAAAGAACACTCTAGATATTGCAGCCAAAACAGTAGAAAACTTTTGTAGAACGTACACATTAGTACAAACACAACTTGTGCGTCGAATTTGAGATTCACTCAACTGAGCCTCGGCGTGGTGTGTAAATTGGCAGTCAGCAAGTTGAAGAGGAAGGTATGCATCACACAGACGGTTTGCATCATGCTCCCATCATTAGAGGCAGTACTGCAGTCTTGGCCCCTCCAGACTCCGCTGCATGTTGTACATGAATGTGCCTTGTATATACGATCATCTGGAGTGGTAGCACGTGTGTTGTAAATTACCTGAGTTGACGGATAGCATGGTCCTCACACAGTCAGACATATGCCTACCATTGTAAGCTTAGAGTTCCGGTTGTGTTGCATCTACCCATATCCACCCTTTTCCCAGCAGATTCAAATTCAAGGAAAGCCCGGCTCATCCCCCACGCGATTTTCAATTCTCAAAACCAAAGATCCGCATTTGTCAATGAGGAATGGCGAGGGAGACGGAATTTACCTTATGGTGAGGAAAAGTGTATCAATCAAAAAGACGTCTGATATAGCGCGTATGGGTACAGAACGCAAAATGGCGAGTATACTAGAATCAGGTACCTACAGTTTATCCACTTACAATTATTCCAGCTACTGAAATTATTTTTTATCAAACATACACATTTATACACTGTACAATGATTCTGCAGTATACCAATTATTGGATATCGCTAATACAAACCCCAATTTCATGAACTCTTAAGGAAAATATTCCATTTTTCAGGAATGGAACCTTTACGATAGATCTATGTTAATGGATCAGCAGATCCTATTGGGTAAGTGTATTATCGGAGGTAATTTACACGTAGACTGTAGTTACATGATCGGCCTGAAACCTGAGGGCAGCATTCCCAGTGTTGGGGTGGTGTGCGTCAACCGTTTGATGTCACGTCGTAGTTTATTTGCTTTACGAAGGCAGGGTAGAGATGAGATACCCACGACGTTGTGATTTACTGGATTGGAAAGGGCTGAGATGCACGTGGAATTCAGGCGATTCCTAGAAGCTTAGAAGTGAGGTAAACACAACACTTAAACTACTATTCGCACACTGTGCTATTGTTAAAAGTCGCCCTAATAATATTCCTCCATACCATCCTCATCTAATGCATTCTGATCAATATCCTATGTATGTATATCTAATTTATCAATTGTTACTTTGCATGGGACATTGTTTGCATATTAATGTATTGTAATGGGAAAACCCAAAACATGCTGAAGAAAATAATGTAAAAGAAGTTAAAATAGTTTCTTATTAGAAGTGGTATATTTCTGATAACAGGTCATTCATTCCGCCTTTAATTTATACATTTCAATTGAAAGATGGGTGGAGTATTCTTTGCATAGGTGAGCTAGAGCTCTATGTAGCGCTAATATAAGTAATACTCGGTCTACTCCTCTGCACCCGTAACAACCTTTGGCTAAGTTAATCACATCTCTGGTACCATTTACTGCCCACTCTCAACATTTAAAAATCCGTTCTCTAGACTATCACATTTTGGTTATTTTGGTTGAGGCCAGGCCATACTGTGCGACTGGTGGGAAGGGTGGGGGGGGGGGGGGGGGAGGGCTTGCGATCCGGTACCTCCGGTCTCAGACTGGAGGTACCGACTTAGCGTACCACATGTACCTCGGATCGCAAGGTATCATTGATTCTGTGTGTGAACTACCCCCTGTACCTGGGCCCTGTTTTTCAGTCACGACAATCGATATGTAAGACATCTTAGAGCTGTCAGTGTCCTATAGACATGATATCTTAGCCGATCTGGCCAAGATCTTAGGTCTAAAACACTTAGGGTGGTGTGAGGTGTACGATAGTCACGATAATTTTAGGGTCACATGATTGAAAATGTCTTGCAAACTGTCTTAGACCTAAGACATCTATGGCCATGTCGTAGCGAATGCGCAACTTCCCTTCCCGTAGGAATTAAGCTATGAAATTTTATCATGAGTAAAGGACACATATGACCTTTAATCGTACCAAATATGAAGAATACCGGCCGCACCGTTCCGAAGATATCAGGGTTTGAATTTCATCATAGCAATCGTCTGCTCTGGTTACCGTTCTAAGATCATGTCGTGAAAAACAGGGCCCTGTTTTCAGTCACGACAATCGATATGTAAGACATCTTAGAGCTGTAAGTGTCCTATAGACGTGATATCTTAGCCGATCTGGCCAAGATCTGAGGTCTAAGACACCTAGGGTGGTGTGAGGTGTGCTATAGTCACGATAATCTTAGGGTCATGTGATTGAAAATGTCTTGCAAACTGTCTTAGACCTAAGACATCTATGGACATGTCGTACAGAATGCGCAACTTCACTTCCCGTAAGAATTAAGCGATGAAATTTTAGCACGAGTAAGGTATCCATATAACCTGTAATCGTACCAAATATGAAGAAAATCGGCTGCATATCTCCGAAGATATCGGCGTTTGAATTTCGTCATAGCAGTTGTCTGCTCTGGTGGCCAGTGTAGCCCTACCATCACGTGACCCTAATTTATGCACTGACCTCGACATTCACTGCCACCGGGAGGTGGGAGGGTGCACTGGCCACCAGAGCAGACGACTGCTATGACGAAATTTAAACGCCGATATCTTCGGAGATATATAGCCGATTTTCTTCATATTTGGTACGATTATAGGCTATATAGACACCTTAATCGTGTCCAAATTTCATTGTTTAATTTCTACCGGAAGCACGGAAAATCCTCTATATTTGCATAACGAGGATTTATAAAACCTAAGACAATTCTATACTTGAGACACTTTTAGCGGCGATCTCACGTGGCGCACTACGATACTGTCTATAGTACACCGGCCATCTTTTGTCTTGCAAAATGACTTGCAATCGCTGAGATATCTCAGCTTCTAAGACTAAGATTATGTCGTGACTGAAAAACAGGGCCCTGGATCGTAAGCGCGACATTTCATATAGCTTGCGATCCTGGGCCCTGTTTTTATGCGTTATTATTTCTTGGTGAACGATTGCTTAACATGTTTGTTTTCTTTGTATTACCGATAAGACATTCACATAAAATGAGATTCTAAGAATAGCCTGCATAGAAAACGTAACGAGACCTCATATTTCTACAAAATGGTTTCATTGAGGTGTAGGAGGAATCAGTCTCGGAATAATCCAGCCATGACAAATTCAGTGATTTCCGACAGACTAGTAATGGATCTTGTAGATCAGACTAGATGGTCAAGACGAACCTGATATGTGTCACAAATAAAGTTGATGTATCATAGTATTTATCGAATGTTAAAAAACTTCTTTGGTTCTGTTCATCATATTAGGAACAGAAATATAAGCAATATTTTAGTATCAATTCTTCGCCAATGTCTTTCTCACCTGACGTCAGAGAGCGTACGCAGCTTGGAATTCGGTGGTTTCCACCATTACTGGTGGTGAGCTAAAGTACCTAAAGCATCTAACTTGGCCCCCACTGATCTACACAGGGATCACGTAAGTATGCACGTTCTAGACATCTGAGCTGCTCGCGGATCGCCATATACTCAGCGGGAGCGACTCCAGGCAATGCTGAGTTGCTCAATTTCCTGTCAGGATATATAGGAGGGAATATACAGTATAGAGGATGGAAAAACCTCTAACTGCTCATCTGCCCTACACTTCATGTTTTGTTACATATCTTAATGCTGAACTTCGTAAATGCTTGCCTGAATATTTTGTTTCTCAACTTCACATATCATTTATTAGAAAGTGGCCTTCACTGGTTGTTTGACGAGGAAGAAAACATTTAACCATTGCTATTCAATTTACCAAAGTGGTTACATAAGGTTTCACGTCTTCAAATAAGAGAAAATGCATCCCAAACTACCGCAGTTTATCATAAAATGATAAATCCTCTGACATTTACTTACAGGTTGCCTAACTAATTTGAGGGTGATATTCCACAATAGAGCAATGCGGCATTGGATTAGTATTCATTCTAAAACCAAGGTCCCCAACTAACTACTCAATTTACATGATAACAATGATATTGCATAGGACGAAAGAATCTAAGACGGAAATGATTTTGGAATTATTTCATTATCCCTTTGAAAATATCACGATCATCCTATTCGTGCTACTATCACTGGCATTCTAGATATTGGTGAATATTCTCTCACAGGAATATTATATTTTTACCTCAATTGCAGGTAGGATGAATGATGGATGGTCTGCAATCTGACGAGGTCTACGCGTGTCAGTTACATTGAATTACATCTACATCCTTGCAGTTCAGACGAAAATCATGCGCTATAGTTCATAATGTCATTCAATAATAGTACCGCCCCGGTGGCATATGGAGACGCATACTCACTGGTATAGTTCGTTGGAGGCCTTGCAGGGGACGTGACTACTACTGTGATTGTAATCTACACTCTACGGATGTATGTTTGTATTTGAAGCTCCTATGCAGGTTGAGACGAGTATACCACAGCCTAACATGTGTAAGTCAGGGGGTTGGTTTTCTGAGAGCTACGACCTCAAGGTCATTCGGTTGAGGCCCTAGTAATTATTCATACTTGGACAGGTGGGGTTGGTCGCTCTAGGCTCGCAGAAGTAAACTTTTGCATCTGGCTCCACAAGCCATCCCTATTACATGGTTCCTCTGCTTCAGGTGGAGGCACTATTGGTCGAAAGCACGCCTTTCTGCCCACATAAATCTTAACAGTATTCTAAACGCACGTGGCTGCCTCTTCTTTACCTTCCTACATACTTTGCTGCAATTTCCTTTTTTGTCATGTGTTCGATCTAGGTTTAACCTGATGTGCTCCATCACTCACAAAGCGTCTTCGTATGTCCTTCACTGGATTTGTCTGGTGCTCTCATGCTTTCGTTATATGTTTCTCCTCTCTATTCCGCAATACAGATAACAGGATTCTCTTTAGTGGAGTAGTTATAACCTTATCAAAGGTATAACACCCCAGAATGATAGAAACACAAAGGTAGACAAATATGTTTATTTCTATAGCACATGGTGGATAATGCATTACGGTAACTATTGGTCATATTATCTGTATATTGATCTATTGTATTGCTCATCATGTCGATACAGCTTACCAAATACCATTACTTATATATTTAGGTGAATATAATATATTTTTACAGTTAGATGAATCACCTATCGTTCTGTAATCCACCTCAAAACTAAGAACATTCGCTGGAGAGATTATTGAAAGAGGATGTTGCTTACACATACACTTTGAACAACGTTGTCCACGCGTGAGTGTAAGAGCATAGAGCCGAGTTTACCTCACATCATTATTGCTTGGCCGTTGCACACACAAATAGCAAGACACAAGTGAGGGTTTATTTTCTCCCAGGCCACATTGAAATTGCTCACACTAATTCAGGTCCAATTTAGTCGGGTTCGATGTAACCCATATCACCTGCTCATGCCAGCTGGCATTGCTTGACGAGCGCCCTGAAGGTATAGACTGGTCTCCGCCAGAATTCATTCATACCCGTGTAGGACTTAACAGTTATAATATAACACCTGTGGTACGGGTAACTAGGTGCGGAGCAGCTCACTCAGCAACGGCTGGATATGCTTATAAGAGCCCATTTTCGCACGCCCTCTTCAGTCTGCCCAACGGAAGCATCCCGTTTAGTACCGGTCCGGGATTGCTCACCCTTACTCCACAGCGAGCCTGGGATAGACACTAGCCGTTAAACCTCGCGCGTCAGAGCTGCCTCATGATTCGCTTCTGAGCTGCTCACAGAACAACTCATTAAACTGCGCGCAAACTGTTCACTTTACTGCTCACGGAACCGTTCGTCAACTGCTTACAGAATTGCTCCCAGAGCTGCTCACAGGACTGCTCATAGAACCGAAGTTTGGTGTTGCTGTTAGGCTTTCTATATACGGACTCATATTCAGCATGGATGAAGACAGGCTGCGACAGAGCTTTGACCAGAACGACAAGGAAGGCAGTGGGTGCATCAAGAAGAGTCAAATCCGCAAGGTCATCAAGCAGAGTGGCGGGTCGGATGACATGGTCGATGATGTCCTATCTGTGAGTATCAAGCAAAAGTAGTACATTGGGAAATAACATCCATAGGTGACTGCACCATCTGGATCGATTAGTTGTGTCCTGATGAGATATTGACAGAATCGTGTAAAATTGCTTTATTGGTAAAGGGTGATGTTTACCTACTCCCTTTACATGTATTTGACTGAGGTGCAAAATGTCTAGTAAATGATAACCATGTTGCGGATTATTTAGATAAAAAAAAAACAGGAGAGAAGGTGGGATGGCATGACATGCAGGTCAGAAATAATAGAAGTCGATATTTAAAGAAAAAATGGGAAAGGCACAGAGAACAAGATCAGGACAAGGAGAGTGACCACATACGCAGAGGAACATATTGAGGTGGCATGCAAATTGGTATTGTACAATTTTATTTGCCTTAGAATCATGGATTATTATGAAAATGTACCTTCATATAATGTATTTTTTCGATGATGATATTTGAAAGATAGTACCTTTTGTAATGAAGTAGGAACATCACAGGACATTGATATTGTGGTTTATATTATGTACATGTATGTCTATAGTAGTTTAGTCATCTCTATACCCGAAGACCTTATGAACATGGGTTTTAGATAAGGAACGCTCAGCATACTTAATGATGGGACTAATCAACAGAGATCTGTGAAATTTGCGAAGACGTAGCTGTGGTGAAGTTCAGGGCTATGGACCACCCAGAGACACAGTCGGAGAGTAAGGGGGGGGGGGGGGCGGGGGTGCTGTGAATCGAGGTGAGTTCAGGTGAGGGATTCAGCCCAGCCTACCTCAAACAGGGGATGGGCGGAGCTTAGTCAGGGTACCGTCAACGAGGGTTCAGATGCATTGACCTCGATCCTTTTACCCTCCCTTCCTCTAGTATCAAAACACCTTGGTCTTAGGCAGCTATTCAAATCCTAGCACTTCTGCAGTGTATAAAAGGCATTTGGGTGTGTGGTTCAATCATCCTGAAGTACTCTGCTCCCCAAACTCAGAATAGAAATATTCTGTTTACAAATATTATCACATATTTTCAACCTAGACTTATGAAAAGCGCGCAGGCAGGGATACTTACCATTCTTTCGGGAAGCCTCATTCACAAACGAAAAATCATAGTTACAGAATCGCTAGAGTAACAGTAACAGAGCAACACAATCAGGATTGCCACCTTCTACCTTAAAACTCTGGCGTGCATCGTTCGCACCACCCCACGCTCTTCCACCTTTTTCTAGACAATCTATCAGAGAACAGTTACCTCGTGAACAAGTTCCCTATAATCCTCCTACAGGAGTCCCACCCTGAATGCCCTTAATGCTACATATATCTATCAACAGTAAGGTCCTTAACTGAATAGAACAGGGATGTGTCTCATACTGAAGGGCATTTCATTTTGTCATTTGAAAGCCTGCATTGTATGAGTGAAATCTTTGGAAATGGGAAATAGGAAAAAATATTCTTTTATCTTTGCTTTTTATACCACTGTGTCTGGTAAAAATCTCTAAAACCGCCACATTCACAAGTCTGGACTGTAAGTAAACATCTACAAATGAGGTGCCAAACGAAAAGAGGGAAAGATTAACAAGAGCGAGAGATGTGGTAAATGCCACAGGTTAAATCTCTTAAATCGACCTAAAACAGTCTTTTAAGTACAACTAATGAAAGATAACCTGAGAGTGGTTCGAATCTGGTTCTTTACTCCCTATATCTCTAACCCCACAATGAAATCTACGGGATGTTTTGTTTATCAGAACACTTTCAGTTGTTTTTGTCTCGATCAAAACATGTAGAAAATGCACCTCTCGATAGGCTATAGATCAGATCACCCGCTCTTACCACATGTTTGTATACCCTTCTCTGTACATCCCTCTATTACGCCTGCCAAACCATGGCTGTAGACTAAGGGTTGGTGGTTTACCTACACTAGGCAGAACATAGACCCCGCTGAGGCTTTTAGTGTTCTGCCAAATTGCATACATAGCCTACATTCTTGAATGTCTGAGGTATGGTTAAAAAGATATTCAGGTGTTAGCCTTCCCTGTTGTAAGGGCCGTCAGGATGTCGCTGTATTCCGAGTACAGACGTTACTGATGTCCCATCCATAAGCTCCGTAAGAAAATACGAGATGGTTTCCCCTGGATTCCATCGCCCAAGGATAATTGAATGTTTATGGGTCTTTTTGAGAAACGTAGAATCCTGGCCTTTGTATTATCTCCTATGGCTTACCGTAATAAATAAAACGGAACATCAGAAGCGCTGATGCTGTTTGTGCCAGCCATATTTATGTAGTTCCATGACATTTTATCAGGGGACTCCTAGGGAGCCATAATAGATGATACCACGATAACTGAAGGACCTTCAACAGAAACAGGTTACTGCTCACTACAAAATGGATATATCCAAGCTCATTCATAAGACTATGACTTAAAGTTAACATAATTGGGCATTCCAAAGCTATAACATATAAATAGTTATCACATTGAGACCTACAGGCGAATGGATTCCTGTAGGTCTGGTTCAGACCCTTGAGAAAATCCTTGAGAAAGGTGGGGATATATTATAGGATATGTTGGATATTGGGTATGAATTATGGGATAATCATCAGACGGTATCCCTCACTTATGCAGCTACCCATAGACATTAATGCCTAAGGCGACGATGAGATTATCACATCATGAATTTTATTCTCTTTTAGGTCGATGTTTTCTGTAACTTCTAGAGTAATATGCCATTGCTGCAAAAAAGAGCCCCCAAGATTACTTTCAAACCATCCTGATTCCCTTGTTCCTTGCATAGACGCATGTTAACTGAAACATTAATATAAGCATGTACACATGACGAAACGATTCCTTTTTATCATTGAATACGTAAGATGTTTGATACTGGGAGTTGCAACTTTTCGAAACATTCCATGTATTGCATTTTTAAAGACATCAGATATAGGGGCCCTGCTGTAAGACCTAAAGGGATGCTCAAGGCCACAACGTTGAATATATATATATATATATATATATATATATATATATATATATATATATATATATATATATATATATATATATATATACAGTAGAACCCCGCGTAAGCGGACACCCTCCGTTCCGGGCCAAAGTGTCCGCTTAGGCGGGGTGTCCGCTTACGCGAGGTTAAAATAAACATCTAATAGAGGGAACCGTTCCGAGCAAAGGTGTCCGTTAACGCGGGGTGTCCGCTTACGCGGGGTGTCCGTTAGGCGGGGTTCTACTGTATATATATATATACCTCCATGGCCGCCATCTTGTCTTGTCCGCCATCTTGTTGGAGAAGTGGCAAACGCATCTCCGCCATCATCTTCGCCAAAACACCGACTTCCGATCGCAAAGAATTAACCTCAGACCGATAAAGTCGATTTTTGGCCACGATCGTTTCAATTGCCCCGTGAGATGTAAGAGGCAATTGCTCTTTCTTGTCATCATTGTCGTGAGGGACGCCACCGATCGCGCCACTGTCGTCAATTTGGCCGCCATCATGGCCCTCCGCGTCGGTTGGGTGGTCGTCTGCCCCGAGGATCCGCAAAATGTGATTTAATTCCTCTAGTCGCTCCGAATGCTGGATTTGGGTAGTATTCCTGCATTTTGGGCAATCCGCCCATCGTACTTATACTTACATAGCTGGCAAATCACTGCAAAAAGCAGGGAAAAGTCCAGCGCTTCATGGTAAATACGTCCTTCTCCAAAGTAAAAACCAGTGACGAATGGGTACAGGTAAGGTATTAGATGCGTTACCACTAATGGACAATTAGTTCCGCGACATTCTGCTACTTCGTTGTAGTATTTATATAGAGATACAGTTTGTATATATATATATATATATATATATATATATATATATATATATATATATATAGAGTTAAGCAGGTGAGGGTGGACGAAGACTGTGCGGCGGAGAAAGTAGGAGACAGCTGTACAGCAGCCTCATAATTGAGAACTCAAGAGCAGGAGGAGAGACCCCTGCGGGTGGGGGAGGCTGGACCCACCGCGGGAGAGGGACCCACCACCAGTGGAGGTCCCATCACCGGAGAGGGACCCACTGACGGTGGAGGGCCCACAGCCAATGGAAGACCCACCGCCAGTGGAGGACCCACTGCTGGTGGAGGGCCCACCACTGGAGAAGGATTGGCCTTTGATATCGTAGTAAACCTACCATTGCTGGGGGTGAGGGAGAAAAGGGGCTGCAGTGAGACTCAAATCAACAAAGTACAACAACCTTGGAATTACGAGTCCAGTGCTCTTTACCACTCGCAGAGTGCGGACCTAGCCTGGGAAGACCTAACCTGACCATAGCCAACTCTATTTATCTCATGTCGTGGCATTGTGAATATGGGTTTCCTGGATGGTGATAGAAAGAGGAACAGGACAGTGACAGCCGGAGGGCTCATGGGGGATACCCTGCATCCTTGGCGGTGCTGGATTCCACCGGAATAGACAAGTCTCTTGGGTGGATACCCCTGGGCTCCACTAGGTTCCTCCAGTGGATGCATGCAGTACACCAGAGTAGGTCCCTCTGGTGGATACCCCTGTAGTGTGGGGTTCCACCTGAGTATGGTACTCCGGTGGACGCGATACACCGGAGTTTGTCTCTCCAGTGAACGTAGGCGGTATGCTGGAGTTTGTCCCTCCAGTGGATACCCCTGTGCCCTCTAGGGTATGGGGTTCCACTGGAGTATGGTCCTCTGACGTCATTGGCGGCTATATAAAGTGAGCGCCATTGAGCGTCATTGAGATGATCAAGCTCTTGAGGCACGGCCGTCCCACTACCAACAGGCCAAGAATGCCCGAAAAAAAATCCTCTTCGACCGGAAGATTTAGTCATAGCTAGGTGAATGATCACGGTACGTTTTAGCTGGTGTTTGATAGGCTTCCATGATAAAGTATGAACACTACATTCCCCTTTCTTTAGATTAAACTTTTAGGATATAGTTAACATACAAAGGATTACTACACATAATTTACTCAGCACCGTATCATAGACTAGAACTCAAACTAGGATTTTCATCATATATCGGTTTTTGGTATGAGTCTTTTGTAATACTTGGATCATAGTCTTTGTGTATTGTTCCTGAATCTTTGGCCTGTTTTGTAGATATAAAGAAACTACAGTAAAACCCCTCTTAACCCTTTCTACGCCGGTAATGCCTTAAGGCATTCCCCTAGCGTGCGCCGGTGATGCCTTAAGGCATTCCCCTACTATACACCGGTAATGCCTTAACCCTTTAACGGCAGGAGGATGCCTTAAGGCATTACCGCTGAACGGCAGGAGGATGCCTTAAGGCATTACCGCTGAACGGCAGGAAGATGCCTTAAGGCATTACCGCTGAACGGCAGGAGGATGCCTTAAGGCATCTTTTTGTTGGTTTTTTTTTCAAATTCCTTTTTTTGATAGATTTAAGCATGGAAGGGTTAAGAAAACTTCCATATATAAATAAAACAGTTGAAAATCAATGTATTTGTGTGTTTGAGTCTATTTAGTGACATGGAGATCGTTATTTACTAGTATAAAACGCAGAAAAATAAAACAAAGCCCAGATCGACTCGCGCCTATGGACGAGTGGAGCGCCTGTCAGACTATTTCCAGATACAGTGAAACGATGAACGAGTTTATATATATTTAAAAGCATACGATTTGGTTGTCTTGCTCGCACAAGTTCCGTATAGTCATATATTATCTAATTTACGAGTTTTTAGGCAGTCTCACCCTTTCGTTTTCACTAATTTGCGAATTCTCCGCCGATGTTTACATTTTCTTCGACTACCACAACAAACGCATTATCGGAGAGTTACACTTCCGGTCGCCCTAGTTTTACGTTCCCGCCCCTACCAGAGCAAGCCTCATAAGTGAAAAGGCACCAAAGCTCGTATCTAGGCTACGATAGCAGTCTGCAACAATAGAAACTTAATCGACATGTATTTTTTTTCAAAATATATCGACGAATTAAGCAATTAGATTGATTATTATATCGGAGAAAAAGCCTGTAGGTCTGACCACGTTGAGTGCCAGACAGACACTGAATATATTTATATCTTGCTTATATTTATTTCGCCATAGCTGGGTTCTAAGACATCTCTTTCAAAATGATTTCTTTGAGGCTTTTAACCTTGAATCTATGAACGGGGACTTATATCAGGGTAAACTACACTGTCTGAGGTTTGTTTATATGAAATATGAATCATTTTGAACCAGCGGATGATTTAGAATTGAATTAAAAGTAATGGTCATCTAAGCTGAGCCTTTACTATGGGAGCGGTAGGGGAGTTAGGCGCTGGGCAAGACACGATTTAGAAAATCATTTATTATGAGGATTTAACTTGAATTCTATTACTGGAGACATTAATATTCGTAGACTACGGGTCCTTAGCTTTCTCCTGATATATATATAATGTGCAATTCGGACATAGTGGGATTCAGTTATCGAATTTAGAAGATTAAAAGTACCCAGTGGATAAAATGGCTTATTTCGCCATAGCTAGGTTCTAAGACAGCTGTTTCAAAATGTATTTTTCTAGGCTTTTAACATTGAATCTATGGACGGGGACTTATATTAGGGCAAACTACACTGTCTAAGGTTCGTTCATACGAAATATGATTCATTTTGAACCAGCGGAGAAATTAGAATTGAATTAAAATAAATAGTCATCTAAGCTGAGCCTTTACTATGGGAGCTGTAGGGGAGTTAGGCGCTGGGCAAGACACGATTTAGAAAATCATTTATTAGGATTTAACTTCAAATATATGACTGGAGACATAAATATTCGTAAATTATAGATTCTGGGCTTTCATTTGATATATATAATGTGCAATTCGAACATGGTGGGACTTAGATATCGATTTGTGAAAATCACATTCGAGCAGTGACTATATTGGCTTATTTCGCCATTCATTATACTATGAATAATAAACCACAGAATTACAGTGGTCTCTCCAAATTGATTCGCCTAAGGATTCTAATGGAGTTTCATCATTACAAGTCTACATGTGGTTATTTCCCACACTCTAAGGATGATCTACATATAGATTTAATGTCCAGGCTGATATATTGAATTCGGAAAATTCGACTTGTGCCTAATCAGCATTGACATCTCCAGGAGGAGTTAACTTTTAAATCGATTGCTGGACAATGATCGAATATATCTACAGACGAATACTTCTGGAAGTGAGAAAAGAAGACAAGGTAGGTGAAGTAAGATTTATGATATATTTTAATAATGTGATATATTTGTTTCAGATATATTATTCAGCAAGATATATTATTCAGCAGGTTGACAAGGCTTTATACATTTCCAGGTGCAGCAGTCGTCATCGTATTCACAATATGTACATAGATTAGTGTTGGCTATACACAGATAGGCATGTTTTATTTCACCTTGTCCGAAATACACAAATTATATATCAGGAGAAAGCTAAGAACCCGTAGTTTATGTATATTAATGTCTCCATTGATATATTTCAAGTTAAATCCTCGTAATAAAAGATTTTCTAAACCGTATCTCGACCAGCGCCTGAATCCCCTACCAATCCTATAGTAAAGCTTTTAATCTTCTAAATTCGATAACTAAGTCCCACATTGTCCGAAATACAGAAATTATATATCAGGAGAAAGCTAAGAACCCGTAGTTTATGAATATTAATGTCTACAGTGATATATATCAAGATAGATACTCATAATACATGATTTTCTAAATCGTATCTCGACCAGCGCACCACTCCCCTACAAATCCTATAGTAAAACTTCTAATACATTAAATTCGATAACTAAGTCCCAAATCGTCTGAAATACACAAAATATATATCAGGAGAAAGCTGAGAATCTGAAATTTACGAATATTAATGTCTCCAGTAATAGAATCCAAGTTAAATCCTTATAATAAATGAATTTCTGAATCGTGTCTGGCCCAGATCCACACTCCCATACTGAACCTATAGTAAAGTATAGAGAGTGCGTATGGCGCATCTTAATATTTCGATTACTTGGTCTCGAATCGACCAAAATGGACAATATTATATCATCATGAAGCTGAGAGTGTGTAGTTCACGTTAGAATATACGAAAATTCATTTATCTAAGATTTAAACCCCGAAAGAGATGATTTAGTTAGCCGAAACCCAAAAATGCGTAATGCTGACTTTCTTTTTTCGATTATTAATTCTAACCTGATCTAACCCGGACAATATTTACATTGGATTCTAGCTTAGAGTGTGTAGATGATTAATATATAAACAGATTTACATTAATTCCAATGATAAATCCTGGGCAAGATGATTTATTATTAAATCTGTTCCTACTCGGCAGGCCCCTCGCCACAGTAAGCTATGGACAGCCGTTCTGATATAGTGATATACTGGTGAGGGATTGGTGAGGGAGTGGTGAGGGACAGTGAGGGACTGGTGAGGGAAATTGAGGGAGTGGTGAGGGACAATGAGGGACAGTGAGGGACCAGTGAGGGACTGGTGAGGGACAGTGAGGGGGTGGTGAGGGACTGGTGAGGGAAATTGAGGGACTGGTGAGGGACTGGTGAGGGACAGTGAGGGATTGGTGAGGGACTGGTGAGGGACAGTGAGGGAGTGGTGAGGGACTGGTGAGGGAAATTGAGGGACTGGTGAGGGAGTGGTGAGGACAGTGAGGGATTGGTGAGGGACTGGTGAGGGACAGTGAGGGACTGGTGACGGACTGGTGAGGGAAATTGAGGGACTGGTGAGGGAGTGGTGAGGACAGTGAGGGATTGGTGAGGGACTGGTGAGGGACAGTGAGGGACTGGTGAGGGACAGTGAGGGAAATTGAGGGACTGGTGAGGGAGTGGTGAGGGACAGTGAGGGATTGGTGAGGGACTGGTGAGGGACAGTGAGGGACTGGTGAGGGACAGTGAGGGAAATTGAGGGACTGGTGAGGGACAGGTGAGGGACTGGTGAGGGACAGTGAGGGAGTGGAGAGGGACAGTGAGGGACTGAACCAGCAAGCCGATTGCGTGATACCCAAGGTTAAATTTGAATTATTAAATCTAAACTCGTCAAACCTGGAAAATATTTACATAGAAAGGTAGCTTAGAGTATGCAGAATATGAATATACATATGATTAATCATGAATCTAAAGTTTAAACCCGGTGCGAGATGATTTCTAATGACAGCTCGACCACCCTAGCTACACAGTATAAGAGATGGCGTATCGAATTAGGCCAGAATTCAACGTGCGTAACTCGCATCTTAATATTTTGATATCTTGGTCTCTACTTGTTTAAATTTGATGAAATGCATACTGGAACAAACCTTAGAGTCCATAGAATGTGAAAATACACTTCCCTGTGATTAATTCTACAGTTTAAACCCTATCTGAGCTGATTTTGTTAACCTCGTCTAAGATTCGACTGAACCAGCAAGCCGACTGCGTAATACCCAAGTTTAAATTTGAAATATTAAATCTGAACTCGTCAAACCTGGACAGTATTTTCATAGAAAGGTAGCTTAGAGTGTGTAGAATATGAATATATATATGATTAATCATGAATCTAAAGTTTAAACCCGGTGCGAGCTGATTTCTAATGACAGCTCGACCACCCTAGCTACACAGTATAAGAGATGGCGTATCGAATTAGGCCAGAATTCAACGTGCGTAACTCGCATCTTAATATTTTGATATCTTGGTCTCTACTTGTTTAAATTTGATGAAATGCATACTGGAACAAACCTTAGAGTCCATAGAATGTGAAAATACACTTCCCTGTGATTAATTCTAAAGTTTAAACCCTATCTGAGCTGATTTTGTTAACCTCGTCTAAGATTCGACTGAACCAGCAAGCCGACTGCGTAATACCCAAGTTTAAATTTGAAATATTAAATCTGAACTCGTCAAACCTGGACAGTATTTACATAGAAAGGTAGCTTAGAGTGTGTAGAATATGAATATATATATGATTAATCATGAATCTAAAGTTTAAACCCGGTGCGAGCTGATTTCTAATGACAGCTCGACCACCCTAGCTACACAGTATAAGAGATGGCGTATCGAATTAGGCCAGAATTCAACGTGCGTAACTCGCATCTTAATATTTTAATATCTTGGTCTCTACCTGTTTAAATTTGATGAAATGCATACTGGAACAAACCTTGGAGTCTATAGAATGTGAAAATACACTTCCCTCTGGTTAATTCTATTGTTTAAACCCTATCTGAGCTGATTTTGTGATCATCGTATGAAATTCGACGGAACCAGCAAGCCGACTGCGTAATACCCAAGGCTAAATTTGAATGATTAAATATAAACTCGTCAAACCTGGACATTATTTAGATAGAAACAAACCTTACAGTCTGTAGAATATGAATATATATATGATTAATCATGAATCCAAAGTTTAAACCCGGTGCGAGCTGATTTCGTATTATAAATTGACAACCCTACCGTTCGAGCAGTGACACGGCTTCCCATAGGTTCAACCTTATAATATAGACAGTTCTCTATAGAGGCTTTGCCGATCGTATTTACAAAGCGTTAGGTTAATTCCACCGTGTCAAGTCTGATATCCTCGTATAGCTGCTGATCAGACGAACACGATGCTGGTCTCAGTTTACACTGTTGACGCCATAGGAAGATATAAATGGCAATTCTGTGGGTTGTCGAATCGACTTGTAGCAGACAGCTTAGCAGACATGGCGCTGTCACTGGACTTGACACCTATACTCCCAGCCTCAAAGATCCGAAATTATCACCGTATTAACCGTATTAACCACACTTTCGATGGTTTTTCTGCCATAATATTTATATCCTTTTGTAGGCACAAGCCTTATAATGAACGTGCTGGGTTCCATTTCTGTTGTTAATCCGCTATTTGACGAGGAGAAATGATTTTACACAGCGTCCATTGCGTAGATGAATCAGCTTAGCTATCCATATCGACACTGCGCCTCTCGCCCCCACCAACGGTTTTGCTATGGTGCACGAGTTCAAACTTTCGATATAGCTTAGATCACCTTAGGAGTTGTTTTATTTCGTAATACTTTAGAATCGTGTAGGTAGGGATCATATTTGAATATAGATGGGGGTTTCAACGACTTAAACGTCTATATATAATGATGCGAACGAATCTGCTAGAGTAATGTGTACAGGCTGAGATCGGCGGACGCCATGGACGGTTATTTTTTTCATCGACGCCTATTTTATGCCAACTTCGATTCACGTTTTCCAATATAATACGATTGTTTATATTGATAAAATACATACAGATACAAAGCTGCAGGTCTCCTCTTTATAGTAATGGTCATTGTTTATTCATAAATCATCAATTTGTGGAGAAAATGGCGAAATTCTACCACTACCCCCTTCAAAATACAGACGTCCGACGCATCACGGCAAAACACGCCTGCCGTTCACGCGTTCACTATGTAACGTCTTCCTGCCTCTAGTGTAGGCGAACGCCGCTGGTGGTGCTGCCGCTGCTTTCCCGCCCGTGTGAGGGGTGCGGCCGTTAAAGGGTTAAGGCATTACCCTAGCGTGCGCCGGTAGTGCCAAAAGGCATTATTTTTAGTAAATATGTTAGAAAGTCTTCTATCTTCGACAATAATAATTTTACACACAAAATGACTCCAGAATCGTTTTCTCCATACCTATTTATTATCAATAACGTTAAAAAAACATTATGTCATCGCGATGACCAAAAAAGATACAGATCTTCGTAAGTGGCACAGTGCTGTATTGAACCTTCCCACAGGCTTGTGTCAATGGAGGGAAAAAAAAGTCTTCCTGCACTTGGAAATATTAATATAATTATTGAATATCGATCTAATCAATAATTAATGGTATGGAAATAAAGCCTGAAGTCTCTTCTTATTTTCGGTATCATTTAAATTATCTAATTATTTCTCTAAGTTATTCAAATTTGATAAACAGTAAGGCACCCCTCTGCGGGTTTAGCCATTTTCTAATGCTTGTAGAATGGGCCGGCGTATGAGGGGTCAGATGTGTCAGGCATGCGGCGTTGTAACAGAGACTCCCGTAGTGGGGCGCGGCGCTTAACGACGTATACGCGCGCTTGGCCCGGCAAGGAAAGGGTTAAGGGGACACCCTCCGTTCCGGGCCAAGTGTCCCCTTAAGCGGGGTGTCCCCTTAAGCGGGGTTTTCAGGATGCCAGTGGTTATACAATAGAGTATATCTACATAAATGAAGGAAATGATGGTTATTAGGTTAAAAGGTTTATTAATAAATAAGCAAATAAATATGAATTATACACTGCAATATAAATTAATAAAAATTAATATAAATGTATAAAAAAAATTTAAAAAATAGATAAAAGAGGTTGAAGATGGATATGCATTCCTTGTGAAATTTGCTCCTTTGTACACCCCCGTTCAATGTCCCCCCCCCCCCTGTAACTTCTGAGAGAATTCAGCAGCCCTATAAGAGACTCACCGTGAGCCACCCAGAGCCGCAACGGCTCACTGAATACCGTACTTTCAAAGCCCCCAGCCCTCCCTGTGTCGCCCACCGCTAACCTGTAAGCGGGCCTCTTGCCTGGCACCTTCAGCAGGCGCGAAAATCACTGCTACTAATATTCACTCACTGTGGCCCGCCCAGAGCCGCTAGAGATGTAGGGATTACCATTCAAACAACACACTCCGGCCGCCCGGGCCCGCCCGGGAATGCTCAGTCTATTATTCTGGTTGTGACAGCTGTCTGTCCCGTACAAACGGGCACCATAAACTTGGATTTTCTGTATTTTTTATATGATGTCCCCCCAAACTGTCCCCTTAAACAAATTATCCCCTAAAGCAGGGTGGCCCCTTAAGAGGGGTGTCCCGGAAGAGGGGTTTTACTGTATCATTAACCAATTTAACCTTTAACTTTAACTGTTCAAGTTCACAACTTATCATTAATATATAGAATAAGGCATGAGATTTTACTATCAGAAATATGAATCTTAATGTAACACTTTTACTTCAACTACTTTGGAACATTGTCTTTGGAGGTATTCCGGTTTCATTCTGGATTGCTTCGGATGGGTTGACACAGACACATTTGGAGGTGGTTTCAGAAGTACATTTGGAGGTGCCTCAGCAGGTGCTTGCACACTTCCAGGAATACTGGTTGTTGCATCATCTGAAATGTCTATTTTAGGCTCATCACTATTTTCTCTGTCTTCCTCCACGTTTTATGGCGTGTGAATCCCTTACATTTGTGAAGCTTTTCTAGTGTTCACCTTAGAACCCCTTTTTGCTGCTACCATACTTCCCTTCCTCACAGTCAAAAGGTATGGCTGTGGATGAGGAGAGTTTGTTATTTTTGTCCTGTTTTACCAGCACATGATCTCCTGGGCATATCTCGATCTCTTTTGCATTACGCTTCTTGTCAGCATATACTTTGATCTTCATTTTGTTTTCCCAGTATTTCTCCCTCATTGCTGTGTCATCTGGTTTTGGATTACTGTTGGTATCCTAATCTTCACTGGCCTACCAAAGAGAGCAGTAGCCAGAGCTACTCCTGTAGCCTGGCGAGGAGTTGCTCTGTAATTTCTCAAGAACCAGTAGAGTTCTTGTTTCCATGGCTGACTTTCAGTCCTCACACTTTTCAGGATCTTACCCAGATTCCTCATGAACCTTTCACATTCGCCATTTGCTCATGGCCATCTAGGTATAATTCTCTAATGAGTGAATCCAAGATGTTCAGCAAAATGCCGGAATTCACTGTTGTTGAATGGTGGTCTGTTATCTGTCTTGAGCAAGTCTGGTATTCCAAACATGGTTAGCATTTTGTCAACTACTGGTACAACAGCTCTCACAGTTGTTGAATATATGACTTCCATAAGGTCGTGGGTAGTGGGAGTACTTATCTATGATAAAAGGTAGATATTTGCCAGTTGGGAGTGGTCCATAGAAGTTGGCACAAAGATTTTTCCCTGGTCCCTCTGGAAGAGGTGTCATTGCGAATGGTACTGGTACTTTCTTTTCTACACATGACTGGCATGGAACCTATCTATCAATCCTCTCTTGTGTCAGTTTGTCTATTTCTTGGAAACCATACTCTGGATCATATAAGAGCCTTGGTTTTCACCAGTCCCAAATGTCCCTCATGGGTAAGATCTATTGTTTGAGATCTGAGACTTTTAGGTATGATCAGTCTTGTTCCCCTCATAATAAAGTCTCTATTGGATGAAACAGACAGTTTTCCTTGACTCTTAAGAATAGTTAAAGTTCATAATCATCAATCACCCATTTCCATTGGTTGTGAACACTTGTCTGTATCAGTTTCTGCATGACTTCATGACTTCTGCAGACGCTTTGTCCAGATCAGGTGAAATCTTTTCTTTTGAGAAGATATATCCAAGGTATTTCAAGTGATCGTTGTTGAAGGCACATTTACCTTCATTGAGTGTGAGACCTTTGTCCTGAATCCTGTCAAGCACTCGTCTCTGTTCTGGTTATGTTCCTCTTGGGTTTTCCTATACACTAGGATGTCTCTGTTTGCTTTAGGTGGGAATACTGGTTGTTAGACCCATGGTGTTGCTCCAGTAACCTCTTCTATGATGTTGTTCTCTTTGAGTTGTCATCGCTTTGCCTCAACCTTCTTGTGTAGGTTTATTGGTATCCTCCTGTGGGGCTTGGCTACTGGTTGCACTGTTTCATCAATAGATAACTTCACTTTGAACCCTTTCTTAGGCATGTCTGGTTCCACTGTAGAGATGACTGTTTCATTTATATGCAGAATCGCTAATCTTTTCGCGAGTCGGTATGTCATGAGATACCCTCAGTGGTACTGATCTCCTTCTTTTTGACATTAGCTTGAAAAACCCCTAGTATTGTAAACAGTGCTTTGGCATTGTCTGCTCTGATGGTAATCTTAGAGGATTTCAGATCTGGTACTGATTCCATTGTCTTGTATGTGGTTTCATCAATGATGTTGACCCCTGCTGCAGTGTCTACTAGCATCCTGATGTCATTGTTTCTGATCGACACTGTGGTACAAGCCAATCCATCTTGACCAATGGCTCCAATTTCGCCAATCCATCTTGACCAATGGCTCCAATCATGTATACATAACACTTTCCTCCTTCAGACTCATCCTCGCTCAATCCAGGTTCTTCGTGGTCCTCATTGTTACTAGTGTGAGCCTAATTGACCTTTGCTTTATGCTTTGATTTCCCTTTTTTCCATTTTTGTTGTCCTTTTGAGCTTTTTGCATTTTGTTTTGTGAAGCACATTTTTGAGAAGTTGTTTGGTTTCCCAAAATTTCTGCACTCCTTTTCAAATGCTGGACAGTCCTTTGAGGCTTTGCCATGTTTGCAGCTACAACGGCCACATTTCCTTGTCTGTGACCAGGTTGTAGTTTTTCGCCAGTAGTTATCAACATGATTTACCTCTGCCATCACCATTGCTCTCATCCGTCATCCAGCCATTTCCATGGCTCTGCCTTTGTCCAGGATCTGTAGTGTATACCGCTTCACCAGTGCTTGGGCACATAGCTTCTCTGAGGATGATCTGCGTTTCTCTTTCCCTGTCCATGTCATGAAAGTCAGAGAACCTTGCTAATTGCTTTAGTACTGTCACATAGTCATCTATTGTTTCACCCTCTTTTTGAAGTCGGTCACAGATTTAAATGATTGCATAGTCAAATGTTATTCTCCTGTGGAGTGTAGTCCCTCCCTGAAAACTGTATAGACATCTTGGTTGCCCATGTTGTGGTAATGTTAGTGTGTCGGCTATGTCGTCAACAACCTCCCCAGCATAGTGGTGCATAAGGGCAACCTTCCGGGCTGCAACATCTATATCCAAAACCAGTAGCAGATTCTCAAATTGTCTGACCCATTTTAGCCAGGGCACGCCTATGTTAGACTTCTCTGAGATATCAAATGATGGGAAGTCTGGTAAACCCCCAGCTGCCATGGCTGTGGTGTAGTATTAAGATGTTCTCACATAGATAGTTACAGAGCCAACTCACCCAGGCAAACTGACAGGAAACCCCAACTAACCATGCTTTATCTGTTAATTAGACCTGCGATTGTCCCCTCACTGTATGAATATTATAGTTTTTCAAGTCTCTAGTAGAACTAGTGGCACTGTTGAACACTCCTTGCCAGCACATATATTGTAAACAAAAGGCAGAAGCACATGACCTGTGACCTGACTCCCAAGATGTGGCTTTCCTCACTAAATATGGCTTTCACTGACAGTTAACATGTATTCACAATGTAGAATATAAAGTTTACTTCCCTTTTGGTTGGTGAATCACTTATCCTCATTGCCAGATGTGGTGTTTCAGTGGGTTTCACGTACTGGGGAGTGACAAACACTTCTTTAGGCAGCAATCTTTATTTCTCGGAGTCTAGTGTAACATGAAATGTGTTCCCCTTGCATAAGGCAGTGTATATGAAATATATGACACTGTAGTAAAGTTAAACTCTATAAACACTACAGGTCCCTTGCTGTTGACGATCTTACATTATCAACATCTACATGTCAAGAGATTAATTAAGGACAGATTCTATAATGAATGGAATATATACAAGTTAGTGTAGGTGGCTTCAGGGTTATCAGGCCACAGAAATGACAAAGATGACTGATTCAATATTTGTCCGTAGTGTGTCATTTTCAAATAGATACCACTTAGTCGAGTTCCAAGTTCAACAATGATGGTTCAGATTTGTTACTAAATATATTGTAATTCAAATCGCACTATGAACTTTGAAATCACCAGCAAGAAAAGCTTTGCATGTGTGAACAATTCAGAGTAGATCACATCCTCCAGAAAGGACTCTCCTACGACCAGCACGCAGAGTAACTCGGACATACCCAGGGTAGCTCAGAGATCCACCAGACTATTCATTATAAAGTGGCTACTGAGAGCGTTACGAGGAAGAGCTCAACGCATTGTGGGCAGCAGCTGAGCAGTCTCACACCAGGGGGTGACGTGCGCACATAGATCGCACGCCAGGATAAGTCAGTGCCGGCTGCGTTTACAAAATAAACCAACTCCTGGCAGCGAGAGACGAGACTGCAGACCAGGGAGGTCCACTCCTGAATACCACAGAATTTTCTCACGGTCCGAGATCTGCAGTGCAATCCTGCTCACTGAGAGAGAGGGAGAGGGAGAGAGAGAGAGGGCGGGAGGGAGAGGGAGATGGGGGGGGGGGGGGGGGGGGTCTGTGGGTCTGTGGCCGAGGGAATGGGTTGGGATGTAGGCGGAGCAGGGCTCAGTAATAGGCTAGAGGGATGGTGGCTGCTTGTGGTCCCAATGGAATACACAGTTCCATGCTTCTGTGGAGTAGTATGCAAGTAACAAATTGCTGGACCGAAATTTAAACCCAAGAGGTTTAGAAGAATTCTGTAGGCATTGCGTATATCTATACAGATTGCTAAAAGTTACTCTTGAACATATTTACGATTTGTCTTATTTCAGCTAGATACCTCAACCAATGAAGTTCTATCCACTTGCTGTAGTAGATTGCAGCAAATGGTTAAGCAAACAGCTACGCAATCAGGACTGAGATAAAGAAAATCGAGTAGATACTTCAAGGATCAATTACACCAGTAAGACCCCAAGAAAAAAAACTTGATAATACCTTCAGTTTATCCATTTTCTTTAATGAATTGGGTATTGCTGAATGGTAATTAATCTATACAAGTACCGACATTTGTGAGCGCCAGAATCGTCTAAAATACAAGGTAATTTGTCCTCTGTTAAACCAATCCTCTTTCGTTTCAGCAACTGGACGACGGAAAGCACAGCAGTAAAATATCATGGGAGGAGTTTTACGAAGCAGTGTTCGGCTAGGACGAGATTGCTGGTCACATGACACACATAAGTCCTTTGACCTGTCACGTGAGTATTTTGTACATTTGTTACTTCTCCGTGGAATTCACCTATCAAAAAATATATTCAAGTAACAGGGATGTTAGCAGCCCTTGAAGAAAATCCCTGAAATTATGAAATCCCTGAATTTTTTTGCTGGGACAACCCCCCCCCCTCCCCCCCCCCCCAAGCGGACTACAAATGAACAAGCTTACTATGAACTCAAACATGAAAACTGTGTCCGCTGGTGAGTACAGTCTGTGCTCTCCAATCAGGGCCCTACCTTCCATGTCCCATCGGTGCTAAACCAAATATGTGCATTGAAAATTGTAGTATGAAGCTGGTTCCTATTGGTAGTTATGCATTCAAAGTGTATGGTAACAGTACCAGCAGGGATGCAAGCTGGAGCCAGGAAAAACATCCTACATGGGGACTGAAGCCAGTCTATGTATCACCTAAAACACACATAGTGTAGGGGAAGCTATACTATGTACTCCTGGCAGATCCTTGGGCATAGACTGGCAGTGTAGGATATCTGCTCTGAGAGTGGGTCTATGTGTTGTTCTGCACTAAATGGGGTTATCTTCAAAGAAAATCATTTAAAAAAAGATCACCACCCATTATCAGTCCTATATTCTGCAAAATGTCTTTACAAGTTTATCAAGGAATTTTTTACACTTGGTAAAGCTTCAATAACCCACATGATATATTTTAAGCCAATCAAATGTCAGCATTCTAGTTTGGCTGGTACCCGCCTGTATCAACGATAACACCTAGCGGATGACCCGGGAAGCAGCGTACATTCTAGTTTGCCCTTGTCCGTAGGAGCATTTCCAATAGGAATCCTACCATCTTACAGCACTAGGTTGGATCACTGAGATCCATAAGCCTTCAGAATTTTGAAAGATTTCGGAACATGTATTTCTAAGTTTCTGATTTAAGGTAACCTGGAGTCTATATTGATCTCAAAACATACAATTTCTTGAAATGTTCATATACATTTTAGACTAAAATGAAAATCCTAAATGTAGGCAAAATCCTACAAACTGGCATCCCTGGTACCATCCATACATTATCTATTGGCAGATTGTCAGGGAAAAACCTGAAAATAATAGCAGTAACATTGCACACATTTAAAGGGAAAAGAGGTATGGGGTTCCCTGAAACAATATGGAGTTGACATACACAGGTTCAACCGAGGCTTTTGAATAGTGAGGACAATATTTGAGTTTTATATAAACCCTCATTTCAGAGATTTTCCTGAAGTCTGATATTCTTAAGGTAAGTGTCATATCACGGGGATTTCTAGTTCGGTATCATAGTAGTTTTCTTTCGAGATTCAACATCATTTTGAATAAAACTCATCACTAAGATGGCCCTGCTATCTATATAGATCCTGTGGTATTGCAGCAGATTATCAATGAGCGTTGTACGGATACACTTCTGAGTTAACACAAACTAGGCTATTTGTATATTATCATGAGAAGTGGTATCACGTTTTCATTCTGCGGAGAGCGAGGTTACGCGAATGAAAACCGATACCCCGTATACAGTTTCGATGCTACAGACCATCGCCTGTCATTCTGCCATCTGGGAATAGTCAGAGCTCATGTAAGGACTGAGCTGTTCTTAGAGTAAGACAGGTCTCTATAACAGGTGCATCAGCATAAATTAGGAACATGAATTCAATGCATAACTGAAATATTCTAAATAAACGGTTATTAATTGAGGACAATCACTGGTGATCATATCGGATACTAATACTGATATAACAGTTATCAATGGCACAGTGTAACTGAAACACGACAGGCTTATGATGTAACAATGAAGTTTATTGAAATCAATGTACGAGTTATGAAATGGATACTCAACAAGGGAATGTGATGTTACCTTCTTTTATTTACACAGAAATGTACATATATTGTGCATACTATACAGGGTGCTTTATACTTTCGTAACTGCCAATGAAAACAAATGGGTATGTATAAGATTAATGAAAATATAAAAGTAAAACAGAAAAGAAAAAAACCCCATGATTATTCGCTAGAAATTTTAATCCATCCCGCAAACAACAGTTTCTGACCAGATTTTGTATATTGCCTTTTTTGTGGTCTTTCAGATATAAGGGATTTATCATGTCAGATCATGGCGACATTCACGGTACAGGTTCGGAGCTTGGAACGCTTCGTCAAAGCGGCCTCTGATTTTCACAAGACAATGGAAGACGACTTAGACAAGACATCATTAGTATAACACTTAGATATATCATATTTCACGTTCAGCCTCCTAGATTCAATTACGATTGCCAATCAACAGATTCTGTTGAAAGTTCATACATCATTATATAAACACTGCTATTTTGTTTATTTATTACAGAATAAAATATATATCCATGTACTAAACTCGTAATGTTTCTTTGTTCTCTTGTTATTAAATATAATGCATTTACCCCATGAGAGAATATAAACCAAGATGCAGGGATTACAGCCGGGACGGAGAAAAAACATCGGAAATTTAAAACACTTATACAAAAAATTATATATAATATTACTTTGGAACAGAATGGCTATGAATCGATATATATTCTTGTGTAGCCGGTGTATATAAAAAGTCGGAGTTTCGTAATTTGTCGGATAACTTGCATCACTGAAAATGACAATGAAATCTCACTAAGTTCTTAATATTATCTACATAACGATGCAATGCGGAACTGTGTAGAATACATCCTGTGCAAGGAAATCCGAACATATGGACTGGGTACATAAGCCTAAACTAGAGAGATAGAGTGGTTTCAATGGGTCAGATATCCGATGTTGAAAGTCACTGGGGAGTTAAGACTGAAGGAGAACTGGAGTAGATTGATCATGCTGATGTTGAGGACGGCCGACAGATGTCGCTGACTTGCTCGCACAGATCGTTGTAGTTATCCTCGCTGTAGGTGGCTCTACCTAGGGGGATTCCACCGAACGGTCGCCATTCACTGGCTGAGAGTGAGAGCAGATCACCCTCCTGTAGATTGGGGTGTAACTGTGCAAAGAAGAAACCATAGGAAGAAGTCAGGTCGACAATTATCACATCTAGTTAAAACAGAAATTATTCAGGTTCCTACGATAGAACTAGCATCGTTTGAGAAGACTGAATATTTTATCATTTCCAGTCTAAGGAACGTCCAGACATTTTTTCAAAGTGAGATTCACATTCGCTTTCATTGTTGAATTTAAAATCAGGTTAACTTCTGATGGTTAAAACACATATGATAGGGCTCTTTAAAGAATAATTGTGAAATGTATCAAATACACTGTACAGGTATGAAGCATATAACAAACTAAGGATTGCGCATGTTTATGAACATTGAGATTTAGGATGGGAAATTACCAATAAGAAAATTGATGACCCAATTTTCTTCCACCGTTCACGCTTTCTCCATTACTTGAAGACTAACTAAGATTGCGGAAAACGTTTTTTTGTGTTTGTCTTTTGGCATGGGCGTAAGCTGGAAACAATCCATCTGGAATCTGCTGCCTTAGAGAAACCGGGGAAACATGGCAAACAGGGTTTATGGGGAGATTCAAAACACTGTCGCGAAAGAAGTTTAATTTGATATTATCTTTGTTTTTTGGTTCTGCAGTAATTTCTATAAAAGTTTATTTGCATATCATACCATAATACGCTTCCGACCCAGCATCCTGCCGGAACCTTGCTCCACAATGGGCCCTTGTCTTATCTTGCAACATTTCTATTACATGATGTTAAATTAAGGGCTCCCGACAAAGGCTTTGCTATATTTACACTAGAGATCGATACCTTCGAACTACATAAAACCTGGGGCTACTTGGAGCTACCTTTGATTAATAATCCATAGATACTAAGGCAAAGATCATTGATTTTTTTTACCTAATTAAGATATCAAGAAACAGTCTTCAAATCAATTCTCACACATTTTGTCGTTATCAATACCATGCACGATGCGTGCGAATTGCCCTCTATATCATTCTCCAACGAGAGATTCAGCCGATTACACAAGGATTAATCCAATTCGCCACTCGTTTGTTTGTGGTGCTGCCGTATACCGTATACCTTTGTAACTAGTCTCTATTGTGGCTGGTGCCACATCCCTCCATCATCCTAGGAGACCAGGGAAGTCTAGGCCAATCATTAGTTGGGAACATAGGAACTAACCTTGAGTCTATCAGTGGATGGAGTCTGAGTAAGTTTTTCCTCCAGTTGCGCCTTCTCGTTCTCCAGGGCCTCCAGAAGACTGTGCCAAAACACACACTAGTGATCATGTTAATGTTTTTACGTTATCAGTAGATATTACCGTTAACCCATTAAGGACGAATGATGCCTTGAGGCATCAACCGGTCCAGGCCAAATGATGCCTTGAGACAACAACCGAACCAAAATTACTTTTAATAAGAAATAATTATCAATGAACATCAAATTTTCACATAATATAGTTCTAATATTGTATTAAGTATTTATAGTGAGAAAAGAAATAGATATCAAGGATGACCTATTATACCACTTGATTATACCCTCAAATTATGGGTTCTGACACCTATGTGCCGTCCCCTAGCAGTATACACTGACGACAGCACCCGTCCTCACAGAGTTAGCATGGCCACACGCACCCATCCTTAAAGGGTTAATGTGGCATTGTGTTACCTTGAGTCAGAGTATCTTTATTAAAATGTACAAATATTAACATAATCCATTTCATCGTATTACAATTTATAAATAGTTGAAAGCAATATTGTTTTTGTCGTAATTGTCACTATTAATCAATAATACAAAATGATATTGAGCAGAGGCTAGTGTTTAAATAATTCCATCATAGCTATTTACAAATGTATTGATCCTTATCAAAAATATTCTCTTTGTGAAATTGGAGTTAAACGATTGGAGGTTATCAAGAGTGGTTTAGACAAGTTGCCAGACTTAATTTGGCGTCTACAATATTTCAGCAACTAATCCAGTTTAGTGTAAAATAAGGTCAATTGTTTAATGCTAAATCATAATATTTATACAACAGAGGAATATTTCTTACTTATATTCCTCATCGAGAGCTTCATCTAGTCTCCGTATTTGGTCAGTGTTATTTTGAAGTTGTTCCTCCAATATCCCCTGTAATGTGAAAAGAAAGGTGTCAATATCAGTTTATGGAATTACAATTTTGATAAACATGCAATAATAATGAATGGCTAGACTTTCAATAATTAAGAAATACAAGTTTCATATTTTGATTTTGTAGGCATAATGCAGGTATGGCGTTAGGGAATGCTTACCTAATTGTGAATTTCCAGGAGTGGCCACTACAAACATAGAATCTTGTTAGGTTTTTTTTAAAGTAAGGTTTCGCTGCAAAGCAGCTCGTCGGGCATCATAAAAGAATAAAAAAAATATATATATATACATGCAGCTAAGCCTATTGAATAGATATTCAGTGGGGGGCTTTTTCAAGGTCTCTGTGTGGAACACTGAGTTGTGTGCCAACATCGGAGCTACCTATGATGTGGTTATACTCTAACCGTCAGAGGGCGCCACTACTTGTCCACCTCCGGCTGGGCAAGGGAGAGACTACTCACTTGCGTATACTACACCAAACGCATACATACCTTCTCAGAGACACTCTACCTGGATTTTTTTCTGAGAAATTTTCACAATGCCACGTGAGAGACATTGTAAGACATGTGGCACAAAGCATTCTGCTCCAACAGGGAAGAAATGCTGGAAAATGAGTACCAAGAAGTCAGCAAAAAAGAAAGGTGGAAATTACGGCGGACCATCGGATTCACGACACGACGGTGACGCACCGGTGCACAGCCAAAGCCCCTCGTCGGAGGAAGGTGTTCACAGTCAAGAAGACAGAGCGGACAATATCAGTAATCCAGACTACCTTGACTCGGATCTAGCGGGAGACGAGTATAGTGACTTCTGGATCCCCAAGTTGAAGAAAAAGGGTAAAAATAAGACGAAAAAAGATGGGACCACCTCACAACCCTCAGAAATAACCAAGATGAAATCCAAGATCGTGGACGTCCAAGACTCAGTCAAGTGCTTGTCGACTGAACTGCGGAACTGTCTAACATCGAAAGTCTCCTGCGGGAAGCTTTAACAAAGAAGAAGACGACCACAAGAACTTCAGACGTCAAGAAGGATAAGAGAGGAAAATCACCACGCCCCCCACAGGATCGTCCAAATAATCACAAACAAGCTAAGGATTACTTATCCACCTCATCCGAATCATCAGATTCTACGTCTACAGACTCCACTTCTTCTTCGGAGGACTCATCAGAGGATTCCTCATCTTACAAACGTAGGAAGCACAAGGATAACCACAAACACCGTAAATCCCACGGAGGTAAGAAAAAAGTTTTTAAACTCCGTCGATTCTTGCCAAAGGAAGAAAAATCTAAACCCATGTCGGCAGAACGCCTATGGTTCTGCCATGGACACTTGATGCTAGAACGATTCAAAGCAGGTGAAGATATAACGGGCCTATTGGAACATAATTGTTTCATTGCGGAGAAGGCTGCCTCTCGTGCATACCAGACTTCAGGATTACTGAAGTACGACGAGGCAGTGCGTATGAAGGCCCAACAACATGGCATTAAGTCATATACATCAGGTGATATGGGGATCGCCATGCGGTTCCTGTCTACAGAGTTTACGAGAGAATCGAAGAAGCCGACTCCAAGACAGATCTTCAACAAAAAGAATCCTCAACGAGAGAACAAGGCCCCAGGTAGTAGACCATTGTGCCTCGCATACAATGCCGACGGTTGCACATTTTCCCCATGCCGTTACCCACACGTATGCTCTAAGTGCTATGTGAGTTCCCACTCACAACATGCGTGTCGGGTAACCCAACCATCACAACAACCATCGAATGTTTCTACAAACTGATATGCCTCTGTGAGTAGTTTCAATCACCCCTCGGAAAATGATACTATTATTGACGATTCAACCTTGTGTAATGGACTTTACTGGGGCAGTAACCCAGACCCTACTTTAACCACAACAAGCCGAAACACGGATACAGGTCATGTTGTGATTACTTTGACTGAGTCTAGTCCTACCGATGCAAGTTCATGTACAGGGGAAGTTCAGGGTATTGACCCACCTGGTTTGTTACAATGGAAAAAATACCTAGTATTTTGTGAAGAGTTCTCACTTACTCCGATGCCTGCAACTCCTGATACCATCTCATGTTACATCGCTTACCTATCTAAGTCATTGTCTTACTCTTCAATCACAAACTACATAAGCTCAGTATGGGCCTTACACCACTATTTTGGACATGAGACTACGGCAAAGGACTCTTTTTTAGTTCGATGCACAACACTAGGGGCCCGTCGATTGTGGGGAGACGTCAGGAAACAAGCCACCCCTATCCACCCAGAAGACCTCATGATCATCTTTAAGCATATCAACTTGATGGACAAATTTGAATTTGTCTATTGGTGTGCCACACTTCTGGCATTCAGGTGCCTTCTTAGAGTTGGCCATTACACCATACTCTTACTAGAGAGGCTATAGTGTTTACGAACTACGGATTATCTCTCACCATTTTATCCTCTAAGACGATCCAATATAAAGAGAGGTCATTGGTGATACCGATTTCAAAATCTGCTGGTTCACTCCTATGCCCTGTGAGATGGATTACAAGACTATTCAAACGATTCCCAGCCCGGTCTTCAGACCCTCTATTTCCTGACCCCCTGGATAATTCTCGACCCCTTACTTACGCTGGGTTTTCACGATTTCTGAAAGAAGTGACTTTCAAATCGGCTCTGTCTGGATCATACACGTCTCACAGCCTTCGTTGTGGGGGAGCAACCTTCCTTCACAGAATCGGCCTCCCCCTAACCGATATAAAACTGTATGGAGATTGGCAGTCATTGTCGGTACTGCTATACCTCTCCATAGACTGCATCTAGGCTACGCAAAGATAGGCCAGTCTCAGACAGCTTAATGGTTTTCAAATAGCTACTCTATGGTTGGGCTTTTGGAGGATAGAACCACGCCTTCATTCACCCATTCGTGTCTGCTTGTCCTTTTTGTGAGCCTAGAACCATTAGAGTATTGCCAACATCGGAGCTACCTATGATGTAGTTATACTCTAAGCCGTCAGAGGGCGCCACTACTTGTCCACCTCCGGCTGGGCAAGGGAGAGACTACTCACTTGCGTATACTACACCAACGCATGTATACACACCTTCTCAGAGACACTCTACCTGGATTTTTTTTCTCTTTATTCTTATACACTTATTAATAAAATTCATTTGGAGGATAGAACCACGCCTTCACTCACCCATTCGTGTCTGCTTGTCCTTTTTGTGAGCCTAGAACCATTAGAGTAGGCACGCCATGGGTTCTACCTCAGATAATTCTGTTTGTAGACGAACATCGGATCTGTCGGTGGGTGTTCCAGTAAAGAATTTTTTTTATTTTAGACAAGGCAAAAGGGGAGACCCACATAGGGCCCGAGTTCTATAGACCGGAGCATCTATCAAGTTAAGACTATCTGGGATCTGGGTTTTAAGCCTGATTATCCAGTTTTTCTCAATTTTGTTCCGGAGCAGTTTAGCTCCTCTGGACTTGGGGGCCATATGGATGAAGTCCACAATGGTTATTGTTACATCATCGAGGCCCATATGGCCATCGGTGTTGTAGTGGGCTCCTATGTCAGTATCTAGGCGGGCCTTGGTTATTTTGTAGAAGTGGTCCTGGAAGCGATCTATGAGTCCTTGCTTCGTCTGGCCCACATACTGTCTGCCACATCGATTACACGCGAGGCAATAGATGAGGTTCAAGCTCTGACAACTCATGTTGTGCTTTTCCTGATATTTGTGTTTGTTCAGGCGTGTGCAGAATCTGCATGCTACTTTATTGCATGTATTGAGCAGTGACCTTTTAGTGCCGCATTGTGTTTAGGCTGATTACCTGTGGGGTGGTCTAGTTTCGCTTTGACCAAGGCGGACCTGAGGTTGGGTGGCCTCCTTAGTGCCACTACCAATTGTCGGGCATGGATTTGCCGAGTTTTGGATGAAAGATTTAGGATATCCCAGTTGTTTCAGACTATTTTCGATACATCATTGAAAATCGGGTGATAGGTAGTTACCAAGATGTTTGGTGGTGTACCAGTCTTCTTGCCATTGGTGTTAGAGGTTAGGTCATTACGATCTACTTGGCTAGCTTTCCAGAGGGCGCTCAAGACCAATTTTCTTGGGTAGCACCGATGGACAATGTATGCTGCCTTCCGGAGGGCATGCTCCTGGAAGTCCTTGTCCCTACTGCAGATACGCTGTAGATGTAGGAATTGCCCGTAGGGTATGCCCTTCTTGCAATGAGGAGGGTGTGCCGATTCATAATGCAAATAATTGTTTGCATTGGTGGGTTTGCTGTACAGGGTGGTGTACAGCTTGCGGTCGTCCATGCACACTAATGTGTCCAGGAAGGCTACCTCAATTTCTGTGATTTCTAAGGTGAATTTGATAGATTGGTGGACATCATTTAGATATGTGATGAACTGCGACAGTTCATCATACCCATGCGTCCATAGCAGAAATATATAGTCTATGAAGCGTACCTACAGCAAAGGCTGTTTATAATATTTGTAGACAAACTTCTCTTCAAAGTGAGCCATGAAGAGGTTGGCGAATGTGGGGGCCACGTATGTCCCCATGGCTGTTCCACCCACCTGAATGTAGTGGCTGCCATTGAAACTGAAATTGTTCATTTCTAACACCATCTTCAGCAGTGAGATTACTGTTGAGTTTGATAGTTGTAGGTTCAGTATGCTTTGAGCAGGCCGGGGTCGTGAGAGGAACGACTGCTCGTAATCCCTCATCATTAGGAATAGTGTAGAAAGAACTGAGATCTAATGTACACAGTAGAGTGTCTTTTGGTAGATTCTCATTTTTTCTGGAAATACTTTCCAGAAAATGGCCTGTGTCCTTCACAAACGAAAGGATAGAGGGGACCAGTGGTCTGAGTATCATGTCTACCACAAAAATCTTTTCAGTGGCACAACTGTTGGCTGAGACTATGGGTCAGCCCGGTGGTGATCGTTCCCGTTTGTGGATTTTGGGAAGAGATAAAACTATGCAGTTTTGCTCCTAGCTGTTAGTAACTTCAAGAGAATTCTCTTGTTAATTTCCCCTTTCAGGTACATACCTGTCAGGTAAGAGCTCATTCAGGTAATACATGTTTCTATATAAAGTCTGTTTTGATCTGTGAAATACTAAATCACCCTGAATGACACATTTAATAATAACACCTGGATTTCTAAATTGAAACCTTAAAGGTTAGGCCAATTTGATTATGGTTATGCCATAAAAGGAAATTATGTCTAGAGGGGAAAACGACAATATAATGTCGAGACCGAGTTGTATAATACGTTCAGAGGAATGAGGTGTCTGTAAATATTCATATCTCTGTGTAACGTAATTCACACAGTAAGACTACTGGTTGACGGTTTTTGTAAGGACACATACCGTATTGGCCTGGAGTTGCTTGTAACTGGTGACAGCTGGCTTGGGAACCTTCATAGAGCGTATAGTGCGCACCAAACTGTGGAAAGACGAACATATATCAAATTGTTGTGAATCTTGATTAACTTCCCAAAGGTCTTTTTTCACAGCATATTTATATTACATAAATGTAAAATCTTCTTAGAAAACTTTATTTCTACCACGTTTATTTTCTGTGAAAATGACAGATACAACTCTATCAATTTGAAAGAATTCTAGTTGAAGGAAGATATTTTTGATGTTCAACAGTTTAGAATTAGCTAGCGAATTTCTCACGGGAGTGATTGAAAGTTTCGACCTGTTATGCGCCATCTTTGATGACAAAGTATGGAAAACACATCGTTATTGGCCATGGAATGGAGATGTGGTGTGTGGGTAGGTTTGAGCCACTGTTTATTGGGGTGAGTGATTACCCAATTTATTGTCTCTTTGTTTTACACAGGGAAAACCAATATTTGAACTGAAAATGAAAAAACAAGGATTTCCTTGGAAAATAAGAAAACAACATCTGTCTTCTAAATAGCGTTGGAAAGGGAATACTAATACTTGAACATTTAAATGAAAACACACACAAAAAACCTTTGTGTTGCATATGACTCATATAACTACAGGAGCCAAATATAATTTTCTGGGACACGTGTATTTAATGGATAAGCAAACCTCTGCTTACGTGGTACGTAGACTGTTCAGGATGTCTTGTGCCGTCTCTACTTTAGCTGCGTTGATTTTATTTAGGGCAAGACTGCAAGGAAAAGAAGCATTTAATGCATCTTCATTTCAAATACAACCGCTTAAATAAAAAAGTAACTTTTAAGAATTCCGATTGATTACTCTCGTTTAACTTTTTTTCTTTTTCAAAAGGTAAAGCTTATAGCTAGAGAGATAAAAGTCTGTAGACGCCTATTTATATATCTTTTTTTCTTTTCATACATCTAGTGGATTATATACTAACCTAACAGTGGCTTATGTACTAACCTTACATTAGTAGATAACATTTGTGTCACAAAGGACTCTGTGCTTTTTGATATCGGAGTCCATTTAGCGCATATGGATGGGCGGAGACTAAAGTTTTTATAGGGAAGTTGTGCTGAAACCAATAATAAGACAAAAAGAGGTAAGGAGCAAAATCTCGGTCTCATTCCTGATTTTCATTATAAAAGAAATTGATTTTTTTTTTTACATTTTAAACCAAAACAGTTATTCTCGATGAATTTTTATTCGGGTCACAAAGAAGTATATTTGATTAAATCATTAATTAATAAATATGTGCACTCTGAATTTGATAATTTAATGAATAGACACCCAAAGCATACCAAAGTTTCTGAAGATGCTATGAAAACAAAGATGAAGACTCAACAGCGATTCAGATAGTGATGTTTAACGAATCATAGCATAAATTTTTAGTTATATTCTAAAGAGTCATGAGCATGCTTAGCTTAATGATTAGTGAATGGTCACCTACTTGTGTTCTGCTTCTGTGATTTTTCAGTAGTTGTTTTCTGTAAATCACGACAAAACGTTGTTGAGTCCAGTGTACCAAATAATCCATACATTTGTTAAAACAATTACATCAGACATAGCGGATGTATTTATTTGTGTAGACCTTTTAATCAGCATGTCGGTTGGGGTCCGGAAAAAAGTGGAAATAGGTGTCATGTGCAATTTGCTGACTCAGTGAGACTGAGAAAATGTAGAAAACTTGTTTATGTTAGGCTTTGCTTTGCTATACACACGGAAAAGGATTTTATTTAATGAAAATGAAAAATTGTAAAACTGGCATCTTTGATACATTGTATCGTAATCAAAGGAATGCATATGGCATAGTGATCAAGAGGTTTAGGCTAATGATCTATTCCAAATGATGTGGTCTGAGACCTCCCATTGCTTCTAGATCTAGATGGTACCTTAGATTGAGTTTCGTTTGTCCTGTCCATATCTTTCGAAGGCCTTTTGGTTTGGTTCTTCTCTAGCCGCTTAACATTCTTCCCAGTTTTCTCTATCCGTTTACGCTTGGGAACTTGTTTTCCTACTGTTCCAGTCGTTCCATCTGGTGCTGTCTTCTTTGACTTCATCTTGTCCAGCCACGCAAAAACAGAGCTTCAATTCCTATACGAAGATTATACGTGAAAACAACGTGAAGCAGTTTAAGTTATGGCCCAGAACTAGGCCGAGTAACTCTGCACGGTAGTCGTTCAGTCAGAGCTGCTCGGTCTAGATCTAGTCAGTACTTGTCAGGACGGTACGCGAAATTTATTGTCACCAGCATGATGGTGAATTGACAATGGAATTTGCATAATTTGGAGGGTATTTTGAACCTGGAGTCACCAGCTGGGTCAACGAATGGATGGTCCCTAAAAGAAAGCTGCTGATATACTGAGACAGGCATATGACTGAGTTTAAACAAGTGGGCAATATAATATTATGCACTTGATGACAAACATGTACTTAGTGGTAATAAGTGAAGGGACGAGTACAGATATATCGAACCATTAAATATGACTAGCCTGTTCGGATGTGTATATTAACCTCTGATAGCACATTTCTACAGGTAAAGATCCAAAATGCTTGTGCATCGATCGGATCTGCTACTGAAACGAGATTGGAGCTGTCATTCTAAAATTTCACAAAATCTATAATTAACTTTCGATTAACTGGACAATATTCGGAGGGCAGGTGGTACTTTGACTGCTGCCCGTCTGAATAGAGTCGAGTTCTGACAACTTCGGATCGAGTTCTCCAATGATCTTATCATCATCATCAGAACTTCTAGATTTAGATCTATGTGTTTCCGTAATGTGGTTCCTTTTGAACAACACTGTGTCCCCTGTCACGGGGGCCCGGTTTGGCGACGGGGCCGGTTCGTCTTGGGTTCGCCAGGAGGTCTCCTTGCCAGAATATCTGAGGATGAGTGTTTCTTTTCTATTTGTTTGTTTCAGTAATGTTCAAAATGAAACAAAGGATTTATTTCAGTGTGTTCACCCTGAGGGTTGCGTTGATGTGTGCAGAGTTCTCTGCTATTTCCAGCTATACTGATTATTAAAAGCATGTTGAAAGCTATTTAAAAAAAAGAAATTTCATATGATAGATTATATGGCATGAGTTGTTTCGTGGCATGATATCACGAAGCGGAGCTGAGTGATTTCTTTAGCGGAAGACAATGAATAGCATATAAACAATTATATGAAATTGAGTGATATTTAGATTTTATCCTACCCTGTTACATGTTTTTAACTTCATATGTCACCAGTGGCATATGAATATGTTATGCCAAAACCATGGCATCCAGTCACACCATGTTAAGTCTATGGAGATTTATATGAGGGGTAGGATAAAACGCTTTATCCTACCCCTAATAAAAAACCGCCATAGACTTAACATAGGGAAATTTTATGTGGCAGGCTGTGACATTAAGTGTTTTTTATGCCACTAGAGTAATAATAATATTGACCAATCAGAGAGCAGGATGTCAGCTACTATGAAAAATAGTTCTGTTGGTCATTGACTCAATATTTATCTTTTAGTAATACAAAAGCATAGAGGTAGGATAAATACGAAACCGAACTCGAGTTAGACTTGTCAATGTCTATGCCACTCTGGTCAGGTCTGCTCCTCACTACACTCGGCTACGCCTCGTGTAGTAATACGCGACCTGCCCATCGTGGCATAAACACTGTCAAGTTTAACTCTCGTTCGGTTTCTACTAATTATGTCCGCTAGCACTCCCTACTAGATATAGATCTAGTACTACTACTAGTGAGGAAGAACGAACAGAGTCGGACTACGTCTGACTAAACTCGACCCATGAAGTCGACCCGTATTAGACCCCCGCGTAAGCAAACACCCTGCATTCCGGTCTGAAGTGTACGGGGTTGGAATTAACATCTAGTAATGGGAACCGTTCTAAGAATACGTGTCCATTAATTATAAATAATGCCACCGATGCGATAACGATGAGTTCCTACCGTGAGCGATAATAAAGGAATCATTTTCTAAGACTAGGCGTTTGATGGGCTTTTCTCGATATTCTAAAACCTACGTGTTGTAACTAAACATATATTTTCATAGTATCTACAGTTAAATGGTTAGGGATGAAAATTAAGTTAACTGAAAGCATGGGAGACTTACGTTGGCGTTTTTATCTCAGTGCGCTCTTTTAAACCAGCCGCGTAAAGATGACCATACTGCATCACTAGAGCAAACTACAGCAAAGGGGTTTCGCTTTGCGATAAACTGGAGCGGTGCAGTGTGGAAAACAACACCCGATAATAGTTCCCTTGGTCTTCGCCAGGTAGCGCCACAAGTACACTGGATTCCCACTCTCCTTGCAGATATCCCGCGCTCTACTTCGTCTGACTGCTAGCGCTAGTGCCGCGAAATATCTGGGAGGAGAGTGCTGGATTCCTTCCGATGGTTCTCAGTTCTTTGGTTAGAGGTCTCAGCGGGGCTCATCTGATAGCTTTCTTTCTGGGCAACGATCGGGGATAGAGATGGTAAGACCTAATGATGTTAATTGTTATTCTACTACCAGTACTACAGGATAAACTTAGACTGAATTTAATTAAGTGTACCGCTGTCTATGTATTGAAACCAGCATAATAAGACGCTGAACGTCGACAGGATGAATGAACGATTAAAAAAAAATCACAATCTGTGATTTTTTGATATTGTCAATTAGTCAAAACTGGTTCTTTGTGATTTATTCTTATTCCAAATGAAAATTTTTAACGTTTTGTCCAGTTTAAATCCAATCTTAATAGTCAAAATATGCCAATTTACAGTTACTTGATTTACATAGGAAGTTAACCTACTGAAAATATGTTTTTCTTCAATTCTTTCAAAAACAAGGATGGTGACCTATGAATTTAAAAACTTAAATATGTAGTACTACACATCTAAGTACTATATATATATTTTTTTTATAACTTTTTAGAATCTCTACAGAGTTATTTCTATTATAAGATTATCATGATATTGATATCTATATAGGGGCCTATTACAATAATGACTGGTTTTGTGTACGAGTTGCCCCAATCTCCGAGTAGTTGACGCCTTGTAATATCCGAGTGATTAGCGAGGATGTTACCGGTACGTAGTCAACTATGAGAAGATTACGGTCACTCGTATACAAAACCGCCGGTATTGTATTTATCATCCACCTATAAGATTAATATCCTGTCTAAATCTATTGCAATTTAAAAGGTTCTGCAAGACATGTAGTTCCAGACACCACAGCACTTTCAAGCATGGCAGTAATTCGGTGTAGACTTATAGTTATACCAATTATATATAGCAACACCGGACTGCTTGTTACTTAGACACTCTAAACATTATTTGATAACACAAAATTTAAAAATGTACAATGGTAATTAAATGCAATGTTTAAGACAAGCGCTGGGCTTGAGGTAAGATACAGGTTATGTTTTAGAACTTGGAGTAGATAAAACGAAGTTAAAATGTACAATGATAATTATAGTAGTGTTTAAGACAATCGCCTGGGCCTGACTTAGGCCTAATTAAGATACAGGTTATGTCAGATAGAACCTGGAGAAAGCACTTAGCTTATGAGATAAATAAGTTAAGATGACAGATGAGTCTTTACATCATATTATAACGCCAAAGATGATGTAAGATATGCTGCACTTGTGCTGCCACCTAGTGTTTACTACCAATGGCGTTTGTAACTGGTTCACTTCTGGTATCTTGTTCCGTTTGTAATAAAGATCCTACCCCTTGATTCACACCACTCACCCAGATAAGTTCACCTTGTTTTTAGCAGATGAGGCGAGGGAGGTAGCTGTAGAGGAGGCTATGTGCTTAGGGACATATATTAGGCCTCGAAACCAGCGGAAGAGCCCCATGTACCATGGGCCATTATGTCCTTCTGAGGAACCCCCTGGGTGTTGTCATATCTGCACCCAGTTTATAGCCTCAGCGGAGGCAATTAGATTAGTACAGACAGAAACGTGAGACGCCCACCATTAGATCGTAAACCGGAAGTTGTTTATTCTACCTTCAATCCTGGAGAGTTCTCGTTTCCAATCCTTCCCGGTGGCATGGGCGATACACGTTCGCTTCTCAAGTGATTGGTTCTGTCTTTTGACTTCCCCATTCGCTTGTGGCCATCTTGGTGTTACTTTGTGATGTCTGATGCCACATTCATTCATGTAGTCTGCAAAGACATCCGACACAAACTGCGGTCTGTTGTCAGATGACAACGTTTCTGGCAGACCATGAGTCCCAAATATATACTCCAGTGCCTTCTTGGTGTCCTCGGCAGTGGTCGACCTCATGATTTTGTATTCATAGAATCTGCTGTAGTAATCTACTACTACCAGTATAGATTCTCTGGTTGGGAGTGGTCCCAAGAAATCAATCGCCAGGTCCTGCCATGGACCAGCTGGCAATTAATGCCGTCGTCCTGATTGGTTCAGGCGGGTCTGGTTTACTGGTGATCCGACACCCATGACATGATCGGCAGTACTTTTCTGCATCTTTCTCCATATTCGGCCACCAGACTTTTGTCCGTGGGTTTTGCTTAGTCCCTACAATCCCAAGGTGTCCTTCGTGCGCTAAGGATAACACCCTTGGTCTGAGCTTCTTGGGTATGACTAGGCAGGTACCGCGCAGTGCCACATACCCGATCGCACAAAGCTCTGAACTTACTGCCACATACATCTTGTTTGGGCAGTCGTCCCATCTGCTGGACTCGATGCGACTCCTCACATCGGTCAATTCTTCATCCTTGGCAGACTCTCTCTCTACTTCACGAGTAGTCATGGCCTTCGGTGTAGGTTCACTGCTACAAGTCGCACATAGCTCTCCGTCTAATTATTCCTGTCAGTCGGTCACGAAGTCTTACCTATCAACAGTCTTGACAGTGGGTCTGCTATGTTCGTCTTACCTGGTATGTATACCACTCTAAACTTGTAGGACTGCATTCAAAGCACCTAGCGCTCGATTCGTGCACATGGCTTTGACCTCGGTGAGTAAATCACCTCAAGGGGCTTGTGATCTGTATGGAGCTCAAACTCCAAACCATAGACATACGGATGAAATGTATCGCATGCCCACACCAAAGCCAATGCTTCCTTCTCTGTCTGAGAGTATCTCCTCTCGACGTCGGTTAGCGCTCTGCTGGCATACCTGATGACCTTTTTCTCCTTCCCTTGAACCTGCACCAGTATCGCACCTAACTCTACTGGGCTCGCATCTGCAACCACAATAGTCTTAGCATCTACATCAAAATATCCGAGAGTCTCGGAGCTTGCGAGCAGCTTCTTGAGTTTCTAAAAAGACCAAAAACAAAAGGTTCATTCTTTCTGGTCAGCTTCCGAAGCAGCTCTGCAGTTGAAGCAAAGTTTGGCATGTACCTAGCACTGAAATTAACCAAACCGAGAAAACTCCTGACCTCAGTTACTGTTTCAGGCTCACTTGCCTCCAGAATGCGGATCCGTCGCATCACACATCATGAAATGTTCATGATTTGCAATGGATTCGTCGCACAGGTACAGAGTACTTCCCTTTATACTTCTATAGAAACTGAATACACTGCATTGAATCCATGTAGTTATACAGGCTGCTCTGAACACTGGTAGTTGTGGCCTACTACAGTCAATAACTGCCACACCTGACAGCATTCATTTGAATGCCAGGTGTGAGGAGATGTGAAAGCTGTGAAAACAGCAGGCTCTGGCTGTAGCCTAGGTTTCATTCTGATACCTTGTAAAGCGTTAGGTTGAGAAGTGATATAATCATTAAATTATTAGATGTGAGTACCTTATGAATATCATAAATAAAGTTTTATGACTATTATACTTAGGTGGTGCCAGAAGTGAGGCGACGATTCCATCGCATCAGTGGGGCATACCCTGGATTTTCTGTGCGATTGAGTGCGATGATTCCATGGCAATAGGGATCATAACCCCCCTGAGGGGCGTTTATGGGGCCATAATCGCATTGCACCAGTGGGGCCGGGCCTTTAGAGAAGAAAAAATAGTCAGATACAATAAATATTGTTAGTGACATCCTTGATTTGACCTGAACAGGAATGGTCGATCAGGACTTTCCTGGACAGAAATTAACGAGAAATCCCTAAATCCATATTCAATCACTTCAACTTCTCCAGTGTGACTCTATTACTATCAATCAGTTAAAAGGGGATTTGCACAAATCCAATGACGGATTAGTGCGTGGTCAATACATAAGGTGAGGAAGGAAACAGTCAGTAGATCTATGGAAAGCGGTATGACGTGCAACTCTTTCCATGGGGTCATTTACTACAAGGTTGGCCCAAAATTGAAGTCAGTACGTGTCTCATGTAAAGCCCGTAAAGCACCGATCTACTGTCAGGAACCACCAACGGATTTTGAGAACTAGATCATACTGGCACAAAATCGGCCAAGGAGCCTTCCATAAAGTATAGACCCTATTGAGGTATCCCATAATTCAGTCTATTCACAAGTTCCGATTTTCGCTGATTACCGACGTGGTATGGTGATAGACCCTTCCCCTTAACCCAGAATTAATGCAGTTTAACGGTTTTCAGAGATCTTCAAATTGAAATTCTGATGCCAGAAATGGAAATTTCAGCTATTTCTACATAGAAATCCGAAATTATTTTCAGTTTCTCCGATTATATCCAAGAAAACTGTGGTTCATGTTGTCGTAGTGTGCCAAGTCTATCGGGAGCGGAACTTTGCTTTACCCGGGGCGATAATCGGGAGTTAAGTAACCTCTGGAGGCTCTAAGGGTGTGGGGGTGGTGGTGGGTTCAGCAATTCCGGAAAATTTGGGTATATATATGATCCTTCTTTGTTCCATTGCGTACAAGATTCGGAGGGGGCGAGGTTGAGTTTAACATCCGGAAAATTCTGCGTACATAATTTATTGATGGCCCCTAATGGATAAGAACCAAGCATGTGAAATGACCAACAACAGTTTCTGCTTAGATAACTCAATGCTGGTACCACCGACGGCTTTCTTTCCCGACTGTCAGAATCAAACCACTTTGATTCTAGTCGGAGATCCTGAAAGTCCTACCATATGCATCCATTAGAATAATCAGAAACATGGCAAATATATAAGCAGTTCCTCCTCCATGCTTACTATTGCAGTTACGTGGACAGAATGGTCTGGACCATTCTTCTTTAGTCAGAAGATCATAGTAATCATTAGTTTTACACAATAAAATGCTAATCCAGAAAGCCGTCTATAATCGGTGAATATACATTCTAAACTTTATCACCGAGTGAAAACTATTAGCCTCACTGATGAATTGATACAGACGTGTAGTTTGTGGCACCACCGACTTTTAGGGTAATTAAAAAAATCTTCGCCGTTTTCGTCGGCCAATTGAAACGAGTTCTCTGGGTGGCATTCATTGCTTGAGATCACGGCTGTTACGTCGAGCAGAAAGTAGTGCCAGAAATGCCATTCAAAATACACACGGAATGATATGAATTACACTGTTCAGACAGAACACGCATTTTTAAAACCAATATTGCCAGGTATGACCAGTATGCGAAAATCGAGGCGACTTAACTGCAATGCTACCTTTGTGCGCCAGATTGATAAAGGGATCATTGAGCTATAGGTTGTTAATATTTTGGTGAAAAGTCACAACTAGTGAGGCACTTGTCAATACATATCTCTTCAACTCTCTGTCAGTGATCAGCGCAACTTGTGCTGCCCTACCAATGTTTGGATTCCATCGTCATCGGAAATCTTTGACAAAAAGTTGCACACATCGTTATAAAAAAGTGATTTCAAGTGATATACATTTGTACATGTATATAACATTACCATCAATTAAGTATATACTCCCAGGGCAGATTACATGACATAATTTGCTGCAAAATGTTGCTATGTGATTCATCCCATAAGGTCAGATGCCTGTCGAAGCCAGAATATATTTTGCTTGGTTATACGATATGGTATGTAAAGACAGGGCCTCTAAAAGTGTGGCCCACACAGCTTTCTAGTAATTGTTGGACAACAAGCCCTACAGACCTTGTATTGTGGCTTCTGAGTGATGGGATGGGATGCTGCCACAGGGAACATTTATTTCGTAGATCCATCCTAATATTTTTAGTGTGCTAATCATTAAAAAAATAATGAAATAACCTTTATTATTATTGATATTGTTATTATTATTGTTGTTGTTGTTATTGTTGTTATTATTATAATTATAATTACAATTCTTCAACTATCATTTTACGTGCTTCTAGTTTGATTTATCTTATCTTTCCTAAGAAATTTTTAATGGAAAAACCTATTACCAAATCAACTAATTTGAAATAGGTTGGGCTGACGGGGGGGGGGGGGGGGGGGGAGGACTTGGTGTAGGCTGCAGTTGCCGACGAGCAGTAAGCAGGCTTAAGGGCAGTGGTCAGCAGTACAGGTTGACCGGGCACCGATCATGATGGACTGGGGTCTCCTGGGGTTAAATGAAAATAACTGGGTTGTCAAGAGGGGGTGCAGATCTATGGGGAAGGGGCCCGAGACCTGAACGAGGGTATAGGGAGAAGGGCAGAGTTACAGACAGCTTATAGGTTAGAAGGCCGGGGAGGGTTATTGGGTTTTGGGGAAGTTGAATTTGTTAGAACAGATTGAAGAAATCCCCTCGGGAATGATAGTGAACGGCAAGACGTGAGCGGATAGCCGATGTGGGTGCTGTAAGGTCGGGAGACGGGAGGCCGGCCTCGGGTGGTGTAGTGTTTGCAGAGCAAGATGTTGGATCTGAGATGGAGGACCTGAAGGAGGATGGAGCGGCTATTGGTGACGGATGTGTGGGTAGAAGGTTAAGCCTTTGGAGCCGGGGCTGTAGAAGGTGACATGGGGGTCAATGCTGTGTACGGATGTGTATCGATTGAAACACAATAGCAAGATGGAATAATTGCCCAACGCCTCAACATCAAGGGTATTAAACTGATTGGGATACCAAAACATGGTATGCATCATTTTCTCTGCATGTGACATGACTCGAAAATCAAGATAAACAAGTTTGAGAAATTATCAGGTAAACTTTTTTCCAGATCTCACCGGCATCTATTCTGCTAACGACAACAACAACCTTTTTTGTATATTATATTCATATATGAATATGGTTATTAACCCTTTAACAGCCGGAAGATGCCTCCAGGCATTCCCCTCTCTACGGCAGGAAGATGCCTCCAGGCATTGCCCTGGCTACGGCAGGAAGATGCCTCAAGGCATCTTAGAGGAATCATTGATACTTATATACAAAATTCAACAATTAAAAAGATGATTGTTTGATTTAAAAGAAATCTTGACAAAGTATAAGAGCCATATTGACCTTTGATTTGGTATAATAAAATATGATCAGTCACCAAGATAAATTACCTAAATCACATGACACTTCACATGACATTGCTATTTCCCCCAAAAAGGTGCCTGCCGTAGCAGGGTCATTTGGGGAAGCAATGGCTGCCGTGTAATGCTAAGCAGGGGAACTGGGTGCTGCAGGGAAAGGGTTAAGGATGATACAGAAGTAATCCTACGACGCAGAGCCGAGTCAGGTTATATACAGCAAACCAAAACGAATAGGGTATTTTCAATGGCTACGGATCGAGTGCGGTTCAGATTTTATCCCACCCCTGTCACTGACTAATTTGCGAATGTTTGTGACATCATCACCCATTGAGTTCTGTTTTTTTTTCTACTCATGGGCGTTGAGTACGAGTTCCCATTGTTAAGTCTATGAGTAAAACTACCAGGGGGCGGGGATAACTGTACATATTATATTCTCTTTGGTATTGCCATAATTTGTGCCAAACACTATTTGTTTGCATCAGATAATTGAAATATGACATCTGGAGTGAAATATTGGTTTTCTTCAGACTGAGACATGATGTATTGTTCGATTCGAACATGGCATATTATTCGGATTTGGGGGTTGAGGGAAAAATCTGAGTTGCAGATTAAGTGGAAAAGAAGATTAATAGTTGGCTAGAGGTCATTGGAGGTGTGGGGTTTTAGAATATCATAGCTGATCCACCTTGGGTTACTGGGACATCTTCCCCTAATCCTCCATGTCGCGTGTGACGTGAATGTAATTCTCCAACACTTCCTTATTGAAGTCTCCGCCATCCAGCTCCCGTTCTCCCTCCATGATTACACCACACAATCCCCACTCCTTACATACAGCACATCGATTTTGACTCGGACTCACAATTCCTATAAATCTAGAGGCAGTATTGTATTTTTTCAAGTGCTGCACACGTAATACCCCCATATGTCAGGCCACTGCACTGCCCTGAGCACGTAGTTTTTTCTCCTTTACAATATTGGAATCGACAATCTATTGCCAGGTGCCTTCTACAACGCCACCCAGCCTTCCCTCCCGATGTTCCGCCGGACCCTGTCGATGACCTATAGATATAACCTATCTATTACCGATTATCTGGCCCTCCTCCTTCACCTCGCCACTAGACGGCCCCACACGCGATATACCAATAACAATCCAGTGGCCTCTTGCAGCGCGATCCAACGCTGTGTCTTGTACATGCGAGCGGTGAAGGAAGGCCACTCGGAGATACAGAATACGGCCCGGAGAAGGTTGCTTGATGTGAAGGTGACAGGGGATAGGGATGTGGAGGTGCTGTTGTGAGGTCATTCTTCAGGAACAATGATGTCCTATATATTTTATTCCGGAAAGCGCACTCCTCTTCCGCTCAATTATTTTGCGGAAATTTTGATATAACTGAGGTGGATGTATATGATATAATATATTTAGATTTCTTTCTCTTTCCATGTTATATTCGTGGAATATCATTTGGGTTCATTTCTTCTTATGTATAGATATGTCAAGCACAATCCCATCAATGCAACTTTTTTCATGATTCATCTACCGGACAACGATGAAAATAGGACCGGATTAATTGATTCTTAATCAATATATAAATTAATGTGAAGTTTCCGTGTTCTCTATTTCTAGATACCAACCAAACATTTGTTTTAATTTGATGATTCGTTCTCTCATACAGAAATGCCCTCCTTGAAATGATTGGTCTTTCAGGCCCTTTATCAGATGGTTAATTATACAACTAAAATATGGTGCTTTGGTGCGTCACAGAAACGTGACTCTATCAATATTACTATCCAAATTGGCTTCTCATCGTTAGCAATCTATGGCATTGAAGGTTTAGGAGTTTTATGTTACTGTTCATCACTCTCCTATAATCGGGAAATAACTGTACTTCGGATGTGAATGTATGAGTAGTGATGCTAACTCTAATGCCACCATTGGTCCTTTCCGATCCAGACTAAATATAAGAATTAAAAACTAGTAGGGTATATGTTAATAAAAATAACACGATCGGATAACAGCAAAGAGCCTGTTCGTCCCATGTGCATTTTATTTAGACAAGCACGCAAGGGATTTGGTATATCTAAATTTGTAGTTCATGTTCTCTGGCAATTTGTATACATTCCGACAAAGGGGACAGGTTAGTAGTATGCTATGCACCTGAATATACACACCTGATGCCATCACTTTGGGCGCACGCAATCCCTGACAGGTAACACACTTTGCTCAAGCTAGATATCCAGAAAACTAATTTGTAAATTCGCTATGTCATTGGACTAGAGGAACAGATCCCCAGACAATTTCTTTGGGCCACACCCAAGTATCTACTATTGAAGGAGCAGTAATTGAAGTACCTAAGGGCCAACTACTACATCTTAACCTACCCCTAATAACTAGGAGCAAATAGCATGTTCATCATAGATGAATGAGCATGCAATTATAAATGAATAACAATTAGAAGGTGTGGGTTAGATTCAGTCTATGGGTAGTTCTCTGTTACCCACTTGCACCCAGTCAACTTGCTATTTCTGCAACTGCCTATCTAGGATCCAAACAGATCAAGCACCAGTGGGTCTTGAGGTATTTTGGTCTTGAGTGATTGGTCATGGTCAGCTGGGCACACCTCTAAGACCCTGAGATACTGGCTCTCTGCTCTGTTTTCACCATCACAGTGAACAGCATGCAGATAGTAAAGGGATAGTTTTCTGGAAGCACACTGAAAGTTCACTGTGACCACTCTAAACTCTAGATGATGTATTTAGCACGTGCAAGCACGCTCTAAAAACACCATAGGCTTAACTTAGGATATGTTTATGTCACAGGTGTGACATAACTATTGTTTATGTCACTACTTTCTAATGCGGAAAAAATTATGTGTAAACAGGGTAGCATGAAATCTGGATGCCACTCGTTTGAGTTTGAGTTTATTTATGTCACTCATTTTGTTGGCTCCATAATGTCGTCACTCGTCTTTGACTCAAGAAATTATTGAGCTAACAAAATGTGTGACATGAATAAACTCAGATTCAAACTCATGACGACTCTTGATATTATGTCTACCCTACCTTTATAAAACATCTCGATCCAGGACGTATATCAATTGATGAACACACTGGCGAACACAAACCACCTATGAAACAGTATCGTTAAAGCTTATATGAAGCAATTAAGCTTTGTTAATTAATTCAAAAGAGTAAGCCCCGCCCGGCACACTACTGAGCATGCGTACAGCGGGGCTACCAAGGGCATTTATTCACTGGGAGTAGTGTAGTGTGTACATGTACCCTGGGCAACTTTGAGGCAATAGTCGCCTATGACAGCCCTGCTCCAATGCTGAAGAATGGGAGCAGTGTCAGGGCATCGCTACTGTGTTGATATGAGTTCAATCCCATTTGCAACCAACTAGAATTCAACATGAATAAGTAACCTATACAAAAATATAATATGGTGTCAGAACAAGGAAACTGTGAGTAACCTGTACCCTACTTCATAGAACTAAGCCATTTTGGAAGGAAGAAAGACTTGTTACTGGTTACTGAACGTTGACAGTTGGGACCCTGCTGAGTCAGGGTGGGTGAGTGATAATAAGAGAACTAGAGAAAGGACTGAGATAATACTGCTGTTGGGTATTCCAAAGTTTTGTCTGACCCATTGCCCAAGTATCCTCCATGCCCAGAAAAGGAGAGTCCTAACTTAGCACAAGAATGGGAGGACTGGATAGAGCGACTTGACTCTATGTTAGCTGCCATGAAAATTACTGACAATACAGAAAACCATGTCAAGCTGTGGTACTACTTAGGGACAACTAGAAAGACATTAAAGAAATTGGAGGCAAATGGGATTGAAGCTCAAGACTATATAGCATCTGTGCTAGCTTTGGAAAAACATTTTAGTCCAAAGAGAAACAACATATATCTGTTGAATAGGCTCTATCATACCAAGCAAGACAAGGGAGAGTCTATGGATTGCTTCTACATGCGTGTTAAGGAGCAAATGGACAAAATTAATCTGTTAGAAAAGACACCTGAAGAGGTTGTTGATTTATTGACTTTAGCCCAGTTAGTGAATTGCACCACTGATCCTGCATTGCGTGCGAAAGCCCTGCGTGACTCTGAGTTGAAATTAAAAGGGTTTTTGGATACGGCACAGTCTTTTGAGATGGCATATAAGCAAGCAAATGAAATTGGAGGCGCAGCTGGGACATCAGAAGTTGATGCAATCAGACAACACCAGAAGAAGTTTGTCAAGAAGCAGTACAAGAAGCCTGAACAAGAGTGATCCACAGAAGGCTGATAGCAAACATAAGTGTAGGAGGTGTGGTACATGGCATGAGACAAGGAAGTGTCCTGCCTATGGTCAGAAGTGCTACAAGTGTAAAGGACTGAACAACTATGCAAAGTTGTGTCAAAGCCGAAAATACAAGACGGATACTGTTGAAGAAACGAGTGATGATGATGAGTTTACGTTTCAAGTGCCAGTTATTACTGTCAATGAAGTTCACGAGAGCCAGCAGAAAACAGACTGGATAGTGCCGGTTGCAGTAAATGGAAATCAACTGAAAGTGAAGTTGGACACGGGAGCACAAGTAAATGTAATCTCTGAACAAGACCTACAGCGAGTTAGTCCTTCTACGAAAGTGTTTCCGACGAAACAGGGACTACAAGGTTATTATGAGCACAAGATTCCAGTAAAAGGAAAATGCGTACTGGAAGTTGAAAGAAAACAGGAAAAGTGTAACGTTCCGTTCTTTGTTGTGCCGGGCAACACGTCACCACTGTTAGGAAGAGAGTATTGTGTGAAACTGAAGTTCATCAAGCTTGTCAATACTGTGAGTTATGAGTCGATTACATCGGAGTACAGTGATGTGTTTCGAGGACTTGGATGTCTTCCTGGGGTGAACAAAATTGTTGTTGATCCGGATGTACCACCAGTGGTCAATGCATGTCGTAAAGTGCCGTTCGCCATGATGAAACCATTAAAAAAGGAACTTGAGAAAATGGAAGCCCAGGAAGTGATTACAAAAGTCAGTGAACCGACCGATTGGGTGAGTTCTCTCGTAATTACGCCAAAGAAGTCAGGAGATCTTCGAGTATGTCTAAATCCGCGAGATCTCAACAAGGCGATAAAGAGACAGCACTACAAATTACCTACAAGAGAGGAGGTAATGGCAAATTTTGCAGGGGCGAAGATATTCAGCAAGCTTGATGCATCCGCAGGATTTTGGCAGTTGAAGCTTGATGAGGAAAGTAGCAAGCTTTGTACTTTCAATACCCCATTTGGAAGATATAGGTTCATGAGACTTCTGTTTGGCATATCCTCAGCTCCAGAAGTGTATCACAAAGCAATCCGTGAGATCTTCGAGAGTATTGAAAACGTGGATACATCAATGGATGATATCATAGTCTGGGGGAAGACTGTGGAAGAACATGACGTAGCCCTTAGGAAAGTGTTAGAAGCAGCTAGGAAAAACAATCTGAGCCTGAACAAAGCAAAATGTCAGTTTGGGGTAGAGCAACTGATATTCCTAGGAGATCTGCTCACTTCAGAAGGAATCAAACCAGATGAGGCGAAAGTGTCTGCGATAACGAACATGCCAAGACCAGAAAACAAAGAGCAAGTACAAAGGTTTCTTGGTATGGTTATGTACCTAGCCAAGTGGATTCCTGAGTACTCGACGATAGCTTCACCTCTAAGACGACTTCTCGAGAAGAAAAATGCTTGGGAATGGGGTCCAGAGCAAGAAAAGTCGTGGAAGAAACTACAGGAAATTATCATAAAGAAACCAGTACTTGAGTACTTCGATCCGAACAAAGCGATCAAGATATCGTCTGATGCGAATAAAGATGGACTCGGTGCACTTCTCATGTAGCAGCATGAAGTAGAAGGTGAAACAAGGTGGAAACCGGTAGCCTAGGCATCTAGATGGATGACCAGCGCAGAACAGCGTTATGCACAAATTGAAAAAGAACTGTTAGGTGTTGCATTTGCATGTGAACGATACCATCAGTATATATATGGTACTCGTGTAAATGCTGAGACAGACCACAAGCCTCTAGTGAACATATTCAAGAAGCCGCTCAATGACTGTCCATTGAGGATACAAAGGCTTCTCCTGAGACTGCAGAGGTATGACTTGGATGTGTCATACACACCTGGAAAGCTGTTAGTTGCAGCTGATGCGCTGTCAAGAGCCGTTGAAGGAGGACAAAAGGAGACTCCCGAGGAAGAATTGCAAATGTATGTGGACACGGTTCTGAAATGCATGCCAATGTCAGACAAGTTTGTGTCGCACATAAAGCAGGAAACCGCCAAGGATCCTGAACTAGTGATGGTGAAGTCGACAACAGTGAAAGGATGGCCTGAAAGTCGTAGTCAGTGTTACCCTAGTGTTGAACCATATTGGAACGTAAGAGATGAACTCTCTGTAGCAGACGAACTCTTACTGAAAGGATCCAAGATAGTCATTCCAATGTCGTTACGTAAAGACATTTTGGAACAAGTCCACATAGGTCATCTAGGCATTGACAAGTGTCAAAGAAGAGTACGGGATTGTGTATTTTGGCCAGGAGTAACCAAAGACGTGAAGCAAATGGTTGAAAAGTGCTCTGCTTGTTTAACATATAGTGCGAAACAGCCTAAAGAACCGCTTCAACCTCATGAAGTACCCATCCGAGCATGGCAGAAGGTTGGTAGTGACTTGATGACATACAATGGGCAGGATTACCTAGTGCTATGTGACTATTTCTCACTATACCCAGAGGTTATACCTCTGAATAGCACTACCAGTAGAGTAGTCATCAGTGCAGTCAAATCCATATTCACAAGACATGGAATACCAGATGTGCTGATAACTGACAATGGACCTCAGTATAGTTCGACTGAGTTCAAAAAGTTCGCTGAAGAGTGGAAGTTTGAACACCTCACATCAAGCCCTTATTATCCTCAGTCAAATGGATTAGCTGAGTCTACAGTCAAAATGGTCAAAAACATCATCAAGACAGGGGACCTGTATGCAGGACTGTTGGCTTATCGATCAACACCCCTAAGCAGTGGCTACTCCCCAGCACAGCTACTAATGAAGAGAAGGATAAAAACAACTCTACCCATCCTTCAGAATCTCCTTAGATCGGAAGGGGAAGAAGCTATAGCACAAACAAAGATGCAGGAAAAGGAGAAGCAGGCGAAGCAATATGACAGGTCGGCTAGAGCACTCCCTGGTCTAAACACAGGAGAAAAAGTGAGGCTGTATGACCGTGAAACCTGGAAAAGTGGTGGTACGGTAGAAGAAAAGATGGATGAGCGCTCCTACATAGTCCAGACAGATCAAGGTTCAGTCTTGAGGCGAAACCGAAGACACTTGTTAAAGTCAAAGGAGGTGGAATCTAAAAAAGCAACAGTAACTGTAGCTCCTGATTCAGTGTCTCCTAAACAAGTGGCTCCAGGACCTTCTGTGACACCTGATCCAGCAGCAGAACTCGCACCAGATCCAGTAGAGAGCCCTCCACCAGTGGTTGTTGATGTACCAAAGACGCCTATCCCTATGCGTACTAGATCGGGGAGGGAAATCAAAATACCGTCCAGGTTCCAGGAGTAGATAGAAGTAGAAACAGAGACAGTTTTGATAATGATTTAAACTTTAAGTTAAAGATGTTAAAGTTGATGGTTATAAAGCTCAAAGAACACTCTAAATATCATAAATAATATGTTGATATAAAAATGATCAAATATAGTATATGGACACTCAAAGAACATTATGGACTCATTATAATAATTAGAGTCATCTTGAAGTTTAATTAATATATAACATATTTCCTTTAAAAAAAGGGAGATGTGTTGATATGAGTTCCGTTCCGTTTGATATTACAAAGTGGCTTTTTATGTGTATAGGCCTCAGAGCCTTTCCAGTTGATCAGAGAGATGAAAATACAGATTCATTCCTAACAGTCACGAGTCCTGGTTCATCACTCTGCATTTGCAACCAACTAGAATTCAACATGAATAAGTAACCTATACAAAAATATGATAGCTACCTGCGCTGCGTGTCAGACTGGAGCTATAAAACCGACACCTAGAGAGCTCAGGGCAGTCTGTCATGCCTGGCACTGAGCACAGCACACACACAGCTGTGATAACCAACCCTGACAAGCATTAATTATAGGCACTTCAATGACCACAACATGAAAATATGGTAACTAATATAATATATGCTCAATATGTATATATATCTGTGTACCTGTATCTCTATTTACACAGGATATTCTCGCTGTATTTTGAATGTTTTGTACTGAATTTGCAAGGCCAGGTGAGAGAAAGTTGGCAGGTTGTACTGGTCCTGTATAGGTTATTTGTAAACATGATATTTGTTGGAGGGAGGGGAGGTATGTATGTAACCCTGTGTATCATGTGTCTCTCTATATATTTGACTGTGTATCTGTGTATTTCGAAAACTATTCATAATACTGCATGTAATAACTGCACTCTGTGGGAATTCATGTAATATGAGATTTACCTTCCATACTTCAGCTGTAGCTCCCACCCTGTGGACCACCACCATGCCCCTGAGTGTGGCTCCTATATACCCCCACACAGTGCAGACTGAGACATGAGCGGTCAGTGGAAGGTGCTTCACACACAAGCCGCCCTCTCACACAGTGAGAGGGTGGCACTACAAATTATCATTAAGATTAATTCCTGTATTTCAGCTTTAAGTCACTACTCAAATATTAGCACCTCATGCCTCATGCCTAAAACTCATTGGTACTAGGTCAACTACAACTAATGAAGTGTTGTATTTATTCTCCCTCTACCAAAGCTTTTATGAGCATAAAGGGGGTCTTCCACTGGGGAATCCAATGCTGTTGGGCATCTGAAAACATGCCTATAATGTTCAAACCCACAGATCGGTTCAATAGCCAATGCTGCACGGCGGCCATGCGGGCTACATTTGTAGGTACCAGACAAAAGCTGATTTATTAGGTTTTATGGACAGTGGGCTGTTACTCCGCTGTGTGGGAACCACTCTTGTTTCCTAATACATTGTACCAATTGCTACAACCGTCTGACACATGGCAGCTCTTTTGTAGTCATGGAGTCAGTCCAATGGAACACCCCATTCGTATAGCGAGAGATGGCGTCAGAACGAGAGATTAGAAGGTGAGAGAGCTCCACTGCATTTTCGATGCAAGTGCATGAATTATGAAAATTGTAAAATACTGAGCTGGAAATTTCTTTGTAAAAAACAGTCTACCAAGGTGCAGGAGAAAGACACGAAGCATGTGTGTTCATCAATTGCCTCCCGTGCTTAAGACACACATCAATGCAACCAAAAGATTCCTATAATCTCAATGATGCCACCTAGAGGGAATACTGTTTGCAAGTGGGTTTTCAATAGCATTGTCATGCCAATGCCAACTACGAAATTATATATATGTATAAGTGTTAGATCAGAAGGACAATTATCAGATGGAGGAATATGGTGTAATTCTGATATCTACAAACGCCCACAGGAAAATGATGACGAGCTACCACCCGATCACATACTAAGGCACATTTCATTGGCGATGAAGCTTCGGCAATTGACATAGGGCTCATGAAACCCTACAGCAAGCTTGCATTCACGAACCAGGAAGAAATCTTCAACTATCGACAAAGTTATGGACCTCACATTTTGACTGCATAATTCCAGGTCCTCCAGTGTCCAGTTTAGTCTGCTGTCAAGAATGTTAACTACTATGTCTTGCCATGTGCAGTTCAATTTGGAGGAAATACTCCTAATACGGCATAGTTATGTTAAGAAATGAAGAAACATAAAGTAGCACGAAGAAATTTACTCTACAGGATCAGTCCTCTCTGCTGGGTACCAACCTGATTACCATGGGGTCCCCTACATTTGTATAGAATCCTCAATAAACATTCTATTCACGAAAGTAAATGCATAAATATGTAATTCTATCTTAACATTTGATATGTTTATCAAATCATTGGCCTATGATTGGTCTACAAAGATTTGCAATATAGGAAATTGGCTCTATTTGTATGCTGCATTGAGAGCAACAAATAGTGTATGTTGTTTTTGCACCTCCCGCCTGTGTGTCTGTATGAATCTGTGTGTATGTATGAGGGTAATGATCTGTATTATGATAAGGGTAGAACGAAATTGTTATTTGGTTCAGGTCGATAACTTATGTAACACCAAAAGAATTATGTGCAAGTAAAGGCTGTATTCCACCAAACAACCACTTTTTCAACGTCAACAGACGTACCAGCCGACCTTTCAGCTGACGTCGGTTGAAACATCTGGAAAAAATCGCCTCAAAATGCATCGCTGCTCCACCGAAACCCCCAACAGACGCTCATGTGGTCGCCATATGAGCGTCTGGTGGGTTCAAAGTTCCAGCAGATCCTAGCCGAAGCCCCTGCCGTGACGCCGACTGGTGGACGTTGGCCGCATTTTATGTAGTAATCGAGTTCTCCGATAGGCGGCACTGCGTGCGCCGATACACTACGACGCTCCGAACCCGCGAAATCCGCGTATCGAGATCGTCAAATAACCGCGAAATACTGCGGTAAACCGAACAATGAAGGTAAATAAAGATAAGGATTGATGTTATGAATGTGTATGGCACGCTGTGGTGCTAGAATTCTGCCGAAAATACCGAAAGTGTCGGAATTTTCGATGTCCTTTCGCAGCTACGCGTATTGCCGGTATCGCTCGCACTGTGTTGGCAGTGATTCCTCGCCACGGGTCCCGGCAGAGCCAGCGGACGGGTGTCGTACTCTTGAAAGACGCCCCATTCCAGCAGACAAAAACCTAATCAATCAGTTATTTCGGCTGACGCTATAGTTACATCTTGTGGAGGGTTGTTGGGGGTATCGGGTGGGGTATCGCCTGAAAATTCTGGTGGGTGGAAGCGCATTTTTTATCATTTCAACAGATGCACTGCCCCAGGTCCCAGCAACCCTCGGGCGATGCTCGAGCGATGCGCCAGCCACCCCTGGCAGATGACCATCGGGCGAGAAACCGACCTGCTCCACCAACCAGACGAAATCTTAATTTCATGAGATTTTCCAGCAACCCTTGCAACCCTTGTATGGGTGTTGTACAACGTTTTCGTCTGGTTGGTGGAATACAGGCTTAAGGGGATGAAAATAATAGCTGTAAATGTGCGGAGCCTAAATTCTAAAATCTGTGACTTTAAGTATAATTTCTTTAATTTAGATTTTATCTGTATAAGTGAGACTTGACTAAAAATATGTTGGATCTTAACGATGTGACTCTTCATAGAACAGACAGAAATTATACTAAGACAAATATAGGTGGAGGGGTGGGATTATATGTAAATAATAAATATATAAACTACACGAGAATATTAAGTGATTATAGTATATCTAGTGAAGATATAGAGAGTGTAACTATAGAAGTAACAGTGACCAACCATAGAAGGATGATCATAATCTCGATTTACAGACCACCTGGAGATAAAGTAAGTGGTTGTTTTGATTTCTTAACACTCTTATTAAATAATAAAAATTTAAAAAAATGTGAGTTTGGGATAGCAGGAGATTTAAATATCAATGTAAATGCGAAACGGTGTCCAAAATATAAAAGTATGAACAGTTTGACAGAAAATCATCTTAATATTTTGAAAACCAGGGACACATTCCTACACTCAGCTCGAACAAGTAGAATAGATCATATATATACAAATTGTAATTTAGTTTACAACTCAGGTAATGTAAATTGTTATCTTTCGGATCATGTAATTATTTTTGCTATCAGGAAAAAAATAAAAGAAATGAAGCAGGTTAAATCTATCAAATACAGAGATATTAAAAACCTAAATGAACAAAAAGTCAATGAATTATTGGAGGGTAGTATGGATATTTATGATGGTATAGGTGATCCTTGTGAGATATTTATAAACAATTTAAAAGGAGAATTAGATAAAATTTGCCCGGTTAAGAGTAGAGGGGTTCGTAGTAAAAATAATATGCTATTACCAAGAAGTATAAATATTAAAATTGAAAAACGGAGAAAGTTATTGAAGAAATTAACCAAGAACAACTTTGTAAATAAGGAAAGAGCTGTTTTGTTGAAAGATATCAGACAATTACGAGGTGAAATAACTAAAGGAATCAAAAGATTCCAAGGAGAACAGATTCAGAAGAGCTTGATTAATAATAAGAAATGTCCTAGGAAATTTTGGAGAACTTTAAACAACGTATGGAAGGGAGAAAAAATAGAAAGTATTATCCAGTAAATGAGAATGATAAGATTGATGTAGTTATAAATGAAATGAATGAACATTTTTGCACAGTAGGAATCTTTGACACCATGGGTATTGGTTTTGAGAGAGACAACCATAGAATACATAGTTGATAATCCCAAATATCAAAAGCCGATAAGAAATACAACGACTGGTGATATAGTAAAAATTTTGAAAAATCTGGATAATAATAAAGCGAGTGGATTTGAGAATGTAAAATCAGTTTTTTTAAAAGGTTTTTGATAAGTAAGCCAGAAGTATTAACAAACTTAATAAACTATTGCATGTGCCGAAATTTTTTTCCCGATATCCTAAAACATGGGGTAATAACACCAATACCTAAGGAAGGAGAACTTCGTAATTTTAGTAACTGGAGGCCTATAACGGTCTTGACAATGATATCGAAGGTTTTTGAAAAGGTTATACATAGTAAAGTTCTTGAGTATTTAATGATTAATGATTTAGTAGATAAAAATCAGTTTGGATTTCTTCCCGATAGGTCAACTGCACAATCAATATTTGTTTTATTAGAGGAATTAATCAATAACCTTAATAAAAGGAAAGTTACTTCAATAGCTTTTTTGGACTTTAAAAAAGCATTCGATAGCGTAAATCACAAAATACTGATTGATAAACTTAAAGAAATTAATTTAGATGGAGATTTAATACTATTACTGAAGGATTATTTAGATAAGAGAAGTTGAAAAACAAAGATAAATGGAGTTCTTTCTGAGAGAAGGGAAATTGTCTGTGGGGTCCTACAGGGATTAGTTTTAGGTCCTCTGTTATTTATCATTTTTATTAGTTCACTGAGTAGAGTACTTACTTATGGAAAGGTTATACTATATGCTGATGATTGTGTAATTATAGAGTCAGGAACAGATCAGGCAGAAATTTTATTACGAATGCAGCATGATTCAGATTTAGTTAACAGATGGACAGATAAATTTAAGTTGAGGATAAATTACAATAAAACAAAAGTAATGTGGATAGGAAATAAAAGAGCATTAAATAAGGAAACAGAGGTTAAAATAGGGGTAAATAAATTGAAGGCTGTTCGTGTGTATAAATATCTGGGTATTTATATTGATAATAAGTTAAGTTTCAATGCGCAAATAGATTGTCTGTAAGGAAGTAAATAGGAGATTATTTAAATTCAGGAAAATTCGATATTTACTCAACCTGGATGCTAGTATTAAAATTGCAAAACAAATGATTCTACCCATCATAGAATACTCTGATTTTATTTATTATAGTACTTCGCTGAAGAATAGGGATAGACTACAAATACTTCTTAACAGAAGTAGAAGATGCTAATGTACAAATGGCATAGTAAGACTTTTGCCTGACAACTGAGGTCAACACTGTCCACCGATAGACCACTTTCGAAGAATGTTCTTATTTGCATAGACTCGATATTGACCTTTATTGATCATGTATTTCCTTACATAAGATATACTTAGAGTTGCGCAATCTTATAGAACTACCTCAAGAGAGGGTGAAAACTCTCCTCAATGCTTACGGACATCGTCAAGCAAAAAGTAGTTTATAAAAAAAACAAAAAAACATATAAAAGCTCTTATCCAGTGTGATAGTTTAATGCCTGGGTGACCCCGACTCCATACGGGAGGCAAAATACACTTGACAAGGCGAACAACATATGGCTATAGAAAAGCGAATTAAGTTCCTAATACAGGAGAAATCAACCCTGTGACTAGAGTTAAGTATTTTGAGTCTCTAAGATAGGGACGCAGTTAAATGTTTTGAAAAACAACTATATTTCATGTCTTGCTTTTCAGTTATTGTTCGACGTTGGATAGATCACATATTGCTGATCGGATACACAATTATGTGCCGAGGGATAGATCACATGTAATCTCTATATGGTAATATTTCTTGTATCGTATCTGGATCAATAAATAGAGCATTGGTCATTTTTAAAAAAAAATAGAGCGTTGAGAGTGGCTATAGGGTTGAATCAGGTTAGGGATGTGCACATTGATGACCTGTTTAATAAATATAAAATGAGGAATTTAAAAATACGTAGAGCCAGACATTTATTTTATGGCCTTTACCAGCACTGTGATCCTCGAGGGCAGAGCCACGGTGCTGGGTGGTTGTGGTAAAACACAGCTACGGGTTTGCGGGTGGGACCAGCATCGAGATGTCATTCTTGTGGTGGTGCTTGGGAGGAGCTTCGGCTGGACCCGACACCCAGCCACTACACATATCTAGAAGCATTTGTGATATATCTATTAAATCATCACCATATTCAACAGATACTCACTGATGAGACATTCGTTTAACGTCTGCGTGTTTGCCATTGGAGGCATTGTTACCGTCAGTGCCTTTACCCGATTTAACATTTTTCTGAGAAACTGCCGGAGTAGATGGACTGTCTTCTAAACATTTACGACGGGAACATCACTTTCCTCTAGCAGGTTATCATCCTGTAAAGAAATATTAAATAGATATTAATTTAAAAATTCTCACAGTATTTGTTTTATTCTACCTTTAACATAAATACAAATGTGTATACATTAAATCTAATAAAACTACATTGAGAAATGATGATATGAATAGCATATTGTATATCTAACCAAATATTGAATAATGAGTAGAAATATTTATAATATGTACCCATATAATATAGTACACAATTATTAAGAATATGTTACAAATTAAGTATCTATGCTGTAATGATATGTTTAATAGTTTAATCATGGCTGTAATATACTTATATCTTCAACCTAATGATGATATGGTCTTTTTTGTGGGACTGTATGTGACGTCGCAGGAAGTTCAGCCATTCATCCATCCACAATGTTGGACCCACTGATGACCACCCACTGCCAGATTTCTTTTCAACCTTTTCTTCCAAACAACTTACATACGAAACACAACCTATTTTAACTAACCTAGAACTTCCAAAGCAAAGGCAATTTCTGCCACAGCCTCTCCCTTTAACTGGATGTTGTAATAGTTTGGGTGAGCCTGATTGTAAAGAAAGTCTGTTGTTTACTAAGGTGAAGGTCATCCCACCTCGATTTTTATTAGCTGTGGCCAGAGAGCCTCTGATCTTGATAATGCAGGAAACCAACACCAGACGTTGTCAATGTCAGCCTGCCTGCCGAGCCTAAAGCGGTATTTGCAGGAACCCAAGAATCATAGGGTATATGTGAGGGTATATGTGACCTCTGTCGTGATCCAATCTGTGAATAATACTCGCTGACCATGATATCTTCCCGATACCCTACGACAGGCTACTAAAAATCAAACGTGTTGGATTTCATCGGGATCTTTACGATTAGCGTTTTCAATCGCAGCCTATCGCTAGGTTTCGTAGATGGAATCACAGAGACTTGTTCCACCTACCATGATTTCTTCTGACCTCACTATAGAATCGGTATGGTGTCGGGAAGGCAATTGTAAAGCCTATCGGAACCAGAATCGTGGTAGGTAGGGGCAGGCCTCCACATCTCAAATCTCTTTCAACCCTCATTCACCTACTCCACCACCCAGGACAACCCATGGACACCCTTATGACATCCCCCCCCCCCCCCCCCTCAGTTACTCTTCTCTTACATCAGTCCCAACACTCAGACGAGCGTTTTGATCTCGGGTGGAGAGTGACGGAGGTGTACGCTCTATCGGGAGGGTATATGTGTGCCTGTCAGTGGGAGCCAGTGAGAGTGTGTCGGGGGTGAGGCAGGGGTTGGGAGATGGATCCCTCTCTATGTAAACCTATACAGAGAGATCAGACAACCGTCTGGTGCGCCCTCTAAAAGGACAACCGCAGCAAAGCCTGCGGTGATGCTGGGGTTCGTTCAGTGCTCGTCAATGTTTCTTGCTCTGTCCTGGTCGCACCTTGTATACAAGAAACGTAATAGTGGGAGGAACTTCTGACAATATTCTATTCCTATAGACGTTCCCTGAATTCAAAACCTTGTGTCTATACATATTGCAGAACTGCACGGAATCCAGTTGCTTCATATCGATTGTGTTTCTTCCCAGTGAAAGTTATGTATAACCCTGGATTCATAGTGCAGCCATCTCCCTGTATGAAACACATTTCCTTTGTCCTCTTTTCAACATAATGCACTCACCACCTAGCACTAGTATCCGTTATCCCATTTCAGTAAACTCTATAGAAATAGATCGAGATCAGTTTTGATGTACTGTGAAGTCTATGTTCACACGTAAGCTAAGGGGCCTCTTTGTTAACACCTTCTTTTCCATTCACAAGTGAAGAATATTCAAGTGCCCGCTTAACAGCGTTTTTTTCTTATACTGCTTCATCACTCTCACATGAGTGTATTGTGATTGATTGAGGCAGAAATACACAGACGTACCTCTTCCTACCACTCTGAGTGTTGCAAATCGTAAAAAGACAAAGATACACATATAGTTACTTCAATAGAAAGATAGAATGAAGATCTAATAGGAACATTGTTTCAATGGAGTCACTCTTGTAATCGTAAAGGATATGCTGGATGTGCAATCCCAGAGTTTCTAAAGCCCATCCTATGTCATTTTAACCACTCTGACCCCGTGCCCATAGCACGCCACCTCTTGACAGAGCACAGCCACGTTTGTGGGGTGAGGATGAAGTAGAGACTTTCTGGCACTGCTGACAGTCTCACCTTCACAGCCCAGGCTGGCCGACTGAGGCTGGGAATCACTCACCAGAGGGCCCCTGTGCTGGCGACGACAACAAAGCCGAACGCAGTCCTTCACCACGTGACGTCAATAGCGTCTGCAACTATAACTGGTGATAATCTCCATTCCAAAGGATGATGGAGTCAAACGGTGAATATCACAGGGATATCACCCTTTTATCCAGTTTTCCATTCCCCTCATATGTACGCCGGAAGTGATACAGGTTGTCAGACAGGAAATGCCATTGAGGAGCATTCGGTACAAAAACAGAACAAGGTCAAGGCATCCTAGTGAGTACAGTTCTAACCAGGTGAATATATAGTGAAGGTGCACTACAGGGCTTAATTTGGTAACCAACTTACGGGATTACCTGCATAGGGGTTCCTATAGAGATGTCTGGAATACTTCGTATGGAATTTTCTTTTCTTTCACCAATTCATTACATAAGTTCTCAGGATGACAACAAAGGTCCTTTGGTATCAGTAGTACTAATGGCAAGGTACCCAAGTCTTCGATACATCGCGTAGAGCTTCCTTGTTTAATGGGGTCTGACTATGAGTGATAAGCATCGCTTGATATTCTATCTATCACAGTAGAAAACCATTAAGCTACTCTCCTACTTGGGTAAACCCTTAAGCTTGTTTGCAGAAAACACTTTGAGAGTGCCTTCCGTGGATGTCTGCCAACTAGACCCTTCAGCGTTTGCAGCATCACAGAATCCTATGCCCATTAAGACAAGCTACTCAAAGCCACTATGAAATCATATGAAGTGGATGTTAGGCGATGTGACTCTAACTTTATCCCAAATCAAAACAGCGGAAGGCTGAGTTACAAAGGTCTTTGTTTTCCTTCCTTTTCAAAAGAAACTCAGTAATATGTCTTCTGTGAAACTTTAGATGATTTTAACAAATGAGAATATTAGAGAGGGAAAATATGATGATGGACTTAATATTAATAAGTATTTATGATACTATAACCTCGTCCACCTCGTCAGCTTCATAAAGAAACACAGAAACCATGAAAGTTTGGCGATTTTGTATTTGAATATGTTCAGATATATACAAAGATCTTCCTCCCATCAAAATAAAATTGAAAAAAACAACAAAACTGCATGTGTTGATCCAAGGTAGGGCGGTCCATCCCAGTCAAGGTGTGTGGCTGAAGTGAGACCGATGCCCTGCACTGCCATTACAAGTCTGCTGTCATGCCTGCTAGGTGTCCTTTGTTAGCCTTCCTCCGGCTGACCCTGGCGTCCTCTCGTGTGTGAAGAGCTTATACCCCAATAAGCCTTTATTGGTCCCATGACCTCTTCCACCACGTCAGCTTCACAAAGAAACACAGAAAGCATGAAAGTTTGGCGATTTTGTATTTGAATATGTTCAGATATATATACAAGGATCTTCCTCCAAGATGCCAAACTGTAACCACATGAAGAGAAAAGAGAAAAGAAGAAAAAAACCAAACTGAAACAACACCACCGCAATATTCATCAATAACCATCAAACAAAAGAGAAGAGCATCTTCTATCTAAAGCTATTTTAGACTCTTCAGAACGCGTTAAATATAAAAGAACTGATAAACTGCTCCAGTCGCCTAATGACTTAATGTCCACCAAGCTTACACCCCTATCCGCTAACACAGATGCCCCACCTCGCCTTAACGAGTGAGTCGTCGTTTTAGCAACATCTGCATGAATACATGTACTGGCGAGCTTGTCCGCGAACCACTTGTACGATCCTTCAATGAAGGCCCCATCCTTCATATACGAGATCAAATGACTTTCTTCTGAAGGAAATTCCACCTGCATGGCCAATTTTAAGAAGAAATGTTTAATACAGAACATAGGTAAACCCAACGTGGTAAAATATAACCGCAACTCCCTTTCTGAGCAAGTTATCGTTTTTGTACGTCTGACAACCACTTCCACGCCCCAAGGCCTCAGCACTACATCTTTATACAACAGAGCCATTCCCGCTTCCACCAAATTGCTCTTACGCAACACCCTGAAACCGAGTAAAATTCCCAGCCAGAAAGCAGTATCCTCAGATGATAGAAAATTCAAACATGAATATATGCTTGATAATTCCACCACAGTCAAAGGGCGCGCCTGCTTTGATTTAGCTCCCAATACACGTTTTGCCCCCTTCAATACCGCCTTTATCAACATGAGGCAAATTCATACATTTATGCAACGCCCACAACCCTGACAAATAGTTAGGGATGGAGACATAACTATAGTTATTCGACAAATAGGCTATATACAGAAGCGTATCATCTATCAAAGCTGGAAGCGGGTCCTCAATTCCATACTCCTCAGCGAATTGTAGATATGTCTTCCACTGAGTGTTGCGCGTAGATTGAGTGTTTTCAGACATCCATGATGCCCGTAACTTGTTCAATCTCGTCCTCAAGCCTTCCTCTACAACACAAAGAAGACACTACCTCCAGAATCTGAGTAATTTTCCCACTGAAAATTTGCGACAAAACATCCAGAACCACATTATAGGAGACTCTCTTTGGGATAATCCTGATGTTAAAAACAAAGTAGACCCAAAAGATTTCCTGCACCCAACGCATAGATTTTACCGAAGCACTTTTGCCCGTTACCAAGGCCCGGAGGACCTGGTTATTATTTGTAAAAATAATGACCGCATGATTAGCAAGCACCCGTGACCATCTTTTCAAGGCGACCACCACAGGCCACAATTCTCTGAGGTTAATGGGGTCTTTTCCCTCCAATTCATCAGGTGGCGCCTCCGCATGGTGACCCAGACTTGTACAATAGCCAGTCCATATAGCAGCAAACCAGTCGTTCTGCATCACTGCACCATAGCCTGTCATTGATGCATCTGTCCAAATAACAAAACCGGAAGAAACAGAAAATTCAACAATTGATTTTGTGCTGTTAAAAACCTCAGCTAGACGATTCCACCACAACAAGTCGTCTTTCAACCACGGTGGCAACACAATCACCCTAGCAGATTCAGGGAAGAATCTAATCAAATTAATGATTCTACGTATGAAAGTAGTCCCACCCTGGATTACCATTCTTGCTGATGCTAAGACTCCACACAATGATTGCAACTGTTTTTGGTTGCTTTCTCTTTAGATAAAAACTCCTGAACAGTAGTTTTTACCTGTACAAATTTTTCCTCCCGCAACCCTATAGTCATCTGTACAGTATCGATACAAATACACAGAAACACTGCTACCTGAGCCGGGTTAACCAACTTGTCCTCATTGATAAGAAACCCTAGATCACATAGAATCGTATGTAGCTTACTCAAGTCATCATTACACTTCTCAATTGTAGGTGACACAATGATAAAGTCATCTAGGTAACAAAAGATGCGTTCCACACCTCTCTGTCGTGCAACCTCTATGTAGAGGACACTTCGCATCAGTTATAGGACGCAATTTCATGTTCTTCTTGCGCACCGCTCCAATTTTGTGAACACATATGGGACAATGGTCACTGACAATAACCTTGTCATTTCAAATCTCTTCCTGCGAAATACTAGACATTTGACCATAGAATTCCGCGTCAAGGATTGAATCATAATTGTCACACACATCATTATCCACTATCCTAAACCCTTGTGACAATCCCTACAAAATGAAGGCTTTATCCACCACATCATATGCTATCTCTTCCGCCATCTGGAAGAAAACACACAGATTAAGTTGTATCCTGCAACCCTGCAAATAATGATTTCCCAAACAAACGCCCATACATACATTCGACCACGCTGACCGCGTAGATGTGTCTAGACCCTGTGACTCCGCACTTGACGGAATATTACCCACGTCCTCTGAAACATAAACCAAAGTATCAGAAACATTTTCCATGACTTCTTCAGTTACATTTTGAACAAAGACATGACCATGACCATCGTGAAAAAAGTCAACAAACGTATCAACCAGGATATCATTTGCATCATGAACCAGATGTATATTACCACTACCACCACCACCAGCTAATGAAGCGTGTGAGACACCCGTCACCGAGGGTCCTGGTTCCACACTAACTAAACTATTTACAGTCACTGGATCTGCCTCATCCTGCAAAATGCTACTACCCCCTGAGCCACTGGCAATAGAATTACAACTGGAAGAAATAGAAAAAGGTGTAAGATGCCTATCCTTAACACCAAACCGCTGGGCAGGACAGCTGCCTTCCAAGTCAAGCACTCACCAACTCGCTCAGCCTGACTACCTATCTCATCAGTGACGACTAAGCCCTGGCCCGGGCCTCAAGCCAGAGCTACCCTCATCCTATGTGGTACTGCCCTTTGGGCAACTGTGGACCAGGTGCCCCCCTGTGCACTCAGAGCACTTGTGCCTATATCGGCACCACCCCAATACGCAGCCCTTCTTGTTGTTGAATGAGCAGCATACTCCCGTTCGCTTACCATTCCTCAAACCTTTGTTTGCCTTTACTTTCGTGTTTGACTCCTTAGGTTTCTCAGATGTGACCACTTTTAGATTCTCATGCCCGAGACAGGCAAAAAAACTCTCATGATCACCATATTGGAATGCGCCGATTCCCAAGACTTCCGCCTTTTCGCGCACCATCTGGTCATACTTAATTACTGCCACCCTGGAATAATGCCGAGACTTGTCGATCAAGAACTGCAGGTGTTTGCTATACCCAGTGGTGGATAAACCCTGCTCTGCCATTGAAGCCCCCATGCTGGCACTAGCAGAAAGTACATCTTAAATGGTAATGTTTGAAGGACCTTTGCCAAAGGGCAAGTTAAGGTCCAGGTCAAATAGGTAGCACTTACGCTTTTTACGTTTTTCTTCAGCATGGCAGCACTGAAACCCTGAACGTCCCTGAGTCGTTTGGTCCAGAACCCCTGGCCTTAGAAAACCAGGAGATAATGTAATATCCTTCGTCACTCCACTACCAAGTAATGTCTCCTCACTCTTAACCACATTATCCATGCCGGATAAACTAGGTGGGTGAAATGGTGTCCCAACACCCATAAAGGCCTCTGGTCTCGCCTGTAATTTTTCTGTCTCATATTTTCCAGCCTTGAAAACCTTAGTCTGACTCTCCTGACGACTAACTTCGTTCTCCACACCAGGTGAAGCAATTGCCTCCCCCTCAGACTTAGATTCCTTTGACAAATTTGCTTTTTCAGTCAGAACCGATAACATTTGAATAGTGTGAGCTAATTTATCAGAGTTATCCAAGACTGGGCCCTGACTATCACCTTCCTCCTTGCCCTCCTCTAAGTACAACTCATTGTCACGGTTTATCAGTCCTCGTCAATAAAATCCACAAAAGAACTTTCTGGCCTACCTGCCGCCTTACATCAGGCCTTTCATGCATCAGCATATTTGCAAGTCGCTCTACCCCGTGACTTGTGGTTGTAATTGCATTCGGAACACTGAACCAACCGAGCCATACTGCATGTGTCAAGCCAAGGTAAGGCGGTCCGTCCCAGTCAAGGTGTGTGGCCGAAGTGAGACCAATGCCCTGCACTGCCGTCCCAAGTCTGCTCTCATGCCCACTAGGTGTCCTTCATTGGCCTTCCTCCGGCTGATCCTGGTGCCCTCTCGTGTGTGTAGAGCTTATACCCCAATAAGCCTTTATTGGTCCCATATAATCTCCATTATTTCATGCTCCTGCTGCGGATTCCGCATCGTACATTGTTATAACAAGGCGTGTTATATATGGCCATGGTATAGAAATTATGCTGTTTATGTATTAAGTGTCTGTTTGAAATGTATGGCAATGTTCATGATATGTGGGATATGACGTGAAGGTGTGATGGAGCTCTAAACCTAGTGTACGAACTGCACCCTCATCAGCCTACTTGTATGAGTGACCACAGATAACTTGCTAAGTATTTACCTTTGTCACCGGTATAACTGTGCTATGATATCCATAAGACACTGCCAACTGCCATCAACAGACAGAAGACAGAAGCACCACCTTCTATCGGAGATAACATATCACCACTTGGTATTGTAAGAGCACGATCTGTATGATTCTCTGAATAAGGACATGCCTTACCCCACATGTTGTGTCCTGCATTCTTTCCTCAGCCGAATTCAAACAACAGTCATTTTATCCATTCAATATATCGAACTTTCTATATCTCACAAGTCCTTGCACGAAGCATGTACAGAAATACATGGCAGTCTAGTATTTTCATACCATATCATATCTAATATCATTCCTTACATAGGCATATATGCTTCTATAAACATTTTTCGCTGTGCATTTAAGTCTTTGTATATACTTATAATTCAGTTGGATCGAAAGTAGGACCGGTACCATTACTTAAATTTTACTGTAGAGAAGCCAACATAAGACAGAATCACATATACTAGATCAAATTTACTGATAGCGATAACACAGTGCTGTACAATGTAAAGACAAGTTCTTCCTCCACCCTTCCTCAAAGATAGGACGCAGTGTAACGCAGATGATCAGAATCTGCTGAGTGATCTGGCTGCATGTGAAAAAAAACGTAGGTGCCCGTCTCTCTGTGTATAGGAGGAGGTGGGGAAGGTGTGAGAGTACGGTAACTGGTCCACTTACACTCCCTCCAACAGGCGCCAGCATCTCAAAGGCGAGCCGTCTTGGTCAAGTCTTAGCAATCCCGCTCGACACCTTTTTCTCCAGCACCGTAATTACTCCAGGTACTTTTTCTCGATGTGGAGACAAGATCGGTTTGTAGGGATGGCAGACACCATGGAAACGCTCAGGGGGTCGGGTGCGGGATCGGTCGAAGTCGGTGGATCACAGTAAGAGTTGCTCTTGATTATGGTTGCCTAGCAACCATTTGAATGTAGCCGACGTTGCTCTAGTCATGAATTGCTCCCTTTAAAGGCCCACAAAAAGGTTAACCTGTAGCGCACCTAGCGTCTGCCAATGGAGAATAAGGAAAGGGAACGGCATTGTCATCATCGGTAGAGACTCTGTGACAAAATGAATTGCCGTTAACTTCCTCTTGGATGATTCCCCTGAGGTTTCAGATCAATGATTAAAAAAGATAAAATAGTGCAGAACAGCTCGATTCTCCGGGTATTGCCTAATCTGCACTGAACTGCTCATACCCTTCTTGGGGCAGCCAACAGTCCATGGCTGGCAATCTTAGAAGAACCAACACTGAACGCCTCCCTGATTGGATTCTGTTTTATTTGAACGAGACAGTAATGACAGATAGTAGATTGTGAGCGGACCTGTGATTGAATCTGATTTTAATTAAATCAGACGACAATCCGAGGCCCTTCTTGACTGTATATCTGCATATAGATCTTTGTAATCCTATGGGACTGAAGAAATATCTATATTATATGGCTAGACGTTGAGGCAGAGGCAGAGGATATCTTGGCATATATATATAATTATAGGATCATCATTAGTGCGGCAAATGATAAATGTAGGAGAGGATAGGCCTACGTACATTGTTTGGGGTTCTCTTGTAGCATAACGGTGATACCAGTAAACAACGGTATAAGCATTAGCCGATGAGATAATCGGGTGCAACTTGTGCTACATTGATGATCACAAAGTCTATAACGTTGCCCATTCAAGTTGCGCATGGATAGTGACGGACTACTTTCTTGTATTACCCCAGAGAGGTTTGGCTCCCTTAACGACATGCCTCGGGCTGCAAACGTGGTGTTCCTTAAGGATGGTTGAACACGTGTGTACGAGCAAAGCCAAACACTATTATTTGCTTGAGAACGAAGAGACCCATTTCGCGATGATTATTGTTTGTCCGGAACCTCACGCTACCTGGTAGCTTTAGGCCATCCTATTTTCTCTAATTGTCGTTACTTAACCCCACACCAACATATTTCCCCAATCCTACTTTCCAGAGAATTTATGAGCTTGATGATTACTCAGAGAATTGGCTGTTTCTAGATATACCTTAAGATATTTTTTCTGAGCAGGTGAGTTTTATCTTTTCCAGAGGAACTATGTGAACTAAGTTCTCGCTTCAGATATTGACAAGTTTAATACTTCACTCCGAACGTCAAATGGACTCAAGCTTATTAATTGCAATATGTGATGTGATTCTACAATATTAGTCATTAATCGCTTGACTTGTTTTGGGTGTGTGGGTGTATGTGTGCGTGTGTAATGCTATGCTATACTTGACTCAAATAAACAAGTCTAATTTGAATGTAAATATGTCATTCTAACTTGTGTAACATAGCAATGTTATATGCATATCTGTTATTACGAGTTGATAGTTTTCTTATTATTTGTGACCGGTTTTGGTAAGACACATCACATATGTTCCTTACCGCGTCTTGGGCCCCGAGACTAGACCCCTTGGGAACCCCGGGTGGCAACGGCCAACGTCAAGCTCCTGTTCGATAGCGATTATTGACTTCGATTCAATAAATAATGAGTCCGCACCCCTTTTAAATGTACAACATGTCTTGAATCCTCGCCGACTCTAATGTCCTAATGTAGGGGCGAGTCATAAGGGGTGCAGACTGCTGCCACCTCCCGGTGTGCTCCCTCTGATTATTAATCATTTATTCACACTGGCGGTAGAGCATTTACGATAATAGCAGCCGGGGCCACTTTGTCTTCTCTGGAGTCGATCCTGTAACCCATTTGGTTTTATCTAAGGGAAGGGTTAGGTTAGTTTTTGTATATAATTTCCCCGTATCGTCAAAGAATGTCAGGACAAAAATGACAATTTGATAGTTATAAGTAAATGAAAAATACCGAATCCAATGATAAAGACCCTTTCATAATAATTTGATCCGAAATCTTTTAAGAAAGTCATATAATGCCATTAGGCAATAGCTAGCTTTGGCTTCCCGAAACAATACAAAGAAGGCTTTAACATTGCATAAGAAGTTCAATCTGGCGGGAAGGAGGAGTAAATCAGATAAGATGCTAGATATTTAACTTTTCATACAATCCGCAAATTCTCTCTATAATGCGAGTGACGGGTTCTCGAGGATACGCTAGTTCTATTTCATCGATGGACGGCGCGGGGTTAAGTGCACAGACTCTCTTTAAATGGTGTCTAATTAGGTCTGAGCATGTCTGGAGGACTGTCTGTGGTCGGCCTCAGGCCTCTCATCTGTTAGCAGAGAGCGAGGGCCATCTTACCACCCGCCCGGGCTCCTTCAGTCCCCCTCAGCCACGTCTATAGCGTCTAGCGCACGACACTGAACCTCCCAGCTACCACGGAGTCTCACCACGCACTCACAGTATTCCGTCCCTCCATACTATCACATTGAACAATCACACTGCCCTTCACCCATTTAGAAATAACTGATATCTATCAATAACCGTACTCAAACTAATATTACATATTACCATTATTGCGGAGACTGTAGTTATTTGACTTTTTACACTTAAGACCCAAAAATACAATCCGTAAAGGTTCACTGTATAGTCACGTTCATTGAATATATAAAAAGTACAACAAAAAGCCAGTGCCCAGCCGTGCTCCTGCCATGCAAAACTAGAAGCTAATGATATTTCCATTTACAATGGATGAGTGCGGTACTTCTAAAGTACAATAAACTCTAAGCTAGGGCATATTGTACTTAATTGGATGATATTAAACTACAAAATACCTTCGAGTTCCTTCCTTAACTTATAAATATCATATTTACAATACAATTAAAAACGTTACAACAGTCTTGTATCAATCTTACACCAGTCTTGAATCAGCCTGTGATCGCTAAAAGCACAAGGGTGAATAACTGGTCAGACAGGTTTGCTGGCTCTGTGCCATGTAGGGAATCTGTCCCATCAGTTTCTGACTGTTAGTAGGAGAAGCCAGAGAGTAGGTGTGGGGGTGTGGGTTGGAGTGGACAGGGGGAGGGGGATGGTCTGTAGTCACTAAAAGCACAAGGGTGAATAACTGGTCAAACAGGTTTGCTGGTTCTGTGCCATGTAGGGAATCTGTCCCATCAGTTTCTGACTGTTAGTAGAAGAATTCAGTGAGTAGGTGTGGGGGTTGGAGTGGGAGTGGGCAGGGGGAGGGGGCTGGTCTGTAGTCACTAAAAGCACAAGGGTGAATAACTGGTCAAACAAGTTTGCAGGCTCTCTGCCATGTAGGGAATCTGTCCCATCAGTTTCTGATTGTTAGTAGAAGAGTCAGCGAGTAGGTGTGGGGGTTGGGTTGGGAGTGGGCAGGGGGAGGGGGTCGGTGTGGTCACTAAAAGCACAAGGGTGAATAAATGACTTAACACTTTACGGACGGTTGCCTGGGCTCTAGCTACTCCCACAAGGATGGGTGCTGGTGGCAGTTTGTCGGACTAGAGGATGGTTAAAACTGACGATTGAAGTTTGTAATCATGCAATATGATACATAATCAAAGATATTTTATTTCTTTTGAATAGAAATACTGAATATGATATTATACCTACATTTTCTGAAGATTTCACGAATATTGCTCCATTATTTCTTTGTTAAAACATTTCTGTTAATATTGGAACAATGATGCCTCAAGGCATCATGCATCTTTAGAGTGGTAATGCCTCCAGGCTTCATGCGTCTTTAGCGCGGTGATACCTCCAGGCATCATGCGTCCTTAAAGGGTTAACCCTTTCAGGGCGAGAATGCCTGTAGGCATTCTGTACGCGAGGGGCGAAAATGCCTGTAGGCATTCTGTACACGGGGGGCGAGAATGCCTGTAGGCATTATGTACGCGGGGGGCGAGAATGCCTGTAGGCATTTTTTTCCCGAAATTCCGTAAAAGAGCTGCTATAAACATAAATACAACAGAGAATTTAATGATTTTTGGCAGAAAGTTAGAAAAACATATAATAATGAATTTCCAGGTTGAATTATTTAAATGTAGCTATGGGAACACTGAGAAATATCACGATAATCGAACGCAAACAGAGCGTTTGGCTGCTCCGCCATCTTGACACGCCCACTGTCAGAGCCTATCTGTGTATATGCCGAAGCAAAACATAAACAATGGAGCAATGGGGTGACGAAGATGACTTCGACTGGGACGAAATTGAAGATAATCTTCCCCTGACAACGATTTCCGCAATGAATCGTCAAAAAAGAATCTGTAGAAGATGCCCCGGACCCAGAAAGCGAAAGTGAGGAGGAGGAGTTAGAAGTGCCTCGGGATAAGGAAGCTAGGCAGACGACAACGCGCCGTTGGGTGAGGCAGCCTGCAAATCGCAGGAAAATGCCAGAAATCAACGATTTTGACGCCTCATCCTGTGGTATAGCAGAGAGTGTGGACAAAACAAAAGTTCAGTCAGTTTTGGAGTTTTTCCGACTGTTCTTCACCCTTGAGTTTGTCTCCAAAATCGCCGAAGCGACCAACAACTACGCGGAGGCCGTGTGTGCTAGTGCGCCAGCGAAACACAAGATGGCGTGGTCGCCCGTCGACACTGCTGCGATAGAGCGCTTCATCGCATTGACTTTCCTGATTGGAATTGTCCAAAAGGCACGTATGAAAGATTACTGGGCAACTATACAAGAGATATCGACACCATACTTCAACAGAGTGATGAAAAGAGATCGTTTTATGGCGATTTTAAGGTAAACATAGCTCTTCTGCTCTACTTTGAAAGTGGGGGGGGGGGGGGAAATAGACATCTGGGTCAACTATCCTCTCAGCCAATAGGAACGCTGGATTTCTCAAACCAAACTTTTTAGATTTAAAGCCTTTTAATACATAATAACTGTGGGAAATTGTGTAGTAGGCCCAAAAATAACATTAAAAGTATATATGGATCACTTTATTTCCCGAAATTCCAAGGTTTGGCATGTTTTTTGCAGGTATTTCAACTTCCCTGCTGAGCAGGCCGAGGCTGCTGCCGCCACGGCCACGCCCCCGACACCCACCGGCAAAAGCAAGGTTGAATGGTTCATGAATTTCTTCAATGCCAAAGCCAAAGATGTCTATAAACCGAAAAGAGAATTGTCCGTTGATGAAAGTATGGTAGCACACAAGGGGAAGTGTTCCCACGTCCAGTATATGCCAGCAAAGCCTACCCGTTGGGGCCTCAAAGTGTGGGTAGTCGCCGAAGCAGTGACAGGTGCGTGTTCGTATTATGATTTATTTTCAACCTTTCCCCCTCCCCCCCCGCTTGTCTTCGTGCCGATAGGCAGTGTATAGGTTGATGACAGCTGGTATATAATATATATAACTCTGAAATTCCAACCACTGATAACCTCATTACATGCTATAGATTCATTCTTCTGAAAAAACAAACTGTGTGTTTCAGGGTTCGTCATCCAGTGCATGCCCCACTACGCTAAGCCAGAGAGAACTGCCCCCCGAAGGATTTATGAAGACATTGTGTTGCAGTTACTACGAAAGGCTAACATCCTGGGCCGAGGCCACCACATATATATGGACAATTACTTCACTTCTGTTCCAATGTTCACTGATATGGTTCACAAATTCAATACATTTTGCTGCGGAACTTTACGTATGAATCGTAAATTCCTACCAAGAAATCTTATGGTCAAAGCCCATTGTGAGTTGGTGGAGAGGGGGACAAGTTTATTTTCAAAATCGGCAGAATGTCTTCTTGTTGTTTGGCGTGATCGCAAACTAATACATGTACTGTCCATGATTCACGGGTCAATGATGTCATCTTGTTCCAGAACAATGCAGGAGGCAGGAAAATATATTCGAAAGGGTCTGCCATGTCCTAATGCTTTTTTTTTTTTTTTTGACAACTTTCTTTATTCATTTACTTGGCTTTAACATCGTACGATTCTAAAACAGTTGGTACATAAAGAGGGTACGCTGTTCAGCGCATACATACGCTGGTTTCCAACAGCTCCCTTATTAGCTTGTATACAAACAATAATTGTGGTCGTTACTATAGTTGCTTTACCACAGTCCACCCACATGGAATGAATTTATGACATTCAGATAATGGTATTTTTCCAGATGAATACCTTTGATCATTCTCCTTAGTGATTTAGATGATATATATATAGATCTGTGCGGTACATTAGATCATGTCAGGTACAGACTCCATCATCACCTTTCTAGTCAATTTTTTTAATTCTTTATAAGTCGGCGTTGATCTTAAGACTGGTGGCATATTATTCCATACCTCAGCGGTCTGGTATTCGACACTTCTTTTATAAGTTTCCAGTTTTGGTCTAAATATTTTGAGCACTTTAGCCTCATTTTGCCTAGTCTTGGTTATGCGTACATCAATATATTCCGGTTTCAGCGATCTTTTGTAAGCATAGTTTCGTAAATGTGCTTGCCGTCTCATGGTGAGATAGGGCATATTTGCTATATTGTGCACATTTTCTACGTGAGATCTTTTATCTAAACTAAAGGCCATTCTCAAACATTTATTTTGTATAATCTGAAGTTTCCCCAGTACGTTTAGACCAGCTGAGTTGAACAATATGTCTCCGTAATCCATATACGGCATTATGGTCACCTTGTAGAGTGTTAGTAAGGTATGAGATGATAGATAGTACTTCATTTTGCTTAACTGATACATTCTGTGTGTTATTCTTCTAATAATTTCTTTTACATGACATTGGTAATTCAGGGTTTGATCCAAAAGAATACCTAAGTATCTGTATTTATCTACTATTTTTAGTTCATTTCCCGTAAGTTTTATAGAAATATATGGTTCTCTTCTTATTTTTTGGTGTGTCCAATTATCTTGGTTTTTTCCGCATTTACTGTTAATTTATTCATGTCGCACCAGTAAGAAAATCTATCTATAGCCAAAGTTATGTCGTCTTTTAGCGATGCAACATTTTTCCCTGCCTTATAGATCACTGTATCGTCTGCATAAAGATTACAGTTAATATTGGGTATACTATCTATCATATCATTCACATATAGTAAGAAAAGAGTCGGGCCAAGGTTTGAACCTTGAGGGACACCGCAGACCACTCGCTCAGGATCTGATGTTAGACCATTAACTTTGGTGCGTTGCGAGCGATTCTGTAAATAATTTTCCAATAATTTATGATTTTTGCCTTTCACCCCATATAGCTCTAATTTCCGTAAGAGGAGCGAGTGGTCTACGGTGTCGAAAGCCTTCCGCATGTCAATAAATATGGTGACCACAATGTTACCTTCATTGATGCTTCTTAATAATCTATCTGTGAACATAGAGATTGTGTCAATCGTCGATCTCCCTTTCCGGAAACCTCCCTGAGCGTTTATGATTATTTCGTTATTTTCCAAAAATTTAGTCAACTGGTCATTGATAAGTTGCTCAAGAATTTTCCTAGGAAGGGGTACCACCGATATAGGTCGATAATTGCTACAGTTCTTATTGTCACCCCCTTTATGTATGGGTGTGACAGTTGCCTGTTTCCATTGTTTCGGAATGTCTCCCATATCTATGATATTACATACCAAGTTGTGAAACTGAGTAACAAGGCCCAGTAACGCTGGCTTTAGTATCCTGGTCGGTATATCCTTTATACCCGAGGGTTTTGACAATTTCACTTTTTTTCAGATTTTCTAGGATATCATCCCTTGAAAAGTAAAGCTCATCCATTTGTTCGGGTGTGGGTGTGCCCATAAAGTGCCAAGGTGTGTTTTTGTTCTCTGCTAATTTCGGACCAATACTTGAAAAAAATTTATTAATATAGTCAGGAACATGTTGTTTTAAGATTGGGTTATTTTCATTATCATTTAACAAGATGTCATTAGATTTATTATTATTTGTATGCCCAGGTAAAATACTTTTGATCTCCCTCCAAAATTTGCGATGGTCACCATTACACTGCTCTAGATTTTCTTTTATATAGTTTTCCCTAGCCTGTTTTACTATCCCATTTACCAAATTTCTCATTCCATTAGCATTTTGCCTATTCTCAGGGGTATTGTGGAGTTTAGCTTCCCTCATCAGTCTATTTTTATCAAATATTAGCTCCATCATTTCGTTGGTGATCCATGGCTCCCCTTTCGTTCTAACATTAAATTTCTTTATTGGGCAGTTAATATCGAGCCAATTTCTTATTGAGTTCAGTAACATATCCCATTTCATTGTAGAGTCATTGGCTCTATAGAAAGCTGTCCAATCCAGACCATTAAGGTCCCTGATTAGTCGATCTTCATCGTAATTACGATAAGTCCTTCCCCAGAACGTTTCCCTTGTTTGCTTAACTTTCTTTTTTTCCTGTTCAAAAAAATTGGTTGATGGTCACTGATATTATTTGTGAGCACACCCACATCTGCAATACAATCACAGTTTGTAAAGATTAGATCCAATACCGAGCTATTATCCGAATACCTTGTTATCTTATCAATAAATTGCTTTAATCCATGTTGTTTTAGGTTATTAATTAGATCTCTTACCTTTTTATCACATTTGTCCAATATATTCATATTCAAGTATCAGAGAATATTCGAAATTCATGGGTGGGGTCGATTTGGCCGATCAATTGTGGCAATATTACTCTTTTGGTCGTAAATCTCGTAAATGGACTAAGAAATTGTTTTTTATTGTCTGGAATTAATGAAACTTAACGCCTCCGTCATGTACAATTCTCAAGTTGAAAAGAAAATGCCATTATATGATTTTACACTTGTTCTAGTAAAGCAGTTAATCGGCCAAATCGACTCTGAAATCGTAAACAAATATACCCTGTCTGGCGATAACCACCCCTCTAGATTAACGAATCGATGCATGCCTGTATATATGGGAAAATCATTTTGTAAGGTCTGTGCCTACCGAGTTAAGGCTGGGTTAAAAAAAAAAAAAAAAAAAAGCAACTATGGATGTAACTTGTGCGGTAAGCATCTTTGTCTCCCACACTGCTACCGAGTGTATCACACGGTCGGTAACTACTGTCGTCGAGCAATCATCATAGAGCAGTGAAATCTTTATATGTATTGTATATACGAGCACAAGAATACCAGTGTCAGAACCCAACATATTAAAAATAATATATCTCTCCCTACCTGAATACGATGTGTTGTGTTTTTTGTCGCAGACTATGTAAATCCAAGTTAGTAGCTGTCCACAAGTAGAAATCTTGCCATAGGATTAGCACTGAGAGGCTGAGACTGACAGCTCCGACAGCACAGATTTAATATTTTTGCTGCGGTTAAATCCCAACGTTGAAATGTATATGAATAGCACGGTTATGACGGGAAGAGATTGTAGTTTCATAATTTCCAGGTCTCCAGTCGTGATTCTGTCGAATATCAGAGAAATCCATGATTTTCCTTGTCCATATCGAAGTTAGGAACTCATAACAAAATGGCGGACTGAGACTGGAGTGGTGCGGGATCACATTCTTTTTCCTTCGATAATGTCAATATTTCCCAAATAGAATAAAAGGGAATACCACAGTGGTGGAGGGAATCTATTATAGTTTATGAATTTCTACTTCTCCAGTCGTAATTTTACAGAATATGTGAGACATCTAGCTTAATCCATGGTAAGGTTGAATCGTACGAACGCCTCAGTTTGGCTTCCATAGGATTAGCACTGAGAGGCTGAGACTGACAGCTCCGATAGCACAGATTTAATATTTTTGCTGCGGTTAAATCCCAACGTTGAAATGTATATGAATACCACGGTTATGACGGGAAGAGATTGTAGTTTCATAATTTCCAGGTCTCCAGTCGTGATTCTGTCGAATATCAGAGAAATCCATGATTTTCCTTGTTGTGCTTTGAGTTGGTTTTTGACATCGAGATCGCAGAACGCTTGCTTTGGTGGCCAGTGTCACACGTTCGTAGGGTTGGTTTGAGATGGCCTATTCCCATCTCCGTAGTATGAAAATAAAAGAAGAATAAGTATTAATACTATTATATATAGACGTTAATGTACATAGAGGTTTATTAGGGTTAATGTTTTCAAATCAGATCATATCTATTTGTGCGAAAGTGTGATCAGCCTCATGCTAGCCTAAGCCTATGTAAGCTAGACAAGCCTGTCCATGTTTGTTTCTTCGATGTATATTTTGAAACAAAAACAAACTGAATTTAACCAAATTTGGCGTCCACAGAGGCTTAGCAACATTACCAGCATTATATATATTATATTCACATATTATTCTAGTGGTCAGATTCCATCCTTACCTTATAAAATATCCTGGACGTTGTCCACAAAGTATGGCACGTTTGCAGCAGTACTCCATTGACGTTTTTCCACTCACGAAGAGGTACGGTGGCCCAATGGTTTTTGCGATACCTCATATTGTAAACTCTTAGGGAATACCAAAACAAATTCTTCTTATTACTAATTGTAGTTCTCTGATGGCTTAGTATCGATCATTCTTATTATTATCAATAAGAAAAACATGTTTTTTTGTTTCAAATTACATCACATTTTTAAACTAACTGGGCGCCGCCATCTTGGATTTCGATATCACTCACACTTCCACCCTACTTTTCACACAGAAATACTTAGATACCAACACTGAAACTTGGTGAATAATTCAGAAAATATCTTTTATTCATCGTATCATACATAAATTAAATTGTCATCTTTTAATATTTCCATATCAGGGTTATTCGCATGTCACCATCACTTTGGTTGGCGAAGACGCCGCTTTTAGCGCCAAATCTCGCCCGTGGCAGTAAAACTGGCGTACTGCGGCTCGCCGCAATAACGTTAGGTGGCGCCACCACTGCTCGGCTGTGCGAGGCTCCGCGGTGCAGCGTAGCTCGCCTGGAAAGGGTTAAGCAAGTCTATGGTCAAGTCACGCAAGGCTGGCTCACTGGGTCAAAGGAAGAGAATTGGTTTTATAGCTCTTTGCAAAGTGGGTTTGATTACCACAGGCTCAAGTGTGTCCCATCAGATGTGACACTTTGAATACAGTGTCTTTAGGTGTGTCCCATCAGATTTGAACATGTATATACCATATTTAAATGCTGAACGTGGCGGCCTCGCGACCATCGAGTAAGTGACCGATCCCTGTTCCCGTGTTGGGGTGGGTGCCTAGATTATGTTAATTCCTAATACAGACGATGACCATCATTGGATCTTCAATTTTTTTCACTCAGGAAATGGTATCCACACCAATAAATCCCCAAGGGAAAGTGAGGTGTATGAACCATACAAATAGAGAGAGAAAATATATACCACTATATACCATATTTAGTCATTATTATCATCTAATAGTTTCCTTTTCTAGTAGCAGATGACAGTATCCATAAGTAAGTGTCTGTTATTTAATGACAGGATTGATATAGTTAATATTTTGTCCGCAAAAAGACTATGAAATAAAAAAATTATTTTTAGGAACCAAATCACTAGTGGGGCAGGAGTATGGTCAAACTGGGATACTGGACCCCTGCTCATTTAACCAGGCCTTTATAGTTGGGACATTGATAGTGAAGTGTTAGATTCTCTGCAGTAAGCTGAAAGCCTGTGTGAGCATTCTAACCTCTAGATGACGTATATGACGAGATTTCCAGCGCTCAAAAAGGTTACTAGTTATGTCACTAAAAGTAAAAGTGCACCACCCTAACCTCGCAGTCCCAGCGACCTAATCTTATGGTCTACATACCAAACCAACGTTACCAAATATCGTTAGTTAGGGTTGTCATCTTACCACCTCACCTACTTGGACTACAGCCACTTCCGTAACTGTGGTATCCTATTGCTGGCCTGCTAATTAAAGGAACACGTCAAGTAGCGTGTGTGTACAGCAGTTACGTGGCATTGTATATTGTGAAAATAAATGGCATTTTGAATAAAAGAAGTGATTTATAAATTGCGTGTACTTTGATACCTCGCCTACAAAGCTCTGGATGTGGCGGGCTTTTAGAGCCGTCTTTTATGGACGGAAGCAGGCAATGCGGCAGTCGGCTCGCCCGGAAGCCAGTCGGCGCGTGGCTTCCCTGTCAAAGGGAAATAAGAAGCCGACATGATTACCATACGAGCAACATGATTAACATGTCACCCTGGAGCCATGTCATGGTGCGTGGGGAATCAGGCTCACGGTAACCCTTCTTATTTCCCGTTTTCCACACATCTATTCCCTTTGTAAATACCCCGTTTTCCTACCATCCTACCATCTATCGCGTGATTTTGTTTCCCTCTGCAGACCCACCCGAGTTTTTGCAAAATAAGATTCCTCATCCCAGCTCTCGATACACTGGGTACAGGCGTGACCCATGACACTCCTATCTCCACATCCCACTGCTCCTGAATTGCAATATTCCGTCTTCTTCATCCTTCCCACCCCAGTTTCCTCTCCTGTTATTCATTTTCTATCGATCAACCTCATCCCTAGCACCAAACCATATTTTTCCCCATCTCATATTATTGTCAATCTCTTCCTCTCATCCCAAATCCCTTCATTTCTATCAGCATCCAATATCTCTTCCTATCTTTATGTTCTACTTTACATCGTTCAGGCAATGTCTTGTTATGGTATATCCTTCTCCCCTCCCCTAATTTCTGTCATGAAGTCATACGGTTACGGCCAGCTGAGTAAGAAATCAAAATCGAACAGATTTTTTCGCTCCAATTGTTTTCTATTTGCTTCATTCATTTTCCTCACTTTCCAATGTGCCTAGCCCTCTCCCCTTGCCGATTGTTCACATTTTAGGTAGATTATATTTTCATAGATCTACCACGTTTCATATCCATTTGTCATATAGATAATTGCATAATTTTGTTAGATGCTTTTTCCGCCGTTCTCCTTCATACAACATTGTTCCTTTCTGCATAACACGCCTTCCACAATTTAATGCCCACATCTTCCGTGACCCTCCAACGTGCATTCCTATCCACTATCCCAGCCTGCGCACTTCCAAAATAGAAACATCGATCTCAGTCCTCTGTCCCTGCCACCCGCATTTATCCCCCTTCTTCAAACTCCCGGTTTGTATTCTCATCCATTTAGCATCTTCCGCAGCTCGACTGTCTTTCGCTCTCTCTTTGATACTCCCTTTTTGTTACATTAACTTCACCTCTCATCCTTTTAGACCCTGTCACTTCACAACCTGTACCCTATGAATGTGGCCGAACCTATTCCACACATATATCATATGGCATGATACAAGCTGCACCAACACATGCACTCGTGCGAAATGTATTATATATACATCCTGCACCTTTTCCCTTATATTCCTACCTCTCGCCCACCGCGCGTTCTCTCCTTGCCTTTCCCCGCTGATAAATGACCACGTTGTCTTGGTCGATCAGAGGGGCGGGAATCGGCGCCCGATCTATAGAATCGGCCGTCGGCGCTGGACGCGGTGGGCGCCGGGCCGCGGTCCGTGCTCCAGGCCGCGCTGTCCATCCGAGCCCCTCTCACTCTCATGCCGCGCCTGCTGCGTCAGCACATTGAATTCCTAAAAAGAAATATGTTAATTTCCATTTGTGAGATATTTCCATGTCGCAAGTTACAGTTTTGTGAAACTTGCAAAATCAACCAAATAAAAGTAAAATGGTAGTTTTAATTTGCCATAATAAAGTGCGTGTTTGAATTTCAGGCATAAAACCTGTGTGAATTCTATTCAGAATAATAGATTCTTCAAGATGTGTTCAAAGACCTGCTAAGGCTGAAAAACACCACTCGCTATGACATCTACTAGTTAGCTCTGTCTCTGGTGCTAGTCCTGTTAATCCTAGCCATGGTAATGCAACTGATCGATAATACAAGCACCGCGTTATTGGTGTCACATTATTTGCTGCGTCATTTATTTTTTATAGCGGGTACTTTATTTGTTACGTGGAAAAGTTAGGAGATGGCTGTCGAATACAAAATCTATTTTGCCCGGTTATACAATGTTATATAAATGCAGGGCTGACCAATCTGCGCTCCGTCCTAACACAATTGCTATTTGTGAGTATATATACATAAGACTTTATTAACCACCCACTTTCTTGTGCTACTCATAAACTGTTGCAAGTTGTTGTGCGGAGCACACGAGTGACACATTTAAATATTTTAGCGTGTTTCATCTTTTAATAGAATAACATGGAGTCACAATAATAGAAACAATGACCGTCAATAACAGACCGTGACTGGTCACTTTCTGTTCCCATCCTTCTAGTTCCACGGTATTATATGTATCATCGATATTTTGTGTTGCGTGTTTGCATTGTTAACTTAGATATTTGATCATTTGTTATTACAACGAGGCAGCCAATTAGGAAATAGGGAAATATGATCGGATGATCAAGGGTGTGTTATACCTATGTATAGACATAATTTTGTATGTGTTCAAATTGAGCCTCATTTGCTGACGACCAGGTTTCATCCAAGAAAATACCACACGAAGAACAATCTCTGTTATTCTCAAATTCTGGTGTTCAAACACATGACAATAACTATCAAAATTGAAGTTGTGATCATTTTGATAAACGGAATTAAAGCGATATTAAGGTTGAATTGCTTCTTACAAGAGATCGAAAATCTCCTAAACCATGTAGGCGTATCATGAACATATGATATGATAAGATGTCAGCCTGGAATTCAGTGCGACTATAAGAACTATTAAAACACACGTTGACTGATGTAGTTTTAGGCAGGAGGTCGCGGTCATTGTACTCCTTCTACATAGTAGCGCCACACTTTATAAGGGTCCAGAATTCATCAAATGATACCTCTTGTTCAGTAGTAATTGGTAGAGTGGATCATGGTCATGGTTATGACTCTCAGTGCAGTTTCTTCTTAGAACCTCGCCTATGTTTCTTCTTGTAGGATGTTTTTTTATAAACGAGGAATTTGTATTTTTAAATCCCTTTCTCCTTTAAGAATCGTAATAATTTGCGATGGAAATATACATTCACATCATTTTTATATTTACTTTATGAACAAGGAGCTCTGTTCATTGAGACTCTTTCACTATACTACCCTTGCTTTAGACCTGGGCTGCTTTACTACACATGCGTATATCTGCCTTAAGTGTTTCCCACTCGGCGGTTAATGCAATTATGATTATTATCATAAAGCCCAATGCCCATCTACCGATTTCGGAATATTCATGTACCTTTGTCGGCGATAAACTGACAGTAATTTGTCTTAGGCGAGGCATTCTAACAGAGTCGGCCGTAGTCGGTAGATGTAGGACAGCTAGGCAAGGGAGAGCCACCGATTAGTAGACTGATTTGCTTAAGACTAATACCCACCAACCCCTCTCCTCGATGTCCGCCGGTCGAGCGAAGGGTTACGTAATTTTCCTATGATAAGTTAACTGACTCCTATACGATTCGCGAGCTAATCGTTCAACCCTCAATCGGTAGATGGGCATTGGCCTTTACGCGGAGTTCTGGGCATGCAATATTGAAAAGCTATGCCATATCCTTATAAGACCAACACAATCTGAATTCGGTGATCAAGTTATGACTAAAGTGTGTGTAAACATTGCGTTTAGAATCGCTATTTCTTAAAGATTATGGTCGGAAGCAGAGCCATTTAAATCTATTTTAAATCAAGATTCATTATCTCTTATTTCTAATGATTCAGTCATTAGAAATAAGTCAAATTAGTCAGTCAAAGGCTCCCCAACAAACAACAACTACAGAATGTGATACACGACAATCAACAACTAAAGAATGCAAAGCAAACCATTCAATTTATTACTGATCAAGGAAATCTCGTCAAATTCCATGAGTAAGGTCTCCCACAACAGAATAACCAAACTGTGTAGCAATATGAGAGGTGTGAATCAGCTTTTTACTTATGTTCATTAGATTTACACGTATCGCTAATAGGTGTCGCTAATCATTGTCTACATAGAATTTATGTCCTGGGGGTACGGTTCAATGCGAACTAAATATGTAAGTGATTTGGTGATTGTATGCCTTGTGATTATAAGTCAGAATCAGTTACGGATCGCTTCTCTTTCATGTCGAATGTCAGCTGATTTAGACAACAACTTGCAAGTAATTTGTGCTGGATGAAAGTACTAATGGTGTATTGCATGCCTTTCGGATTATCCCAAGGTTTATGAGCCTTTCGGGTCAATTGTATCTTTGGAGTTGCTCTCAATAGGAGCGGGTATCAACCAAATGTCAAGTGGAACCAGCCTGAGATGTCCTTATAATGATGAATTGCGGGCTTGCTGAATTAGGAAACCATGCATGTTACAAGTGAATTACATTTTTCTATTTCTATTCGAAATTACGATTGAAATGATAATCAAGAAATACATGAAACTTTTCATTCAAAAAGACAGAAACAGGATTAAAAAAAAATACTACTGTACATTTGGCGCATCATCTTGGGCGCCTCACCCAGCCTGCCACCTTTGGAAATGCCGAAGAACTGCTCAGCACCCCGCGCGTTCCTTGCTCTGCTCATAGGGGGTGAGAACGCGGTCTGATACGTACCCGGAGTGGAGACAGGCGTGTACCACCTTCCGCCCTCCAAATAAAGTGCATTTGGGAGAAAGGACTTGGTCATCGCAAGAGAGAGAGAGAGAGAGAGAGAGAGAGAGAGAGAGAGAGAGAGAGATTGGGATAGAGAGGAGGCGTTGTGGGTAGTGTCGTTGTAGCGTGGTTGACGCCACGTCTACTGGTAGCGGCACACCTAACCAGCTCAACGCGTTCACTGCTGGTCTGGTCTATAGCCGCACGCGCATCGCTACTATCTACGCCCACCGCTCTCTGTCGCTGGTACCTGTGGTTGCAGGCTTACACTATGGTAGTCCCCGGCTGGCGGCGTCGTTGGGCCGCAGGATCGGGTGGGCAGATCGCCTCTGCGTGCGCGGCAAGGAGACGTGGTGTCTCGTGTAGCACCAGTGGTAGCAGTGGCAGTATGAGCAGTAGCAGTACCAGCAGCAGCAGCTAACCAGACTGACGAGGCAGCATCGGCAGAAGCAGGGTCGAGGAGGAGGAGGGGGAGACCAGCCAGTAACAGAGAGCCGCGTACAGATCTGTGTACGCACTGGTTTGTGACGGGAGTGTGAGAGCAGGATATCAGCAAAGTGATACGCTTTGGTAGGCGTTAGGTTGTGGGTGCGCCGCGCTGACGGGTGGCTTGGACTTTGTAACAGCTGTCAACCTCATGAGCTGCTCAGAGCAACTCCCCCGCATAAGGCAACCATGGGTGTGTAGCCTGGATTGTATATGCGACTGAGAACGGCCAGGGGGAGAGTACGGTGAACCAGACGGCTGGCGATTCAGGGAGACTATTCGGGCCTGTGCCATGTGGTGCCATGCCCCATACACCAGCAGCACCATCGTCCCTCACTCCCCAAACCCGCACAATCCAATTGTGAGCATGTGTGAGCAGGACTGAGCAACTGGACGTTCAACCAGGCCTCCGTAACTGTGAGTTCTCGGACGGCGCATTGAGACCGCTTTGTATCCCTCCAGGGCCCGCCGACCTCCAGGCGCACTACGCCCGGTGTCCTCCACCACCTCCTCCCGGGGATGTACTTGTCGTGAGAGCCGACACTAAAGACGGGGAGTGGACTGGGGAGGTTCCAGGCGGCGCCTCCGCCTTAACTTGTCAGATAAAACTCCTCTGGACCATTTCGCTACCACTGCCGTCCGGTCCCCGGATAAGCCACGGCAATCCCTCCGGTGGGCGCCCAGGGACTACTCGCGTCTGCCACGGGGCGTGTGTGCTGTGCCTGTACACGAGGAACATGTGTGTAGGAGCACGCTTCACATGTAGGCACGTGTAGGGAAAGTGGAACATGCCAAAGTTTTCATGGGAAGTGATCACTAAAACCTAAAAAAGGACGCAATCTCATTGGATTCAAGTATGCATACAGTGTCTGATTGAACTATTGTATGAATTACGCACTTGTCAATTAAGGTTGTCCCTCTTAACTATTTCTAACTGAAGATTGCGCAAATTTACCAGAAACATATCCATGAACACGATACAAGTATACAGAATACTATACAATTTTGTGGTACATTCTACATGCCATATATATTCAGTATCCTGAATGAATAGTAAACAACACGTTTAGAATGAGGAGCATTATGTTAATTGGGCGCATTAACAATGGAGGTATAATTACATGCAATTAATAGGGCCCCTACAGCTCCTAGGATCAGCTTAATAGTTTTAATCGCACAACCCTCGGGAATCAGCCTGACTGACACGCACATCGCGACTGTCCCTGCCGCTACCAGTCACAGCAGACGACTTTTGCGAGGACTTTGGATCTGTTTGTGTGAGAGATAAAGATAGGCAAGTCCATAGGGCTGTCTGTGTCTGGTCGAGTTTACATGCACACGGACGGACGCGCAGCTTGCACGCGAGCACGGCTAAGTTTAGCCCTACACTGATGGTACTCTCAAGACGCACCAAACAGAGGGTTTGAGGTAACGTTATACTGCACTCCATACTGCACCGTGTGTCTCATAGTTTACACGTGCAATAACTGGACTACATTAATACGTCCTCACAGATCGATTACCCCTTTAGCTGAACAAGGGCCACTTAGCTTATTTTATAATCAACAAGGTCGACAGGATCGCCACCCACACGCTTATGGAGCGACGACTTACAGACTACCAGTGGCAACCATAGAAACTCAAGATGCCCAGGCAGTGCAGGGATGCAGTTCATTTTCTGCCCCAAGGTGGTAAGCCACTGCGCATGGCATCACGGATACTGGCCGTGGTCACACTACTCGTCCTGCTGGCCGTATCCGCCGATGGACGCATGGGGGACAAAAAAAAGAATGGCCCCAACGGGCGTCCCCGAGGCCCCAAACCGCCGCAGCCCAAACTTGTATGGAACGAGAGCGTCCGGGAACGTATCGATAACTTCATCAACTCCACCATGTACTGCCGCGGAATCGTGGGCCTCAACGTGGCCGTGGTGACCAGGCAGCGCATCGTCTACACAGGCGGCTACGGCTGCGTCGACCTCGTCTCTTGTAAGCCCGTCACGGCCGACACCCTCTTCAGCCTGGCCTCTACCACCAAGGCCATAGCCGTCACAGTACTTGGACAACTACTCCACGAGAAGGGGTGAGTTATCCGTTCCACGTCATTATGTAAAGACCGAAAAACAGCTAAGAGGTCACCTTGACATTTCCGAAATCATGCCATATTTCTAGGTTGCTCCTGATTTTTTAGAGGAAATCACATCTGAGAGGTACCCTCCGCACACCCCAACGTATGTATTTTACTGGGTATCTACTAATTACATCCAATAGGACATCTCCATGTTTACTGAAGTATTTTCCGTAGGCATCTCTTGATGGTCTAATGAAAATTGCTGGTAAGCTATATTCCCGCCTAGTCGCACATCAAAGATCACTTACTGAAGTATGCATTGAAACTAGGTAAATTTGCTAATTGGTTAAAGTGAATTTCAATTGTGAGGTATGTATTTACTAAAGTGCAGAAATAAATCAACGTTAACATCATACCCGAAGAGATCCGCAAAGTTCCTCCCGCATTTGCTTAAAAGGAACGCGCGTGTTTACCAGGCAGTTTGCATTGTCATCAGGATATTGTGCGAAGGGCATGTCCCTCAGCGGATGGCATTACCATCAAATCCTCACTTGAAGGGCATTTTCCCCGTGCGGCTGGTGTTGGCATTGTGGCTTAGCAGAAAGGTCATTGTCATTAAGTGCTCCATTGGGGTCCATTCTTGTATTCTTGTTGATACCCACCCGAAAAGCCATCGTCATTTAACATTCCACTTAAGGATATTGGAATTCAGGAAGTCGCGGTCAGGACGCTGTCTTTGACACTTCTTTAATCATGTTTAGAGTGATTTTTTTAGTGAATTTAATGTAGACATATCTGTAACACATTTTAATGGCTCATTTCACCGATTTGATGCCTCAGAGGATTTAAGCATGCTTGATTCAACTGATCGAATACCTGACACACATGTCATATCGATCGTCATATTGGCTCACTAAAGGTATAACATGTATCTATACACCATTTATGATATGCTCAATCAATTGTCTTGTTGCAAATATGGGAGGTTTAAAGAATTCAAAGGTATTATACCTGAATTGTATCCTTGGTCTCCTTTTCAACTTCGGCGTCAACAACAGATACCAATGAAAACATGTACATGTATATCATAATGACTAATTCTAAAACAGCTCACGAACAAAAATATCTAGAGACTAGAAAGTTGAAACAGAATGTGAGTACATATGCATGGAATTTGTAAATTTATACAAGTAGAAGAGGGTTCATAGACAGCCTTTGTTTTAGATAAGGTTTATACCGTACTCGAAGCAGCTGAAGTGATGCAAACCGTGAGACGGAAGAAGGACGTTAGGCACGGTATGTGCTTGGAGAGTGTCATTGTCCCCCCCCCCCCCCCCCGGCATTATCCCTAACCAATTGGTCTTAATGTCTGATGTACGGGTAGACCATATTCATGATCTGTTTTACGGTTCAAACCTAAGACTGATTCTAAGAAAAAAATTATATAGTATTTACTAATCATAATCCCTTCCATAAGCCACAATCACATACATACGTAAGCTTATTAGAATTATGCTACCACGTGTGAGTTGATGTTCACAGAAATCGTGTGCCAACGTAGATGAAACATAATCAGTCGCAATACATCTGCTGTTCTGATATTAATAACAACATTGTCGTTTCCCCCCGGATTAATGAGTTTTGCATTAATAAAAGATAATGAAGCCCCATTTTTACTAAAAGGACCGAGGGACTGCCCCATCAAATGTGGATCAATCCAGATAGGCAGTCTATGCAAATAAATCCTAGAAATATTTTTTGATAAAAGAGGGAATCCCGGAAATGACAGTGATCAGGAAATGATAAGAGATGACCATGACCAGAAATAATGGCGTGTCTATCGATCCCAGTAGAAAAGAAACTCTGATAAAAAGGGTAACCGGTTGTTTGGAGACAAACGTCATACTTCAACAGGTACTAAAAGACATGTAAATCTTTCTGAAGTCTTAGAAACTGACGAATGAAGATGATTATATTATGTGGATCATTTTTAGGAGTTCCTGTCTCAAGAAATGTAAACATGATTATACCTTTTCAATATTGTCTGGAAAGATAACAAACGCCAAACAAATCTGCTTAAATACAAGACAATTATCCAATTGCCAACCGCCACTAAGAACGTACAATGTCACTATATGACGCTCACTTGAAGAGTATAGTTGTTCAGGGCACAGTCAAACTCTCCCAGTGGTTTTTAAAAAATTCCCTGCTTCATCCCTGTAATCATCACTGAAGCATCTTAAAGGCATCTATTACCCTGCTTAAATGTCATATTCTCTAAGCATCCAAAACACCTACATGTGGTCTCTATTTTTGTCCATGAGGGGTGATATCTACCACTTGTCCAAACCGCTCTGCTCTAGTAGTGGGCTCAGTGGGATATCTGCCTCCTGAATAGCTCATAATGGAGAAGCTCATGGGGCGAGCAGCTGATGTAAGGAGCGTGGAGGCAGTCACAGCTCTCTGTATCTACATTATATTTATTGCAGCATCTCCAGGGTATTTGTGTTAAGTGTTTAGTACACAATGTCAGTACGATTTAAGTAGCATCTACATTTAGAATGCCTCAACAGTTTCTCCATGGGCGGACGGGGATCGTATTTTGATCTAGGACTGTGCACTTGGTATAAAAGGAGGCTCAGAAGCCCAGAGATTGTGACCAGCTCTAGGGACTTTCACTTTCGTGTAGACAACATTGACGGAACAATAGTCATGGATCATACAGGTGCAGTCATACTAAATCGTAATCATCAACCTACTCGATGTTTTGGTTGTGATCACAGGCATATACATGTTCGAATATAAGGAAATGTATATTAAGTGTGGGTAGCAACTATACCTGTTACTATCAATAGTGAAATGAATAACGCTTGGTTTGAATTTATCTTTTTTATTATTCACAGCAAGTATTACAAGGAAACATTCTGCCGGCGGGCAGGTTTTGTGTGTCATCTTAGACCACAGTAGGTACATTTTGGATGTTAACAAATACAAAGGGTGATAGATGGGATAAATGGGATGTGATGATGATGTACTTAAGTACATTTTTACTCCTACTCTGTCATGGTTCGCAGTCTACATCTTGACTTAACATAACTTTTGTACCTAGCGATTTTGTCAATATTTTGCACCTCCATAGGGAGATCATTCCATATCAGCATGCCCTCGTGCAAGGGTTTTTTCTTGTAAAAACTCGTTCGGGGTCTCTTTAAGTTGAGTTGCCGTCTTTACTGACCAAGCGTTTTGGGGTTGGAATGTGATCGATTTACATGCAGTACCATTTCATGAAACGGACGTCTTGTTTTTAGTAAGTCTACGCCACAAAGCATGTGCAACCTCTTCGTACTTAGCTCACCTAATCTAGTCCTTGTGCAAATCTGTAATGCTCTATTTTGGAGCTTCTGAAGCTTGTCTAGCTGCACAGCAGCTGGACCATTGATGAAGTACCCTGAGTAGTCAAAAATGGGTGCTATCAAGGTTTTATACATTATTGTACTGATACTTACTGATGCCATGCAGTTTGGTAATATACAAGAAAAGCAATTCTCGGTACAATATTACCCTTCCCCTAGATTTAAATAGGTCGATGTGCAATCAGCCATATTAACTCATAAATTATGCATATTGCTCCATCAATTAGCGCGTAATTTAGGAAGTAATTTGTCTAAGTGTTGTAATCTACGTGCAATTAATCACTGATAATTAGAGGACATGAGAGGTTATTAGGATTTTGAAGCCTTGAGGCACATCTGAAGGTAGGCGTATCCAGATAGATCTATATTTCAGGGACCTTCAGTTTTTAATCACGTCGCGTTCAAGCCACACACATACACACAAAGTCAATCAACTCCGCATATGTTACTACGCACATATAGACTTGCCACAGTAGTTTGATAGATATATGGGAATGAGAGGGCCCTTACCTGACACTCGAGTACTATGTATAATGATTATATTGTATCTATTGATCTATAGCTCATAATTCATGATAGTATTTACTCAGACAATAGAGATATTGAAATTCGACCTATACACAGTAGCACACGTGAATGGAAACCTGGTTATCTTTTGAAAGGCCCTTTATTGTAGAGGATGTTAACAGTTCTCTTGTATATGTTACACTGGCACCCGCACAGGGTCACAATGGCCGACTCAACCCCGCCGGTGACTCCCGAGCCTTGAGCAGTCTCTCGTCGCTCGTCGCCTCTATCGGGCTTCTGTCTCCGATCTCAAAGTGAAGCAAACACTGCTCTGCGCGCCCGCGCACAGCTCTAAGATATACACCCCTCCTGTGAATGAAGACCAGTAAAGGGTATCGCACACTTTGGGACTTTTCCGTTTTTAAGGGAAAAGTTGGCGCAAAACTCCCCTTGCGCTATTTTTTTCGGTACAATATCTCAAGGTGTGCATGGTTTTCCTTGAGATATTATACCACCCCTTTATACCCCCCTTTCAGCCCCGCTGAGATGGTTTTCCTGGATATTTTCAAATAAAGCGTGTTTCATTTTTTCCCCGTGCGATTTGTCCCTTTTGGAGGCAACCTCATGTTGGGGGGGGGGGGGGGGGGGCGTCTGCGTATTTCCTTTTCTCTCCTCATAGAAACAAATCATTATTGAAAAGAAGCCATCAATATAATCAATGTGTCCATTGTATCAAGTTGTATATAAATTGGTCTTTTAAAAATGATTTCTAAAACTGTATTTGTCAGGAGAAATAGAGCAAATAATCTCTTCCAAAAAAATGCACAATCAGAATTTATTATCATATAGAATCTATATATCTTAGGAAAGAACTTCCAGTTATCCATGTTTGAGATTTAATCTAAAATGTTAAAGGAGCAAACTCTCACGGAAAATATCAAGGTGTGCAAAGAGATTTTCAGCCCACCTCCTGCCGGGGTGACCGACACCTGAGCAGATTTTGTCGCCGACTTTTCCCATCCTCCTGCTGTGTGGCCGCACCCCTTGGCGATATCAGCGGTGCAAAGTCTCCAGTATATCTCATGGAAATCAGTCGCAAAGTTCAGGATTGGGTAAATTGTTAACTCTTATATTCGAAAGTCTCAGGGAAAGGTCGGCGACAAACACCATCTCAGCTGGGGGAAAGGGGGGGGGGGGGAGGGGTGCAAAAAGGGTGGTGCGATATCTCAAAGAAACCAAGGCACACCTTGCGATATTGCACCGGGAAAATATCAAAGGGGAGGTTTACGGCGAATTTTCCGCTAAAAACGGGAAAAGTCGCAAAGTGTGTGTTGGGCTTGATATAATGACGAAGTCTGCAGATATACTATTTAATGAAAGAAAAACATATTGGTTTGATAAAAACTGTTTTTTAGGTTTATTGCAATCATTGTAAAATACAATGATATACTAAAGATTTTATTAGTGTTTTAGGGTGTTGGAGAGTGGGTAAAATGTGGGTGAACGTGTAGGTTGTATGGTTATGAGAGAGACCGGAGAGTGTGTCATGTCTTGGTCGGTGGCCTGGGATTATTTTGTTTGTACATGGAAGTCCTCGTCCCCAGTTGGCGACAATGGCACACCCTCTCCCTTAAAAGGAGATGGCAACAGCATGACACCTTCCAGGGATATCCTTAATGAGGTATCAAAGACGTGCTGCCGGAAGTGGTCTGGAACACGCCCATATATAAAGAGTTTAAATCTAGTTATCGAAATGTCAAGTCAAGTTCATACCATCATACTGTATCAAGGCCACCCGTTGTTGATTTTGGTTTGGAACAAAAAACGGCCAGCTATGTTGTGACACTTTGTAGTGTTGATCATGGCCGAATCAGGACAATAGTTGCAAAGGATAGGTATACTTCGGCGGGATATCTCTTAGCATAGCCCTCCTCGGGGTAGCTAATCCTTTATAGTGTAATGTGTATCAAAATCTACGGAAATGTCCGTATAATGCCTTAGATTATTTGAACGAAGTATTCGGCTTTATTTGACAACAGTTGTACTATATAATTATACTAAAGAATAGCCCAAGTAATGGTTATTCCCAGGCGGCATGAAATTATTCAGATTCACCTGTAGCCTTATGATTACTGATCTCGGTAGACAAAACTGGCAGCTGATAAATAACAATTATATAGGTCCCCCAAGGAAATAATGAATTGGAAAGCCGATCCCAGGGCCCATCACAAATGTTTAGCACGGCATCGTTCAGTTGAATAATAGAGGCTGCCAGACAGCACTTGACACTAGATGACAAAGTGGCGTACGCCTGCTCCAATACATTAAATAAAGTGGTCAATAAGGCTGATCGCCATTGAGTTGAATATATTTGAAAAACAGTTTTCTGGAATATCAATTTCTTCAAGGATATTGAACCTTGCATTATTGTGTGTGTGGAGAATTAACATCGAGAGGGTATCATCAATTAGGGACCGCCAGTTGCCAGTTGGCCTTTTATAATGGTATTTAAACACAGAAAAGGATCTACCTTCTCTATTCCCCACAATTTTAATTCGAGAGTCAGGTACCCTTCTACATGGACATCGTTTCACCCCAATATTACCGTCTATAATCGGTGAGAATCGGTGATATACGTCGATGTCTTAGAGGCTTTAGTGTATGCTTCTTTTCCTATGATTAATGTATTATCTATTGTATGTAGGTGTGCATTGTGGGTTTTGAGCGTACTGACGTGCGTTCAACGATATCTTTCTGCAACGGCTGTGATCGATGTTTACCATGGCAAAGACTGGGTGAGCGGTTGGTACTGAGGTGAGAGGTGACTGGTCAGTCACTAGGTCGGACACCAGAGATCAGGAGTCTGAGGTCAAAGGTTAGACAGTAAACCAAGGGGTTATCAATTCTCTACTGCATTCCGCATGCCAGGTTTGGATTCCCCAGAGAGAATAGATATCCTTATTATGTGCATATTAAGTGAGACTATTCATTACGATGTGCTCAACGGGGCCGTGTGTCTCAAAGCGGCCACTGAGATTTGTTTTTCGTCTCCTAGGGGATATAAAAGGTATCATAGGGGAAGAGAGATTATGTCACAGGCGATTATGTGATGCGAGTGACTGTACATGAACCAGCTCGGTCCGATTTTATCAGAAGGCAGTATAATTACCCATCTGCTCTTTCCGCAAATCATATTGTTCAATGTCAGGAACAAAGTCCCAAATCAAATAGTATCCACAGTTACAACGTTGATTCACGGAGATATATATATATACATGTATATAACTTTTATGCATATGAAGTATGCAATCATTTGAGCCTAATTCAATGGAGATTGTGGAAAAAGTACATTAGATAATGCGTAACAATGTTTAGTGGCACTGTTACGGATAGTGGGACCATGTTTTATTTAATCAACTTTATTTCAATTCGGAGAGCTTGGTTCTTAAAGTAATAGATGAGATGAATAGTTCACCGAGTTGCATGGCAGGGTTGTCCAAAGAAGTGCCGCATACGTCAGAATTCCCGTTTCCATATTAGAATCGTCTGTGAAAATATGTAAAACTGCAAAGTTCGACAGATTCCCATGTATTTTTTTTCAATATCTTATTCCTAAATGAAAACCTATCAATATTGATACGCACAATCATGTTATTATATACCCACTATGTTTTTTATATTATCAGATACCTGAGATTGTTTATAATTCGCCAAAAAATGATCGTAACTTGTTCCTTAATATATATGTTATACAGATGAAGTATATCTCAAACCTGCAAGGTTTGATATTCCCTCCTTATCGGGAAAATTATCAGACATAACTCGAACAGAGAACTTTTATCAATTCGATGCTACCTACTTATTTATTTTGCGAGCTTGCTCTCAGTTTTGGTAGATTTTAGGCTGTTTTAGTTGGTAATAGTAGGCTCTCATGGGTTTCTTTTCAAATCTGGCAAACCCTTTTAGGTATTTAACGTCTAGCTTGGAGCCTAGGGAGTATCTTAGCCCTTAATAGAGGAACATATATAATTGGGAGTTCCATTTTCCTAATGTGACTGTTACCAGAATAGGAATCTATTGCTACTTCATTATCTAACTTGAGAATGCAGAAATTGAGTGTTCCTGGGTTCATATTGATTCTGTTCATAGCCCATCCTTTATATGATGGGGAAGCTGATAGTATTGTACATAACTATTACATGCTTCTTAGATTCTCGATACATTTTTTCTATTCTTGCATGACAGAAATATCTGGAATATACCAATGGATGAAAAAAGACATACACGTGTACATGTTACACACAAATGACAGAGGACAGTAAACATTGACATGGTACATACAAGACAGGACAATTACACCACATCTATTTCCTGATACAGACAGGTTCCTTAATTAGTAAATGGTAGGTTTTTGTGGCAGGCCTCATCTTCTCTATGAACTTATTCATTATGCTATGCTATATTTCTGCCAGTAACTGGCTGTAACTTGACACTGATGTCACTATCACTCTCCGCCAGTACCGATGCAGTGCATCACAACACCCACCACCTCAGCATTGTTTCTGCTCATATAATGTTTCCTGGCCCTCTCCAAAGCACCTTCAGAGCCTCCACTCTAACGGGGTGCCCCCTTAAGCGGGGTTAAAATAAACACTTAATAGAGGGGAATATTCCCGTTCCGAGCAAATCGGCCCCTGAAGCGGGGTGTTAACTTAACCGGGGTGTCCCAGAACCGGGGTTTTAATGTATTTGATTGTTCTTTGTAGGATTATCCACCTGTAAACTCCATCCAAATTGATGGAAGAAAGAGCAAAGATCGTATATATACATACACAAAATGTCATCGGCTACAGCGAAATAAGGATGTGTGTATTGACGTCATCACTATGTTTTAAGATTATATGCAGAGTATTTGTAAATGGCAATGTCCACTGTAAATGGCACTGTCCAAAAGTCCAATAGACCTACAGAGCGTGCCTTAGGGGAGTTCAAAGTATGCAATTGGTATTTGGCTTCACAATATCTACACAATTATTACACCACCAGCATCGGTGTGTATTTACACTGACTTTATGCATAGGCAACATAATAACAAAAATGTTTGCGCCCTAGGGCGGCTTTGTATGACCGCTAGCACGTAAGTCCTTAAAATAGCATAGGAAGTCTATCACTACGTGCTTAGTAACCATGTTTCCTCATGGTCCCAACACCTTACACCAGGAACCTGATGAAAACATCAAAGACAGGATATGTGCACCCGTTGCCTTGCATCGTGTAGATATTGAACTCTACGTTGGGCCCCTGGCCTCCTTAGCGGAACCAGACCAGAGCCTTTGACTCCAAAGATCAAACAGACTAAGTGTGGATGGTCTGGAATTTCAGATCCCACCACTGTGAATAGCTACTCCAGCTGAGTCTCATTAAAAGTAATCAATGGTGCCTCCGGTCGATCGAGAGAGTGAAGCGAGGCGAGGAGGGCAGAGCAGTTACTACTCTCTCCTTCCCAGAGGGGTACGTGGTTGCTATTGGCTCTTTGGTGCCAAACGCATGGATACATTTCAGCTACTATCTGCTACTGTATCTGGGTTATGCCCAGGATATTCGGATATGTAGGGTGTGGCGGGATAAGCTCAGAGAGATTTTTATTCTTCTCATCTTGTTTTAATGGGTATGCTTGACGCAAGAGTTCTAACCCGAAGTCTCTACATCAAAATCTCGGTGGGAATCATTTGAATTATTATTGATCATCTAGTTTCAATATGTGGTACCATGATTGCGGTATCTGCTGGTTGGTCAGTTATTTGGGATGCGAGAGAACAAGAGCAAAAACTAAAAGCAGAATATCTGTATTTATGTGATTATATGAAAATTTAGAAACTAGATTCCCAACATGTGATCAAGTCAGGACGACTGGAGACAAGATAAAAGACAGGTCCTTGCGTTATCAGCGGCTTTAATAAGAGAAGTCATAGAGTTTGCGGTTGCCCCGTGAGGAATATGTATTGCAACTTTCCTGTTCGCCAATCAATGTATGCAGAGGATGGATTACTGCATTTCTGTTATTCACGGGGCTACAGCAATAGTTATATTTATAGTTATATAGTGTCGGTTAACTCACAGGTATTTCACAAAACTACGGACAAGGCAGATTGCGAACGTACCTACATACTACATTTGTATGATTGTTCCAATACGATGTAATTATGTCAATATAAATACAATCCCAATACATATCAATGAGAAATGTAGAAGGTTGTTCTCGCCAAAAGAACAGTGTATATACATAAAGAAAAAGATGGTTGAAATCCCTTGGCCCTTTTTAAAACAATCTAGATTCGCCACTGGCGTCACAGGAACCTAATTGGTTCTAACCACATTGCTATCTGTTTGTGGCAGTTTCCAAATGTTGGCCGGTCTCTGGGGTGCAATACTCTTATCGTCTGACCATTGCCTGATTTACAAACAAATTGCTAAATTTATGAGAGTGGACTAATCAGTGCCATAACACACTGGTAAATCAATTGAATAGGACACCGGAACCATGGGCGTTGGCAACCTTTCCATATCTGTAAGCAGGGTCAGAGGGTCGCTTCCCTTGTCACAATAACCGTACAAAGCCCTGCTCCCGCTACCTACCACCACTCACAGTGTAGAGTAATCCTCAGCCTGAGCTGCGGGAGACCAGAGTTACCTACATAGCTAGTTATCGCCCCATCTCTGCCACGTTGCAGCATCCAGCCCTTGGGATGGAATCCGTACTGATCCTGAGGGGATCACTGCGTGTGTGTAACGTAACTTTCGGTAGCAGGTCGTTAGGTGGGCACGTGGGAAAGAGATCTGTGTCGGCGAAGGGCAGTGTGCGGGGGCATTGTCAGGCATTGATAGTCACAAAGGATCCATGAGCTAGTTGAGGAATGGAGAAAAGGAACTCAATACGAGATGTGGTGATACGCCATGGAATCTCCAACGGGAGGTAGTTACATTGAGCATCTCTAGCGGAAATGGATTCCGTTCGTCCAATTCATTTACACTATTTCTACATTACTATATACCCATGCCGTATTTACTGTAAATACGCACCGTTTCGCCATATAACGTTATGTCAATTGAAATTAATGATTTTTCTTAATTTCGGGTATATAGTAAATATAGAACGACCCACCATGCTTGTAGAAGCAATAATTAAGAACTGTTAGCGAATTCATGTCGAGCTCTTTAAGGCTGATTATTGGCAGAACTCGACAGATTCTCAGTTGTACCCTGATTTACATACGCAGTCATGCAAGTAGAAGCGGCTGATTGAATTTTCAGTCACTGAATTATGTAAACATGCAAGTAGTCTTAAATGTCCCCACCCGGTCCTTCTCTGACTTTAAACTCATGCTTGTCACATGTATTTATGCATCCAGATCACCCAACTTGCTTAAATACTGCGAGTGTGTGCTCGCAAACAAAAACAATGATACACATATGATACACCTTCTTTCATATTCGTTTTTATCCTGCTATTTTTAACAATGCTTCACCCCCCCCCCCCCCCCAACCCCCAACCCCTTGATTTGATTTGTCATAACCCTTATCATTCCTGGTTATGGAGACTGGAACCCACTTCCACCGCCTCCCATGCAGCATGACACCAGTTTTGGACGACCCCTAGTCGAGCACGGTGAGTCGAGAGCTAAACGAGTATATTTACAACTCCGTACATACTATCATAAAACTGGATGAGGTTTAATCTTGTCCACCGTATTCCACGACTGGAGTTTGGCATAGTGACTCCATGAGGCGAAGCCGAGTGAAGTCCGAAGCCAAAACTTCAGGAGTGGAATGCGGTGGCCAAGATTAAAACGAATCAGGTTTTGATTTTATCCTACCCTATCTCCTCGATTTTGGAATATTACATGATAACAATGCTGTATGCCACTAGTGGCATATCAGACTCCGTATGCCAGTCAGCGTGGCATACGAAAACCCTATGTTAAGCCTATGGGATTTTATATTAGGGGTAGGATAAACCTTGAGAACTGCTGATTTGTGAAAGCCCATGGCGTTATTTTCACAAGGTTCGCCGATGCCTCTCACTACATTCCTCCTTTTTCAACAGAGCGTGACAGATTCTTCACATTGTGACTAGCCAACGACCACAGCTCTTGAAGGCCTGGGGCATGTGGTGATCGCAGTTTTGTCCACACTTGGTTCCGAACCGGACTGCTGGATAGCTATACTCGTATGCTCAATACAACATGAATACTGCTGGTCACTGACACCTACACATGATCAATCCCTGCCTCCCAATGCATTCCCTAGCATTCAAACCATAGATCTACTTATAATATACACATGCAATAACCACAGGGAGAAGCCTCTTTAATGGCCCTTGTCTGTCTACACGTATAGCTATTATCAACCAGGACTCTGACAGTGGTAGAAGGCACCACCTGCAGTGCAGCCGCCTTGATATTTACACGCACGTCATTAGATCATACACATGGGCATACAAACCGGCCCCGATCGGTCGGTCTGAGACAGCCATGACTTGAGCATAGTGTGAGCATTGGTGCCGTCTTGCGGACGACGCTCGGGACGCTGCTGGGCCTGCAGCTGGTGAGCTCTGCGTAAACTCTATTGATTCGGTATAAGTAGTTGTTGTGATAGTCTCGGTGATCTGTTTATCCGCTCGCCACTTGGTGCCGTCCGCCATGCTCGGTCTGGGTCCCCTTGTTCAAAAATCTTGCCATACTGAGTGTTCAGTACAGTACAATGCCTATACCAAAGGAACTGCTGATTGGACACATACTATGTGGAGACCATCACTTATCCATGTAATGAGCTAACAATGCTTATCTTTTTCACAACATACTCTTCACACAGGACGAAGTTTTCCAGTATCTAATTTCTCCGTAAACTCAAACGGTGAGCGGAACTATCGACCAGTGTATTGGTTGTATTTCCGTCACTTTCCACCAGTGTCCGGTAAAAACCTGTGTTAACGACGCTATTCACTAAATCCAAGCTCTGCACATTGGGGACACCCTTGTTTTCGTTTTTCTTCATTCGTCAGTTCATTCGTCATTCATTCTAGAGAGATTTACCCTTTAAACGCCTACTTTCTGTGAACTGGAATTGGGCCACAAATAGGGTTTGCATATATAGAGTAATATAGGGGTTAGGGAAGGCAGGATGGGTCAAGGAGGCAGAGAAATATATATAGTCCAAAGTTGTCCAGTGTCAGAAATGAAAATTACTTCTCCCTGTGTTTTAAGATCTTCAATGTTCTTACTTGCTGTTCATCTGTAATCTTTACCATATAGGCCTACTACCAATCTATCCGCGCACATACTTGAAATTTCCGTTTGCAAAACGAGTGCTCTGCCAGTTACTGTTGAACTGTGTCCAACAAGATAATGATACTGTCCATTAACACCCAAATGCCTGCCTTGATGCCAAACATAGAACCTATAACGTGTAATAGCCCACCTATACGCTCTAAATTCCTGCTGAGCCGGAGCTTCTCAATGCCAATGACTCCTGTCGTGTAAACCCTGTAACAGTTTAAACGGAACCCGTATCATTTTCTTGCATCTATAAACCGCTGTTTGATAGCTTCCTGTTTACTGTCCGTAATACCCCATGCCGTTAGTATGTTTGGTGCTCTCCTTACTCTAGATGCCCCCTCTAACATCTCAGTTGTAGTAACTCATGTCATTTAGTATTCCTTTAACTTCCCTGCTCCGTCGTAAGCCATCTCACCGACCATCCAACGGCTGCATTTACCACCTCCTTATTACCCATCAATGCTATTGTATAGTCCTGTTTACTCCTAAGCCTCACCTTAAATACCAGCCTTTCCCCCATAAACCTTGCACCTTATCCGATCACATGATCTTTCCCATCCATTCCATGGATGTTATAACCTCTCTAAATTCAGCATCGTCTACCATATATGCTGCATATAGCACCGTAGTTATACCACTTTCTTGCAATCGGTCCTATGCACTCTTCAGGACTCATGCATACCACTTACCGTAAGCCATTCCATTACTAATACACCTATTATACGGGGATCCCGACCGAATTTGCCACCATTGGACAATGCCAGTTTGAGTTGACACAACACACTAAAACAGCCCCCCCCCCCCCACCCGATTAAGACAGGACACTGCGCAATCGTCCACTTAACCAGCGTTTACCAAAATAGACTATATACCAAATTCAAGCGAACGTGCAAATGAGCATAGATGCATTTCTGCTGGATTCCCAAGTAATAGAGGTTATAGACACGAACGATTTGTCTCGGAACATGGCAAGAGATTGATGCTACAAAGACTATAATTATGCTTAGGTGTCGATCAATTGAATTTGATAGTGAGAAAAACTTACCCGTGAAGATGGTGATTATTAAAATAAGTTGAAAATGAATGTAGCGCAGTCGATTGGGCACCTTTCATTGTGCGATATACCTTTTCCACAATAACCATAAGCAACCCTTCTTTCTGTGTCTCATTATTTCTTCTCATAGCTTTATTTTCTTACTCATCTTTTCCTTCGACGCTTTGTTCTGCTACTTCCTCCTCTTCCCGTTGTTGTTCTTTTATTCCCTATCATTTTTTTCTGATTTTCTAGCACTTGTTCTTGTTTCTATTTTAATTCATGTTCTTATTGTTCTTCTTGTCCTTTCCTCGGCCCTTCTTAATCATTCTCTTAGTGCACTGTTTCCTAACAACAGTGCACTACACGGATCACTACCCCTAGCCTTTCATGGCTGAGGTAATATTCATCGAGTACACAACCCGACTATTCTTATCATTTTCGATTCGCTTATTTCTGCCCTTTGTTGATGGAACCTCATGCGTTGTTCACACGGCGGTAATGCATCACAGAAACCCAGGACGGAGGGGCATGGGAACAACGCCTCCACATCAGTGGTACAGTAATCCCATGTCTCGGCCATTGACCCGTGTATGGAGACGGTCGCAGGGGTATGCAGGGCACTGCGAGCAGAAGTCGAGTTACTCATGACCAACTCTGTATCCTGAACCACATACACATATATATGTGCGCCCTCTCCCAGTCTCGGTGGGAAACCCGGCAGATATAATCGCCTTCATGTTATAGCCACTCACAGCTACTCTCAATAATGGTCTGATTCATTCTAAAACTAGAAATATTCCACGATCTGATTCCGGTTTTATATTTTTATTTTTGAAACTTCTACTATACGCTCCCGATGCCAAAACCACCCCCTTTAAAAAAGATGCATCGATTTGGGAAATCTGTTTCATAGTGCATCGGGAGTCCTTCAATTTCTATCGTAGTCGGTGGACATCCCCTAAGATACTCCATGCCCTAGTTATGAACTAGCTCAAATTAGATATGAGCACACGATCGGCATACATATTGAGAGTTGGTTTTGTGAGGCGGGTATGACTTGGAGTTTATTGTCAGTCCATTTTCTATATCAGCCACTCGGACAGGCCACTTCATCCTCGTACACATTCAGTATGATTGGTCTGCAGACTGAAGTCACAGATTACGATCATTTCCGTCACTACGTCAGGCACTCAGGACCGCTTCATCAGAATAAGTCACAAGTCATTCTTTAGGAATGATATAAAATCTTATATTTACATGTAAGGCTCGGCGTCAACCTACTTCGATAACAATTAAATACCTCCCGATGCACTACAATGCATGATGCCAAAAACCATAGCCAATCGGGAACATCTTTATTTAACATAGAAACATCGGCGTGCATTGTAATCGGTGTTTAGGTACACCATATTCTTTACCGTAGACGATTTGGAGCTCGGAACGCCGGGCCTTACATTGTATATTCCTGCTACTTAATTTTCCAGTATTTTCACTGTCAGGGAAGAACCTAACCAGGAGACAGTTCAGGAACCACCCTCCAGGCACAAGTAAGGAAGCACGAGACTGCAGAGTTCAGTATGAATATAAAAGTCTGCCAATTCCAGAGAGGAAATTGAATTCAGTAATGGAGGAAGGCTAAAAGATGGTTTTTTTAAAAGTTTTCGATGATTCCTAGACCTTTTAGGTAAGACTTTGATCAAGTGTAATACGCCCTCGCAGTGGTATAGTTGAAGTCGTTAACACCGATGATATTGTTAGCAGATCAAGTTATATTAATAATTTCATACTATAGGAATTTATCATCGAATTAATCAAATATGGCTTGAAAATGAGATACCATTGCACGGACCATATACTAGGTAGAATGTTGGTAATGCGAGGTTGTATACATGTGGCCTTCAGTGAAAGATTAAGAATAGTCAATTTTTTTTATTCCAATTCAAAATTGTGAGAACATGCTTTTACACCTAAATAGTTACCCAAATTATAAACATGATATGGTATATGCTATTGGTACTTAGCAATTGGTAACAACTTAGCACATCAATAGACCTTACTTCCTGAAGATAATTGTACCAAAAAGATATCAAGCAAACATGAAAAGAACACGCAGATACTGCCATTATGGGATAATCCACCACCGTAGATAAACACCCGTAGTACCACATGCCCAGAAAATGTTAGGCGTCAACCACCCACATTACAACAGTGGCCACATAAAGCCTCGTAATAAAGGATACCCCTCAAAGGAAGGACTCGTCATCGTGATCAGACATCTCCGCGAACATCGTTTGCGTTCGGAAACACAAATAAGAGTGTCTCGGGGGAGACAGCATAGGACGGGAGCAGCTCACTCGGCGCCGTTTTACCGCAGGTGGCTGTTAATCAAAGACGGGACGAGGTCGTAAATAACACTGATTGGGAAATTCATGAGGCAGTGGTAATACGGCGGCCTATCTGGGTTATTAGTCGGGCAGAGCAGAGGGTGGTGAATGCAGGTAACGGCCCCAAGCTGCCAGCAGATGGGTTATTACGTGTTGCTCACACTTGTGGCGGTTGTATCAATCAAATAAAGTGCATGTATTTATAGTCAAGCAGCGGCTTTTATAATTCATTCAAGAGCAGCCAGACAATTTACCGGCGATGAAATATGCTCAGGTACAGTATAGAGACAAGTGGTGAATAATTCTATGTATCCTTAGTTTATTGAGTGGGCTCCTCCTACGTCTAAGGTGAGTCCTTTTTATTCAGGGAAATTTAAAGATTTAAAGCCGCATATATATAGCACTAAAACGTTCCATAGATAACACAACAAGAACGATGAATGTATTAAAGCGTTCGAGTAATATTCAGCTTGCCCGATCAACGGGGAAATGAGAATTAAAATGGAGTCTTTACTAGAACAGCCAGTCTTATAGGCCCGGACTAGGCGAGGAAAAGATAGCGCACTGTTTACCAGAAAAATAGATCATAACAATGTGTAACAATGCGAGCACACTTTGAGAACACACTGCCAATATAATTGTCAAACACAGCAATATATATATATTTAGTCTCATCTAGATCTTGAATATACGGTGCATGTTCACACATATATGAATAACGTATACAGACGAAAGTTCATATAGAGAGAGAGCCTAACTATCCAACTATAAATAGAGTACATCCGTCTCGATAAAAGAACACATAACTATAACTGTCACTCTGTAGGTCGCTGGATATCACAGATAACACGAGTTCAATGCTATCTCCGGCATACATGCTCATATACAGTATCTAATCTATCCCCATTGAGTACCACTTATAAAACCTGAGCGTGGATAGTGTTCGCGATAACCTCGCTAAGAATGGTATGTGTACGAATCTCATACTTTCTAACTTCATTTTCCATTGATATATGAGAAAGTGTATAATTCACAGTTACCAAAGCTGTATTTCCAGACACATACTTTAAGTGAGCATTTATCAAAGTAGGCTGCCTAGAAGCATGGTCCAGTATTTCCGACATTCCGACTAGATATCTGCGCCTTTTATGATAGACACTATAAACAGACCCCAAATCCACGAATCTATATATATGGAGGTTTCCGTAGACAGAGCGACATCTCAGACCAAACAAGTGTATATATATATATATATATATATATATATATATATATATATATATATATATATAGACATATATATATATATTACATGCAGATGTATACATGCATGCAGTGGTAGACTATTTAGACATACCCTGCAATCGGCACCACTGCGCCCGGCCAACGCCCCACACGTCCTTGTTGGCATCGGCCTCACTTCATTGATCCCACTGTCAACCCCCCAGGCAACCACTCGCTAATTTGTCAACGATTTTCCGCTGACCTGATTGGGTACAGAGCTCGTATCTGGGGAGGTGAACAGTGGGGTGCTGCAGGTTGACTTGCAGGGCATCATGGGATGCATTCAGAACGCTCTGCAGTAGAGCTGTTGGTGGGAAAAGCATTGGGGGTTTTATGTAGGGGTGGGTGGACACCCTGTTCCATAAGTCGCGAACTCTTACATTGCTATTCAACATATCAGTGTTCTCTTTCGAGAGACCACAAATCATGTAGGTTTTCTCTCCTGAATTTGGCATTAGCCATCAAGGTAAGGCCCTTTACTTAATGGTCATCAGATAATGATGCCATCTGCCCTTTTGCTGGCCATTTAGTTAAAGCATTATTGATACATTAGTTTATCTTTTAGTAAAGCAAATATAGAGAGGGAAACTTCATCACCTTCAGACATAAGAGTACTACCAATAACAAACAGTCTGATGACAAAATATGATGTCACTGTGACAATAGGAATTAATTTTTTTTTCATACCGAAGCCAGCCGCAGTTACTAAAGCTGAATTCCCTGACACGGTAGTAAACATGCATTTCTGTATGATTTTATGAGCATGAATCCTATCCATGGAAATTAGCAAAGAATGTAGAATACTGGATTCAGAAGTTTTGAGTTCAAGATGACCATTTTAAAGAAGAGGTTCTGCAAAAACATATTTGTCCCTACAATATTTAGGGGGCGAAGATGTTTCACTCGAATGTCTGGTGTTGGGAAGCGTGTAGTCAATAGCGTACTGATTTGTCCACCGAGGGTGAACCAAGGGACGCATTGCAGGTGGCAGTAGAGGACGAGTTTCAGAGCAACAGACTGTGTACCTTGGGGCAGGTGGTAGGGGGTAGCGTGAAGGGGCAACTGCTAGGTATTCTAGAGGATCGATTAGTTCCTGTAGGGAGATGCAGGCAAGCGGCAGGGGGCAAGTAATAGGCGGAAGGGCAAGAAGTAGAGCGTCTGCTAATATGTATTTATATGTTTTCCTTCATCTCACTACATTTCAATATCTTATTCTTCCTTTTATGTGATATTGAACCTATTTGCACCAGAATACCCCCCTTAGACTTAACCATATGTACAAATCGTCGATCAGACATGTATCTGAAAGACTCACCGCCGTGAGAGATGAATTTTCTAAATCAAAAACAATTATTGGAAAAAATAAGAGTTGGAAAGAGATATCTGCAAAGAGAAGTAGTTGTAGCGTCTTCTGATGTGTTTGCATAAAAGATCAGCCAACCGATGTGAAGAAGTAAATAAGCAGGACTTAAAACCTTTCTGTGAGTGAAAGGAGAAGTGACAAATCATGATTCCCAAGGTTGGGATTTAAAGAGTTGTTGGCAGGGACCGGGAGCTGTGGAGGAGAGGAAAATCTGATTGACAAATCAAGGCGCTTGTTTCGGATGACGTACAGATAATAATTCAGTCAGGATAGGACGGTCTGTTGGATTTATTGGCCAATTATTAACATTTTACGAGTCAGTAAGAAACCAATCAATATGCTCCTCCTTTAGCTGTGTAACCAATGGGATGAGGAAGTTTTAGAAAAATAAATGTTACATCAAGACTAAACTGTGGGTATTTGGGGGTATGACAAGACAGATGTAAAGAAAAGGTTCTGCGAATATGATAAACAGTATCTACGAAAAGGAACAATATAACCTTAAACATATGAGAGCCCACCTGAAGTAGCTGATCCCATTGTAGCACGTATGGTGGAAATAGACAATAATCGATGGTTCTATGGCCAAGCGGTCGTAAACCATGAGATGTTGACGCCAAGTGTTACCTAGTGTATTACGACGTCAACCTCAAGTAGTTTACAGAGCCACCTGTCAACAAAACTAATGTTGGTTCTTTCTATCATCTATCTTCTCAACTGAATTAAACATTAGGAATTGCCATGGTAAAGGGTATATTAATAGAGAGTATTTTCTTGCTCTCTAGCACAATTAGACTATTTTCCGCATACAATGGCTTTGAGGCCATATGCAATAGTTTTGAATCCGGTATCTGACAGTTTTTAAACAATGGTTCTAATGAGTATAACATCAGTAAACATTTATAGATTGCATTTCTATCAGAACACTGGTACCTGGAAGAGGAGAGTGACAACTGGTGCGCAGCAAGGATATCGGTGACAAGTCCTTCTCTGAAGGCAGAGGACACAAGGCTCGCTGCATGTAGACAGTCGTGTGTCTACATCTTTGTAGGGTAGAGGGGGAGGGTGCACAGGGAAGGGAGCGGAGGTGACGGGGTCTGGTAGAATCAGAGCCGGGTTAATACTTGACGCCACCTGCGGCCTCACCCGGCACTTACCACAGTGCTCTATCTGATTTTCACCAGCTCTCTATCTCCACTTAAGAGCAAAACGTTGTTCATCCTGTACCGTTGCTACCAGGCTCTGCCCTTCCGCCCAAGCTGTAGTCCGCTTATAGGGCTTCCCCCCACTGCCTTCAGTATAAGTTTATTGTACAGTCATGGAAACAGTAAGCAGGTGGGGGTGTTTCAATGAGCTCCATATGAGGTGGATTCATCAATGTAAAAAGTTAACAATTTAAAGAACTGAAATGTTTATCATCGTGATGTAACCTTTTTAGCACACCCTGGGAAGATGACAGTAAACAATTGCTGAGAAAAAAGCAATATCAAACCAGTGTTGCATTGATTTTCATTGATAGTTCCATATTCATTAATAGCCACTAAAATATATCAACCAAATAACAAAGCCTTGTTTATGGAAGCCACATTAGGAATACTTAATTTTCACGATTACCAAAAAAAAAGGAAATTCGTTCGATAGACGTTCTAAACTAGTTTGGCAAGGACAATCCATATCTTATATCACAGAGAAAAATGATAGGACTTTTTGGTCGGTTCACATGGAAGTAATTAACTTTGCTACACAGACTACTTTGAGCAGGTTGGCGTAAGACTCCGGGAGTACCGAACCAATATTGACGAATCTGCGTCCACTTTGCCACGTTTCTAGGGATGCCATGTCACTCATATCTGAAAAAATTACACTTTAATTAAAATCCAAGAAATTTCCGTTCAATGTTATACTGATGCAGGCGGTCTGAGTTTTCTGAAACGAAAGATTGATATTGAGAAACTGTCTTTTTAGAGGGAGGTTGTGCGTTTTCAAACAAGTGCTTCTCTAGTTTTCACCTAAATGCAAGGCTTAAATACTGTATATCACTTATGGTATGATATGGTATGAGATGGTGTTAACTTTAAGGAGATGTTGTAATATAGTATGGTGATACTTGAAGAATATTGACCAATTCTTTTCCCTCAAATTTGATAATTAATAACAAGTCACAAATGCATAATAGGATCCCTATCTCATTTGATTCTAGTAAGAATATTTAAGTATGATTTACGTACTTCATCACTTATACTTTTATTCTAACTCAAATTGGGAACTACATTTCGTTGCCTAAGAATATATCCTTGTTATCCTGAAGGCACTCGGTAGTGCATTAATGCTCGGTAGAATATTAATTCCCCTTCATACATTTACCAAAGGGAAGTATTCGGGTAATTACCTAATCATCATTATACACAACCATCTGTGTTTCAGAAACATTTAAGGGATATTTATGATGAAGGACTATCAGGTCACTCATCGTCGTAATAATCATACCCTTAAAGTGTATACCTAAAGTATATCCATTACGCAAACGCTATCTCTATACGTCTATCCTCTCATCTTTCCTCCAGAGGGCGTGAGATGATGAGGTAATATATCACGTATAGGGTACAAGCAGCGATACGCAGAGAACCAAGTGGTGGAGTTCTAACATCAACGGAAAGCTGTCAAGCCGTCCACCCATTTCACATCTACACCCACACCTCAGGCAGAATAAAAGCCACGAGTTCTCCTAAGCAACACCAGCAATGCAATTAAATGGTCTCTACGGTCAGCACTTACAGCCCTGAGACGAGTAAAATTGTTCATTGTGGATGAATTATAAATGGGATGGGCCGGTGGGGAACCGACGTGCTTTCTCCAGCCTGGATGCCTTTCCATTATTCACTCTGCATTTTACAGAGTGCCATATCTGAGGCCTGCAAGTGTGCACCCTCTGATAGGATCAGTGTCTTTACTAGTGAAAACAGCTGAACATATAAGTGTTATCCTTTACGGTTGAAGGATTCCTCCGCACATTGATCTATCATCGGTTAAGCTCAGACTCTTCGTTACCGGTGTTATCATGTTTTTAAAAGATAATCCAAATGTTGAATTTCCCCCTCTTTTTAGCCCGAAGCAACATGAAGGTAACCAATGTGAGAAGGGATGCAAGCTCTCAGGGGCGAATACTACTTTCAGTTCAAAGAATTATACTCTTATACCGCATCACACCCATACTTTCATTCTCTGTAAAAGTATATAATCTATTACTACACCACAATAGAGGCAAAATCATATATCAATAGCAGTTTAAAAAAGAGAGAGGTATTTGAATATGGGTTAGATGGAAGGATGTAATTTATAAATGTGTTGTTTCCTAATTCAAAATTTTGGATACAGTAATCATTAGAGGACACTAGTCTAGGATCTGTAACTCACAACCTTCCTTCGCTTTTACATATCTCCAACATGGAGAGAGGTGTGCCGTCCAATGACTAGACATCCCTACGTATACGTTTACTATAGACGCTATTCAAAATTAGTATAGAGGTTATTACAAAACAAATTTCATGCTATTGCCAACTCCAAACCATCATAACTGGACCAGCATCCCTTCTGGTTGCTTTGCATTCTTTAACATTGGTTCTAACAACTGGGGTATCATATTTCTAAATTGGGCGTTTAATATCTCTAGTTATAGATAATCCACCTTACCTGTACCAGCTGTTGGAAGTCCCAAGAACTTTCACTATGCTCTTATGATTATCAACCCAACGATACGTGATTGTCTGAGGAGAGGTCTTACGAGGGGTTTGGTTTAATAATTTGATTTATCGTGGGGAAGGACAGTTGTGACCGACGATCCACGAGGTCTCGTCTATTTTGGTTTAATAATTTACCATGGGGTAATGATACATCGTGAAAAGTGTCCTGGACCTCTCCTGGCAGGTGACACCCTCTGGGATGTCGTGAGTGAATCAAATTAATAAGAGCAGCACTATTTATCAATATAAACTAGCGGAAATATATTTGTTATGAATTCGAATACTTGTAAACTGGGAGTGTTAAATGAAAGGTATTTGAAATATCTAGTTAGATTCATTTATAACTGGAGATAATTGGACAATTATTAGTGATTTAACTGGGACAAATGGTCACCTGGTGGCTACCATCACCAACTTTCAGGACTGAGCTTCATCTGAGCTTCCTAGAGGGCGCTCCAGCAGCTTCATGAATGCAGCTTCAGAAATTTATACCCACCCGACCCAGACCGATACAGTTTTCCTTTTTCATAGGCCTTTACGTCAATCCCCTTGGAATTTTCATCATATTCCTTCTGATAGCCATGCGTCAGACAGATTTAAATGAAAATGTTTTCTCTCAAATTTGGCCTCAGAGTCTAACTATAAATGAAGAAATTGTTATCAAAATGCCATTATAGGATGCCACCTTTAGTGATTACAAACCCTTGTTCAAGGGTGCCCCAGATTGTCCTGTGGATGTATTTTGTCCTGTTACACGATCGGGGTCACTCAAACGAATGAATGAAGATTTCACTCTCCATGGACGAATGGCATTATAAAACGCGTTTGACAAGCTCTCACCGAAATCGTCATCAGTGGAGGTCTACGTCGTCCGCACTGTCATCCCCCAAGAGACCTCAGAATTAAACGACCCTCTGGTGTAGGCAATGCCTAGCTCCATGTGTTCAATTGTATTGATATGTGGTAGGAGGTGTTGTTTTGTGTTTGTGCTAGGTGTGGTTTCGCCTGTTGCTGACCGTTGCGTACGGCACGGTTTAATTATAGATGAGCGGTTGGAACTGTACAGAGGGTTATAATTGTAGCATCTAGCTTCAAACTCTTCTCTACCATTGTTAACCCTATCATAGACTTTAGTGGGGTCTGGTTTATGGTTGAAGCCTGGACCTCGGTTCATATCATCAACGTGACTATGAATATCCATGATTATTTATGTTCAATGTGTAACATGTTAGAGAGTATGCATCTGTTTGGTTACATATCTGTAGTCAGTGTGTTGACTTCATAAGGATCGGTCGATCAGATACTGTGCCATAGCGCACTTTTATTCACACAGATAGGATGATGTGTCCTTTCATAATATCGCAGCGATCTGTTGAAGTGGCGGGCGTCTCCGTTATTAGGTTTCTGATTAAAGAAACCTTTGAGGAATGAAAAATCTGATTAAAAGGACCTTCTCAATATTACGCGCCCAGACACAATTATTATATCGTAATATCTCTCAGCTGCGGGAGGTTTCGTATTCATTATACAAGAGAGATACTGATGCGTGTTTCCACCTGTCACCATCAGATGTTCATATTAACTTATTTCAAATTGTATTTGTCTCCTATACCGCTCCATAGCAACTCAATCATAGCCTTCTGCCGTCGTTAATGAAAACAATTTCTCCACAATCATCGTTAAAATGAAACCTAAGATATTTTTCTGAATGCGGTAACTGCACCTGCTTTTAAGCTTTATTCGTCAATAATTAGCAGTTATGGCCCGAAGGGCCGATACCGATTTTGATATGGCATGGGACGAGGGGCATGGGGCAAAGGTCAGAGAATCGGCGTAGCCGATTCGCTGACCGCGGCCCGTTTTTATCAATACACCACGACTGACACGAACGAGTCCCATGCCATGTCAAAATCGGTAACGGTTCTGAGGGCCATAACGCGTTTATTATATATGCACAATTAATATCTTTGTAACTTTATAACGTTTTGTCATTATATAATATAAGAATCATGATTTTAAGCTAAGCAGATTGTACTGCTAAAAAGGCTTCGCTTCTGTTATTAATGTAATAATTAGCATGGCAACTGCAGCATTCAGAACCTACACATAAAAGCAAACCTGTAAATGTGCTGTAATATGAGCAAACTAACACACATACATAAAATAGCTAGCTAAACTAAACTATAGCTAAACTAAGTAAAAATTAGCACATTTATATAATTAAAAACTTTATATTTAAAAAGAAAAACATAAAGTCATTATCGCTGCTGGCGGGAATCGTACTCGCGAACCCGACATCAGCAAACCAATGCTCTAACCACTACACCACCAAACATGATAGTCCCAATTGCGATTGAATGGTAATAGATTTAAACAGTATTGGTAGAGATTGACCATATGACAAAACAAACACAGATATATAATCCAATTGTTATACAACCATTTTAAACTTGAAAAATATAGATATTTCATATATTTTCAGTTCTTTACGCATAATTTTTACTGTGATTCAGCACTTTGAATTTAGTTTATCGAAGGAAAACAAAATGGCCGCCGATCTGTGCTGTCAAGTCGGGCGGAAAGTAGTTCTGGGAGTGCCATACAGAAATCTTTAGGGAACGGCATGTATGGCACTGCTCAGACGGAACGCGTATATAATAATCTATCATATTGTATGGACCATTTATTTTCAATTCATATCGGAAACTTAATGTATAACTTAGCCGCGGGTTCTTCCATAACGGTTTGGATTCAAAATACCATTTCACGATTTATGGCACCTATACGATATGTAAATGTATGACCTTTCTATTTTTCCTTTTTTTGATAGAAGCATCTATTGACATGTAGAGGTTTCAATTCCAACGAGATATCTATGATAATGTGTCTGCAAGATGTTAAAGCAAGAACGGTCACTAACGATTAACACATACCAGTTTAAACAATAAGGATTTATACAATTATGAAATTACTGCTGCATGTCTTTGATGGACACTTAGATCCTTCAGCTGACAGAATACAGTATGAACATATGTGCTACAGAACCACTTCATTTCAAGAATGATTTTTCTCTTTGGTTGCTTAGTCGATCGTTGCATTTATATATGTAACTGTAGTCCTTAAGAGTGATTGTTGAGCTGGACTTAGTAGACGCACTTATTACCTATCCATTAATCAAGACCGTAGGGAAATACATGTACTTCAATTCACCCACCCACCAATGCCCTATAGTTCAAATAGCTTTTAGGGCTATAAGGAACATTATATAACAATATTGTTGTAGCCCGACTGTTAAATTTGTCTTTCCGGCACACATTGGCAATCAACAATGTATTAATTGTATATCTTTATTTGAATTTGCCATTTACCTCTCTGCATGATTGTGGCTTACTACAATTCTACGTGTATAAGAAAATTCAACATTACAACTCCCGATACTTTAGCCGATGTATCTCACATTATGTTTTACTCCTACGTAACAACAAATCGATGATGGTTTTACGTTTAATTCTCCATATCATTATCATATGAAATAAAGTTTCGCCTCTGTTATTAATGCTAGATAAACTTATAGGCTCGCCAGTTTGCCTTCGATGTTGTTCGCAAATAAATGCTAATATAAAAACCCTGCGGTTCAGACCATACATTGAGTGACAGGGCCCTGACGGATATAAAGGCAATTCATTGGTGACAATGCTAGTATCGGCTCGAATTCAAAATATCATCCCAGGGGTCAATGACAGCTTAAGGACGCCCTCTTATCAACGTTTGCATTAACTTTCATTTTTCTGAATGTTTACCAATAACTTGTCATTTTATACACACTAGCTATGGCGATCTGAAGAGTTATTGTTCTAAATGAATTATTCATCAACAATCCCAACAATTCCCACAAAATCTATAACATCTTCCAACATATTGGAATCACCAAAATGCCCTAGTATTATTGCATATACCCATTGTTTTTCAATTGTCCATATCACATGTATCTTGTTGTTTATCGAAGAGGCCCTGCGAAGTACAATGAAATAACTGTCGTTGTAATCGCGTATTCTGCACCAATTCTATCCCCAAGTCACGTTGAGCATTGACAAGTCATTGTCTTTCGGACGCACTTTAAAACATTGTTAAACCGGATTGCCAAACATCCCACTGAAGTGCTGTCCAATGATTACTTCCCAGACGCCTCTGTCAAGTATTGACGACTTGTTGTTTCCCAGACCTCCGTCTTTAGCCAGCCCCACCTCATGTATTGAGGAGTCTTCCGAACGCCACCCTACGAATAACGGCTTAATGACGTCGTTGATAATGAGGGGTGACACCGAAGCTTCGGCCGTTTAATTAGCCCCAAGTCAATTATTCCCATTACGATGTTTCCTGCTACAATCTTGAGGGCCGAAATGGTAACAGCGAGCTTGGATCCGGCCGTTTTGTAGATTTCTTGTTGTTCGGTCGCTTCTCGAGGGGAAGCCATCTCTGAAATGGACACGGGGATGCCACAGGAAGGACCGGATGAGCGCCTCTGAGTGGTTGCTAATTAGGGACACATGCGGTATAAAGTATCACGTGAATTGGCCTGAAATTCTGAGTTCCCTAAGCACAGGCGAAAAAGAATCATAATGCACCGATTCAAAAATGCGACTTACTCATTTTGATCGTTGGCGAGAGGACTTTCTAGCTAGATTTCCTGATTAAGAAAAAAGGTCATCAGTGGTTTATTCGTAAATGCCAGTATCAATAACCTTGCATACAGAGAGTGAGGATAGACGCTGATGGCACGTATACAATGGCTACAACATAAAGGATTCCTAGCTACCTGCCATTCATCGATCATTTCCGGACGGTCATTTCCGTCCTTGGCCGGTATTGGCTCATACCATTCACCGAAACAGTATTCCCACTGGCAAATGTGGGGTTTTCTAACAGAAAGATGAAGATATTATGCTGTATGAGCCTGCTTACAATTGCACCGAATGTGCACCAATTCAAGGTTTTATGATACGTTCTCTTCTTCGTTTACTTGATATACCAGGTCATTATCCTGTAGATGATATTTCCTACATAAAATAATGAATTTAATGGGTTGACAAATTGAATTCAATATCTATATATTTATGCAATCTTTCTTTTACCTTGGATTAATTGATAATTTCAATTCCATAATGACAATATGGCATTCTTTTATTAATACATACGGCTTACACGTAGAATTGTTTCTGCATGAAGCTTGGATTCAACTGACAACATATGCAAGATTAGCTTGTGGGTTTTGCTGAATGCTTGAAGATGGATACAAATGGCATTATATTATTATCGAACAAATCAATGTAAGAGCACAATAGCTCCAGAGGCAGAGTGCCGAGAAAGGGCTAAGTGGTCTTTGTCATTTGTCACCGTAATCAAGGAATCATATTATGCAAGTACTTCGATCTGCTGGACAAACAATGTAATCCTTTCGAGCCATTACTGTTATTTTGACTGCTATTTTATGTATAATATGGGTTAGAATATGTATGTAACCACTGCCAAAATCTGGCAATGCATGTAAACCAGCCTCATAAGAGGCTGAGCGTTGTTTCAGTATAAATAAAAGAGTTTAAAAAAAAGTATCATGGTGACAAGTCTCGGTCCGGGCAGTCTCTGCCCTCTGACCAGACATATCCTCTCAGACTCACCTTACTGAACCTCACCTTCTCCCATCCTCAGCCGCCAAACACAACCGATCCGAGCAGCGCCACTTAACAGCCGTGACCAGCGGCTGCACACTGCTCGTCTATTCTGAGCACGCCGACGTAGGACTAATCAGTCCTCACGAGATTAAGGGCGGCTAATCTATCCCGCCTTCCTCTGCAGCCTACAGGCGTCGTGAACAAGTGCCAGGGGACGGATACGGGCCGCGTGTGGACGGTAGAGGCGTGGTATGCCTAGAAGAGGAAAGAGAATACATAAACACACACATATAGAGAGGCTGAGGGCGTGAGAGAGAGGAAATGGAATACTATGGTAGGGGGAGAGAGAAAGGTACGAACAGAGAGTGAGAGAGAGAGTAAGGGGGAGATTGAGATTTACTAACATGGTATTCCTGTGACATCACGCAAGGATCAGAATACTCGTTGTGATACACCGCTAGAAAATCCTATACTAGTGACTAAAAGGTCCCCTAGATAATTGCTAAAATCCAGGGTTGATGCATGATGATAATTGCCAAAATCCAGCACTTGATGCATGTCGTGTGTTTCGTTTGTTCCTGTTGCGATATCATATAACGGGGATTTCCAAAACCCACGTAGGAGGAATACTCGCTACCAGGACATCATGATGTTGTAGATAGTTTCTGTTAGGGATGTTGTTAGGATACTAAACTTTGTTTTGTTAAAAATGTACTTTCGGTATTTGATATTCATATTTGTTAATCCATACATGTGATTAGATGTTGATCGCTTTTGTACATCAGGATTATATCTGTAAGAATTAAGCTCTATCAGCGATAATAGGCACGAGGGTTTAACCCTGTACCATGAGAGCGTGGACTACCAAAGACCAATGCTCTCTACCCACCCTTATACTCTGCCCTAGTCCACCAAAGAACATATATCAGCCCCACCCTGACCCCTTTTCCTCCCATTGAAACTCACTTGACACCCGCCTGTTGTGCCACCGCTACTGCCGCCGCCACTTTCCTCTCACGCCCTGTAGCGGCCAACCCACCAGTACGTTACTGCCGCAGAAAGTGCCCTTAGCACCACCACGCCCCTGGCGGTGGCTTGCATAGCGCCGGGCCTCCCGCTGTCGGATTAGCCTGGAAAAGGTCGGTCTCATCGGCACGCCGTCATAAGGAAGAATGAAGCGGGCGGTTGACAAATGCCTCGGCGCCCGCGGCCCGGCGCTGGCTCTACATCAGGGCAGATTAAGAAAACTAAACCCCGGCCTTTGGATTTACGGCCACAGCTGTGTTAATAAAGCGGCCCCGAACGGCGCCTAATGAACCTTGTAACAGACCTATCAGGCCGCGGGACCAAATTAGGTCCGAATCAGGCTCAAATACTCTTTATCCTCGATCCTGCGGGTTAGCCGTGGCATGGACTCAGGTATAATAAATTTAAGTCCAACTGAATCGGTTACTCTGCTTTGTTTGATATTAATTGTCCACAACTCCAATCTTCTTATAATAAGAGTGGGACCAGGACTTATGATGTGGTTCGGCAACTATCTCAAGGACAGATTGTGTCATACCAAATATGGGAAGCATAAATCTGCACAACGGAAAGTGCGGCAGGGTGTGCCACAGGCTTTCATACTGGGCACACGGCTATTCTTAATATATATCGATAATATGCCTAATTTTATGGCTGAATGTCGGAGTATCATGTAGGCTTCATGCAATCAATTCTACAGAATCTAGGCACATGGTATATGGCTAACAGGCTGAGTATAAACATAAGGGGGAAAAGCTATATCGCGGTGATAAATCAAGAATCAAAATTGAAAACAGGGGAAAGGTAATTCTAAACAATATGGCGATAGAAAACTGCGGGAAAATGAATTATCTAGGGGCCAGAGTAGACAGTGAGTTGAAATTCAACAAAGAAACATGGAAATGAATTATCTAGGGGCCAGAGTAGACAGTGAGTTGAAATTCAACAAACAAGGGGAGAGGTTATTAAGGGCAATTAATGCTATATGTTACATTTTCTGATGAATGAGACATTCCTATATACCCATTATCGAACTAACTAGAGTTACATACCGCTGCTGGGGGGTGCATTAAAAATAAGTTATGTGTCGAGGTTCACGTTTTCGTCCCGCTCTCATGTTTTCGTCCTGCTCTGACGTTTTCGTCCCGCTCTGATCACGTGACATAAAGAGCAGCGGGACGAAAACTTAGCTATTGCAGTTACTCGATAAGGGTGGCCATTTTTCGGGAGCTGTCGCAGGAAAAGAAATAATCATTTTTATCGATATTTGGAGGTATATAGGAATAGGGAAACCAAGTACCGGTAATCAAAAGTCAAAGTTACTCGGTAAGGCTCGGAAAAATTACTGCCCACGGCCAAGGCCTTGGGCAGTAATTTTTCAAAGCCTCACCTCGTAACTTTTAACTTTTGCTCACCGGAACATAGTTTCCCTCTAGTATATATATAAACAAGACAACAGTAATAGAGGGAAACTATGTTCCGGTGAGCAAAAGTTCTTTTGCTTAGCGGTACTTGGTTTCCATATTCCTATATACCCTCGAATATAAAAAAAAAAGCTCAATTCTTTACCTGAAACACTTCCGAAGCAAATGGCCACCCTTATCGAGTAACCACGACAGCTATTGTTTCGTCCCGCTGCTGTATTGTATCACGTGATCAGAGCTGGACGAAAACGTCAGAGCGGGATGAAAACATGAGAGCGGGACGAAAACGTCAACCTCGACACATAACTCATTTTTAATGCACCCCCCAGCAGTGGTATGTAACTCGAGTTAGTTCAATAATGGGTATATAGGAATAGAGGGAAACTATGTTCCGGTGAGCAAAAGTTCAAAGGTTCGAGGTGAGGATCGGGAAAATTACTGCCCGCGGCTGACGCCTTGGGCAGTAATTTTCCCGATCCTCACCGAGTAATATTGACTTTTGCTTACCGGTACTTGGTTTCCCTATTCCTATATACCTTCAAATATCGATTGAAATGCTTAATTCTTTACCTAAAACGTTTCCGAAGAAAATGGCGACCCTTATCGAGTAACCACAACAGCTATTGTTTCGTCCCGCTCCTCCTTAGAGCAGGACGAAAACATGAGAGCGGGACGAAACTGTCAACCTCAACACGTAACTTATATTTAATGCACCCCCAGCAGCGGTATGTAACTCTAGTTAGTTCGCTAATGGGTATATAGGAATAAATACAACAATGCCATACTTCTACATGATCTGAGGCGGTGGAATTTTCATGCGAATCCGTGTGCGATCCCATGCGACTGTCTGACTGTATGACAATGCGACTGCCATGCGAACGCTATGCGAACGCCAGATCCACTACAGCGATTGTTGAGATCCACTAAAGTCAATTTCATGCGACTGGGTGTTGAGACTCATGTGAATGCCATGCGAGTGCCAGATCTACTACAGCGAATGCCAAGCGATTATAATGCGACTGAATTTGGGATTCTTGATTGCAATCAAAAAGGTGCGAAAATATCAAAAGGTTTTGATATCATAGCATACCAGTTGCACGATTTTGCATGTGTTATGCCACTCCCAAGCGACCACCGTGCGACTGTCTGGTTCATTGAATGGAATTTTCATGTGAATTTTCATGTGACCATGCAACCTTCCTGCGAGCGTGTCCGACCGCTAATTTGTAAGAAATTCGCCTCGAATTGTCTGGGCTATTAATACTACGTTGGGAATACGACCATGCTTATCAAAATCATGGTAATATTGTGTATCTATTACCATAGATTCGGTATGTTATTTACAAGATGTGAAATGGGTTGGGGGCGGGGGCGGCTGCGGGAGCGGGGGCGGGGGCGGTGGGGGCGAGGGTTTCCCACTGAGACCACCTATACCTCAACCAACACAAACGGGCGGCAGGCGGCGGGCAGTGGGCGGCGGTGGCTGGGCATAGATGAGTGGTCAGAAATTGAAGGAGGGTAGCACTACAACTTCTAACAACACAACAGGGGGCTGGGTCGGGTGCTCGGGGTCGGGGTCGGGGTCAGGGTCGGAGTCGGGAGCCAGGATTTGAGTGTGGTGCCACTTGCAGTGGTAGGTTGATATCTGATTAGACCTTGTGCTATATATACAGTACCCGAAGTGTTTTGAAAGTAAAATCTATTTAAAAACGTCAAAAAAACACTGGGTTTATTATATGAATTTAATGAAAAGATGATAAATAGGGTTTTAGAACGACTTTATATTGATAATATAACAATGGATTTTCCAAATACCTAGGACTTAACGACTAATGGCAAATGAAATAAAACAACAGTGGTGTCCCCTAGTTGCAGAGATTGGAACTATTGGATAATGGCGTAAATACAACAGAATCAGGCGTATCTATGACGTATACATATGACCGCAACATGGACGCTTATATATACGCCTATACATGAGGCGTATACACGACGGAAAATAGGACTACCTTGTATACGCAAAATTATACCTTTATACGCCGGGCGTATGAATATGTAAAATAGTTGTTTTCGTGCAGTGCATGTGTTTGATTGTTTCGTTATTTCACTCTTCTGACGTCTCGTGAAATCACTGCAGGAACAAATCCTGGCATATTGGCATGTATCCCCCTAAATGTGCGATTGTTCAGAATCAACATGTATAGGTGGAAGGAGGCTGAAGATAAAACTGAATGCTGGCAATGAAAACAAGAGAGTGTATGCTACGTTCTGAATTCCGATTCGCTAAGCGCGTTAATTTTTCAAGCAAAAGACCTTTGAAAGAGGCTGTTGTTAGTTTGCTTGACTTGCACACTTAAATCTGTCTCTGATGTTTGGCATCGTGGAATTCCGAAAGAGGAATATGTATTCTTAATCTGATTAACTTACGATGACTTGAAGCTCAACACATTTGATATATGATTCCTACCAAAAATAATTTCTTGTGCATAGCCATCACATTGCATATCGGATGGGTATTCATTTGAGACCTGTAAAATCCACGATTGTAGTTGCTCTGAAGGGAAACACGCTGGGGACTACCCAGTCAATGGACGGTAGGGTGTCAGTTCTTTAATTGCATTGCTTAAAATCTGTGTTTCATTTGCCTCAGATTGCCATAATCAAAATAAGGAATCCTTTCCGGATTCCATTAAATTTTCTTATCTAACATGGAAGGCTTCACAATAATCGTATTGGCTACTACTGGTACAATGCCTATCAGTCTGTTGAAGCCATAGACAGAGTCACTATCTATCATATGAACAACAACTCTCAGAGGTTTCTATCTGCGTTGGTAATTGTAGTGTACATAAGCAGGCGATGTGGGACTGTCCTCCGTACTAAATAAAGCATTCTCTCTGCCAGCCGCCACTCTCCCTCAGGATGTCTACTTGGGCACCGCCCTAGACTATTCGTCTGTCAGGGTCGTTAAATCTTCACGGCGCACAGGTGTCTGTGGCTGCCGAGTGGCGGGTTCAGCACACAACAAAGTCTCCACGGTCTGCGACACCCCTCCCCGACCCCGACCCCTACGCCCACCTCAACCCCCGCCCCAACCCCGAGACCGTTAGCTGCTCTGTGTTATGAGGCACCGAGTGTGGGGGCATACGATAATCAATTCTGCCCATGGGATGAATTCGTCTTTCTTATTATACGGACATAAAAACTTCATCATGATCCGTCATTCTTTTCTAGCCTGTGCGGGTGAGAATAGGGCGAGGTAACCAGCATCTGATCGCGGATACCGTTTTAGAGGTATTTAGTTGTAGTGGGGGACCAACGTAAGCATAAATCGAAAGTGCTGTGGAAGCGGGGGCAACTAATATTTACATTACGACTACCTTAAGGTACCTGAGGCTAGGATAAATGAATACCATATCTGACTGTTGTAAGACATGTATACATTTTATATATTAGAATATGGAGTTGTATACATAACTGTGTATCTATGGATATGTTATATATGTGTTTTCTTCATGCCTATAATCTGTAGAGCCATAGGTCAATGCATGCAGGTTAATCCTCAATTATCTAACAGTAAATATTAGGAGTTTCCTGTATCAATTCACATGTCCCTAATCTGGCACATTGTTCTAAGAACTATCAAAAGGTTCCCATCAAGATTCCGCATATCCCTGGCCTAGAACATGATTCTGATTAAACCATCATTGTAAGATATCTACAGAGACACACCTAGTACCAGTATACAGGATTATATACTACTACCTACCTCACGAATACGATTCTCATACAACTCAGACCAGTTGGGGCTAACTTAAGAGTTGGCGTTAATGCATGTCAGAGCGCGGTCGTTACGGACTCATTCGTCGTTAGGGACCCTCACGTGGTTCCGGCCACGTGGTCCCGGTCAGGTGACCACGCCACCCCAACCCGCCTGCTTTTACTTCAACCCTGGGCCGCCGACGAGAAGGAACCACCCACCCACCCTACAAAAACTTTTAATTTTTCATCTTCTCCTACTCCGTAGGGCTTATCAATAGCTCGTCAACTATCTCTTATCTCTGACTCGTATGTTATATTGGACCACTGAAAGAAATCTCGTACTAGTTCTACTTGTACTCAATAAATTCTATGTCCATACCCGCGCTTTGTGTTAGTCATTAACTGACACACAACACCGATTTAGACACGGCAAATCATTATTTGTCATCTATAGTGGACTCAGACTTTACGACTTGTTTAATCAGCTGGCTAGCACGCCTTTACGGTCACTTCACACCAAAACAGAATTCCCCAACTTTCTTGATATCACAGGCTCTTCTAATTTTCTCCAGGCGGCTGCTTGGCGACGCCGTTCTTTATTTCCGGGAGATAATCAAGTTTGCCGCGATAGTAATTAGGGTACGTTCTTGTTTCAGACAGTTTTTAGGGGTAGGAATATATTCATAGACAGATATGTCAATAATGATGGTAGCCTGGTTTGAGCTTAATCAAACACTGAGGTGCCAAAGGGTTCATATATCTTCATGACTAAAGATGAATAATTAATCTGTGGTTTTACATCGGAATTATAGGAAATAGGATGTAGGCAGATACGATGTCAGAACGGTATCACATAAACCATAGATAGTACTGCTGAGGCAACTAGTTTCTTAGCCATGACAATTGGATTTAGATCAGCAAATTAACTATGCATACCGCATTGTTGAGAAATTTGCATTAATTTGAAACACAGCCATTGGAGTAGCAGTAAATATGGCATTCGCAATGACATTCGCGATTATTAACCATAATCCTTCCTACTGACAATATATCATTCTATCTTTACTTATCATATTGGCGGGATAATCAGCTTCCTGATATCTGTGTAAAATATCCAACAGCCCTGGCGTGTTAGCCTAGCGTCACAGGCTGACCGGAGTAGCTCCAAGATGGATGTGTAAAATTTGAGTCGATTTTCCTAATCTTTGGAATCGCTTCGTCTCTTTCACCATGGAAAGAAGCTGGTCGCTTTCTCGGACTATGAATTCACGCATTCCCCTAGAGATGGTTAATACTGCAAATATGTTACGACAGCTATGGACAACAAATGGTAGAAAAAGAGAAAATGGGCAACAAAATTTAGCTGCGAGGGGGAAGCTTCTTTGAAGCCCAAACCGTCCCCGGATCAAGCAAATACCCTCCAAAGCCTAATTCAGACCTTGGTTCGTCAGCAGCAACAACTCGCCGCGGTGATATCCAAGATGGCCATGTCGGATGTTCCGCAACCACTTTTCCATCGCCTCTATGGGCTGCGCCCTGACGAAATTTCAGCTTATCAAGTTTGATCTGGAACAGTTCCCGTTGGCCGACAGTGTCAAAGACAGTACCCTGGATGATATTCTGAGCGCGAGTTTGTGCTTGGGAGAGTATGTGCTTGCCTGAGTATATCCTTGCTTGTCATATACTACTAAAAGTTTCCTGATTCTGGTCTCATTTGTCATACTACTTTCTTCGATATTTTGATTTGTTATAGTATGCTTTTGTGTATATGTGAAGGTTTTTTTCCCTGTATTTTGATATTTAATGGCCTTTACATTGCCTTGACAGCCATGGCCATTGCCAATAACCCACACCTAAAATACCTAAGAAGATAGTCACTCTGAACCCATAATCTAATGCTGAGGCGCATTGGAATTGAGATGGAAGTCCGAAATCAAAAGTGATAGCAACATATGCACAGTCGAATTTTGAAAAGCAGTAGCACACATGTTCATTGTCTAAAACTTGTATATCGTTTAAGGAAATTACCTTCCATCTCACGAAATGCTATTCCAAGACGTGTGGCGCGCCCTGGAGAGACGCAGCACACACGTACCCAGAACGAGGCTGGGGTTAATTTCCCAAGGGGCAGCCGGAAGCTGGAGCGGCGCCACCAGGCCTGCCGCCAGGTGTCCGACTCCGTGAGACCAGACGCACTTCCCGGTTGTAAACAGCCTCATGAATTCTGACAACAGACGAACAGAAGCGAGGACGAGTTAAGGACTCCGAGTCGATTGCCCAATCTTCGGACTGCAAATGAATTGCGTAAAGGGGGTAAATCGACATATTCCCGATGAGAGGCTGCGGCAGCGAAATCACTGACTAAATTGAGGAATGTTTCAAGTAGATGGTAGCGGAGGGGGGGGGGGGGTGTCACGTGCTAGGACACTGCTTAGTGCGTCTTGGAGGTTTATGAGTGAGTTATCAGCCCGATATCGATCTAGGTTTGAAATAAATTTTAGAACCTCCAAGACGAGAATTACAGCCCACGAAAAAAACTGGCTGGCTAGCTGTACCAAGAAAAGATAAGTAATGGTAAGATGTTAGGTTAGATCTAAGAATAACTATTGTTAATCATTTACAACTGACGGGGAAATCCCTTCAGTTCCATCGTTTTCCCCTACTAAAACATGAATTTATCAAGGTACCGGAGTTGTGTGAAAATTGATGAGCTCGCTTTGTCAAGGTATTGAAGAACCAATATTCCCAACCCCAACTGGGCATATCATTAGAATAATCTCTAATTACTAAAAAGCTGAAACGCCATTAGCTGTCTCTCTGTCTGTCTGTCTGTCTGTCTGTATGTATGTATGTATGTATGTCTATCTCTCTCTCTCTCTCTCTTTTTTTCTCTCTCTATCTATCTCTATATCAATATAGACCAGTAAGAGTGTACTTTGATTGAATTCAGGAGTTCAAGAATGGATGTTTAGATCATGCACTCTAGGAATCAGTGAACGTTTCTGTAACATTTCGTTTCTTTAATTACATCAATCTTGAAATTCCTAAAACTTACTTGTGTATTCATTTTTTGTCTTCTAGGTGAGTACTCTACCACATACAAAGAGACGAGATGTAGTGCGGTGAGTTACTTGTGATCAAGGCCGTGATACATCAACGGTAGCGGTTCATTTCCCTGTATAATTATTTTGATTTTGTATGCATGATATACACAATATTACCATGATTTCGATCTGGGAGGGCGTATTGTATTGCGTGAACTACAAGGAGAATACAACAACGCAGACCTAATCAAAGTAATGTTGTATCAATTAGCCACCTTTCGACCATTAGCCCCTATGACAATATGCGTTTAAGTTAAGTGTCCATGTCTTGAATAAACCTAAAGTCTGCCCACGCGGTCTTTTAACAACTGGTTTTGAATAATTTACTCCGTCGGCGGGTATAGGTCATCCACCTTTTGACAGCGGAGACAGGTAATACCTGAACTTTCCAAGGCAATACCTAAACCACTGAGATGTGCCCAGTTCCCTATCGTCATGTTTTATATGGAGTGTTATCCTGGGGCCATTCACATTCAACGAACCTAACTAGGCAGTTTCCCATACCAGCCACTAACTGGTAGCTATGAGGTAGGTAATCATAGAAGGCAATCCTTTTGATACTGATACATAGCCAAAGCGCCATAATTAACCGAGATTAAAATCTTCCAATCAGTGCGTCATGCCTGTCTTGATTTCTTCCGCAGTCGAGCTCTCATCTCGGCCCGGCTCGGGTTTTTGTCCTCTATTAATGACCATTCCTCGCGGTGTAGCTGCGGCACAAGGGAGTACATACCTTCAAATCAAATCGCAGGTCATGAGGGATGACCAGGGCTTCCCCAAGTCTCCTCCAAATAAAACCTAGGAGTCTAATTAATCCCCAGCGGAAATGACAGAAATCTAGAGGGATGAATAACACACAGACAATGTCTATAGATTTAGGTCTAGTTGTGGATAGGATAGACATTACATCGGTGTCATGGTGGTCCTCAGTCTTGTTTACCCATTCTCCAGATAATAATGCAGTGTGGCCGTAACCGAATTCGATATCTAGGTCAGAGCAACGCGCTGATCACGCGTGCGTTGGTTATGAGGACCGTCCAGCGGGGCGGGGAGTGAGGAATGGACGGGTATCGGAGGAGGTAGATTATCGCCGAGTTACTAAGGGGAGAATATCTCAGGAAATGTGGGCTGACATTTAGGAAGGAATGGCGTGGGATGTTTAGTTCAGGATGAGCGTAGATTGTAAGGAGGGTAGATTTGAGAAGTGCAGATATGATCGGGGGAAAAGGATATTAATGCTGATACAATATGACGTGATCTAGATATGATGAAGAGTTTATAGAGAGAAAGAGGGAGAGGGAGAGAGACAGATAGAGAGAGACAGAAAAGGGATAGAAAAGGACAGACTAACAATCAGCCAGTGAGAGAGAGAGAGAGAATGAGAGAATGAGAGAGAGAGAGAGAGAGAGAGAGAGAGAGAGAGAGAGAGAGAGAGAGTGATAGAGAATAAGGGAAGGAACAGCCGGTAAACCCGACAGACAGACTGAGAAAGAATGAATATGAGAGACAGCGGCAGACAGACTACGAGAGGGGCTCGGCATGTGTGTTGGCAAAGGGAATGGTGCGGGGACGGCGGGTAGAAGGTTGGATGTTGACTTCAGAATAGATACCAGGTCAACAAATCCCATCCAGGGTCCGGAGCCTAAAGCCTCCCTTTTCTGTTGTCAGCCCGTGTTTTTCCCCTTTACTGCACCTCTAGATCCCTGTAGCATAAACGTTCTTTCCATAATCAGCCAAATGAGGAGAATTTGTTTACGATCATTGGGCATTGCAACTACTGTTACATCTAATTATCAACCAATTAATCTGGTAACTACGAACCATCACCCTTGTGAACCAGGGGGCCGTTGAGTAATAATTCTACGATTAAAAAAAGTTGTACAAGTCTCGTTGGTGCCAAAACGTAGCATAAAAACATGTGTCGTCGGTTAACAAGTTGTTGACGGTACGAGAAACTGAAATATCGTTGCTTGTGTGGCATAACAAATAGTTCATTCTGAAAAATTCGTCTATTTTGTCGTCCATTTGTCATCCCGAAAGACACCTCTAGTAATATTATTCAAAAGCCCCCAGTAGCCTTAGGCCCGGCGTCCACCTACTACGATAAAATCGTAGACCTCCCGACATGACACCGATACAAAATGTCAAAATCGGTGCCATATCGGGAAGGTGCAAAATCGTAGACATATGTCTAGACAAGCCAATCCACCACGCATTGTATGGGGTTTTTATCTGTGTCTAATCGCAGAAACGTGGTCAACTGCCCCGATATTAGGTGACCTTCCGACGCGATTTTGATTTTTTATTGGGAGGTGCATCGTAGACCAAATCGGAGCCATATCGGAGCCATATCGTAGTAGGTGGACGACGGACCTTATCATACCAGACCGATTGGTTTTAAACTCCATATACAGAGCTATAGGCTGCTTATGATATTAAATGCATATAGCGGGGCTGATATCCACTCATACTAGTGTGCTCATCAATAATACCGTGGCATCATTAATCATGAAAACCGCCCATTTCCGACGTCGCTAGTCCTCATTAACTCCCAATTACCGCTGCCACCGCAGAAAGCGACCACTCCAGGATCCATAATTCTCTGCATACACAACTGTTTGTGTCTACTCAAATTTTCCTTGAAAATAAATAGTTCCAATATCCTTACACACCAAAAACAATTGGTCCCACAGCATTATCGATCAGTACTTTTACATATGAAACCAATGGAATAGTACTCACAATTAGCAGCATTTTTACACTGCTTGGGCTTTTGCTTCACTTGTGACCCTACAATGTATTGTCCATTTGCCCTCATCAGTATCTTTACCCAACACTGGAGTATTTTACAAACAATGTACAGAGATTTTACTTAACCGTTAGAAAAAACTTTCTCCGTGCAGATACATTCAGACATTCCTTGCTTTGCTTTCAGGTATGACAGAGTTCTAAATGTATCTGCTGCAGTAATGCATCATTGATGATTCGACATATTTCCGAATTGAGCGCAAAGATAATTGACCATATTTTTTATAAAACATGAAGAAATGAAAACGGATTATTAGGTCCGGTGTATCAAATTTGACTTAACAAACGAGGGACTGACAGTTAATATGAAGTTTTGATCATATCATCAAAGTGAACATTTGTAAACAGGAAATGTGAAATAGCTTGATCAGAAAGAAAATGTCCTACAAGAAAGAGTCTGTTTATGTGTTTATTTTTGTAGGGAGGGTCTCTTCGATTAAAGCTTATATAAAGCAACCAAGCTCTGTTAATTAATTCAAAAGAGCCAGCCCCACCCTCCAGACCACTGAGCATGTGCAATACGGGGATACCAAAGGCATTTATTCACTGAGAGTAGCGTGGGGCACTGTCAGGCCTTGATTACATGTACGCTTGGCAACTTTGAGGCAATAGTCATCTATGGGAGCTCTGCTCCAATGTTAAAGCGTTGGTATAGTGTTAGGGCATCGCCACCTGCGCCGATTGTCAGACTGGAGCTATAAAACTGACACCTAGAGAACAGTGTACACGCAGGCGTTATTACCGACCCAGTGCCCCGTTGCTCCACGTTTACGATAGAGTTGTGGATCGCAGAATAGCGATCCAAGGGTCTAAACGTTGCTTCTGAAATTTTACGGATCGCGTCGTAATCGCATAGGCGCATCGCCGCGTAAAATACTGCTTTTAGCGATACTTTTTACGCGATACTTTTTACCAACCCCTGCCCCTTGTTCTTCTACCTAGATCCACGACACAAGGTGTCAGGCCATTTTCAACTGTAATGCCATCTGTATTCAATTAAAGAAATAATGAATCTTCCCCTGTCTCACTCATTATGTGCCCCTGAATTGTTGTATCGCTATCGCATCGTAAAAATTAGCGATACCGCGATAATATAGCGATACGATCCGATATTACGGGAGCAACGCTTTTTCAGTCGGATCGTTAAAGTAATCGTAACAATAAAATTGCGATCCGATTATAGCTAGCGATACCACAAAAACAGGAGCAACGGGCCCTGACAAGCACTATCGGCAGTACAATGACCGCAACAAGAAAATATGGTAACAAAACAATATATGCTCAATATTTATGTATATATCTGTTAACCAGTATCTGTGTATCTCCATTTATTCAGGATAATCTCACTGTATTTTGCACGTTTTGTAATGAATTTGCAAGGCCAGGTGAGAGAAAGTTAGCAGGACAGTGAGCCATGATATGAGGGTCATGGTTGTACTGGTCCTTTAAAGGTTATTTGTAAACATGATATTTGTTGGAGGGAGGGAAGGTATCTATATAACTCTCTGTATTATGTGTCTCTCTATATATCTGTATGTGTATCTGTGTATCTTTGTCTGTGCATCTCATTGTGTCAGTGCATGTATCTCTGTGTATGTGTATGTCAGTGTGTGTCTGTCTATCGATGTATCTTTATGGCTGTTTATCTAAATATCTATGTACAGGTGATATAATATATATATATATATATATATATATATATATATATATATATATATATATATATGGAAAATTATTCATAATACTGCATGTGGGGATTCATGTAATATAAGATCTACCTTCCATACTTCACCTGTAGCTCCCACCCTGTGGACTGACCACCATGCACATGAGTGTAGCTCCCAGATACCCAAGCACTCGTCTAAAACGAACGATAAAACTATTGTGAAGAATACCAAATATATTGTTGCAGATAAGCGTTCTAAGAAACAAGGGTTTTTGTACAACGCTCAAGACCTCACACTTAGACAACCACTCACCTATTAATAGAAAAAATAGTAAGGATGCCTTTCCTGTGATAAAACATTCCCTATATGAATTCCTAGTGTTTCCGTTGAGTCTGAAACAGATTTCCGGGTCCCTTTACTGCGGACTGTATCAGGTTTTGGCAAAAATGACAAATGATACAATCACGTGTTGTACCTTGGCCCGCTATCATCCACCCTTTAAACCCTTACCTGAGACGGGTCTCCATGACACACTCATATCTATTTATCATTATATACCTGTGCACAAACTAAGTATAAATACATACTGCTCCTGGGGGTATAGTTACTATACACCGATTGCACTGTATGCAGTGAATCTTTGTACCGGTGCCTTTGGATACTGACAGACTGCACGCTTTGGCTGACAGACTGCAGCCTTTGAAAAAATAACGCAATCTGATTGGTCGAGAAGCCGACAACAGAATTCTAGGCACAAGATTCAATAATGGCGGATCCCTTCACTTCGCGAGTTCTGTGGCATCGTACAGAAACCATGGAGCGAGTTCGTGGGAAAATACATCAAACATCGAGGTGGAATACGATAACGAATCACGTGATACACTTTAGATAGCTTAGATATCTGAGAAATATCGATTTCGATACGTTCACGGGCCGAGCGGATGACTCGTCGATGTCAACAAATAGCGGAACCCGTGTGATACACTGCACTGCTCGAGTACCGCTGTCCGACTGGACGATCGAGCGTAGCAGGGTGATCGAGCGGTAATCTATGCGGCGGTATAATGTATTCGCGGCTGCGCGGTGATCACTTCCGGTTCTCAACTTCCGGTATGTCTGCTAACGTACACATCGTCTTTGCGAGTTGTAAAATGTGACTTCGACGTCGGATTACGGTCAGTTTTAGCGAATTAAGACTGAATTAAGGTATATAATAATATGAAACCATAGTGCTGGTGCCAATACGGGGTAGATTTACTCGTTGTTTCGGCTCGTTCAGAACGAATTTCTCCGAAACAACTCATAAATCTACCCCGTATTGTCACCATAACTATGGTTTCACATACTACTATTATGAAACCATTGCTGCCGTATGGGGAGGGTTAATAAGGAGTGATCCAGCCCAGTCACACATTGCTTATAGCTACTTGGCGGGCGCTGCCTTCCTGACGGACTCAGATGGATAGGCGCCCAGCTGGGGTATGGCAGTATTATCTGTTCCCAGAACGGTATGGGTATTAATGAGCTACTTGCATGCACTGATACCCGGACCGCTTCTCAGCCTGATGATGCCTAGGCTGGGGTTCTACATAAAACATGCCCAACATGCCCATTGTAAGACCAGAGAGCAACTGTTTTTGGCTTACTTTTCTAAGTCAGTTACATGGACCTGTATATTCACACTTTTGAGAATCCGTACCTTGTAACAGTTTAAATATTCCATGTTGTACAACACGACTGGGACAGCTATCAATGTATTCCGTAGCCGCCTTAATTACAACAAACATATAATGTGCGCTACTCGATCTCCTAGTAATGTATTTGGACAGTTAATGTATAACATCATGTTAGATATATTCATTTCTCAATACGCATGTCGAATATTTATATATGTATACACACCCATATGTATGATTAAAAACGTAATGTGGCCATATAAAGTATGACATAGTAAACATTGCACCGATACAGCCATGTGATAGTCAACAGCGAACATGTTTCATTATATATCGCCCGGAATATGGAGTTGTCTGTCTACGGTAGCATCCATGGGACCATATGATCTGACCATGGTACTAGTACATATATGCGCTTGTATATATGTTAATGTTTTCGCTTAGACTGACTTTCCCGCTCGGCGGTCGGCTGGTTGCGTTGTGTTGGTGGGTGAATGCTTCCACTGGCACACATATAAAATGAGCTCACATACAGAAGGCAATCTCACCCCACACACCCCGATCAAACTCACCTGCCCATTCACGCAGCGGCCTGCACACTGTCCTACTATCTTCTACCTTTCCATACAACCCCCCATTAGTGTGTATTGTGTAAACATCACTAACATGGCGCCTATAGCAATTAAGTGCCATCACTATCCCCGCTAGCTGCCATATTCCCCGGTGAGGTTACCAAAGCCAGCTGAAGGTACCCAAGGGCAAACGGTACTATGTGAAGCCATCGTATTCCAGCCTAGACTACGTTATGCCAACGCACCCGCATGTCTATGAAGTCATGTGAGGTAATGCTAGCCGTGTGGGGGGTACTCTGATACAAACAGGAAGCCATTTGATGGTACATAGGATCACAGCCGACTGCAGAAACGTGGTAGATTGAGGTCAGGTGTGGTGTATGTGAAGTTTCGGTGGTGTGGCAATGAGTGGGTCTGTGTTGTATCAATTATGGTTTCTCCAAAACCGAATGTACCAGAAATGGTCAGTGTCTTTTTAGTTAAACTATATATCCGCATTGGATTCACCAAATGAAGATAAGACAATGGTATATATATATATATACATTCAAAGGCCCAACCAAAGAAATAATGTGTCAATGATGAGTTATTCATACTCAAATAAATAATGATCGGACGATCTTCCTAAGGTTGGTATAGTTGTGGGTATAATGAATATTAGAGGTAAATAATGCTGCTACACCTCTCTGCATAATTCAATCATTCAGGTATCACAGGATGCAACTTCGCATTGAAATGGAAATGCAGACTTCAGAATATAAAGTCACGAGCAAGTTCTTCCTGGAATATATTATGAAAGAGATCCTATTTCCCAAAATACGAAAGTCTTCATACCGTTTACGTACCGTGATTTGGGGGTAAAACTAATAAGCTTCTCAAGATTTTGGAATGTATGTAGTGAAGGGTCAGGCAACCATAAACTAATTAATGCAGTTTTAATACACTTGAACCTATGAGAAGGCACGCTGGATTACTCTATACCCTGCTCCGACAACGATAGACACGGATAGACACGGACGGGTTTGATATACATGGCGGGTATGTGAGGTAAGCCAAACGGACATGACGCAAGGAGAAGCCTTAGTAGTGTAACGCCATGAGAAAGCACTTGACTAGAAGCCATGTCCTTCTAGACGACGAGGTACCACATGGCCATGCCATACAGACTGAGGGTGGCGAAGGAGGTGGTGGCGGGGGGAGGAGCTGCTAGACTCCCCGAGGATGACACCGGTGACCGTAAAATTCGGTGTACCGTGACAAAATCAATATCCAGCGCGCGAACGCCTCAGTGGACTGATTTAACATACATGAGGCGGGGGTTTCCTGGCCACAGGGTACTCCAACGGATGCCCGCGATATGTATAATCAGAGCTCGCTGGTAAAGAGAGGCGGTGGCAGGCTGGAAGTGTCTGGGCTCAGAGCAATAGAAGCACTGGATGGACCCAAATGCTGAGAGTAATGTTTTAACTGGGAGCGAGCTTTCAGGAAAGACCAGTTTGGATACTACACACCTGTGTACCTCCCGGCAAGTCCTCCGTTTAGAACTAGGTCGATGACATTATTACAAACTCATTCATCATCCCAATAATACCAAGTCATATATTATTCAGTCAATTGTCATTTATTCATTCATAGATGGCCGATCCATTGTGCCCAACTGGAATATCCATATCCACACAGTTTCGTTTGATATTTCTTGGGAATGTTTTCTTGAATATGTTCAACTGGAGATACAATAAAAAGATTTATTACAGTTATTCCGATATTACGTAAAGTTAAGAATCATAAGTGTAACAATAGGCCCTTCTGTGTAGTGTCCTGTAGAGAAATCTCATATATATTTGACGAAAATGTCGCTAGATCAGGGGCAAGGCATTCGCACCCACCAGACCATGTAGCATGAATCATCGAGATGGACATGAGGCGTGGCATGTCCTTATTTCTCCCCTTATCTAGTCTTGCCTGATTAGAGATAAGACCCTGCCAAAGGGACCAGTTCACGCCCTCCATGCTACAGTCGATTTTTCATTCTTAATCTCGGATCAGAGGTCAAGGCAACGGCACTGAAGCCGCCTCAACAATAGCACCACCACCAAGGGCTAGCCATTTTCCCTTATCTTCACCCAAACACAGAATGTCTAGTGGTGGTCTATCATATATTGGGCAAGTGACCAACTGGGCCATTAATTCAGCAAGAACGGCAAAAGCTATAGCTATAAAACAATATGAAAGCCATTACAACGTTACACACCGTAGACACGAGGAATGTGAAGAGGCATTCAGTTTATAACGAATACACTTCCTCGATCACCAGTCAGTTCTATGTTGGTGTAAATGGATGTTATATAAATGCATCATTGACGTAATATGTTTATCGTGATATTGTGAATATATATAAAATGAACAGCCATGAATATTCAACAACAGACAGTTACTAGCTATACTCCAATTACTGGAAAGTGTGAATATTATTGGGAACAATTATAAATACTACGTATTCGACGTATTCTTTTCCCCCTCTCCCTTCACAATAAGCAGAGGAAGGAATGATTTCATATATGACGGTTTAAAATGATGTTGTATGGCAGTGACTGCCGTATTTGAATGGAAGAACAAGCATTGCCTTAATTTGAACTCATTGTCCTCCATACTACATGTCAATTCCTACATTTCCTAGAATAAAATAGTATCTCTAATTAAAGTCTTTGCAAAGAAATTTTCCAAATATCCCGCTGCACCGGATGAATGTGGGGTTTTAATTATATTCCTGAGTTGATGAAAAAAAGATATACCAATAGTCACTAGAGGTGATGGTACGTCCATTAGAGAGTCTGGTTAAAGGATTATACATTATTTTCTCGGGCACCAGACCGACTGGTAGTCGTCTCCCTCTAAGGCTCCCTGATTCATTACCCCTGGAAGCCTCCCTTGTTTATAATCTATACTCACTACTCATTTGAGTCACAACGAAACGGTCAAGATCCACGGACACGATGGACTAACTTTCAGGGATGTCAGTTTTCTTTGTTTCCGCGGAAATCCGTGTTTTTATTTTGAAATGTGCAATCCTTTTCCTTGTGTAAAATGAACATATAACAACACAGAGTAGCGAGATACAATCTCTATATTACTCATATCAGTAACAAGCCTTAATTCCCAACTCTACCTACCCACAGACCCTTCTTAGAAGCATATGTTTAGTAGTAATAACTCTACTTGTATCTAATACATTTTCGGTGTTTTGGGTGTATATACGTCAGGTTTAATGCCTAAATTGTCAAGGGAAATATTTCCTTGTTTTTTCTGACCCCAACTGACATCCCTGAACTTTAGACGAATTTACAGCAGAAACTCTCGGGTCATCTTAAAAAAATATATATATAAACATCTCATACCATCCAGCTCCCCCTATTAACAGCCAAACAGCGATGACCGACCATCTACCACTCATCCGTCACCTAGTGTTCTAGGTACCTAGCATCCCAGCTCCTAGTCTTCTGGGCACCTAGCATCCCAGCTCCTTTCATCTTTCAAGAGCTCCTTCTGCCCTGGGCACTTAGTATCCCAGGCACCTAGCGTTGCGGGCATCTAGTGTCCTCAGCACCTGACGTCCCGCATCTAGCATCACGGGCTGACATAGTCACACTCACGAGCTGCCAGTGAAAGTTGAATAATAACTCATGGAATTGGGGCGGGCCGTGCCGGCAACACAAGTGTAGCGGCAATATGGGCCCCTGGCCTCGGGTCTGCTGCATATCAGGGGTGTATGGGTGTGTGTGGCGGGTGTGAGCTCCTCAGCCACTGCTCAAGGTGGTGAATCCGGTATGCTCACGGTGCCAGTTAGTGACGTGGCCATACACTATGGACGGTCTTCCAATTTCTGAATGAGAATGAGACCTGTGCGGATGAGCATATCTTACCCCGCCATATGTTTTAGTTATTTAATGTTATTCCTTAATGCGTTCATATCTTAGTTTATTCATTTAGCTCGTCCCATTAGAAGTGACCGAGCTGTGCTTAATCGATTAATGTTTTTCACGTCTGGCAGGGAAATGGGATTGATTACTTTCCACGCATGCTCTGTCTATCGTTATCTCCAGAATCGAGATTCATTTTCTAAACGTAAGAACCGTCGCACTCCCTCACCATACCGCTTATTTTACAGCTTCACGTGCCGCTATTTATCGACAGGAGTGCCTGGCAGCCTCCTTGTGTTATATATTATACGCGATGGATCCGGTTGGTGAAACCAAGTCCACGGAAGAGGTGCTAATTGGACCTATCAGCTAATGAACAATAGCTTCTAATCACCAGGTTGAGACATGCCATGGCAGTGACGAAGCGGCGGTGACCAAGCATGCCTTTAGACACGATCTGCACTGTGCTTACCACAGGAAGTCATCCTCCGATGTACTATTTTTTTCTTCTTCTCCGAACAGAGCTCGTTTCAGAACGCTCTGGTAGATTTGAGGAGGAGGAAGAATGGAGCCAAGTTATATGGGTGGGCTTGTGTAGTTATATTGACAGAATAGGTTTTATTCGATAGGTGTGCTGGTCCCTAGCTATAGATCCCAACAAGACTATGTCTCTAAAACAGAAATGCAGAAATCCTACCTAGCGACACGTTCAACGGCTTTAATATCACTAGCAATAGTAATTTAGCATCGCTAGCAATTGGATGAGATATTTGGAGATACAAAACTTGTGGCTTGGTGTAATTTGCGCGGCATTGAATCACTAAATAATTCGGCACTAGCACTAGTGATTAATCTAATATTATTGCCAGGAATTCTGCTTGTGACAAGGATGTCTCCACAGTGTATGCAGGTATATAGAACTGGATCTAGAATAGTACAAACACACAATACTCCCTGCGTTTGGATGCACCACATTCGTCATCGAGGCGAAGCCAAGTGACGCCTACGGTGCATCCAAATGAGTGGAGTATTATATATTTTATGATTTGAGTACGGTTCTGGATTTATCTCACCCCTGTATGGATATTAGAATAGCATCACAATATCCGAAAAATTCAATTTACTTCACACATCTATTGATCTGTTATCTGCTTTCGCACATGATATATGACGTGGGGATACAAACCATTGCTATTAGAATGGACTATTCAGAATCGGGAACAGTTTGTGAAGTGCATACAGTGAAACGATTAAGGTCCGGCAGAGTCGGTCATTACCCCCATTCTAGTAATGCCCGACCTGATTAAAATCGGGTCTGTGAAGGTGTGATCAGGGACAATGGTCTTGTCGCTGTCTTAGGCCTAGCGTCCACCTACTACGATAGAAATTTAGACCTACCGATATGGCACCGATACAAAAAGCAAATATCGGAGACATATCGGGAAGGTGCAAAATCGTAGACATATGTCTAAACATGCCAATCCACCACGCATTGAATTGGGTTTTTATCGGTGTCTAATCGCAGAAATGTGGTCAACTGCCCGATATTAGGTGACCTTCCGACGAAATTTTGACTTTTTCATCGAGAGGTGCATCGTAGAGCATATCGGAGCCATATCGTAGTAGGTGGACGCCGGGCCTTATAGGCTAAGATTTATCATTTCTTGCCTTCAAGAGGCTCGCCGATATATGACTTTTAATGTGGCTCTTGTAAAACATATCACGGTGCTATGGCGTTCGAGATGATTCAATCCAATTTAAGCAATCTCTGCATTACAGCACCTCCTTATCCAAGGATGAACTATGGTTCAGAGCTGACGTCTATTCTCAACAGTGCTTTACCCGAATAACCTTCACAAATACCAAACGACTTCCCCTCAGAAATTTGTTATGAGGTCAGTCAAGCCAGGATTAAACCAGTTTCGGGTCATCAATCAACGAATACTGAGTACAATTGCTGCTATAAGGAAACATCTGCAACCTTAAGTATAGCTAGTTTAACACAACGTTGTATAGAGGATATTACCGTAATCCTTTTTCATATGGCTGCTTGTGATGAAACAGGCCGTCTATGTATACTGCCTATTGCATGGGTTACTCTAGAAGCTCCGTCAACTCTCTGTAAGTACATCATACATCATCGTTTGTCCAAACCAGATAGAAGCTTTCTGTGCCCATTAGTTTCCCTTTTGGACAAGCATTCTGAGCGCAGGGACCCTTTAGATTTAATAAAAGGCCGCTATAGCGCAGGCTTTGGAAGATTTTATGTCTCTTCCTTCTGCTGCTGTCTTGGAGAATCATCCACCAGTACATTGGGCATAAACTTTGAATCTATGCCTGATATCAACGGATATGTTATGTTAACAAAATATAAGGGGGCATATGTAATCAATATACATAGATCAGAGTCTCACGTGCATGTTATAACGTCTACTATTCGATACTGTTGAGGGCAAAGACGGTACAGCTTCGCTATCCCTATTGTAACCACTGCGCATTGTTTTTCCCTTATAGGGAGAGGTGTGCGTGCCTATGTGGTGGAAAGCAAACCGGATTGAGCTGTTGAGCGTGGTGTTGTTAGAGTGTGATATAGAAAACCTCCCTATCCTATCATTTCTTCACCAGAGCTGTGAAATTACACAGAAACAGTCTACGAACAAAATATAGGCCTATTGCGAAGATTTACTTCTATTAGCTGAAATAGAAGAAGTCCCTGCATGTCTACGTTCATATGGTATTGATATACTTTGGAGTAGGAATCAGATTTATCTAGGCATGTCTGGCCTATACTACCAGTCACTGAGTAACATAGATTGCATGAGGACACGATGAATATATATACAGGAAATCAAGAAGACCACTCAGTGTGTCCTATAACGATAGCACAGCAAGGAGAGCGATGTGCATGCTTCACCTATAATCGTACACAATGTCTATTTTGCCAAACCCATCACACACAGTGTAAAACCTGCACTACAGCCTCTCATTCACCTCCTACGGGCTGGTGGTGGAAAAGGGTAGAATCTGTCTGTACAGCACTTTTCCTTCTTCATACCAAGTATTGAACGTTTCTAAGGGCATGTTCCCCACCATTGAAGAATATTCCTTGCGCCCGCACCTCGCCTACTGGGCATCCGTTCTGGGGGCTGTACGGTCAGTATAGAACCACCAACACACTGACCTGAGTCCCTGGTGGCACCACTAGTAACCACAGCCACCAGCACCCGACCGTCACCACCACCACCACCGCCGCCGCCTCCTCCTCCAACACCACCGCTCCCCTCGGTCAGCCAGCAATCAATACGTGAATCTCAGATCCATGTATATATTTCCGCACTCCAACACTGCGCGCTAGCTATCCTGCCACCCACCCACACAGCCCCCGACGTCAATCCCCCACCCTGCCATACACCACGGCGCACGGCGTCCTCCCCAGTCACCGTCATGTACTATGCGTGCGCAACCGAATGGCAGCGACACCAAGTGGGCATTGTCGTTACCATGATCACCTAGGATGCTGCCCCCGCCGGAAGTCCCGCGGTGGCACCCCCTCCCGTAGACGCTGCTAATAATGCATGTCGGGAAGGGCGGTCGTCGTTACGAGGCGGGCGGGTAGCGGGCACAATACAGCCATTTACCACCGGCACCCCCATGTGGCCTCTTGGCTCCATTTGGCCCGCCTAATATAAGCTGTGCAGATGTCGCCGGCGGCCTTGAGACGGATGTGTCTTGGTTGGTAACAATAGTACAACCTAGGCCTTTCAGATAGAGTTAGGCCTTTCAGTTAATTATCAGTAACTTACTTTTAATAAGATAGGCCACTTATTGTCTTTGGAAAATTAGGATTCCAAGCTTGTTGCTTTTCTATTGATGTTATGAATCTAGGTCTAGCAATCTAGCTTTGATATAGACCCTAGCATGCGTAATATATTGACTCCGCTAAACTGAATTTCCCTGAGATGTCCTTAAGCTTATCCTATTTCTGCAGTCTATAGCTATACTTTGGCCCTGGCCTTATACCATATTACCCTGTCCTTTGCTCATATATATAGATGCAGGGAGAGAGTGATAGGGAGAGAGAGAGAGAGAGAGAGAGAGAGAGAGAGAGAGAGAGAGGAATCAGCCTGTTTGTAGGTGTATTGTATAGTCTCAAACATCTACACTTCTAGACTATTGGTACTCTTTGTTATTCATGTCCCGTAGATCATCAAGCCTGTGGGATCCATACGCAACGTACCTATCCTCATTCAATGGGAGCCAATCATGGAACTCAGAGTAAAGTGTATTTTTGACTGTGTCTAACGGGGAATCGGAGTACGATAGGGTACAGTCGATGGTGTAGATTCGAGGATACCTCCCCAGGGCGTGTATGGGTGTAAGAGGAGGGGGATAAGAGGTGTGGGAGCTTGTCAGATGCACACTCAGCGACCTGTGTGTCCGACAAAAACAGATGTAGGGGGAGAGTCAGAGTAGTATACGAGCAATAGGAGTGGAAGTATACGATACACTATAACAATGTATTTATATTTGTGTCTACACTATATATACAGGCATAAGAATTATATAAAACGTGAAAAGAGATATTAGCCACCTGAATTAGGCTATAATAGAAGAAAAATGGGGTACGGTTAGGGATAAATGAAATAAACAGTTTTATATAAACTTTAGATATACTTGACAAAGGCTACTTGTTGCCGAAACGTTATAAATGATGTTCTAATAAAGCCAATCAACATAACAAACTGGGGAAGTTGTTGAGTTGTACTTGTTTAAAACTTTCTAGTTTTAGTGTAGCATGACGAGATAAGGAGATAAAAGAAGACCCTCAAAAACTAAGAACCAGACGTAAATCTATAAGAGGAAATTAATCACCAAGTGAGGTGAAGAGAAATGCAGTGAGGAGGAAGGTAACAGAAAACCAGGGAACGGAGATATCTGTTCAGACCAGCACTGGGGACGAAAACATGTGGATTTGTAGCTTTATTTGAGGAGAAGAATATTACCTTTTAAAAAATTGTACTGTTCTGCATATAACCAGCAACCTTTGCTCAGAAGCACAATCAAAGGTCAGAGGAGTATATATGCACTTACATCGCCTGGGCAGTGGAGGGATGGGATCCCATGGAGAATGAGGTAATCTATATCCATCTCTCCCGACAACTGCTGGGCCAGTAAAACGGTATGCATTCTGAGGGGATACTTCGGTGATTTAGAATGTAACAGAGACAACTGTGACATGCACATGTTCTATTTGAACCCCCCTCTCCGCCCTAATGTCTGTTTGTTGAGCAAACCTTCTTCAAAAGCCCACCGTCCGAAAGTATATAGTAAACAAACTCCTGGTCCGTTCTACTCCATCCCCCTCTTCATTTAGAATTCAAGTGAAATAACACGTATTAGAATCTCAGCTTTTTTCATCAGAAATATAAGAAAAAGTATGATGAATGAAAATAATTTAGAGTTGAGCGACTCAGGACTGGGTGAGCAGCTAACGTGGCGTGTTGATGAAGGCTGCAGCAGCAAGATGCTCCACTTACTCTGCACCGCAGATGAGGAAGGTGCGGCAGAGATGGAAAAAATTACACACGTCCAAAAACAGTCATGTGGTGGTGGAGAACAAAGGCGCGCTGTTGGCTAGGTGACAAGCGGCTACTTGGTGGCTTGTGATGGTGTTAGTTGAGGATGTTGTAACACCCCACCTCCCTTCCAACCCCCTCAGTATCCCCGAAGCGTGCCAACCCAGCACCGACCCCCGCCTCCCTGCCGCCACCGCTGACGTTTTACAGCCACCCTGTGGTCTGCTGTCGGACATCGATTTACAAAGGCCTCACCACTGTGTATCCAGATGATACCTGTTGTCATGGCTGCTAATCAACGTTGCTGTTGATTGGGATCACCAGGCTCGTGGCTTTACGCGAAGGGAATGGTCAACGCTGAGGAGGTCTTATCACTATTTCTTTCATGTCTGATCTCCTCTGACATGCTCTGGGTTGATCAGAGGGCGTGGATAATAATAACCCTTTAATCTTCTATTTTCTACATTTCTGTGTTATTATCCTGACAACATCTATGAGTTCTGTATGGTCGATTTCATTCTACTCGTCAGGGGAATAACAATTGTGTATTTCACTTAGTGGCTTGGATTTCGAAACACTAATTATAAAAACATATATATTCATTTTCCTGGCTGTAATTCTTTGAATGTGAGTGATCACCCATTCATTGACAAAAACAGAGGTTAGACAATTCCAGTGTGCAAACAATATCTAATTGATCACTCACGTTTACATGGGCAATTTGTTATAGGAGATCTATCTGTCAAGAAGAAGTAGAAAACGTGATAGTGATGGAATATGGCAACCTTGCCGGCTGTATTGAATTATAGGCGCAAGGTCCATTTCAGTCAAATTGGCATTCAAAGCTTATTTAGGGAAGGTTGATGGATATAATATCCGGACATCAGGGGATGGTGAAGCGGAGGGTCAGTTGAAGCTAGTTTTACGATAAGAGCAGGGTGGCATGTAACGTAGATACCAGGCCTGATCATTGCTGGTACCCCACCTGTTGATCCTGCACATAACTGTATCACACCAATTACACCTACTTCAAACCACCATTACAAAATCACATACCACTCTTTTTACTTTTCTTACTAACCCACTAAACACAAAAAAAAGAGTTAAACTTCATCCTTATTCTGCCGTCTATATTCATTTCCGTATCCTTAAAATATTTTTATTATCTAATAATCTATCAAATTCTAGAAAAATCATCAAATACCTAATTTACCACAAAACGTTTAAAACATATCAATATTGAATTTCATTTACCCAACACGTACATTCTAGTCATTTTTTTTCATCAGAAGAGGGTACATTCCTGTAATGGATGGCGTGTGGAGTGATTGGGAGTCTGATGAACACATGTTGCACGGTGTGAGAGAAAAAGGCAGGATAGTTATGATGGGACGGGATGGGCTGCTATCCGGGGTACTTTGTATGGATGGGTGGTAGCGAAAGGTAAAAACCGAAAGCGCGCTATGTGTATGATGTTCTATTGTCTGGATAAAGGGGCAGTGGCCATAACCAACAACTCCCACAACTCTATGGGGACCCCCCCCCCCCCCCCCAGCGATCAATACTAACATCAAGATGGTAAGGTGGGTTCGAGAGGTCATCTAAAGTGGATAGAGTCAGCTCAAGTCCCGTGACCTAATTATAGGCAGCTCCCAACCATGGTTCTGTAGACATAGCTGCGTGAGTCTGCGTACCGGAATCGACGTGTTCCCGTGAGTGTCGTTGTATGTGTGTGTTTGATAGGTGCGGCCTCAGTGTGGACAGCCTTGTACAACCGCAACTCTATCCCTCACTCCAGTGATTATATCGTACCATTACGATGTACACAATCAGAGATTAAATCATGCTAACAATGGTATATGGCTCCTGCTGTTTTATCTCTTATCCGATCTCCCAATGTTATTTTCCCCTTGAAACTCGTCCTCTTAAACATGATTGAGTCAACAGCACGACACATAAAACCTTAAGGGAGAGAATACGGCTCGATACTGGTTTGGTTTGGTAAATCGAGAATACGAATTCATATATAGGATAGTGTGAATGTTGCCTGTAGACCTGGACGGTCGTTTCTAATTGCGATTTCCGCATATTCATAGAAAGCCCCACATTGAAGGATTTCGTTACACACTTAGCTATGGCTTCACAAGTGGCTTCGGCGGCCATGCCTGTAAAGGGGCTATTCAGTGCATACTTGCTTTCCACATTGGCGGGGGTCCGGGGTGTGGGTAGAAGGAAGGGGCGCTCCGAAGGAGGGCGGCGTGGTGCAGATTGCCTCTGATCACAGTGCTACTCCAGGGGATCTAATAAGGCGACTTGACCTTGGCCAGAATCCAGGCCAACCACCGGGCTGCCTATAGGGTTGGACCTGAGACATGGGTAAACGTCGGGTGGCTGTCTATAGAAGACGTCAATGTGGACAACGGCGTGTTTCCAGATTTATACACTGCGATTTAGAAATGTTGAGTAACTCCGAATTCAATTTTTTAAATGGAAATAAACCTTTGACATGTTACTTTTATGGTAGGCGTTTTGGGGTATTCATTTCGCATCAGACACGATGTTACAACTTTTATGAAGATTCTCCAGATATCAACAATATGCTTGCACTGTTTAATATATATGTATATAATATTACGCTCCGAGTCCATCTTGATGTCAATTGTCTTTTGGATATATATCAAAACTGACCAACTACACCAGTTGCCCATGCAGTTGCTTGATATCCAAGAGCGATACTCTGGCCTTATGGAGATCCGAAGCCCCTCCACGACGTAGAGAGTGTGAAGTAACGTTCCTTAACCCTCCTTACTAGTGGTAATGTATACCACCAGGGGGCAGGAGGTCTCAGGCTAATTGTAATAATTTTATAACTCTAGAACGTGGTAGAATATGTAATCATAATCTTATTACACATCTCGCCTAAAACCTTTAACTAGGTGTGGTATCTATATACTGTAAAAAGATTCATGATTATTCATCCAATATTTCCTTTTTTATTCCATATAAACAAAATTTTGCAAATTTAAGAAAATGATGCCTTTTGGCATCACCCGCCCCAGCACAGTTGATGCCATATGGCACTACCCACCATGAACTCTAAATCCACCACCAACCGTTGACACTTTCTCTTAAACAATGGTAACTTCAGGTTTATACAGGCTAGAATAATTTTTACACTCGTAACTCTCAGCGAACCCGTCGTCAACTATTGCGAATCTGTTGCAAACACCAGACAAATATACTCAGCATTGATATCCATATCGTGAGGCAACTTTAAAAATTCATCATAGAATTAGCTAGGGCTCAGTTGGTTAATTCTACCGCCCATGTAGTGTTTACTTTGACAACACTCGCCGCAGGGGTGAGAAACACATATTTTTGAATTATCACGGCCGCAATACGGCATTTTAGAACTTGAATTTTTTTTCACAACTTGTAGAATCACCAGAACTCTCCGAATTATCACCTAAATCCGAACAGAACCAACCCGAATGACGACATTCTGGGTAAACCATACTGTACACACTCATGTTTATACATGTACTGGCATTTTTTTAAATTGCAACCCTCCTTAGAGTTGAACTTCCAACATAAACCATTAGCCTGCCTATCACCTGAAGCACGTTTTGTCTGCACCTTAAGTTCTTCGTCTTTGATCTCTTGGAGTTTCCTGTTCAGATTTACAAATGAGTATGTGGACTCAAATACTCCTCTGATAGAAATGAATCCCCGGAACCAAACCCCTCTGCTCCTAAGTAATCGCACTTTTCACACGCTGCTTGATCATGATGACACAAACTTTTTCCTGGATGAGTCGGTTTTCTGTCGACCAGATACACGATATTGTTTGCATATCCTGCTGCGTCTACCCCAGACATACTCAAACCTCTCCAAAGGTCCATGCTGGCACTTAACACCTGATCAAAATCAACAGTAGGTGGTAGAAATGGAGTCAAACAAAACTTTCGTGAGTTACACTGAGTCTTGAGCGTACAGATGTGTGCCGCTACTTCGCAATCCTGACCATTGACCGAGGGTGGAATGTAAGTTGTGCGCGCTGCTGGGTAAACTGGACTTGGGTTCTCTCGTCGGCGACCAAGTCTCTCCCCCAACGTTAAGGGAACTTGCTTCTGGGCCTCTGGGGCTCATGTCCCCAGTTGTTTGTCGCACCTCCGGAGCCTCTTGAGCAAGCTGAGCCGTTGTCCACATGTCCACAGCCAGCGCCTCTTGTCCAACACCTCCTTGAGCACCTCCAGAAGTAGGTAAAGTAGGCGAAGATGTACTGACCGATACCTGCAGAGACCGAAGCGAACTTATTATTGCTTTCAGTTCTTCTTGCATACTTCGCATCTCCAACTTCATAGATGGTTGTTCATCAACTAACCCTTTCAACCATACCAGTGGTCTAGATGCCGACACGTCGCCATCTTGTTTCTGCATGCGTCTTTTGTCTGGCGAGAATTCTTCAACTTCCTTCTCAAGTGTGGATATGTTTTAAGAAATTCAGCAAAAACGGACACCCATCGCATTGCGATCTAGCGTCATATTCCCTATGGCAGGAATCACAGCGCCTCATAACCACGATTTTTGTATCTCGACCAAAAGAAAACATTTTCGGTGTGCTCTGTTGAGAGGTTGGAGCAGAAGTGATCGATTGCCCCCCTAAGTGTCCAGTCATTTGCACCTTTGTCGGCGATGGTACCACCCTACATGGAGACTAGCGACATCTGGTGGAGAATATTAGAACTCAAATGATATGTACTGACGTTGATTTCTATCTAGCATCATTCATATAGATATTTAAATCAGATTTACCACGGCAGGGTATTTACAATATGACAATATGGCAATAGCATAAAGTTAAGTAATATTTAAATGAGTGGAACAGCAGTGCATATATATGATCCCCATTGCTCTGGTTGCAGGAAAACTCACGTCTGAAATTTATAAATACACAATGTTACATGATTTTGCTCTGAGTGGCCAATTATTCTCCTCGTTGTTGACACATATTAAAACTCCGAGCGATAGCGAGTGGTATTGCGTATCTGGCCACATAGATCAAAATCATGGTAATGTATTTATCACTCATATTTAGACCAATTATTAGAAGAAAATCTTGTAAATTAGAAACTCTACCCAAGCGCCATGCATTGTCTATACAAGATACTTTCTTAAGTGCCCGTGAGGTGGTAGAAAAAGCCGCATTCTACTGAGTAGAATATGGCTTTCCATTTTCTACTCAGTGGCGATCTGTAGGCTCTATAAGTTTAGTGTAGAGACTAATTAGATGTGTAATTAGTGACGTATGAGATGGCTAATAAATGTTGATACATGCATATGCTGTGATGCGGTTATACACGCAGTTGAAAGTCCCAACAGAGTGGATATTCTAAAAGCGTAATATAAAAGGGATGAACTGCCGTTGTATTCGTCAGTAACAAGCCCGATAGGATTCTGTCCACACAGATAAGCAGGTGGTGATGGTGCTGTACGGTCCAAAGCCAGCTCTCCTTGTAAAGCAGATAACCTTGGACTATCTAAATGAGATACATAACCTTGGTGTATATACTTGATGCAGCGGTGACCTTTTTGTATTCATTTATTATTTATATCGGCTGCAGCGTTCAGCATATTTCAGCGACCGTTGGAGCCCAGAACATGCTTTGTTCTAGTAGTAGTACCACCAGTCAAGGTAAAAAGCATTACCGTGTATGACATCTATCGCTGCGGCAAAGTATAGATTAGCTCATCTAGATCGATAAATTGGATTTAGTTGTGCTATATAGTTTTGAAGTTACCAATAACATTATGGTATTTGATGGTTTGAACCAGCTATGGCTAATATCTATATGAAAAAAGAAATTCAAATCAAGTAACCCTTTGACCATTAATACATCATTTTGATACCTCATTATCATTGCTGAAACGTTCCAAGTAACCTAGGGCTGGCTTTTCCCTCTCTATTAGCCAGAATTGTTATTCATAAGTATACCCTGAAGTCGCCTCGGGACCTCATACCTTTATTGCCAAAGATCAGCTTGGGGGTCCCTTATCCTTTCAGTTCTGCAAAGCCCCTACAATCACTCCGAGTAATGAAAGTTAGACTACTAGTCTCTCGTCGCGCATTGTAAAGGGTGGTATATTCAAGTACACTAATGGGATACACACATATATACTTTTAATTATATTTATGATTAATTCTAATGATTCTAAAGCAACTTGATTGTTTGGTATAATCATTTTCCGACTGCAAAATTTACTTCCTATCTGAAATGCTTTGTAATTTTCAGTCATGCCCAGTTAAACCTCAGACCACAGCGCAAAGTTTGTGAGATGAATTTATGTACTCATGAGGTATATCAGTAGGGGGCCATCCATACCATAAATTATTATTTTTCAAAATTAAAAATATACTACAGGTATGTCGATAATAAGCAGGCTGTTTTATGATACAGGTGGTCACACTTGAACGCTATGTTCTGTAATACCGAAATGTTCCTGAAATTCTCCTTGACCTGCAGAATATGTTCACGGTCAGAATGATATCACAATTGATCTTTTCACAATTTGTTGGAATTTACAGTATGCCTGGAACGTGTTTTGAAGCTTCCCTTTTCATACCATTAGTCACGTCACATCATATTGAATGCCCTCCCATCTCTCATAGAGTTTACATTTGAATTAACAACAAAATAGTCCAACTTTGTAACTGCCGTATTAGCTCGCATTAAAGTAGCTATCGACGCGCTTTTAGACTTCAAAGATCTGTTTGTTTATCTATAAATTAAAATAGAGATTGTGAGTCTAAATAACAGTGAAAACCAAAAGCAAAACTCTCAGGACAAGTGGAACGATAAGAATGCAAACAACCTTGGTCTTTTGTAAGAGATACTGCAGAGAAGGTCGACTACATTTGGGAAGTACAGCAGGGAATTCTGCCCACAACTCAATGAATAGGGTCTGAAACCCCTGGAGATGAAGCAGCCATGTCAACTCGCACCAACTCCCCTCTGCTTCAGCTGCTAGCGACAAACAACTACAGCTCCTGTCCAAAGGTGAAAAGGTCAGCTGCGATAGGACAGCTAGCCCCACTTATAGATATGCATTATCCAACCCCAGGAGCACCAAAAGAAGACTTTAAAAACCGAAGCGCCTTTCAAAGGTCGTGACAGGAACGCTGGAAGCAAGAAATGGAATCTGAAAAAAATTGTGTAAATTCCATCAAAGATCTACCAATTAAATCTGAAATAGTGTTATACGCCGATGATATGGTTTTATTTCAACAAGGTAATACTAACGAAGAAATTATAGGAAAGATAACCAATGATCTAAAACATTTCAGTTATTGGATAAAGGATAGACAGTTAACTATGAATTAATGAATTATAAAAAGAGTAAATTAATCTGGTTTACTAACAAAAGAAGGGCACTTGAGCCTAAACCCCCTATTTTTCTAGATGGAAATCTCCTGGAGTCAGTAGATACCATGAGATACCTTGGTGTAGAAATTGATAAGCATTTACTATACAAAGAACATTTTTAAAATATGATATGTGAATTTAGATGGAAGCTTTTTAAATTTAGGAAAATTAGGTATTTGTTAGACTATGATCAAAGTTTAAAAATTGTGAAACAGATGTTATTGTCTGTATTGGAATATTCTGATTTTATTCAATGGGATTTTACTGCCTCTATGCGAAAGTCACTCCAGGTTAACTTTAATCATGCTTTACGCTGTAGTTTACAAATACGCAATCCAAGAGATATCCATAATGATGAGTTAATTGCCAAATGTAGAATTCAAAGTCTCAAATTTCGTCGGATTGTACATACCCTGAGCCTGATTAAATGGTGGTCAAGTAATAAAGACAATCTAGATGAAAATAGGACATATAGAACTAGAAGAAATGACAAAATTGTTTTAAAAGAAAGACGCCCAAGAAAAGAAAATTTTGAAACAGTGCTTTATTTTTAGGTATTAAATTCTGGAACAAATTGGATACTGAAACACAAAAACGAAATAAAACGGATAACTTCAAGGAAAAGGTGAAGACCAACCTGTTGGAAATTTTTGAACGGGAAGCTATAGATTACTTTGATTGAATTGTATTGTTATATGTAATCTTTGATCATATACACAAGGTGGAATGAAGGTAATCGATGGAACTTTGTAATAACACTAGAAGGTTGTCATTAGATAACACTTGTTATTAATTATCAACTATCAAATTTTCCTCTACTTATTATTACTTCCTTCTTTTGTTTGTATGATTGTTTGTGTAACTGATTTGTGTTGTACGTTTGGCTAAAACTGGGAAGAACGTCCTCGGACGACAGTTGATGTCTGTATTTTCTCCTGAATAAAAAAACAACAAAAAAACCCTGAAACTCTCTCTTCAACTTTTTAAAATAGATTTAAGAAAGGGAAGGTTTTTCTTCAAGAAATGCAACCTGGTAGGGCTGATGATAAATCACAACTTGCTCCATCTTCTTTGGTGGGGATATCCTTGAGAGCAGGAGGGGAAAATCCATCGTGAAGATTAATTTCTTGATGACGTGAGGGGAATCATGTGTACAAAGACCGGTTAACATCTCCTGCGCAGCAATCGGTAATAGCTCAGAGAAACTCAACAGAGCACTCTCCACTGTCGATCCATCTGGCTATGGATTAGAGGTTATTCATTTATTGTAACCTCTACCCTAATTGATTTTCCTTTTTTTCCTTTTTATTTATTCATAATCTTTCTCTTTTTTTGGGGGGGGGGGGGGGGTAGCATAAATAAGACGCGCATGCATCGGGTGTAAGGATTGATTGAGGTCTTGTGAGGCTGCCCTGGGGCGATGTCTGTCGACTCAAGTGTCCTGCAGTGACTCTTAACGCTGCCCCCTGGTGCAGGGGCTATAATCTATGGAGCCCCACCACTGTGGTCAGAGGTCGGCCGACAACTGTTACGATTGAATGCAGTCTCATAAATCTTTGGCCCTACCCTGGGGCGGGCGAGAAGAGACGTGTTAACCACTGGACCGAGGCCATGGCGGCAATGGGGCTAGGAGCCTGCAGGACGGCTACACGGAATATAGGGAGGGGAGAGATATCCAGAGAAAGGGAATAGAAGATACCGTACAGCCTTTGGAGTGGGAGACTAGGTAGAAAAAAATGTTGAGGGAAATTCATTGGCGTGGCTCCATGGAGACTATTTTAACAGTAGACAACAATGTGTTGATAAGATTGACAAACAGCCCCCAAAAGATTCGAGGCCATGACAAAATGCTTTGCCATTTTCACACCAGGGGGCAATATCATCGACCAGCTGAAAGCTTTAGGCCGTTTTGAGCTTCCATGTACCGATTCTCCGTAGAAGATGGTATGACGTTCTATCACATGTTATCTGATTAAAAAACCTAAAACTGTGTTCTATTATGTTCTCGCCCTTGTGTACCCTTCAATTAGTTATGTAAGGCGGATCGCAAGGCATATGATCCAGCAATAGTAAAGCCTGGCGTCCACCTACTACGATAGATATTTAGACCTACCGATATGACACCGATACAAAAAACAAAAAAGCAAATATCGGAGACATCGAGAAGGTGCAAAATCGTAGACATATGTCTAGACATGCCATTTCACCACGCATCGTAATGATTTCTATTGTAAAAAAAAGAAGGTGATATTCCCCGCGATACAACCAGGGCTGAAGTGCATATCTTGAGGTGTTATCTTCATTTTCAGATACATGTATTTGACACACTATAATTCGGGATATATCGCATCGATAATGTTTTCCAGGGCACATAGAACAACAATCTATATTTTTTCAGACACTGTAAACTGTTCAAAAGTCACTAAATTTGTAGGGCATATGGGCATATAAATCCCCTATTAATTCCAAACTTTCATATTTTTCTGATCAGTATCTCACATGTGAGATTTTCCCGGCAGTATACTCTGCGTTGCTCCCGATTAGGCACCGCAATTTAAACATCTCTAAGGGGTATCCCGCTATCACGATTTGCGCCTCCGACACACTACGATAGCCTTACGACAAGCGTAGACACCCTACGATACACGTTTTTCATTGAAACAAAATCATAGACCCCCATTTTGTATCGGTGCCTAATCACATGGTTAACTCCTCCGATATCAGGTGACCTTCCGATGCGATTTAATATTGTATCGGTAAGTCCATCGTACACCATATCGGAGCTATATCGGAGCTATATCGGAGTAAGTGGACTCCAGGCCTATATGTGTAGTGGTAACTGCTACTGGGAAGCTAATATGGATATAAAAAAGAATCTTTAGACGAATCATTGGTAAATTGATTGGTGCCAGATAATATAATGTCTACAGTTTGTCTGTGAGGCATTGGTCAAAGGCTTATATCGGGAATAGGAGAAAAGGTTTAGCTTAAAGGATCAATTGTTATGACGTTTCACAGCATAAGGCCTGGCGTCCACCTACTACGATAGAAATTTAGACCTACCGATATGGCACCGATACAAAAACTAAATATCGGAGACATATCGGGAAGGTGCAAAATCGTAGACATATGTCTAGACGTGCCAATCCACCACGCATTGTATGGGATTTTTATCGGTGTCTAATCGCAGAAACGTGGTCAACTGCCCCGATATTGGGGGACTTTCCGACGCGATTTTGTTTTTTTATCGGGAGGTGCATCGTAGACCATATCGGAGCCATATCATAGTAGGTGGACGCCGGGCCTAAACCTTCAAAAGATCCGAAAGGTCTTACTTGCCGTCTCTTGCAATTATCCTTTGCCGTTTGCCGTCAAACTGTGTACCCGCTCTAATAGGCATCCAAGATCATATATATCCATCCAGGCATCGTCTGCCCCGGCATGTATGCTAGTCACGCAGTTTTATAAATTACTACTACCCTAGTAATTCACGTTTACTTTTCAGCCTGTGGGGTCTACAAAACCACTCTTTACCAACAGTCTCAGGTTATAACCGATGACAGAATATTGTGATCCGTTTCACTGACTCAATTCATCCTTCTGGTCTGCAGTGGTTGAGTTGTATTTTCCTTATACCCAGGTAGTGATGGTGGGGTGGACTCATTGCCAGGGCAGACCACGTAGCGCTGCTCAGTGTCCATCTGCTTAACGGTCGGCATAGTTGACCAAGAGCGACCAAAGGCGGCAGAAACAGACAGCAGCCATTGACCACTTGTCAGTAAAGCTGATGGACAAGGCGGGAGGTCAGGATGGATGGGTAATTTGGGAACTGGTTAACGGGAAAACTGTCAGCCTGAGGTGTGTGTCGGAGAGCGAGTGCAAATAGGGTATGGGGATGGATAACCCTGGTAGAAGACTGTAGCCCGCATATATATCATTTGGTATTTATAATAACATAGATATCCAAGTCCGTGATAATAACTAGAGGGGGGTGGGGTACTTTGTAGGGAGTAGGACTTCGAATGGCTCTACCCTTGATCGGTTCCTGGCTCTTCAGCCGTGCCTATCAAAATGACATAGTTTAGATTGTGTTGTGATCATACTTCTTTTATCTTTTCTTTTTAACAAATTGAACTTTTGTCTGCATTATTCATTCAAAGTGGATGTTTTACAAATGGCATAGTCGCACGTCTATTTGTATCAATTTCTATTACAATATGCCTTTTCCCACAGACTGGATTCGAACCTTTTTTACTTGGTTACGCAATGTCTGCAGCCAAAGAAATACCTGGCAATGTATTCTTTATCATTGGATGACTGAATTGATTGTATAATATTCTATGGTACTCCAGCTATAATTTGGTGTCTCATACATGAATATCACCTCAATACTACTTTAGATATACCTTGAAAAAACATAAGAAGACAGAAACTGGATACACAATAATACGTTAGCAGACCTAGCTATCATATTCCTAACTTTTTCCAAGGTGAACCCAAGACAATTATCTAAAGTTTAGACAGCCCAGACTCGTTAAAACAATACCCTAATTTGTTTGAGCAACAAACAATCCTATGATCACACCCACCGTTCATACTTAAGTGTGATTGTTGTAACCAACGCATTGTTAGGTGGCGTCGAACGGCAACACCTGTATTTCATGTATTTCATTGGAAACCTCCTCTTCCTCCTTTAATAAAGTTTCTTCTTCTTCAATCTTTGGGCCCTTGACTATGACCTTCATCTTTTTTTTTGTCTTACTTCCTTTTTCTTTATCTAATGAATATCTGAGAGAATAAAGCGTAGGTCGCTCGACCAGTACCTGTTATTGTTTCCATTCCAGGTTACGTTCTTCATATGATCGAAATTACCTGCGATTTGACTCCTTGGTCCTCCTTTAACAGAACATTTCCACGACTTCATAAACATTACAAAATCACTACAGTTAGATATACTAACCGTGTTCCTCTGCTTTTAGCCTTAGGACTTTCCTAATTTTCATTTCACTGGACCTATGGCGCAAATCTCCATATCACCAACATTATAATCATTGTATACCCATGGGCATGGCTCAGGGGTAATCATTGCCTCCCCGGTGTCCCCCTCTACCGCGCCTCACGGGCGCCCCTCCTGCCCCCTCGCGGCACTCACCCACACCACGAGGTCACGTGGTACAGCCCGGTCCAGGCCCCGGCCTCACTTCTTCTCCACCCGCTCTGCAGTACGCACGTACTACAAGCACTAATTTCGTCTTCTTGGCCACGTGCTCGCAGCCCAATACTCCACGAGTATAGGCCAGCACACCATACTACGATAAAGTGCGATAGAACGATAGAGGAGAGTGAACCATGCCCAACACGAGGAATACGCCCGTGCCTAGCACGTCTCAGGAACCGCAGGCGGCCGCAGGCTCCGAGGCCACGGTCAGAGGTTCGACACAGGCGTCGAACGAACACGTGGATTCCGTGTCGGAAAATGGATCGACGGTCAAGACGTCGAGAATAACGGCCCTGGAGGGGAATGTCGCCTTGATACTCGAGGCGATAAAAGGCCTTCAACGGGCAAAATCTCCATCGAGGGCATCTCAGCCGGCGACCGTTAGAGAGGCCACCGTCATGGAGGACCGGACCAGGGAATGGGCAAACGATCAAGCATCCCGTCTCCCGGCCCCCCGTCAGCTTCGCGACCGATACCTCCCAGACGAGCTGCTACAGAAAGAACTCGACCGTGAGGGACTACGACACGACCGCATGGCCGGTAGGTTTAGTTCAGATCTTCACACCGTTAAATTGCTGTCGAAACCTTATATGTATGTGGAACGCGAGGGCCTCTTCACCGTGAATCAGAGGCTCGAGGTCAGGGGCACGCTCGGTCCGATGGAGTATGTAAGCGCGTTTCTGGTTATGATGGAGGACCACCGGGCCGTCCCAGAGGAGGACAGGAGGGACATGTATCGCCACCTGTCCCAGGTATCGATCGATGCCCAGACCCGGCCGTGGGCCGCAGTAAGGCGTTGGTCCCAGTACGTTTTCGACCAGGTCGAGGCCGGGAGGATGTACTGGTCCAACCACGTGCGCATACAGGACGAGCGTGTCCGTCTCGCGATGACGGCGACCACAACGGTGCACGACGGCCAAGACGCGGGAAAGGCCGGAGGACGGGAGCTGCCGTGCCGGGCATTCAACTCGGAGAGGGGCTGCCGCCAGCGGAACGGCCACCAAGATGGCGGAATTAAGTGGGTGCACGTGTGCTCATTTTGTGATTCCGTTGGCAGGATGTGCACGCACTCCATACACGCGTGCAACAGGAAGCTGTTGTACGGTGGCGGGTATGAGAGTGCTGCACCAACACCTGCACCTGCCCCACGCCAGATGCCCCAGGCCGGACACACCCTGCGCACCACCGACCTCTCAGGAGTGCAGAAACAACATCCAACGGCTTCAAAAAACGGACCGGACGCGCCCCGCGAGTGAGTGTGGCGCGTGTAACACCCCTCGCTCCCAGTACGAGTGCACTCAGCGAGGGCGACCCGGTCAAGGAGTGCACGACCCGTGACGTAACAGCCCACGTGACCACAACACCGTGTGCCGAGCACGTGGGGGACGCACACAAGCAAACAACCCCGCCCCCTCAGGAATACACTCCCGTGTATAGGGGCGACGGCGGGCATGTGGAGCAATTGGCTCGGCAATTGCCCCGGGAGGACGGCAACGATAACCTACGAATCGACTTCGCTGCCGTTAGGGAGTTCTGCGAGACCGGAATACCCACTCCCGGGGTCCGGACCGACCCCGGCACGTTCGCCGGACATAGGCGGGCCCACTGGCCCCACTTCTCCGCCCCCGGGCCGCCGGGACACGCCGACATCTACGACCGGGTGCGGCGCACGGGAATGCCCAACGCCCTCGGGGCCCGCATCGAGATCCCCACTGATCTCAACATACCAGCTTGGACCCGATACCTCGCGGCTATCCCCGGGAAGGAGGAACTCATGGATTTCATTAGATTCGGGTTTCCCCTCAGGTACGCCGGGCCGGTTACCGACACGCGGGGAGTGCCCAACCACCCCAGTGCCTCGGGATACCCGGACCAGATAGCGAGGTTCATCGACAAGGAGAAGGGGTATTCAAACCTCATGGGCCCGTTCGAGGACCCGCCCTTTCAGCCTTGGTGCCATGTGTCGCCGTTAATGACACGCGAAAAGAGGGGTACGTCTGATAGGCGCGTGATCACGGATATGACGTACCCCAAGGAATCCAGCGTTAACGGCTATATCGTGAAAAACTCTGTCTACGGTGAAGAGAGAGAACACGGCCTCCCGACCGTGGATGGTTTCGTCGGCCGCCTGGTGGCCTCGGGGCCGGGGAGTTATATGTCCACCATCGACATCGCACCGGCGTATAAGAACTTCCGGTGCGACCCCCTCGACTGGCCTCTGCTCTGCTTCGCGTGGGGGGAGGGGTACTACTGTGATACGGCCATGCCGTTTGGTGCCCGGGCCTCCTCCTACCACATGCAGTGCGTAGCAGATGCCATCGTCAAGATACTTGACCGGAAGGGGGTCGATGCCGCGATGTACCTGGACGACCTTATAATCCTCTCCCCGACGGCCGAGAAGGCGGCCGCCGACTTCGAGACAGCGCGGGAGCTGTTCAGAGAGCTGGGCCTCCCCGAGGCCAGGGAAAAGGCGCAGCCCCCGAGCCGGGCTGTAACGTGGCTAGGGATAGTCATAAACTCGGTGGATATGTCCCTCAGTATCCCACGGGACAAACTACACGACGTGCGAGAACACGTGAGGGCCGTCTCAACCAAACGCTCGCTGACGAAACGCCAACTACAGTCGGTCCTCGGTCGGGTCCTCCACGTGGCGAAGTGTATACGCCCGGCCCGACCGTTCGTCAGCAAACTGCTCGAGGCCCTCCGGGGCATGGCCGGATACTACATCAACGTCAACTCGGAGATGCGGCAGGACCTCCAGTGGTTCCTGCGGTTCGCCGAGGGATGGAACGGCCATGCCCTGATACCTCGAGGGCCTCCCACCAAATGCATCATAGTGGACGCGTGCCTCAGTGGAGTGGGGGGCACGGATGGGAGATACTACTATTGCGGTAGGGTCTGCCCCGTGGAGGACCCCGTGGACTGTATCGCCGAGCTGGAGGCCCTCAATACGGTCTACGCAATGTGTACCTTCCTCACGGATCGCGACCGAGGGACTCGTGTGGAAGTGTACTGCGATAACATGGGTACAGTCCAGGCACTCAGGTCGGGGCGCGCGAGGAACCCGGTCCTCGCCGAGTGTGCCCGCCAGGCATGGACAGTACAAGCCAGACTCCAGGTGGAGTTCGTGTACACACACGTGCCGGGGGTGCTTAACACCGTGGCAGACGCCCTCAGCCGAGCCCACCTGACCTCGAGGGACTTTGTCACGGCCGTTAACTATATAAATTATCATTCTCTCGTTGAAGTGATCCCATGTACACACACCTCTTTCTACCCCGTTCTCCGTCTCGCCTGCAGATCCGGCGCTACGATCACTCCAGACGAGGGCATCTGCGCGGCAGTGCGAGGCGCGTGCCCCCGGAACGGTCGCGAACCAGCGGAGTGCCGTCGCGACCTACCTAGCCTTCTGCCGGAGAATGGGGGCGGACCCCCAGAAACCCACAGTGTCCTTCACCACGGCGTACCTAGAGTACGTCGCGGGCCACGCCCCCTCGCCCGCGACGGTCGCGAACCAGCTGTCCCACGTGCGGTCGCACCTCCGGCTGACGGGCGGCGATGTCGCGGCAACCGAGGATTTCCGGGTGAAGCGGGCACTGGATGCCATGAGACGAAACAAGGAATACCATCCCAACGTCAAGCCTCCGGTCCCGATGGACGTCTTCAGGGCGGCCCTCACGGCCCTCACAGACTCCCCGATGCACATCGGTCTGAGGGCCGCGGTCCTAATCATCTACTTTGCCGCGCTGCGGCAAAGCGAAGTGGCTCCACCATCCACGGCAAAGTACGACCCGGCGCGACACCTGTCACGCCGAGACGTGGTCGTCACGCCCAGTCAAGCATCGATCAGGGTAAAAGCGGCGGAAAACATGCAGAGAGCGGGGGAGGAAAAGACAGTGGTGATACGAGCCTCCCCCGAACCGTCCTCCTGCCCGGTCCGGGCTATACGGACCATGCTCGCGGCCGCACCTACGGCCGACCCTACGGCTCCGTTCCTCAGCCTGGCGAACGGAGAGATTCTCACGACCAGAACCCTGTCGAGGGAATGGAAATCACTCCTCCAGAGGGCAGGCCAGCCCCCCACATACACACTGCACAGCCTCCGGAAGGCTGCCGCGACGCAGGCATTCCAGGCCGGTATGCCCGAACTCGCCATACAGCGGTATGGGGGCTGGAAGTCTAATGCCCATCGGACCTACATCAAAGACACTGATGCCTCCGCTGTGAACCATGCCTTGATTAGGTCCCTTAACAATTCTTAATATTTTTTATCCCACCCTCCCCCTCCTTATATTGGCTCTTGGCTATTTTATTTTCAGATACAATTACCTACGTATTTTTCATACTACTGTATTGTATATCATATTTTATACTTATATTAATTGACCGTATTATACATGTCAATTACCATTATGTAATATTACTTACCATTCATATCCATATTACATATTAATATGATCGTCCAGTAAGGTCGACATAATCTTTATTTCATAGAATTCAATAAAATTCTTTACTCCCAGCTACTGCTTCTCTACTTTCATCCGGGGATAGGGTAATGATATGTAGCGATAATGAACACAACAGCTTTGTATTTGGATGAAGTTATAAATCTTTATCTATCAATTCAGCACGTGTCTCCTAAGGTTTTCCTGAGTCATAGTGTTTTGTAGTTTGAAACTTCAGATTGGTGCCATATACATTATAAGATGTGTTATTGAATATGTTGACATTCATAGACTCACCGCACGGTCTTCATTATGATAATGTGCTTGTTAAATCTCCAAACTAGCAGCCCATGACAATCTACCACCTGAAGATCAAACTGATTGGCTTCTACGACTGCTGTAATTACCTTCAAGACAATATCAACGAGGAAAACGAAATACCCGATGTTCGTAATTAAGAGCATTGGGTAAGCATAGGCTACTGTGATTTATTATTAATTCACTGTGATGATGTCTACATCTCCAGACCTTTTTTCACATTTATTCAATCACATTTATCTCACCTATATTATTGTACCCGTACTCATTTTTTTCCCTACCCCTCATATAAATCTCCATAGACTTAACATGGAGTGACTGTATGCCACGGTTATGCCATAAAATATTTATATGCCACTGGTGACAATTGAAGTTAAAAACATGTAACGGTGTAGGATAAAATCTAAACATCACTTTTACATGCCATTCGTTGTCTTCTGCTACAGATATCCCTCAGCTCTGCTTCTTGATATCATTTTGCGAAGAAACTCATGCCACATAAACAATTATATGGCATTTCGTGAAGTTTTGGTAAAGGTCGTCGTTCTCCACGAGTTTGATGCGGTGTGATATGAACGAGGCGACATTCAAACGAGTTGGAGAACGACTTCTTTGACCAAAACGAGTTGCTTTCTGTATTTGTCTCACCCCTGTACACACTAAAAGAATGGGCAACACACGGGATATAGACCATGGAGAACGGTCTGCAATACTTGTATGGGCATGGAGAACGAGTTCCCAATGTTAAGCCTATGGACATTTATTCCAGGGGTGAGATAAAGTACTTTTTTACTCAAGAAGAAGCTATGTATGACACAAAGACTCCAGGAAGGCAACGAGGCAAAATGTAAAACCGCCGAAATGACGAATTTTTTTTTATCAATAAAATTAGATTCTGAGCACATTGAAGCAAGTACTTCCAGATGCTACTTGGGGTATTTGAGTATGTCATATACCATTAAGGGGATAAAGTTGACATAGTCCATAAATAAATAGCCACCTTTCTAGACAACTGTTTCTCCACATAGTCAAGTTCCCTAGCCACGACACATCAGCTTGGGGCGTGACAGATCGGGTCAAACGAAACATTTACTCACTCCATCTCGTCTTGCTGGGGAACGATTTTCCTGCCTTGATATCGACTCACGCCCAAGAGCAACTCACTACCAACACGACCCCACTTACCGATCAGCACCCGGGCATCATACTCCACACTACAGGTAGAGTTCGTCCGGGGTTTAACCATTACGGTCAGGACGTAGTGCATGTCTCATCACTGCCTAACATCTATCTGGCGTTAGAAATCCCCATATCATTGTTCTATGCCTACGATATTCCTCGTGTTGGTTTAGTTTAGACTTTTAAATACTATTTGGGAATTATTTCATTCATGACAAACGCAATACATTGTTTTGATGCATACTATATATCGTCAGCTTCATTGTGAAGCAGACATAACCAAGGATCCCAGCAGTTTACCCTCAGAGTGCATAATATGTTTCTTTCTGTAAATATCTTAAAATTGATCATTTTAATTGGTCCCATCTAAAACCGACCTAACATTGCCATGCACCTTTCAGTTGTGTCTACTCCCTTCTCTCTATCTTATGCTCCATGACTACCACCTCTGCCGGTAAGAATGTAGTAGAACCCCTTGCCCGATTGTGGTCTCTTCACGCTCCGACTCGATCGGTTTCAAGAGCCAATCAGCTTTCCCACATTCCCTCTATTCACGATTCCATCACAATTCCGTGTTCCACTCCGCAGGCCCAGTGTTTGACAGCACCTTATTCCTGTACAACGCCTTCGTCCCCGCGTCCACCCCGCGTCCACCCCCGTGCACAAGAAGCACTGCTTCACTGTTGATGATATTACTCTTTATGTCACTATCACTGCCGCTTCTATCTGCTTCGTCTGTCATTAGAGAAACCCCTGAGTGCGCCTCTGCTATGCACTGCGCTGTTGTTGGCCATCTCCACATAACACACCGCCATCTCGGTACCTTGTCTACAGCAGGGAAAGGGAAGCGGAGACCTATGTATTATAAGATGTTTTATATTTTGGTAGCGGCGTCACCACGGCGTGTTTGTCGCCCATACAGATGCTCTCGTACAGTGTCTTATCCCCAGCACGGAGCCCGGTTCACAATCTATCCTGCTTGCTCCCCGCCCAATCGATGCCTAAAATTGCTATGTGGAACATGCAGCTCGACTAGCATCGTTAGTGAATATCAAATCAGCGACCACGGTGCCAGCGCCAGCCCCCAGTCCGATTTGACTATGCTAGTGGGCGTATCTGTAACCCGCACCCTACAATGTAGGCTAATTTATGATTGAAAGGGATTGCAGCTTTAAGCTCTAGAGCTAAAGGTATGTTTATAAGGCACTCCCTTTGAAATGCAAGAACAGAGGAAATGTTTTGTCACCCCTGTAACTGTTGGACTCAAAGATTAAATCAAGGACCCACTTTCTCTATTTATTATCGAGACTTTTCGGATTGAAATTGCCTGTTATTTCTCAGCACCGGTCGCCGATAAGGAGTGACCTTCCCATTGCCTATTCCAACAAAGTACCCGTGTTTGATGCTTGAAAGACTTGTTGCAAAATATGCAACTTTCCTACGGACTCCTTTTATTTCGGACTGTGTACCATAAATTGTAACTATTGATTCAGCATTGATATCATCATCCTTGGGAGTATATGTAATGCACTGTATGAACTATCAATATGACGTTTAGAAAGGTGCAACCTACTGCTGTATATGGATCACTGGGTAGGATTTCGCCGTACGTGCAACTAACCAGGCCGGACCTTTCGAGACAGACTTTTAACCTTGAACTAATAAATTTTGGTGCTTCAGAGATGCGTGCTGTATTTCCCCTGCACACCCTGAAACTAGGGCGAGCCTCCTGAATGGGTGTATAAATAAAATAGAATTGGCTTTTACAAGGGGCTGCAATGTGCGTGGCAGGCAGCCCCCGTCAGTGATAACTGCCCAGTGTCAGTGCTCATTGATGGGTATTGACTGGTGTAATCCGCTCAGGGGTGAGGCTTGCAGGAAACACGCGCATCGTGTCAGTCGTCGAGGGGCCTCATTCTAAACCCGCCCGCTTAAGGTGCACGGGTCTCTTAAGGTGGGGAGAACCGCAGGAGCGCATAGATCCAGATGGGAACGGGGCCGGGCGGTCAGGATTCCCCTTCCTCCATCTTCACCTACAGTAGCATTGAGAGTTCGTTCCCGATCTCCCATAGTCACCCCTTACCACTGTGAGACTGACCATCAGTTTCTTACTCCTCTCCCACCTCTCACACGATTTCAGAAACCCCTCGCCCCAATCTTTCCGTTTATAGCACATATTTGGCCTATTTTCAGATACTGAATGTTCGATCTATTATAATAGATTACCACCACCTCATATTTTATAAATGTTGGATCAAATATCATCGTTTTATATAGTGCGTAAAGGAAGTACTAGGTCCTTTTCACTTGGCTTTCGTTCTTGTTCATATTTCCATACACATTAACAATTCGTTTTTTAATGTTGTGCAAATCCATAACCTCACTAAAGAGACATTGAAATAGAGTCTATAAAACGCGTTTCTTTATTGAATCTTCTCGTTTCTTGTACAAATATACAGATATACGTGTAAATGTAAGATATTTTTGAATAAATGGAGGTATTTAATGTCCATTGCCCTATATGAATGTGGTTGATTTCAACAATGTAAAAATGCACAAGACGCACGTCACTGGTCTCTGTGCTGCTCACGTCATCCTCTTATAGTGTTCGCATATTGAGTGAATCAATGAGATCTTAAGGATTTATTAGACATATTTTCTGCAAGGATGCATAACCACTAGTTGTATATACTGTACTAATGAGCTGTTTAATCCCTACCCGATCTGACTTCATGAAGAAACCCTTTAATTACCCATGTCTAACGACTTGCGTCTCTGGAATCACCAGGTCGTACATAATAGAGTCCTATCTTCTCACAAACAAGTTGAATTCTCATCCCATCTTCGCTTTTCTATATCAGCAACACCTTAATTTTTGTCAACCATTGAAACTAGACTGTTATAGAAAGTAATGGGCAGGAAACCCTTAAACTCGCAAATTCTACGATCAATTGAACTCCAGTCTGTACGAAGCATATAACGGGCCTGCCTGTGTGATATAATTTCATGATAAACCTCATTATTAAATACATCCTTTTTTGGACCACTCGTGTCTTGTAATAGTTCGACACCCAGACTTTCATGTAGATCCGTTACACACTGTTTTTGAATAACATAGCCCTGCACAGCCCTCAGGCCCCGATTTAGGGTTCGTTGTAGTAGATCAATATCCCGCTGTACCACCCTGACATATAAAGAACCACAATATTCTACAGTAGGCCTAATGGATGTTATATAGATTTGTTTGCTACATCTGATGAGACCGATTTCCTTAATTTACAAAGCTTAAAGCTTCTATTATTGGTAGATTTTACCATGTGTTTTATTTGCTCGTTAAAAGAAAGTGTTTCGTCCATCACTACCCCTAGATATTTATAAGATGCCCTCGTTTGCAACTTTATTGCTCCACAGAGAATGTCCAGTGGTGGTAGATGGCCTTTTCTTGCGTGAGAGATGTACCTAGATGTACAAATCTTTTTCCTCGTTCAATTTTAAACCATTCACATTGCATCAATCATAAACCTGATTTACCGATATTTGTAGGTTACAACGACAGGAGGGGTAGGGTAGGGACTGAAGTCAGTCTAGCCCGAACCGTGTGCCACATGCAGTCAATTTTCCTCGTTTCCATGAAAACATTAAGTTATATTAGTTATGTTGACAGATTTCTAAGTGTCACTTCTTATGGCCACTGTGTAGTGTTGCCACTTTGCAGCATGAGGGTAAGTATGACATGGGTGTGGTTTCTCAGATTTATAGTTTAACAGTGACCCTCATCTTTCTGCTTCCTGACACATTTATTGCCGGCGTCAATGGTGATGGGGCCGCTGAATCCCCCCTCTTTACTCCTTTGCGCCCAACATCCCCATCCCTTAATCCGCCCAATTCCTCAGGCATGACCAATTTCGGCGTCATTTGACAATACCAATGTATCATTCTGACAGATTGTTTCGTTTTGTGGAGTGGGTAATCATACTGTTCAGCGAAATGTGATTTGAAAGGTCATTGATTGTATTGCAGGCAGTACAAACACGATACCATCAAATACTAAGGTCAGCATTTCATGGTAAGACGTGTTTACTATTTTGATGATTATGGGTGCCTAACAGGGAGACTGTAATCATACTACCTAACACTGGGCGTAGTGAAAGCGGGTCAGAAGAACCTGTAATAGAATTCACACGGTGAGATTTATGTACCTCGGAGGGTGTTTGTCTGAGACAGATCCTATCAAGATTCTCTACTGAAATATAATCTCCTCGTCTGAATGGTAGGCTTTCATTTCCCAGAGACAAGTGTATTCGGTAATTATCGGTAAAGTTGGATTCACATGGTGGGATTCATGTACCTTACAGGGTTCAAAATCTCATGAGATTCTGTTCCTCTTTAGGGTCAAATGTCGGCAACAACTACAGGGGAAAAACATGTCTCAGGGAAATGGAACCCTACAATTTAGATGAAAAGATTGTCTTCGAGTACATGAATACCATCTTTGAATCCCACTTCACAAGATACAGAATCCTTTAAGATTTGGATTTGGTTTTATATGGAAATTTTGCTGAGACAAATGAACCCACTGGTGAGTGCCCAACCTAGCCAATAGGAGGCCTGCAAACAGGATCACATGACACACCACTCATCTTGAGAGTGCTTGCGTCCCAGGGTGCGTGTTCATTGGGACTATGTCTGAGACTGTGTACCAGGTGTGTCCTTCCATGTGAATCAAATCCCTAAGGCTGACAAAAGCACCTTTCTATGAGAATTTTGTGGTCCTTCAGTCTTTACTATAGCTATATATGCCATAGCAAAACCCAACGATATTTTGATATTAAGGATTCTTACATACATACACAGTGAATCAAATTTGTTTAGTTAAAGGATCAAGAAATGATGGCCATGCTTAATATTTGTAATTGAACCACGACCCCCTGAATAATCCAACAGGTTGGAATGCTCGGTTCCTATATACCTGAGGAATCTCACAAAACTGTGACATGTTTAGACTTTTAGATAAGGAGACACTGTGAGTTATTGTGAGTGTTCCAGACTTGTGAGGAGGACTTAAGAAATGTTTGTAAAATAGATCGTAGAGCTTGTCTTGCTTCATCTCAGGGTGACATATTATACCTATCCTGGGTTATCCTACCTTGTTCTAAGTGATTGTCCAATTAGCACAGGCTGTAATGATGTTTCCACATGTTGGCGCTTGGTGGCCAATAGTAGCTGCTGGAGAGGCAACAGCTGAACAGGAGTGAACTGCGATATGTGTCATACCCCTCAGTACGAGACGAAACAATTTGGGACTTGGTCGGACTTATCTTGACTTGTGCTAGATGTCTGTATACCCTAGACCTAAGTTAATTTCCCCGTTGCCAAGGCATATAGCACCCAAGTGGTGTACTCGTTCAGCGGGCGGGAGTAAACATGGTTATGGAGATGAGGAGATTTTATCATTGATGGCCGTGAAAGATGACTGCCCCCAGGTCTGAAATCAGATCATCATAAAAAATGAATTAGGCAGGAGTTGTGACTGGAAAGTGCTGTCGCCTAAGCTGAACTGCACTTCGGCATGGAAGCTGTGCCTGTAATCAGGTTGGTGTTGTTTTACACAGCAATGGGAGAGATTTATCATGTGCTTAAGAAAAGAGATCGGGCCACTACCAATATGCTCTCGCTGGGAGAGATGTAGCAAATTCTGAGTTGCTCACTTGTAAACGTCATGATTATCTTAATAAAACACACTGACAATGAATAAACCCAGATGGCTAGTTTGAAATATAATTGTTTACGTTGTTTTGTAGGATATTTCATGTTTTTGCGGAAATTTCCTATCATAATGATGAAGCCAGCACCTGAATGAACCCAAAAGAAGAATTCAAGAAAGTTATAGTCCAGGATAGATATTCCTTGTTTTTGATCAAATCCATTAATTCCTGAATAGATATGCCGAATTCAACCTGTGCTATGGTGCGTAATATCACAATACAATGAAAGAAGGAAATTGAAGTAAATAGGCAAATTCCAGTATGTCAAACTACAAATTGTAATAGGTATTAAAATTGGTGTGATAAATAATCAGATAATGACACAGTTGTATTCAAAAGAATGGCATGTTAAAGGAAAGTCTATACAGGTGTTGATATAGCAACTGCTAGAAATGATGACATGTACACAGAATGGCGTCAGCTGTGTGTATATGAGTGAAGTAAAGGTGCACTGTCTAGAGGCCGCCGGAGTCCTGGGTTAGGGATAGCCACTAATGCAGGAGTTACAGGCATAGAATGCCAGCCTGCAGTAAGCATGGACCCGATTTGGTGTCTTGGAGTGAGACATTGTGAGGATTACAATATATATTAATAGAACATCAAGATCTGAGCAGAAATAACTACTGAATTGTATTCAACTAGAATCAACCTTATTATGAAAGGAATTATCGACCAATCAACGGATTATTTGTGTTCAACTGTTTGTGTTGGACCGTTACAAATCGAACCTAGAAACTACTCTGTAAAAAAAGGATATCTATGAAAAGGTAGACTGGTAATGTGATATCTGTAATGTTATTCTAATAGAACTGAATTGAAGGGTTAAGGGAATCGAAATTAGGATTGTGAATATGGAATATAACACCGCGTCTGAATACTAAAGCCTCGTACAATTAAAAATCCTGAATCACAATGATATTGTCTGGTTATACCTCATATTAGATATTTTGGATTCAAAACAAGGCAACTGTCAAATGTTAAGAAACTCAAATATTATGAGTTGGGAAATATATTAATTGTTAAATTAGCTTTAAAGACAATCCAGCGATTTTTTTTTCAGCTTTAAACCACATTATAATATTGATCCGCATTTGATTAGACTGCCCCTTCGAGTGAGCACATGTGTCATGTTGACAAACAAAACTCTGGAACTCATGAGGTGCTTCCTAGTGAAGAAAGCTATCCCTAAGACTATGTCTGGTTTGTAATTAGAAAATAACAGATATGAGTGTATATTATTCCCCATAGAAATATGTTCATCTCTGTTTACGAAATACCCCCAAAAGCGTTAACAAATTCAGGATATTTGAAAAAATTGTCGGATGGGACATTTTGTCCCAAACAGGCAGGTAGGTGTAGAGATACAAGCGACCGAAGGGGGTAGAATGCTGGATCTATGCTAGGAGAGTGCAGTCGTTGATACCCGGCCACTTTGGATTTCCTGTAGACTGGCTTCAGTCCCTGTACCCTCCACCTACTCCTCCCCTTCTCGCCGTGATACAGTGATTCCTGGGCCTCTTAGGGGAGGATTTCATCTAATTTTGTTGAATCATTTAATGAATGTTCATAATCAAAGACTTGAGCTAGCCTAGATTTCCTGTGACACAGGCCACCTTCCCCAGACGGCGTCGCTCATGTTCCATCAGGCTCTGGGTAGAAATATAGTATAACGTACACATCCGGAAACCAGCCACGTCATCCAACATCCATGCACTGTCCGTGCAGGAATCAACATGTCATTATATATATCATATATATCATATACATTTGTATTTGAATTGTATATACCCGATCTACGCTTGGCAGGAAGAATAATGTATCACACATTTATACAAATACAAATAAATCATTTCAAAAATAAATCCTGCGCTCTACTTCCTAGAGCGACGAAAGATCTGCCTGAGAGTGACATCCATGGTCTTGCATCCATACACAAAACTATTTTCCTAACTGAATTCCCCGTTATACACGACTTTAGTTCCCAATATAAGTATCTTACACATTGTTTAAGACACAGTAACGGAAACATAGATTTAAGAACACAGGGGATTAGTTCTAGGCAAATAAAGAAAGCGGACTATATCGCGTGATTCATGCTTAACAAGCGTAGGGATTCCCCAGGCCGAAACCGTCCAGAAGGTTCACCGCCATCAGAGAAACAACACGCGTACTGCACTGCCGCGCGAACGTGTTTACATATTCTATTAAAGCCAGATATTTAAACGTTGCAGCTATATACATATGAGACCTCAAAGTGAATCGTCAATGTGGAAGTAGAGGACATCACGTACTTAGATACGTGTAGACTAGTCCGTAATTACAGATATGGAGAACGACGCCGCCGGCATCTACAACGTGGTTTTACTATTAAAACCACACTAGTAACCCATCGCTGCTCCACTCCCTAGCCTAGAATCTACCAGAGACTCGGAGGATTTGCTGGAAGAATGTCGTCTGTTGCACACTTGGCACGAAGCACCTCGCTGGTTTCTGTCAACTCGATGCTGCTCTTTGTCGGGTTCATAGCCTTGATTGTCAGAGCGCAGGGTGGGCAATGTGAGGTGGACAAACTGCCTCTGGTTGTGCGACCTGCTGACTCGCCACTGGGTATGCCTGGATATATAGATGTTGGCTACATGTTAAAGGTTCAGTGTGTGTCTGGTTACCTGCCAACACAAGCATTTCAACTTGAATGTATTTCGGCGGAGCATTGGGAAGATGTGACGTGTCAACCGATAATTTGTGCTTTTCCGGATGTCCCCATTGGCGGAGAGGTTGTAGTGTCAGGTGGAGGCGGACCCGGCAGCACGGCATTCTACAAGTGCAAACACGGCCGTCAATACTCCGGCGAGAATCCGCGTGTATGCCTCGATGATGGGGAATACAGCGGACATGTGGGCACGTGTTCTCAACAGTCCTGCCCGCCACCCAGGTTACTATTTCTGGACAAGATTAAATACACGTACGATGGTGAGACCATCAGGTTTTCGTGTGTCGACACTGCCTTTGCCTACACCGGTAAGGATATGCACTGTGTGAATGGAGAGTGGTCAGAGCCTCTTGGGCAATGCATTCGAAAAAGTGAGATCAAATGCAAACCCCCGATAATCGCAAACTCATTCCAACCAGACGAGAGATTCGGATACGGGACTGAGAACCAACCAATGTGTAATGACGGCTATTATTACACAGGGTCCTCACTGAAATGCGCTGCAAACGGTACTTTTGTAGGGGCCCTCGGTCGTTGTCAACAAAAGCCATGCCGGCATGCCTATGAGTTACAGATGTCAGGGAATTGGTCGTTGTTAAATGGCTCAGCATTCAGCTATAACCAAGGGCTGTATACAAAGATTGACACGATATCCGTGTGTACCACGCTGGACACAATGACCTGTGAGCCAGGAGGCATTGTGAATAGTAGTTGCCCCAAAGAAAAACCTCCGTGTCATTTTTACATGGGTGTCTCAGTCAGCGTGGCTGTTGTTGCAGTAGTGCTACAATTAATTACCGCGGGTCTCTGTTTATTTAGAAAGAAGAAGATAAAGACTACAGAGCGTGAGGAAACACTTGAATCTGTCGAAGAAACACCACTTCAGAAACCTGAAATAAAGGATGAGCCGGATAAACATGACGATCAAGTGCCACATGAGCCATCTGAGATATTAATCTATCCCCAGGATCCGCAAGCACAAGAGCTCGAACCTGAAAGGAATATATCAACAAATGTCATCGTAGACGATACGGAGGAGGGGAAATAGACTTTAGACTTATGAACTACGCCTGCAATACCCTGCCTAAAAAGGAACACTAACGATATTTGTGACCCAGATCACAATGCGGGGGATAGCCGTTTAGTCTCAAGCCTGACTCAAGTGATCTAGGCCACATATATACACAGATACATGCACTTGCTAGAGTCAGGTACCTGAAAACTAGTAGAGACATACATCATCTTTTCTACCATCCCACCTTAGCACAAGATGACTCACTAATTATGGACAAAAGTAATCTACCAACATGCAGAAATCAAGGTAAACGTATCACTGCCTTAAGATTGAATCATCCCGTATTTTTAAAGTCCATCTATGTTAGAGCAATAAATATCTGGAACAGCTTGAAAGAACCATATAGTATACACATATACAAGAGAAAAACACATTTTAGTGAAAAGACACTACGCTACGTGTCGTGCAATTAACTGAATTGACATACTATCACCTGCATTTCAGATTGCAATTGGCTTTATATAAGTCAGAATGAATCCCTCACCTCTTGGCTGCAAGGTGAGCGGTATTGGGAGCGTACTGAGAGAACGATACCTCGCACTACGTCCCACATTGACTGCTTTGACCGTGACAGTCCCCACAGGACCAGGGTTGTCTAAATGGCAAGAGTCACTACAGGATGCCAACAGACATGTAAAAGCACCTCGACGCCCATCATCACTTTATCATCGTACGATTCACTATTACTTACTATTGCAAGAAGGACTCTAGGTACTATATTTATCTCTGTCAGTCCCGATAACGCTTGCTTATATATAATACTGTACATTTTGCTATACCAAAGGTGCTTTTTATGGCGCTGATGCAGTATTATGGGGGAAAGATAAGTACAAAACTTAGTAACCTTCATTTACCATCCAGGCATGGCAGGTCCATGGGTTTCATGCCCGCTTTACATTTTTCATCATAAAATAGAGTTTACATGGAGTATGCCATGGCCTTCATTCTAAGGTCATGTATAGTTTATATGTATATATGATAATATTACAGCGTTCATATAATTCTATTAGTAGAAAGTGTAACATTGTTTTCCCTGCTTTTGCTACCACATGGATCCATCCAATACAGGGCTAAGCACAGGGGTGGCCACTTTGCATATTGATGGATCAGGGCAGTATTGCCCTAGTCCCAATCCAACAAAAAAAGTGTACCAGTATGTTAGCGCAATCTGGTTAATCATAATCTGCCATGTATATCTATTACAGGCTTAGGAAATCACCATACTAGAGTAACATAGAGTAATATAAAGTAAGACATAATTGTCATGGAAACCATATCATAGTTTACATTCCTGTGATGGTACCACCATACTGATGTGTACCTCTGGTCAAAGGGTTGTCAGTCTAATAGGTTTTAGCATTTCCATTGTCATTGCTATTCACCCACCTTAGAAACATTCTAATCCAGGGAATCTTCCAAAGAAAATATCACGTTACTATGGCAATTGAAAGATTCCAATTTCAGAATGTTGTATGCTTGATGGATTTCCCTGTCATATGTCTCTCTGCCCTTCAATTATGGTAATTATGACAAAAAACTCAACATCAATTGATTTTCCCAGAAATTGCTATGTTGCCATGGCAACCATTATTACAAAAATGTAAAACGAAATATGAATGTTTCGAATGTTTAAACTGTCTAAAGACCGAATCTTGTTAGAGGAGAATAGGCGACACACTAGGAGTACATCCAAGGTAAAATTCAAGAGTGTGCGAGCACAAATTAGAAGTCACCTGAATACAGAGGACAACATCTATGGGATATGCTAACAGAAGCGACGCAAAAACTCGAAGATAACAAAAGATTCAAAATTGCAAAAAGCAGTCGTTTTCTGATAACGAATGGAGGACATGATTCGCTATTCATAGAAGGGACTAATGATACGTGTCATCACCTACATCACGTGTCCTGATATGACAAATGACTTACCATATTGTATAATTACCAATTGTATAATTTGATTGTATAGATTGTAAAAACCACATAGCAGTGGACGAGCTACTTGCGTGCAGAACTCCATGTTTGATAAAATAAATTAAAAAAACCATCAATACCTCTTTTTGCTATTACAAACTGCACCTACAATATGTATATTCTTCTCATGTGTCTTATTCATCAGAGTCAGGCTAAAAATGTAGTAAAGGCAAATGTGCTGATTCCTGAGATATTGCATCTTCTTAGAATGTTTGATAGTCTTAAGCAAACACAAACTTTAGTTCATACAGGCCAACCACTGCGAGGTGCCACTGTCCAGTCCAAAAATGGAGGTCCTATATATCTGCGCTTTTTGGTAGTTTAGTTCTTTGATTTGGTTGCCATGACAACTCAAATCTTCCTATCTTGGAATATGTTCAGTTATGATATATACACTTGATAGAGACATTTACACATATCAAATATGGAAAGAAAATATGCAAAATCAAAAAAGATATCCGATATGATTTACTGAAGAAATGTTATGTTTATGGAAATTGAAATTACACAAATATTACACAAAAATATGACACCTCAGGGATATGATTCAAACAGGGGATGTTTTGACCTTATACCCACCGATTCTATAACTGCAAGGCATATACTGCCTGGTCCCCATCACCTCCTCGGCGGTTAGACTGACATATATCAAATAGTTATTACCGGAAATATTAACAGGAACATTAGGATATGTTAGGGCACAATGGTTTATGTGTGTTAGATAATCTAAGCCACTCTTTTTTGCAAACGCATGAATGCTGGTAAGCCTAGTAATGGAAAAGACACTGTCCCGTGTGTGATTTTTTTAATATCGTATCTTGCCTTATCCTGATTGAAGAAATTCGACTTGCTCGGATCTTCTCAAACTTGCTCAGATCTTCTCAAGCATCTGCTCCCGCTCTCCCATCCTAGGCAGATACCCTTTGATTCCAGTCTCCTCTGTCGTGCCACACTCCATGCCAGCTGAACTCACCCTTATGTTTTTTTACCAAGCCAAGCAGCATCCTCCACCATTACCGCCACCCAGCCCCCAACCTTACAACCCCGGTTTCCCGAGACCAATGTCAAGCCTCACAACGCTATCAACACAAGAGCACATTCCGTCATTGAGCTTCATTACCCTATCCCCGGATGAAAGTAGAGAAGCAGTAGCTGGGAGTATAAAATTTTATTAAATTTTATGTAGTAAAATGCAGTAAAATGTTTATGGCGACCTTACTGGACGGCATATTAATATGTAATGTGAATATGAAGGTAAGTAAAAGTAATATATGATAATTGACGGTAGAATAGAGGTCAATTATTAAGATATTAATATTTGATATACAAAAGAGTTGTATAGACAATACATACGTAATTGTATAATATAATGAAAATGCCAAAAAGGCCAGTAAAAGGTGAGGGGGGGTGGGAAGAATTATGAGTCTTTGTTTAGGGACCGAATTAGAGCAAGGTTAACAGCCTTAGCGTCAGTGTCCTTGATATATACTCGGTGAGCATTGGAATTCCAGCCACCATAGCGCTGGATGGATAGCTCTGGCATACCCGCTTGGTATGCCTGAGTAGCGGCAGCCTTACGGAGGCTGTGTAGTGTATAGTTGGCTGGCTGATGAGCAGTGAGGAGGAGGCCTTTCCACTCCTTGCTGAGAGTTCTGGTGGTGAGTACTTGGCCGTCGGCCAGTAGTAGGGATGGGTCCTCGGGGTTGGCCGTAGGGGCAGCCGCGATCATCTTCCTGATCGCCCGCACTGGGCACGAGGACGGTTCGGGGGATGCCTGTAGAATGACTGTCTTTTCCTCCCCCACCCTCTGCATGTTTTTTGCTGCCTTGACGCGGATCGACACCTGTCCGGGCGTGACCACGACATCTCGGCGTGACAGGTGTCGCGTCGGGTCGAATTTCGTCGCAGATGGTGGGGTGACCTCGCTCTGTCGCAGGGCCGCGTTGTATATCACCAGGATAGCGGCCCGCAGAGCGATGTGTAGGGACGAATCGTCGAGAGCCGCGAGGGCCGCCTTGAGGACGTCCATCGGCACCGGCGGCTTGACGTTCGGTTGATAAGATTTGTTGCGCCTCATCGCCTCGAGGGCGCGTCTCACCCTGAAGTCCTCCATCGGCGTGACGTCGCCCCCCATCAGACGCAGGTGCGACCGCACATGGGATAGCTGGTTCGCGACCGTCGCCGGGGAGCGGGCGTGGTCCGCGACGTACTCGAGGTACGCCATGGTAAAGCTGACGGTAGGTCTCTGAGGGTCGGCGCCCATCCTCCGGCAGAAGGCGAGGTAGGTCGCTGGTTCGCGACCGTTCGGGGGGCACGCGCCTCGCATTGCCGTGCAGATGCCCTCGTCTGGAGCGAGCGTAGCGCCGGATCTGCAGGTGAGACGCAACACAGGTACATCGAGGCCGTGTCATAGTCCCTCGAGGTTAGGTGGGCTCTGCTGAGCGCGTCGGCCACGGTATTAAGGGCCCCTGTGACGTGGGTGTACACAAAGTCTACCTGTAGTCTGGCTTGTACCATCCAGGCTTGACGGGCACACTCGGCCAGGACGGGGTTGCGGGCGCGTCCTGACCGGAGTGCCTGGACGGTACCCATGTTGTCACAGTAGACCTCGACCCGGGTGCCACGGTCACGATCCGTGAGGAACGTGCACATCGCGTAAACCGTGTTCAGTGCCTCGAGCTCTGCGATGCAGGTGACAGGGTCGTTCACTGGGCAGACCTGGCCGGAGTAAGAAAGCCTCCCGTCCGTCTCCCCGATGCCAGACAAGCATGCGTCGACGATCAGGCACTTGGTGGGTGGACCTTGCTGGATGAGGGCATGGCCGTTCCAACCCTCAGCGAAGCGCAGAAACCATTCGAGGTCCTGCCGCATCTCAGAGTTGATATTTATGTAGTAGCCACTCATACCCCGGAGGGCCTCGAGCAGCTTACTAACAAAAGGGCGTGCCGGCTGGATACACTTGGCTACATGTAACACGCGCCCGAGTATGGACTGGAGTTGGCGTTTGGTCAGCGACCTTTTCTGGGCGATCGCTCTGACGTGCTCCCGGACCTCGTGTAACTTGTCCTCGGGGAGGGTGAGTGACATGTCTAACGAATTGATCACAATACCGAGCCACGTGACGACTTGGCTTGGGGGCTGTGCTTTTTCTCAGGCCTCGGGTAGTCCCAATTCCTCAAAGAGCTCTCGGGCGAACGAGGAATTGGAGGCCGCTTTCTCACCGTCGGGGGGGAGGATGATGAGGTCGTCCAGGTACATGGTGGCCTCCACCCCCTTCTGGCTGAGGATCTTCACTATGGCATCTGCTACGCACTGCATGTGGTAGGAGGAGGCGCGGGCACCGAACGGCATCGCCATATCGCAGTAGTACCCGCCCTCCCACGCAAAACAGAGTAGCGGCCAGTCGAGGGGGTCACACCTGAAGTTTTGGTACGCCCGGGAGATATCGATGGTTGACATATAGCTCCCGGGCCCCGAGGCCACCAGGCGGCCGACGAACCCGTCCACGGTCGGGAGGCCATGCTCCCTCTCCTCGCCGTATACTGAGTTCTTCACGATATAACCGTTAACACTGTCCTCCTTCGGGTAGGTCATATCGGTTATGACGCAAAGGTTGGTCGTCCCCCTCTTCTCGCGTGTCATTAGAGACGACACGTGGCACCAGGGTAGAAAAAGGGGGGCCTCGAACGGCCCCATGAGGTTGCTGTACCCCTTTTCCTTCCTGATGAATTTGTCCACCTGTTCTGGGTACCCCGTAGCACTAGGGTGGTTGGGTACCCCGCAGGTATCGCTGACCGGCCCGGCGTAGCCCAGAGGAAACCCAAACCTGATAAAGTCCGTCAATTCCTCCTTGCAGGGGATTCCGGAGAGGTATCGGACCGCACCGGAATGTTGAGGTCAGTCGGAATCTCGATACGGGCCCCGAGGGCGTTGGGTAGGCCCGTGCGCCTCACAAGGTCGTAGATGTGGGCGTGACCCGGCGGCCCGGGTGCTGCGAACTGCGGCCAGTGGGCCCGCCTATGTCCGGCGAAGGCTCCGGGGTCGGTCCAGACTCCGGGGGCGGCAATGCCGGTCTCGCAGAACTTCCTAACGGCCGCGAAGTCGATCTGAATGTCTTCGTCGCTATCCTCCCGGGGCAATTGCCGAGCCAATTGCTCCGCCGCCCCGCTAACACCCTCATACATGGGAGTGTATTCCTCGGTGGGCGGGGTTTCATCGTCCGTGCTTGCCCCCACATGTGCGGCACGCGTTGTTGTTGTCACGTGGGGGGTGACGTCATCAGTCGTGCACTCCTTGACCGGGTACCCCTCGCCGAGTGCACTCGTACTGAGTGTGAGGGTTGCATCACGCGCCACGCTCACTCACGGGGTGCGTCCGGCCCATTTTTTTAAGCCATTGGGAGGTGTTGTTTCTGTACTCCCAGCTCGGTAGGGCGGACCGTGTGTCCGGCGTGCGGCGTCTTGCGTGGGGCGGGTGCGGATGTTGGTGCAGCGTTGTCGTACCCCACACCGTACACTAGCTTCCTGTTGCACACGTGTATAGAGTGCGTGCACATCCGCCCCACCGAATCACAGAATGAACAGACATGTATCCATTTGATCTGCCCATCTTGGTGGCCATTGCGTAGTCTACATCCCCTCTCGGAGTTGTACCCCCTGCAGGATAGCTCTCGAGCACCATCCTTGCCGCCGTCTTGGCCGTTGGGGGCACTGGTGGTGGCCGTCATGGCCAGGCACACGCGCTCGTCTTGGATGCGCACGTGGTCCGACCAGTAGACCCTGCCGGCCTCCACTTGATCAAAAATGTAATTTGACCACCTCCTGACCGCGGGCCACGGCCGTGTCTGTGCGTCTACCGACACCTGAGAGAGATACCAGTACATATCCCTGCGGTCACCCTCTGGTACGGCCCGGTCGTCCTCCATCATGAGCAAGTACGCACTAATGTACTCCATGGGTCCCAGCGTGCCCCTAACCTCGAGTTTCTGGGACAGCGTGTACAGGCCTTCGCGTTCAACATACATGTAGGGTTTGGAAATCAACTTCGATACGGTCAAATCAGAGGTGAACCTACCGGCCATACGATCGTGACGAATTCCCTCACGGTCCACCTCTCGCTGGAGATGATCCTCGCTCACGTAGCGGTCTCGAAGCTGTCTGAGTGTCGGTAGCCGGGAGGCTTGATCCTGGGCCCAGTCCCTCGTGCGGTCCTTGGCCGTGGAGCGTGCCTCTCGTACCATGGGTTGCGTAGCCCTGGTCGGCAACCGTTGGCTTGCCATGGCCTGCATCGTTTCGAACATGCTCTCCATGGTTTTACCCATCTTCTCCATGTTCGTCTCGAGTTTAAAGATCCTAGCCGTCTTGACCGTTTGACCGCTGTCCGATACCGACTCTATGTTTTCTTGAGACGACTCGGTCGTTCCTTGTAGAGTGGCCTCCGATCCAGCAGCGGCCTCTGTTGGTTTCGAGGTACTGGGTATCGGGTTATTTCTTGTAGTTGGTCCCATCTCTCCTATCACTGTATGTACCGTATCGCGTGTATGGGGTGCTAGCCTTTACTCGGGGAGTATGAGGCGATAGCACGTGGCCAAGAAACGAAAATGGTACTGGAGTATGTGTGTACTGCAGGACGGGTGGAGGAGAAGTGAGGCCGGGACACGGACCATGGTGGCGCTCGTGACTGCGCAGTAGGTGAGAAAGCCGCGAGGGGGCAGGAGGGGCGCATGGGATGCGCGGTAGAGGGGGACACCGGGGGAGGCAATGACTACCCCTGAGCAAAGCCCATGAGTAACCCATATTCACCCAACTGACAATATGATGGTTGGGTCTTTTTTCTCTTCCCTCACATTGACGCCCATCTTACTTCTGAAGCTGATATCCTTGCTCTTGTGCAGGCCTTGTCGACGCTTTTAATCTGTGGGCCTGGCCTATCCATTAGAAAGACTGCTTTCTGTAATTAGATAAACTTAAACCTTACCTCGCCAACCTCGTTATTTCATTTCAGGTTCAACTCGTATAGTGTCGTGATCCTAATACAGAGCAGTCACGGTTGGCGAGGTAACGGTTCTACTGTATGCATATAGGCGAGGCCTATAAAAAGATACCAAAGTCCATACTATGAATGTTAGTCAGCTGGATCAAACTTCTTGGAGACATATTTTGTTCTTTTTTTAGTGTTAAGTCCCGTTTAAAAAATTGTAATGCTGTTTCTATTTTTTGCAAGGTATGTGCCTTACAGAACGGTGTGTTAGAGTATTGATTATGTTCAGACAATGCTAATCATGCATAAATTGTGTGGGTTTTTTTTTCATCTTTCCAAGGTTTGTTGTCTAAGAGGGTACAATATCTTCAAGACCTTTTCAAGCGGCCGCAATCTCTGAGTACTAGACTTGTAGGAATATCCGAGCGAATGCGAGGAAATAATGTAATCTCGTCCGAGGTGACAAAATTGGTCGAGCTTGTCCCTATTCAACCCACTTTCTCATTATTCCTGTGATCCTATTCCTATATACCTATGGCCGAACTCTCTATAGTTAGACCACACTATGGGGGGGGGGGGGGGGCGTGGAATATAGAAAGATATGGTTAGTGTGTCTGAATGGAATCTGTTCAGAGATATTTTGGTCAGAAATATTCACCTCATTCTTCGAATTCGGTGAATATTTCTGACCAAAATATCGAGGAACAGATGGAATTCAGAGACACTCATTATGTCTTTTTATTATTATATGCGTAAAAATCATTAAGAATGCCATTCTAAAACTCACTAAATAGAAGAATGAGTGGTCACGTGGTACGGAGGATAGTATTATATATATTACGCCACAGTGTGGACAAATGAAATTTTTTCTCCTATCGCGGAAAAGTGATACATTCGTGCACCGGTATATGATAATAACTTACGTTTACTACCCAATGCTGGCATTTACTACCCAATGCTAATGTTTACTACCCAAGGTTGATGTTTAGACCAATCAGATCATCTCATACAAAATTCATGGGGAGAAAACATAGAGTGTCAAGTTACTCAATAAGGTTGGATCTGGTTTCGCATTTGATGGCAGGTAAGCGAAAAACGTTTTTCATCATCATTGAACTACTTTTAAAGATATTTAGGTATAAGGAAACCACGTTTCGGGTGAGAGAAAGTCAAAGTTACAAGGCCTTCTGAGCCTTAGCTTGTAACTTTGACTCTATTCCCATATACCTATTGTCAAACAATGTATTGTTACATACTGCTGCAATAACTATGAGTTATGTACTTAGGCTGACGTTTTTATCCCAAGCTGACGTTTTCGTCCCAGGCTAACCACGTGATCTACATCGACGATATTACTGCGAATGGACTGTCAAACATGATGAGATGAATAAAAATAATTGGTGAGGTTGCAATCGCTGTGATTTTGGAGCAAACTTAGGGAGGCCAGCAAAATGTATACAATGCGTCTACGACCTCACAGTGGCGTTGTAGCATAGCAACATCCATAGCAACACTCGGAGTTGCTAGATGACCGGCTGGATACCGGCGGGACGAAAACATGCGTTGGAGTTACTCGATAAAGTTTGACATGACATCGGGTTTGATCGGTGGTAAGCAAACCGCCGATTTTATCGATAATTGAAGATATAGAGGAATAGGGAAAACACATCCCGGAGTTTTTCGGGACATAGTTTCCCTCTATTATGAATCAATGGACCTTTTAACAAACGGTTATACTCAACTTAACTCATCCTTTAGATTCCTCAGCAGGGGCAGACAATGGACATCCTGCAACAAGCACCGTCGTTTTATTGATATCATCTAATACATTGTAAATAGCAGGTTCTTTGAAGCTTCATTAACAGCCCCATCAAGGGACGATCTAATTACACTGCTTTATAATCAGCTAATTATATGTATGATGGTCTGCACGAATTGCATCATTCACCCTCTGGATATTGTGTAATTATCCCGGATAAACAAAAGCTTTGTTCTTATAATACCAATAGAGATATTTAACTTTTCCAAGTTTAAAACGATAAAAACACAGAGTTGCTTCGATAGCGTCTGCTCACCACTGTAGCGGCAACCAGAAGAGTAGTGCCACATAAAAGGCCTCTTCATAAATAAAATCCAATAAAACAATCAAATCAAGTCAAGGTGAAATAAAACATGGCCAACGCCCAACGTGTAGACAATAAAAAAAGAAGAACAAAGGTGCCGCATTGCCCTGAAATGGATGTTTGAATGAAAATTTAAAGTCGCGGATGTTTTTGATGGTTGTCTGGCTTGGTCGGGGATGCGTCCATGAATTCTTCCACTGATCGAGCAGCACTTCCTTTAGGCTGTGTTTTCTGTCTATGGCTTGCCTGCATGTCTGTGTATATTAGCACTAGCTGTGGCTGACAGCCAATGTTAGCTCCACCCCGTTCTTCAGCCCTCAGTACGCCTTTTACGATCCTCTGCATTGTTTTAAAGTCACTGCCTTATTGCAGTATTTCCTCTTCTTGCTTTATTTCATCCATTGCTCTTGCAGTTCTCTTCATATGAAGTGAGCAGTTGTAATGCAAAAAAATAGTTAAGTAAATTTCCGAAACATCTTTACATCAGGAACTGCTGTAAAGGCTCGATTGTCATCTAAAAGAATAATAATGCTTTTATGAAATCCGCCAACAACTACGGTATATGGATGGTTTATATATTGGTTTTGATGCAAAAAGTTTGATCTCGTCTTCATAGACCTTTGTTCGAACAGAATGACTATGCATGATGCATCCAGGTCACGACATTATTCATCCGGCATTGCCTTTAACAACCTTTATTATCCATGATATACAAAGTACTAGTTAAGAATGTATGAGGATTCAGGAGACCACTACCCAAAACTGTCAGCTACCATAGCATGGTACATACAGATTTAAAACCATGGTGCACGGCCTCAAGGCCATGGTACACGGGAAAATAGTCCCTTTGTGCTATAGAGCAAAAGATTATCCCTGATTATATAACCTGTAATATGACAATTTTTGGGGTTAATTTCTTGGATAAGATGGATGATAAATACTAGAAACGATGATTTTGTGGACAGGCAGCTCTGCTTCGAGGTTGACGCTCGTGCATTACTACGCGTCAACCTCTCGTGGTTTACGACCGCCTGTATATAAAGTTATCGGTTATTGTCTATATATTCAATACCCATGGATACTGAATGCCTTAACCGATGCTAGTGAGTAATGCATCCATCCCTGTCTACTCCCGAGTCACTGTGAGCACCTCATACCCAGTGTTATACACTCACCTTAGCACCAAGGGATTCCGTTATATTGGCCAAATGATGACGTGATCCTTACGGTCCGCACCTAATTAGCGATCAAAGCCATTGTGTTTCTCCTGAGAGACTAATTACTAAGATTTACCTGCCCATCAGAGAATTCCGACCCCTTTCTAGTCAGTCCCAAAGGCCCTAAGTCTCAGGCCCGGATAATGCAGTAGCATATGATGGACTATGCTTCGGTTACTGGTAATAACTTGCCTGTCGTGTATATATTTAGTGCACGATATACTTCTTGATATGAATATACCTCAGGTGTATACCTCTGGTGTGTTTTCATGATTTGTAAGACTCCCATTTTCATCATTCTTCACCCAATACCTCATCTAATGTTCTGCTGTTGCGATGTATTGTGTCTATTGTGCAAATGCACCTCTATTCATGGAAGACCTGTCTCTCGATAGAATGAATTAAGAGCGGCCGCAGTTGTAGTCGGCGTTTGGCCTTCTTGACTGGAGCTCGAGATAAAGCATCAACTAACATGTACTCACCTGGTTCATGTATGATCTATATTAGAGGGAAACTATGTTCCGGTGAAAGGAAGTCAAAGTTACGAGGTAAGGCTTGGAAAAATTACTGCCCAAGGCCCTGGCCGCGGGCAGTAATTTTTCCAAGCCTTACCGAGTAATTTTGACTTCCTTTCACTGGTACTTGGTTTCCCTATTCCTATATACCTTCAATTGTGGTTTAATAACGATAATTAGCATTATTTGCTCATCCACCATCAAACCTGAAGCCAGATCCAACCTTATCAAGTAACTTGACACTTTATGTTTACTCCCACTGCGCTTTTCATATGAATTTTGTAAGAGACAATCTGATTGGTCTAAATGTCAACCTTGGGTAGTATACGGCAACCTTGGGTAGTATACGGCAACCTTGGGTAGTATCCATAAGTTACTCCAACCCCCAGAACGTGGTGTAAGCATAGAGTGTACAGCCATAGGTATATAGGAATATAGTATCTTATACAGATTAGTGTGACCTTTTTAGAGCGTGCTTGCACGCGCTAAATACATCATCTAGAGTTTAGAGTGGTCACATTGAACTTTCAGTGTGCTTCCAGAAAACTATCCCTTCACTATCTGCATGATGTTCAATGTGATAGTCAGAACAGAGCAGGGAGCCAGTGTCTCAGGGTCTTAGAGGCGTGCCCAGCTGACCATGACCAATCACTCAAGACCGAAATACCTCATTGACCCACTGGTGCTTGATATGTTTTGATCCTAGTTAGTCAGTTGCAGAAATAGCAAGTTGACTGGGTGCAAGTGGGTTAGAGAAAACTATCCATAGACTGGATCTAATCCAAACCTTTTAATTGTTATTCACTTATAATTGCACGCTCATTCATCTATGATGAACATACTATTTGCTCCTAGTTTATATATGAGGCACCGTTTATAATTTTACAAACAGCGCCCCATACTTGCACAGGGAGCTAGAGTCAGATACGGCCATGCGCTCCAAAGTTTCGAGGAAACTTGCGTCAGTGTTTACTATATATGTCAACGGACCTCCAATGAATTTACTCTACCGAGATTTCTATTAAGTTAGTTTTGCACATTCTGTAGATCCTTATTCATTAATCAGGTTTTAAAAGTAATCTTTATTATCTAAATCCATATATCTGATATATGCATTTGCCTTATATTCATTAGTAAACAGTCATTGCCTGGTCTGAAAATAAACAACCATTAGAAACATATATAGAATAAAAACCAATACTATATACCTTCAACGTTAAACGCTGCATAGCATGCTTGTGATTTATGCTTGCTACCTGAGTACCGCGCTACAGTGAATAAATTTGATATTTGATATCCATCTCCTTCTGCTAACACACTAAACAAGAACACTACAATATCCAACATCCCGTTTTAACTGCTGACATAGCTATCTCCTTCTCCTTCGCACACTTTTTTTATCTTTTTTCTTTTTTAAACATTTTTATTGCGTTCGACTTTTACAAATCGTTCTTCCAGGCAATATGCAGGGTGCAGGAACACAAACTTTGCTCGAGACTCACAATCTGGAGTATTATGATATTTACAATGAAATGATTTTGTATACAGTACAAATAAACATATTTGTATACATGTGCTAATAAACTCTTATTCTATACAATCGTTCTTATGTAAGTAACTTTAAAGACTCCAATGTCATAAATCCCATGTCCTACACGGAATCTTCACAAGGGAGCCCAACTACTCCATTAACAACAGTTTTTTACTCTTAATTGAGAACTGCATCTGGTACCCCGATGCAAGGATATCTTAACGCTTGATGACGTATTGGCGAGTGGCGCTATGAAACCCCTTTAGAAACCCTGCAATATGGTTGGTATGGTGAGTTGATTACTTCCTCTATCCACACAATGGACAAGTATATGACAGAGAGTAAAATCTTCCCCGTTATAGATGAGCTGGAAATATTGATTTGCCTTTGTTATTTAATGTAGTTAGAGTTTGTTGGTATTCCCAGTAGATTTAATATGCATGGCCTATGAAAGGAATACATACAATGTGCCCGAACTCATACTTCTGCTGGGAGATTAAAACTAAACTTCCTAGACTGGTTCCCTGACCCAATGAATAACGGGACAGGTTACGCCCAGCTAGAGCAACGAGTGAGCGACAGTGTGTATTTTCACTGCTTCCCCGCTGATTTGCAGTAGCAAAGAAACCCATCACAACCCCTCTCCCAAAGGAGGTTCCCCAAATAACTGTCTTATACTTGTTTACAATGAACGGTGATACAAAGTTAAGTACAGGCAACTATTCAAAAGATAAAAGATTACTTATCAGAATGTTTCTTTAAAAAAAAAACAGATTCCGCCATGCCCTCTAGCGAGAAACCAGCGTAGAATCTAACCGGTATCAGTCAGGTACCAGCTGATTGCAATCCCGCAGTGCACTATATAAATGTTGGTAGTTACCTGGCCTAATATGTGAGGAGGATATGGGCCAGGCTTCTAGGCTGCCAAACTTCCGAACACGTCTTGCTGCTGACATGCGCAAAAGGTCCAGCGGCAACCTAATAGAGTGCCTCCTGCAGTCGGGGAATCAGTGTGGACGAGCTGCGCGCGCAGAATGAGTTCATCGAGGCGAAAACTTACCCCAGGCACCCCGAGAATGCTGCGTCCTCAAAGTCGGCGTATCAGCGGCACCGGGCCCTGCCAGAGACGGCCTTGTCCCGTCCACCCTCGGGCGGGTTTCAGACGACCCAGCAGACATAGCCAGAAAGGCGTTCACGGAGCCGCTCCGACCTTGGTAGCAGGTACCTGGGGATTGTTAGCAGTGGCAAATGAACGGAGCTTGTCCGAGACTCTATGTAGCCCCAGGGAAGGCGACTGAACACTGTAAAGCCTTCCTGTCCACCCCATCCCTCAGCTCGGCAATCCCCATACCCCAACTTTCCGCCTCACCCTGCCCCACCCTCACGTCCGCTTGCCTTGTCCCATGTGACTGTTTGGTGACTGTTTGGGCTGCTCACAGGCATGGTTCCGTTAGCAGTATCCATCACCACCGTTACCGCCCTCCTCCACCATCACCTAAACTCCCACACTCAGTATTTCTCTTGGTCTTGGGTGTGACAGTATACAATCAAATCAGGATGCAGGATGGTGCTCCTGCTGCTGCGTGAGCCTAGGCCCTAAAAGGCAAAGTCTCTCGGACAATCTTTATTCAAGTACATTTAGTACACGCAAAAGCTTGTATTAAATAGTGAAAGTATGTCAATGTCTTTACTTTTTAACATTAATGTGAATGACTGAAGTCGTATATCACATTCTAAGCTTCTCTGGTGCAATTTACCTGCCGTAGTAATAGAACCAATGCCGACGATTAATAGCTTATTTTGACAGTATCTAGTCCTGTTTACCTCCACATTGGAGGCTCTTGGTCTACACATGTCCCTGCTCTGCCTGGCACCGACCCAATCCAACCCTCGCCCCGGTCTTTTGCCCGATGGCTATATTCATAACTCGAGGCGTGGAATATGACACTACCATACGAGCCAGTCTAGACTTGCTCAAGTCTTTGCTAATATTTATCTATAAGAAAAGAAACGTATTGGGCTAACATGTTTCGCAATACATTCAATGTAAAAAGGTTTCCATATTTTGTATACTATCGCAATCTGAGACAGTAGAACAGCGCAGTCAATGGTATCGGCATCATACCATGCCATTGCTATCAGATGAACGGCCTGTATCTGTAAACCGTAAATATATGGCTGCCTTACATCTTTTAAGTACAAAGAATATCTTTTTCATCTGATAATATAAACTCAGTTCCAGCAATATTGCTTCGTATCAGTATAAATATTGTGTGTTTACCGTTATAATAATGAATAAGACAATTTCTCAAGTAAACTGAGGTACGTTGGTAGAACCTTACCTGTCCATAGTAGAGCCCCTGGTACGATGTAGTACGTTGGTTCTCGTGGGTGTCGCTAGTGTCGAAGTCGTATTTAATCTATTATTGATGATCTAAATGTTGCTTAGTACAACATAGTGTACTTCAGTGCTTTGGTAATCATAAGGCCAAAACAATCGGCAAAATAAAATGATGATTTGGAAGCAGTATCTTTATTTCTGCCCTTTACATCATCGAATTTAGGGTTTTCTGCCAGTTTTAAAATGCAGTTTATTATAGTAAAGTTTCATAGTCAGAAAAATAATACGGTCTCCCGTAAGATAAGGAGGACATACCTGCTTCAGCAGAAGATTCCGGTGCTCTGTTTGCATCAGCAAATATAGTTACGGTATTCTACTGGCATCCCAGTTACCAGTAGAATACTGTAAAGTTTATTGAGACTTTTTTAATATAGCCAGGAGGGTAGAGTAGGTTTAGTTAGGGCACATATAGGGATAAGACTGCGGGACTGAGGCCCCTCTAGCTTCAGTCTGTCAGCAATGGAAAAGGTAGTCCCTCCCATGATGGTAAGTTACCCATAAAGTATCAGATTTATCAAGAGACGGGGCCGTCGGACTATCGGCTAGTAATTCCGTCTTTCGACGATATTGTTGGCGAGGGTCCCATATATAGAAGGTAATTTATAGTCTGGTCGCTCTGTCATAAACTTGAGTAGTCTGCATGTGATTGAGTATGTAGTGCCTGCGTTATCTGCACTGAATAGACAGGAGTCATAAAAGAAATACACGATTGCTATCTGAATCAAATTGGTAGTAGGTGATAGAGTGTGATATTGTTGTATCATCTAACCTGAGAAGGTGGTCAGTAATTGAGTTCCGCGTGATGTTACTTTCTAAACTGACAGTGGAGAATTGAAAATGGTATGCATTGAAAGCGTTTCATGTTGTCAATAGGTCTGCTGCTGGGAAAAGGATATATATATATGACCAAAAATCATGAGTGGTGATTATTTGGGCTGCAGGGGGAGTAAAAAAGAAAGATATGAGTCTGACTGAAACCTTTTGTGTGTACATACTACAGATAGTGTGCTATATACCAGACATATGAGGGTAGGTTAAATATCTATAATATCAGAGGTTTTTGTTTTTTTTGGTTGTGACAACATATTGTTATGCTGGAAATTGTCTGAAGAGTAATATTACTTGTTTTCACATCGTATATCTCTGTGTAAACATGATTTAAGTTACTTCTTCTCATCTAAAAGGTCAGATAATATCATTACCTACAGCTGGTACGGTATATAGAAGTTGGGGTTAGAAGTTATAATCTGCATGCTATTAAGTCTGGAACAGGGATCAGTCATTTCTATGTGTATACTGGAAAGACTATTCCGAGGCTACTGGGATATATATTATTGAAGTTGGTTAGATAAGTTTAAGTACATTTTACAGTAATAGTAGTGGTAGTAATAACATATATTGTTCTTCTCAGTGATTGTCATTTTATTTTAGATTTATTTATTCCTAGCACATACTGTGGTGTTTTGTGCACATTCAATAGGTTGGGGCACATCTACTGAAGCTGCTCAATTGAAATCTGGGTGTTGGTATGAATATTTAAGGCTGGGGAGGTGTTAAAGTAAGGGATCAGTTGTTTCTAGTCAGTGTTTGTGTGTGAGAAATGTACTATATTATTGATTTTATTTTGTATTTATTCCTGGCACATACTGTGGTGCTTTCCCTACATTCAATAGGTGGAGCATGACTACTGCATGCTGCTGACTTGAAATTTGGGTGTTAGGTTGAATGTATAGGACTGGAGAGGTGTCAAAGTCAGGGATCAGTCGTTTCTACAGGAATCAGTCGTTTCTACAGTTGGATATATGTCCACATTGCTCAAAGCTCAACTGGGGTAGAATAATGGTACTACCATGCTGTCTTCATATGATATCATGGTACATTAACAGCATGTAGGCGATAGTTAAATATAATACATATTAAAGTTATGCATGTGAACATGGGGTCAGTCATTTCTACAAAAAAAACTCCCCCTGGCTACATCTGGTGTCCCATAGGATGCAATAATGGCCATCAATTGATATTTTTATATACAGTAAAACCCTGCTGAAAGGGACACCCTCCTTTCCGAGCCAAGTCGCTCCTTAAGCTGGGTGCCCCCATAAGCGGGGTTTTCAGTCTGTCTATGGTCATACAGTAAAGTATACTTATATAAATGAAGGAAACACCGGCTATTAGATAAAAGGTTTATAAATAACCAATTATAAGCAAACACATGAAAATAGATACAAAATGAATAGAAAATGAATAGATATATAGAATGATTCATATATATGTATGTAGTATGTATGTGTATATATATATATATATATATATATATATATATATATATATATATATATATATATGTATATGTATCGCACCTTCAAAGCCCCCAGCCCACCCTGTGCTGCCCACCGCTGACCTGTAAGCACAAGGAGAGAGTGTATTTGATAAAATATCCCTACAAACTGACCCCTTAAGCAAGGTTAAGAAGCATTTCTGTACCGGAAAACTGTCTCCTTAAGCGGGGTGTCCCCTAAGGCAGGTATCTCCTTAAGTGGGGTTAGAATAAACTCTTAGTAGAGGGAAAAATTTCTGTTCCAAGCAAATTGTCGCCTTAAGCGGGGTGTCTCGGAAGCGGGGTTCTACTGTATATGACATCAGTATAGGTGAAGTATTCCCATGCCATAATTAGTAACTCAAGATATTATATTTATCTAGGTGAAGCATGCCTCTACAAAAGGATCAGTCGATTCTATGGAAAAACTTCCTCAATGAAGACAGAATTATCACATAGCTACATTAGGTATAAACATAGGTAAAACATGGTTCCCCTTGAAGCCCATGATGAGGCTGATGAGAAAACATGGGAAGACCATATATATATGTTATATTGAACACATCATAGGCTACAGAAGGAAAATAACCCAAATGATCACCACTCATGAGTTTTGGTCATATAAGTATGTTGATTAAGTTATAACATATAACTTTATATATATATACAAATGTATATATATATATTTTTTAAATTTTCCACTGTAAAAGGATACTATCAGATTGGCCTCTGCAAGGCAGTTATTCTGGCCAACTTCTGTACAATAGGATGAAGTGGATGAAAGGATGAACTTGTGTAAGAAGTCAGCATACAACACTGCACGAAAACCACTATTTTACATATATATACGCCATTGCGATAACGCACGTATCGGCTGTATCATGGCTTGTTTATACTTGTATACACACCTCTTATACGCGTCTACATTTCGGGCGTCTACAAGACAGTTTCCATATGTAGAAGCGCGCGACTTGGCTGTCTTTCACGCCTGGCGTATTTAAGATAAAATATACTCTGCGCAATATATATACGCCAGGCGTATATATGATACCAAAAAAAAAAAAAAGATTGCGACCCGTGGCCAGCCCGGGCCTGTGGGTGTTGGTAGAGGATACACCAACACTGACCCGCCACCCGCGACCTCCCAACCCCACCCCCTACCGCCCCACCACCACCCCACGCCACCCCCAGCCAGCCTCAGTGAGAAGCCCCCCGCTGCCCGCCGCCCACTGCCCACCGCCCGCCGCCAGCCGCGTTTGTACAGGTTGACTCAGTGGGAAACCCTGCCCCACCCCCCACCGCCCGCCGCTGCCCACTGCTGCCCGCCGCTGCCCGCCGCGAGGTGTTATGGTGTCGGCGGGGGCCGGGTAGACATGTGCGGCCGCATTCACACCTGTGCGGCCGCATTCACACCTGTGCGGCCGCATTCACACCTGTGCGGCCGCATTCACACCAGTGCGGTCGCATTTGCAGGGGGTAAGATGATTTCAGTAGTTAGCTGTAACCTTGAAGAGGGTGCTTATATGCTAAGCCAAGATTGACCACACATAGGCATGGTGTTTTAAAGTCAAATCTATTAGAAAAACTGTAAAAAAAAAAAGCAAATACAGGGTTTATTATGTGTAATTAATCAATTTATACTTAATTAGGATTTTATAAAATAAATTGGTAATATAAGATTGCAATTTTCATATAATACAGACTTGGATGGTTAATGGCAAATGAAATATGCTACCAGTAGTGTCCCCAAGTGGCAGAGAATGGAACTTTTTGAGATTGGTGTATATACAACGGAATCAGGCGTATATATGACGTATATAAGACCGCACCATGGACATGTATAGATAAGGCGTCTACGAGACGGATAACAGGTCTAACTTCTAGACGCAAAATCCTACTGTTAGACGCGTTTTGTATACATATGTAAAATAGTGGTTTTCGTGCAGTGCAATATGAGATACTCTATTGATATCCAACTTCCCGATTAGGCAGAACCTGGTCATCGAATTAAACAATGGTGTCATAATATTTAAGCTTTATATATTTCTTATAAGAATGCGAGCTTCCTTCCTGTATTTCAACTGGAAGAGCATTCCACAGATGCATACCTGAGTAAACAGGGCTTTGTTGGAAAAATGCAGTTATCCTACCCCTAATAAAAAACGCCATAGGCTTATCATGGGAGTTGTTTATGTCACAGGTGTGACATAAAGTGTTGTTTATGTCACTACCTTCCAATGCTGAAAAAATGTGGGAATGGGGTAGGATAAAATCTAGACGCCACTCGTTTGAGCTTGAGTTTATTTATGTCACACATTTTGTTGGCTCTGTAATTTCACGAGTCGAAGACGAGTGACATTACAAAGCCAACAAAATGTGTGACATAAATAGACCCAGACTCAAACTCGTGACGTCTCTTGATATTCATGGTTTTCTTAATCTTATTACCCTCTTACACTGTACCCTTGTTCTTGGTTCACTTATTCCTGTTATGTCCTTCGCATATTGCCTCATGAATAAGCATTTCATGTAGATTCTTCTATTTTCTAGAGTTTGGATCTTACATCTTCTGTGAAGTGCTTCCGTTGAAAGTTCACCTATGAGTGTTTTAGTACAAATTCTCAGACCTCGATTTTGGCTTATCTGTAATTTGTTTTGTAACGTTTTGTTCGCACCGGCAATAAAGTAACTAGAGTGATCAAATAGAGGTGAGATGAGGCTATTGTATATCTTAATACTTATTGATTCATCTATAAATCTTCGAATTCTAGCTAGCTTGAACAGTCTACTGTTGATCTTTTTCAATGTATCATTGACGCATTTTTGCCAGCTGAGCATTTCGTCTATAAAAATGCCTAAGTATGAGTATGAGTTACAAGTAGGTAGCGCCACTCCTGATAATCCTATAGACGATATGAACCACCCCCTGATGTGCACCCCCTGTCTTATTTATAAGATTTTTACATCCAAATAAACAAACTTTAGCTTTTCTAACATTGATTTTCATATGATTTTGTTCACACCACGTTTGTAGCTTGGATAAGTCCGAGTTGACTATTTATGCTATTTTCATGAAATTCATCTGAGGTATACAGTACAAGATCATCTGTATAGGCTATGTAAGAGCAGGCAAGGTCCTGTTGAACCATGTCATTTATATAACAATTAAACAATAACGGGCCTAGGATGCTGCCTTGAGGCACTCCACTTTTAACATTGAGGTAGTTTGACAACGTATTGCCAACTCTTACCCTTTGCTGCCTTCTATCGAGATAACTTTTGATCCAACTTAAAACTTTTTCATTCAACCCTAAGTCTAATAGTTTCTTATTCAGGATAGAGTGGTTGACCCGATCGAATGCTTTACTTAAATCTATGTACGTACACGTAGATACACGACCAGCGTCCCTTTCGGAGTACAGTGATTGAACCAATTTGGTGACAGCGTCGACCGTCCCTTTACCTTTCCTAAATCCAAATTGGTTTTCATTAAGTAGTTTGTATTTATCAAGGTGGATAGTAATATTTTTAACCTCCAGTCAGTTTGACCTCCAGTCACTCATGCTGGTTGACGTTCCATTTTTAGGTATTGGGACTATGTCAGCCTTTGCCCACTCACTTGGAAAAATAGAATAATCAATAGATGTCTGAAACAGATGCCGCAGTTGGTCAATGAGACAAATAAAGGCTTCTTTTAAGGTTTTAGAATTGATGTTAGGTACTCCACTATTTTTATAAATGTCTATATGTGCAAGTATCTTGTAGAGTTCACCAAGATCAACAACTGGCTTTTCCGTTTCGAACGCTGGTATGTTGCGTACGTTTACATGGTTTACATAATCTTCCAAATGATTTTTTCCATAAGACGAAGAATCGCCAATGGATTTGAAGAATTCGTTTATATAATTTGGAAGTTTATCACCTTCTATAGTCTCACCATTTTGGTCGTCGACAAGTTTTGTCAAACTTACATCTGCAGCAGGGTCGTACAAATTTTTTACCCTTCTCCAAAACTTTCTAGGACTATTTATGTTTTCCTCTAAAATATCAGACCAATGGGATTTTTTCGTTTCCTTAATTTCTGAGCTAATTCTTTTCTTCAGAGTTCGGAGTTGACCGGCTAAGAAGCAGGTACCATATTTTTTGTACAGAACAGTTAGTTCTTTGCGTTCTATAAATAAGTCTTTAATATAGTCAGTGATCCAGGGATTTTTTGCCTTGTGAAACTTCATTTCCTTTATTGGACAACACTTGTCTAAATATGTTTCAATTTTCTGTAGGAATATCCTCCATTGAATATTGGGATCTTTACTTCTATAAAAGTCTGTCCAGTCTGCATCATTTAAGCTATTATACAGCGTTTCGAACGCTGGTATGTTGCGTACGTTTACATGGTTTACATATGAGTTTTGGTCATATAATAGTCTAGTCAATTTAGGGTTTGACCCACCACAAATTGCAATACAATTTTTTTCTTCACAATACATTTCAGAGAGGTCCCCAAAACAACATACTAAAAATCCGCCAAAATCCCCCTTGGGGAAATATGCTTTATTTGCAAAAATCAAATATGGCCTTCAAAACACCTAGAGCTGTGGACAAATAGACATGAAACAACTTATAGATGATGTTTTCAAGTAATTAAAAAAAGATAAACTATTCATTTTTAGGTGTAGAATCTCATAAAGTAAGTATTTACATGATTTAACTACTCATGTAATTTTCATAATTAGATGAGTATTAACCATTTTTCTAATGGGCTGTACCCGATGTATTATAGTTTCAATGCTTATTTCTTTATATCTAGTGCAGGCTATCATATTACATTTTCAATCAATATTTAACACTAGTATGTGGGCAAGGGCAGGTACTAGTGCTAATTTATATCACTAATTCAAGAAAATGATGCCTTTTGGCATGACCCGCCCCAGCACAGTTGATGCCATATGGCATCACCCACAATGAATGGGTTAAAAATGGCTTTTGAAAGTAATCTTGTATCTGTGACCTCTTATGAATCTTCAACTTAATATCTTAATTGGTGAGGAGCACCATAATAAAGAAATATGATTTTGGCAATGCATCAATACCTCCCTTCAAACAGTTTTAAGAAAAATCACAGGGGATAATCTTAATTTAACCATTGTCATTGCTTCAGCATATTAGATGTTATGGTTTAGCTAAAATATCTTGATTTGTCAGCCATCTTGTATTTATAAATACATCAACTGTACTTGATATTAACTTTAGCTCATTAGATATAACCAGTATGTGTAGTCCTCTACACTTCTATAAATCACTTTTCATTGAGGTGCAGTCATGATTAACATATTCATATTAACTCTTTAAGGGCAAATGGTGCCTCGAGGTACCAACCAGCCCAGAGCAAATGATGGCTTGAGGCATCACACGGCCTAGGGTAAATGATTATCATTTCTCAAAAATATATAAATTAATTTTTAACAAGGAATAATGAAGTAATATTAATCAAACTTTCATAGAGTGTAGGTCTAACATCATAATTAGTATTTCTTTTCAGAAAACAATAAAATATTTACGATTGTGTTTCATATCACCTAATTAAACACTAAATACATGTGCCCATCTCCTAGCGATATAAAGTGCCACCAGCACCCATCCTTAAGGTGGTACCTGGGCCACAGACACCCATCCTGAAGAGGTTAACAGACTTCTTCTTTTAAAGCTGTCATCAAATGTTATATTCATGCTTCATCAACTTTTGCTGATTGTAATGATCTAGTTACATTGAAAACGGTCATCAAATTTCAGTCAGCATCACCATACAATTTCTCCACCAAATCCACATGACTATTGACACTAAGGTTTTCTGGGAACTATGTAATCTGTCTGAGCCTCATCATCATTGAAATCTGCTGAGGTGCTTTCACATATAACATGGAATTCTCCACATGAAAGGTAAACAGTTAAAGGCATATCAGACAATTTGGCTTGAAAATTAAAACTCATGTCAATTTCCCAAAAATTTAATGTGATGATCTCCAAGTGTTGTGGAACACATATCTAAAAATCGGGGGTGGCCATGCTAATTTTTGAATCATACATCAGTATTATGACAAAATTATATATAAGAACATAAAGAAATTTTAAAAAGTATTTTTTCACATAGTAAAACCCATGTCATTTCCTCAAACCAGCACAGAATATACTTAACCATATAGTACTACATATGGTCGAAAATCACAAAATAGCAGCAACTACCCAAAAAAATCAAATCTGAGAGGATCATTAATTCCTTTTGCAATTATCATCTCTATATACTAAAAGACTCATGTGCGAAATTGGGAATGCTAACTACCATAATTAGCTTTGCCTTTGCCTTCTGGCAATTTTTTATTCTATTTTATGCCCGATTTTATGCTGGTGTTGTAACATGACGCCCTCACATTTTTAGCGATATTTTGTATAGATATTGGAGTTAGATGTGGTTTTAAGGTCCTGGATTGTGCCATATAATGCCCTAGATATGTGAAAACCATTAGAACTAATTTCAAAAAAAGCTTTTTTGAGATATTCAAAATATAGCCCATTTGCTGCCATTTCGTGATTTTCGACCATATATAGGTTTTAAAACTGGTGGCGGCCATCTTGGTTTGTGTGAGGTTCGTGTCAAGGGCTCTCAGAAAGAAAATCAGCCTAGGTGCATGTACTGAATGAAGGGGACCACTTAAACCAATACAAAGATATGAATGTGCAAGTGAAAACCTTCTACAAAAGGCATTTTGAGTGATTCTAATGGGCATGTTGGATTTATGGAAATTAGACATATTACCCCAAGGAGGATTTTGGCAGATTTTTAATATGATGTTCTGGGGACCTCCCTGAGATGTATTGTGAAGAAAAAAATTGTATTGCAATTTGGGTTAGGCCCAAAAATGTCATAGATTTACTAGACTATAAGTATGTTGATTAAGTTATAACATATATATATATATATATATATATATATATATATATATATATATATATGTATATATATAAAACAATGTACATATTTAAGTATCATACTGTATGCTTGCACAAATATGTAGCATTATCAACGTCAGGGCAGATTACATGACAGCACTCGTGAAATTGCCGCATGCGTGGGGAAACCTGCGTACTTTTCAGCATGCTGCATTAAATCCACATCACTATATCGGGGGTCGCTGGACCGGTGGTTATATACGGCATTGTACGTCACGAGGTGGGGTGCGCGCGCACACTGGACGTGACGTAGCTGGGACGTCCGATATGACGGGTAAATACACATAGCCATGTCTACACAGCGTCCTGCAATAGGCGATGCCCAGGGCTGACCCGAGGGGTAAGTCGACTGTTCCTCTGGGGAAATAGACCCCTACTACTTGTACGCTGTATGGCGAGCACTGAGCCAACAGTGTGACGGCAAGAGGTTCTGGTCGGGGGCTCTGTGCTAAAGCGCCACCTGTGTGTGGTAATTTTCCATGTAAACTGGGACGTGGACTACTGTACCCTCCTCCTGTTTTAGGGAAGGTTTTCTATTTTATGTGATCCTTGACGTGGACTGTACACATACCCCACCACCACCACCCATGACCTGACTCCGTCTCTCGTGGAACCGTTAGACTCTCATCCTATTCCTCATACCCGCGACCTACTGACAACGACGCCAATACAGACAGCTTTTCTTTGCACATTGCTGTGTTATATCGGCTGACCTGTCAACCCGTTGGGGCTTCCGTCTATAAACCAGCCGTCACATGCCAGAGCTGAGCTTCTACATGAGCAGCCACCACGCCTCCGCGGTTGTCACGTAACTAGTCTGCCTGGAGGCAGTATCTTTTCTACACAATCTCTATATTGACACCCAGCTCCCTTGCCCAATTCCCACCAGGACCCTTCTCATTATTCACCCATCACACCCATCTCCCTCACACCCATCTATTCTCCAAAGGATGTTTTCTTTATCATTCTATGTATCTGTCTCACACCTTTTGTGCTACAATTAAACATGGTTACTTTGTGCGTCTTCAGTACATTACGACGTCAGGTAGTCCAAATTTACTGTCCAACACGAAGGGCCGTCAATTTACCATCATTTTGACTCAGATGCTTTCTGAAACGTTGGGCTAAAACATCTTGCTATGACTTTGTATTCCATTTATAACGTAAATCGATAAATACTTCCTGGATAGAAGGGATCACAGTGCAGCTTCCTGAATGTTGGCATATGATGTTATAACAGGTTTTTTTGGCAACAGTACCGTTTGTGAAGAAACCTTATGGCAACGTTTGGAAAGGACGGGCACAACCCACAGCTGTTGACTTTTGCTCATTTCACAACCAGGAACATCTCCCCCACCCACCATTACCAATTAGGACATCTCACCATGACCTTTCCACTTCCAATTCTCTGTCAGAATCACGTCTCACGTCCTCATGCTGAGCTCCTCACATCCTCACTTCTTAACCAGTGACCCCCTACACGCCAGTCGGCACCCCCGCACCCCCAGCCACAGACAGCAGCCTGCCGCAATCCTTCACCTCTCACCCCGCTCTGCAGTGCTATCCGCGGGGCCCTTACTCCCTCATCCCTCACCCTGCGCCACCAGACCTTTCCTGCCTCAGTGATCAATAACAACTTTCCAGATTAGGAAATTATCACCCGGGAAAGGGTTACCATAGCGACCACTCCACTCTCCCTGGAGACTCTGCTAGCTGGCACTGACATGTCGACGTCCGCCGCCCCCGTCCTTGGCCACCGTCCGTGGCGAAGGCTGGTGGGAGGGGGGGGGGGTGCGGTGTGTTTTGAGGAGGGTATTGGGATGGAGGTGAGCTGTGTCTGTGGGGGTGGGAGAAGGCAATGGGGAATTGTACGGTGGATTCGAACGTGCTTCACGCCTGCGCAGATTAGACTGATCAGTAGCTAACATCTGCGCCTGCGTGAGCGCCATCTTTCATAGGTCACGCACCATTGATCCACCGGATCTTCCGGTAAGAGGCGCCTAATAAGCGGAACCGGAAACGCCAACATTCCCTCCCCCCCCCCCCCTTCCTTTAACTAATGGTTTTTTTTGCTGTGCCCATGATTGAGGGTGTAAAACCTAGGGCAGGGCATATTGGTGAGTCTGTTATAATTATAAGCACAGGTTCAGTCGTCCAACGTTACATTACAAAAACGAATATACCCAGAAACTGGGCAGATGCCAGGGCCACATGCTTCCTCAATAGGTGAGTTGTGTGTAGCAGGATCGGCCAATCAGTAGCAGGTAAATGCTGCACCAGGAAATATCTATGACTGGTGCTAGTATGTGTTTACGACTAAGAGCATAAATGTACTGGATTAGAAGTTTAGTAAGGTATCGTTGTACACCTCTTCTATTTAATATTATTAGGCGGACTTAGTCCTTCACACTCTCTAGTAACTTTTTAAATCATCATTCTGCATTTCCACTACTCCCTGCTCAGGAGAAGTGCTCTGGTTCCATTTCATGGCACTACATGTTTCGTTTCGTACCCAGGAGCAGTAGTAGCTGCTAGTGTTGGTACATCCTAAATCCGCTATGTTGTTCCAAAAAGAATATCCTCTGAACGAAACCAATCTTCTACATGGTCATCAAATGTCGTTTTTACCATACCCTGGTTACCTCTTCTGACATATTTGGCACAGACTACCACTACTATGATAATCTTGCGGTGCGGATGTGCCAGGCTATAATTTCTATGGTTGACCTATATGTTTCTTATGTTGCCTGTCTATCATCCATAATGTGCTATTCAACAAAGATGTTCAGTGAAGGATGATTCATAGATTCCATCGCAATAACAACATTCAAGAATCTAAATATTATAGGTATTCAGCACAGCTGGCATTTTTAACGACGATGTTGTGATTTTTTCTTTCACATGCTATACAAGTATCTCATGTCATACCAATTTTGGAAAGGAAAGTTCGCTACTGTCACTAATATTTCATAATATCAAAGGAAAATTACTATGCATAGTATTATCTATATTAGATATTCTTGTCAGTTTCCATTTATAGCACACAATACCATTCCTTCAATAAAATTACATGAATGTCTATTTTCACCAAGAACATTTATATAGCATTCTAATCTAGACCAAGAAGTTATGATGACACTTGTCTATTCATCTTCAGTTACTATGGTGACCTATGTGGGCAAGCTGTGTCGGGTTGTCCCTCATTCGTTGTTCCAGTTAGTACAACCGCAGACGGATGATATATGGTGTAATTTGATCGTATCCTAAATTTATTCGTATATATTGACAGCCCTCCACCACACATAAAAACCAAAGTGGTTAGTTGTGGCACATATGTCCTCCTTTTTCATTTACGCTTCATGCGCTCTTTCCTTCCTGCTAACAACCGTTCCAGTCCTGTTCCGCCAGCGCCAACACCACCTGAGATTCATCACTTATTTGACACTGAAGGATGATCCTCCCCTCGCGCAGCGCCACCCTCGACCACCAAATAGTAAACTCAAATTCATTACCAACGTTCCGGCAGCTACTTAGACATCATGTATAAAAGTGTCTGCGCAATTATGTAAACGATAATATACACATATATATTGTCAAGATACAGCCCAACCTGTATCTAATTATAAACTCAGTGGCGCCACCAAACGGCTCTCGGGTCAATTAATTAGCGCTACTCTATATAAATATGATTTATATATATATAGGCTGCAGCAAAGAGAAGCTGATGTAATGGAGACGTGGTAGCCAGATGAAGAAGGCCTTCTGTAAGCACCATAATAGGTAGTGAATTATAGGACAGGGAGATAATAGCGAAAATCCGGAACGGAAATTATATATATGTTTGACTACATAAAAGCCTATATCGTTTTGTGTACAATATGGTATATTATAATGAAAATAGCATCATGTATGAGAATCTAAGGAATATAATCAATGGCAACCCTGCAAAGTAAAGGAGAGAGCGACATATAAGAATACTTGAGAGACAACCTATCCTCATGTACGTGGTAGGTTATGCATTATAAAAAAATAAGTAACAATGAACTTCATGGAAGCGGTAAATCTAGTGGACAATAAACTGCCCTGAATATTCCTGCTGGGCATTCTTGGTAGTTTGTGCCCATCACATTTTAGGCCCCTCCCGAGACATTAACAAGACCTGACCGCCCAGTCATACCCGTTACAACTTAATCTCGCCTACCCTCAGCCTGGGGTGTTATTTTGCCATTTTCGTTAGTCCTGATGGCTCCCCAGTGACTGGTTCCCAACTCTCCCACATCGCGGCGTTTCCAGCCAGGCTTCGAAGGGGTCGACCGCTAAAAACTGTGTGCCATCCTGCAATTCCTCTTCGCGAGCCTGTGCTCGCCCCTTCTTTAACCATCCCTGTTTGTTTGCACGACCTGAGGGAATGGTATTCCTATGTGGAAGAAATTAGAGCAATTTTGATTTTCAATTATTAGGTCTGTTATTGTTTTTTTGATGCACTGCTGATCTGTTTGTGAGATTTATAGAAAGGTGGGGTTTTCATAGGCACAGTTATTAGAGAAAATCGGTGGAGCATTGTGTAATCGGTGGAGCAAGACATCCCTGTTGATGTGTATATTGTTTTGGTTGTGGCTAAAACTTAATCAAAATGACTTTTTGTATCACATGAGCTTCAACTTGACACTGTCAAAATGCACATAAGACACTCCTCCACTCCTCTTCCTTATCCCTACTGCACACAGAGACTGTTAAAAGGGGTATATAAACATAAAGCGCCACTGCCTTTGGAGCAAAACAGCACCGTGTATGAGCGCAATTTTCTCGGTTGGTCTTACCTAGTTGGGGAGATATGTAATAATCATAAGGCTCTAGTAGGTATATATCACGTGTTGTCCGCGTACCAGTTGCGACAGATATGTTTTACTTTATTCCTGGGCCTGAAACCCCTTTTGAAGAAATACCCACCAAAACGTCAGTGTACTATCTGTTAACCATCACCCATAACTACTTCCATAAAGCCACTTGGTTCAAGGTTGGTGGACTGGAAGTTGTTTTGTGTTCTACAACAAGACATAGCTATTGCAAATTATGTTATCCTGACTTATTTCTTTCGCTGAGAGTATGTTATTGATCAAAGACTTGAACGATTCAATGTTAAGAAATAAAATAGATATCGAATTCGAAACGTCACTGGTAGCTGCAGAATCCCAGTTTTGAAGAAATACCGACATTGACTACAGAATATAAACTACTGTTATGTTTTTACTTCCCGATCCTCAGACTGACTAGACTGCTTGTCATGTGTGATGTGCACAATATACCAATATGTTTTGGGCGATCGAGACAGTACCTACCTCATAGATAACACCAGGGTCAGATATGATTATGTTAATAGACTCTGTTGTTGATGGATATCGGTGACAGATATTCCTTTGATCAGCATAGTTCCGTGTGAGGCCTGTAAATGATTACCAGGTTGCTTGCGAAGATAGAGCAAGCCCTATATCCCCAGAATAGATAACAGAAGACTATAATTAGAGACGATACCCAAGGAGCCTGTAATCATACTGATCGGCAAATTGGGGAATGCCATTGATACAAATTGGGGGAATCTGTATTTAGTGAACTGTTGTACAGGAACTTGTATTATTCCAGCAGCATGTAGACTGCTATGTAGTACCTGTGGAACTGCATGACATGCATCATACACCACCGTACGCTTTTTGAGCGTTGGCTTGAAGGTTAGAGTAGTCACAGAGACTTTAAGCTTGCTGCAAAAACTAACCCCTTCACCATCTGAGTGCTAAAGCCGAAATACCTTATTGACCCACTGTTGCTTGATATATTTGGGTCTCAGGCAGTTTCAGATTTGGTAAGTTGACTGGGTGCAGGTGGATTACAGAAAATGACTCATAGACGTAACATAACCCAAACCTTTTAATTGTTATATATTCATAATTCCATGCTTATTTATCAATAATAAAGTAGTGGTCGTCGAACCCTGTGAATTGTATGGATAACCTTAAAATAAAAACCAGAAGTGCATCAAAATGTAAACTAAATAAAGAAAGACATAACACTGCAAAATACCGTAATGCGCCTTTACATCTAGGCAGTTCCTCAAATGGGATAATATCCCTATTGAAATCCAAACAATGCGGAAAGGATACTTAAACAAACGTAAAGTAAAAGGGTAGCTGTTATCATTGCCACGGATCATATATGTAATCTTGTACGCATTTCCTATGGAGAATGAATGTATAAATGCATTTTGAAATATCCAGGTAGTGCGTCTGCACCAGTAAATTGTCCATTAATGACAACAATATGGAAGATCGCCTCCCCATGAGATGAAGATTATTTTGCCAATAAAAACATCAGTTAAAAAAAGAGAAAATTAACATATAATATGCTTCTAGTTATGGTCGTCGACGATTAATAGTGCGAAACATCTGTGCCCCGGATAAAGTGAAGTCCGAACATTTTATGATTAAACAGTAGTTTTTTTCCCATACAATGTAACAAGCGAACGTCACAGCAGCATTAGATATATGACGTCTGTGTCAACATAATTTACGTGACGTCGTGAAAACATATAGTTAATACACTTTTGCCATTACTGAACAAAGGCAAAGAAAAATGATATAATGGTGTAGGGAATCAACATGTTTAGGCCTGCAAGCAAGCAAAAATGTGCATGGAACAAGCTGTCAAATACAAATTCATAGAGCAGTACATACTGCTAAAATATGCTACCTACGACTCTTCACAGGGGTTATGTTCCGAATGTCTCATAGGTGACCCCTCTCCTCTTGCCATTCGTGCTCGCCATTAATATGTAAAACATGAGAGTAAGTAAGAAAGATGTTTAAGGATATTTATTGTTTTGAGAAATACCACAGAACAATCTAAATCCTAATAGGAAGCGGTGACCAAATGACGCAATAAAATGTATTATTGTGTTCCTTTACATAATCATATTTCATTGATTCTTAAATCAAACTTATGTCATTTATTAATGTCAACGACCTTCAGCAAATCCCAAGGAATATAGCGACCCTGTGCCATTTGCAGAACTAGTAAATGTGAACCGCTGATCATACCACAGCAATAAGATGCCTCCAGGCATTCTAGTGGGTATAGAAGAATGATGGCTAAAAAACATGTATATTTCGATAAACAGATAAATAGTTGCTCTAATTCCACAAATATTTGCCAGAATAAATCGAACATCCAGGTTTTTCATTTCGTACAATAAAATGCCATCAGTGACCAAGTTAAGGTACTGGAATCAGGTGACATTGCTTTTTCCGAGTCTCTGTCAGTCAACGTGCTATCGAATGGCTAATATGGCTCACTTCTGATACATGTCAACAAGTTCATATGTAATTTCTTTTCTTTCAGGAAGTCTATGGACACCCCTGTTCGAGAGCTGCTCGGTGAGAATTTCTACCTATACGACGGCCTGCGAACGAGCCAGGTGACAGTACGAGACCTGGCTGCCCATCGCACCGGCATCCCAAACCACAACAACATGCGTATGCAGGACCCTATTAGCCGCAAGATCATGACTGAGTGAGTCTTTCTTTAAGTATGTCAAATGATATGTGTGTACCTTTGTGTGTACGTGCATGGTAAAACATCGTCTACTTACCCGTTGTTTACATTAGACGATTATAGGCGGTGATTCTTGATTTAGCCGCACATAATGACTTTCGGCTGTCAATGGCTAGCCATAGACTTCTATTAGTGTAGATGAGTGACGACCACACATCGTCAGATGACGCAATTTGGCACCATCTTACGATTAAATGCATAGGAATTGACGTCGATGAATTGATCGTCTAGACACCTAACTCTTCTGTAAAAAAGAATATGAAGAAGTGCTATCAATTAGCACGAAACGTCGTGCTCTCTTTTGATACGAATTATCGCACCACAAAATTAGCGCCTTGGTTGTTTATTATAATAACCTTTGCAACAAACTTTGATTGTGTTTGGTTTTTTATGGCTTCGCCAACTATGATTCTGTAAAAACCCAGTCGTCACCCCCCTTGCCTTTTGGCTAGAAACGTGTCTTGTCTCGGCGATCATGATTTCTTTACTGCAATTCTTTAGGGGAAATAGATACATTCACCTATTGTTCAGGCAGGGTTAACGCTCAAGAATCGACGCTCAGAATCGTCTAGTGTAAAAGTCGGCTTTGGTGCACAGCGGGAAGTAATATGTTCCTCAACTGAATGAACATGAATTGTCTAGTGTAAACGTTTGACCTGCTTCTTTGGTTGACGATTATTGGGGATTATGTTGCTTAATGTAGAACCACGTGACGACTATTGGCCCGACGATCTACTGAAGTCATATTTTCAATTCTAGTGTATACGCCGATATACCTTTTTTCAACTCAAGTAAAAATAATACATGTTCAGGACAACGAAAGAATAATATGCACGAGACATCAGTGATATAGAAACGGATAAATAAGAGAATAAACGCAATCTACTGAGGATCGCAAGTTATAGATATTTCGACATGATAAACAATGATACGTCACATACAACAGTACATAATACAAATACATTACAATCACAATTACATTACATCTACAGAGGGACAAATTCCCAATCACTTTTATTATCATTTCCTCCAACATTTCCTATATATTCTTGCTCTGTTGTTACTTGAGAAATGTATCATCGGTCATTTGATTCGGATAATGATAATCTTTAACTATTTACTATTATCTTCTCTATTTACGAAAAAAGAATTGGTGCTTTGAATCTATTTCGAGGAACACTGTACAAGGGTCATATGGAACCATTAGCACCCACACTGAGTGACCCACACTGAGTGACCCATACTGACTGACCCATACTGAGTGAACCATATGATAATTCTGAAGATACCGAACGGAACACTGTTTCTTACAGGAAAATGCTAAACATTGTTCTGTACGTGTTGACTAAAACATTAGTTGCTAGGCCAAATTGAGTTAATTATTTTATTAATTTCGGGTATATAGTAAATATAGAACAACCCACCATTTTTTCTTCCATTGCTACCAGTTCTGTCAATTGTAGACAGATCTTCCGCTGGAAGCTCCAAACTTGATCATAATTTATGTTTCGTATGGAACTCGGCGTTAGCCTATTCCATACGAATTGTAAATTACCAGGTCGTTCTCTAAGTACTGAGTGACCCATACTAAGTGACCCACACTGAATGACCCATGCCAACTGAGCCATACTGAGTGACCTATACTAACTGACCTCGAACGGGAGATGCTCCGGAGATGTCATACAATGAGCTCAGCCATGCTGACTTAGCAGTCTCCCAGTCAGTCTCCAAACACAGGTCTTCATCCAGCATGAGTGGAGAGTTCAGGGTTGTGACTACAACGCGACAGGCCTCTATCGTGGTTGATATCGGGGCTAATACTGGAGCAAGTCTGGAGCAAATCTGAAGCCATGGCTGTGCAACCCAATGGATAAAGACACTGGTCTTAAGTCCCGATGCCCCCCAGTCGTGACTGATGATGGAGCAGGGATGGACTAGGGCATCAGTGATGGTCCAGACTAGATGCAGGTGTTCTGACCGATGAACGCCGGTTCAGGTCCCGTTTCGCTCCAGTTTCACGTCGGGAGTGGAATCAGCTATATGGAATCCTACCTTCATACAGACTTTATCTCCAGAACCCTTTATACATACTACAACTATGAAACGTCAGAATTTCCGACTATACATGGCAGCGTCATGGAAATAACTACTGCTGTATAGGACTAGCAGTAGCACCATTATGCTGCTCACTAGATGGCGACTGCAGTCTGACTTCCTGTTGAGAGCGACCCGCACCGGAAACGACCGAGTTGCTGGGCCGCCTCTGCTGGCAGGGCAGGCGGCGGGGCGGCGCCGAACTGGCGGGGCCAGGCCTGGCGGGTTTTCCGATACAGTAATCGGAGCGGTGTTTGTTCGGGCCTCCCCCTCACCCGATCACAATTCACCACTTTCACCTGGGCTAATCACAGCCCTACTTTTTATCCCCGCCGAGCAACTTTCGAGTGGAATCCACTTCCGATGACGGAATGGGTACCCGGCTAATTTCCACGCTTCTCACGTTATCTTATCGGCAGGCAAGCAAACCAAACTGCATCATCTATCATTTTATCATTTTCTTTTTATTCCATCTTGATCTAACTTGTCAATGTTTTACACTAATTTGGATTATAAAAGTGGTGGGGGCTATGCAGCCAATTCCGTTTATGGTTCTAAAGGGTGTTGCGACTATCGCAATTGCGACGAAGAACATTTGCGATATAGACGCGAAGCGATATTATTACATACCTATGTGCGAATGTCACTCAAATACTACCCGCTCACGGGGGTGTAGTATTCGGCGACTACGGCCCACTATGGTGCGCTTCGTCGCACTGCAATATTATATCGTGTGTCTAGCCCAGTCTGTGCTATTCGAGAAGCGTGCATATTCGACGTCATCGGGACCAAAAACAACATGGCGAACAATGTCGAATCGCGATTTTAAACTCTCGATACACGCCTGCGGCATCGGGGCGAACGTCGGTGATAGGTGACCTCGAACTAAGACATAGTTCGGCCACAGTAAGGTCGTTTACTCCTAGTACACATTGGTTGTTCAGTATGTCAGTTCAAAAGTCATTTCTGTAGTCGTGTCGAAACAACTCAATAAATGTTATATGAAGATCCCACGTCAGTGCAGGGTTCTGCTACGATCACCCCCAACTCCCTCCCAACCCCACCCACCCGCTCTCAATGGCCGCTTTAGGCGTCTCCCAGTGGCGCTACCTAGCGAACACACATCCTGCCGACTGCATATCATTAGCGGCATCGTGGGTAATCTTCAGCATTAACACTGGGGAATAGACACTTAGCGACTAAAGGGCAGGAATTAGCGTGGGGATGGTGCTGACCGGTCGGCGGGGTATAATAAGCACATCGCGTCAGCTGTAGGGAAATGACCGTCGGAACGCAGGATATAATCCGTAAAATGTGGAGTTGGAGAGGAATTGACCGGGATTTTAGGGAAACTGTACAGAAGAAGTGAATGCGCTGCAGATAAGGGGTGAAAGAGGATATATGTAAAGTAATAGGGGAAGCGATGGCTTCGAAGATTGGAACAACCAGGAGAGGAACATAGATGCCGTTTCACCATTTTGTCCAATACGTTGCATTAGATAATATGGATGAGTTGCCATGACCAATTGTGAAACTACGTTATCTATGATTATTGACTCGATAACCCCAATCGACAAGCTTAACTTAATGTACACGCATTATATTATTTCATTTAATACAGCCCAGTCCCTCATTGTTATCAAATCATGTACTTCTCTCTTTGATATTCTTTACCATTCATATGATTGCGTTTTATAGTAGTCTTGGGCATTGTCGGTCATGCCATTTACTACATAATCACACGTGATATCATATCGTTTACCTTGGGGATATAATGCCGTCATTGATCTGACTCTCTTGTGTAACGGTAGAGGTGAGGGGACGCTTACTTACTGAGAACTTACATGATTGATTATTCTAACCCTTGCCACCTGAACGTGTTGTCAGGAACGAGTTGCTGATGGGGCGGATTCGTGTGGCGTACTCGACAGTACAATAGAATTTAGAAACATATTTCCCAATCGATTGTACCTAGACTAAATGGAGCATCAGTTCCGTTGGGAAATAAATTCAACATGTAGTCTCACCCGAACTAGTTCTGCTGATGGGATCAAGTGACTGAGCAATCAGCACTAGGTGGGCGAAGATAGGTAGTTTTTAGTCTGTGCCATCTAACATCAGAGTGGCAGGGACATGGGAGGTTCGGCTTACATTGGATGGACTGATGCCTATGGCGCGCCATTCTTCCGTCTACCAAGAAGCATTTAAATAATTACAGACGCTTAGTACAAGATGTATCGACTTGTTGGATGGTATTGTATCACCCAGTGGAAGATCTAACTTAGGTTAGAACTGGAGCTTATTGAATAAAAAAAAAAAAAGCACAAACAAATCCAATATACACGAGTTCCATCAAAACGGATTCTCAGATTTCGAAAAGGATTCATGAAGTAGCCTAATTCCCAACCGGTTCAAAATGTGTAGTGCACTGAGATAAGGAGACTTTGATTGAGCAGTTTTGAAACCAGCCCATTTAATAGAATCGCTATTTGGATGGATGCATTATCTACTTCTTTCCACTGCCATGCAGTTGTGAATTATTGCGCCAGACCCTCGCCATATCTAAACTGGGAGGAATCGAAATTTTGTACCATGCGACATTGATATTGATCACCGTCTCCAGAAAGCATGATCTATTATGAATGTCCGGACAACTCTAGAGAATGGCCCCGCATAAACTCCGCATAAACTCTCCTCAATAATCCTTATGCTTTGAGGTGGTGCTCCACTGCAGCCGACCCTGTGGCAACTGGGTGGAGACTGAGGGGCGATCATGTGATCGCTGGTCGATCGGTGCTAAATATCTAGTACTGGAGCTGCAGTGAAGGTACAGCCGTGATCGTCTGCACCCGAACTCCATATCATCAGCACCCGATCTCCACTGATTGTTGAATGGTTCTTGACACATTCTTTCACTGGTTGCCCTACCATCACCCCATTCAGAGGTGACTCCCCCAATCTTGACCCTCACAATACAGGGAAGAATGGCTGGCGATGACATTTGAAACGTTAGGTATAGTCGGTGGCAAACCAGTGATCGGAGCCCAAAGTTTCTGGCAGTTTCAGCCATTTGGGCAGAATTTTACCACGTAAGCATGCCATATACATTCTTAACATCAATTCTTATCTTTATTCCCCTTCGATATTGGATTAATCGTAAAATTCACAAGCTGTTGATCATCCTCCCGTACAAATCCAAGAGGGTGGACACTGTGCCACTCCGGTAGTGGCAGTGCTCAAAAACAAAGGGTTTTTTCATAAAAGAAGATAAATATCAGTCACATTACCCCAGATCCCAGGATAAAACAAGAGGAAAGCCGGTATGGGCTAATAAAATTTTATTAAATTTTATAGTTCTTATTGATATTAATGAGGTTATACAATGAATATCAATAAGTGTATAATTGACATATGTATATTGTTGTCAATTATGAAAAGGTATATGATAACATAATGAAGTTATTATGTAATATTACATAGTTGTGATGAACATGTAATAATAAAATAATACAAATAGCCCTACGAGTGGAAGGAGTAGAACTAGAAAAGGAGAGGGTGGGTGGGGAAGAAAAAGTATGTGTGAGAGGTATGAAGCCTAAGAAGCGAATGAGGCAGAGTACAGTGTTGACCTAGCGCACTTTGATGTTTAGTGCGGCCGACAGGGGAGAGGTGGCGCAGGGGTGCGCTAGTACAGAGGTGTTTCACCAGGGGGGGCAATGACCACCCCTGACCAACGGCCATGGGTAACCCATTACCCCAGATCCAAGGATAAAACAAGAGGAAAGCCGGTATGGGCTAATAAAATTTTATTAAATTTTATAGTTCTTATTGATATTAATAAGGTTATACAATGAATATCAATAAGTGTATAATTGACATATGTATATTGTTGTCAATTATGAAAAGGTATATGATAACATAATGAAGTTATTATGTAATATTGCATAGTTGTGATGAACATGTAATAATAAAATAATACAAATAGCCAAGAAGCCAATAGTTATAGGGAGAGGTGGGTTGGGAGAAAAATAATAATAAAAAGTCACTTTTTGAAAGAAAGAGACTGGATTAAAGACTGGTTGACTGTCTTTTTGTCGGTGACCTTGATGTAGGCACAGTGTGCATTGGATTTCCACCCTCCATACCTCTGGATTTGGAGTTCAGGAATCCCAGACTGGAAGGCCTGAGTGGCAGCGGCCTTCCTGAGGCTATGGAGAGCGAAAGTCCTAGTCGGTTGGCCTGTGGCCTGCAGAAGGCCGTCCCATTCCCTGGTCATCGTACGGGACGTGATGGTCATCCCATCGGGTAGGGTAAGGAACGGGTCTCGTAGGGTAGCCGTAGGGGCCACCCGTAGCAGCTCCCGAGTCGCCTGCACAGGACAGAATCTGGAATCGTCTGCGGCCTCCAGGCGCATCACTTTCTGCTCCCCTATGTGCTGGAGGTTTTTGGCGGCTTTTACGGTGACTGTCACGTGCCGTGCGCCGAGGACCACGTCCTCCCGTGTCAGATGGCGTGCCGGGTCGAATGTGTGTGCGGATTGCGGCGCCACCTCCCCCTGCCGCAGGGCCGCGTAGTAGATAAGCAGCAGGCCCGCTCTCATTGCCGTATGGAGGGGGGATGCTGCGAGTGCGTCGAGAACGGCCCGGAACACATTCATCGGGACTGGGGGCTTTACATTCGGCACATAGTTCTTGTTCCTCCTCATCCCCTCCAGGGCACGTTTGACGCGATGATCCTCTGTCGGGCGAACGTCCGCCCCGTCAGTCGCAGATGCGCACGGACGTGCGATATATGGTTGGCCACGGTAGCTGGCGAGGGGGCGTGGTCCGCCACGTACTCCATGTACGATGTGATGAGGCTCACGGTCGGTGCCCCGGGGTCCACCATCATTCGGGTGCAAAACGCCAGGTAGGTGCCCACTGCAGATCTCTGGTTGGCGAGAGTGTCTGGGGCACGCGCCTCTAACTGTCGGGCTGGAGTGAGAGAAGCGCTGGATCTGCAGAAGAGACGGAGTATTGGTACATAGGATGCATGAGTACAGGGTACGATGGGGTACAGTTCATGAAGGTGAATGAGCGCATTCGCCCTATTGTAGTCCAATGTTGAGAGATGAGCCCTGCTCAAGGCATCTGCGATTACGTTCTGCACCCCGGGGATATGGGAGAAGACTAACTCAACCTGTAGGCGTGCCTGCACCATCCATGCCTGGCGGGCACACTCCGCCAGGACTCGGTTTCGGGCACGCCCGCTGTTGAGGGTCTGAACGGTCCCGAGGTTATCACAGAAGACCTCGATCCGGGATCCGCGGTCTCTGTCTGTGATAAAGGTGTGGAGAGCATATATCGTATTCAGAGCCTCGAGCTCTGAGATGCACTCCACGGGGTCCAGAACGGGGCATACCTGGCCCGATTAAGAGAAACAGCCGTCGGTACCTCCCACTCCCGACAGGCAGGCGTCGACTGTGATGCGCCTCGTCGGTGGGCCTCGAGGGATGAGTGCTCGCCCATTCCATCCCTGAGCGAATTTGACAAACCAGTCCAAGTCCTGACGCATCTCCGAATTGATGTTCAGGTAGAATCCCGTCATCCCTCGCAGAGCCTCTAGGAGTTTGGAGTCGAAAGCACGTGCCGGTTTGATGCATCTCGCCACGTGCAGGATCCTCCCCAGGACCGATTGTAACTGTCTCTTGGTGAGGGTCCGGCGTTTGGCGACGGCCGACACGTGAGTTCGTATCTCCTCCAACTTGGCCGTGGTGATGGAGAGCGTCATCGTACGGGCGTCGATCTCAATGCCCAGCCAGATGACCGTCTGACTTGGTTCCTGGGCCTTGTCGTATGCCTCGGGGAGGCCCAGCTCGGCGAAAAGATCCCGTGCAATCTTGAAGTCAACGGCCGCCTTACCTCGGTCCTCGGAGAGGATAATCAGATCATTGAGGTACATCGCGGCCGTGACTCCCTTTGATCCGAGGATCCCCACGATGGCCTCGGCCACACACTGCATGTGGTACGAGGAGGCACGGGCACCGAACGGCATGGCGGTATCACAGTAGTGCCCGCCCTCCCACGTGAAACACAGCAGAGGCCAGTCGAGAGGATCACACCTAAAGTTCTTATATGCACGTGATACGTCGATTGACGACATAAAAGACGAGGTGCCTGCCTTCACGAGTTTTGACACGAACTCGTCAACCGTTGGGAGGCCGTGATCTCGTTCCAGTCCGTAGACTGAGTTCTTAATAACGAACGAGTTCACGCTACGCTCCCGCGGGAAAGTCATGTCCGTTATGATCCGCCTATCGTCCGTGCCCCGTTTCTCCCGTGTCATTAGTGGCGACACGTGACACCACGGAGTGAAAGGCGGCTCGTCAAATGGACCCATCATATTCGTGAAGGAAGCCTCCTTCTCCAGGAACTTCTCCACCTGATGCGGGTATCCAGTGGCACTGGGGTGGTTGGCCACGCCCCTTGTGTCGCTCTCCGGTCCGAGGTTTCCTAGGGGGAAGCCGTAGTGCAGAAAGCACAGGAGCTCCTGAGCCCCTTCCACACCCCCTAAATAGCGATCCCAGGCCGGCAGATGTAGATCGGAGGGCACCTGAATCTTCGTCCCGAGTGCGTTTGGTAGTCCCGTGTCGCGCATGGGCCGGTATATCTCTGCGTGGGTACCGGCCCCTACGGCCGTGAAGTCCGGCCACGTCGTCCGGCGATGATCCCGGAAGGCGAGCGGGTCCGTCCTGACTCCTTCCTTATGCACTCCGGTTTCGCACACTTCTTTTAGTGCGTCGAAGTCCGGAGTGTTAGTTTCCTGGAGGCCGGCCGGCGCAGTAACACTAACACTGGCCACACAGCAAGACATCGTAGGGGCGGGGGAAGTGTTGGTACTCTGATCCGGGAGTGTATTCCCCCTCCCTTTGTTTATGTTTACCTCGCCACCTCGGCCACGTGCCGAGGCGGTCACGTGAGGCATGACGTCACGTGTGGGGGCCGGCTTCGTTACATCACACTCCAGGCTGCCGGCCCCCCTTTGATCTTCGTGTCGTGCCTCGCTTAGTCGCGGGGCGCGGCCTGCCTGTCGGCTGGTGTTGAAGCACGCTCTGGGGTGCCGCCGGCTTCGTCGTCTGTAGTTGATACCCCGACTGGGGTGCGCGCCGGGGTGTGGGCACAGGGGGAGCCGCTCCATTGTTGTCGTACCAGTGCCCGTATGTCAGCTTGCGGTTGCATGCGTGGACAGAGTGACCACACTTCCTGCCTACTGAATCACAGATTGTGCACACGTGCAACCACCGGATACCCCCTTCGCTGTGGTCGTTGCAGTGGCGGCACCCCCTCTCACCATTGAAGTCCCGGCACGGGGCCTCGCTACCCCGAGCGCGTCCGGTCTCGGTGTTGTTACTGCTGTTGGTGGTGTGGGTGGATGTCATCGCAAGCCGGACACGCTCTTCCTGTATCTGGCCGTGCTCCGACCACTGCATCCTGCCGGATTCCACCTGGTCGAAGACGTAATTGCTCCACCTTCTGACCCCGGCCCACGGCCGTGCCTGCGCATCGACCGTAACTTGATGGAGATGGCGAAACATGTGTTCCCTATCCTCGGGGTGCAGAGTGCGCTCATCGCTCAACAGGGCCACAAAACAACTGATGTATTCAAGTGGCCCGAGATCCAGCTTCTGGTGAAGCGTGTACATGCCGTCCCGGTCCATAAACATATACGGTTTGGCGGTCGGCCTGCCGGCATTAAGGTCGGACAGTAATGAGTTCTTACCCGTGGTCCTGTCGTGGCGCATGGCCTCACGGCCGAATTCCCTCTGTAGGTGTTCCTCGGACGTGTAAGTCTCTCTCAATTGGCGTGGTGGAGGCAGCAGGCGTTCCGTCTGTTTGTGGGCCCAGTCTTGTGTCCGTTCGGCCGCCGACGATGCCCGTGAGCCGCTCCTCCTTGACGCAGGGCGGGAGATCTGCATTATGGCGTCCATCATGCTGTCCATTTGCCGGGACATCTTAGATACGTCCGACTTGACGCCGTTGACATCCGTCTTAACTTCATTTACGTCGGTCCGTACTCCCCCGAGGTTGGCCTCCAGAGCAGTGACCCGTGAGGCCCGGGACCGTCCGCTGGTGCTCGTCCCTTGCTGGGATACCGAATCGACGTGGTCGCTCTCGGCCGCCGTTTGCTGCTGCCGCAGAGTTACTTCTGAATCCGTCTCCGTTGCCGCGGATGCCGCCATAGCACTTTTAGTCAACATAGTTCACCGTAAATAAATCAAACTCTGTCCTGGTATTCCTGTACACGGTCACCGATATTCAGGGGAATATGGAGACCGGAGGTACGATGGGCGGAATAGCCAAGGTACGCGAGAAGTAAAAGTATGTGTGAGAGGTATGAAGCCTAAGAAGCGAATGAGGCAGAGTACAGTGTTGACCTAGCGCACTTTGATGTTTAGTGCGGCCGACAGGGGAGAGGTGGCGCAGGGGTGCGCTAGTACAGAGGTGTTTTGACCAACGGCCATGGGTAACCAATTAGGACTAACTAAGCAAATAAATGCCAAATTCGGCAGAAACTGGCCGAAAAGGGGGAAGATATGATTCGATGAGAATCTCCGAGATCGACTGACCTGCCCTCTAGAGACTGAACGGGAAACTCCCTTGTTGCACGTAGTGCAGCCAATGTCCACTAGACGGCGAGAGAGTATGACCCCGATCGTGGGTAGCTCCGCAATCATGTTAATGGAGCCCAGTGGAGCAAGACCTACGATTGAGTGCCGATCAGGGAAAGATTGACAAAAAAACTTTCTTGTGGGAGTGGAGCACTAATGGAGCAGCACCCCAATTAGGGTAAGACCAACTTGGTGAGCAGGTGGAGAACGGGTGTAGAATGGCTGGAGAACGGGTTGAGAACAAAGATCAGCGCAGTGGAGCACGGCCTTAAGGCTTAGTCTACTCAGAAACCTGTGATTAATTTGTTTTCCTCACTAAGATAAAAACTCATGAAAACTGATGAGGTCCTCCAATCAACCAGCAAGATTAACTTAAATTAGAATCATTTGGGAATGCCATCACACATGAAATGGCTGTATCTATGCTGGTACTGTTACTGTGACAATTTGTGTTAAATGAATATGTATGAATGCAGATGACGCAGTCTCCCCATTGCATAAAATATTGTTAAAGTAATGAAATTACCCTAACGTAATTAAATAGTGCATGCAAATATGTTTATTTCCTTGGCTTGTTTACCGTGTCTTTTTTTACACTAAATCTATGATTGCTTACAATCATACAAACTCACAACAACATTGTTTTGGTTAATTCCACACCTGTATATATGACCTCTGTGAATTAATAGTACTAATCTGTTGGTCAGTATGATTTGTGGTATTAGGGGTCGGCATTCCCATTCTACTACATGCAAGATTCCACTCTTCCAGGGAATCATGTGTTAAATGGCTTAAGTGCAAGAAGAGAAACCGCTAAAGCGGTAATATTCGTGCGTCGCCTAACGAATGACTGCATGCTGTCCTCCATTAATCAGCATTACATGTGTGGGTTACCAGCGCCTGGGCCTGGTGGGCTGAACGAAGTTAAAGTTCTACAGCTACTGCAGTTATCGGATGGGGGTGTGGGTGTCGGAGCTGATCCGGGGTCTTCTTCCATACTCACTGGTGAGGGGAGGATAAAAATGTAGATAATTTTAGGAAGTAAGCAAGGGATTGGAGATCTGTGGTCACAGAGATGTAAGAAATTTTCAAGTACACATGCTGTGCGTGAACAACTCTCTCCATCCTGATATATATTATGTAAGAAAACGTCTCCAATGGCCTATGAATAGTAAATGATGACTGAAAACAACAAAGCTGCTCATAAATATACAGTCTCCGGCGGAACTCTGACAGCCAGAGAACTCCTGTTGAGTAAATGGCAGGTGGTTTGTTATTCATCCCCCCCCCCCAGCCCGTTCATGCGTGCCACCTTCTCACCTTTTCGTCTGTGTTCAAAGGTGCAGCTCCCCTAAACACACACTGCACATCTACTATACTTCATTTTCACATATAACTGTTGAGCTAAATCTAATAAAAGTAGACATAATTCGGCCCTGATGTCCTCAAAATAGGTAGTTGCAAAAAGGAGGTTGGTCTTTAACAGGCACCGGTTTCTATATCAATTTGTCCATAGTTCAATTGGTTCCGTGTCAATTCCTATAGATTTACTATACCTCAGATACTGCGATAATACGTTGTGTGTATTAAGCAGGAGTTAAATCTCGTGATGTATTCTGATTTGTTTTCATCATAGCACGAACGGTCTGGAAGATCCTTCATTAAACCCTCCTTTGACTATTGACAAGTTATAAGTTGAAGTTAGATTGTTTTGGATGAGCCGCCAATTTGCTTATCTCATCGATTCAGTCGCCTCAGACACCATTTCGACAATAACAGGTTTCTGTTATTCTAGAACCCATCTATTGACTGTTTGATACTGCAAACAGAGATAACGTTGGCTCAAAGTTTTATCTCGTTTATTTTCTCATTAGTTTTTGCAAGACCCACTAACAATTCAAGCTATTTCTTGCCTATATATGATAAATGGAGTGGAAACCTAAATGACATAAAATGCCATTGTTCTATGCTACTCAGATTGTGTCACTTAATATGACACCCTTTTGGTTGTATTTACACAAAGAGACTCACATGACTGAGACTGGTGGTCTTCACACATTTCTCCTAGTCTAAAGTGGGATTCACACGATGGGATTCACGTGGGATTCACGTACCTCACAGGCCGTTTGTCTGAGACAAATCCTGTTGAGATTCTGTACTGGAACACAATCTCCTCGTGTGAATGACAGGGTTCCATTTTGCTGAGACAACATGTTTCCCTTGCAATTGTCGGCTACAATCACCCCTAACAAGGAAGAGAATCTCGTAAGATTTTGACTTTAAACGGGTTTAGAATTTAGTGGGGCATTTTGATGAGACAAATGTATTTCACACGTTCTTCCCCAATCTATGGGTCTCAGTGGTCTCAAACAACACCTATTCACACGGGGAAGTACCCTGAGTCGGCGACTGTGTACCCTGTGTAGGGGTGTAGGGGTGAGACTATGTACCTGTTAGGTCTTCCCATGTGAATTGAATCCGCCATGTCATCCTGAGACTGTAGGGAACCCCAATCTGTGAAACTTTGTACCCAGCTGGAAATAGTAGCCGACTGGTGCAAAGGTGTCAAGTACACCAGTCTCATGTCCATTTGTCCCATCGTGTGAATCCCACTTTAGATATATAAATGTCTTGCCAAATCAATACACCTCAGCAACTTCTTGGTATTAACAACCTAAAGTTTTTTTCCCGCCGATCATTGTTACATGCAAAGTCTATACCCCGAAAGTACTACCAGACGGAAAAAAGACAAGGAGGAATTTTGTTCAGGTGTTTTCTTCACCTCAATCTTACTTGTACCTGCTTCGGACCTAATGACTGTACGGTTATAGACACTGATTGCTCACTCCCTGCGGCGTCTTCATTAACTAACTCTCGCTAATTACGCTCTCTCCATCCTGCGGCCATTTACCGTTTTTTAGGTGACTACTGTCACCTTGTCTTCTGCTTTTTAATCTATCAGTATATCCTGATTGTCTTCCTACTTTCCCTGTCCGTCCTGTTCTCCTAACTAATAGGCTATGATGATTTATTATTAGTTTCATAATCGAATACAATCATACTTGCCTCAGGTGGATATCCATAAGGATATGTATAGGATATGATACCTCATGCTTCTGGTCTTGTCATGGTTATGTTGATTCTCTAGTATTTTGTATTATTGTGCTTTGTCTCGTGTGTTTCCTGTCTCATCGTGAACTCATTATTTGTCTACACTATAATGTAAATAATTTATGTTATCTTTGTGTTGGTATGCCATTGAAGGGATTTATCTAAAAGTTCTTTCATTTTGACAATCAGATTGACTATGATGATGGTATGTTTCAATAAATTTGGATTGGGACTAGTTGAGACCGAAATGCCTCATTGACCCACTGAATATAACCCGAACATTTTAATTGTTATTTATTCATGATCTCAGCCCATTCATCAATGATAAACATTCCATTTACTCCTAGTTAGTTGATGTTTACAATAGAAGGTACCGGTGTTTCGGCTGGTGTACCTTCTTCATGGTTAACAAAGCAGTATTCATAGAAAGACAGGTAGATGGTAGTATTATTAACGGTATTATTAACATTGTATTGACAGTTATAATTGGTGTTTCTTTCAGGAAGCTGAGATTCTTCGAGCCGACAGGGGAGTTCCGGAATAGCTTCATTTACAATAACCTCATGTACGGGCTCATCTCTTACATCAGTGAGCAGCTCGGGGGTCAGCCATGGGAAGATCTACTCCGTGACCGTCTCTTCCTGTAAGTCCATGCTTCAGACGACTAACGTTCACAAGTACATGTACATGTCCTCGCCAGGTGAAGAAAACAGTCTTACAAACTGATAGCAGCGTAAATTAGTTTACAATAATCAAAACGGGCGAAGATCCAGAAATTGTTCATGAACTGGTGGAGATAGAGAATTGCAGTGGGGTCCCAAAGAATGATACTGTCATGTTAACGTATGGAACTATTTCCGCCACAATAATCAACTTTGCTATTGAATGTAACGATGCGATTCCAGCATTGATATATCGTCATCAAATCTATACAGAGAAAAATATCATCAACGTAGATTTAGTAGACTTACTTTAAAAAGCAGATGGGAAAACTTAAAGTACGAAAATATGTTCTAATATATTGACCTCTGTAAAAATTCGATTTTTGAGGAGTTCCTGATGGCTGAGGCCGCATGAACATTAGTGGAGGAGGTACGATTGTATTCTGTGGAGCGACTGCACCTCTTTCTCGATCGATTGATACCAAAAGTGCATATCATATGTCCGACATTTTGTTTCTCCCCTTGGAATTTGCGAAAACAATTCCCCTTCTCCTTAAGGTTTTGACATCAAAAATGACCTTTATAGTAAAATGTATATAGGTCAATCAATTTTATGAAGGTACATGTATTGTATCACCATTCGCCCAGTGGTAACTTCGTCTATGCTATTTACAGCCCGCTGGGGATGAATGATACAACGTTTAGCCACGAGGTACTTTTCAACCGTTCTGATGTAGCTGTCTCCTATATGCCTTATAACAGAACACACCGAGAGGTATCAGGTACCTTACACAGGTAGGTTAATGTACTTTTCGAAATTATATCGTTTTCCCAACGATATCTTTCAGCATTCATTCTCTTATGGAAGCACCCCGTAATGAATCATTTTGTGTGTAATCCAAATTTATATATCTGAATATTATTTTTCACTCCAATAATCAAAGTTATGTAAAAGTGTAAATGAATAATAATATATCATCCATTTACATACAAATACAAGATGTTTCATGCCTTTTTAACTGTGCAAAAGGGACGTTTAAGTTCTATCATCCACGACCATTTTTTGTTTAGTAATATCGCATGTCTGAATGATAAACATCCAAGTCTTTCCTCTATTATCGCCCAGCTTCTGGGGAGAACTTGGAGGGTCCGGATCCGTCATGACGACCGCCAACGATATGACCCATTGGCTACAGCTACAGCTCAACAAGGGCAAAGATAGTTGTGGAAGGAGGATCGTAGAGGCGGAGGTGGTGGAGGACAGCCACACCCCTGTGACGCCCATCCCCGTCAGCAACAGCGACACCTACTGGAGGAAGCCCTACCTGCCCGTGACCTATGACCACCATCAATACGGGCTGGGCTGGCGCATCGGGTCATACAGAGGTGAGACTAGAGGGAGGAAAGAAAGAAGAATTTTTCTCGAAGTGGAGGGCACAATCGAAGGGTACCAAGATGGGGTAGTTGCGTGCCGTAGGAGGAGATTCCAGAAAAATAGTTCCAACCATAATGAGCTCAAATCATCATGTACACATGTACTTCGAAATAGTATACAGAATATTTATTCAATATCAATTATTTGTAATCAGTCATAATGATATGATTTACCATCAGAGATCACTGTCATAATCCATTTTGCATGCTAAAGACATGGAAAAAATAGCGAACTATGCAACTGGCATAAGTCTACACAGATTTAGCACCTTGCATAACAATCTGTGGCGTTGTTGCCTAATCTGGAAGTACATGTATAAACTTTCTATTAATGGACTTGTTACTACTCATGTAGATGGGTAATAGATACAATAGCGACTGGTTTTCTGTACGAGTGGCTGTAATCTCCGAGTAGTTGACTAGGTAGTAATATCCGAGCGACCAAAAGGATATTACGTCGTCAACTACTTGTACACAAAGCCAGTCATTATTGTGTGTGTATTAAAGGTTGTGTTATAGGAAGGATCAGAAAGAGGATTTGCTAATATGATGTACCAAAAGGGAGTGCTATTAGAGGGAACCGTGTTTACAAACGAGTGAGTTCATTAAATAAATCCATTGGGGAGGGCCAACGGTGGGTGCACATGCCTTAACCGCCTTCTATATAGCCCACTGATAATTACTTGGTAATCAAATCTAAGATTATCCACAATAGCTCACATACCTTTAATGTGTTGTTTGTATTCGCTGAGTATGTTCCTCATGTAACAAATGGACTCCTTGTTTCAATATTAAATTCAATAGAGTTTCAATTCATAAGTTTGGCGGTTACAAATGTTTCATTTTCCATCTATACAGACCGCTCTTTAATGCACCATAGCAATAACAACTATGTCTTGATTACCATACATATTGAGTTCCCATTTCATTTCCTCTTTATATATATTGATATTCCTTACAATCACACAATTGACATAATCAGATGTTGTGCAGGGGCTAAGAAACATCTCTCTCTCTCTCTCTTCTGATCTTGACGGCAGATTCACAACAAATACTACACACGGGTACCAGCTGGGGGTACGGATCGATGGTGACCATCCGTCCCGACGATGACCTTGCCATCTACACAAGCATCACGGGGCCAGACGATGGCTACGTCGGCCGGCGGATGATCCACATCTTCCTGATGGACATTCTACTGGGCGAGAAGCCCTGGGTGAACGCAACCACGGCGTGCACCTTCCCGGAGCCCTGGGGCCCGCCGCCCCGTCAGCGCATGTACCCGGGCTTCTACTCGCGGCTCATCCGGGATCGGCGAGTGAGACCGTCTCTTCAAAAGTCCAAGTACGCGGGCACCTACGGTAACTACGGCTACGGGAACATCACCGTTCTGTACAACGCCACGTTAGACCGGCTGGAGATGCACTACGGGAAACTGGGGCGTTGGTACCTACACTGCAGGCACAGGAATGATTTCGCCGGGGAGGGTTTCGGGGTGTTCTGGCCTCGTGAGTTGAGGAGCGTGCTCTTCCGAAATACCCGAGGAGGGTCAGGGATTACTGAGGTGGTTGTCTCGTTCGAGATGCGCGATCCGCCCGTGTTCCGGCGAGGTCTGACCATGGCCACGGCCCCCGCCCCGCCCAACCCGGCTTCCTGCGCACTGCCAATTGTAGGTGGCGCCCCCAGTGGCCTGCACCAGTCTGTTGTGTGTCAGGTGGTGGTCGGTGTCCTCGTGACACTGGTCTCCGTCTTAGGACAGGTCCACCACACGGCGGTTTCATAACACGGTCTGCATACGTTGGAGGAATGGCCAACGAATTTACAACCATCGAAGTGCTAGCAGAGGAAGATGGTCATTTTGTTCGTTGGTGACTGTTGGCGAGGGAGAATCGACCTGCACGAGGGATTTTAAATTGTGTCGCAGTGATGAATCAGCAGAACTTTATGGACCAAGTTACCCTCACCTGGCTAAATTCAACAATGTTACCGATGATACCACAAATTAATCAAAAGTGTTTTGAATGAAAAATTGTATGAGTCAGATCAGTGTGTGATTCACGATATGTAAATAGATATGTATTAAAATAGATGTAAATACACAGTTTTTACACCTTGAATTAGTAGATGGCCAAATTATCTCTCAGCACATGATAATCTTATATTCGTATCTAAAACACTATATATTATAAAAGAAACACATTCTAATACGATGCATTCTTAGTACCATATTCTAGATAGGATTCCTTGAACGTGTTTGTGATACCCGAAACAGTCGATAGAAATACGTGATCAATATCATATTTCGAAATTGGTTTACTCACTTTTCTAGAAAAAATCTAATTTCACGTCTTGTAAATGCTGATAGTTATATCTTTAAATAAAGTTCGTGATATGATACCAGGTGTCGCACTTGCAAACAAATACACGATGAGGTTAAGTACACAAACAAACTCAGATAGTCAGTCCATATTATCAGTAAAGTACAAAGATGTTCTCCTAAGCATATAGATCTCTGCGATAATTGTCTTTGTGAACCCTTTCCTTCAATATACAGTTACATATTGAAGAAGTATTTATGTTCAAAATCTTTCACCTCCGTTTGTACGTCCTAACATTAACCAATGCCTACAATTGTGTTTATATCATGAATTGAAAACACGAAGTCAAATAGGTCTCATTTCTAATCTGTTTAGACGCAGATATAGTAATCCCAGATTAAACTGGTCTTGGAGTTGGATGGCTGATTTACTGTGATGGAGAGCAAGTCAATCATGGTATTTCCCAACCTCAGTATGTCTGTAATAGAGTATATATAATGGGTTTCTGTTGACATTTCATAAGCTATTGTATAGAATGCAAAGTACCTCGAACGTCTTCACAAGAACTAGATTGGTATTCAATGTGAACCCCTTAGTCTGAGATACTGGGAAGGTCCTTCAACTGTTACTAGAATCTATTCAAATATTTCGCCTATGACGAAGGGGAATTTTGGTAATAACTTGGGTCACTTTTGAACTTCCGTATTTCGGGTTTAATTTAATAATTGTAGTTGCTGCCCTAATCAGGCTTGTAAGGTTGTATCAGTTTGCTTAGCCAGTGTTCGTATAAATGTCCGGTAGAATGATCTTATAAAATTTACATAGACGGTTGATTTGTTGAGGAGAGATCTCGGCTGAGGATGGACCGCGTAGTAATTGCCCATACGAATTATAGGCAACTTTGCAAGTCGTCTGTCTATGGCCGAGACGAAACCTCATATCAACAAGGTGGACTAGTATTGATTCACCCTTAGAATTGTGAAAAATGTGCTTATGATCTCTGACCTCAGCTTTAAATATAGCAAAGCATCACTGACAACTTTCCTGGACTACTTTTTTCTGCGTAAATAACAACGTTGATGCGGAATCATTACCAGCGCCCTGATTATCGGAGTGGGTCGTTTTAGTTAAGGGACTATGAAATAAGGTAGAAGGATGTTTCATTCTATACTCTGTCTACTAGAATTACTGAGTATTCTATAACTTTAATCAAGAACCCACCGCGCTCCCCAAACCCCTACTGAAATGTTCCCGCCAGAATACACAATGTGATAAAATTTCCACTTGTCAACGTTTTTTAACCAGCAAAAACCATTGTTTAAGACATCGTGTGTAGTTCTCCTCAGCATTAACGTCCAAGCAAAGGAGACGAAACGTGTCTATCGCCAGAACCTCCGGACATAATATATCTACCGTTTGTAGTATTTTATAAAGACTTTCTCCATATTGATTAGAAGTTCAGTCACTAGTGATATTCCACTGATCAATGAGATGTAATGTCCAGTCGCGGGTTATAACAAGGTAACCTACGGTTTTGTATACGTACACTGCTGCTCTCCTAACTTATCCGGTAAGAATACCATACGTCTCTCCCACCCAAGTTTCTCCTCCACTACACCCTTGTCCTAACCACTATGTTACCCATGGACGTTTCCCTCTGGTTTGTCTCTTGGGATCTGAGTATCAAGTCTGCATAGTGTGTGCTGTGCACGCTAATTGCGTTACCATGGAACTGAAGTGGTGTTTTAGGTATAATCAGATGTTATGCATGCCCTGTAATCATATACAACAAAGTGCCCGGCATAATCAGAAGAAGACATCAAACAGCAGTAGTGTCTATGATTGGGAAATATTTGACTTACTTTGTGGTGCAGATATAAAAAGAGTTCAATCTTCATGAGAGATGAGAAGTCCGCTTGCCTGTACACATGGTTCGGGTTGCCCCTGGATTAATTCGGGTGGAGAGAGAAATACTCTTTCAAAATTATTTCACTGAAGCACGATATCTACGCAATGTTCAATGAGTGTTACAGAGGAACCCACACTAAGACGAAACTGGGGAGTTCGACAATACTGCATACATGAAATACCCTGATTACTCCGGCAATAACCTCAGCCTCATTGCCTACGGCCAAACGCCATAGATATTTGTTGGAAATACTACGAGGGAAACTGTAGTCATAGCTTTCTTAATACATGTACATGTACAAGTAGGAAAACACTCCCAAATTAATTAATGGCACAGTGTTACAAAAAATGTCATTATTCCTTTACTTTCGTCGCGAGGTCTAGGAAGGTTAAATAACATATAGTTTGCATCTAGTGTCCCATATCATTTTGTAGGGTAGAAGCCAGCAGTGGGAAGTGGTCAGTGCTACTTTAGAACGGATACAACTATTTTCAAAACATGCGATAAACGTGATTTAATATCAAAAAGACTTAAACATACGCACAAATCTAAAGACATAAACATGAGAAGTATACATATTATAAAACATCGGGAGACTCTCATTCTCTCTGCCACTGTCTTGCTTTCTTTTTCCCTGTCTTATTCTTGTTGTCTCATTCCCTCTCGTGTTTATTACCTTCCTCTCTGGGGATGTGCATATAAAATATTTACCAGGTGCCTGAGGTCACATTGTCAGGTTCATCGAAAGCCTTACTGTGCTATATACATGTATATCCAGGGAAACCAGGTAACAGTTGCGCCACTGTTCTTGCACCGAAAGGCAATCTCTGTGTTGAAACTGGGCATTGGCGGTAACAGACTCACAATCGAAGACACTGAAGAAAATACCCGAGGTGTGATATGAGACCCACAAGTACTACACTGCAATACATTCTAGATTCAGGCAAGAGAAATTGTTGATTTCCACTTTGGAGTGAATCATTTGTAGCACGTTTATCCACTCCACATATATACCACTCTTAGTTTTGCCAAGCATAAGCTTGCTTATATTTCACAATGGCTTATGGCTTTTGAAGTTCAAAGCAGCGGAATATACTCTTATGTGTTGGTGGCAGTAAAATATCAAAAATGAAAGAACTCCGACGTGTGAAAGAGGGCCTTGTATTAAATGAAGAGGTAATCCCCAACAGAACATATGCCGGGGGCCAAACCAGACTATTATGGAAGATAAGTATCCTATTGATAATAAAGACATTGTGGTTTAAGGCTGAAGTCGTCGTGTTCTGGGGCTGGTTGTTCCAACTGTCGTACTAAAAGCTGCCATATATGAGAAGATGCCTTATTTGATATGTCCGGTTGAGTTGGGAAGTTGGCTACCCATTCACGCTGTTCGCTTTGGGGGTATATACCATGCATGTGCATGTAGTTCTAGTCCAGCGACAACTTACAAGGAAGTGTATTTGATGGGTGTTGATCAATGGTGAAATCACTCAGTCATATCTGCCCATAGCGTAAGAGCATTGTAATAGGATATTAGATATCATCACTATAGCTTCGACAGCCGCACGAAACTCTATTACTTGTTCTCATTGAAGCTTTATTAGATACAACCTCCCATTATCACCACGAAAAATGTTCCAAAACCAAAAGTTCAAAAGCATGAACTAAAGGTTCGTCGGGTTTACAGAGAGAAAAAAAAAAGATTGTCTTTAGGAGGGTATATTGTGTATCCAGTGTGTTCATCTCTGGACTTTACACTATAGGTTCAGGTACATGAATATGTAATTCCAGGTTATGCTCACTGCTACCCTATGTAATAAAAAACCCAGGATCTGCGCGTACAAAGGCGTCCTGATGCCACAAACAAATGGATATTTCTCTTTGCGTTTTTTGCATTGATGTTTGGTGTGTAATCTTATTGCTATAAATTCCATAGTTGCATGTATTGCTGATGATTAGTTAAGGCTACTAGTACTGTGACAAAAAATTATATCTCCTAGATCAGACACCACATCTAGCTCCAACTTGTATTGATCTACATAACACAAATTAAATATAAAAGACAATTTAATCTACAACAAAGACTTATCAGTGATCACCATTATCACTTACAGTTGTATTACTAAAATCAGTGTTTATACTTCATAGAAGTTATATTGATCAACTATAACTTCTTTAAAATATCCAGCATTGATATGGGAGTGTAGCATATTACAAAATACTGAAAAGGGCCCGATAGCTGAAAGGGAGATTCCGCAGAAGAAACCCCAAAAACATGTTGTCTTGCAATATTTTTGACATACACTTATACATATGAAGTATTTTTAATTGAATTCAGGGGAATATCCAATAGGCGTATCATATGTGATGATATGCTTATGGAAAATAAATCTTCCTGTTGAATGTACTCTACATAATGTATAAAACATCAAACACACATAGTGCTATGTTCTAGAAGCATGACAATTGAATCTGGTATATTATTGTATATCTATGGCCGAACGTCTATGAAACACATAGACAATAATCGATGGTTTTGTGGACAGGCGGCCGTAAACCACGAGAGGTTGACGCGTAGTAATACACGAGCGCTTACGAGGTCAACCGCGAGTGGTTTACAGAGCTGCCTGTCCACAAAATCATCGTTTGTTGCATTAATTATCCATCTTTTCGAATAAATTAAACCCAGTAATTGTCATTTTAAAGGGTATAACAATAGGGACTATTTCTTTGCTCTATAGCAAAAGGGACTATTTTTCCCGTATACCATGGTTTTGAGGCCGTATACCACAGGTTAGAATCCGTATACCACAGTTATGGTATCTGACAGGTTTTATACACTAGGTCGTGGTTTACTGAGTCCCCATACATTTTCAATGAGGGCTTTGTATACGATGGATAATAATACCCGCTACTAGGAGTGTAGTATTAATAATATTGCGGCGCACAGTGACGTAGTGAATGAGTTATGAACCGGTGGCTTAGTAAGTGAATACAATCATGTTTTCTCATCAGTTTTAGGTAAATAATGATTGTTTAAAGTAGTGACTGGGCCATGTGTATCCCGTTCTCGGTCTTTTGTAACATTAGGCATTTTATGTATTACAGAAGATCTCGAACACCCACTCCTACATGCTTAGTAACCACGTTTTCTCTTATTACTAATCGTTGAAGATGTAATGAGTCAAGACAGGTTCAGACAGTCTCACAGTGAGTGTAGACGACGTTTATATTTTGAACTCCTCAATATAGATATTGCACAGTAGTTGACATTTAACCTTTACGATTGTCTAAAGATATCTATGTTAGGCAGCTCTACCTAGAATTCGGGTGCAGTTACAATTGAACACCACCTGAATATTGATGGCGCATGAACATACTCGTAGAGATAATAAAAAAGAAACCAACAAGTGAATGTTGTGTAGTATTCAAACAAGTTGGAGAACAATGACTTTGACCAAAACGAGTTTTCTGTATTTATCTCACCCCTGTAGACACTATAAGAATGAACGTTGCACAGGATATAGACCATGGAGAACGGACTGCAATACTTGTAGGGGCATGGAGAACAAGTTCCCAATGTTAAGCCTAAGGGACAAAAATACCCGGGATGGGATAAAGGGATATACATGACAGACCACCGGAAACACACAGCTTAGCACATATTACTTCATATACAGACAGCAGAAGAATAGATGATATATAGAGGGTTAGGACAGTTTAAAGGCGGGCGTCCACCAACCACGACAAGGCTACAACAAGAGCCGACAAGGAAGTTCCAATCGGCACCTTGTCGCAGCCTTGTCGTAAGAAGGGGGTTCTGCAACAGCGTTGTCGGGGCGTGTCGTAGACGTCCCTGGGTCCTGTAAAAAAGACATCCATGGTACTGACACACTACAACAGTGATATAAAGGAAACCAGCCCACTCCACGACAAGGGTCCAGTCATGGGAAAAAATCGTACATGTTTGATTTTGTTGTAACCTTGTCGGAAGGCTCCCAACAAGCTTCCAAACGTGGCCTTGTTGTGGCCTTGTCGTAGACTCTTGTCAGGAACTGGGGTCCACCGACCACGATAAGGTTATGACAAGGTTTCCAATCATAGGCCAGTCGTGGACCTTGTCGGGAAGGCATTGTCGTAGCCTTGTCATGGTTGGTGGACTCCCGCCTTTAGTGTACTGATGCATCATGTATACGATAGTTATTGAATGCTACCCCAGTGTAATCGTGTCTAGGCACTAAATATAGCATAACGTTCTTCATTCAGATTTGCCATCTGATGCTATAGCCAAGTGGACCTCTTGATTAATTCCATTTGTTAAAATGGTATGATTCATCCCGACTTAATAGTGAATTAGCTTTGATTAATTGGTTCAATAACTGCACCCATGAACCACATTCAACAGTTCTTTGGCTCTACAGGACGAATCTGGTTTGCATCAGTTTTAGACTGTTACCCTTCATGATGCCAAACTGATAGCATTGTGTAACTGGGACAGTAATAGGCCTACCTTGGTTGGAACAAAGTTGGAATGATAAAATTCTCTGTCATTTTCCGGACTACTCCCTGGCAATTCTTTTCCTGACAAATAGAACGAGGAAGTCTTTTTTTCGGTCCTTTTACTTTGTGATTTTGAAGTTGACTTTCGAAACACCATACCATAAACCTCTCTTAAATACCAATACCCCTTGCATCCCAAATATCTGGAATATTTTGCTTTCGTTAATATAAACAAATTTCATCATCAATTTTCAAGGTTTTGTTTTCAAAATTCGAATTTTCACTGACGAATTCCCAGACAACTTCCTGGACCTGAAAAAAATAGTATTGCCCATGTTTTTTTCTGACAACGTGTGGCAACCCTGTCCATTGCCATGGTTAACGTTGTTATAAGCGTTGCACTAACATATATTTACATTATTGGTTATTTTATTATCGTCTGATAAAAATGATGCTACTGGTAAATTCTGGATAAGATGTGGTTTTATCTAGAATCATTCAAATCCAACTGTGTAAAAAACAAAGTCTACCAAAACCTAAAATATTATCTTGTGGATATTTGCAGCAAATACCAGTAGAGGTTATTAAAGTTATCTTATTCAATATTGCTGCTGTACGTTTTTTATGCAACAAAATGTAAATAATATTTGTATCACTTACAAGTGGCAAGATACTACAAATCAGGTACATATACAGGAAGAGTTTCTATGTGAGACGTGAACGCTATCATTAGAAGCTGTGCGGATAACGATGTGTGAATAAATACATAATGGACTATCAAGCTAGTGAAAAGGCTGAATCCAGGAAATACCAACATTTCATATACAACGCACCTCCACTCTTTATAAACACTGACCGGTGTACATATAGATACAATACGAATCCTGACATCACTACACTTGATCTGTACAGTATACTAATTATGACGTCACAAAATGTAAAACCCAAAAACCACATAAAGCCTATATATATATATATATATATATATATATATATATATATATATATATATATATATATATATATATATATATATATATATTATTGCATAAAACGAGAGCTAGAGACGGCTAGAGAATATACATATTCAACTAAATATAACTGAATAGCCTATTATGAAATTCGACAAACTTGATTCCATAAGTCTTATTTACCACGAGGCACCCAGTAATTCTTATTGTTAGAGTGGGCGCTACACCAAGTCATCAAGGGGTTCATAACGGCATGATGTTATACTTGTTCCATTCTTTTCCTTTAGAAAAAAAGGATAAATCTACATTTTCCTCTTTGTTGCTGCTATTACATCCACAACAAATTGGTATTATTTTGATACTTCAAATGGGTCGTTTCCATAGGTCATTTTATGCTGAAAGTACCAGACCTTTAGTATTAGGGGTAGGATAAAGAAGTACAATGTAGCAGGCGGAATCAGAAACAAATGAACAATCGAACTGTCAGCATGCCACTACACAATTTCATGCATAGTGTACACTTGCCGCCAAAGCACATCATAGATATATGGGTGTCTATGTCGTGTCACCTCCACAGGTAGACTGAATTACTACTAATCACCTTCTCTCAAACCTATGTATATTTAGTATATACTCACACGAGAACTAAGGATACTACCCAAGGCGAACAACTAAGAAAATACCCTGGGTAAAGATGTTAGGCGCATTAAAATTCTAATTTATTAGTATCCGCCAAAAATATTCTTCTTGAAGCAAAGCCCTGATAAAGACTTAATATGAACTGTGACTCACTTTTGGGGATATTTCCTGTTGTATATCCTAATTATAGACCTGCAGTCTGGTATTCTAAAGCTCGAAAGATATGTCAAAAGCTAATTTGCTCGAAGCAAATTCTAGCAATTTGACAGATTTGTTTCTCGGTGACTGATCCCCTCTATTATTAGTTTATTGTATGATGTCGAATTCATACTTTCACCATATATATATATATATATATATATATATATATATATATATATATATATATATATATATATATATATATATGTATATATATATATATATATATATATATGTATATATATATATATATATATATATCCGTTGTTTAACTGATTTTCTGTTCCTGTTTGGATAAACAATGAGTATATTTCTGTCTACATTTATATTTGTTGTCTTTACACGGAAACCCTTAGAAATTCCGCACAGAAATTAGATATTGTTGTGCTCAGGATAGTTTATTCCTGGGTGTGAAATTAAGATAGTGATTTGAAAAGATCACTTTGTTGTACTACTTCATTACTGACTATGTCAGCTTGGTGGAGCCCACAATCTGTTATGACGTCATTGGTTCTTGTTACACTACATTGTGAGGTCACAGGTTTCCGTTACCACAAGGATGTTATATTAATGTCCTTTAATCACACAGCGGACTATGTTAGATTACACTGATTGCTGGTTGGAATCCTATATTATAACCACCATTGTCTGTACAAATGTATTAATGAAATAAAAGCATGAGATAATCAGATGCGCATAGTATTCATTGTATGATATCCAAATGAAATCATACTGCAACGATGTGATTCTACAGACTTAGATGATATTAATAAGAACAAAAAGGAAAGCTCTGACCGGTGACTAGATTTCATCAGTCTAAAGACAGGAAATGCCTGCTGATTAGATTATAGTTGATTTTATCGTTGCAAAATCTATGAAATCATTTAAATTCTTTGAAAACTTGTTTTGAGTTGTGGAGTTTTTACATTTGCTTGAATTCCTTGAAAATAAATACTTATATAGAACGTCCTGACCATGCTGTACAAGTCACAGAACGAGATGGTAATTTACGGTTTGTACGGAAAGAGACGTTTACGCCGAGTTCCGTACAAACCGTATATTATCATCGAGTTTTGTGACTTGTACAAGCATGGTTGGACGTTATATATTTACTATATACCCGAAATTTAAAAAAAATAATCTGAAAAACATATCGTGGTTCGCTGAGACAGTGGCACCAGACAAATTTGGCCAATCAGGGCCCATCTTTCATTTTATGTTAGTGCGCCTAACGTTACCCATAGTGAGTCTGAACATTATTTATACTGCACCCCTTCTACTGTATTATGATTTAAAGAAATCTAATAATTGAAGTTGTATAATACTACATGCATATAGCATTCAATCCAAGGGCAACTGGCCTTGAAGTTCCTATTCGTTAAATAGAATACTGTATGGCATCCATTTTTTTGCATGAAAACAAAACCCAGGTATTTTTCGAAATATGTTTATTGTATACAAATATGACAGAAACGACTGTATACCATTGTTGCAAATACTTCCTTCAAAACATATATGTAGAATATGGCAAAATACCCCTCAACCAGTGTCGATCTCATTCATAAATTCGATAAAAATTCTTTTCAAGGAATTCTTATAAACAGAATCATCTGGTTAAACTTTGAGAGGATAGTCAAACACCAGAGAGTGAATATCCATCATTATTTTGTTAAATCTAATTTCACAGAGAAAATGATACTCAATAAAGTTGATGTGTAATAAAACATTTCATATTTACAGAAATAAAAGATCTCCATCTGCAACTTTTCGTATGAATACCACCTATCAAATACCTTGTAGCTCTCTTAATACTAAATAGAATGTCATCACAGATAAACAGAGCTGTCGATATCATATAACAATTTTATGGAACTGAAGTGGCGTATGTAACAATAGTATTAGATAATCAAATTGCCTTCCAAAATTATAAAACCCGATTGTAACATTACTCTTTAATGTCAACAGAACAACACTGATATTATTTCTGTTCACAACAGAACCAATGGATCTAATTACAGCAAGAAAATCTGTTGTATTAAAAGTTTTTGAACTTGCAGCATACATATTCACGTGAATAGTTCTAAAGGTCAATTATGATAAATCCACTAATTGATTGAGACCCGAACTATATCAGAGAAACTGAATAATGGTCTGAAAACTTATTTAATAATGATTGAAATTTTAATTGTGTAGATTACATTTTCGAATCATACATGTCAATCGCATAAGGTTTTATTTTTTTGTAATGCAGTATTATCAAAGACATGAGCGCAAAAATAACACATCAAATAAGGAACCTCAAACATGATATAGGCAGTCATACCGTTGTAAATTCATGCAAATCCCCTATGTTCAATACCCAAAACACAAATAATGGAATCGTAGCAAAGATCTACATTATACGATAATCACTTTGATTTTTGGCCAGTGGAATTATGAATAACTTTGACAAGCACTGACCACACGTTGGTAAACTTTGCCTTTTTGTCCCACTTCTCCTGACGTATTTCGCTGTCTTGGTGCAATGAGCCGCTCACGTTTTTAACTCGGCGAGGTGCTCCTGGTAGGCGGGCGTCAGGATATCGCCGCCGCCCTTCATGCACTGCTCCACGGCATAGTCACTGGAGAGCGTGGCGCCGCCTGGTGGAAATGAAGTCAACTAATGAGCACCTCCGGATGGGGGCGTGAACTCAGCAATTCAGGTTTTCATTACAATGTGGGATACGTAGATATTTGTCAAATTGGTGACAAATGGTGTCGGGGAATAATATGTCCCTTTATTCCTATGTCTATTAATTACAAGTGTCGGAGTAAAGGGATAGGAAAGGTGTCGAACGGTTCATTCCAGAACAGCAGAGTTATAGTGCAAGCCACCTCACAGAGATGGCAGCACTGAGTGGTACAGTGAGTCAACTGTAAGAAGTGTTCAAATAGAGGCATATGTTCTATAAAAACTAAGTTGATACAGAGGAAAACATTATCAAACCGTATCTATTTTCGTGGTTTATGAGTGATGTTTTATAACATACAGCAGGAACACACACTAGTGGACAACCAGTAGAGGAAAATTAGTACATTATTCACCCATACCTTTGACAATGTTGTAACTACAAATATTAATTCGTTTGGCAATTATCAAAATCTATAGAATCTTTCCATATAAATCTCGTCTCTCTAAGCTTTCCTTTGGAACCAGTGATGATAATGAACCCATTTGTATTGTATATATAACAACGGCAAATTGCAATAAACCTACCTTTATAGATCCACTCGTCCTTGGCTACGTACACGAGGGCAGGCACGCAGTACTGAGCCACACCGTATTCGTCCGGCTCGTCACAGTTGAGTAACCACACAGGCAGCATGGCATGGTCGTAGTGCTGAAAGAAAAGAATTGATTTCCTGTTACAAACCAGTACAGGTAAAAGCTGGACGCATTTCACTCCAATCCATGTGTATTCTATGTCTATTTGAACCTTTAAGCTCCAGCATCTGCCATGGTCATAATCAATCCGGCGACAGGGAAAAGAGAATGCGTAGCATTCAAAGCGATGGCAATTTAAAGTATGGTAAACCAAAATCTATTATTAACTATTAGAAGGTGGAGCTGGTAGCTTAAACGGGTTCAATGTTTTCTCTAGTGGAGAAAGTGCACGAGAATGAATTGTTGATGATAAAACTTTTAGTTTTACTTATATATTATCTTTTTTGTTTTACTTATAGATTTTGAAGGTAGAGGATCCTGCATAAACCTTTTAAGCTTGCTTACCTCTGGGTACCCTACTTGTCGGTCCACCTTGTCCAGTTCCTCCAGGGTGATGAGGTAGAGGGAGCCCTCCACGGAGGCGCCGGCTTGCAGCTGGAGGTTGGGGAAGGCGCCCGCCTCCACGTCCACGCCGCGCTTATTAAAAACAAGCCCAAAGCCGTAGAGCAGGCCCCAGAGCCGTTCGCCGTCCACAGCGCGCTGCACGTAAGTCTTCATCCTGCAAGCAGACAAATACGGAGATCATAACGTAAATCAATATATGACGATGCCTACTGCCACAAGCCAGGGGTAAAGGGTGTGTTCCACCAGATAGGCCAGATTTCAACTCCACAAGGCGTCTTCCATATATATATATATGCTTGTAGAGCAGCCCATGTGACACCAGCACCCATGAGGCGGCCACTTGGGCGCTGCCAGCGGGTAACAGGCAAAAAAATCAGATTTTAGAGGTTTCGTTTTGGACGAGGCAAAGTGTTTTCTTAGGGTTAGCAAAAAAGGTTTCTGCCATACAGCGGCCGTACTGCTGACGGCGGTAAGCATGTGGCCTGCTCCACTGCACACGTTCTATATATCTGCCTTACGAGCATTATATGGCGTCCATGTGGTGCCCGTGCAGCATCCATGTCGACCCATTCAGCCTGCTCGTTGGAACACGCTGTTAAGGAGGATGCCGAGGGAACTATAAGAGGTGAGATGTATTCTTTGTACAGTAACATCAACAGTTATCTTGACACCGCACCTCAACTGATGAGACCTTGTTAGAAGGTCGAAACCAAAAGCCAAATGGTCACCTGGTGAAAGAAACTATTTCCACCTTTCAGTTCTCAATTGAACCTTAAGGTACAGTCCTTTAGACGGCCGTATGGAGGAGCTCTACACATCTCCGCTCTGAAAGGAAGCCTAGCACGCTCCACACCAACCAAATGATTGGTGGCTACATCTGCAGGTTAACCGATAGAAACCTTTTTAACATATATGTGTAAAGAGAATGGCGCAATGCATAGCATCATTTTCGAATTTAGCTTTTGCTTGCCAGATAAACCCATCACATTCACATACTGTTCTAAGAAGAGACTCCTACCTGTCTGGGTTCATATCTGCTCCGTATGCGAAGTAGTAGAGGAAACCTGGAGGAGGTCGGGCATTGATTCGGAAACACAGTGGAGCGAATGGAGCGATGGCTTCCTGTGCAGGCTTTTTCGCTGACCTGTGAAACAGAGAAAAGTTCAATTTCAAACTTAAGAATTGTAGATCTGGGTCCTGTTTTTCAGACAGCAACATCTTTATTAGTTTTGATCGAAAGAGAGTGACTGTTTGGGAGACCAAAAGAGTGCTCATAACCACAAAGTGTTCCTCAGACCCGGTCACTGTTGGGCTGTTATGATCACTGGAGGCCCATTCAAAAACAAAAACATGTCTCACATGTATATTGCTCAACAGAAAAATTATGAAATTTGGGAATTAGATATAACAGACATTGATAATTCATTGCGGTAAATATTGTTTAATTTGATACAGTTAAAGTGTATAAAATGAAATATTCCAAACAGTGGTATGAGATTACCACACCAACTTAGGGTTGAGTACTGCAGTAGGATGTAAACAAAGCAGTCAAGCAGAGCAGTGTCAGCAGTTGTCACTGGCTTTGGTGAAACAATTTTTATGAATAAAATAATTATTGGAAAATTATGTAATTCGGGATAAAGGCATGACATCCATATAGAATCCTCCATTGCAAATATCTTCTAATTTTGATAAGTTTTAGTATGAATATCAACATGTATGACATGTCTGACCCTGTCACTGTTTTGGAAACCATTTCGACTAAATGGTCACCTAATGGTCATGACTCTGGAACACAGAACAGTGACCAAGACCTTTTAGCCCTCCAAATGGTCACTATCATTATGACCATTTGTCTCTGGAAACCGATGCTCTCAAAAGAGTCACTAACTGGTCACTATTATATATATGGTCACGACTAAAATGCAAGCCCCAGATCTAAAACTAAGGGTAAATATGAAAACTATGTTTTAACGTGGAGTCAACAAATAAGTGTGTTTATACAAAACATACGTGGGCATATCCTTTAATCCTAAGGTCAGGATATTTTACTTACGGGTTTCTTAGTAGTTTCTTCGCTGTTCCAGACACACCAAGGTTTCCATCTTCATTCAGTCTGGTGGAAAGTATGGATACAATTAATAGTATACCTATCACAGTGAAGCAATGAGAAAGTTTAGTCTTAGCTTTGTCTCTAATGTCCATACTTATTTCTATTATTTTATATCCAAAACACATATCAGCCTCTTCGGTTGAGTCATGTTTCAATCTTCATTCTGATATACAAATATATGCAGCAATAAGCTGTCTTATTATTTCAATTAGCACAAGAGATTGCCTCTTGCTATTTTTCATGATATAGTTTACTTTTATTCTAACCACTTGTTTCCTACTCTAGAAACATTTGTAGAAAAGTTTTTATTTATTGAAATCTTTTTGCTGAGCTAAGGTTATGGACATTTCTACTACTGCAAAGAGAATCTTGAAAATGATCAACATACGTGGCATCAATGTCCCCAGCAATAACCTGCAAAATAAATGTCGGTTTTAATGTAGTACACGCATGTAAACACTGATAAGATACCAGATGAACACAAGAAATATAAAAACATAGACATCATAAAATACTAGGTAAGAAAAAAAGCATGAATCTGAATGTAAAGATTGTTTCTGTGCCACTAATGGAAAGGGCACATGGTTGAGAGAGGCTCACTAGAAAGATGCTAGAATCTACCCTTGATATTATGGAAATGGTGTCACTCGTGGTATCCGATTTCTAATTGATTTAAACGTTGATAATAGTATGAGTATTCCCGAATTCATTTTCTCACAACGCACTTGTGTAATATATAAAGATGGGACATAGTACCACAGGTTGTCATCAACTTAACCAGCTTTGAGGAACGTGACTGAAAAATACCCCAAATCCAAGTGAAATTAATATCCCCAAAGATCATTGCCTACAGTAAATCCCGTTACTGATTTCTTGAAAGGTTTGCAAACACCTCAATCAATATCATGATCGGAGTAAATTTAGTTGCATTATTAGACCAACCACTACACTTACAATATAATTTTGTATGATTAAAAACACCAATATGATGAATAGAGATCTACTGACCGTGGGGATTCTCTGTCCCTTGAAGTGCTGTACTTTCTCAGCTGGGACAAGTCCTTCAGGTGCCTGCTGCTGTAGAAGCTGGGAAACAGGATCATCACGCTGCTCAGCCACCATGGTCATACGGTAAGTGTTGATCTCTCCATTCTCGGCCTGATGACCCATCACCCGCCGCAGATCCTCATACACCTGGCCACATCCCGATCCCCTCCGCTCTGTCTTCTTCACTGATTTCTTCCCTGTGGTTTCCTTTTCCTTGGTCTGGCAGTAATCTTTGTACCAGTACACTCGCATTTCATACTCAGATACGGTCGCTGGGTCGACTTCGACCTGAGTGAGGATTTTGCTGATATCACCAGAAGTGATCTTTTCTGGTTCTTCATCATGGATTGCGGTTTCAGCAGTATCCTGTGTACTCTCCCTACTGGTATCATCATCATCATTATCACCATCATCATCATTGGCCAAAGCTAAAAGCTCCTCTTCTTCATCATCTGTTTCTTCATCATCACTGAATGCATGGGTCACCCCTTCATGAACATCTTTGATTGCCTCGTTGATTTCACAGTGAATGGCATTAAGTGCCTTTTCCAAGTCATCAAGATTACTTAAACCACCATTCTCTCCATTTTCTGTTAGCATAAGGTGTGATTCAACAGGATCTCCTTGCTCGTTGCACTCTCCTGTGTAGACATTACTCATTGTCTTGCGGATCCAATCTATCTTCCTCTGTTCTTCGGCTCTGGTTCGTCTGTCACACACCTCACACACCAAAGCACCCGTTTCCTCCCAATATTCAGCGATCTTGGTCGTGGACTTCCCGCATACTGTACACATTCCTGCTTTTATGGCCTGGGACATCTTTGCACCTTCCACCTTGAATTCTGCAGCAGGCCTGGGATCCTTATTTCGCCGAACCGTAGTTTCTATGGTGAGGTCCCTGTCTGTTGAAAGAACACCTGATGTGTGGGTTCTTGCAGATAACGGTACATGGCACCTAACTTCATTGAGTCTTGGGGAGGTAGGAGGCACATTATCATTTTCAATCACATCACTATCTGCATTTGGTCTGATGACAAATTGGACTTTGGGTTCTTTTCCTTTGGCTGGAACACTGGCAGAGATAGGTCGCCGCAGTAGTTGTGGTTTGGCATTGCCTTGTTCAGTTTTTGCACTTTGAGGGCGAGAACTACGACCTAAAGATGATTTGGTCTGTCTGGCAAATTTATCATAATAATCCTTTGAAGGAGACTCTCGTCCTTCAGCCAATAATGCAATACCAGACACCTTTTCTGTAGGCTTTGAGCTAGTTTTACTCTTTGCCTTTTTGGAGCGTGATACCTTAGTAGCCTTTACTGACTTAGCGGGAAGCACAGTCCCCATTCTCGGGAAGTTGACCTTGGTCGAGGTATAAAGTACAGAATTATAAGATGGTGGTGCAAAATTGGCTTCGGGTTTGTCTGAGTTTTCCACTTTCATGTCCCCATTGTCTTCCTTAGGTTCACTAGTGTCCTTGTTACCGCCAGATTTATCTTGACCTTTGCTCTTTCCTTGATTGTCATCTTGAGTGCCACCTTGAAATTGACCTTTACCACCTTCACCGGTCACCTCCTTCTGTCCAGATCTATCCTGACCTTGTCCTCTTTGTTGATCTCCATCTGGATCGTCATCAGGATTTCTTTTAGTCGGCATCTCTTCTTGTGGTTTACACCCAGCACCACTATCGGATTCCTCTTCTTTGTTTTTGGTATTGTCTTTTTCCTCATTTTTTGCTGCAGCTTCAGTCTCGTCAGTTACTGGTTTGTTAGTTTCAACAAATCGAACCGCCTTTGGGGTGTTTGGTCTGATGAAACTTCCTTTGCTACTTTCAGGGTCTGCTACCTCTTCAATAGTATCCTGTCGAGACACGTGTCCACTAAAGGTTGTTTTGGGTATTTCATCTATTTCGAATACATCAGAACTTAGACCACTTGCAGAAGCCGGATTGAGATTGTTTCTGAAGTTAGGATCGCTAGCGCTAGCCAAGCTGTTCGGTGGCTCTCTCATACCATCCTGCGGCGGGGTTAGTTGATTAGTATGTCTGCAACGAAATAAGATATTCATCAGTTGCCATGATTAACAGGTATGGATATCAACATTATAACCAAATAAACAGGAAATATATCTGACAAGATCCATCTAATGCCACTTCCAACATCATGGAAAGTGTGCACTTTGTTCCAGAAGGCGACATGAAAAAATGATTACTGCAGATGGTTTGGCATAAAACATGACGATTATATATACATAAGTCGTACAGAAAAGATTATTTTCGACTGAAAATTTAAAATGAAAGATACTAGCAAACCAAAAACAGAAAATGTTCATCATTTCAAGACCTGAGAGAAATCTCCACCATTTTAATGATTAAAGATACTGAGTAACGTTCTTACTTAGCTTGCTCGACCATGTCATCTAGGTCTTTCTCGCGGCCTTCGGACAAGTCGGAGGCTACAGAGGTGTGGTGTAGGGACTCGGCCGTAGGAGGGCGCTCATACAGGAAGTCCTTATTGAGCATGCCCGCCATGATCTTCCGGCGACGGGCCACGGTCCGACTGTCTCCGTTCATGAACGTATTTTCCTCTTTCAAATTCAGAAAAAGAATGAAAATTCGGATATACTGATTGTAACACAAACCCAAACAAAACAAATTCTTTAGCGGTCAGTCTCACAAGAAAAGCGAAAACCTTTTGTTGATAACAATATATCAAATTTGAATTATTCCAAAAGGTTTTTCATCTGAATCAACTGAAGTATAAAATATACGTTGAATAGATAAATGTAGTATTACTAGAGGTTTAAAACTCATTACTTCACCCAGGTAAGTATGCACATTGCTTTAGTAAATTAGACATAATTAAAATCAAAACCACAATGTATACAGTTAATACAAAGTGAAAGACTGCGTTCTTTTCTTTTCCCATGGGCATATTCGTTAGTATTGATTAATGTTTGGTTCTTTGAAAATAACTTTAGATATATCTCGCATATAGATAGATTATATAAATAGATATATCTATTTATCAAACGTTATGAAATCTAAACAAAGTAAATGAATGTGTTATCAGTAGTGCGTCATTGATCAATTGAAAACAAACATCAATTTTATGTGAACATTCATAGTAAATTATAACGTTTGGACTACACCTACCAAATTCGGCACCTGTTAGAAACATCAATCGACAATTAGTTGTTATACTACTTTGGAATTTCCTGATCCATTTTTTTTAAATTCAACATTGTGATTGAGAGAAAACCGTCCTATGTTTCCATATATGCGTATGTTATTTATGACTGGTGAAGTTTATCATTAGGTTCGTGCTGCTAGGTGACACTATTCCTTATGCTTTCAGATAAGGGCGTTTCTGTTTGATTACCAATCCTCCACATTACTATGTAAATGACAGTTCTCAACGGTGAGTTATATCTTTTTATGTTGCGATTTACAAAATGTTCTCAGATGTTATTGGTCATTTCTTTCTAATCGTCTATTGCTTTCAATATCGGTTTACTGCTGTGCAGTGCAACCGCGATTTGTTTTTGTCTTTTCCTTCTTCTATTCTATAATCTCTGTCGTTATATGATACTTCAAATACCTACCAGATCGAAACTCTAAATCATCAGTGAATCTACAATGTGACATATAAACAAATCCATACAACATGTGTGTGTGTGTAGATTGCCTCATTTTCTTTACAGATCCCCCTTTCAGTTTTTAAGGCCGATGAAATGGGGAGGGGGGGGGGGGGGACATAAACAATGATTTTTTCATGCTTACATTACGACACCTGTTAAAGTATTGCGTAAAGTATCTCACCTGCCACTACACCTCTACAATGCCCCATGCCTGGCCCTTCCACTCGTACGGGATACAAGGGCTTCAGTCTGAAACCACAACATTGTTTATTACGTTTTTGAAATTTCTGATATAAATTTTATCAAAATGGATTCGGCTAAGAAATACTATAATCTATCTTTTTATGACACTGACCAGAACATCCAATAGATATTCAGAGGTGAAAGAAAAACCTGAAATAACCTTGTGAACCTTTGTCCTTGATCACCATAGTACGTACCTGCCCTTGAGGAGGCGGCCGTTGGGGCGGTCCTCTTCCTCCCCGCGTTGACGGGCCATGGTGCGGGCCAAGTGGAACGTGGCCAGCATCGTGCGCTCCTTCATCGTCTGCCCGGGCGACATGGGCCTCACAGCCTGTTGGTATGCAGGAAGTATATCAGACATAGGTGTGTGGCTGATCATTTAGATGGACTTATATAGAACTGCATCGAGAATCGTATAAATACACAAAACTCCACGAGTTTAGATGGGCCGCAATCGTCATCGAGGCGAAGCCGAGCGATGATTATGGCCCATTCAAACGAGTGGAGTTTTGTGTATTTTACGATTTGAGTGCAGTTCTGGATTTATCTCACCCCTTTTTATCAAATTAAATATCATCAAACTTTCACAATAATTAGAATAGACTTAGCAAATCCATACGACGTCGTCTCAAATCCACTAGGCCACGACCGTGGCGTAGTATTGTCACTTTACAAGGGTGATCGTTGAGTATTTTTTTCTAACGTTATTCCTATGGCTAAACATGTACCAGGGGTGAGATAAAACATAGCACCCAATTCTTACACATCTTATCCAATTTCCTGTCAAACTGACCTTCACCGTTGATCTTATACCCAGATCTAAGAAACCATTCAAAAATTTATTTTTTTTAAATTACGATAATATGATGTATATAGTAGGCTTAAGGCGACATGTTTCTCATTTGTATCTACTACAAAGAGCATCATCACGATAAGGAAAGGAAGATAGCCGTTTTGTTGTCTATATTCATGCAGAATGGAAATCAAGGTTTAGAAATAAAATATAGATTTAAAATACGGGGCGAAATACACTCCTGATCCCGACCGATGCTACCTTGATAATGACAAATACCGGTACTCGTCAATTCCAAACCGTAGCTATGCAATCTCCTAGTATGCAGTGTCATAAAGAACAATGCAGCATAACAACCACCCTTCACAACAATGACCTAGTATTGATGTGGATGCACTCCAATCGTATTTTAGATCGGATAGCGCAAGAGAAACCAAGCATAGCTCTGGTTTAAAGGACTGTCTAAAATATTTTGAATAATAAAAAAATAAATAGAAATAAAACATACAGAAGATTTACTAGCTTTGCGACATGATTGAATGAAGACCTTTCAAAGGGGAAGGGCCTGTAAATACAAAAATACACGATGACTGGTATACAGGAACCTTGTATTGATTGTAAATGATTCGTATATATAAATGAAACCATACCAAACACTTATCTACAAAAAGTATATGTACTTATGAATGTCACATCTACCTTGTCTAAGTCTGGTTTGTTGACAGCGTGTTTAAAAGGTACTTTGACGTGTTTGTTGACAGGGTTCTCTAAGGCTGCTCCTGACAGCGGCTTCTGTTTGGGTACAAGCGGATTCCACTCACTACTGACGGCCGACGACGCGTTTCGACTCATCCGACTGTGAAGCAAGACCATAACAAACTTAATTCCTTCTTTTCGTCGTTTGTTTTATATAGAATAACACTGGGAGTTGTTTTTCTTCTTTTTTTTTGGGGGGGGGGGGGGGGTGGATCAAGAAAAAGGGTGTTATGTGTTCTGGAGAAGATTGAAAAATTAGATTTAAAAAAAAGAGAATATAAATTACCGATATGAGGAAGGCGAGGAAGTAGTACATGAATATGAGAAGTTATGATGAGGTAAAGGAAACGGATGGCATATGTACGGAAGAGGAAGTCGTGTATAATTTGAAACACAGTAAGATAAAGCTACAAAGATGAAACTACCAAAATGATCAGAAGAAGAATTAGATGAATATATAAAACAAGTGGAGGAAAAAGATACAGAAGATGGATATAGAATGTATCAGAAGGAAATGGAGGCCAAAATGAGAATACATAGACAAAGATAGCAAGGGGAAAAAACTATACCTTCTGCTGGCGTGGAATACGGGGTGAGCTGGAGTGCCTGGTGGCGCCCTCGTTTGACGCCCGCTAGAGTCATTGACATGTTTTCTCCTAGCGGCCACTGAGCTCCCTACAGGAAGAAGATCGCGGCAGTGGTTTACGTCATGTCATCAGTATGACTGAATTTATAGATATCTCGAGAGGTAAATGATGAGACATGAATGCAAATAAAAAATAAGATACTTGTCTAGCCAACATAAAATGTGTTGTTAATAACATTAATATGAATATATAATGATGTCATAAATTGTTATTCATGGTTAACATATCTCGTCTAAATTCATTCTGTGATAAAATGTTACTAAAGCGAAAACACCCCAAAAAATAGCAGAAAGTCCCTTCACCAGAGATATTTACGTATGATATTATGATCAAGAAATGATGAAAACTGTTAGACTAAAAGTACAGGCTGATTTTCATCTAGTCTCTTATGCTTTATCAATCGGAGTGTTCCTTATCAGTGTTTTAAGTATCGTATCTAAAGTAAACAAGGTTAGAAAAATAGAATGTATCATTATCAAACGAAAATTCTGAAAGAATGACGTCTCTCCAATAAACTCACAGAGAGTTGAAAAGAGAAATCCCATCTCAGTTGAGTAGGTGTGCACCAAATGCATCATTACTAACTACTGTATTTATGAAATGATAACACATACTACCAGAGGACTAATTTTAATATGAATCAATTCCACCTCCTTGAATCTTTTTTCTTATAAGGTAGAAATGTATCTACACAGAGATAGATATACTATGTATCAACCTAATTCTACCGCATTAATATCATGCACCAAATGGCTACCAGCTTATATTATATGCTGTATAATTGAAGGAAAGATGACAGTGGTGTTATACAGTGTGGGCATAGAGGAGCTCGCCCATCTTTAAATTAATGCATACGCCATGCAGAACTATAGATACAGAGATTACAGCCAGGTGACCTCACCCTTCTTTGAACCAGCTTTGCGCTCTCCTGGTAAACAAACGACCAGAAGCCAATAAGTACAAACATAAACACAGCTCTGATATACGGATTCTGGTCCAAGAAATCAATGAAATTGAAATAATGATTCACGTATACTTACTGTCCTTAGTTAGAAACTAGGTGCAATGAGTTAATTATATATTTCTTTTAATGCTTACCTGATTAGATTTTTTAAAAGTTTAGTCTGTGTCAAATATCTAATCTATGAAACAAAATCTATTTCAAAACAAATATAAATGATAAAGGTTAACAGCAAAAATGCATTGTGATGTACAAAGGAAAATAATTAATGACAGGTATAAAACGAAACTGAAAAAACTTCAAAATACTATGTTGAATAACTATCGATGATTCGAAGGCTTCTACTACCAACAGACCCACAATGAATAACCCTGATCCGCTAGGTTTTGTCTTATGATATACTTTACTGTATTTGTAATATAGGGTACCTATAGATCACCGCGGACAGGTTGCCATCTTGCCCCCGAAGCACGTTGTCAATGGATTATGATATACATTGATAACAGGGTCCCTCCCCCCTACCATAGATATAGAGAAAATCCTTTATATCTATGCCCCCAGCCAATGGAGACATCTTCATGGGTCTTGCTTTAATTCGCACCTCTCCTGTCAGATCCTTGGTGCTACGTGACTTCTAAACGGAATAAAGGATCTGTTTGGAAACCGGAACTCTCATGAGCCCTTCAGTAGGCTTATCAATAAACCAGGGTATACTCTCTGACCTATATCGGGAACCTTTGAGTACAGGGGGATCGTTGAGTAGCTGGTTTGACAATGACTTTTAATAAGGCACTATACATGTAAGATAATTCATGCAATAGAACGTGGTTGCTATTATATTCTCGTAATCATTGGATATATTAAAAGATCCATTTCCATAAGTTCTTTTATCCTACCCCTTATATAAAATCCCATAGGCTTAACATTGAGGTTCTGTATGCCACGCTGACTGGCATACAGAGTTTTATATGCCACTAGTGGCATACAGAATTGTTATCACGTAATATTCTAAAATCGAGGAGACGGGGAAGAATAAAATCAAAACCTGATTCGTTTTAATCTTGTCCACCGTATGCCACGACGGGAGTTTGGCATAGTGACTTCATGAGGCGAAGCCGAGTGAAGTCCGGAGCCAAAACTCCAAAAGTGGCATACGGTGGACAAGATTAAACCTCATCCAGTTTTACGATATTATCGGATTTTATAGCATATATGTACTTGCACCCGCCAGTAATGTCACATCAATGTCATTGGTAATAATTAGAAGAAAAAATGCACATAAGTTGCAGTGATATCCAAGGACGGGAATCTATATGATTAGAAGCTTGCTACTCAGAAAAGAATGGAAATCCGCAACTGATTATCAATATTGTAGAAAGTTGGCGGTACTAACGTGAGGGTGTCGGCTGGCGCTGTGCTTTATCAGTTGGCAAAGTGTCGATACTCAAAAATGGGTCCGGCTGTAACGGAACTAGGTTTCATTAGCACAGACGAACTCGTGAATTGGATATAAATTAACTGTGTAAATATCAAATATATGGATATAAACTAATGCGTACGGGTGCAGACGTGTGACCACATGAACAAATGTAATATCACCAAAGCTGAATTTACCATATCTTTAGAATTAGGATGTAAACCTCTTCATCCCATTTGAAGTAGGTGTATGCACAAAGAACGTAGCATAGCTGCTGCTGAAATGCAACACGACAATTCCAACTTAGATAAAATATTATAAAATTTAAATCCTTTGTCTAGATCTATGTAATTAATTTGTTTTATCAATTCAGTTGGTGACAATTTACAAACGTCTTATGCTTGGTGAAGTACGGTCTAGAAACTTAGATATCATCACGGACTTACGTTATCTAAGTCCGTGACATCGTGATATAATTTGTGTGACAAATCGATAATTTCTTGGTATGCCTGTAAATTAGTATATCGATGTCTATGACATATTAAGTTCCATTATACTAACTCAGCCATATATTGAAATGTATACAACCTATTATATCGATCCTATGACTTATCAACATCATCACACATTAGCCTTGCGGGGACAGTGCAAGGGATGTATCATAAACATTCAGCTGACTCAGAGGTCTAGCTCTAGATTAAAAAGCATTAAAAACAACATTCCCGATGGGGAAATCTATATCCTGTTGTCAATGGTCTAAAACTTCTTGGACGGGGGATCGAGCCAATTGAAACCAGCTACTACCCATTATAGCTGATTGATAAGCCCGCTTTGTGTATCGCAGACAATATGAAATCTGAAACATTTTAAAATATGTATCAATATTGAGATACAATAAAGAAATGTTTTAATTCTTTTTTTTTAATCACTGTTTCGTTTGAATGAAATCACTTGAGATCTGTGCACCATGGTGGACAGAAATGAGCTTGAACTTGAAGGTAGACCTACTACATAACACTGAGTGAGGCCGGGTTACCGTATGTTATGGGGTACGATGGGCGCATTATCTTTTAAATAAACAAAAGCAAACAGTACATCATTTGTTGACATTTCTGCAGACTCACTTCATGCGGTTTACGCGCTCGTGCCCGCGTACGGTTCTCCTTGTTCGCCCGGGCCTTGGTCGCCGGAGCCGGGACCCGCTGACCGGAGCTCGTCGACTGCGACCCGGTCCGTGTCGTGCCCCGCCTTTCAGACGTCGTCGACCGGGGAACCTTCGCTGCCGGCGCCGCAGACACTGGGACGAACCCCGTCCTGGACTCGGGGTCCATTATAATCCGCAACTCCTCGTCAGAATTCCCAGAAGCTGCATCTAGACTATGTAAGTCGTCCCCGTCGGCCAGCATGTGAGCCTGCATCTGGGCCATGGCCATGTCGTACGGATCGCCCAGTGACCCGTCCGCGGATCCGACTAGCTCATCTGCCTCCATTTCTCCCTGTCGAACTTACAGCCTTGTGTGAATATGATTTCTATTTAAACAGGCAACCAAGACGTAGCTTGTTACTTTATATACAACTGAAAGACTAACTGATCACTTGTTTACCTTTACATTATGAGCATTGTCCTAAGCGCATTACCCGAGATGGCAACAGTAGTCCGCCATGTTGTTTACACTGCATCACTCAACAGCAACACAATGGATACCTCCACTAAAAAAATAATCCGAATTTGAAGTATGTGATATTTCCGGATAGTTAAAGTATGATTCACTATTTTAGGTAATTTGTTTCGTCAAATATCATGAATCATATCAATTAATGGTAGAACCCTGATACGTGCTGAGATGATATACATTCAGAACTATCATTATATATTAATACGCATAGGGCACCTGTTTGTCAGGAGGTAGCGCCACTATCGTTTTGTCGGTTCCATTTAGTCCGATTTACTTCCGCGAGACGGCAGGTCCTGGTTGAATACGCTGGTTCCCCGGTAATCCACTAGGGAGCGCGGCGGATACCACAATCTTGCGCTCTAGCGCTCTACTTCCTGCGTCCGCTTGTAGCTCTGCACCGACCTGCCTGTTTATATGACACAGTTTGTCCCATCCGCCTGTTTTTTTATATATTCTAAATTCTGAACATTTGATGAGTAAAATTTTGTGTTTCACTTAAAAATAGAGATGCACATAAGTATATGGTAAATAATGCACACTAATTTCTGTTATATGTTGGGGGCCTTATGTTATGTCATTGCGAAGGAACATATCATTCAGATTGTATCAATTAGGGGCCTATCTAAAATGAGAAACTATCTGACTAAGAAAGCTGCTCTTTCCATCTATACCACAGCCATCTTACCATATTTCGACTATGGTGATATACTTTACGGTAGGGCCTAATGCGTCTGTTAGATACATAGATTCTCTACAGGTTTTACAAAATTGTGCTCCTACATCTCCATAAGAAATCTACATAGACTTGCTGAGGCACCACTGCTCAAAGATCGGAGAGAAGCTCATCTCTTGAACTATATGTACAGAAAATCAAGACTGCCTCAAAATGTACCTAGGCCTAAATTTCCTAGAAACACTAGACTTTTTGATGCACCGGTGATTCATGTTGACCGACCAAATGGTACAGATTACACTCAATCTGTTACTTATCATGGTGGTAAGAAATGGAATGGTCTGACTCTCATGCTTAGAAACACTGAGTCTTATGTGATGTTCAAGGCCCTGACCAAGGCATATATGATAGCTAAAATTTGGCGAACCTAACCTAACTCCAGGTACCTTATTTTTGTATTACTGAGCTACCTCTCACTTAGGCTCCCCGAGCATGTTATGTGACCACTCTTCTTGTATGCTATTATACTTCCTGTATGTTATTATACACATTGTTTCCTGGTTGACCTTTTTCTCTTTATTTTTCTTTTCTTGTTAAATCATGATGTCAAATATCTAATCTCTGTTTTTCATGACTTGGCCATTAAAACCAGCCTCATAATTAGGCTGAGGCCTTCCGCCACTTTGTTGGGTTTAAATTCAAAGGAAGTGAACTGATGTAACTCGTGTATACTACTTATTGACTCAATAAAGAATATTTTTTTAAACCCAGATAAATAAGGCCTACCGATACTTTCTTCAGTGGAAAGAACTCCCTGGATGTGTTGATGTGTTGCTGGGTTTTGATAGATAGACACACTGGCTCTTTTTTTTTCATTTATTCAGTTTGGTATCCATTATACATTCACCTCCGTGGGCGTTCTTCCATACAAAATAAACTAAGTAATAACAGTGTTTTTCAGCAAATCAGTTATCATAGTCATTTCAGGCACACTGGAGGTCATATGAAGCTAACAGGAATTATCTAGCGAAGTTCTCTGAGTTCATCAGTCCATGAAGTTGGTTCAAATATGACGAGTTCCGCTGAGAATTTTGGTGCATAACAACATATGCAGTGTTGTATGTCGATCACTTGGCAGCACATATCTCGTGTGCGCACCCGGAAATAAACAACTGTTATAACTAGGTCGTATTCAGTGTCTGGTCCACAACTCATAACACGCAGGACAAAACAATTTACATGGCAATAAAGACAATTCTGACAGGAATTCAAAGGGTCAGTCTATTCAACTGTGAATTCACATATATTATATTAGTTCTGATCTGAAAAAGAAACAGCTGAATTGCCTCTGAAGCTCATTTTTAAAAATCCAGTAGGCCTACTTTCCAACTCATAATATATAAGGCGTTTGAGTTTCATAACTTTTGACAGTTACCCTGTTTTGTATCCGAAATTTTGGCTGGTTTCCCCTATTTTTAGTGGATATCCAGGGAATTAGCGGTTGGCTGAGATAAAAATTACACTGGCTACCAAAACTACACTATGTTAGCTCAGGTCGGGTTGAATCTGTGGCCGCCTTGATCCACTAGTGGGAAATGTTTGTTACTCCCTTAACAGATTCCTCGTACTGCTTGGAGAGTGCGTTACTTCGTAACCTCAAAGCCAATTTTCCATTTTCTTATTTCCTTTCCTGTGTATTTTTTTAAAAAGATATAATGAACATAAATCTTAAATTCTTTATGATTTGCTGGCTATTAATATTTCCTATTGAATTTGATTTTAGAGAATATACATAGGACAATAGTACTTGGTTGGAGGCGCACACCGCAGATACCGTGTGGGATTTAACCCGACCAACTTCTTAGTTAGATTGGCAATCAACCACTGTCTGTGGTAAGCTATGATATACGGGTCGGTCAGGTTAAATCCCATACGGTATCTGGTGTGTGCCCCTCAAACCAGGTACCTTTGTTCTATTTTCATTCTGAGCAGAACTGCATACTGTGAAATATTCATAGCATTACAAATTGATAATGATTAGTTGATTTATGGTCAATTTATTCAAAATAAACACAAAATGAAATTGGAGTATGGAAGAATGGCTTCAAGAGTATGAACTGACACGCTCTCCAATAAATACTTAATATTTGCGGGGAGAGTGGAAGACACTCATAGCTGGACTCGCTCAAGTGTTTGATCAAGAATATAATTCATAATTGAATGATTAGAATAAATCAGGATTAAAGGCATTCCCCTACCAGGTTCAGGAATCAACCAAGCAGAGAGGAGTGTAGAGGGAGAGGTAAACATGATGCGAAGTGGCGGTAGGAGGCAAGGAGAAGTGGATAGGACACAGGGGCTGAGGCAAATCTAACTTAAAGCTTGTTATATGGCAATTAACCTAACAGATCACAACTAGTGTACCCTATTTGTCCGACTTGCAAACCTGGATAGTTTAAAAAAAAAATTGTTAATTAAATTGTCAAGTACCCCTATGCTCCATCCTTACCATATTGCATTTCGCCACTCATACCTCATCTCCCCCACCTACCCCCATCACACTTTTCTCCCCAAATCATGTTACTAAACTAGTGTTGAGCTTTATCAATCAGTTGTATGTTGCAGAATTGTGTTAGTTACGGACTCGACTCGGTTACCCGTAAAAACTTTGTGTAGGAGGAAGGATAATAAACTTTTTTTTAACTGCATGACAGGTAGGAGAGTGAAGAATACCTGTTCACACACAACCGCAATAACCTACCATGACAAGCATTACCAGCAGTACAATGGTCACAACAAGAAAATATGGTAAATAATACAATATATACACTATATCTATGTATATCTGTGTATCTCTATACATGCGTACTTGTGTCTGTAGTTACACAGGGTAGTCTTACTACATTATGCATGTTTTCTAATGAATTTACAAGGCCAGGTGAGAGAAAGGTGGCAGAACAATGAGGCATGACAGTAGGGTTGTACTAGGGGAGGCATGTATAACACTCTTTGTGTCATATGTACCTATATATTTGTATGTGTATCTCGGTATCTTTTCTGTCTGTCTACCTCCGGATTTGGTTTATATGTCCCACCATTGATTCAGTGAACGCGGCAGAAACTTCCTTACAAAAACACCGACGCGACTTCTCTGAAAGAAGGTTGGGGTTGGTCTATATATCCCACAACTCTGTATGTCCCATTTTTCCTTACACTAAATGAAACAGCGACACTCACAAGGAATCCTTGTTCTTTCGGGGATATCTTTCCATGGCCCACCCATGACCTGTTGCGATCCCTACCAATAATTGACCTGTAGACCATCCTCCCACCCTGACTGGTCCAGCCGACCTGACTGGTCGAGACCACTGACACAGACACACCCATTCTCACACTGTGTAAATTAGACTGAATATAACACATTTTGAATGGACTAAAAGATAACAACATTTGGTATGAAAACTGTAGGTATGAAATGAAACGAGTAGACATGCTAAAATTAATTAGTGAGGTATTGGTTTTGAAAACATCTGAAATTGAGAAAACGTCAGGAATAGTGTTGCAAGATGCTATGACGATACAATTTGATGACGTTATTGATTCATTTGACTGTTCTATGAAATGATTGAGTGGTGACAAAACAATGGAAGACGAAGTTCGTTTTTCCAATTCCGAAGAGAAATTGGAACAGTAGGAAAGTAATGAGAATTTGTAATGTTGATCTCAAAAAAGCATTTGACGCAGTCCCGCAAACTCTTTTTATGGCTAAGGTTCGACATTTGTTGAAACTGCCAGGTAATGTCATAGAATTACCTGGAGAGTTACTTGAGTAAGAGAAGACAAAAGGTTACTTTAAATAATGTGATGTCTGGATACGAGTCTTTCGAATATGGTGCGCCCCAGGGGTCCGTTTTAGGACCCCTCTTTTTTATATTGTTTGTGAACGATATGTGTGATCTAGTGAAAAATAGTGAAATAGTCCGGTATGCTAATGACTTAATGATTTACAGTGCTCACATAAGCGAAATATTGCAGAATTCGTTGAACACTGTAGTAAAATGGGGCGAACAGTATGATATGACAATAAACACTGAAAAAAAAACAAGTCTAATTGGTGTGCCTCTTCTTGTAGAGCCAATCATCTACCAAACTTGAATATTTTTTGTAATGGTTAAGAGCTAAATGAGGTCAACAGTTATAAATATTTAGGTGTGATTGTTTAACTCCTTACCGAAAGATATCCAAAATGAGGAATCTGAACGTTTATTCAAAAACGGGATAATCATGAAACTTAAATGAGGACCAGCAATCAAGAGTATGATGGGATGAGAAAAGTATTCACTAATTATAACGCGTATTAGAGTGATAATAAAACCAACAGGTGCTAACACTAATGATAAAACAGAATACAGTATACATGTATATACATTAAGGTATCACCACTGTGTTTTCATTCTTATCTGTATGGATACCATACTGTTATATCAACGAAGATTGATCTGAGTGATAAAACTAAGACCTGAACTCATTTTGTAAGAGCATATTGAATCTTGTGAATCAGAAAGATTTGCATATTGTAAGAAGGCATTGTATGTATCATGTAAAGTTGTTGTTTATCTGTTGCCAATATTGTATTGGAAGAGCGATTGAAAAATCTAAATCAACAAAAACGCTTATAAAAAACTAAGGAAATGTCGAACAGTGCAAATGGTCGAATTTTTAAACTAAGTAAAATTAGAAGCAGTATCAGCAGGTTTTTAGTTAAGAAAATATATACCATTGTTATCTGTCCGTTGCTTGAATATCTCTGACTTTCTAAAGTTTTTCGTCGGGTAATCTAGCTTCCATAGATCTATGCTGTCGATCTCAATACCTAGATATGTTACTTTCTGTAATTAGTACACTATCATAGACCATGCTATTTCAAATCCAAGGCCTGTTAACAGTTAAACCAAAATGTTCCTGTAACACAGTTGTTCTGTATCCCCCATCACTAGGAAATCATCCAGGTTATTGAATAACCTTGATACCCTTTTCCTGTTCATACTCCTAACTACAAAATCGGAGATTTGTGAAAAATGTATGACACATATTTCCAGTCTATTTGATACAAAGGAATCCTCAGTCTCGCCTACATTGTCGAAATCCCATTTAAAACCTTGAAATCTGGTCTGATCTCGTCTAACTGTGACTGACCTATGGGAGTCTTTTATATCGATTACCTGATCTAATCTTCTATATAACCTGGCCTAATGTGGTGTAATGAAAAGTCTCGCATACCATATCCATTCACCACTTGCACATAAGCGTGGCGCGGCAGTCGCCGTGATAACGGTTTGCGCTGGTTTATATGCACCTGATATGTACCAGCCACGGACCAGCGAAATTTCCGCACTCCAGAGTGGGGCGAGCGCTGCAGCAGGGAAGCCAGTACCATAGGCACAGAGTTATCTAAAAATGTAATTTTGTATCTTGAATAACAGGCCGATCTTTATAAATAAAACATTCTTAAAAAGTTAAAACCTGGGCCCATTTGTTGGTATAATATCATATACCTGTGTTATGGCTAAGATTTCCAGTCATAGATTGAATATCCGGATTCTTTAGGTAAAAAACACACAAACATGTTACCTTCCTGTTTTCACAGTTAATGAAAAATCTATCGAGATGACCGATAGAAATAGACATCCTATCTTCTTAGGTATTCCAAGACGATTAATATGATACCTATATTGCTAGGCTGTGATATATATTTCTGATGTAACATACCATCGGGACAGTTGACAAAGAGTAAAAAAAATGTGATTTTCTGATATCATGGTATTTGTGGCATATTGTATAAGACATGTGGAGACCAGAAGATAATGATTGTTAAAGCATTTGACAGGGATACCAATTTTCAATGTTTTCATTGAAATCAATGTTTCCCTTTTCAAAAATAAAAAGTTCCTTTTCACTGTTTAATATCAACATAACAACTGCGAAATTACCCAATTCTGCCACAGCCCATGATCCCCCACGGAGCCTCCCCACTGATCTTTGTCATCTGTCTTAACAGTCCATTATCTCAGGAGATATTTATCACAACCAGATAATATAGGTATCATTTTAATCGTCTTGAAATGCCTAAGAAGGTAGGATGTTTATTTCTATATGTCATCGCGATAGATTTTTCATTAAATCACTTTGAAAACAGGAAAGTAACATGTTTGTTTTTCACATAAACAATTCCGATGTTCCTTCTATGACAGGAAATTTTATCCACAACACAGGTATACCATGTATGTCCCAACGGATAGGCCCAAGTCTCAACTTTCTAATAATGTGTTGTTTATAAAAATCGGCCGATTAGTTATGACATAAGGGCATTAACATCTTTCAAGTTAGAAAAAACACTAGTTTTTTATCAATATTCAGGACCGAGTGGAGAGGGCTCGTCTTGTTTTCGATTGACCTACTTAGGCGGCCATTACAAGATGGCGCTAGTGTGCAAGTCCCGAATCGAACTATTAACACTTCTGTTTAAAGGCCGCTTACAATCAGTAATCGGACAAAGTTTTCCTCTTTCCTTCTTCTTAATTGCATCCATAGCATGAATGCATTCTGGTTTCTGTTCAACTCGAGATACCTTTTCCTCTAGCAATTCTTTATGAATAGTATTTATGAATAGTATCATTCATTTTTGGTTCTTGAGACAGTTCTGCGACGAATGGCCACCAATGCATCGCGAGCATTCGTGTTTGTATGCACAGTTGAGCATCCACCTTTTAGCATTGTACTTCCAACATACACCTGCAAGGTTCTCTGCATTACCTGATTTTCAAAAACTGTTCTTCTTCTCCATATCTGACATATCTTTCACAAAGGCGAAAGTGGTCTCTACATTCAAGTATTTCTCTGAGAGAAAACTGTCCCCATATCCAAAACCTACCACCCCAACCTTGTCACATTTCTCTTTAAGTGCTTTGTCATAGGTGACTAAGGCTTTCCCAGTATGTATTGTTTTCCTATCTATCAGATACGAGATATGGTCTGAAAATCCTTAAACATCTACACCTGACCCCATCATGCTTATCATTAAGCCCATGCTTGCACTAAGCATATGATTGTAAGTAAGTACATGAGTATTTGGCGGCAAAATTTGTTTCAGTGCCACTCTTGATCAGTGTAGTGGTCATCTGACTGGCCCTGCATTGTTGGCGGGAAATACAAATTACATGTCGGTGGATACACCGGAACACAGTATTCCCTCAGAAGGCCTGACGGTGGTCGCGGTGTACTCTGAAAGTTTGTCACTCCTTGAAGCTTTGTCGCACTCTCTGAAAAGCTTGTACTGGAGACTCTTGACTTGTCCACTCTTTGTTCCTTGTCCCGTATATCTCCCGTCTGTCTTCTCATGTCTTCATTCTCTTGGTGCATCGAGGTGTATCAACCTGGTACACCCGCTGCTGGTGCACTTTTGCCGCCATCTTGACACCTGCCTTTTGATCAATGAGACAAGTTCAGTTCTTCTTCCTCAATTTCTGGGGGTTTTGCATCATTCTCTCTGTAACAAAAGCGTTTATGCATTTTTGTGAACTGTGCAGTGTATTGCTTGATCAAGCATTCCCAAGCCCAGTGCCGTAGGTGCTTCCATCTCCATCGGATGTGGCGCCACCATTGGCTGGTGCCCGCCTATGTACGCCGCTGGCTACCAAACAGGCAGGTAGTAGGCCCTGGGTGGGCGGCTGGCAGTGGTGTGATGCTGGTTTTTGAGTCAATGATCGGAAGTGACCAATGCACCCGGGAACAAGTTCAGTTTTCAAATACCAACGGACATAGCGATAGTTGTGATGTGATTATCAAAAGAAGTAAACTTAACCATGGTATTAAACTGATAATAATTCAATGAGATGAAGTAAATACAACTAATGGTACAGTTTAATAACTGAAATATCTCTCAAAAACGAAATTTGATTACTTTGACAAGTGCTTGAGCGATAATAGGGGCCGCAACCATTTGACAATTAATTATGCCAGTGCATATTGCCCAGGAAACGACTGTCAGTATGTGTAACATATTCAGAAACAAAGGCAGGGTTATAAAACTCAATTTCCCAATAATATTTTCACAATCGATCTAGTTGTAGTGGGTATTTTCCATTTCCTATGGTTTCGAATCACAGTTGCACCCCACTCGCCATGTTGTTTGTTTTGAAACTGGTGGCTTCCACTCCCTTCACTTGACACAGCAGTGCATATGGACCTGTAATCGTCTGTCACTGTAGATTGAATACTCAAAACCAATGACAATATATCAATGCATCATTTCATAACTTCATAGGTTTTTAATACCATTCTACTTATTGTGAGTATAATCACGGTTACCTTTTGCCTACACGGCGGACACGCACGCCGTCTTGTTTATTTACAGTCTGTAGCCTGCGCATGCGCTCTCAGCGTTAACACGATCTGAACGAGCTCATCTAGCCTGGCAGCCTGGCCTAGTTAGACTATAGGCCAGGTAACGGGTTCCATTTTTATGGTGCATTATTGGTAACGCTGTTGCATTGTGGGATTGCGCCACCTTGGCAGACCTAGAGCAGACGACACAACAAAGAGGTGAAGTAGTGTGTCAACTCCTAGGGGAATTGGACGCCTTGAGCCTTTTACCGTTTGAGCCTCCTGTCAGCGCCAAAACGTGGACGCCTTGAGCCTACCCCGTGGACGTCTTGAGCCTACCCCATTTTAGTTCCGATTTGCGGGTTAGGGTTAGAAAAGGGTTTGGTAAGGGTTAGGGTTGAGTATATATGACTATAAACCAGTATAAGTACACTTTTCAAAGTTTTTTACATCTAAATGCTCAAGGAAACCAAAATGGGGTAGGCTCAAGGCGTCCACAGGGTAGGCTCAAGGCGTCCACAGGGTAGGCTCAAGGCGTCCACAGAAAGGCTCATTTCGAGCGGGAGACGTACAGTGTGATCTGTTCTCATGAGACAGCGGGCGAGAGCTGGCGAGTTGAAGGTCGTACCAGCGTGACGTCAGAACCCGTTACCTGCCCCTTATTCATATGGGCAGGGAACCAGTCCAGAGCTCATCGGGCTCTCCCTGCGGGAGAGCCCGCCGAGCCCCCTAGCGGATACCCCGGGAACCAGCATAGCGCCACCATCCCTATGGAGCTGACATCTGGTGGATGTTTTGCGAACTAGTCTTGCTCCTTTTACTATTAACCTTGGTAAACTGGTGGACAAAAATCCCGGACCATGCTTTTGAACATGATGTTAACCGAACACGAGGTGATGCAGAGATCAGGATAAAATTAGACATGCCCAGTATTGGGAAATATAGACACTCGCCATTGTATATTGGATGTAAATACTGGGATAGGTTAAGCCTAGAAACATAAAGGTTAAAAGCTGGAAATATGTTCAAAACAAGAGTAAAAGGAGAAATGCACCTAATATTAGATCAGAATAAAGTACTAGGTCAGTAGACCATTTATGATGAATTAGATCGATCAGAAGACCTGCAATATGTGCTTATGTCTGGTGTAAATGGTGAGTGGAAGTGATGTCTAGTCCTGTGTGTACTGTAAATGTAAATCGTTATATGTCTGTTGACGCCAACGTGGAAGATCGCTTGGCAAACGGGTGAACGCTTACAACGTCGTTAAAAATACTCGAATTAAAAAGAAAAAATATATATATATTGGTTAGGAAAAGATTTCCTAAATGGAACCTGGGAAAATGACTACATTTTAAATGATTTTGCAGATCATAAATCTCTCCCACCAGAGAAATTCATTGAAGTTCTAAACATTAACGTGTATGAGCTATGGCCTGTGGTTGCCGGATTGAAGAATTGGGGTTCACTTCTTTCGAACCGAAATGTCCACGTAGTGACTGACAATATGCAGGTTCTCGCCATGATAAACCCTGGGAGAAGTTCTAATACCATCTGTATGAGTTGGTTGAGGGAATTCTTTTGGTTTTGTTTTATTTACGACATTGATCTACATGCCACGTATATCAAATCAGAAGAAAACGAACTAGCAGACTACTTGTCTAGGTTGAAATACCCTAAATATGTTAATAAGTGTAAAGATTTATTAATTGAAATGAATATGTGCTGTTCATCTCCCACACAGAACCTGAGATGCTCACTTTGGAGAGAAAAAGTGAAGATTTAATTTCTTCAGGTATTTCTCTTAATACTCGGAAAGCCAGAGACCAACAATTGAATCTTTATAACAATTTTTGTAAAAAATTCTCTCTGACTACTTTCCCATGTTCTCCAGTTCAGGCTGGGTTATACGCAACATTCTTATCAGAATTGTTATCACCTGTTAGTGTGAAAAATTACTTGTAGGGTTTATGGTTCCACCAAAAATTACTTGGTTATCAAGATCACTCTAATGATTTTCTATAAAGTTGGTGGTTAAAGGGATTTTTAGGAACACTACAAAATCTCAATCCATAAGATTTCCGATTACCCCGGAGATACTCAGAAAAATGTATTCTAGCTTGAATATATGTCTTCACCAAATGACTTGGATTTTTGGTCAGCTTGTGTGTTGGGTTTTAGAACCTTACTAAGAAAATCACATTATACTAACTCAGTGCATTCTCTCAGAGTAAGAGATGTCACCTTTTTCAGAGATCATCTGGAAATTAAGGTAAATACGTCTAAGACTGACCAATTCTCTGAAAAACCCTTTGTTATCTATTTGGGTCTAATCAAAGATTCTCCTTTCTGCCTATCATGGCTGTTGGAAAAAATCATTTCCACTTTCACATTGTCTCCCTCTGATTACTTGTTTGTTCTACCCACCTTGTCAGGGTTTTCTTGTATGTCATACAACTATTTTCATTACAGACTACAAAATGTTACAAGGAAATTGGGTTTCGGTAAAGAGTGTATAACCTCACACTCACTTCGTCATGGTGGAGCCACTTTTATGGACTCCATAGGTATCCCACTTGAGAATATTAAACGTAGGGGCAATTGGTCCTCGAATGTGGTTTCAAAATACTTACATTGTGATCTGACTTGTAGTTTACTGTCAGATAATATACTAAATGGTTTTCTGAAGTAGTTTCTACTTGTAGTTGGCGGGTGGTTGGTCTGTTTATGAATGTTATTATTACCGCCAACTACTGTGTTTCTCTCCTTCTTTATAATGAGATCAATATTATATTATTATATATATTATATATAAATATAAATATCGAATGACAATGTATTTATTATTCACTGCGTTATTACCCCCCCCCCCCCCCCCCCCCCGTTGTGAGGCTTGTTGATATGTATAATGCTCAAACCATGGATACGCTTCCTTTCCCGCAGGGTCTGAGCTGCTCTAACCGTTATTGCCACTTCTGTTCCAGCCTCCGACCTGCTCACATGAGCTCACGCTGTATTTTGAAAAAACTTACCTATTTGAGGCTAGCTCATCTCGATGTAATCCATTTATTGTGGCAGGTTTATGGGTTTTTATTCCCGTTGTTAATTCTTACTAAATAAAGTCTGTTTATGAATGTCATTATTACCGCCAACTACTGTGTTTCTCTCCTTCTTTATAATGAGATCAATATTATCAAACATTTACTACAGAATATAAGAATACAGACCATGGAGACTCAGTATCTTAAGACCACACAAGTTGTGCCTAAGTATTTCACTCATGATAAAGTACACGTACATGGTATTTTGTGTCATTCTACAACATGACATGTCATTCTACAACATGGCAAGCCTAACTTCTAAAGGGAGAGGAAAATGAGAAATATCTAATACCTTTTGGGGTTATATTTAATGAGATTATATAAATGATGCACAAAGAATCAAAGAAATGCTTATCATAATTATATTTCATTGGGTTATTAACTCCAACCTACCTTTAGGCTGCCCTGTCATTCTATGACATGACACTACTGTGTCACTGTGATTTTTTATTATATACCATATTATATACAAAACCAATTTAGTTTATCGAGGATAACTCTGAGACATCAAATTGTTCAATTAAACTGCAAGTGACAGAAATAATTGTTTCTTGTATAAACCAAAATATCCTTTCCATCTGATTACTGGATTTTCACAATAATCTATACAGTCTTCACATATTCCGTCGTTTGATATTAAGTTCAACAATTATTCTCAGCTACTACATAGCAAAAATTTGGAGGAACATAGATTTAGAGGCTACTATAATTGTACTTTTAGATATGTGAGTGTTATTTCGTAGAATAGGAGCCATACACTATTTTTATATAAAACTACCGTATATTTCTGCAAGTCTAGTTTTAGAATTTAAGTGCAAAGAATGGGATTAATGAAAAAAATTCTTACACATAAATGTACAAATGTTATACATCTGATTAATGCTAACCTGTCAAAAAAATGTTTAATTCAGATTGTTTTATATTTGGAGTAAACCATTAGCAGTCCATACACTATACACAAAACGACTATATATCTGCAAGTCTAGCTTTAGAATTTAGGTGCAACTGGGGAAAGACGCGGAAATCCCTATTATCACCCTGATCCTTCACTTTTAACACCCAAATCCCTCAATTCTAGCAGTAGCAAGACAAACTTTTAGATCATGTAATCTGACATTTAGTAAAGCTTAACAATCCAGTCAAATGCTCTGTTGTCAACTGCCATACATTTGTGAGATGGTCATAAAGACTGCTTTGAGGACCCCTGGTCAGGAGTGATGGTATTATAGTCTAAATCTGTCAGTTTTTAAGGAGGAATCAAAACCAACTATGTAGGTTTCTGGGGACATTTTTTAGTAAAATTGATTAAGAAACGCCTTTGCATCAATTTTTGTGTGTCGATTTCAAAAATCAATCTAACCAAGCTGAAAAATTTAATTTTAGCCCTATAAATGTTTTTAAAAAAAAGAAGATAATAAAACATAGAACCTTGTCTAAAATCCTCATTATTTAAATTTATATGGTCATGTAGTAGCTGAAATTAAAGGTCTAACTGAGAAATATTACCTTACACTAGTCTTGTGGTTGTCATGTCAACTTAGTTACCATGGCAACCAAAAATAAACAAAGAAATCAACTATCTAACAATTTTGTCATTATATTTCATTAAAAAAAAAAAGCAGGCATGGAAAACATAGTTATCACGTTTCCATAGTCATATACATTTATTCATATAATTCGGTATACATTTATGCCTTTTCTATAATAATTTGATGGTAACCATGGAAATATCACATTTTATTTGTAAATGAATTTGTAATCTTTAGCTTGTCCTTTTCAAGAATATGCTTCATATATGTTATTCCAGTTTTGAGAGTTTTTAGTTGATTGAAATTATTTTTCACCAACTTGTACCATTTTGCATTAGGAATATGAGGATGGTCTTTTTTGGTTGTTGTCTTGACAATTTGGTCACCATAGCAAGCAATAATCAACAAAAAGGGCTATTTTACTATCAAATCTTCCTGAACACCCACCTTTCTTTATATATTTGATTATATACTAGCTAACATTAAATTTCCCACTAAGATATATTCTCTTAGACTAGTTTCATGGTTGTCATGACAGATCAGTTATCATGGCAACCAAGAACCAACCAAAACAGTCACTCTTTTACCACCAAATATTGTCTAAAGTGCTCATTTTCAGACTATATGGTCAATTAACATTTCAAATTAAAGGTTTTACTATGATACATACTATTTTCATGGTTGCCATGACAATTTGCTGACCATAGCAACCAAGAATCAGCTAAAAGAGCTATTTTAGCACCAAATGAATTCGTTTCACATAAGACCAATACCTGCCTGAAGAAGTCTATTAAAAATAGACGAAGTTTACGTCGCAACACTCCATACCTAACTTCCCCCCACACTTCGATGTAACATTACCCCAAATAAATCCAATCGATTTAATTCCAACATGTTTTTTCTTTTGAACTTTTGTGTTTGATGTTTTTATATTAGAGTAGAAATAGTTATCACAGATCTACAGATAACTACATATATCACCTCATGTTTTAATCTTTATCATGGGGAGTTAGGGTGATGACTGGTGATGTGGGATCAACCTTCTAGCAGAATCAAGTTATTTGAAAAGTTATCTTTCATCTGTTCAAAGTTTAACATTCTTTTATTTTGCATTGTCATTCATTTCAAATAAGTGTAAATAAGTTATTGTGTGGGGGAGATCTTGTGAGGGGGGATGTTTGATTTGCACAGTTCAAGGTCGCTTCAAATGACCTGGTACCTGTCCTATTATTTCTTTGGACAGGGAACCAGTCTACACTACTGAAGCCAATATAACAGGTTCCTCATAGTGCCAAAATTAGAGCCACAGTCATCCGATGCCTGACTTGAGTTCTCTGGAATTTGATGACCTATTGGATTAAACATTTTACAATTCTATATAGCCTGGTTAGAATACGTTTTATCTATGTCAATAGTCAATTGCTGATAAACTCGTCGACGGGATATTTGGGGCAGAGGGCAAAAAAAACATGAACAAACCATTAGAGTCATATGTCTTCTGGACTGCCGCAAGTCAACTTATGTTGACAGGAAACTTCCATAATCTGCCAGGCTCACAACGTAAGTCATCATAAGTCGTCCTGGCCGTATCATACACGTACCATCTCCTTTCTTACGGCAAAGACCACGTCGACCTATGTCAAAATTAAGTCAACTTAAGGTACCTTAAATCGACGGGATGTAGGGGTCCGAGCGGGCAAATATCATTAAAAACAATACCATAAAAATACCATAAAAATACCAAGTCTACTTGCGATTCGGCCAAAATCCATTGCAGGGATGGTCGGGGTGATGGTGTAAACCTAGCATAAGTGTGACATATTGATAGATATATATATAGGTATATGATAAAAGGATAAAACGAACTCAGTGTTGCCGAAACGATCTAAGTTTGTGGTCAGTGACTGACCGAGAATCTATTGAATAAAAAACACCAAATCTCACGATATGGCATTAGTCTGGCAGCAAGAGGGATATACCTTGCTTTAGCCAGACTACATTGAATTGTATTAGTGAGACAAAGTGCATCACAGTGGGCACGTATTTGATATTTACTACTCCCCCAAGAGAGGGCAGTATCGGATCGACATTCGAACACAGGTATATGATAAGGGATGAGATGTCCTTTACTTGAATAAAACAAAGTGCACTTTCCTATATACCCATTGTCGAACTAATTAGAGTAACATACCGCTGCTGGGGGGTGCATTAAAAATAAGTTATGTGTCGAGGTTGACGTTTTCGTCCCGCTCTCATGTTTTCGTCCCGCCCTCATGTTTTTGTCCCGCTCTCATGTTTTCGTCCCGCTCTGACGTTTTCGTCCCGCTCTGATCACGTGATACAGTACAGCGGCGGGACGAAACAATAGCTGTTGTGGTTACTCGATAAGGGTGGCCATTTGCTTCGGAAGTGTTTCAGATAAAGAATTAAGCATTTTTATCGATATTTGAAGGTATATAGGAATAGGGAAACCAAGTACCGGTAAGCAAAAGTCAAAGTTACTCCATAAGGCTTGGAAAAATTACTGCTCAAGGCGTCAGCCGCGGGCAGTAATTTTTCCAAGCCTTACCTCGTAACTTTGAACTTTTGCTCACCGGAACATAGTCTCACTCTAATACTCCACTTGTCAGTGAGCCTCTGTGCGAGACCAATTCATTAGTTGCCGGACATCCGCTTCTGATATATAGTATAATCCATTAAAAGGTTTGAAATAAACAGATTATGATACGAAGTGGTAAGAACGGTAGCATCATTTTCGATGGTTTATTGAACACTGAGTGACGAAAGAATATCCATACGTCCCTCTGTACCACGTGACCACTCATTCTACTGTTTAGTGAGTTGTAGAATGGCATTTTTAAGGATTTCTAGGTATATAATAATAAAGAGACACAGTGAGTGTGACCGAATGGAATCTGCTCAGAGATATTTTGATCAGAAATACTCACTGAGTTCGTAGAACGAGGTGAGTTTTTCTGACCAAAATATCGACAACAAAATATCGACAACTATGTCTCTATATATTCTAGTTTCACTTCTCGCATTTTAAAAGCGATATCACAGCTGGACTACAATTGTATAAACCTCAAACTACCTATAGGATATATATATATATATATATATATATATATATATATATATGTGATATATAAAGGACCCGCCTTTATATAAATATAAAGAGTGAGAGATGCCGAGATCAGGACACTAGAGGTCACTAGAAGCGTCACTAGACGGTGGCGCCATCACCGGGACCTTTGTTATACCATTCAGTAGGCGTCAAGACTACAAGCGCCACAACTTCCCTGGTCGCTGAACGAGCTGGACACAAAAATTTCTTGCGTTGACAAAAATCCAAGGTTGGTTTTTCTCTCACGATGAGGAAATGTGATATATGCAATCGCGAGTTCGACGCTCGCTCGCACAGGGACGGATGCCCCTTTTGTCGACTTTCTGATATTGAAAAGAAAATTGAAGAAGAAGAAGAAAATGCAGCTCATGAAGATCGATCAAGACAAGATGGCGGCCGAGGGGGAACACCGGTGCATCGCCATGATGCATCAGACAAAGGACACACTACACATCAAAGTGTCCCTGAATGGTTTGCTGGAATAAAGGCAGACAATGATCGTATGCAGCAACAAGTATCAAGTCTACAGTCGGAAGTAAGGACGTTGGTCAAAGCAATGACCAAACTGACGATGGTGACTGATGCAAAAACGACCCAACAGAGCGACCAAGACGATCGTGGGGCAACCGGCGGTATGCAGAGGTCCTTCGATCCACTTCAAATGCCAGCGACTAATTCTCAAGGAGGCTTGAGAAGACCACAAGAGACGACTACGACAGCGGGCAGCGGAAACGGAACGCCGACTCAGCAGTTTCAACCAGCTTACCCAAACACGCGGGGTCCGTACTTTCCTCCAGAAATCCAAGGACCTACTAAGGACGACTGCGAACACCACCATCAGTGTTCAGACCGTAAACCAAAACGTAAGTCGAAGTACTTTTCCTTGAGTCCATTTTTACCACCAAATGTCGAGGTGCCTACATATGACCAGATGCTGAGTGCGAGCATGGGTATGCTAAGGAGCATGGTACAAGCAGGTGCCGATACAATGGGGTATTCCGATCATTTGGCATATCTCATTGATAGAAAACCGACCCACACTGGAAAATCTCTAGTTGATTATGATCAGGCAGTACGCGAAAAATGCGACAGGTTGGGGATGGGGGGTTTTAGTTATGGTGATAGTTTTCTAACGGAAAAATACTTAAATTTCGAAACAACCTTTGCCTTTGTGAATCTAAACAAAAAACTGAAAGAGATGTCAGAAAAGGAGAGGAAATGGGGGAAAAAATCGAGTTCGGAAAAATCAGAAAAGGCTACAGGAGTGTGTTGGAAATACAACACAAGGGAAGGATGTTCATTCACCAATTGCATGTACAAACACGAATGTACTCAGTGTGGTGCAGCACACCCTGTTTTCTCATGTAAGAAGGCCAAAATCGAAACTAAGGACAACAAATAGGATGCGGAGGGTCCTTTGTTTAAAATAACCCAAACAAAGGGCACGTATTGTGATCTTGATGTGTATCAAAAAACTGCTGAACCCTGTATCGACACTAACAATTTCGTGGGCGTGGAGAAATCCACGTGTGGACCACACAAGTCCGGCGCAGAGGTTTTTCCTTGTGAATTCAAGGATCCTGATATAATTCCGGGTTCAATTGTTTTTTCTCCGGAAAAAACAATTCAAAGTACTCATGTCAAAGAAAAACGAATCATAAATGCAGAACCTTACTTGGTAACAAGACCTTCGGTATACTCTCCAACCACAGGTAGGGTGGAAGGGTTCAAGGGTCAAGAAATCGCCTATGACAAGGGTAGTCAGTCTATTTTTATAAGACCGGGATCCCTAGATGGCCTACAAGGGCGACCGGAGTCGGTCAAAGCCCAAACGTGTGTACCTAAATTAGGAAAAATGGTTTTTCCTAATGTAGATTCCAGGTTGGAATCAAAAGGGAAAGGTGAAAAAGGTAATGAAAATGATTCAAATACGACAACAGTATTAGAAGACGAAAATAGAAAAATTCCGGATTATCGTACTTGTGGCAATGATTGCATAGGTTATCATTTGATAGGTGGGCGAAAGAACCAGTTAAATCCTTGTGTTTTTTACACAGAGTGTCAATCGGCAGACTTTAATTTTGACGATAAAATGGAGTTTGTGCTGAAAGGTGTAAGTAAAGGTTTTTCTATCGTTGACAACGAATTTGATGGTAGCTACTTCCGAAAAAATTATTCCAGCATTTATAATGAGGAATTCAAAACAAAAATGGATTGTACGGTTGAAATGGAGTTAGCAGAGGAAAAGGTTACCCGAGTTGAATTGTTGCCTCAATGTGTACATTCACTGGGGGCCGTGAGAAAGAAAGAACAGGGAAAGATGCGCCCTATTACCGATTGTAAGCGCCCCTTGTATGATAGTGTAAATAATAATATGGATTCAGTTTGTCAAAAATTCCGGTATGTAACCATTGATGAAATAACACAAGTTATTTCACCAGGAGATTATTTTGCAATCATTGACATCAAGGATGCCTACCGGTCAGTCCCCGTTAAACCAGAACACCGCAAATACCAAGGGTTTTTGTGGGATGTTAATGGGTTAGGGGAAAATGAGGAATTCTTTGAATCAAATAGGCTTGTTTTCGGGTTAAAGTGTGCTCCATATATTTTTTCGTGCATTACAGACTTTGTTATAAATTGTATGAAGGCTAGGGGTATCGTTAAGATCTTTGGATATTTAGATGATTTTCTAATATTAGGTAAAGACGAACTAGAATGTAAAACAAAATTTGACATATTGTCTAATTTGTTACAGGAGTTGGGTTTCCAAATTTCTTGGAGTAAGGTTGTTCGTCCAATTCAAAAAGCAGTTTATCTGGGCATTGAACTGGATAGTGTGTGTATGGAAGCTAGGCTTCCAAAAGAAAAGTTAACCAAAATTTGTGATATGGTAGATGAGTTTCTATCCAAAAAAACAGCATCATTTCATGAAATGGCGGTTTTGACTGGTATCCTAGCTCATGCTAGCACAGTAGTGCTAGGGGGTAGAACCTTTTCTAGGCGACTCATTAATTTTTTGAATTATATGAGGAATAGGTTACACCATTGTAGATTGCCAGACTGGCTTTATGAGGATCTTAACTGGTGGCAAAAGTTTTTGAGGATTTTCAATGGGGCGGAAAAAATCCTTGTGCCTAGAGAAATAATGCAAAACACGGTTGAAACGGACTCTTCAATGTCTGGCTTTGGGGGCTCTTGTGGTGGAGATTGGTTTTTCGGAACTTGGTCTGACCACATGGGTAGAGTACCAGTGATAGATAAAGCATCACATCACTGGATAAGGCCACCATCTGAAGATCATCAAGCCATAATCAATATTCTCGAATTATGGCCAGTAGTGATTGCAGTCAAAAGATGGGGTCACTTGTGGAAAAATACACAAGTCACCTTCTTGTCAGATAATATGTCAGTGGTTATTGCCTTGAACACTGGGAGGAGTCGTAACACGGATACAATGAAATGGTTGCGGGAAATCTTTTGGATGAGTGCGATTTTCAACTTTCACATCGTAGCTAATCATATTGCATCCCAAGATAATATTTTCCCCGATTTCTTATCTCGAGTATATGATGCGAGATTCAAAACGACGATTCCCCCATGGTTAACAAAAGGCTTTTGTTGTTTTAGTGGAAGCCGAGATGGAGCAGTTCCAAGCTTCGTGGATGTCTACGAATACAACTACCACTAGAAAATGCCAATGGAGGCATTATTTAAAATTTTGTGATCAATTTAAATTAGTTTCCTTACCAGCATCCATTTATACAATTTGTATGTATTTGACATATATGGCAAGGTTTTTTAAATATACCTCAATTGTCAATTATTTGTCGGCTGTTTGGGTGTTACACAGGGTTAACGGTATTACACATGTTGATATAGATGATTTCAAAATAAAACAAACCTTATTGGGTATTAAGAGGTCTCTAGGTTGTACATTAACTCAGGCTAGGCCGATTCAAAAATTTAAATTGGAAAAAATATTTTTTTCTTTGAATATGTATGATTCTAATGATGTTTGTTTATGGTTAGCACTAATATTGGGCTTCAGAGGACTCTTAAGGAAGTCGAATCTGGTAGAGGAAGGCTTTGCTTTAACCCTAAAGGATGTCAGTTTTTTCAATGAATATGTGGTTTTGTCTATAACGAGATCAAAAACGATTCAATTCGGGGATAGAGTTATTAGAATACCTTTTGCTAAGATCAATAGATCCCCCTTCTGCATTTTTTATTATATTTCATTGTTATTTACATTGGTGAATTATGACTCACCAGATAACCAATTGTTATCATATATGTATAAAGGTATTAGATTAAAATTGACTTACAATTGTTTGGCATCTCGACTTCGGTGGTTTTTAAAAATGCATGGACTTAAAGATTGTACTTCGCATTCCCTAAGACGAGGGGGCGCATCAGCCTTGCATCAGGCAGGAGTATCTTTGGCGGATATCAAAGAGATGGGAGATTGGTCTTCCTGGTCTGTTTTGATATATTTAAACAGAACAATGTCAAAGAAAATGGACTTGGATAAATTTATTATATCTCAACTTTTTAATTGACTACGTTTGGCGGTTTGGCAGTTATTAATTCTGCTAGAATAAATATCAATTACGCCAATATGTAGTCAATTGTTTATTATTATCATTATCCATGTTTATTCATTACAGCTCCACGATTATGTGATATATAAAGGACCCGCCTTTATATAAATATAAAGAGTGAGAGATGCCGAGATCAGGACACTAGAGGTCACTAGAAGCGTCACTAGACGGTGGCGCCATCACCGGGACCTTTGTTATACCATTCAGTAGGCGTCAAGACTACAAGCGCCACAACTTCCCTGGTCGCTGAACGAGCTGGACACAAAAATTTCTTTTTCTTGTTTATAGGCAGTTATTAATTCTGCTAGAATAAATATCAATTACGCCAATATGTAGTCAATTGTTTATTATTATCATTATCCATGTTTATTCATTACAGCTCCACGATTATATATATATATATATATATATATATATATATATATATATATATATATTTATTTATTGATCAAGTATGATGTTTGTCACTGTTATTGGCATAGCACCTGACCACCTGCTATCTTCAACTGAGACATGTTTATTTCTAGACAGAAATCTATACTGTATAGTTGTCCTCCTAATGGTCCCACCTTTTGCACACCCCCAGCTACCGTCCACCATCCTGTTTACCCTCCTCCCAGCCACGAGCCACGAGCCAAGACCCGCCCCGCACCTCATTTGCATACAGGTGTCCAGCGTTCCCGTTGCCATGGAATTCAACGTACACACGCGCAGAGCATTCACCTCACTCTCCAATCTGCATTGGTGTCCCTGTGACTTGGACGCCCCATACTCGACTGCAGTGCTTGGAGAGTGGAAGTCTGTGGATGGGGACTGGTGGTGCGCTACCGGGCTGCTGGTACTGCTGCTGCTGCTAGGACTTGGGGAGAGACTGGACTCTTTATACTGCGGTCTGTGCAATTAGTCTATTTTACCAGGCCAAGGAAAAAGCACATGGGACGAGACTGTCAGTGTCAGTGTGGACAGCTGACAGCCTGTTGCTTGTCAGTGCTGGGATACCAGCATCATTGCTAACGGATTGTAACTACCACGTTCATATACACACCTACTCCTCCTGGAGAACGTGCCAATTTGTCTTATTACTGACTAATTCTAGACAGAGCTATGAGGCTAACCTCCTGCTCAGATACTTTTGATATCTGAAGGACAGCGTACCACACAGGAACGTCTCATTAATAAACGGCAGCGATAAGGGCTAATTATAGTTCCCTACTCATTAACAACACCTACTACCGACCAGCAAGCCTCCACTAGGACATGACAAGGTAGGTCATATACTCATTATCATCTCTAATCACTTTTACAGCGAACCAGAAACACAGCTTGAATGAAAAACATATTTACTCTCTAAATATATATCATGGAGTTTCCAACGTTCAAGCATGATTGGAGAGTTAAAAAAACCTCTCACCTCTCATTTAATGTGTTGGAATTTATCAGTTTGGTGCACTCGAAATTCGGAAGGAAGTTTGTTCAACAAAATGACCACAGCTGTTCAGAACCCACAGAATGAATGACGCATTCAGTTGGGGACACAGGGACGGAGGCCCATGAGAGGGGCTGGTCTGCGTCTTATGTCCCCCGCGGCTGCAGAAGCACAACATTAAAACTGCACATCTACCACCATGGTCTATACTCGTGTCACATAAATCACAACAACACACGCGTGAATCCGCGACACCAACAACCCCTAGTATTAACTAAATAACCACTAGAGACCAGCACCCGTTCACACCCCTACTATTCCCACCACCCTCTAAATGGCCAGTCCTGCTGCCCGACCCTATCACAGAGAAAAGACAGACAACCACACCCACTTTAGACCATAACCATATTTTCTGCCAGGAATTCTGTACGCCTTCAGAGCAGGGTTCCTTATCAGTTTCTTGCAATATAAAAGTCGAATTGTGAGCACACTGGTTTTGTGAAGGATATGGAGACAAAAGGGGGTAGGGGTTTTTATGATATTCTAAACTGACAAGGGATAAAAAAAACCTTTACTGGATTATAATACGCTGATAACAACGAACCCTCCCCTGGGGTAGGGGGTAGGGGTTGGGTTACGGACGCAGGGATGGACGGGCTACCCTTCTTAATGGCCGATGGACAGTCGCCTGACGTCTAGGCTGACCAGATGTCACTTTCCCGACGAGACAGTGAAATCCTCCGAGCACAACAGACAGTGGATGCTTCCCGGGTCCCTTTGAAGACCTCCACAGACAAAAAAGAAACGCGCACCATGAGACAGTGGCGGGCGGGGTCTTTTCAAGTGGAGTGGATTTCCCTTTTTCATGCAGACTGAATTCCAAATCCGCAGTGAATCCCTCAAGCTACCGCCTGACCCCTCCCCACTCCCTACACACCCGTCCCTCGCCTGACACTCTCAGCCTCGGCATAGCTCTATATTCTTTAAGAGAAACTGTAGCCGCTATTCGCCGTGATAAGCATGAGCTTTTGTATTTCTTTTCATTTGGATTCTCCTTTGAACACGCTCATTAAGACACACTGTATCCACAAACATAATAAAAGGGATACAGTGTTAAAAGCAACTGTCACTCTAGATTTGAAAGACTTAATGGATTTTTTTCGGTTTGGAGGCATATGAATCTGAAGAGAGATATTGCTCAGGTTTTAAATGACATTGAAGGTAAGGAGATTAGGAATAGGCTACATATATTTTGTAGAGAACAAAAACATTCCCTCGTGTTGGTTTAGATTTTGTATGAGAGGGTATTTAATTGTTAATACCTTGTAGGCTTTAGAAATCACTTGGACAGACCTAAACTATATTTCCTTAGACATTTTCACCAGGACAGCATAACTTTGAATAGCTAAGTCCTTTTCGTGGGAATATATATATATACAGGTTAAGTTTCAAGAAGTTTTATCAGTCGGTATTCTTTGAATGTTCATCAATATGCAACTGTGCTGGTAACATAGGTGTGTATTATTTTCCTATCTGTAGTACCTATTCAGCACCTGTACCACAAATAGGCTTATATAGACTGCCAAGAGGAAGTCCTTGGAACACGGGTTATCGGTTATCCGCATAGTCACTCACTGCCTGCTGCTTTATATTTCTCAAATTGTCTTCTGTTTCATGGAAAAAAAATATAATTTCCCATACTTTCTCCTCTTTCCTTACCTATCTCCCTCTCTCTCTTTCTCTCTCTCTATCTCTTCCTCTTTCTCTTCCTGTCTACCTATCTAGCTCTCTCACCGCAACCATAACATTCGATGGGTAAATTAATCGACTTGATGAAAATATGACTATTTCTACATCTAATTAGATATCATAAAAAGAAAGAGTAACAAAACTAGCTAAACCTAAATGTTAGAGTTCATTGACTAGGTACCGCAGTGGATTAAATAATGTTGTTCTGGCTTTATATTGATATAGCCTGGAATCTGATATACCGTGCAGTATGTACGTTTAGTTAGGAATGTACACTCCATACAGCCTACGTGCTGATAACATGGCCATGTTCCCATCAACCACACCCTCATGTACAACAACACCCTCATATACATATTGGCACACCGGGGACTCACTCTGGGGTATCTGTTCTTGACGTATGCTACTGTAAATACTAAAAAGGGAAGCCCAAGGAGAAGGAGACGCATATAAGAGGAAACTGATTTAGCAGCTGTTACAGAGACTGGTTCCTAATTAGTTGTAAAGAGCCCGAATGGCATATCTTATTATTTATATAGACAGCTCCTTCATTTCCCTTTGGTTTATTTGTGAAACACTTATATACCAATTTGTCAATAAGATGTAGCACGTATACACGTACATAAGCGGCGCCCTGTCTGAATATTCTACAAAGGTCTCCATTAATGACAAGCAGTTAGCACTACATTATATTCCCCCATCTGCACCTCATTGTGCTAATACACAGTTTGGCTGCAGTTATGTCCAGTTTGTGTCGCGCGTTTATGTTCATTTATGCTGGTGGATAACCCAAAGGCATTTGACGAATGGAACGACCTCCGCAAGGCATTATTAACTGTGGTCACCACTCCAGTAACAAAGGGTTATCACAGGCCTCCTGTTACACCTTCTCCATACGGAACTTCACGTGGAAACCTACCTAAATAAGACTTTCCTGTGCCCTGGAGAATGAGTTTTCTGGGATTTGGGAGAGAGGAGCTATAGGGCTGGAGGGGAGGCTGACACTGGACTCAGTGACCATGAAGGTAACTCTACTCAGAGATGCCAAGGTGGCGTCTGTCAGCGCGTGGCCGGCCTCAGCCATGGCCACTGGCACCAACGACGCCCACCTAACCTTTACCACCTCCACCATCACCACTACTGCCACCTCCACCACCGTATCACCACCTCCACTACCACCACGCCTGCTATCCCCGGGGCGACGCTGTAAAGGACGGTCATGAGTCTTTCAGGACACGACACCAACAAAAACTCCCTTCATGAAACTCAAGCACATGTGCATGCTTGAATTTTTAATCTTTTATATTTTGTCCCTTGCGTATCTTAACTGTTGGTTGCTACATGAACTGGGATTCTGCTATACTTTCCAAGAGCTGAATAGAAATAGTGGACCAAAATTGTGCGTGACGTGGATACGATATGAATTTTTGAATAGTTATCCACGTCAATACCGTTTAAGCATGAATCCACTGCCTATCCAGTTCTGAAATGTAAATGTTGCAATCCTAAAATCATTAGTATTTTCCATTTTCCCTATGCAGGGGCATTCATTTATTGGGTGTGACCATAAAGATGCTTTGTTTTTTAAACGTCAAACTCAAGACAAAATGTACATTCATAGGCCAGCATCACTAGCAGGGTATAAGGACAACTAATATGAACGATCGTTACAAATATGCAATGAATATATTTTGTTAATAAACTTCTTTCCAAATCAAAAGAAAGAATAACAGGGAAGCCCTCGCACGGATGTCAACCTCTGTATAGTAGTCAACGTCTGTTTCTTATCGAGGAGAACTGCATGACACAAGGTATCACTAATAAGGGGCCGTGTATATGTACACGTATATGATAGAGAACTCTAACTTCCTCCTGTGTACCCCAGGGCATGCCATTGCAGTTGGGTTTAAACACGTGGCTGTGTCAGCTGGCACACCTACGACCACACACTGCTGACTCCAAAACAAGCCCTCCAGGCCAGACTTTTGTACCTAGTTAGTTCCCCTAATGGAAACCGTACTGCTTACCTCAAGCTACATGCTAATATACTATTCATCAACAAAGACACTATTTCTGTCAAAATAATCTATCGATAGATTCTAAGGTTATCCTTTATCTTAACCGATTCCTATGACATGCAGCAGTTTCTAGGTACATGCATTTCTCCCTCTGTTGAAAAATGCATAGGGCTTTGCATCTTTTACCCCAACTTCATTCCAGCCCAAACCCCATTCTATCCGCACCCCTTTCCCTGTGTTCTGACCCTCATTTCACCCCAAACCTCTTCTATGGTTCACCCACGGGTAATCCTCTCCCTAAAACGTTAACCCTCAGCATGCAGCATTACCCCATCTTAACCCTCTCGTCCACCCCAACACTCACTTTAACCGCCTTAAGGAACCATATATCCGATACCAAAATGGAGAGCCCATCCCACGTTTGGGGACACCCCAGGGTGCGAGTTATACAAGACTTAATGACGTCTCATGTGGTTATCATGTTAATTAGATATGAGCCTGGGGACTTTCTAACCACTCACCTGACTGGGCGTGGCTCTCGTTACACAAACAGCGCACCGTACCATGCTTTCTCAGAGTAACCCCGCTTCACGTTCATCAAACTATGGTGTCAAATGCTTTAGCAGAGTTATCTGAAGCTTTACGGGAATCTATGAGAAGTAACCTTTCAAAGGTGATTTTAAAGGGTCATATATCGGAAGGTCTTCCGGTTTTTGTCGATGGTTTAGTAGGTTCAGGAGTTATATGAAATCAGGCTGGCTCCGAGTTGATGTCAGGGACAATTTACAAACGTGTATTTATCACCATCTCCCTTGACGTTATAACGTATAAAGCATTTGATGGTTGGCCAGTTAGAGATATTTCACACCTAAACAAATACCAGGAAACCATATACACGTTACGTGATATAAAGCTCTGAACATTCTCTAAATAGACATAAATTACGTTTTATTGAAAAGCGTTCCTCCTTTTTACTTCTACAATTGTTGTCACTACCAACGGACTCTGGCTTAATTCTGGTTTCTGATCACGTGTTTTAATCCTTCTCTTTCACATATGCCTCTGTGTGGTATCACTCCTGCCATGTTGTTTCCAAATACACTTATTGAGGTTTGAGTGTTCCTCAGTTAACAACCACCTATAGGTATGCGCCACGTGTGGGCATCCAACATCAATATTGTTGTCATCAGCGTTGAGCGCCTGACGTCAGACTTACGTCAGTCTTACGTCAGCATTTTTGACCTTCCTGACTAGATACCGGTAGGTATCTCAGACACCAACAACGGGATGTGTAGGGTTAATGGCTTGAGTCGGGCTTGTTAATTGGTCGGGTGCTGAGGAGGGGTGTGACTTCACACTTCTCACCTGAAAACAGGCAAGATGAGGGTCACTGACACTTCAGTCCCCACTTCCCAATTGATATCTAATTTAGTGTGATTCCTCAGAGATTTTCTTCTTGTGCCCGAGCTGCTCTGAATATGGAATCTAATGCAATTTTGAAGGGCGCATACATGTATTAGAGATGTTTCTGTGCGATCAACAGACTGCGAACAATGCAAAGTGCAGCTAGAGATCTGGCGAAGGTGGATGCTATCTACCACACACATGATCTGTATGTAGTATATCAAGACATGGTTAGTGTGTTTGAATGAAATCTGTTCAGAGATATTTTGTTCAGAATTATTCACCGAGTTCGAAGAATATTTCCAATCAAATATCGAGGAACAGCTGGAATTCAGTTACACTCAGTATACATATATATCCTGCACCGTTCATGGGAGTAAAATACCAATTATCCAGCGAGAGTAAATACGTATTCTTGAGGAAATTTCGTCAGGGGGGGTAACCCTCCTGTTGCTACTGCCTCCCTCTCATACAGCCCAGCCAACGGTCCTGTGGTATATCGGAGTCAGCCTGTATCAATGTCTTAGTCTGGTAGAGGGTAGACAAATATCCCCGAGGGGTGGGGCTTGAGGGTGCAGATCCAACAAAACCGAACGGCGGGGTGTGGGCCGCTGAGGAGAAAAGAGGCGGGGCGCAAGGCCCGTGGGTTAGACTGGGATGGTGAGTTGTTTGGGAGGGATGACCGAGGGTGTGGAACAGTGGCACACTACAGGTGTGAATAAGAAGGGAGGGGCAACCCTGGGTGGCCGGATTGCAAGGTGTGATCTTCCTCGCCACATTTCAGTATGTTTCTATTGATACCAACCCAAGTGTAGATAATACGCGATTAAACCAGCCGAGGGATCCCAGCAAAAGCTCTTTGACTAACCCCGTGAGCCTATACTGAACCACCCCACCAGCTCTACCCCAATCGCCATCTATACAGCCTCAAGGCGTCATCTATGGGACTCTCAGCCCCCAAGGAGAATACAATCAGCATCGAATAGGGGACACACTGTTGCCCTTCCATTCAAGACCCGTCACCAGTGTGATTATCTCACCGACTGATTAGCTTCGTTTATATCACAACAAATAAACGATGAACTTTTATTTGAACCTTTTTTAGGCACGTCGCTAACGCTTTTGGATCCTTCCTTCCACGTTTGTTGATATACCATTATGATTAATCCGGAAATCTGGATATGTTATAATGGGGGTATAGAAGTAGGGATAGGCAAGGTGTCAAAGCAGGGGGAATGAAGAATGGATTCCTGATAAGGCAACTCTCCCTCCTTAAGTATACATGTAATTAGTGAACTTGTCATGCCTCAATTGCACGCCCCAACCCCACCCCCTAAACCTTACCCCACCCCACCTACCCTCCCCGAGGCATCCACCGGCTCCCAGAACTACACAATACCTGTATCCGCTTGTATACTTAAGGCGTTTGAACCCCTGGGAACCTAGGAAACCCTACCCCTGCTAGGGCCACCTTGACCGACTGAAAAGCCTTCCTGTTAATTCTCCACCCAGTTAGAAGAACGTGGGTCAGATCAGTTTACCTTTCCTGTCACAGGCAGCTACCTTTAGGCGAGCAGGAGAGGCGCCACGTTTGTGGAGAGCTTCACAGGGGGCTTTTGTTCTCCTCCCTGAACCTCCCGCTGGTGTTAAATGCTGGTGAATCGGTGGAAATTATCGATTCGGGATGGAGAGCGGAGGTGAGTAAGGAAAGCCTCGTCCTGATCGTCGTCCCTGCTGGGGTCGTTCTCACGTGTTGTCATTAACCTGGTCAAATGAGGACCGTTGGGTGGGTGACGTCTGACAGGCTATTCCCCTCTACCTATTTATGAAAGAAAATATACATAAAATGTTTTCCGAAAGCATACTTTGAAGTAGTTCATTCTATTGGGGTATCTGATTGGTTGATGACTCATTCTATCAATACTGATCAACCATACTTCATTCTACATCGTAGAAATGCTTGTAATGTCAATACTAATAGACCTATATACCTTGACCTCTGTTTGGTCTAAGAAGTTATGCCCTTCTAAATTGAAACTCGAGGGACTAACCACTATTAAGACACATCTATTCGGCATTTCTTTACCTTTTTGATATTGAGAGACGATAGTTGATTCGTATGTATGTATGTATGTACGTACGTACGTACGTACGTACGTACGTATGTATGTATGTATGTATGTATGAATGTATGTATGTATGTATGTATGTATGTATGTATGTATGTATGTATGTATGTATGTATGTATAGAAGGAAGATCAGTAGACGTTATTTCACATATCAGTAGATGGTTATGATAATCTCTATTTGCCTGGGCCTAAAGAGGTAAGGTTTAAAGAATCCCTGATGTATCTAGGAATATCACTGTTGAATACACTCCATGTATAGATATATCACCCCAATGCTCAAAACGTGTTTGAAAATGAAGAAGAAAACAGAGACTTACATTCATTATACACCCGTGCACGAGTAACTTCACGTTCTGGAGCATGAATGATGTACTCCACACATTGCAGTACAGCATTTTACTATACACCCATGCCGTATATACTGTAAATACGCACCGTTTCGGCAGATGACGTAAAAATACTGTACGGACCGCCGGTCCGTACACTAAAATACGGACCACCATGACATACACGTTTAATATAAGATTGGTTGTTAAGCCAAATGAAATTGATTTTTTTTAAATACTTCGGGTATATAGTAAATATATAACGTCCAACCATGCTTGTACAATTCACAGAACTCAATGATTATTTACCGTTTGTACGGAACTCGGCATAAATGCCTCGGTCCGTACAAACCGTAAATTATCATCTCGTTCCGTGAATTGTACAGCATGGTCAGGACGTTCTATATAAGTACTGCACGGCTTGTAGAATGGCATTACTGACCCTGCAGCCAGAATTAACGTTAGCATTATACAAAGTGCATGTGTATGTGCCTGTAGACAAGACGTTGATAACCGGTCAAGTAACAAAACATCTCCTTGGAGATCGAATAGTAGACCTCAGTTTTGATTGTCAACTAGTCGTGAGCGTGCCAGACTGGACTGCATTACCTGGATGGTGACGTTTGCTTTAACCTCTATATGCCGTAAAATATTCATATTCTAGGGTTTGTATTATAGACAGGACAGCGTAAGGATGTGCATATTGAAAACAGAACAACATCCTGACAGCCGTGAGAACGTAATGAACCTGTAATGCAAAGTATGTACTCACGGCCGTCAGGAATTTCATTCTGGTATCATCAATGTATGCACATCCTAAAGCTGTCCTGTGATATTACTGCATGCTTACCAAAAAGAAACAAAGTAAAGACTGAAGGTGTTTAAGCCCTACGTAGAACCTGAAAAGTAATAGAAACTTTTTTATTTTCGTTCGTTATCATATTAAATACTGGTCTGTGTCATAAGACCATTGTTTTTGTTTTGTTACAACTCATTCAAGCCTGGAAGACCGTTGTTACAAATATTGAATTCAATGGAGATTTACAAGACAATGTACAAGTTCCACGACTACGATGTACGAAACTATGAATCTCTATGTTATAGTGGGTATCAGGCAGCCTAGCCACTAGTCGGATGACCCTCTCATGTCATTTACCTAGCAGTGTATGATCAATCATATATTTCACGGACAAATCGAGAAAATAGCTTCTCTGACTATAGGTAAATACTAAAAGATGGATGCATACCCCGTTTACTAATTCTATCAGGTCTCTTCAAAGTAGCTCATACTTAAGACATCACCTGGAGATGCGCCTTAAGGGTAGGGTACACAGGCAGGGTCCCTGACCCCTGAAGCCTCCCTCGCTACCCCTGCCTGAGGGCTTGACCCCCGCGGATACGGAGTGGTCAGGTGTCACTGGGCTCAATCACGTCGATTACCTGTACTCACCTGCGGATGGGCTGAACTAGATGTCCACCTGACACCTCACTGGCAGGTGGTGCTTAGAGTGTCATGTGAGGAAGGCTGAGGATGTGATAGACTTAACTACCCGGGCGTGGTGTGCCAGTGGGTGTGGAGAACGGGATGCTGGAGGCCTCCGTAGGGTTCCTGTCGTCCTGTCAAAGAGGAGGGGAATATAAATTCACAAAACAAGGGATAAATAGTATCAGCGACAATCAGATCACATATCTACTTCAGACACTAACACTAGACAAGAGATACGAGATCGTTATCACAATAAATCAAATATCATGTTCAATTCTTACATAAGAAACATAGGGACCGGTATCAACATTGATTAAACAGCTTTTTGAAAACACAAAGCTATAGATAATACTTAAGTAGAGAATATATAATGTTCAGGTATTGCAAGTGACACACTTATATCGTAAGCATATTTGCTCTTGAAAAAAGGACAGAACTTCTTCGATTTTTAGTTATTTATATAATGACAAGAACCGATTCTACAATACTCTAATTCTACCATGAATCCCCTGAGAAAGACTTTAAATCTCAGACACATCTGTATCTGCAAGAAAGTGTCTCGAAGAAATGTGCGGGTCCAAAGATAGCAAACCTCGGCCTAAAATGATGGGGCTTGTGTTGAGGATGCACAGAATCAAAGGAATAAAAGGAAAGGATATTCAATTAGATAGTGAATAAGCAGACACAGACTTTATTATCTAAATCAGACATGGCAATAGCTTACTGACTGTTTAGTGGACAAAACTTCCAGCACTAAATGTAGGAACCAACCATGGGATCCTTGTGCAATGTCCAAAAAGGTGAGAATATCCCTGAATTCGAAGCAGGTATCAGAAGACTTATCTAATATGCAATGAAATTTGTGGTAATGAAACAAACAAGAAAGTTAAGAATTTTCCTGAATTCGAAGGGGGCAGCAAAAATATTTAAAAAATGAAATGATAATGATCTTTATCACGTATAAGCTTAGAACAAGAAATAGGTCTGGAGATTAAATTTCCCTTTTCTCCTTTTTAACCAAGGCCTTATTTTACATATGTAAAACTTACGTTTCTTCCATCTAAGGTACAGTATGTTGTTTCCCATGTAAAGTAGTTAAATCTAGATGCGTTATTTGAATGTAAAGGATGATGGGTGTTCATGTTATCTGACATGAGTTTACGAACTCAACAGTCTCTTCTGTCAGCTTGTCTAAAGATTCAAATGTAAAATCTGTGAGAACACATCCTTGAATTCTATTCTACTGCCAGGAGGTTGAACAAAGGAGGAGAGCTGGTTCTGAGACTCAATTATCTATAACGAAGGCTTTTCAAGAATCGGAATATAAATTTTTCTTTCTTCTTTCCGCCAGTATATAATGCAAGGGCTACTGACAGATGCTTACCGCATTTTCAATTCATTCTGAGATGATGTGTAAACTTTTTTTTTCAATTGCTTGACTCACTAGGGTCCATCCTATATCATGTATGGGTCGGCGGCAATCAAACAATTTTAATAGTGGCTCCTTATCCCGTCTAGCAGTCGCCCGCAGCTAAAATACATGGTTCATGTATAAAAGGCTATTAGTATAACCGGCCGTAGTCATGCAATGTTATCTTGTGGTTTTCTGGGATAATTGGCCCATTCCACGCCACCTGCTGTCACCCTCTTTGGGGTTCTATCGGGTGCTCACCTGAAGTATAAAGCGAGGGAGAAGGGTTGCCTGTTGTTATCCTGGGGCCATGGTGTGCATGATGCAATATTGAGTTTTATCAGGGTTTGGCCCGTTATTTACAACACATGTAGCTATACATTATCTCTGGATAACCCATGGTGTTACAATGGCGCCTCCTCAAGCACACGCATAGCGAATGGGGCAGCGACATGCAAGCATTCAGACTGTCATATTCTCTTACTATTGTCATACGAATGGACGCAGAAACTCGTGCATAGAAATGTCCACATCAGTGGGGAAAGTAAAACAGATTTCTTCATGGTGACAGGATTTCTTTTACCCCAATTGACTTTTGATGTGTCTCTAAAATGTCACCGCTACAAATCAATATGTGTCTTTGTGTCCATGTACGATATTGTCTTGAAATAGCCACAAACGGCTAAGAAGAGCATACTGCACATATATTTTTCACATAATCTGATAGTGCTGCAGTCTAGGATCTGAGGTAAATGTTCAAATACGATGTAATGTTTTCTTTGAGATGTTGTCAAACTTGAAGAATTACATATGTTTTCTACGTGTTATTGAAAGGCAGAAATGCCTTGTCTATACTTTGACAGTGATATTGGCATGATCGGCATTATCGCCATGTGATACCCGTAGGCCTTGTTGAACTTATTTACTTTGAGAAGATACAATTTACTGGCTGGATAGTTGATGTTAATAACGGACCATTAACTTTGGTTTCAGCATTGAAGTATTGGGAGGTTGACAAGCCGACATGGCTTACTAGACAACGTCTTGCTTGTCGCTGGGAATAATCTTGCTTGTCTCTGGGAATAAAGGGTTTTAGAATTCACGTGGGTAGGATACTTGCTACATCACAGTAGGCACACCATATACCCATGAACGTGCATACGTATATCGCGTGCAGCATCTTGTGTAGGACATAATGAACCCACCAGGGCGGTAATAATCACTTTATACGTGCAGTGCATGTCTACAGTACGGTGAAGGGCTGGGGTTGTGTAAGCGTTACGCATGCTGGTAGCACATCAATCACCCCCATGCCAATCCCGTTCTGTACCCTTCTTAAACCCAACCCCACCCACATCCAAGGGTTGTTTCTCTCGGAAAAAATTAACCAAGCATTGATAAGTAATTGGGTGTATATCCTGCTGGTCATGTATGTAGGGAAAACATGCATTATGTATGGAGGGAAAACAGGGGTAATTTATCTCATAACCGCTGTGTACATTGACATTTCCCTTCCAGTATATACTAATTTGGCATAGGTTCGTTCGATCTATCATCATATATGTCATGTCCCTTATGATGGGTGCTCCCCTCAGTAAGGACCTAAGTGAATTCGCGTTTCCCTCTGTAGTTCAAGACAGGGAAGCTGGTCCTCTAATGAGTCAGAGAATGGAGACAAACTGCATAAGCTTACATTTTCTTTGTACAGAAGTGACTGTTATTCTTAAATCGGGAAGCATAAACGTGGTACACGCTTATAGTGTTCCAATGCGATGCTTTGCGTCCCCTAAATACTTAATTCTGCTTTCTCACATGAAATACCGGACACTCATATGGCAAAACATTTTTTATCTGCTGACATCGACTGCTATCGCTTTAATGTGATTAACTGCCATCTGTTTGTAAGGTGTGATAGAAATTTCTGAACCGATCACGCAATGCTATGAAAAGAATTTTTTTTTAAATCATAAGTCCATGTAGACAACGTGTCTGATGTTTGCCGCGAGAACAAAGACTTGTTTTGTCGAAATTCATGGCAGGGCTAAAAAACTACCTTCAACCATATGTCCCCGCTCCGACCTTTAACCATAACAGGTGTTAAACCTTGTCTAAACCGTAAACTTATTAGGTATTACATTCAAATCGCACGTGTTAATGCTGTCTGTTCCTCCTCCTCATCATCCGGAGAACAAGCCTCCTGTGTGTCCACTGACCACACCACAACTGGGGCGGCCTACGTCAGATCTCTGGAGTTTACTGGAGTGGAACCCAAGTTCAGTATTGCCTGTTGAGATGTGGACAAACCACAAGAAAGCATGCCACATGACACCTTGGCGCCGAAATAAAGACGGGAAACATGCCAACTACAGTCTGTCAACTATTGCAAGAAAATTCTGAGTTGGACGAAGGACCGGACTCTGCTATTATAAATGTCTACAGACGTCGTCGTGTTTAATCAAGCGTGTCCTTTTAGGATGCGCTACAGACCCCCAACAACCCGTCACGCATCGTCCGCCATGGAAAAGGCGCCTTGCATTGTCTAACTCTGCTGAATCGAAGACTGCAGTCGAGTGTTAAATTACCTTGTTTGTACTGGGAATTAGGTCATGGGGTATGTATAGTTCACGATAATAACCCGCTAGCCGTTGCTATTGTTCAATAAGAAGCCGTCGAAAATTAGTTTGATATGAAAATATTTATGTTCCTCATATTCTTGCGTGAGAAAACGGAAGGAGATCACATCAAAGACCTAGACTTAAATGAGGAGCCTGATGCTACCACCTGGCGTCCTCTCTAAAATGAACGTAATAAATTTGAATTTATATTAAAAAGTAATACCAAAATTATTTCTGTTGTGAAATTAGGAATTATTGTATATTTCAATTGACTTGCTCGAAGGCGCTGAATAGGTTAGGGACAGGTTGCATATAAAACATGCTCCAAAACCGATGCCTTCATTATCTGTGTGCAAGCTCTGTGATATGATAAGGGACAGAGGACTAGTGTCTTAGTTGGGGAACGTCGTAGAATAATGCCCAATTGACCATGACCAATAAATACAGACCGAAATACCCCTTTGACCACCCGATATGGAGACACAGAGACGGTTGTTGAAGTGGCGAGTTGGCTGGTTGCCAAGTGGGTTGCTGAAAATTACCCACAGACTGGATAAAACACAAAAAGCTTTTAACTGTTATTCATTTATAATTCTACGCTCATTCATTAATCATTAATTTAATCATGGAAATACCATTCGTTCCTACTTCTCTTAGTGGACTTTATATACATAACGGTACACACGTATAGTGTGTTGCGTCTTAAAATAAACTCACACACCCAAGGATGCTTCAGTCGGCATCTTGCTTGGCTCCCAATCATGGGTTTGCTGATGTTTTTGGAAACCCCTGTTTGCCTGCCATCCTCATCTCACATATTCCGCTTCATTGTGGTATTAACTTAAGTTTTTCTACGACGATAAAGCTCCATCACCTAAACACACAATTGCCGGAGTTTCCATCAACAGGAGTACCTCTAAAAGTCCCACCTATTGTCGTGCAGCACACCAGCTGGGCGAGCAGGGGACCTCCCTCTGATTGAGACTTTGTGGCGACAAAGTATACTCGTTGACTGGGATGATTTATCTCCTCTTATGTTTGTGTATTTTTAACGAGATGGACGGTGTCTCCCTCAAAACACCTGCAGCTGAGTATTTCTGGTGTATTACTTCTTAGAATGAGTATTTTGGGTGTCATAGCTCAGTTGATGGAAACTCTTATATTTAAATTTAGCGTTTTGTGATCATCAATTCAACTTCCCTTTTTGTATGTAATTTATGGTGTGTTTGATCTGGCCATTGTTTGACAGATACGCTGAAATGTTTAATGTGGAAATGCAGAATAAAGAAAATAACCTTTCAGATACTTTAAAAACCTATTTTATTCTTCTAGCAGTGAATGTACTGTGCTCAAGTAGGAGCTTCTCTTGATCGTCTTCCAATTCGAATATGAGCGTCAGTACAAATGCCAGGTGGTGTCCCTCAACCAGAAGGTGTTAAAACGATTAACTCATATTGTCTGGCCAGCCATTGATGATTTCAGAATATTTTAACCTAAATCAATTCAGCACTATCTATTGACTCACTACCTTTTGTTCTTCGTGAAATAATAGCATCAATTCACACACCACCCCATTAAAGCAGATGAATAAAGCTAATCTCCATTTGCTGAACTCTCATCAGATATGCATCGATCACGATTATCCACGCCGTATTTGTAGAATAGATCTTGTAAAGTCTGGAGAAATACTGCGCGGACAAGCAGCTGATAGTTTTCACTCCAACTTATTTGACCTGACTTAAATAGTCCATCAAGTTGACTTGATAGGCTTTTATTATGATTGGAGTTCCATGGAACAGTTGCTTTTATTCTACATAGACAAGTTTACCAATGATCAAATAGACAATATATTAAAATGATTGAAATTTGAATATGGAATATTTCATATAGCGGAGCACCTTTATAACCTTTATAGAACATCGGGAAAGAAATTCAATATCAGTAACCATGCATATCAGAGCCAGAACAACATCTATCTTATTCATATTACATTCACTAGCATTCCCCAAACCAATAAAAACCACAACCTATTGAAAAAAAACATTCGTGCGCTTCTCATTTTACATCTTCGCATATCCGAGATATTGGAGATTTACAAGCTGACAGTAGGTGGTACTGGGGACGTGCGTTTCCATAGTAATTTAAGTACGTGGGAAACCTGCGGCTATGTCATTCAATGGCTGCGCATGTGCACCTATAATCCGCGCATGCGCGCTGAGACCCCTCTTGGGTGTCCTGTGTTATACCGGCTAGTGTCATATTAACACATACCCTGGTTGTCAGGGAAACGTAATACAATGCTTGGCATGTCCCCAGCAGTGTCACCTTCACCTTGGTCAGTTTGAACAGCTTGACCTTGACCCCGGCCAGTAGTGACCTTCACCTTGACGGTGGGCGATGGCTACTCCTCTGCCTGGGTCGGGCATTAATCAGAGACCACGGAGCTTCTTATTGTTGCTATGGTGACAGGTTGGCAGGTTGGAGGTCGTGTGATTAGCGGAGATGGTTGTTCCCATGCGCACTCCATGCTGAGTCTGAGATTTATATGCTTATCCCCATGAAAACTTAATTTTATAGGAAGCTTTGTGCTGAAAAAGTGTTGGATTCTAAAGCTGCCAGAGAGGGGACTGCTGTTAGGCCAAATCCAAAGTCCTGCTGTAAATTCGATCTCTGCACTTCTCGTATATTCAAGAGACATATTTTTATAGTTCTTTGAAAATGGATTATTTCAAACAGCAACTCATTATAATATATCTTTCTAAAAGTCAGCTATTGAAAACAAGCCAGATGCTTTGCCTTTCATTCGGACTTGCTATCTTAATGGGTAACATAGCTGACCTCGCCGTCTGAGGGGTGGACAGCCTCAAAGTATCAGAAACATGAGATCGGCATGTAGAGGCCCCCTATGAACGTATCGGAGAATAGAACACGACATACATCCATATATACTCAAGGATTATACCTTGTAGAGAGGTTTGTACGTTAGACATAAATATGGGAGAGGGATATGATGGAAGGTCATAGGAGGTACCCACAATTAAATCATGCTCAAATTATGTACTTTTAGTGAGATTCGTCTTTCATAGAGGGGTACTTGCACTAGAGAAAACAATGAGAGACTTGTTATTATGCATTTCTCCTCTTAGGTTCTGGCAGAAAATTCCAGCTCCAGATGTGGCACAGAATGTCGTTCATAGCGAGCTATTCAGCAAGCTGGTTAACGAATTGGAAGCAAGGTTGTATACGTGAGGATTGATGGGGTAGGAATGAAAACATGCTTTGAAGTGCATTTCCCATCAAAGCCTTTTACAACATTACAGAATAATCTAAGTCGTTTGTCGGTGTATTGAATAATGTCCAGCTGTGTGTGGCAAGATAAATACCCTCCGAACTTTGCTAATGCTGATGAAATATGTTACCGAGGGAATAAACTATCAATTCTTTGACAAATATTGTTGAAATAACCGAAAGGAGACAATAACATGGACTTTATCAAACCTCCAGAACCGAGGAAGGATATTCTGATCAAATTGTGGCACCTCTGGGTCAATTTGGTGGCAGTATCTGTGTTTAAGTCAACAACCTAATAAAACCACTGAATGAAGTTCAAACTTTAACTTGTCATCAACCCTGCTGTCGTCAACTGTTTACTGCCTTTGTTGATGGGCCCTGTTTCCAAGGCAACTCGTAATTATGATGATATTAGAGAAAAAATTGCATGTTGTCAACAAAGCTTGGCCATAGGGGGTCGCTGTGCGGGCCGTCAACGAGGTGGGGATATAGTTGCTGGAAAGTGATAGCATGAGTGAGGGTGAGGACATAAATTTGTCAGGGGTGACTAGGGGCTGGGTGGTAGGTGGGAGGTCTGAGATGGTCAGCAGTGGGGTGGACAGTGGTCAGCGGGGTAATGTGTAGGAGGGGTGGATGGTATGTTGGGGGTGGAGGACGGGGTGGCAGGGCACACGTTCCACTATCCCGCTAGTGGAGTGACCATTATGTCTAACGTGAGGGGCGTTCAGTAGATGTGTCAGCATAGTGCAATAAGTGCGTGCGCAATTCGACAGTAATAAGTATATTTACAATGATTATCAATTTTTCGCCTTGTCTCCCATTTCTCACAGTGCTTGGCCATTCCTATATGACACCAAGAGATTCAAATCTGAATTAACCGTGTAAGTGAATGTAATGTTGTGAACTTGTAATATGTTTATATCATATTTCATTAAGGGTGCTATGGTAGACCGCTGAGCGTCGTTCTCTTGCAAATCATGCCGAATAAAGAGGAAATGACTGGCCCCCTGAAGTCCTACATACACCCTCCCGCGTCACACACACCAGCCTTCCCTGTTTTTGACAATCCCCGCCAGCCCACAGCCTCCTGGACTGCACACGTGCGGGGGTACCCGTCACTCCCACACGGGGTCCCGACCACGTGGGTGAGAGAGATGGGTAGGCGTTCCTGTCGTCTCAAATTAAGTCCGATAAATCGATGACAGGTCTGTCAGTGGCACGGATATGATTGCCCCCGTATTTTGTTCTGTCTATTAACCTGTAGACTTAAGTCATGTGGGTCGCCATCATTGACTCGAGCCAAACGTTGATATCTCAAGTTATTCACACAGCATGTGCTGTGTTGCTGCTAATATCATGGCCATGCAATTTGCAAATGCAATTTGTAATCTTTATATATACATAGACGCATAAATCTACTTGAATTACTGTACGGATACCCACGTACTATATGGGAAGTGTAAATAGATTTAGGTTAAAAGGGATAGACGTGCGATCTGCTTTAGCGACTGCTGGTATGTGACGGCGTTCTCTCGGCCGGCGGGCGGCGAAATTTTTTTTCTAAATTACGTACGGTCGAACACCCCCCCCCCCCCCCCCCCCCCCCCCCCCGCCCGGGAAAGCGAGACGAAAACGTAACGCAGAAAGGTTTTTGATCCCATAGATTTAGGTTAGGCTTTAGTCGGATTTGGAGGTTAGGGCTTTTCGTCTCAATGGCTACTGCTGGAGTGTCTGTTCTTGTCTCTCTTATAATACTGCAATAGGCATGACAAATACATTTATATCTCATTCAATGAGAAACATTACCCAGTAGCTTAAAAAATAAATATAGGTAGTGACAGTCAGAGAGGATTGCAAGGATCAGGTCCGACTGCACGTCTCCAGTTGCTCATTGCTTGTTCTCAGCTTTTCCACCAGCGAAGTGCCAACTTGGACGTGAAGTGTTACAGAACTAGCATGGAAGCCTGATATATGAGGCCAGTCAGCTACTGCCATTTTGACATATGTACTGTTGGATAGCGCTATGGGTCTTATCCTTCTCACATTCAAAATGGTTGTTATTATCTTTTTCGCAGTAAATCATTTTGGCTTTGGTATCAAACAATAGAGTGTTGACCAAAGGTGTCAAATGTTTGGGATGGTTAGAAAAAAAAAAAAATGACTGAACTCATATTACTTTCATGTGTATATTTTCTCGTTGTGGAGTTTTCTCGACCTTGCGTGGGGGTATTTTACTCCAATAATTGGTTGCAATTTACTGGGTTGCAAATGTTTACTATCACTTAAACTTGGCACACATACTGTTTGGAGGACCCACATTGAGAGGCAGTGATACTACTGTCGAACTGAAACATTTTAACAGATGATCCATTATATTGTGAAAGGTTAACATTAATTCAAGTGTATTGTAATTATTTTTATTTGAACCCATATGTTACTGGCAGGATCTCATGAGGAGGAGATGTCTGATCTGTAAGTCCAAGGTCACTCCAAACCACTCATGACCTTTGGCTGGTACATGCTGTCGTTGCTACAAACTGACAGGTAGCACGGTCTTGGTAGACCACTGCCATTGGCTGAATGCTGGTATTCGCAGCTCTTGCACTCAGAGATTTAGCACAAGCTAGCCTTTTGAAAGGTTGATATTACTTCATTTTGTATCGTGGGACATTATAAACAAGTATTAATAAGTTATTTGGGGAACCTTGTGAGGGAGAGAGGTTGTGCTGGTTCTCCTTGCCCTTGTAAATCAGCAGGGTACCAATGCAAGTTCTAGGTCGATCACATGTTGCTCTCGCTGGGCGTGACCTGCCTATTCATTTGAATAGGGAACAACCAGTTTACCCTGTGCTGCCATCACGGCCTGTAGGTATGTTTTCCCAACGAAATACTTGAAAATCAATATTGCACAGTGTACAGATATGTCTAAGTATAAATACCTCAAAATGAACCTGATGTACACGTTAGTAACTCCTAATTAATGGCTGATAGATGCTCACTACAGGAATACACGTACTGAGGAACAAGAATTCAGGAAGTGGGATTTGTAGTGGCGTCAGAGAAGGGGGGGCAGGGGGGCGTATCAAGTGTAAAAACTGTCTTGATTTTTCAACATTGAAAAATGTCTAAATCGAACTTTTTAGCATGCAACTATGGCCAAGTCCTGACTTTTCACCATGGAAAAATGTCAAAGTCTGACTCTTAGCATGCAATGATGGGTAAGCCCTGACTATTCACCATGGAAAAATGTCAAAGTCTGACTTTTTACTGTGCAATGATGGCTAAGCCCTGACTTTTCACCATGGACAAATGTCAGTCTGACTTTTTTGCACGTAATGACGGCTAAGACCTGATTTTTCACAGACTTTTCGCAGATTTACAGTAAATCCAGTGGAACAGGCCAATATCAAAGTCTTACTTCATACCAAGAAAAAAGTCAGCAATTTCTTCAGTCCCCCCCCCCCCCCCCCCCCCACTTTCAAAATGTTCTGACACCCCTGATTTGTTACATATTTCATACATCAATGATGGGGATGTAGGCATATTTGGTTTGTTTCTGAAATTCCTCATCGGGGAAATTCTTATTTGGTAATGTGGTAACTTTTATATAGTTGTCTAATGAAAATCTAAGAATGTGTATATCAAACAATTTGTTAAACGTCAGTAATCTTGCGATGTAATAATGACAATTCATTACTATCATATATTTTCATCTGGGACTGATGATAGACCGCATGGTTCCTGCTACTGGTGAATCGCTGTCAAATTAGATTTATAAGGGTGACAAATTAGCTAACTGAAAGCTGGATGCGTTTTTTAGGAATAAGCCTTTCATTGCTCAGGGTAAGATAACATAGGCAATGTAACATCTGCAATAGAACTCTACAAAGAGTATTACTTCATTGTGTTCGATGTTGCTGCATGATATTATTTCCCATCACTGAGTACGACTTTAGTGATATTTCTTCAACAGAAAGATCAACCAAAAGTGACCATAATATCTATAACGAAGTACCTCGAAAGCATCCAAAACATAATGAATGTTGATTTAGTCATTGGATAGCCCATGCCTCTTATGGTCGCATGATATTCTACGCATTTCCGTGATATATAACATAAACTTCATTGCTCAACCAATAATGGTGTAAGAGCCACTGATGTTTTATAAAGCATGATTGCATGGGGTATGAGGACAATAGATTACAGAATACAAATCAATGACATTTCAGTGAATATCTCGTTTGTCTCAACGGGAAAATGGCAGATGGTACGTTTGTCCGCACAACCAATCTGCCATATCTCATGGTTTTCAATGCTGTACAGAAAAGTATACGACAAGCTTAGGACGCCTATAACAGCATTAAACTGAGCCTAAATCAGTGGTTCTCATTCTGCCCGCTAGGTGGCGTCAGGTCTCATGTCGCCCCAAGTTAATGCCAGCTTCTTGTAAACGTCGCCAGAGGGCAGTGAGTAGAACGCCACCTACGTGGCCGGACGCTGACCTTGACGTGACCTTGGGGAGGGTAAGGGATGGACATGTCATGACCTCTAACCTTCCTACATGGGTGGGGTTTCTCCCTCAGGGTAGGGGGTTTGCCGCCAAGTCGAGGTGGGAGGGGGAGAGGAGAAAGGGTTGGAAGTGGGTGCTATGGTTTGATATTTTGTGTGGGGTTTTAGGGGAAAGAAGGCTACGGTAAATTTAGGAATGTTTCTTCATGAAAGGTTTTTTTAATACGTGTACCTGTTTTTTTGTGCTTTCCAATGCCTCATTCTTTAGTACTCATTTAATTTTGTCGACTGTCTTTGGCATAGAGATTTCAGGTTTGCCGTACAACCGTACATTTTGCCGTTTATGGAAATAGGTTCTAGATAATATCAAGCTACCAAGGTAGATTCCCCTAAACACTCAGTCATGTAGTGACAGGATTCAGCACCAAATCACCTGCCAATCATAAGTACGTGCATTACATATGTTAGGCCTCAGGGGTATATCAGTGGTGTTAAGGGGTAGAAGGTTATGGATGGGGGCTGCTGGGTGTGTCAGCAGGGGGTGTGGAGGTGGGAGGGGCCAAGTGGGGACAGGGGAGGCCCAGTGCAGAGAGGTGGGCAGATGGCTATGGCTAGTGATTAGGGAAAAGGCATCTAAAGACACAAAATCAGAAATAAATCACCATTTTTCCATTGCCGAGAAGGGGCCAACGTTTCGCTTTTGTTCACCTCTTCTATTGTCACGCAGGATTGCTTCTAACATCCATGTCACTTCACTGGGTACGCTATTAGATGTACGCATGAAGGAGTTTCAAAAGGAAATTATATGCCATGTTATGTACAATATACAGGGTATTCATTAGGGATATAATCATCAAAATAAACCTAAGGGTATGCATATTAATGCAACTATAATACATGTAACTATATGTAGTAATGACCACGTTTGCCGCCCTTCAACAATTACATACAAGGACCTGAACCCAACAGTATGTAGTAAATACCACGATGACGTATGTATAGCTGGTGTTGTGGTTTACACCAGGATAGTAAATGGAGTTGGTATTGCAATGATCAGGGTTTTTGCCGATCTTTTTGAAAAAAGGCCGACAGTAAGCCTTATCTGCTTGGTTACGCAACGCGTTTGATCAAACACAACGTATTCTTTAGTGGATTAAGCGTCTGACTATAATACATTTATAATACCCGTGTAGATTATCTCCAGAGAATATACAAGTACAGCGCGACAGGACAAAAACAAACAACACGACAGGACAGATACAGTGTTGCTCATGGATACTGGGCAAAGGACATCAGAAGGGAACGATAACTTAATACTGATTCTGATTTATTTATATCAGAGATCTTTGTACGGTTGGGTTTGGATAATAGTAAAGTTGGGTTTGGGTTTGGATAATAGTAAGGTTTGTTTACCAATCGAAGAATTCAATTTTTCAGTGTGTATCTAATATGTCTAGGGTCATATGACTCCCAGTGGTGGTCTTATCAGGTCATATGAATCTGAAATATTTCGAACAAATAGTTTTGAGTTCTGTATAGATATTCGGTGTTAATAGGAATGTTTTATCTCGCTCATAAAGTCCTTATTAAATCTCAAGTTCTGCATGCCACTTCCTAACAAGTTCCATAAATAACTTCCCTGGTAAAGTGGGCTATGTTTATACCATTCAGTTTTTGGTCTTTTTTTGTTTTTTTGCAATTCCCAAATTACCATGATCAATCATTAATAACTGCCTGGTTGATAATCGCCTCGATTTCACGTGTATGAAGATAGCGACATGTATATCTATATGCTTGCCAGGCCTGCCAATGTGTTTTTGAACAGTAGTGCTGGGTGTTGCTCTGTTGAGAATTACTCTTTCAGTTAAGAGAGTTACTGATATCCATATACATGGAGAAGACTTACACGAGCAAGTACGGATTAGGCAGTTCATACTCGTTAGTACAAAACTCCCAAAAGGAAATGTCCCAGTCATTTTTACTTGCAGAAAGCAACAGTCTGGCGTTCACACCCACCATCCATACTCTAGATGTGAAAGTTCGCATAGGCGCAATGCTAGAGTAAGCAGTTTTATAATGCCACTGCTCTATACTACAACGCCATCTAGCGTCAGTGGCAGTCAGGAAACCCCTATAAGGCCCGTTTCCATCGGCCGACGAAAAGGGTGTAGATTTTCTGTGTTCTCCTAATAGCCTATTTCCATTTTGCGTCGGTGGTCCCTGACTGTATATCGGTGATGGCCAATGAAAATGGGCTATTAGCAAAGCACACAAAAATCTACACCCTTTTCGTTGGCCAATGGAAATGGGCCAATAGGTTTATGACTGAGCACAGTCGGTAGATTACGCTAAGGAACAAATCATATTAGGGGTAATTGATATTGGTTCATCGGCTAATATATAGAACCATGCTCGATCAGCACATCATATTTACTCTGTAACATGATGCAGAGAAACGGTTGTGTATTTCGAGCTGAACATCCAGTTACACACATGTGTGTATGTGGCGTGTGTAACGCGACCAGAGCTGGGTGTCTCTGTCTGCGGACACACGCTGGTCCTCTCCTGTTTACACTGAGTCCTCAGTATGCTGGACCATGTCCACACAGGCTTAGAATTGCTGACATTCCCCACTGCCGCTCTGGGAGAACAAACCCTGAGTTCGACACCAAGGTCGAGGTGAAGAATAAAACGCTATTCGGTTAGCATTTGATCCATGGAGTCATTTGTGTTAAGAGGTGTCATATTCGGGAAACTTTTCAACTTTGCTCTGTAAATATTTCTATGTGCATAGATTTATTTTCTGATAATACTTTCTCATAAATTGGTCAAGAATATATTTTCTCATGTCGCCCTATAAAAAAGGCAGGTATAATTTTTTGATTACTTTTAGAAATCTCGGAATGGTCAGAGTATAGGGGTTTGTTTTAGGGTACCAAACTTAGTCAAACGGTACAATACAAACACAATTGTGAATTACAATTTGATTTTTCTCTGATAATATCGCTTCGTTAGAATTATTACGCACATATGTACACATAAATTTATTTGAGACTGATGCAATATGTATCCATCAACTGACAGAGTTTGAAATATATGCAAAATGTACTAGAGGTTAACAGAACCGGCCTGTGGTCATCTGTGACATTGTGCCACACAATTACTTCATCAAGATTATCAATTTAACAATATTTCTCTTTTCGTGATTGGCATAACAGCATTGGATTACTTTAAATGTTTTTGAAGTACGTATTGCTTTGTCTTACAAATTCTCTGATATGACCAGAAACATACAAGTATACATTACTTCATTTTTAGAAAACAGATAGGGAACGTGATATGAATTACTGTGTAGAAGGTTATGTGATCAATTCCAGAGCTGAATAAAATGTAACTTTATGTACATTTATGTCATGAAATTTACGCCTGTGAAGGTGGCGTATTCTTATTCCAATTCTAAAAAGACTTGAACGAAATAGCTTTATTTTGCATATATATGATGATCGTCACGAATATTCATTAAGAGTCTACAACACTTAGCGATGTGAGCTATCTGTCTTGGAATAGGGCATTGCCTTAGGTTCTCTGATTATAAGCTGTTTCTGCCCGGGTTTCCCAGTCCATTTTGTGCGTGATATATCGTCCCTGTAGTTATTAGACTGGTTAGCCATACGCTGTCCATTCACTTCATATTCATGACCATATTGGGTCCTTATTCCAACCTGATAGTTGACTGAACAATACCTCTGCGCGCTTAGTAACCTGTCATATTAATTTCCCCTAAACCAACAACAGCTTAGAATTCTGTTTCATTCTGTGCTGCCATCGGAAAAAGTCTGATGGGATGCCAACCCTCTAAAATCTAGTTTAAAACCTAAAACTATGCATTTGAAATTGACCGTAAATACTGAATATTTATATCGTACTATGCAGCCACCTCTATTGCCAGATTGTATGATTGTATAATACATTTGGACCTTGCCAACGAATAAAATCATATACATAGATGGGCGGAATTCTAAGAGGAACATTTTTTGTGGCTTGGTGTTCTGGGAATGTTTAACAATAGCTCTAATGTGGCCATTGGTCATCCTTTATGACTATTAGAGAGGCTAATGACCAATATTACACTGGCCACTGACTGCACCAGATGTGAGATGACAACTAGACTTGCCAAGCGCATGGTAATTGTAAGCGATAACTTTGTATAATATTAATATATATATTAAATGAAATTATATATGAAATGATAATTCACTCACGGTTGATTATGTAGACCTTATTCAAACCAGCCCTTTCTTGTTAACATATACTAGGTACCAGAAATTGCAATTAAAAGAGCATGGAGCAAGTCTAATCGCTTATCACAGGTGAGAAGACACGTGACAAGGGTCTGACTACAGAAGAGGACAGGCCAAGGACAAAGCGTCCACTGACCATCCATGACTAGAACTGACCACTAGTGTGGGGCGCAAAAAGTAGGAGAAATCGGCTCCTCGTTAGAAAAATCTGTACTTCTCGAAAACTTATGAGATACTTCAACTATCAATTTAGAATATTTCAAGACTAGTTTTGTGTGTTCAGTGTTTCTTCATTGGGTTGTTTACTTTTTTATGTTTTATAGAGGAAAGGTTTTCTTCTTTTGGAAAGATGTGTTTATGTTTGATAATATTCACTAAAGAGACGGATCTTGTTCTTCAGGTAGTCTTCTTTATCAAAACCTACGGTTATGTGACAAGGATTGCCTCATTAGAAAGTTTTTAATGCAGTAGACTCTCGCTATTTCGACCACCTTAGGGACTGGGCCAAAATGGTCGCATTGGCGAGGGGGTCACTTTACTGATAGTACACTGTAAAGTATTCTACATTGTTTGAGATAATGTTACTAACAAAACACCATTACAAATATAGAACATTACATAGTGTGCGATAATTAAAAATATTTTGTCAGACCATCAAATCATTCGCACTTAGTGGCCGTTGCCATCTCGAATCTCATCAGTTCATCTACATACCCCGCAAAAATCCTGTCCATGGACATGCATCTGGTGGCATTAGTGAGAGCAAATTTGACAACTGGGTCTCTTCAAAAGAGTGGTTGTAGGGCAAGGTGGTCGCACCAGCTAGGTGGTCGTATTATTAGGCGTTTTTAAAACATAAGATATAGGGGAACTGTTTGAGACTGACTCAAAATGTGTGTAATCGCGAGGTGGTCGTATTACCGAGACGGTCTTAGGCGGGAGTCTACTGAGTACCATGTATGAAAGGATAATAATCGTAGAAGGAATATAAACCAAGACACTGAGAGCCCCATAGGTCATTGACCAGCACCTGGCCGGAGGAGGGGTTGGAGGGTTGAGGAGGGGGGCACGGGCCGATGCCACCCTGCCACCGACCTACCACACCTCTCTCCCTATCCTAAGGCTTGAACTTGAAATGCTTGCTTTTCTCTAACGTGGCGATCAAATCAACCTAGAAAATAGGCGTGGTTTTAGGCCTGAGGGGGATGAGAGAACAAAGTGTTAGCGGTTGCTCGTACAATGGTAGGAGTGTGTAGAGGGGCTGACCAGTGGGCATTATATGTAGAGGTTGACTATGGGATGTCATGCACGTGGGGTAGGCGCTCTCTCAGTGGATAATCCCTCAGCTCATCCCTTATGAAAATACGGTACTCAGTACGTGGGAAATAACCGCTGTTATGCCCTATGAATTCATACCTCGTCTATTGATCAATATGAATTTTGCGGGTTTTTTGTCTTGAATTTCAAAGAGTGTGATAATTGGAGCGTAGTTGATATGTGTAATTTCTCATCTCCTTAGTAATAACTTTGACCATTGATTTCGCCATTAATAAACTTCGCGATTGTTAAGTCCTAGTTATTTAATATCGGTTTCATTGTGTATTAGGGGTATTTTCCTTTTTCTTTCCATTAATAGAAACATTTGAGCGTCATCTTAAAGTCCAGTTATCTTAGCATGGGCCACACGCTCATATTCGCTGACTAGGTTAGGTATGGGTCATATAGACTTTCTGTGTGCTGCAGAAACTATACCTTCACTATCTGCGTGCTCATACTGTGATATTGAGAAACGTACAGAGGGTCAGTGTCTCAGTGTCTTAGAGGTGTGCCCAACTGACCACGACCAATCACTAGAAACTGAAATACCTCATTGACCCCCTGGTGATTTATATATTTGGATGTTAGATAGGTGTTTGTAAAAATGGTAGGTTGGCTGGGTCCCATGTACCCAAACCGTTTAATTGTTTTCTTTTGAATCATCTCATGCTGATTCCTCAATGATAAAAGATTCAATGACATACGATGCTGCTGCTGTGTTTCCTTCGAAAAAATAGTTACCAGCTTATATATAAAATGTACACTGTTTCATATCTTCTTACTGGCATCTCTATATATCGGCTCGCACTCGGTGGTCCGTCAATGCGCTTGGCTTCCCACCAGAAAACATAACGTAGCAGAGCAGAGGTTAGACCGGTTCCCTCTCCAAACAAATACTTATACTGGTCATTCGCAGCAGCAGGGGGCACCAGCACAACCTATCTCCCTCACGAGATTCCGCAAATGACTTATTTAGACTGGTTTAAAATGAATGACAATACAAATAAAGTAATAGCAACATTTTAATATGTGAAAGGAAACTTTTGCAAATGTTTCTCAAAGAATGGACAGATTTCACCAGGGAAGCAGCATAAAAACCAACTAGCATTTGTCAGCTCAATGCAATCCCACAACGTACTAGAAAAATGGCGGGCGATACCTGGCCTGATATGGAAGTATTTAGTCCAGCTTGCAGGCTAAGCAGAGGTAAACAATTTGCCCACACACCCAGAGTACCCGTTCCTTTTCCTGTACCCTCTGCACATGCGTGACACCATTGAGCAGACATGATTGGCCGTTTGCTTGTCCTTGTGCCAATCGAATCCACATCTTGCACGCATGGATGGTCTGCCGTAGCCGAGCCTTCGACTAAGGCAAAGGTTAAAGACTTCACGCTTGATTGGTTTTTAGTCCTGTGCAGCTGAGCGTGACGGCACCTAACTGATGACCTCCACTGATGCCGTGAAAGAGCTGTTGTCACTGCGGTGCCTCCTGGTGGCAGGGTATATATTACTTCCGGTTCACATCACTTCTGTAAAAGAGAGAGAACAAAATAACAGTGCGGTTGTACACTTTGGGTACACATAAACCTCAGTTCTCTTACCCAAACCACATCTTCTACCCATTCATCGTCACTAATACATACGTTTTAAAACTGAAACTATGCCGTGCTAACCAATATATGTCAAACAGATAATCTGACTTATCCTTTAGATATGAAAAATGACATACGTTCTCATTTTATTTCTTCATCCAGGTAAGGCGATAGACGGCTTCACTATCAAGAGGTATTGTCATTTAAATTTAGTATTATCATCGGTGATTAATTTTTACTCTTCTGTGACTGTTGCATGCTATATCGCGGTCTACTCTATTATTTGTTCCCCTACATCGATACAAAGAGGGGTTTCCGGCAAGTGTCCAGTTTCTTTATAATGCTAGTCATAGAATGGACATGTCATGTCCACTCATGGTCAGGTACTGGACATTGTCCAGTTCCCATCAGTGCTATCAACCAAACCAGGCTGTGTTATTACCCTACCCCGTTATCTGCCTCAGGCAATGAACGGGGCCGTGTCAGGGGGATTGTGTAAAAAACAAACGGAAATCTGATACGATCTTATCTACCAGTCTAATAACGGTAGATACAGGGTATTGTGATCATATCATATCAATTAGATTTCCAGTGGGCAATTAATCAATATGCAACGTCGACGTTTGAACACCTGGGATATCGTGTGTAAGCATATTCCATTAACTGTTTATTTGCCCCGACACTCACCTGCAGCCTACCAACAACACGTTTAATGTTCCTGGGCGTGGGAGAAGGAACTCATAACATCAGGTAAATGTGGGGCCACACTATTTTGTTTTTACTTTTTTCGAAGACCGATCCAGGTGACTCATGTTAATAAAACACTAAAAGTATAAAAAGTAATAACTTTTAAAGCCTAAAAGAGAAGCTAGATTGATTCATATGTGTTTGCACTGAAGTCAATGCATAAGAATATAATTGTAGTTCACCGGTGTGATAGGTGTGTAATATATTGTGAAATTAACATGCATATGGGTCTCTGATATTGAACACTATTGCCGACTTAACCTGATATCTGTATCCCATCACTCTTTATCACCAATACAGTTGTTCATGTTATTAACTATGCTGCACCAAATAGGTTTATTGGTGCGACGAAAGCAACCTTTATGAAACCTGTAACAAAGCCATTATCGCACATCCATTTTCATCATCAATGGTCGTCTTATTTGAATGCCGTTATTGCTGGAATATTGTAGGGATAAATTAGGTTCTGGGTAAATTAGTTTCCTTTGGCGGAAAAGGTTCCTGTCATAGCTGTCTGTAATTTCAGTTAATAAGTTTCCCTAACCCAAACCCCAATGCCAAAGCTAGGTATAAAATTGGAATGTCGTGAATGCCTAATGGTGGGTTTGTTTGTCGATAAGCTTACCTTTTATGTGCGTGGTGGATCGGGTATCTAATTAATCCGCTTAATGTGCGATGAGTAATGGACCCGTTCTGATACGGGCTTTTAACCAGTCAAATCCCGCCAGATGGAGCCACTGACGGCACTCCGTGTGCGCGGTGTACGTTTCACGCAGAGCAATCAACTGTGACCGAAACGCGCAGATAACGCTGTGCGAGTCGTGCTAAAACAGACCGGGGACAGGCCTAGGGAAATGCACGTTTTCTTCTGTTTTACGTATAATGAACGAAGAAATAGCTGCATACAATTTTGATTTGAAACTATTGTTGAGTGCACTGAGATATTTCGGTATCTAGATGTAACGCTTGGTGAAACCAGATCAAAAGGGATACACATATAGTGTGCATTGACATCTAGCTGTAATTTTGAGGGTGAACGAATAGGTCATAGAATTAAAAAAAAGATATCCAGCTTGAAAACAAACTACACGGCATATGTGGAATGCAATGGAACTGCGATAAATGGATGGCACAAATCCGGTAGTAAAATGAAGTGACACAACATGCTTTGCCTTTGAATATAGCGGCGTTTAAAATATCAACCTTGTTAAGACAACTCTACATGTTATCTGGGAGTTGACAATGATGAAAACTGCTTAGCTTTAATAGCAGATCAGATAAGAGGATGTGAATATCTTTCGGTGAAAAATCCTACAGCCATGTCCTGGTCCCGTATTAGGCCTGAGTGTGATGGCACTTGGGAAACTAACTCACTAGACGGTAGAGAAAATAAGGATTTTGGCTTAATTGACGTGAACCAAAGGGCGACAGTCAACAAAATACCGTTTAACTGGAGGTAGAACTGAATGGGAATATCCAATCTAACAGAGAGCTCCTTGCAAAGCAGCGTCAGCTCCATACGAAGTAACCCGTGCAGAAATGGAGGATTACTGTCTCTAGGCATAACGGCTTTGACACGTCCATGTTAGTAAAACCTTATCTCCTTTTACTCTACGTTCTAATGAAGATAACGCCATCCGTTAGAACTCAGCTACCTGCCCGCTGATAATGCCCCTCGCCATGCAACTCACTCTACAGCTGGACGCAGCGTCGCCACGCCATCTGCCGATTCGTTTCAGAACTACTGGTTATATGTCGTCTGCATGATTCATTGACCGGGGATGGTAATGGTAGTATTTGCACGTCACAGATGACCACTAATTAAGTCTTCGTATGGTGAGGCCAGTGATTAAATTCCTAATTAGAGAAAAAGAGTGAACGGTGCCATTATTTAGAAGCGGTATTAAAATAAGTCACAAGGAACCAGTTTGAACAGTTAATTATTGGCATTTGTAAATAACTAAGTGATTTCACTGTTAATTATAGGATTGGCACTTTTCATTTGGGGGAATTTATTCAGTATATCTTACATTTCATTTCGAGATTGCTTTATATAATGCAATACTCGCAATTATGCCTCCTATAACATTCACTGGCACGTGACTACAATCGACAAATACAGGATTATAAACCCAGCTTGTTGAGATTATGAGAGCACCCATTTGATAAACTTTGATAGATTTCTTTATTCTATCTTAATATATCCTTATTGCCATCTCATTTTTTCTAGGAACAGATGCTTTGGACATGAGAATTACAAACAGATAATATTGACATAAGTACATGTACTAAACAGGACCAAGTTATTAGACCGGACATGTATACATAGTAAAAGGTAAATAGAGGATACAGTGTTGCATCAAGCACAGCCTCCCCGAAGACTTTTCATGGTCTTGGTTGCTATACCTGAAGGATATTCTGTAAGTTAAGAATATGGGGATTATTCTTGCAATTAGATCTTAATAGACCTGATGCTGAGTTTTCCGTAAACCTAAAACAGATGATCGATATAAATGCCAGAACGGGATGGAATTATTAGTATCACAACGGAATTGAAAAAAGATAGCTGGGAGTATAGATAAGGAAATATCCCTCCCAATCTTTCACTCTTGAATTAGAAGAGTTTACTACAAAGTGTTTAAATCTCCATATAGAGCTTTACTGTCCTATTTTCTTTCAATGGAAACCCATAATTACTGAAAACTACATATTATAAGTTTCATTCAATTTGCAATGTTTCGAACATGATATGAATCTGTTACAGCCACCTGAATCAACAACTCCCTCATTATCGCCCGCTGCAAGGACGGGTGTTGAACCTCGTTGTCGGGTTCATTTTCTAATTTCACCAGCCACCTGGTGGCTGGTTACGTAATCGCCGTTCACACATGACTGAGTGTTGTCATCGGATAAAAGTGAAGAGCTTAGGATGTCACCACTTCGATGAAATATGAAAGAATCTTTCTCGTGACACATCTCATTAACATGCTACTGAATGGACGTGATCGATCTCTCTCGGTGCAGGTCTAGTTATGGGATATCACTGTGAAATTATGTTTGTTTTGGTTTAATATCGAGGTGTTTATTAAAGTTATTGAACTTACATCGGGAGGGTAGTCTGTAGAATTCCGATAGTATGGGTGGAGACAGTTTTGTAGAACTTCGCTGACAGCTCTTTCAAGTTATACCTGAATAATAGTATTCCGATACCACCATTTTCCTCCTCCTGATCCTACAATTTCCTTCGGTTTCAACAATCATTCACATCTCTTACAGAACTGGCTGTTAGCACAAATTGAACATTACCAGGATTTTAAATGGAACATTAATAAAGAAGGGACATTACAAGGACTTTGCTGGAAGTTATGATATAGTGCAATTGACTAAGGCTATTGATTAAATTAAGAAATCTGAATTGTACACTCATTGGTATATAACCTATCTATTTCCGTTTATTCTAAATACTTGTCTTGATTTTATTGTTATTTTAGATAATTTGTATTTTCAAATTAACAGTGACAATAAAGTACCTACTGTACGGCCTTGTATCCACGCCAATTTTTTTTAGTTTATTTCCTCATCTTTAAACAAATGATGTAACTATTGCACTTATGTAACTAACGTAATCATCTGTAGAATAGAAATGACCATACGTAAATTCAAAAACTATCAAATAACATATCACTAGCATCATATATTTCGGTGGTTACCATTCCATTGAAAGGTATCCCAATTGATACTTAGGAATTCAGTAACATTCATTTCTTCCCATGAACGCCTATCAAAGGAGATGCCAACATATAGGGTGTCACTCACGAGGGTTTTTATTTTCCAATCAACTTGCTTCAAATAGCCCGCTGACGCGATCAACTGCTGTACTCCTCCCTCCACTCCTCCCTAATTGTGTCATCATCAATATATCCCTAGGGGGAGCATGTTAATCCTTCCTACAGTGGTTGTAAAAGTTTTACGGGTGTCCCCGCCCAACCAGATCTCATCCTCACAATATCTCCATGGGGGTAGGGCAGCCTGGGTCCTGACAGGGCCGTTGTTACGTCATGATGTCATTGTTCGTTCTGTGACGTATTCATAGCCGCCCCGAGTTGATGACATCATTTTTTATCGATCTTCCCACCAGCAATAGTATGGTATAGGTGCATGCTGGGTAGATTAATTCTCACAGTGGTGCCCCCTGCCGAGACGCTAAGGAGGGACGTGAAAGTGACGCTGATACCTGTGTGTGTTTACAATGGTCTCCATATTGATACCACCAGAATCCCGCTTGTAACTGGCGGTTATAGCACGGCGGGAGTTATGATCGCAAAAACCGATTAATACTGAAACATGCTACGTGTTGTGACCAGGGCATTCTTACAGGTAACCTAGCCACAGTCCGCATCACATTGAGTCAGTTTAGGTCACGGGATCACCTGACTTTGATATTCTGATCTGCAGTTGGTCTTTGTGTGACTGACTGATCACTTAATCCAACTCATGATTTCCAGATTTACCTTAATCAACTGTGCAATCAAATATGGATGCATAGAATATCATCTTCTGATATTTGGCGTATAATTTATTTGGGAACGCAATTACTTTATTTTGTTGAGATTTTAGCTGACACCGTTGAAACACATATATGTTCCTAAAGGTATTTCTTCGTAACCCAAATCTATGAAAAGTATTAAGTAGTATTTCAAGGAGAGGGTTAAATTACTTCTTTTCTGATTTTATTGGCAAATTAATCTAATTTGCATAGATTTAGTAACTCAAATTGGTTAAAAGGGAGCTTTCTAAATTCTTTATGTACATTGACTCCCGACAGTCCTGAACGAATGCGACAAGGGCTGGTGTATGCGGTGGACTGAGGCCACCCGATGAGACGACATGCACGTTGACATACAACTGTGTTGACATAGAACTGTCTTCACCCAAAGTCGGCTTTGCCTATCATTCAGAATTCGGCGGACTAGCAGGAGAAAGAGACTTGCAGTTGATGCTTTCTATTATGTAAAATGAGCAAACACATCTATATAAGTGAACATTTTAACTTGTTGACGAAAACATGAAGAGCCAATAAACCTCTTTTTAAAGTTTCCAGGTCAGTATAATTAACTTTAGGGCCTTCCCTGTGCCAGCTTGCCTAACAATAGTCAACCGCAGCGGAAATTCCCATGGAAAACAATACCTTTCAGTAGAGTTTGTTTTGCTTAGAGTGTGGCCAATCGTAGTCGTGCCAGAATTTGGTGCGGGGCATTCCCATTTCTTTTCAATGCCTGCCGAATCACGTTTGTGTTTGCATTCGCTGCGGAGTTCTCGCCTTCACGCCCATCCACGTTCCGGTTGCGCCTCGTTTTTTGTCCCATAATGGCATCCTGTCAAAGAACGCAGAGCTTTATGACCCTTAGTTTCTACGTTATTTTCATTGTGTCTTCAATATCGGCTGCTGTCCCAATGAAGGTCAAACTTCTGGTTCCTGGTAAACACCTCTCGGTTATACTCAAATTGGGTTAGGATAGCCTGACACCAGCAGGAGACACAAAAGACTCAATATAATGAAGGTGTTTATATTGACCCAATGGCAGTAAACATAGTTCAACCCTTGAAAAAGGGTCATTTCTGTCCATTTGAGTTTGGAGAACAATAGCCAATTTATTGACCTCGTGCACTGTCAATAAAAGTTAGATTTTGATAGATTTATGAGATATTTATGAAAGAAATCTTTCGGTAGAAAACGCCCCATGTCGCCTTGTATTGACGTTGTTAACCGCGAATTATAGTCATCAGACCACAGAAAGGAGTACTTAGTTACCGAAATGTGTGAATAAGAATAATGTTACTGTACATAGTAATGTTTATCTAGCCTCGAAGTAGTGTTAGTTCTATATCAGTATTTCTTTATAGTATGCAGGTTCTCTAAACTCATGCATAGTCTACATTTCGAGGAGATTCACTCCGAATATTTGCAAAGTACTTCCGTATTATCAGAATGTGTGCATTGGAAATCAAAGTTGCCTTTTCCTTCCTAGCCGGTTACTATTCATTTTCACAGGCAAACCACAAGTCTGATCGCGTTGAGTATGTCAACAGGAGGTGTCACTATAAGTTTAATCAGAATAAGCATCACGTTTTTAACTTCACCAAAGTCAGTCTGCAACGCGATACGAAGGGGATTGGCGGTTTTGTCCCTGGCTTTACACGCATAAATAGACGTGGACAAAGAAGAGATTCCATCCGCAAGATGGCGCGTGTCTCGGGAGTGAGTTATAATGACGTCTTAGTGCCATGAGAGGCGCTTTACTCACGAAGGGTTCCCAGATTCACTCTCAGACACGTGGATTATGAGAGAGGCGGAATAATGCCAGCCACCTGGTTGTATGGGCGAGAAAAGTAGGAAGGGTTCGTTAAGCACAAAAGGCGCCCGCCTCCACCTGGTGATGGGAGTCTACAGGACCCTGAAGGTCAAGGTCAACCTGCGCTGGGCAAAAAATACACACAGCGTCTTGCGTGCATATGGCGCGAGAGGCTCCGTTTACTTCCGGTGTCAACGAGCCGGGTCAAGGTCGCATCTTGAAGTTGATGACGGCGGTTGGCACGAGATGAGTCTATGACGTCAGTTTAATGCGCGCGCATACAGGAAGTAAGGCAGATAATAGAGCATCCTAGGATGCACTTTAGGCTTACTTTTGTATGGCGTAGAGGAGATGAAGTTTGAGGTCAGTGGACGATAAAAAGGCCAGTTCTCCTTAGAAATAGGGGAAATATGAACATCTGCATTTTTTGACATTAAACAAGCATAATTATATTCTAAGAAGCCCTTAGACACTTGGAATAATACCCATGTCATCATGCCAATGGTGATGCTATAATACCACCTCTACAATCGGAAATCTCAGAGAAATTAGCCTTCTGGATTTGGGTCTAAGTGTCTCGATGAGTGGGTGGTCACAGATGTCTCAATGAAAACTACAGTGCAATTGAAGGTGTATTTTATGGGTAAAATTGATGTGGAAATGACCCCAATATGAACCATTTCAAAACTTTGATTGCCTGGTCTTAGGAGCACTTGTCAATCAGCATTGTGAGACCCAGCCTGGTTGGTGATGATGTCCGAGGGGTCAGTGATAGTTACTTTACAGGTCATACAGACCTCAATAATGGCGTCGGGTTGACCATTAGAACGGCGCCCGCCTGACGACAGCTCCACCAAGTAACAATACCCATGTCTGTGTGGGGCCCCTGAAGACGAACTCTGCCTGTATTTTTGTCTGCTGGATAAACCCTATGTTATATCCACATGGTAACTAGATAAACGTTTTCTATTTGAAAAGGGGAAATATTCAATCATATTCTCATTTTTTCAAATTCAAATATCCAAAGGCTATTCATAGTTATGGTGGGGGATATCTACTGAATCAGAAAAGTTCCCCTTAACGTTCGTTTCAAGTGATAGTTCCGAAGTTTATGTGATGCTGGTGTATTCATTTAGCGAACCCTTGTTGTAAGGATAATGTGTGGTGCGTCGGCGAATGCTATTTCATGCAATCTAGTAATTGATAGGCGTTTAACAGTTTCTAACAATGAGATAAAAAAAAATGTCTGTTGATGGAGACTTCTTTTATTGGACCCGCGGACCTATCCGTGTTGGACTTGAGGCTTGTCATGTGTTGTTGAAAGATAGTTTATAATCACAAATAGCGACATAATTAGGCCACCTGCCGGGACCGCCGCCAGTCAGTTGCAGTGTCTCGCTATTCAGTGACGACCACCGGAAAGATCAGTTGATTACCATTTACTGATATGCGGGAAAAAAATGTAATTGGGGAATAGAGAGAAGATCTTAATCTCTCTTTTTTTTCAATTCCATATTCCATAATTGTGATGTTCCTAATAGTTATTGTTCGTGATACGAATGAAGTTGACCAGGATAGGATACCTCATTATCATCAGATTTCACAGAGGCGTCGCATGCAGGTTTGGTGCACACCTTCCTATGTACATACCCAACCATAAAACAAGTTACAGAGTCAATGCACATTATAAATTCACACACCACATACCCAAATCTAGAATGTAAAGCTACCTGTGATAACACACGATTTTGCAGGTGATAGTATGCGTGGAACTATGGCACCAAACCCATGTATCTTTATTTTAATATGAAGATTTCTGAGTCTTAAAAAAAGCTTATCTGCATTACAAAATAGCATACATCAGACAGTGCGCTGTGTTCGCAGCTTCGTGAGCTGTGCATTTTCTCATGGGGATATATATCTATGTTTAAATTACCTGCGGCGTCTCTCACCTGTGGATGACCCCTAGTGGACCCACCTGTAGGAGGCACGCTGTGTTGACACGTGACATTCTCCAGAGCCTGGTCATTCTGATGAATTACCCCAAGTCTGTGTCCGGAGTCTCACGATGGTCGGAGTGTAGGCGATTAGCATGCCCTCAGCAAACTGTGCTATGTAAATTTCAACACTAACATGCCATGCAGCTCCCTGACCGAAAGTCAGTCGAATGGAAGAACTTCCAGAAATGATCTCAAATATACACCATTAAACTTCGGACTATTGCATTGGGCGAATATGCTGAGCGTCCATTCTTCTTAATAAGGGTGTCTGCTATCTTGTTTGATACGGGTGAATATTCAAACTAACAGTATATTGTATAAAGAGTGTGCAGTTCAATGAATATTCTATGAAAATACATACAATTCATGCATATTTATCACTGTGATTCTACATCGAAATCCTCTAGGTATCCATAACTACTACAAACATCAGTATCTCAATTTGAATTTAGAAGTTTAATGGTTGAAATCTTTTGTATGCGGCATGATGTTACCACTTCAGTAGGGCTTCATCAAATATTTCGTATCGTATGCACTTTCCTACTAGGAAACAAGTTGACGAATAAAGACTATGAACGTTTAATACATGCACATGTATATATGTAAACACATATATACAACGCCGGTATTTCAGGAACCAACAGTCCCTCTTCCTCCATCCGAATGACTCTGGTTTTACTTAGCGCGCCGGCCTTGACCCCTGGAAGTGATGATGTTATTTTGGGGACTTCAAGAGCAACCCTGGCGGCATTTTGGAGAAGTGTCAGACAGACATGAGTTCCGGCCAAGATGACGGGCTCCATAAGTCACGCTCAGTTAAGGGCGAGGCTTTGTGATAAGCATCTCGTGTGTCTCGGGAGTCCTGAGACGTGCTAATTGCTTTAAAGAAACAACATGTCCGCCTGGAATGCAACATATCAATGTACGAGAAATTCAGGTCACCGAATTGTGAAATGCAAAGATGGATGAGTGATATGTATTTTTTCTATATGATAACCCTAGTTCTGTTGCGTGCTGACAGATTTGCGTATTGGCGCAAAGGTCGAGGATGGGTCAGACGGCGAGCGCACGCCATTGATAATTCCACTGGCCGATTGTCGTCTGCCAAGTGTTTGGCGCGGGAAAGAAAGAGTCCAAATTACCATTTCATGCTGCCCTCTACGTGTGTCAACGCTTGATACTCCCCACAAAGGATCTCTAGCAGATTTCACAATGGCGGTCGTCTGCCTGACAGTTCCGTGCACGACGCACCCGGCGTTCTGTTACACATCCGGCTACGGAAACAAAGCGCCGACAATAAAAAGTTTCCTGTATCGCTTTCACCATTGTTACACTTAGTTGCCCGTTTTGGAGCCTGTTCAAGATGAGTTCCGTTTTTGTGATTTTATTCCACCCAAACGATTCCGTGCGTTGTCTAATGCAATCTACACTCGTCATGGTTATCGTGCTTTGGACGTCCTAATTATTCCTGCCCTTTTCATCGGCAGGCATGCGTAGTCACCCGTGTAGGGCTAAGCTGGGTAACACATGAAATAGATGGATAAAGGTTTAATTGTATCCTCTGAAATAAATGTCAAAGAGTCGCTTCTGTTAACTGCCATTTCTATAAAGAAATATATGGTACATAGATTAAATAGTAAAGGATGAGACAATGCTGATAATGCCTACATGTTGACCACATTGTCTAATTAATTGCTCTTAATCAGAGTCGCCAATTAACCTAAATTTCAAGCACTGTGAATAGTTTCCTCTATTGTATTTCGATTTTGCCCTTCCTCTTTCCGTATTACACACGTCAGTAAAAGTGATAGCTTACGGGTACGACAAACTGATAGTAATATAGGGTACATGTATCATAATTAAATCTGGTATGTAATTGTGATATTGCCCTTCACAATAATAAAACTCTTAGCGTCTGTGACTTATCTGTCCAAAGAACTCGTTTTTGCTTTTCAGAAAAATATTCAGATGGCACAGAATATCATGAGGACATATATGTTGATGTATAGATTATTGAACAATGTAGGCCTATATATGTCCGCTAACCCTAACCACTGAATCACACACGCACGTGCACCCTCAAGAGTCCCTAGGATTCTCCGAAATTCGAAAATTGTAATACTAAGTCCGATGTCATGCACACTACATTGCAACCGCTTTATTGAAGACACTCGTGATTAGATGTGGGGTGCCTGGGAAACCCACATCCCCAATGTCATCCTCCATTACCGTCACATATCACGTGACTACCACACGTGACCAATCTCACCAACGTCTCCGATCTACTCGGCTGTGGCGAGATTTTCTCTTAACCTTGGCTCAACCTTGACATTGACCATTTTCGAGGTGTTGATGGTTCTGGTGGTTTGTCTTCCTTTAAGATCACGTGGTGACGATATCTCGTCTATTCAGCCGTTTCAGCAACATTGATGCCACCTGTTAGATTTATATAGAACTATACAGATGTTCGACGCTGTTGACACCAAAGAGCTTAGTTCTGAGATATATGTACATACATGTATAACACTGGTATTCATTTAGATGAATAGAATCTGGAAGAAAAACCTGTATTCAGTTTAGACAATTGAGAAGTCTCTGAACTAGAAAGAATAATGTCTAATGTCTGGTGTCAAAATGAAGTCGACAAACCTAAATTTGAAAGTGTTTTCATTTTATTTTCAAATAACGTTTTCAGAGATTATGGTTGATGTAAACGATGAGATATCATCTTGAGCTTTACTACATGTTCAGTGGATTTACATAAACATGCAAGGCAAGTACCATTGAAAGAATGCCATGATAGATCTCAAACAAGCTTAACTACAAAAATCCATGGCAAATATCAGTGGACTTAAATCAACATTTACCTTCCTGAGAATTGCCATCGCCGATAGACATGTACAAGTGTTCCACGGATTAGAACATCTGGCCAACTTATAGCCTATAGGATTAGGTTATAATCCAAGATTTCTATGAAGACAATGTAGCTGATAGTACAGCTGACTTCCTTAAGTCTACTGGAACATGTAGTTTTTATTTTTATTCTATAGAGTACGTTTAGTTCTGGGAGAAAGAGAACCAAACAAATGGTGCCGTGCTGATAAATGTAGGTTCTTCCACAATATACCGTGCGATCTACTTATATATTTGGTCCACAATTTTGTTATGAAGACTTGATTATTGCATGTTTCCAATGCAGGTCACAGAATGTTCGTTATGTACAATTAACACCATACTATGTGGTAGAGAATAACTACGGATAGAACAACTCTGAACGTTGTATGCATTCATCTGTAGCATGAAGTCATAAAGCCATTTCAATCTTGCATGGTTCGCTTTAGGATGAAAAATATTTAAATGATATTTATAAATACATTACCTATGCTAGGGGAATGGTGGTTTATAAAACATAGTGAAATTGGCCATTCGTCACACTTCACTCATTAAACACTGATGTATGGCGTCCACGCTAACGCCGCTAACATGTGTCCCGTGAGACCACTGGTTTCACCGCCTTCATTTAACCCCTGACCTTGGCGTTGGCCAAGAAGTATGACCTTGAGCCAGATGGGTCCTTAAGGTCAAGGTTGTAAATCACAGACGCCGCCATGTCTAACCTGAGTGTTACAACATTCCCTGGTCATCTGACTATTAATATAGTCATAGGGCTATTTATAAGAGCCTATTTCTGACCATGCTGACCACTGGGTTGACTAGAGGTGACCAGGGGTTGAATGTTCAGGACCTTAGAGGTGAGAGGGAACCTGGTCGTTGTAACCCGAATATAAAGGAATTCTTGTGACACGTGTCAAGTATGACTGGCTCCCATGGCTTGTGGTAAGCAACCCACGCCCCTGTTAATCAATCAAATGCTTATTAATGTGCACCCGTTGTTATGTGTGCTTTGTGTACATTAGACTCCATTGGATAGGATGTAGGAAGCATGTCTGAATTGGTGAATTCTAGAAGAACCTATGTCACTGGGAAGTCTGAAGCTTGTTTCTTTTTCTCAGCTATTTATCAATTATATATAATTAGATATGAATAGAGCTGTTGCTGCTTGCTATATTGAAGAGTTGGAGATATTTAACTATTTCTTATGATTCAACTATTGCTAACAAAATTCATAATTCCCTAGTTGTCAAGATAAGATCTCTGTTCTTTATTGACTTAAGATTTTAATTTTTGATAGCATGCAGTTGAGTGAAGCCAATTGGAGCAATCATGACAGCTATTCATGACCCAAAGTCAATGTGGTCCAAAGTGTGGCGGTTGGGAGAGGAGATCCTACCTTTAATATGCTAAACACGAAGGTCCAACAACCATATATCAAATTCATGGTCTCAGATAAATAGGGAATTCCTGGCGATAATAGGAGAATAGCGGTATGATTATGCAGTGGTCAACCATGGAGCAACGCCCATCTTCGGGGAAGGTAATTCGTCTAAATTGACAGCTCGTGTCAAAACCTCATTTCGGAGGAGACCCTTTGTTGGCAAAGGTGAAGGTCACGTGAGGGCCTCATCGCACAAGGACAAAAAGGGTTGCGTGGCGGTCAGTGTTGTTATTGGGTTCACGTTCAGGGTTATTGTGGTTGTATGGGGTTAGCTGGCGTTGGGGCCTTATTTTCTGTGGCAGGTCAGGGTGGGAGGGGAGGGGCAAGCGGCCGGCCGCCAAACTTTGAATCGATACTCAGCGTATGTTAGCCTCAGATTAGTGTCAGGCAAACCTAACGCAGTGCATCTGAACTAAATTCGATATGGTCTACACATAAGTAAATATCTATTCCCAAGAAAAATTCCATTTACCTGTTATCTACCTGTTCTCGCAAGCAAGTTGTTTTGTTTTGAGTATATTTGTACAATTGCATGAGATGTCTCATTACTTTTGTCTCCGTGATCGAGAAATAATCGTAATATCTGTAAATGACAGGGTTTTTTCTACAATAGTTAGGGTTTTAATTTTTAAAGCTTAAACCACTTGGCCATCGATTCATACCGTCGCGCCTTGCAACGCCCTCTACGATGCTATATTACATTGACTAGAATGGGAGTCGGGGTATGTCGGGAGGTCTGGATTTTTGTGTCGGGTTCTGCAGGTTCTTAACCTTGAGGTTCAGTGGGTCTGCATACACATTTCTTTTCAATAGACCATACCACCTATTGCGTGGAACCGTTCTCTGCAAGAGCCTATGGACTTCAATCAAATGAGTGTACTTATCATAATGTTTAAGTGCAGCAATGGAGTCGCCCAAATGTTATGATAATAAATCTATAATTCTGGTTGCATTTCTTAATTCTGTGTTTCATTTGTTGGCCTGACTCACTCATTGGCCTCGTTATGTAGTACGTCATTTATGGACTATTGTTGGTCATTATTTACTGTACATCATGTAATCTGAATGAGTTCTAAGTTAGTGAATATCTGTTTAAAGAAATAGATAGAAGCCTTATCTTTGAGTTGATAAACATACCACTCAATCAAAAATGGTGTGAATTTTAATTACAATTGAAGAAGCTCTGATATGCGAACAGAGAAATTGAGATAATTCGCCCGTTTCTGAGATTTAATTACGAGAGAAGGGTGTGGACAATGCTCTGACGCAAGCGCAAGATGAGATGAAAAGCACGGGGCGCTAGTGTTCCGCGAAATTATATTTAGTCATGCATGCAAATGGAGGCAGATGGGAGGGTGTGGAACAAGGGGAGGGGGTGGAAGTGGGATAGGGTAGAGTGGGGACTTGGGGCACGGGTATCTTTGTAAGGCTGGCGCATTAGGCGAGTACAGTCGAGATGAGAGGTGGTGAGGGTAGATGAAGTCTGTAAAGTAGGAGTGATGTAAATAGGGATAAGGTGGGGTTGGCTTATGCTTAATTGCATATTCACCCTTATATCATAGGCAGCTGGTCAATGTGTTTCGGTAGGGAACTGTTATTGCCATATTTGCAACCGTATCCAAATGTAATACAATTAGATGTTAGTCATAAAGTCTGTGTTTTTCCTTCTTTGGACTTTGTTATGCTATAAACAGTTTTCATATGGCTTGAATTTTACAATTAGAAAAGTATTTCAACTATATACAACTAACACTGTCATGGTGAAAGGAAAGTATTTTCTCAATTTTGCAGCTCATTTCTTCTAAAAAATTTCGGAATGAGCGCCGAGTACGCCTATTTATCCGTCTGGGTTTGTTTGGGGAAACCACATTGCGATGGATATCAACTGCCCAGTGTCTTTGCTGATTTTCAAGTCGTTTGTACAAGAGACATTCACAATGTTGGTTTTCTGTCTCTCCTTTCCATCATCTCTATATGTCGGCTTGTCTGACTCTCCCTCCCTCAGACTGTCCTTCTCTTTCAATCTCTCTGCCATGTCCGTCATCTTTCCCTCCTTCTTTCCGTCCCAACTACACATCTATTTACTCATAATAACTATAATACCCCATTATTACCTCATGAATGCCATTGAAATTATATTTAGTTTTGAAATGAATTGAAAACAATATCGGGCGTGTATAGAAGCTGTTACCGGTAGTCTAATCCCCCTCGCCATTATATTGGAATAACGGTGGTAACCCAGTATTGATTGACCTCATCCCACAGCCGTTTAAACACAACCACAGACAGGCATTTTGAGTGCAGTTTGGCGACATGTTGCAGGTTGATTTTCATATTTGCGGTCAGACTTTTCGGTTGACTGTGCATATTGGCCCGTTAGATACAAACAACCGTGACGACCTCTTAATATCCTTAATTCATGACTGGAGTCATGTCGCGTTTGTTCCCCTCACCTGCATGTTTTGTCTGATTGGATTTGCACCCAAATACTTCTCTAATACGCAGGGAAAGGTACGGTAGGGCTCCTCAGTGCGATTGTTACATTGATGGAGGTTGTCGTTATAATGCGGGCATTAGGTTATTTTCAATCCTGCGGAATGAAATAATTAGGGTGTTAGAACTAAGCCCTGACGCACTCGCTGACCTGAAAGTTTCTTAGTAACTGCATGTACAGTATATCAAAATATAAGGGATGTTAGTGGAATTACTTATTTTGTCAGTTCTGGTTGATTACTTCTTGCAATATACCTTATATTTAAGAAGTTCACTGTTAGATATTCAGTGGAATTTTGTCAGTTTAGGGAGATAGTCTATACATGTTTATGATATAAACCGGGTATTATATATCAACATTTCAAATTTGACAGGACTTCATCAGAGGAACTTCTTGTTGTATACTATAGATTTATATGCACCTACTTTCTATTTCCTACACCTCACACTTTTGCATTTGATGTTCGGAATAAAGCAATGAGGACATACTCATGGCAATCATTATACGCGGCGGCGGTCTCGGTCATAGAAACGAAAATCTGTACCTCGCATGTATATCATAATTTACAAATGCTATCTGATGCCTAAGCATCAAATACTATCGTAAAACTGGATGAGTTTTAATCTTGGTCACCGTATGCCACGACGGGAGTTTGGCATAGTGACTTCATGAGGCAAAGCCGAGTGAAGTCCGGAGCCAAAACTCCAGGAGTCGCATGCGGTGGCAAAGATCAAAACGAATCAGGTTTTGATTGTATCCTACACCGTCTCCTCGATTTTAGAATATTACTTGATAACAATTCTGTATGCCACTAGTGGCATATAAAACTCTGTATGCCCGTCAGCGTGACATACAGAAACTCTATGTTAAGCCTATGGGATTTTATATTAGGGGTAGGATAAAATATAGAACCGCCTGGAGGAACTTGATATTTTCCACATTTCCCCTCATTAAAATAGAAGTGGGCAACTAATACAAAAAAGAGCACTGCTACACAATGCACTCTACTGCTACCTTTCAGTTGAGCCTTTCACCAGCCTCTTACGTCAAAGTTGATGCTCTATGACGCCACCAGGTACCGCTAGTGAATGATGTCATGGCAACGGCTGAGAGGAGGTGTGACATCCTTGCTTGGATGAGTGCACAAACTCACGCGCATCGACGGCGCGTTCATTGGACCCTTACTGTGGGGCGCGCCGCCCTCTGGCCGAGCTACCACCCCTCTTCTCCCCTCCCTGAACTCACTCGCAAGCTTCACGGTTTGTCCTCGCCAACACTTGAGGACATGGAGCCTAGCGGCGAGCCTGTCAACTCAGACACTTCAGCAGACAGATGGTACAGCCTAAAACTCCTCATCAATTCTGTTACATTTTTTTCTAACGCCGTATTCAGGTTACGTGTAGGATATCTTTGTTATTTCTGCCGGGGATGTCGGATGTGCTATGTGGGGTTTGTAATAACACTTGATTGTTTCCCCTTGATATTAATTGAATATTCATTTTATGTTATGAATATCTTTATGATGTTATGACAGATTATTTTTTGGTCCGAGAATGATTCATAGTTTGCTATTATAAAATGGATGTACCCATCCGGTCCTTGGATTCGTGTTCCAAGTCATGGTGTTGTTTGCATCCCAGTAAGTACTGTGTAACAATTCGTTCTAAAAGTAGAAACAAAAGTGGCATCATTCAAATAGTCAGATTTAGAAAGATAACAGAAAAGGGTTTTCAGAATACATTCGATGCATCATTCAAATAGTCAGATTTAGAAAGATAACAGAAAAGGGTTTTCAGAATACATTCGATGCATCTTTGACAATAATATTGCACAATGAACAAGAGTAAATATATTTAGCCTAATGCCTGTAGTGGTGCACTCACGAAATCCTGAATGGAAAATGTAGGCCAATTATTTGATGTTGTTAGGGTTCCCCCACTTGGCAATCGTTATCCTGATGTCTATGACATCTCCTGTTACCATACGAGCAGACGACACCCTGTCAAGTTCACAATGGCAGCGCCGATAGCGTAGGCTGTGCGCTACCATTGTGGGAGAACGGCGCGCAATATGATGAGAATTAAGTGCGCGAAATGCTGCACGGCCACAGTGCAGCACGGGTGGGGCGTGACGTCATATTCAAAAGTGGGCGGGTTCTGATTTCACAGTGTCGTCTGTTTAGGGGGCAATGCTGAAAGGGGGCGTAAGATTTGTGGACTAAGCATAACAGTACTGCTCTGGTAGCTATGTTTACCTCCAGCCAAAATGATATATGCCCCACCCTTGAAGATCTGTTTGCTTTCTATTTTTCATCAATATTTTCATTCATCAAATTTGCATCATAATATTTTGTAGAAAACAAATGGCAACTTTCCCAAAATCATTATTGGCGCCTTTGTATTGGTGATTGAGCTGTGAATATCATTTCCAGTAGGACCAGTCCTATCATCGTTGTTGCATTTCCAAAAGTGGGGCGTAGGAGGCCGTCAACCATCCAAGTAGTTCAAAGCCTACAGCTGCAGGCTTGATTAGGCACTGTACAGTATCTCAACTCGATGTTGAAAAATACATCCACTAAATCCGGTTTTCTATCCCATAGCACGGCCATATTTAATGATATCCAATACGCCAGAGCTGCAGCTAAGTCATTATAACGCAATCTGATACGAAAAAAAGTCGCGTTTCTCCACGAAAAGAGGACTCCGACACTGACAAGGCTTGAGGTAATTGGTCTCGGGGAAACGCTTGACAAGGTGTGCGTGATGGGATTGACAGGGCATGAAAAGTGAACCCGCCGAGTTATCCAACACCTATTTAATGTGAGAGGAGAGCCTGACACCTCCGTACTGAACGATGGAGGTAATTTAGTGTTGCACCACCTTAGGCAGCACATCTGCTCAGGAAGTCGATATTATGAACGCTCGGTCAGTGTCGCATGCTTTATCTGCCCACTAGAAAGATCACATAGGTGCTGAGATTCTACTCAGGAGACCGGAAAGTGAAAAATCTGTATCGTACCCTCAAACCTGACCCGATACTATTGAAGCGTACAGTTTATCAATACAACGCCCACCACAGGAAAAAGGCGGGGTTCTCAAATCGAAGTAGCTTACACAAAACACGTACTGGACATACATTTATAGGTAAAGCGGTGAATGGTCTTTAACGTTATTGAGCATGGGCAACACGAGTATATCAACATAGTCTGTCTAGGTTAATGAGAGATTATATAGACTTTCAGCGTGCTGCAAAAACTATTCCTTCACTATATGCGTGCGAACTCTGCTGTGACATTGAGAAAGCTGGAGTTGTATAGGACCAGACACAGGGGAGAGTGCCATGCCCCCCCCCCCACCCCCCCAGATTTAAAATATTCCCACAAACCTAGAACAATACAACTATAAGTCACGCCGTACTAAACCATTACGGTTGGAGACAGCACTCTGTCCTGTGATTGATAAATGAAGAAACGCTGAGGCAGCAAAATATAGACAGGGGAAACAACATTTCCATAACCTTTTGAGAGCTGGAATTGATAAAATACAGTTGTTGCCTTTCAACGCCACCTAACGGTATATTGGTTTGTTAAGCCATCGCTCGGACAAACACGGCAGAGCACGGCACATGTGTATCGGGAAACAGAGCAATCACACCGAAAGTGTGAACCGATAATTCCCTTGATTTAACTTGGGAAAAGATAAGCATATTACAGCTAGGCCTGCCAATGTATTATTGTGTATCCCGTTTCGGGGTCCCTGTGTTATCTAAGGTACATCTAAAGTATCATTCAGGTGATATGCATGTATGACAATCAAATTGGAGCTTGAATACCATAGACTACGATGCAATCGATGTTATTGCTCTGGCATTATGAAGGTATTACGCCCATACACTCTGTGATTCATTGCTAAGGAATACGTTGCAAGGGGGTTGACCTGGCTGCAGGCATTGCGCAACCAACCAGATAGGGTACGACATCGGCCTATGGAAAAAAATATCTATTGCATATCACATACATAATTTTTAAAGTGGTCTCACTCTCTTACTCCTCCACATATCCCTACCACACCTCTCGCACATACCAAGGTCACTGGTCGGTTGAGAGATAATCCTCTGAGGAATCCTCCTTTCTACGGCGACCTCTGGACATTTCTTTGTGGGAGGGAGGTGGGGAGCTAAAGAGATAACAAGTTCCATCAACGGACTAAACCGTATTACATACAGACACCCAGTCGCCGCGCACCACGGGTTACTTGCGGTGACAGTTACCTCTTGTTTTGGGATTTAACGATATATTTCTGCTACTAAGGTGATATCGTATCATCATATACTGTGGGATTCTATACCTAGCCTAGAGTTTCGGAGTCTTATGACGCTTTCATACAAGAACATATGCCATTCACCTTACAAATCTTGCGTCTATGTTATGTATGCCTTTTTATCCATTTATCGCAAAATGAGTTTTGTGGTAAGAGAGGAGCTGTTGTTGGTCATTGTAGAAGGCCAATCAGAATAGGGACTTGTATACGCAACTACTCATCGGTGAACTGTTTGTTCATTGCTCTTTTGTAGAGAGATATGTCAATATAGACAATATAAACCTAGTAGAAACTGAATGAGAGTTGGTAGCGTTAGTGTTTATCGCACGATGGGCAGGTCGCGAATTACTGCGCGAGGCGTTAGCTGAGCGTAGTGAGAAGCAGACCCGACCAGAATGCAATAAACACTAACAGTACTAACTCGAGTTCAGTTTAGTATTTATCCTACCCAGTCTCCAATAATTAATTTGCTACCTGCGTGCAATAAGTGACACCTTACTTCACGCTCGCCAGAATAAGGTCGGCCAATGTTAAGCCTATGGAGTTTTTATCAGGGGTAGGATAAAACTACGTACCCGTCAACGATACAGGATTTATATTTTTCTCAAACAGTCTTTTCATCATATTGAAGAGGTAATTACACTAAAAATTGCATTGACTAGTTGAACCACACTACTCAGGACGGACCCACAGAAGCATCTTATACCAAACATCAACCATACTTTAACCATATGAACGATCACCCTCCCCCCACCTACACACACATACACACACACACTCTATCACAGTCATATTAAGTATCGTGCATCCGGACAACACTCCAAACAAATCTTTTTAACAAATACGATCTATCGTTATCGCCGAATCGTTCACTCACCCTAAAGAACCGTATACATACTCCAGGTTCTACGGCCCTTTTGGACTTTAACACACTCTGACTGTCACATAAATGTACTCAACTCCATAGAGTACCACATAACCTATAGTTAGAACACCCAGAAACCCTGAACCCAACTTTAGCATGCAGAGACCATCAGCATCACCAGGACCACGACCCTAACCCTTACTCGGGCATTCTGAGCTCGACTGTCCGTGAAGATTTATGTGATCAGCACCCCAGCTGTGAAAATCTATTAGGCCTAGCACAGTGTTTCCTAGTGATTGGAGACCCGTTCAGCCTCCATGAATTTGTTTAATAGGCTAAGGGTGACAGGGGAGGGAGTCATTTGTGTTATTTATGTTATTTATGTAAAGGGGGAGGATGCTTCAGGAAAATTGGTGCCTTCGTGTGTGAAAGATTGAAGTGATCGGCAACAGTTTGTGTAGGCGACCATCTTCTCGTAAAGTACGCTTAAGGACATCCCTTCAGCGTTAAACTCCTTCATGTCGGCGCCAAGAGGTTGCTCATTTTTAACAGAACTTATATCAATTTCTTTATTACTTGTAGAATAAATAGCAACATCACAAGTCCAGTTTTCTATAAGAATTGTGTCTAATTTGCAGCAATGATAATTCATTCTTATTACGAAGTTGTGAAAAGTATTCGTTTAAGGGCATTGAAGTATAACCTAAGAGTTAAGCGTTTGTAAGATGTAGGGAAAAAAGTGTCCCAATCAAGCGCCTGATTCAAATGCGAAAAAAAATAGCAGAACCTCAAGGCACTTTAACATAGGGGAGTACCATAAGAGAATATAGTAGATTTATATGAGAAATCCTTTAGAAAGAGGTATCCTTTCAGGGCCTAGGCACATTGGGATTTAGCTTGTCACCATAGAAACGCGAGGCTGGGCAAGGTGATGAGTACATGGTTGAGTGATTCCGGTATGGACATTACACCATCACCATGCCCACCAACACAGCCGACCGTTAGGTGGACCTTTGTCCATGCTGATACCTTGTAATTAATTGAGAAGAGGAAATCATTTAACAAATTTCAATTTGAGAACCTAGTATAGTGCAACACAAAGTCGTCCGTTTGTCACTGACTCAGAGTTTTCGGGTGGGGTCCCATTAGAGTGGGGTATTAAGAACGGCGACGACGTCAGTGATATTGTGTGGAATCTTTATGAGCATAACGAAATATTACGTGAAATATGTAATCATGTTGATGGCTTAACAAGTAGAGCTGTAATTTTGATACCTCCCATCCCTTTGTGGTTTCTGAAAGATTTACTTATTAAACCCTGGGGCCATATCCGGAATAAGACAATGTAAAGAAGATTACAGGTGCATCCCACAGTATTACGTGACGTAAGCTTATATAGGCGTACATAGCTCCACCAATCACCGAACAGAAATAGATTTACTGCAAATTGAGTGTTGCCCCTGGCATATAATTCAATAACTAAGTGGGGTGTGCTATAGTAAGTGACGCATCCAATCAGCTGTGAAGACAAAGGACAAAGCGCATCCTGACACTTAGACTTTTCCTGGGACGCTCATCCAGGAAAGAGCTAATCCAGGAAATGCCATGACAACGCCCCGTGACGAGTACCATTAGGACTAAGCCGGTCACGTGACAGTAACGGATTGGGCGCGAAAAGAATGCCCTGATGAGAGCAGACGGCAATTGGTGAGTGATAATGAGCGAACTTGACGACAATCTGTGAGCGATAATGAAGAAAGCAGACGGCAAACTGTCGCTGCCCTTGATTAGTACATGACAGTAACGGTCTCTCAATTGATGTACTGAAGGGAACACAAATGTTGATGCAGCTTCAACTGTATAACAGCAGGAGGGTAAATGTACGCTGCCATTCCGCAGCTGTAGAGTAATCGATCAAATCTGCATTTCTTTTAAAATTAATGAAAAATTGTTGTTTGATTATTTGGAGTTTGCGCTGTAACAGCCCCAAATAATGGTAATACTACAACGGCTTCCAGTCAAATTCTGTTTAATTCTCGTCCATACATCAGGTTATATGTCATACAGTACAAGTCATCTAGCGTGTGATTGGCCTAGATACCTATCAGCTACCCGTCAATCATAGATAGTGGCTCCAATCAGTGTCGACCGACCCAGGGCGTAATCAGCCGCCACCACGTGGAGCGGTATCATCAACGGTTATCTTAATGTCTCTCTTTGAATCATTACACACCTCCATCTTTTAAGTTTTTTCCTTTCATGGAAAATCTCTGTGGTGATAATACAGTCTATACTGTGAAACCGATCTTTTTAACAATGTCTGAGTACTTTGTCTAAACTAGTCAAGAACAACATACATTATCTAACATTATCCAACATACAGGTAAGGTTTTTCTCTACATCACTACTCATTTGTTATGTTTCTTATTTCGTTTCTTAGTTCAGTCCATTTTCCTTTCATGCTACTGTGGAAGGTAGTTCAGGGTACAGTGTGTTCTTCTGCGTCTCCAGAGGTATCATCGGTATCTCGGTTGGTTCCCATTCATCCATCTTCTTTTTTAGCTGCTTTTTCAACACCTTTACCACGAAAGTCCTTTTGCTATAGCACAGAATTCCGGCGGCCACGCTTATTATGAGGAGCATGTCGCCAATGCTTACTGACAAACCCGATATGGCCAGGCCTGCGGTAGTCCAACCTTCGACCGACTTGGATGCGTGCCAGGTCTTAATTTCCCGGATCGGCAGCGTGAGTGTTCCCAGTTTCTCTAGTTCTTCATGTACCGAGTCGTCTACTTGCTCTGGCCAATTCATAGGTAAGGCGGGTATATTTATTGGTTCGGGGGCCTTTACTTGTATCCTCCTGAACCCCACGTTAACTCCTTTTAGTGCCCAATCTTCTGTCTCCAGGCCGCATCGTTCATTCAACACTAATTGCGTGATTTCCTTAACCGTCTCTTTCCTGGCGGTCATACCGTTGCATCGATGTATCACTGTTATGGTCGTGTATGGTATGATGGTCACGAGGAATGGTTGTTGCAGGTCGCGCAACACCTCCGAGTCTACCATTGGCTTAGGTGTTATGGTCACCTCACACCTGTCCCCTCCTTCTCCTGACACTAGTTGCGCTTCACAAGGGGGTTTCCTATAGTGAATACCTGGGAAGCATACCGTAGGCTTGTCTCCTGTACACACTTCTTTTTCCGGCACAAACGATGAGGTAGATTCTGACGATATCGCTATTCTGTCTCTGCCCACAATGGTTCTGGTTAGGTTATTCGAGAACACAACGGGAAAGTATTGTAGTCTATGCGTGATGTATATATCTCGTGTTACCGCGGGTATTAGAACCTTATACGCTAGATTTCCATTTTGTGCCCACAGTGGCTCGATGTCAAGGTGTTGGAAGTACCACGTTAATGGCATCGTTGAATGTCCTTGTTTCTCCAGTTCGCCCAGCACCATTTGCAACTCCCGTGGTGTCATTATATCCCGAGATAGTTTACCTCGTTCCAGTTGCAAGGATTGCTGGTGAAACAAATCCACCGACTGAGCGAATCCATTTGTTGTCAACTCCATCACTGACAACACTTGCTCGACTATCTGTCTGATTTGCAATATTTGAATGGCATATATGTGGTCCTGTACTTTTCCATTGAGTTTCGTCATTATCTCCTGCAGATGGTTGGTATGTGTTTGTAGTGCCATAATTCCTCGACTATTTTCATTCACGTGGTTGCCCGTTATGTTCAGTACTGACAGAAGTTGCGCATCTCGCTGTTGTAGCCGGTTCACTGAGCCAGTCAATTGGTCCATTTGTGACGCCAGGTAACGTACTTCATTCTCTGTTGCCACGCCAAAACAAGCCTTGGCAAGTTCTGCCATAATTGAACGAAAACCTCTCTTGCTGCGAGACATACCTTGTATTTCATCTTGTATCTGCCGTCCTCCTTTCGTCACGGCTTGTACCGCCTGTGCCACTCGTAGCTCCCACATGGCTACAGTATTATTATCGATCCGTCCTGCTGATAGGTTCTTATAGTGTAGTATTCGCTCCTCGAACATTGTCAGCACTGGGGTGGGTGGTGCTTGCACCGTGACCACCACTGTCCACATTGCTGACATCACCCGCGTATTGCCTTCCATTGTCACAAGCACACCATCATTTTTTAACAATGGTGACTCTTTGGCTCCTGCCATGTGCATCAGGACAATCGTAAATATCAGGCCGTGCAGGCTCATGATGATGCCGTAGAGTCGTCCGTTGATGACCACTCTTTGTAGTTTATCTCGGTCGTTGGATCTCGCCCTGCGATTGCTCTGTGTTGTGCTCTTGTCCGTGCTGTCCTTTGGCTGGTTATGGATGGACTGCTTAATGACGATGGGGGTGCACCTTCTTTTATCGCTGTCTGCTGCGTCGGTGTGTCAGTGGCGCATTCCACATCTGAGGACCCTGAATTAACACTTGTCAGCGACTCGCGCTTATCTTCCCGCGCCCTTTGTGTATCCGCTGGCGTGTCACTCGTACAATCTACATCCCCACTGCCCGTGGTTGGCTCCGTCTGTGATTGTAGGCTGCCTGCGGTATCATCTGACATAGCGGTGAAGTCTGAGTTATGTAAGGATGATTCAATAGTTTCGTGATTGGAGTGGTTGTCCACCGCGTCATCTGCTGTAGGTGTGAAGTCGGCCATGCGCGTCTTGTGTGTTATCTGCGACACCACTGATAGTGCATGGTCTGTATCCCCTGATGACGGTTGTTTATCTGCATCGGCTCTTTGTTGTCGCCTCCCTCTTGTCAGGTGTTTGTTTATTTGAAGTCTGTCATCAGCGTGTCGTCGGCGTCTCCCTTGATAACGGCCGTCTACCACCGTGGCTGGGGGCAGGTGGTCATGCGGGTTGTATAGACTATGCGATAGCGGTGTGTTGTTTGTCCGTCGTCTTATCGCCGCGGTTCCTTCGGTGTCTTTGTGAGGTGGTAGGTATGTGACGCCTGGCGGCACGGCCTTCAGTCGTTCAATGTTGATAACGATCGTTTTCCCCGACGTGTGAAGCAGCTGTGCCACGTTATCCCTAAGCCGAGATATTACATACCCATGTCGATATGGTGGATCAAATGTTTGATGTTCATAATTCTGTAGAAGTACTTCTTGTCCCACCCTGTACAATGGTGCTGATTTTCTTTCATCTAAGCGTTCTTTATTCTTCTGTTGTAACTGTAGAGTTCTCCACCTCGCTGCTTTTACCGCTTCTTCTTGAACTTGGATTCGGTTCTTCAGTACCTTGTATTCTTCTCCAACCGGTGTTCTTTGTAATATGACGTCATTCATCGGGGGTTCCCGTCCGTGATGTAGGAAATACGGTGAAAATCCCGTCACCGTTGAAATCGAAGTTCTGTAGGCCCACAGTGCCGTGGGTAGATGTTTTTCCCACATGTTCTTTTGTCCGTCCACCAACTTTGTCAACGTGGCTTTCAACGTTTTGTTGAACCTTTCTGTTTTTGCATTGGTTGCCGGGTGATATGCGGTGCTGTACCTCCACTGTATGCTGTGTTTGACGCACATCTCCCTATTCGCCGCATTGAGGAACTCCTTTCCTCTGTCCGATATGACTATTTGTGGTTGCCCATAGTGCGGAATCCATGTTTCTTCGAAGAAGTTCACTATCCATATCGCTCTTTTGTCGGGTATTGGTTTTATCTCCACCCAGCCCGTGCAATGGTCTATGCACATGATGGCATATCTGCTACCTCGGTGGCTTTCTGGTAGGGGGCCGATTAAGTCGATTCCTATAATCTCGTTCGGGGAAGTTGGAACCGGTAGCGGTTGGCTGGGCGGATATGTCTTGACCGGCCGATACAGTGCACATACCGGGCACGCATTTAATATCTTGTAGATATGTCGCTTCATGTTTGGCCATTTGTAGGTATCTGTCACACGTGCGTACGTCTTCTGCATTCTTTGATGTCCTAATTCACAATGAATCTGTTTCACTAATCGCTCGGTCATTTCGAGAGGTACTACGATTCTTGGATAACAACGTCCTTTCAGCGGTCTTAGTGTATACAGCACCCCATCGGCAATAACATAGTCGTCTTCCTCATTCATACCTTGCCTGTATTGTGGAAGTTCTGCCTGTGCCTTGATCAATTCTGTCTTGTCAAGGTATTTGTCGGACCAGGGCTGATCTTGTTTCCAAATTGGTTCTACTGTTTTCAATCCTTCCGCCATGATTGACGCTGCCTCCATCATCATCGATCCGGCTGATGTCGACTGACATGCTTCCACTGGATATGTTGAATTTTTGTCGGCATCACCGTCAATTATCGGAGGCAGCCTTGATAACATATCTGCCTGCACATTGTATATGCCTTTCCGATATTCTATGGGCGCCCCATATTCGGCTAGTAGTACGGCCCACCGTTGTATCTTTGAGTTCTTTCCTGGTTGTTTGAAGAAGGATTTTAACGGTAAATGATCAGTCAGTATGGTGAAGTCCGCTCCTTGTAAATAAGGGTTCAACTTCTGCAGTGCGTATACTATGGCGTATGCTTCCTTTTCTATGGTCGCCCATTTACGTTGGTGTTCCCCAAGTTGTTTTGATACGTACTGTACTGGGCGCTCTACCTCGTTCTCGTCCGTTTGTGTGAGTATGCCTCCCACGCAGCTGCCACTTGCATCGACGTATAGTCTATATGGTCAATTCTCCCAGATCGTGATCGATGCCCATGTACGGTGACCAAAAATTAAAACTAGATATAACTTGACAAAAGAAGTGAAAACATATAGTAGAAGACAATATCTTACATGTGTAAAAGTTGGGAACACTAATCTTTATTCAAAATTATTTTTTTACTTATTTTAGTGGAATGAATTTAACCTTATAATCCCTATGTCACCGTACGTGGGCATGTGGGTTTTACAAGGCCCTAGGGAAATTATTGATCGTTATTTATTAGCAGAATCAGATTTTCATTTTCAGGAAATGAAGCTCTAATTATACTGTGTAAAATAGAGTTGATAAATACTATTTGGAATGTAATGCCCACGTACGGTGACCGACCCACGTACGGTGACATATCTAAGAACACATGAATGTTTCTTGGCATTAACATGCCTGAAGTCTTTGCAGATTGCAGGTGGTAATGGTACCATAATACTCTATTTATCAATAAAATATCATTTATTAATATTGCAAATCCTTTTCCTTGCATAAGCAAAACCTAATAACTTCTGCCCATGTACGGTGACCAAATAAAGTTCACCACCTATGTTCATTTAGTTGTGGTATATTTGATAAAAGGATTAATCTTTATACTACAGATGATATAAAACCTATTTATATGCCTCCTTTATTTGGAGGATTAAAAAGTACCCCAAAAATTACTTTTCTATAATTTGTGTACCTTTTAATATGGCTTGCCCATGTACGGTGACATACCCTTCACCACTGATTTTTTACACCTAGACTACAAGTATATTTCCCCATTTAAACATTTATTATGTGTTTTAAGTTCTGCAACACATTTGTGGGTATCAAACATTCAAGATAGATGAATATCTATATTTACAAATTTATAAGAGGTCTTCAAAATCTGGTTGTGTAAGTTTCATCTATGAATTTTGAGCTAAAAATGCCTATTTTAGGGGTTTATCAATTTTCTCTCAAGATATAGGTACATGAAAGTGGGGTTCCCCTGACAGATCCTTCATTTCTACATACTCTAATTTCGTTTCTGATATCATAAAACAATATATAGATATGCAAACGACCCCTTGAAATTTTGGTCACCGTACGTGGGCATCGATCACGATCTGGGAGAATTGACCATATGGTTTATCCACATTGGGAAAGGCCATGACTTTTTCCGATGTAAGTGCATCCCGTAGAACACACCAAGCGCTGTGTTGTGCCTCAGCCCACTGAAACTCGACTCCCTTTCGCGTCATTTCCACCAGTGGTTCAGCAAGACTTGCAAAGTTTGGTATGCACTGCCGGTAGTATCCTGCGAGTCCTAGGAACCGTTGTATTTCCTTAACACTGGCCGGCGGCAGCATCTGCTGAATTACTTCCACTTTTCTGGGATCTGGCTTGATTCCTTCGGTGCCCACGATATAACCCAGCAGTTTAACCTCAGACTGATGGAACTTGCATTTGTTAGGGTTAACTGTCAATTTGTTGTCCGCCAGAAGTTGGAACAGTTCTGAAAGATGTTCTGAATGGCATGCAGGGTCCGCGGAGAAGACGATGATATCATCTAGATAAACCAATACTGTTTTGTCCAGCAGGGGTGCCAACACCCGGTTGATATAGCGCTGCCATGTTGCCGGGCTATTACAGTAGCCTTGCGGCATCCGAAGAAATTCGTACAACCCGAACGGCGTGGTGAATGCAGTGATTTCACGACTCTCTGGTGTTATGCCGATTTGATAATAGGCATTTTTCAGATCTATCACCGAAAATACCCGTGCTCCTGCCAGCGTGTCGAATATATCCTGTATATTCGGTAAGGGGTGGGCGTCTTTCTTACAAAGCAAATTGACTCTCCTGTAATCAACACAGCAGCGTATGTCACCGTTTGCTTTGGGTACTATTAATAGCGGAGATGCCCACGGGCTAGCACTCGGTGTGATAACGCCTGCTTGTTGTAATTTTGCTAATTCCTTTTTTACTTTTTCTTTTTGAGGCAAGGGTATCCTATAAGGTCTTTGTCTGATGGGTTCATTATCTCCTACCTCGATGTGCATCTCTACATGCGGAGCAATCTGCAAAATGCCGTCTTCGGTTGCAAAAACTGCTGGGAAACGCTCTCTCCATTCGTCCATCTCTGAGTGTATACCCGCCATTTCACAACTCGCTTCTTCACACGCACCATATTCAAAAACTTTGTCGGCTAGTTGGACTGTTTGGCCTGCACAGTCCAGTTGACAATTCAACATCTCCATCGTATCTATGCCAATCAACAAGTCATGATGTAGCTCGTCACACACATACACAGACACGTCTTTGTCAAACAGGGGAATCACAGCTACCCCTCTAGTTTGCAAAACATGCCCCGATAATGACTTTAACGTTTGACCTCGAGTTAGAGCCATGGGTCGGTTAGTACTTTTACACAATGATTTCCAGGCGTTCGTTGAAATCAGGGACCTCGCTGCGCCAGAGTCGATCAACATGTGTAGTCTTATGCTGCCCTGTTGCACCGATACACATACGCGACCGTCCGACGCCGCTATTAGTTTCCCTGTCCCTGGTAGTACTGAGCTGGAGCTTGATCCCATGAGTCATTTCCTCCTTGGTTGCGTTGATTTGAGTAGTTCTGACTCAGCCGGTTTCCACAGTTGACGGCGATGTGCCCATATCCTCGACACTCGTAGCATTTGATTCCGTTGTTGGATCCGTAGTTTTGTCCCCCACGGCCTCTTCCACGGCCGCGTCCCCGGCTGCGATTGTTGTTCCCTGAAGATCCCATGTAGAAAATATTAGCTGTGCTTCTGTTCTCATCCTGGAAGGTGCAAGGCGCATTCACTACACTTTCTTCATTCGACAAGTTTCGATGACAGCACTTAGGGGCCGCGTTCACTGTAGCCGTTAATGCGGCCACCTCTGATGCTGTGTCCTTTTTCACATTTCGGAAGTCCAAGGCAAGTGTCTGAACCTGTCGTTCCAAAGACTTGAGCACTCCCGATAGCTCCTTCATCGTTGCGGATTCCTCTAACAACACTGGTGGTGGGGGTGGTAATGCTGCTTGTTCCAAGTCCAAGTTGCCATTTAGCTTCATAACGTGCGCCCCATGATTGGCCAGGCTGATGGCCGCGTCTACCGTAGTTGGCCGTTGGCAGCCCACCATGTGTTTCAAAGTGGTGCTTCGTAACCCATCTATGTAGAACTCTCTTATGTGATTAGCTACTATCTCGATACCTTTTTCCTCGCGGCTGTATGCCCTAGGTACGTCCATCATGAATCGTTCCCCATATTCAGTCACTGTTTCACACGGTAATTGGGATGCTTGTTCCACCTTGCGTCGTAGTTGACACATATCTGCTGGTCCCAAGTACTTTGCTAATACTGCTGTTTTCAGACTGTCCCACGTTACTGCTTTAGGAGGTACCTCTGCCTTGAATCCTATCTTTACTTCTTCTAGGAAATTAGCCAGTCCGCCTTTTGCTTTTGCAGCGGCTGTTTCACATAATAATTTCTCACCCGGTTTGACGTTGCTGTTAGCGTAGTCTAGTGCGTCTACCCATTCTCGTAGTGTAGCCCGATCAATGCCGTCCGATGTCGTGATGTTTGTCGTAAACTCCCCGAGTCTCCTCCTCGTTGCCTCAACTATCGCCAAATCCAACTTTTGTTTATCCGCGTCTGCCATGGTCTCTTTTTGTCGTCTGTTACTTACTCTAGGGTACTGTTACACTGTTAATGTTCGTCAGATCCTGGCAAGATCGCCAACTGTAACAGCCCCAAATAATGGTAATACTACAACGGCTTCCAGTCAAATTCTGTTTAATTCTCGTCCATACATCAGGTTATATGTCATACAGTACAAGTCATCTAGCGTGTGATTGGCCTAGATACCTATCAGCTACCCGTCAATCATAGATAGTGGCTCCAATCAGTGTCGACCGACCCAGGGCGTAATCAGCCGCCACCACGTGGAGCGGTATCATCAACGGTTATCTTAATGTCTCTCTTTGAATCATTACAGCGCTTTGAAAATAATTACATATACCAATGAAAATATTTATTATCATTGAATATTCAAATATATATATATATGTATGCAATCCGACCATATCCCGGACAAAACTAATTCTAGGCTACTCGGCGAAAATGATAGAGTGTTATAAGAAGACTTAGTCAGCACTATCAGATATTCACGGAAAAGAATCAGATATTTTACGGGTAAAGCAATTCAGTTAAGGGGTACCTGGTTGTTCCACTGTAGTCTCCTCACTGGACCAGCTACTTTGTGTGATGTCTTCGTATAATAGGTTGGTTTACAAACACAATGTATTTGATAAGACTCCATGATTTTGGAGTACAAATTCCCAATGTCTATGTGAAAAGATACCCGGGTTGAGGTAGTTTCACACTTTAAGTAGCAGCATGTTGGGATATGTAATATTCTACTTATCAGCAATTTTATGTAATGTGCTGTGGGTGGATATCATGAGATGAAATAGGCATTCAATGAACGCATTGCAACCAACCAGGTGACTCTCCAGACACAAACTGACCTGCTATCAATCCTCCTGAGATGTCCACGACATGATGTCACCTACCTGATTTGACGGATTGGGTGTCACACCCTACCTGGGAGACACACTCTGCCCAGGTTCCTAATTCACTTCTCAGGGATGAGAATCTCCAGTAATTTTGTCATTTAGGGCCGTCTCGACACTCGTGCGGGGTCAGGAGGGGGTCGGGGGGCTCAGGTCCCCCAACACCATCTCTGAACCATGTAAACGCCAAGCGGTGGCGCTCTTAGTCAACAAAAAGCGTCACGTCGCTGTGTGATGGATCGTTTCTGTGTTCACCAGCTCTTGGCAGATTTGTACAAGAGAGTGTGCCAGACTCAGACTCTTTGTTCTTAGGAGAACATGATTATAAATGACTATCATTTTATTTGTGTATAAGGCACTACCAGTTGAATTTAGAAACAGGCAAAATCTCAAAGTTACAGTGTATAAAACACAAAGGTGAGCACAGAAGGATAGGGGCATGGAATGACGTGTCCACAGTGAATCGTGTGTGTTCTTGATATTTACCTATTGCATTGTTTATTGAGGGACTAACAGTCAAAAGACCGAATCCTAAATTTATTTTTTTATTCAATAAAATTATAAGCAATCACTGGCAGAACAGTTGAGTGCGCAGCTTTCACTTCCATTGACCTAACTAAATAGCATATATTTGGATGAAGTAAAAAAAAACTCTTATAGCTAGGGATGCAGATTGCTCAGTTTTCATCAGTGAAAGAAGAGGAGTGATCTTTCACAAGCCCCTTTTGAGGGCTGGTTTGTGCTTGGTGAAGTTCGTGAATGCCATTTGATATGATAAGGAAAAACAGTCAATGCTTAAATCACTATTTTCACCCAACGGAAGCTTGTGGGTGGTTCTATTAACGTTAAACCCGATATTGCTTATATCACATAAGGTTTGATATGATTCTTTTCACGCTGACGACAGATGTTGACATTTCTCACCCCTATGATCAAGTCGAGAGGAAATGTTGGGATTTTGACACCTACATCCTGTACTTTGTAAGAGATTAACAGGATTTAGTCTTCTTTATGGGTACCTGTCAATCAAACTGTCGCTCTGTCGCAGCCCAGATAATGTGCCTAAAATCTCAGGAAATGCCCGTCAAACCTAGCGTGATTACTAGGTACAGTTGCCATCTTTGTTTGTTTTCCCTCGTTTAATTCCGGGATTTTATCATATCAAACAACAGGGCAGGGTCAAGGAACATATGGAGGGGGTTGCGGGAACTTCCCGTTCTGGGTTCGACACGGGCCAGTAGCCAATATAATAAGCAGACGACACCCACTGCCTGCGCTGTTTCCTGACAGCGTCCTTAGCAATAACTACGCAGCACCATGGGACGCGATGATGAAGGCTGCACAGACGGGCAAGGCATGATGGGAGCTTCGTAGAGGCTCACGGGAAGGCTGATTGATAGCTGGGTGTCTTACTGTGCGGACCCCAAGAGGTTAGTCCTTTAATTTTCAAGTGCGCGGTCATTGAATTAGAGGCATGTTTCCGCGCGATTGATTCGCTCTGGACACGAAACAACACCGCATGAGGGTCAAAACTAAAAGCTAGCGAGGTGGCAAGGGGTCTACTTAGCGACATGGGTAATAATCATCATTACATCTACTTCTGGCCGCCACTCAAAACTAGCAAGCACCCCTGCCATACATCAGCTATCCACCACTGCAACGGCTGTTTCATTTTTGTCTTTAACAGGAAAAATGAGTTTTTACATATTAATTCTATATTATATTTTCCTCATAGAAGTTATTAGACATCCACGATATCAAACCTTTTGATACTGCAAGCTAGGATTTATCATTCAATAGTGACCATTACTCGATTCCTACCAAGCGGATGATAATGGTGAGATTCATTTAGTTATACCTTATTAATCGTATACTGCGCATATCATGATCTTTAGGAGACAAAGCCACGCTATAGGATACCACAGATTTATCAAAATAGTCAGATTGAATTCTTCAGTTCCTCACAAACAAGTTATAAGTTATCTATGAAATCTAACAGTCAGATGTAGAAATATGATTTCGATTTTACAACTGTGTAATCGATCATAGTTAACTTTCACACTTGTCACTTATATTATCGCTCAAGTCATGTCACGAGACGCTTATCACGATGGTTAGCGTCATGAACCAATAACAGCGTAACGTTAACGCCAGCCACCAGCGACACTGTCCGTCATGGTGGTTCTGCCTCTTTTCCTGATATGAGTACGGATGGGCTGTATGAGAGAAATCTCCCCAAAGACTGACGATAACTGTGATAAATGTGAAATAGGTAGTACGTAAATCTCCACTGGCGACGTTATCTGAGCCTACAGCGGAGTAATGTCTTCCCAATGGTCAGTATGGACACATGACATCTCGGAGCGTCGTCTGCTTTTATTTATGATGAGCTGTGGTCAGTTACATACCATAGAAGAATATGCTTTCGGACTATCCATGACTAAGGGTTATTTATATTTATCACTGAACAAGCCAAGACGGTTGAAACTTCGGCAAGAATTTAAATACCAAAGTACAAACACCAGGTAAACGACTGATCACTTCCTAAGAAACTTTTGTCTTTTAAAATAAATACACAAGGTTCAAGATCAGGGTAATTTTGTATCTATTAATCAACAATGCAAATGTTAGCTATCAGAAGAAAGAAGAAATGGCGACCGATCTTCTCGCGCACTACTTTGCATGCTGGAGAGAGAATATGACTTTTCGTATTCGACTCGATTTGTAGGCTCTAAACGTTTTCTATGGAGTCCTCGTATTACGTGGATAATGATAATCACTAGGTAGCTTCTTCTCTATGGAGTACATTCTTCAATAAAATATGCATCTATGTAAGTATCAAAGAAGTACAAACCATTGCTTATTTTAATTTTCCTCCAGCTTATATCATCATACATTTATTGCATTATATTAAACTTGACTTTCATGACATAGGAACTAATCTAATATCTCAGGTAAAAGAAAAGAAGAATCTAAATGCTGAGAAGACTTTTTGTCAGATAGGGATTATATTCTTATCTTTAGTAGTGAACACAGCGGGAGAGGTACTTGTGAGCATCAGAACACTGGGCCTGGGCTGGAAAGTGCAGCCTTCATTAGCGTGTTTGACTTTGGCAGGCATGTGACCCTCGAGGCACTATTTGAACGTGTGAGACCATCACCTAGTTCCACCACAGAGCAACCAATTGAAGCGACCGCCAGTATATAGTGTTGAAGGAACCTCTATGCATGTTTGCATTGGCTGTAGATATATAGAGAATATAGAATATAAACCATTTCGTAATTTTACTTATACATGTATAATTCTGACTCAATTTATCATAGCTGACATAATTCCAAAGTTTTTTTTATCGTGACGAGGGAATTGAGCTGACCATATTAAGTTGAGGATGCATAGGAAATTTGACCTGGCTCAAACTCATGTAAGAGTTATTACTTCAAAGATGGCAAATCAAGAATCGAGGAGAAAAAGAGAAGTGTCCATGAACCTTGCTGTCTAAACTGAACTGAAGCTGAAGTGATGTCATAGAATCTGCCATGAGAGTGTAGTCATGACGCTGGGGGCCCGACACTCCTCGTCAAGGTGCATGATGGGATTTTAATGGTACCGAGCGGCCTACTGCAGGCGGCATTGTGACGCATGCGCGGCAGAGCTATACGGGAAGCTGGATGGGCGTGCGCAGCGAAGCGAGACGCCCGCACCGCAGTGCTGACACCTGGGGGCGCTCCGCCACGCATGCGCGCGCACAATGTGCCCCCGGGCGGGGAGAACGTGTCGCGCCACCTGGTGACCGGGGAGTTCGGAGTGTCCCGGGAACAGACGACTTTCATGAATTCTTTACTTGTTGTCTGGGTTCTGTAGCCCGGGTGTCCTCGCCAGCCGACAATCCGACATGATTTCAGACATAACTAGGTGAGATCGAGCAGAAAGATAAAGAGACAACGCGTGTAATGGGCAGCATGAATGCGCCTTGATACGCTACCCTCTTTTCCGAATGGTTCTTTTATGAACGTAAGGATGACCATGCAGCGTTTCATTTAAGCGATTCTATCAAAGATAACACTGATAGTTATGGATCTTTTAGTAGCTATCCAACCATAAGGAAACGTATTCTAGGGACCTAGTCGGCCTATCACCCTAGAAACTACATGTACATGTATTATGTTTCTAGCCATTTCTGGTCAATCAAACAGATAGCAATCAGTAAATAAAATACAAGATAGTGGACATAATCAAATTCGCTACACGTATTCAGTGAAAACTCTTTCTACATATGGCATAACTAAAGATGTAATATTAGTATTACTGCACACTATGTGAAAAGGGGAAAAGACATGGAGAAGGAAAAAGAGACCGAACCTCAGGCAGACACCCAAAACAGGGACAACACTCCGTGCGCCACCTGTCGAGCACACGCTAAACTAACTCTGGCGGAGGGCGCCACGCCTGCCTTTAACACTTGGCGCTGGTTCCTTGTGTGTTCAGTACAGTCAGCGACACCCAGGACGACACCAGCGATGCCTGCCACCAGGGTGCGCCCCGGACTCTAAGGATCAATCCCACAAGACATTGGAAGACTTTGACTAGAGGTCATCAAGGCCACTGATGGTTCCAGTAAGCCTGAGACTTTGGTGACGTATATATTGATTGTACACTGGATTGATTGTAGGTGTGGTTACACACAAGCCAAGGAGAGTATCACACCTCTATTTCTCAAGGGACAACGCGTAATCGTCGGCTGGGGGAAACACCCACTCGACCATGGAATATGTACTATTCTTCGCCGCACAATAGCGTAGCGGTGGAGCGGGAACTACAGAGACGGTCTCTCCGGTACAAGGGGAGGCAAATGTAAACACTGGCAGCTGAAGGGGTATTTACTACCGTACCCAGATCCGGTAGTTCTTGACGAGCATATGGAAGTGCGTGCAGCTTTAAGTCACACCCCTCTTATGACACAATCTGTGAGGCCTTGTCAAACGTCCCCAAGCGGTGTAAGAACTCTCTAGGAGGCTTTCCAGGGGAGGGTGTTGTTTTTATACCAGACAACCAGAACTTGGAGATTCGTAACCCCAACACTCTGCATCTAAAGGACAGTGCTCAGAGCGCCCGTCAAGTTCCCTGAGTGTGTGTGTTCCGGCTGAGAGCCGACGGAAGCCCCTTTAGCCGGGCGTGAGGGGGCATACCGAGCGAGGTGAAAAATCACCCCGCCACAGTGAGGGGACATTCTAATCTCCGCGTCCGACGCTGATTAGAAGGAAAACATTTCATCAAAAGGACTCTTTTGTGTGGACAAGGAAATACCGACCGGCTTCAAGCTGCGATATAGCCCATTGAATAGGACCCACGGAAGTTCCAATATCGCACGGAGCGTCTGTTTCCTGCAAAACCTCTCAAATTGTCGTCTGCTCCGCGAGATTTATTAAATTGTCGTCTGCTCGGCTACATTTCAAGGCGGACCTGGAATTTTGTCAATCGCTGATGGGGAGTCTATGGAGCCGACTTCGGCCACTTCGGAAACTGTTGCCATGGTGACTGGGCCATGTGGGAGCGGTCTCATCTCAGGTATTAAGGTAAGGCGATTGAATCCTGTTTACCTTTCTCGTACAGAAGTGCTCTTGTGTTGTAGATATCTAGGTTCTCGAAGACTTCTCAGCTCCTCCTCTCTGCTTGGCGTAACAGGGCATACAACCCTGATTAGACGATCGACTTAAATGTATTGTTTACACTTGAATAGAAGTGTGTGCCCTAGGTATAGATGGAGAGCTTGCTAACTGGTGTCGTCTTAATTGGTAAGTTTGTTTTTGTTTTTGTTATTTTGGTCTTTTTTTGGGGGGGGTAAATTTACCAGAATCGCCCAATTGACAAATGCATTCGTACGTATCCAATAATGATTAAAAAGACAGGACTCTGTGTGGACATACCCACCGCATAGGGATGTGTTGTATGTTCCGGGCTGCAATGACCGGCGCATACGGCAAGATAGTGCGATTAAAAATAGTTTCTAACATAAGCAAACTAAAATTGGCACGCCACCAGTTGACGAAACGTGGATAATAAGTACGATATAGACCGGTTTCAGATAGAAGCGGTTGTATGCTCCTCTTAATTGACCCTACGGAATATCGTCGCATGCGCACGGATTTTACTACGCGTCACCTCCTCGGAGCATACGGTCGCTTGGATATGAAAACAGTCAATATTGTTTATGTATACCCGCGCCATCCCAACCACTCCTCGACCCAGAGTTAGGCATTCTGAAAAAAATGTCCATACGGAAAGCATTTATAAAAATTGGCACAGTTATTCCCTAACTGGCAGGATAATGTGATCCTATTTGTACATATAGGGCCTACATACCAAGTTAACTACCGCGATTCAATAAGAGTTAGAATTCTCAATTGTTCTATTTTTGTGTGGTGACTACTTGCATCTATTTGCATTACTAAAGGAGCATTCAACGTTTTGGATAAAGTAGCGCATCTCGTAGGTAATACATGTACATAAAAATAGGAGTTTTCAGTTCTCCTCGTGCCCCGACCGTACAGGATCATACTCACCAAACCCTATTCTCCTGCCAATTACATGGAGGATGCAGCATTAAGGTGACTAACGTCGCATTAATAGTTTACTTCACAACAACTCTAACACCCAAACTTGGCGGCTAGAAGTCACGTTGGGGTCATGACTTTGATGGATTGGGTCTATTATGCTAATGCTTAGGGTGTGCAGAACAGAAGTGCCAGTTTCACCCTTGTGCCCGGTTTAGAAGTATGTGCCAGAATGGGAGGATATGATGCTTACCTACCGCTGCCAATGCCTTCAGTGGCCGCCAAAATATCACATGACCCCTACCGCCGCCGCTACCGCCCAAAATATGATTATAATGTCTAATATTCAGTTGTATAGACGCGTTACTTTTTGTCGTTCTTTTGGCCTCTCTGCCTCACCCACTTTGCAGATGAATACAACTAGAAGGTGTGTCGATATTAAGGGGCTACAGGGGGTATGTCCCCGCATCTAATCTTTCAGAAGCGGATGCTAGAATATTATTTCCCTCACAATAAATCGTGAATCATGCCCTGCATAAAATTTGTTAGTTGATGTTTTCAATTAGTCTTTGCTATATCTACTGTATTTTCATCCCCCCCTCCCCCCAACTATATCTGTTGCTCTGTATTCCTGTAAATGGTGATTACCTTATGACATGTCTATATTACGTTACCTCAACGTTGTTATTGCTGAATACGGTTTGAGCCACATTTATCGATAAGGAATATCATTCTCCTATCTCTCTATCGGCTTTATTATATTCAGGGGTGATGGAATAAAGCAAAGGCCAGATGGCCCCATCCCTACCTTGCCCGTTTTTTTACATAATATTGTACTCCAATCTTTTTTTTCTCGATAGGGTTGATTTGAATATTCGTGCTAGCCCCTCCTCCTATTACTACTATTCCATACATCCAATTCTGCCAGTTGGACATTGTTATTGTCTCTCATCTCTCCATAAGTGAAACCTGAATGACACAACACCCTTACGCTCGATGCACGCTCTCAATACTCAGATCATCCTGGGAGCAGAGTGCTCTCTGTTCAGGTCACAGTGCCAAGGGAAGGCCCTCTAAAAAACATGCCCTCTGAACGGACTGGAAAAAGTCGCATTGCCCGCGGGGAGTGGAGCAGTGCACCGCCGTAGACCGCCGGGCCACGCGCTGTCCTCAGGCGAGGAACATATTGACTTACTCAGCTGCGTCCCTCACCCCACCCACGCCCACCTTTCATTTGTCCTCAGCGGGGATTCCTCCCTTTGCTATGAACAGGACGGCGAGAATGATGCACTCTCCAAACAGGACTGTTTTTATAAGATGCGGAAATAGAGGATTTTCTTAAGGGAAAGATGCAATCAACCAAAATACAGAGCTAAGATGGAGCTGTTTGTGGACGAATACCTCTTGATTGTCTGTGAATGTCTTTACATATGTATCCCTCGATCCCCTGCCCCATCTTCTCAGAGCCTACTACTGGTTTCAGGTTTTGACCTATGATTCAGTCCTTGCACATCCATAAGTTCCCTCCTTCCCCCCAAATTGATTTTGCAGTTGAGGAGTGTATTTGCTACATGGTGGGTCATTCACTGAAGCTCGGGTTAACAGATAAGGGAGAATCCGGCCGGAGAGTGCCAGGTATAATAGCTCCGTATAATAGCTCCAAAATGAGGCAGAGCGTGTTTTTGTATATCAATTACGTTTTTCACTTAACTGACGACTCAATCCCAGTCTTTTATTCTGTCTACACACTCTGGACGCAACTCTGCGAAATGTCGACAAACTGTTACGACACTGTTTAGATACGGTTGGCAACGCGTGTCGTAAAACTGTCAGGCAAAGACGTAAGAACTTGCGACAATCACCTCACGGCGTTTTTCACCCTCCTCCCGTAATCCCTTGGGATAAAACCTCGGGCGTGCGAGCGACACTCCCATTGTCTGTCCGCTAGGGTAACCGCGTCCATTTATCGCCACACGTGGCGGCAGTGCCGATGAGAACAGAATCAATTGACATCGCTGAATACCAAACGAGGGTCGTAGAACTACACTTTGTCAGTCATAACTTTGGTGCGGTTTTCTTTTCTCACATTCTTTTCATTTTGGTTGTTTTCTGTTCAGAAATATTTGTTTCTTGCGGTTTAGACTGTGACCAAACCCGTTTAAGTAATGGGATTCTTGAACTTTGTTGTTTCCCTTGATTGGTTAAAGTATTCTCCTTTTTTCTCAGCACTGTTTGTGATTTCCGGCAAAAGTTCAGTCAGGAACACCGGTATATATATGTGTCACTCTGTCCCAACCTGTCAACCGATCTGCGATATCTATGCTGAAAAAAAGTTGTGTATCAGTTATGCTATGGTATAATACAAATTGACCCCATGCTTTTGAGAACGAGATCTAGGATTAATTAGAAGTATCCTCTACCTAATCTTGATTCATGCTCTCTGATAATAAATTAGCCTTGAGAGCAACGTGTGGCATGAGCCAATTCCCTCCCACACAATATTTAGTATTCATGATATACTATAGCGTTTTCAGTGTTCGCTGGTGGCATCATATCTATCGTATGTGTGAGTATTACATATAAACCTAGTATGTATGTTACAAAACATAGATTCGTAGGCGCCATACATCTTGATGTCAAATTGGCACATCCAACGACCAAACAGGTTGAGTCGCAAGTATGGGTGTCGTTGAATGGAAGCTCTGCCACGCCGTCTAGTGTTATATGCAGGAACTAGTACTAGAGGTTACCGGTCCTCATCGGTCTTAATTGGTGTTGCCTTTTGGAGGTTGTTGTGGATATACACTTAACATACACCTGGATATTGATATTACTCGCTCTATCTTAACATTTCGCGAAAATAATTCTAACGACATCATGTTCAGAAGGAATATTTCCAAATAAAGGGCACCTGGATGATGTTGTATACAGTCAATGTTCCCAACGATTAGATATGAAAGTGCTATCTAATTCTGAACAGCTATATTTTTATTTCTTTTTTTAAATAGGATAAATGGGCGATACATCAGTTTGTTATGAATCGAAAATAAAACTGTCAAAAATTATATTGGGCATTTTTAACGTGTATCTACCGATATGTTTGTAGAGGTTTATATAAAAAATCCTTAGAATTTCACCAGTGATACATTATCAAAATCTCTTGCTATTTTTGGTTCTTTCATCTGTATCGCTGGTTTTAATTGTACAACCTCGTGTCAGTTGTCACTGATGGTGGGTTTAAATCGTTTTCAATGGAAACTTTAGCAACTTCCAGTGATAGAGACCTTCATTAGTATCTAATCAATGGCGAAGCTATTTAAAGGGTTCCAATTTGTTTCGTCCAGTCGGAGGACTCTCTTTTGCTTCACTTTTAACTAGAATCTAACATCTTGCCGAAGAATAGCTGCCACTGTACGTCTTGCATGTCAAAGGTTAATCTCTACAGACAATCGGCCGGTTGGCGCAGTAGCTCCTATTGTCTGGCGCCTTTTCTATGGCGCGTCTTTAAAAGGGCGGGAAACGCGGTGTCGTCTGCTGATTTGCTGTGCGATTTCCCGCGAGATCCCGGTGGTATTTCTGGAAACTGTTGCTAATTTTCAGGCTGCCGAGTGAACCCTCGCTTATTCTTTTCTTTCGAGAGATGCGGAGATACACAAAAGTGGCTAATATTTTAGATGGTAATGCACGGTGCATTATGTGTACGTCTACAGATAACTATAGGATGGATTTCCTGAACCATCATTGGTCACGGGGTCCTTTCAAACATTAGTAAGATGCAATTCCCCAGATAACCGGATTGTAACTAGTTGAGATACTTCATATAAACTTAAAAAATATTCATGAAATAGATTTCGGTTGCAGGAAACTGTCAGGGAGTTTCAAGTCCATTAGGATGCATGTTTTCACAAGGCCTTTATTTTCAGTACCTTCCACTGTCTGCGTACTGTTCATGCATTCATGTTAGTGTGATCTGTATGATAGCTAAGGTGAATCGCCAATGTATATATAAGCATATTTTAATCTCGGAAGACATTAAGAGTTATAGTTAACAAAAAAGAGGGACTTTGCTTGATATCACCTGATAACTATGACCATGTTCTTTGAAATATTAAATACACTGGTACAGAAAGAGAGATAGCAAATCACCAAAGGCATGCTAAGATAATTGTTTAACATTTATAATGATTAAAGAGCATAATTGATATATTCCAAATTCATTTATAAAGGAAATTGCGTAATACCTGAGTGCAGGGTGCAACATGAAGTGGCAGGTGTGCTAGCCCTGCACACGATTCACGGATATTCTCCTTGATTAATGTACATCTTTGATACTTAGGTTCATTATATCCAGATTACTATCAGATATCTAAACTGTCACTGACTGAAACTAAACTTTTTATGATAATAACAAGGTGACCAGGAATTCTTGGTAAAAGTGATTGTCGAATTCAAGTATTACCGCTAACATATAAAAGTATCTGTCTAGATTTGGAGATGTAGCCTGGATATAGTTTATCCTCAGGCAAATTTGGAAAAGGTTAACTGAATAATACTGCCACCAAAATAATGGCATGGAATCACGCGATGCAGCCGTTCTTCAAGCTGTACAGTCACATACTCGCACATTCAGAACTGCTCGTTCTGAGGGACTCTGTTGGATAACTACATGAATATTGACATTCAGGATGGTGTAACAGGTTGCGATGGATCTGATTTTCATCTAACACTGTCTGTTGTTTTCTTTGTGATTGAACAGCCATTGTAACAAACTAGTATGAACCACCTTCTTGTATTTCTTATTATTCAATTCTGATATCCCTAACGAAGATCATAAATTGATTATTACACGCTACTTTCAATATGATAAAGAAGCATAGAAGCATAGATCTATGAAGACATTTTAGCATGCCTGAATCTGGTCCGAGTTGTTTTGGTCGAGGCCACTCACTGAGTTCGAAAAACGAGGTGAATATTTCCGACCAAAGCAACAAGGGACTGATGTTATTCATACACACTCACTCTCCTCCTAATTCTTAGATATATATACCTGGAAATCATCAAAAACGCAATTTTGAGGGAAAAAAGTCATGTGGTACGGAGCGTGAACTCTTGGTTCGTTCACATTTTTCAGAATAAATTCCGTACGACTGGAGAAACTCGTGCACATCGTGTATATCTAATATGCCTTTCACAGATAACTCCCCTCCGAATGAAAGTGTCCTGGTTTTGATACTAGATAATTAAACAGTTGCACGAAAGAAAATGTTTATCAGCTGCAACTAAAGTAATACAATGAAAACCTAACACGGACAGTGGACTGGTTTCATTCTATTGGCAAGCGAGAAAACATTGTTTGCTGTTCATTTAGTTTTTCCTTTGGTTACTCTATAAGTTAGTGAAAAGTCTATTTCTCTGTGAACAAGGTGGAGTAGCGAGGAGTTGGAAAGTTTATGTTTTTCCGCTAGGCTATGGTAGTACTTTGTCGAGTCCAACGCGTTAAATCTATATTAGGGTCAACTAATTGGTATTTATGACCATAAATCTACCTTGTCCCCAAAAGGGAAACAGTGTGAATAGGGTGTTAACACTCCCCATAAAAAAACATCTTCCTTCCTAAATATACCAGCAGATGGTACCACCACACAGTGCACCACGGGTAACGCGCATGCGCACCGTGGTAGAAACCCCTGCTGCCCCCTGCTGGGATTATGATACACTACATTGTCCCTGACGCTCTGGGGACAAACCATAGCGTCGTTTTCACCATTGTTACTGCCTTACAACAAATTGTGCAATGTCGTAGGTTCGGCGAGTTTCTCCAGCGGCCTACAAGCCCCTGCTGTGTCCATGCCGGCTACAGGCGTAGTCCCATGGCGCGCGCCTGGTGTGAGAGAGAGGAACTGATGAGTTATTACTACGTTAGATGAGAGCGAATGACAGCTGAAAGGGACCTTGAAAGGGATTTAAACGGGAAGGTGGTCCTTCAGAGACTAGTCTTTGCGCTATTGTTGTAGATTGGCTGCAACAAGTTGCCTGTAGGGAGGAAATTCCCTTAATTTGAAGACCCAGGATGTTAGTGAGGGCCACATATGTTTTAATTACTTTTATCTAGTACACAAATATATGTTGCGTTCTAACCCTTGTCTTTGATGTTCGTGTACATATAATAGACATTTTAATACTAATAAAAATTAATTTGATGAAGAGCCACATCCGGAGATATTTGGATATGATTATATGCATGACTTATTGGTCTAACCGCGTGTCGGTCATGGGTCAGCCCTCTTCTCCCATTATGATAAAAACAACTTCATTTACCTGTTGCTGGTGATATACTCATGCACAATATTACACGGCCACTATGGGTCTGTTTGGCGAGTTACAATATCATTATATAGAAGTGATTTTATAAGATATGTGACAACGATTTCGGATTTTGTGTCACCAGTATTTTGTATCAGTTTGAACCTATTGTATTCATCCACAGAGCAGTTAGGTGACCTCAACCCATGATACAAAGTGCAGCTGATGAAAACGGCCATAAGTAAACTAGTCTTTGATAGCATGTTTAATTCGTAATATAGGTCGAGGCATTGTTTTCGCTATAAAGCAGCCATTGTCACGGAATCTGAACAAAATGAGAGAAGCGTGATGCCAAGGATAGTTAGTTAGAATGCACTTTGCATATTCGTATGTCACGCATATGTATTTGAGGACATGACCTTAATCAGCCTTGTGCATACTGGGTTTGGGGGACGAAACTGCTTTTTGTGATGTTTACTCAACCTGGCCGATGATGCATACACGTGCATGTACATATTCTATCAGCTACTTCTTCGGTGCTCACATATTTCAACCATTTGTGTTTAGCCTTCCTGTTGCATCTACATGTCCCACTTTTGGGGCATACGTTACAGACTTAATAAAGTCATCATGGTACTATCTTCTGAATAATACAAGGGAAAATAATGTAATACCGAAAATGGAGACCCCTAAGTATGTAACTAATATGACCAGAGAAACTGAAATTGTGGTCTTCACGGAAAATGAAAATATTCAAATGTGAAAATTATGTACAATATTGGATAAAACGTCATTTAGAACTATGAACAATCTGATAATTAAGACGAGCAATGCTCCATGGAAAAAAGCCGGTTCTTCAAATGAAATTGTATTCCCCCCCCCCCCCCCCCCCCCCCACTGAGTCTCAAGCCCTCTTTGAAAAATATGAGTGTGTGAATTCTGTATACGCATGTTACGAGATGCCATGTTCTTCCATTCTACCGAATTTAGATATACAGTAATCGCTATAAAGTTGTCTCCGAAATTACTTTCACTGTCGTAAGAACTAGCCCGAGAATCTTTGGTTTCGGTTCGATGTGTTGATTTATTGCTCAATCTCAAAAAGAAGAACCTGCACGGAGCATTATGGTACGCTTATATTCCATTTTGTATTTTCTTCGATGACTGAAATTTTCTTTTCATATTTAATGTACAATGATATATCGTGACCTAGGTTATCATTGAGAAATAAGATATCCTTTTTTAAATTAATGAATCGGTTTGAATTATTCTATGCCAAACAGTGGCATCCCCATGTGTTTAAAATATTTACTTGCTCCAAAGTTTATACACTTTCATATAAATTGGTGTTTAATGGGCCTCAAGCTGAATACTCCTCAGTCTATTGTAGCTGTTTGTTTCACATTACGGACACTTAAGAGGCATCACATCTTCACTAAGGACTCATAATGCACTCCCCTGCACTCTTCTCCATTGTCCCTCACTCTCCATCACCAGTCCCCTCTTGCGTTAAGAGAAGAATCAGCACGGTCCAGTGAGCGATGTTCAGTGTTATCCTCGGTAATACAAAAAGTGAAAACTCGCGAGATTGCAGTACGTGTGACGTGCACCCCATGTCACATGACGTCTTGTGACGTCATCATCGTGTTGTCCTCATGACAGACAATGGTGCCACCGCTTAACTATGACAGGCGCCAGCTCCCACCTGAGGGTTTGGGAGTGGGGGAGGGGGAAGGGGATAAGTTCAACTCAATATGGAAATATCTCTTAGGAGGCAAATGCAATAGTAGTTACCCCAAAAATGGCTTTGCATTGGGAAAAAGAGTTAGGTTTGATATAAAAGTATATATTCGGGGTCTAGGGCCCGAGTGGAAGAACGATGTATTTATTGTGCTACTAAAACATTAAAGTACCAGATGAGTATAGATATACAAGTGAAGACATTGAATATTTTTTGCACACTAAGTCATGATTTCATTACCAGCGTATTCAGATTGAAATATTGACCTGTATTTCTTTTCTTTGTTCAGAAGATAGGAACAGTGACATCAGTAATGAAACGTCCTTTTGTTCGTGTGGTATTACCGTTGTAGCAATATAATTCCTTTTAATATTTTGTCTTTAATGAAGGACAAGTTACAATCACAACATGGCTGTGCTTTCCTCCTTGTACAAAAATGTTCGGTTGATATTTGTCTTGGTATCAATACCTTGAAATGGGGAATTAGATGAATAATTTGGGGAGGGGTGAGAACTAAATTTCTTAGGTATGTAACATTGCTGACAGGTCATTCACACACGCGAATTACGATTAAGAAAGCAGATTCAGAACTGATACAGTATTACGTATATCGTGTTTGCTACATTCCTTAGGGGCATACACACATACTGGTCCTCACACTTCACATCGGAGGGCGGATATGGAGTCTCATGGGGACTTTCTGAAGCGTACACAGGGGTCCTCAGGTGCCAAAGCCTGGAGGACCGCGGAGACCCTCTCCACTTTACTCCCATATTAAAGACCTGCTTGTCCTCTTCTAATATCACCCAATCCGTAGAGAAATGACATTGGATGCTCTGCCCCGCCCACCTGTCATGTCTGATGGGTTCAGGGTTGAATGAGAGCTCGTATATGGGTTATAAAGTTTTCATCTGAGGTTTCGTCGTGAGTGGTTTCTCTTGTGAAGGTGTTCTTCAAAATGTTCCCAACATCCAAGAAACTCCACTGGGATGGAATGAAGGTTTGCTTCAAGGTAAGGCAAAGGACATTGTTATATCTGAAAATGAAAGTCTCAGTTGTAACACACTAAAGTTAATGGTTATATCATTTTCCTCTATAACTCAAAGTTGACAGTGAACAATGAAATGACAATAGGAATTTAACAAGCAAGACTAATGTCAGATTTTAAGTTATAGGTATGTAAGAAAACGAGAGTTTATTCGGAGGTTCTAAGATAGAATATGGACATGCATGGTGCAAAATGGAGTCTGTCACATTGGCACTGAGCGATATTAGACGGACTGGCAGAGCAGTGTGAGACGGGCTAATTCCCTACACTTCACCGCAACGTTTTACAGACAACAGTGTAGTTATTGCCACTAATACTGACCCATAGTTCAGCTTCTTACTGAAATTGTAATACACTGTTTATTGTGTGTTGATCGATTTGGCCTTATTACGCGCAATTAGGGGAGTACAGGAGCTGCTGTGTGGAGGTTGTATGTGGTGTTTGTTATGTCTGGTTCCGCGCATTTCACAGTACATGTAATTGACCGAACCTTGAATCAGTATCTCAAAGACTAATAGAAACTAATATTAGACTGGATTACCTTTGTGTGTGTGGTGTTAACGTTGTAGCAACAGCTACATCCTGGAAAATAAAATTAAGTGTTACATTGTTTGGTATTACATTTAATATCGCTTGCCACACAAGTTACAAGAGAACATTAAGGGTTTCCAATAGATTTTTTCTCTCATTTTAGTCATTTAGTAATGCTAATTAGAATTCCCAATTTGAATCTTGAAGAAAGAAAATTGGATGGGAGGGCCTTCCTACCAAATAGGATTCGAAAAGACCCGGTGCTTTGAATAGTCTTTCGACATATTGATAACGATGATTGAATAGACTATGATATAGGACGATCAGGATATAGATTCAAAAAACAAATAAGCAATATTTACAACCAGACATGTTAATTATTTGTTAGGTAAATTTGCATTATGTTTGGGGAGAGTTTAGTGATTTACATATCGTTTAGTGTGAATGTACCAATTATGGACTGTAGATGTAGATCGTAAAGTGCGCTTTACACTGTTGTGATACATACATAATTATTTGTGTGTTTGTTTATGAGGGGATTTGATACACCATATCTATTATCAAGTGTGCAGTCGCATTATAGAAATTATAGTCTAGTGTTGGAGCTCAGAATCTAAGCTACCGTAGAAATTAAAAAGATATGTTTAGTCGTTGTTTCAGTGGGTCTAGACGTTCTGGTTAATCACGGACTTGAATGACATTGAAGCAGACTTTTATGTCATCATGTATAGGTCCGTGATTTAATGTATGTGCAAGTATCATCATTGTACTTCTATTGAAAAAACACATCTATTTGCTGGTAAATGAGGGTTTAGTCAATAAAATGACAGCCGATATCAACATGAGATGTGGTATTAAGCGTATAAGGTCCACCTATATACTCCTAATGAACTCTTTCTCCCCAGTTCTCTACGTCTCACATGTCTCAGAGCCCCAAGGATTTCGCTGTTTTCATTTTAGATCATGCTGATGTGATAAAAAATAAATGAGTCTAGTAAAGCCGCTTGTAACTTAGACCTTTGAGGCACAATATGGATTTGCTACACCTTTCAGATACATTTTTATCGTAATGTAAACAAGTAAACGTGCAGCAAAGACTGTTGCTGATCGCCGGCGCGCCCCGTATGTTTGCTTTCATGTCTGCTCTGGTCCCCGTGTTACAAAAGAGGATCATGGGAAATCCAGCTCAGCTTATCATGCCTACTTGACATGCAGCCCTTACCTGCTCACATGGTGATAGGGCCGCGCTTTGAAGTCGGGGCTTGCTCAAAGGACCACACAGTTCCGGCGAGATCTCGATATTTCGCCAGAAATGTACCTCCTCGGACGCACAGACACACCGATTGCAATTTGCAGATGCGCAGCATTTACGGGACTAGTCTTGGCCTAGCCCTCTGCCAATATATATCTAAAATATCAATTATTCTTCTATTTTGATAAATTACCAAAATTTCAGATATCCATGCCTGGATGTATTTGAAATGTTGTACATCATTCCTAAATTAAGAAAACAACTCTAATCGTATTTATAAATGTGTCAATGGTAAATCTGTAGACTACTGCAAGTCTATCGCGAACTAGCACTGTCAGTCCTGCGGTTCCCCAGGACTCCATTTCACCTCAGCAGGTCAGACGGCAATGGACCCTCCCTGCTTTCCAAGGATCTCTGCATTTTTATGCACATGCTGCACACCAAGGATCTAAACCCCTATAAATATTTTCACTTTGAGGACAACGTGTGCTATCGGATATATTACCTCATCACACGTGGATCACTTAAGCCGGTCATGATCCAATAATGGACATGGTTTGAGGTGTACCTCTGCTTTACCTCAGAAACATTTGATAGCATCTGTGCATCGGACACGTGAGGATCCACGGTGAGTGGAGATGCCAGTTAGGTCTGCTTACATTCTGTGCGTTTTTGCGAACATCTACGGAGCACAGCGTTGTTGATGGGGATATTGATGCTGTCGTCAGTGGAAGTCTCTGGTACTAGGAATCTTCAAACTCAACAGGTACTGGACTATCATCCAACACAAACATATAACTATAGCTGTGCATATTTCTGTCTATTTATCTCACCCCAGATATTTTTTCTCCATAGACTTAACATTGGGAACTCGTATCTAACGCCCATTAGATATTTAGAAAAAATATCCAATGGGGGATAATGTCACAAATGTTAGCCCATTAGTCAATATTAAAGGTGAGATACATTCAGAAACCCATTCAAGTTTAGGGTCAGAGCTCGATCCCATCTCGTTTGAATCACTCCGTAATTCACACGGCTTCGCCTTGTGAATTACTATGTGATTCAAACTCGATGGGATACGGTCTCAGACCCTAAACTTTCATGGGTTTCCTCTATAGTGTGTATGCTAACTTTTATAAAACTTCATATATCTACCTTAGGGGATTTCTACTTCATATTGCCTGGGGAAATATTATTGAACCTGGTATAAAGTGACGTGGTATGATATGATGCCTACATATCTTAAACAAAGATGTATAGGTCTTTTTGTTCCGTAAATGATCGTGTATAGAATACTATATTTTCATGAGTGTGCGGTGAATACCGTGATTTAGATCAGTATTCCAACTATTGTAAAATATATGCTCGTGAACATACAAATACAGAAGACATGTATGCTTCTCGTGACAATCTGTATTAGGTATGGCGTCAACTCTAAAATATGTCCTTGTCTATGCGTATTTCCATGCAAGGGACTACATTAATGAAGTGGTCTACTGTGGATATTTCCTGTCATTACATCCACTTACTAGTCGTTACTTTATGACAGGGTATCGCCGTAAGCTGCCGAACAAACAATCTAATATCATTCCTGAAATCTTCAAAGGGGAGTTTAGCGGTACAAGTACCATTATGCCGTTACAGATATCTATAATTATTTACGGGAAATTGTTTCCAAATTGTGATAGCTAAAGAGCTTATGATATTCTTGGTTATAAACGTTTATGCGATTAGATGATTACTTTATTGCGTTTTCCGTTGGACGTAAATATGTCTGCAAAAGATATGACCAGGAAGAAACTTAGTCGAATCACTCGTAGGGCAGTCAGTTCGAAACGAATTATGGGATTAATTAGATGGGATGGATTATTTTGTGGTTTACCCTTATTTAGGCTCGTATGTAAGATATGCATGAACCTTCAATGTCATATACACATGTATGGATTGAAAATATTACAGAAAACCTCTTTATTCCTCTAACGCAAAGGGCGTACAGTATTGCTTCTACGAAAAGGAGAATTAAACAGGTTTCTCTGGCTACATTCTCAAGCATATGGTACACGTGCACAATAACGTTAAACGCTGCGCGCGTGGACATGAACACTGTGCCTTATGTCAGTTATGATACAAACATCCTACCCTCTACACAGCTACAGAATCAACGACTGGCTCTCAGCTGCCGCGGTGTATCCCTAACTGGTTCTTGACATTGCTACTTAATTAGCGGACAACATGGGTGTCTAAACAAGAGCCCAGCAGTATGCAGCGCTTGTATTGTTTACCGCTAAGGACGTGCCAAAGACTGAGAACCTAGATTAACAGGATTGTCTACTGGCAGCTCCTATAATTAGTGCAATGACAAGCTTAGGCTCTGTTTAATGTCCTTGTGGCCTATTGCAGCAGATTACTAAAAGCCCTGAGCGTGCGTAGTGAAAATAATATAGGCCTCCACCCAGGACAACCTCATTAACCTTAGCAAGGCATTTACATCTGCGGAAACAACCTTCATTGAATAAGTAGTATCACCCAACTGCCTTGGGGAAGCCACAGTGGAGTCATACCATTCCTAGAAACAATTTCGATATTCTAGTATCAGAAGTAGTTTCACTTAGCGATATTTAAGATGAGTAAAACAGCCAAAGACTCATACACAATGCAGATCAAAGACTCATAGTCCACAGTCATATGACCTACGCACACAACTGGACAATGCTGACTTTGACTAAGGTCGCTACACGCCTTATTATGTGTAAAAATCGTATTTTCCCATTTTTTAAATACCCATTTATCTACTTTTAACTGCGATGTCTAAATTTCATTTAAAGCATCAAAAAATTAAATGGAGAAATCGCCCACATGTAGACGTGAAATCCTTTAGTTGACTCCTGACTATCCTATAGGTGGAGAGATAGATAGCGACTGTGGCGTGCCCATTCAAAAAAACTATTGTGGGTGCTTCCTTTATCCGCTCCGATGACACCGCTCTATATCTGTCCCTTTTTGTTCTGAAATATGCGATAATTAATCAGCTCATCAAACCAAGTTAATCTATAACCATCACAAGAACATTATAACTTGGTACAGATGTCTATAAAACCGTTTGAATAATCAGCGAGAGGGGCGTGGCCTAAATCATTTATGTCTATTACTAATACATGTGGCAGGCCACACCCATTACTTATGACGTCATTGACACTCTACGATCTTTATATAGTTTAATCTTCCATGTTATATCCACTAACAAAACCTGGGGACCTGGTTCAACTTTACATAAGATCTTGAATGTGTTTGCGATTCAAGTAGAAACAAGGCTGGAAATGGAGGTGGTAGGGCAAGAGGTAGAGAACACCCAAAAATATCCCTTTTCTAACCTAATCCCGTAGTCGTCAAATGTACCATCTACAGTGTATTTCATTACTGCAGGATATCAAATACGGGACAAATACGTGCCTCTCTGTAATTTATCAGCTTGTGGTTATAAGAAGGCTGCATACGTTTACCGTCTGGCACCCGTGGACGACTGATGTGCTTCCACTCTAACACTGTAGGTGGCGCTATCTGTATCACTGTCTGCGTAGTGCTGGCACCTAGTGACACAACTTGTAAATATCTTTGGACTTTGTGACCGAACGTCGATGTGAAATATCTGCTGATGGAGAACCATCACAATCAAAGCAGCTACTCACGAATCAACTGTATTTGATATAATTGTAGTAATCAGTCATTAAACGGTAATGTCCTGCCCGCCATCATTGTTCACTTTCTCAATTCACCATATAATGCAGATAAACCTATGTTACTTTAAGGTATAACCTCTCCTCGCGCACACGAGCTTTCTGCCATATCATACTGGTAAACCATCTTGTCATTGATCATAAAGGCCCGGTTCCACTGGTAGAACGCGATCGTTGCACATATTTTATGGACTCATAAATGTATTGAAGGCATGTAGATGAAAGATCATATGGATTGTGTAATGTGAACTCATCTGTCGTCAATAAAACTTTAAAAAAAACTCCGGTCGACCATCTATTACTCCAACGGGTTTATCTCAAGAAAGTCCATAGCTTGCCTTGCTACAACACATACATACTTGATGATTGGAGGTCACATGTGTTTATAATTGATTGAAGCACCTTGCTCGAAGAGGTTAATACATATTTACCATAGGAAGTGCTCCATACCTGTGCAACGGATTCGTCACACATTATGAACATCTCAAGATATGCGATGTAACGGATCCGTCGAGAGGCCGGCCACACTGGTGCGATTGTGTGTGATGCGATTAGTGCCACTGTTTTGTGACCCTCGCCCGCCAAGTATTACCTTTTATGTATTTGCTACGATCCCTTCAGGGGTTAACCAAAAGAGTTTCTTCAAGTAGAACTGGATTAGAGGACTCTAATTACTATAACTAATGAATGTCCACCTTGCTTGTAAATGTATATATCTGTGTGGTCCTGGTGACCTATCTATCAAACTCATAGGCCAATTACAGACTGGGATTTCAATGATATGACGCGATATGTTTTTTCAATTCAAATATTGTTCTGTAACGCTTGTCACCAAGCTGGTTGGATCAATCATACATGATTGCTCTGGATCGTCTGTGTTGTAGGTTGAACGGTTAGGGAACCGGAATGGCGTCTCATTCTGATCATATTTTACTTATTTTCACACGGAAAATCTCATCTGCTTATTTTCAGAACGCCATGTTGTGTGGGCCTAGTCTGAAGCGCCTGCGCAGACACCAGCTCCCCCTAGCGTCGCATCCGTTAGGCGCGACCCCTAGTGACAAATGTCCCCTTGGTGTGGACGTTGTGGGCAGTCCCCGCCAGGTGATACTGGGTGCATGTCTGGGCGCTGAGCGTCACGGGAAGGAGAACGTCACCATGTGCCGCCAGGAGGAACGTCAGTCCGACACCGCTCGCTGCGCCACCTCTCGACAGGAGGACGAATCGTCTACGTCGTCCATAGCAGTGGCGCCCTCTGCAGTAAACTTTAAAACTAGAGGTACGTGGTCTCCTATTGGTGTTTCGTATCAACGATCGCTCTATCTCGGAGTCAATTAGTTCAAGGTGGTTCCTGATTATATGGTATATATTCACGTTACTATTAGTACTATTAACATATGGTGTCCCGGTTGGTTGACACCCCATCATAGGAAAGCATATCGCTAGGAGAAGGGTTTAATAAGATCTCGTAGAGATTCGCATTTGATTCCCACGTGGAAGAATCGTTTCCTGTAAACAGAGTAAAGATTATCGTTAGCATCATCATTATTAGACAACACCCTGTATGGTTATACAGGTGTTGCCGTTCAGCGCCGCCTAACGGCCCACTGTCTAGTTACGTCCGAGTCCGGCCACATGCCCATAAGGTCAGACAGCAATCACCCTAAAGTGTGAATGGTGGGTTTGATTGCAGGAGTGTTGTTTTTTGACAGATTAAATTGCTGGAACAAACTAGGGTATTGTATCAACGAGTCTGGGCAGTCTAAACTTTATAGTTGATAATGATCTTGGTTTTAACTTGGAAAAAGATAACCATATTATAGCTAGGTCTGCCAATGTAGTAGTGTGTATGCAGTTTCGGTGCCCCTGTGTTATCTAAGGTATATCTAAAGTATCATTGAGGTGATATGCATGTATGATACATCAAATTGGAGCTGGAATACTATAGAATATGATGCAATCACTTTTATTTCTATGGAGATAATATACATGGGTATATAAACGTATTACGCTTATATACTCAGTGATCCAAAGTATACGTTGCCAGGGATATGTTTGGCTTCAGCTGTGGCGTAACTAGGCAGATAACGTGCGACACCAGCTAGTGGAAAAAGGCCTATTGAGAGGACCAACATATGGTTACTGATAAAAAGCATGCATATCTCACCAATTAGCAAGATCTGATTTTTATTGATTACAAACATGGCAGAAGCCATATTTAGTGAATCATTGGCCAAGCGTGAATATATATAAAGGAAAGTGCAGTTTCACAAAACTTTCAAACTGGAGAGTCCCTCAAATTCCACCGGATGTAGGTAGTAGAGATGCTTTGATACAGTACAGATATGAAATATGATAAACTTTAGGTATGTTCTATATCCGGAAATCAGCTTGTTTGTATATATCTAGCCGTGCATCATTAATATCCAAACCTACCGATGAGACCCCAAGTTGCTGTGCACATACCTAAAAACGGGTTAAGGGGCCACCTACAGGGCAAGTATTCAAAGAATTACAAACTGGCAATGAAAACTCGCATAGCACATACCAGCATTTACTGCTGATGCTTGCTAGCATGTGTGTTTAGGGTACAAGTATGCACACACCAGCAACTATTTCCAGAGTTATTTTAGAAGGACATGTCTAGATCGGTAGATCTATTCAGCAGAATATTGTGCTATTTTAGTGATATTCGTCAGAATATGTCGGGTGTGCCCAGGATTAACTTTGATTTTAAAACCTAAATCAACTTTAGTTCCATTTAATGAATATCAAGGTCCCAGCAATGTTCAACTCTACTTTCTATACCATCCGGATATGCATACCGTTGATCATATAAGACTCTCATCTGTCAGCAGAAAATGAGATGACAAGATAACCATTCATCACAGAATGATTTGGTGATACTTTTCACACTTACAAATCCATCTGTTGAAACACTGTCAGCTTCACAGGTCTGGTTCCGTTCTCATCTTTCTGCTAAGAAAATATTTTAACGTTTTATTCATAATGAGATTTCCCGCAATCCGAGTGCACTGCCTTCAACTGCAAATATATCTTTAATGACTGTCACATGGTAAACATAAAGGTGAAGGTCATATTCCCCTCTGCTTTGACTCGGCTTGTACTTGGTACGTGGTAGAAGGGAAGTGAAATTATCCAGAGTTCCACTCTTGGAGAACTCTGTTTAAATCCACAAGAATAAACACCCTCGCTCCATTCATGATTATGTATTTGCTTGAACAAGCGCACGGTATGACTAACAATTATAGTCTACACTCGTTGTTATGACGCAGTCTAATGAGATGCTGATTGACGAAATATCGTCACATATATATACATGATTGGGTATGAGATAGGTTCAGCTTTACATCCATTGGTAATTGGTGATTTATCAATGATAGTACTAAATTATACATGTATACATAAATGGATTATTGCGAACTTAACATTGCTTCGCTTCTGAAGTCAAAGATGAGTTCTCAGGTTTCAAAATCATTAAGAAAGTCTCTCAGCTGTCTGGTCTTCGTCTCGAACATGACTGATTGGCTAGTGTAACGTCCGTTGGTGTCCAGCCTCATATTCGCCTGTACTTCTAATAACGAGACTACCTGCCGCGCACCAGTGCCTGCTGTCCACGCGTTGGCGGGAAACTTGAGCCAAGTTCTTCGGACGCCCCGTTTGGGGGCGCCACCTACCTCTTAACTCTCACACCAAGCAGACGACCTTTTCACTTGACCTGCTCTCATTAGTATTTCCATTTCAATCTGTATTTCAAATCTTCCACCGACCACGTTGTCTGTTTATGGTTCCAATTGTTTAAATCCGTTTCCCAGTAAACATACGATAATGTATATTTGAAAATCTATTCCCTAGAATATTTTTGGAAGGTTTTGATTGATGTATTTTGTACACTAGATTATGGTTATGAGCAAAGAGTGTATTGTGCATTATTTCACAATGCTTGTTTCATTATGGGAAAGAGCTTTACATGAAAAAGTGTCAATCATGAAAAAACTTAAAACATAGCTATGTTTCACTTAACAAACTTTAGCAATTCTTGGAAGGGTTTGTGAGTGCAATTTTCATATGCATACATATGGAATTTGGTTGTGCCAGAGAGCGATGTCTTAGGGATGCAAAACACAAATACCAGGAACCGGTCTGAGTATGGATGCCGTCCGAGCACGCATGCGCAGCAGGAAGTCGTCTGCTCACACTCAGAGAAAACCATTAACGGGTTATATTTCATAAACGCGAAGTGATATTTTGACATGCATGACAGCTCAGGAGTGTCATGACGACCTGAATTAATGATCACCTGAAATCCAGATCCTCTCACTGTGATTTCAAATTAAATCTGTAGATAAGGCTTCGGCAGGATGCGGGGAAGGTAATTATTTATTGCTATCAGTGGATGATATTTGATTTGGCTGATAAGACTGACATGGTCTATTCATCGAGGAAAGACATGATGGGGGGAGATGGTGAGGATGGGTTTGACGTGGGGTGGTGGGAGGGTAATGCATTGGGTGACGTGAAGGGTAGGGCGATTCAACCATACATTGCCTTGTCTACACTACTATCAAAATGCACTGACTTTAATTTCAGATATAATACTCTAAGGGAGACAGACTCCAGTATATTCACATTCTAGGAGTTAAAAGATAAATTTCAAATACTTCTCTATCCATGACTGACAACGATACCAGGGTTTAAGCATGAGTCAGACGCCATAGAGAAACTGTCAGATTCATAACAGCGTTACTGAGTTCGGGGACTAGATTAGACATTTTAATCCCTAAAATCGAACTATGTCACAACAAAGGCTGGATACCAACCAAAAATATGATGTTGTAATCCTAATTTGAGTATGTTGAGGCAGAAAATGCGAAAACTGCACTGCAGAATATCTACATTATGGGCTGAACATCGGAGCAGTCGTCTGGCTCTAGTTCTATAGGAAATGGTCGTCTGGATACTCATTTTGTAGACACAGACTAAGGCAGCTGGACCACATTATCTATCTTCTGCCAACAAAACCACCATAGAACTCTATCTTTCCCGCTGTTCTAAGATATAATGCATCTCTAGCGGAGAGAATAGACACGTGGAAGACTAGACGTCTGTGCTACAGAACAAAATGCACCTTTCATAGAATTTGTATGAATTTCATAGCGGCAGGTGAAACGAGCATCTTCGTCCATTTACTCCTTCAACTTGATCCTTAGGTTGACGTAATCAAAACAGGTGTGGTAGCTAATCAGCAGCTGAAGACGCAGACGAAAGTGTGCACACGAACTGCTTACGTCACGGAAGGCTGCCATCTGTCGATAGCGGCGCGCACGACCATTAGAACACAACGGGAAGGTGCGAGACTTCAAAAGCGGGAAACCGGCGTCTGCGAGAGGGTACATTACTAGAATTTGGCTGGAGGGATGCACGTTATGCGTCTGAGAGTTTTGGGGTCTATAATATAGTCGGTCCTTTACTGTGACAGCTGCCCCTGCTCCGTGGAATATTTCTCTTGAGGGCCTCTACCCCTGGGGCTAGTTACTTTAAGAGAGCGGCACGTGGATGCTTGGGGCCCACTTACATCCCCAAAGCCCCATCCCTCCCTGAGGCTCAACGTTTCCACTTTGAAGATCATTGGATGTAACTCTACAACCCTCAAGTAGACGGTGGCTTAATACATCTTAATAAATCCTGATGCATTTCCTTGATGTCAGGGGTCAAGTCATGCAAATGTCCAAATGAGGCATTTATATCACCTTGATTACACATGAGTCGATGCATATTTTCACATGTGAATAGTATTTGGTGAAACGTACCATAAGCCACTGGGCCTAAGAGCCCTGTTGAGCCATCCCGATGAAGAGGCTGGCATTGGTTTTACCATGGTAACACTAACCTGGGTTATTGGAGATACTTGGCCATATCCAGTATTATTCAGCCTAATGACGACTTCTAGGATTTCACTAGTTCCCGCGGTGGCGGCGGCTGCCCACTGCGGGATATCCCTGACTGTCACTGGCTGGTGAGAAAACATGAGAATATCCAGTATCTCTATATGTTTATGACAGCTGATGAACGAGAGAGATTTACTGTTTTTGTATATGAAAACCACGTGGTTAATGTGCAGATCTTTGAGTATAGAGTGAAATTTTGAAAAATACAGGATTGAGTAGTATTAAATGACGAAAACCGTTAGCGAGTTTGAATCTTGGAATCAATGAGTAGCTGGGAAAGGAATAGGTCACATATAAAAGATTTACAAATATTTAACTTTTACAGTTTATATTTTTTTTTAAATGGATACTGCAGTTAAATGTTATTTGAGTTGCATAGTTTATAATTCACTTCAATTACATTGCTATCAGACAGGACACAGTTAAATTACATTAATTAAATCAAAACGTTTTGTAGGATGTCAAGAATCATACCGTAGTCTAGTTGACACGTGTCCCTGTTCTCACGCAGGTGGGGAAGAGAGGGCAGATGACATTTTGCCTATTTCCTGCCAGTTTGTGTCTGCGCTGTGTCCAACGCACATGTGACTGTGTCCGATACACAGGTGATACTTATGACATCATCAAAAGTAGTGCTTGTTAAAGTGCTATTATTTGTTTTAATTAAGGCCCAATGGTTTCCTAATGAAGTTTTTTTTTCCTGTAGTCAGTTCAGTTAATAAGGAATGCTATATCAGTGAGTGCCAAAATATATGAATTATTGATTAAATCCTAGATATACATGTATGCAATGAAACGTATGGCCTGTGGGTAATTTTTGAGTTGTTATTATTAGATTCATCACACATTTTCATACTTCCATCAGGGTAAGTAATACATATAGCTCAAATTACTGCACTGTTCCTCCTAAGAATATTTTTGGAACATTTTATCTACTTTATATAGATATTCGTATTGGCAAACAATGGTTCATGGACATAACTAGACAATATCTATTAGAAGTGTAGAGGGGGATCTAACGAGTGGGATCACTATGCTGAAAGGGATATTTTGAATTGGATGTAATGTTAATGATATTTGGTTATACTTTTGCAGAATTGATATGCTGATTGAAGTACTCCTCAATCTCTGCGATAAGCAATCACGCCTCTGAAGTAGCTTTAAACATCCTGTAGAGTGTAATCGTAGTCAAGTGTAGCATAATTCAAATTCGGTATCAGCCAAATAACCAGGCTTCGGACCCCTGCGGCCAATGCAGGGATAATGGTGACCTCGAACAATGGGCAAAATGGTGCAATACATAATACATAACGCAGCATTTATCGACACTAATACTGGATCTGAATAATAAAGCTGCATAAGTGGAAGAATAGTAAGGAGGATTTAGAGAGGGGGAGTGATGGTTGGGTGGGGCGATACTGTGGGGTTTCGTGCGTTGAGCTCGGATGCGAGAGAGAAGGGGGTAGGGGGAAACAGCCACGGGTCTGCAAGGTAAACACAGGTGGAAAGGTTAATGCCCCTAATTATGTCATTGGGCGCCACTCGCCATCGCTGACGGGCTATCACCTGCTCGACTTATCTCTATATTATTGGCGATTGGCGCCATGTCATAAATCCGATTCTACCATCGTGTAACTGGATACAAAACTGTGTTTAGGAGAAGAACCACCACCCCAATACGTCCAATGCTATAAACGTCAACTGCCTCGTTAGATGCTAGTATCGATTAAACAAACATCAACAGAGGACCTTTAAAAAGTAAATAATGGGATTTCTTACAGATAGCTTTATCTTAAAGAAACAGAAAATCATGTTCAAATAAATTCACGTTCCGATTGCTTCCCGATAAGTTTTTTTTCAGAAAAGGGCATTATAGAATGTGTGAATGGCATGAAATATACATCGTGCTATACAGATTTTCAAGTAAAATTAAGTGTTAAAAATAGAAAGAATGGGTGCAGAAAGTATCGGCCAAGTCGGGTAAGCGTGCAGGTTTTTCCTTGTACACAGGTAGCTCTTATACATGCATCAGGTGTACCTCTTTACCCAGATACACTGCCTGCACCTGGTCATCGAGTCTATACTTATCTGACAGGTGTATTAAAATTAAACAAGTCACGGTTCAGCCGGTGGACTTACGATGGGTGCTCATAAAGTTAGAAAAACCGACCAGATAACAACCATGGTAATTAAGTCACAAAAAGGCTAGGGATGAATTCAGCACTGAAGGGTCAGGACAATTTAACCCCCTGTGATCTGAAAGTTACGGGTGACTTTGGCGCCAGAGGGGAGTTTGATTCGTGTAATTTATTCGGAAGTTGTGGGTTGGTTGACACGTTGGATGATGGATCATGTTGTTAGTCGCTTGCGACAGACTACTGCCTCAATACCCCCTCCCCTCCACAACACACAGAGCGCTAAATGCAACTTATTTTGCAACGATTCTGCTCTGCGCACAGACGTACGTGCAGTCATATGAGTTTGACTGGCTTTCTGAATATAAAATAGTTTATAGAAAAAGATGGAAAATTTAGTGGACATTGATTTCAAGACTGTGTCGCAATTCTTTCCGTCGTGTAATCATAATGTCTCAAGTATTACTTTGTTAATTCATCGTATATCTATTCATCTAATTCGACATTCAGATATCCTATAGCTGATCAAAATATAGATACGATTTTAGTTAATTTTAAAATCACATTCTAATTTGACTGTCAACGTATCGTTGTAGCTCTATAACTTGGACAGAAACAAGTCTCAACTGGACACTGTAAACGTCTTATCGTTTTTGGACGTACGTGCCTGGCAAAATGAGGTCGATTACCTAACGCGTTTCTGTGGGAACCGTTCCTAACTTACTCATTACATTGGCAGGTGAGGGATGGTTAATACAACTTAGTCAGGTAATATATCATACAGTGACTGTTGGGAGCGGCAGGTGAGTCGACGTAGATGGAACTGCCTGGTGGGCACTGCAGGGAGAAAATGACACACCTCCCCACACCCCTTCCGCGTCACTAGCTATAATTATATATTTTCCGGAAAATCGAGTTCACTGACTGACGCGCGCCTGCGCAGTATATCATTTCCACTTTAGCTGGTTTCCCACGTTGACTGTACGAGAATAGATTTATGCAGTGATCTCCCTTGTTTGAGTCTATTAGTCTTTAAATGGTTATGGGTTGTGCTAAAAGTTGTGATGCAATATTGGGCAGTTTTTTGTGGGGTTTTCCCCCACAAATTTCGTTTATTGGTCCCTTAATTCAGAGATACGTTAGAATTGGTTCTCAATATTTTTACAACATTTTCAAAGGGTTGATTCAGGTCATGCATATAGCAATCTGACTTTTCCAATTTCTTCCAATTCACTCCCTTGTGAGGTATAGATGTTTGTAAGCACCGTATATGACTTTTGTTGAGAAATGAATTAAAGTTGATTGAATCAGATTTGATATAATTGCACATGAACATAGAAATACAGTCATACAGTAACTCATATATTGGGGATGTGAACTATAGCTAGTTCATTAGTACATTATTCCTGTATAACACCAAACTGTTACGTGGGCAAACCTTGCGTTTATTTCCTCTCTGGACGTAACCTTTTATTCCTAATAGAGTCTCCTTATTCACAAAGCTGACTTCACCGCCAAACCGATGCGTTTTGTGTTATACAAACCAGCGGGTAGGGTCAGTGAAGTCCAGTAGGGGCGTGGTTGTCGTGTCAGCACCGCGCGGTGTGACGTTACCAGATGTCACATGACGTCACACTGCGTCGCGCGCACTATGACCTAACGTCACACTGAAAATACTGCCTGTCACCGAAAACTTTGGTCAGATTACACTATAATTGATAAAAGATCGGGAGAGGCCCCCACAAAATTACATACCTGTATTTGAAGGGGGTTGGACGGAGCCCAAGGCTACCAAGACATGTATACAGACGAACGTAATGTTTTTTGTATGTGTGAACCTAACCTGTAGATTTCCATCTCATTTGTGGCATTTTGTTGTTATTCTATTCATGACGGGAATCTCGCTCATAGCTGGATACCAGTGAATACCATACAGATTGCTTCATTTGTTTTGGGTCTTTCGTTTCAAACGGGCTTCTTACTGAATATATTTTCAAATCCAGAACAAATGTGATTTCATCGTAATGTAAGTATATATGGGAAAGAAACACTGCGAGTTTTTATCATTATCACGTATTTCTTGATGTATATTTTCATCATCGTAATCGCACTTGGGACTAGGCATTTCGCCAGTAGTAGAATGTACATATATATGTACATGTATATCATATATGTGTGCATGTATAGCTCTATTTACCAAATGGGCAACGTATGTACATAAAAAGTCCTATCCCATTTTGGGAAAATCAAATAGGCATTTCCCCCGTGTTCAATGCGATAACCCGGTTTCATCGAAGAATTTATATATCAGTACTCCAGCTCTCATCGTTAGCCAACGGATAGCCTTTTTCTGGAGAGAAAAAAAACGGCACAAAACACAAGAGTTGAATCGTAAATGAAAAGAAAACATCCTGAGGGCAACTCCCACATGAGTTCAAGACTTTGACCACCCTAAAGCATATGTCGTTTGTGAGGATGTTTTCATGGATGTGGCTCATCAGAAACCTTTGGTCAGTGAACCGGAAGTGTACAGATGAATTCGCTGGTTCCCCCGGGTGGGGCTTATCTATTGTGGTCAGGGACGGGCAGATTATCAGGGATTAAAAGGTTAAGGTCATGCGTTCAGAGGCGGGCTTTGGACAAGAGGTGTAGAAGGTACAGTATTGGTTGTTGAAAAAAAATATGTTGACGTTATTTCATTTACTGAAGGACAACTTCTTGCTCTATGCGTTTTTAAAGCAAGAAATTCAAGATGACACTGCAGGTATGTTCTATGGCAATGTACCTGAATAACTTCCACCCATTCTGCGTGGTAATCATTTCTGAAATCAATATTGAGGGCAATTTATTATGGGACAATTGGAACTATCGCTTTTGAGGCCGTTTTCTAGCGTAAGGGGTCACTGGGAATCATGCAGGTACATTTCTCTCCACAGACAACGTTTGCATAACTTGAAAGGGAAGTGATTATTTTCTCAGAGTCATTAGTTGAACTGTTGTTGGTCAGTTATACCGATTGCAGTTCTGTCGTTATGAATACTAATTTATAAATAAATTAGTTTCTATGAAGTTGTCCGCTCATTGACCACAGGAGGTTCACTGTCGGTCAACCCAGACACTACATTGGCTAGGTCCCTGAATTGAGCACCGTCCGGGGTGCAGTTGGAGTAGCAGGCACTGTCTTTCATGTATTATATCGACAGTTTTTCGGTGACAGAGACACAGTTATACGATAACAATACAAGTTGTCGACCCGCTCAAAAGTTCGCGCTGAGTTAACCCGACAAGTGCTCTGAATTGTCGTCTGCGACCTTCAAACATGAACTCTTCACTCGGGGAGGGGCAGATATCATATCCGCCAGTTCAAGGTCGTGCCCTTCGACCCCAAGGTCAATCAAGCCCCTGAGGTTTGTCGTTGGCGTGGCCATGTCAACCGTCGGAGAGCAAGTAATAGAATCAGTGACTGGCTTTAAGAAATGCGTATCATCGGTGAAATGCCTGCTGGGTAATAGGTGGGCGGATATAGGGGATGGAAATGTGGATGTCGGTATTTTAACAGAATGGTCTGGGGACCACCCATACTGGCCTTTGACATGGCACTGGTATGTCCATGGACAAGTTATCCCTCATATATGAATTCTGATGCCACAAGTTTTGGCTAGTGTCACCTTATACCCATTATTTCAATTGATATGCATGTTTTCACCTATTTTGTGATGCCACGGATATATATCCCTATGCTCGGATAGATATGTCTCTGGTATGAGCAGCTGAGCAACATAATCCATCATATTTTCACTGCTGCATATATACATACACAATATTACCATGACTTTGATCTGCATGGTCATATTCTCCGAGTAGTTCACGCGTAATAATATCCGAGCGAATGCATGGAAATTGCGTATAGTGCCAATTACGTTGAGAATATGACCATGCAATTCAAAATAATAGTATTGTTGTCTTGATTATTTAGCATTCCAAATATAAGTCATCAAAGAAAAGACAAAGTACTTACCAGTCTTCCCACGCTCTATTTGCGTGCTAGGAACTCCTTTTCCGTATTCACCTGGGAAAATGCGGCTTTCCAGATTCTAGTCAATAGCGATCTGTGGGCTCTATAGTTTTATTATGGAGACTCCGTGCTAGGTGGATGATAAATACTGATACTACGAGATAGGAATCTGCAAGGGTAAATGATATTAATGCCCATATTCCATCGACTAAGCCCTTGCTATTGCCAATATTGACTCCTAATCCATTCATAGGCGTATACTCAAGGAAGAAATGTGGCGTTCTATGAGACCCTATATCTCCTCTAGTTATATTTGTTGGTGTGGCTATTTACTCTTCGATGGGAAAGCCACGCGACCTTGATGATATTGAAATACACACATAGCTGAGCGCGCTACCGTCAGTCGTGATCATACACATAGGAATGGTTGTTACATAGCACGCAAGGCGAAGTCTGGGAGGGGGTGGTGGCAGCATGGAAAGGGTAACAATGCCAGAGACATCTGCCGGTGAGTAAGTACATACCAGTGGTCACACTCACCACCATTGTCCCCGGTCATCACATCCCACCCGGAGTCACCACACGCTACGGTAACTGTTGCCGTAACCTAGCATCACTCACCACTCACCAAGAGAATGACTTCATTGGTCGTTGACAGAATTGCCACCTGTGAGTTGTTGGAGGCGCCGTGGAAACTGGCGCCCGGTTTGTTCGTAGTGTCCAGCGGCATCTGCGCTGAATAAGCAACTATAGATTCCTGTAAGTTAATGACGTCAGTTATGTCACAGGCGTCACGTCACGTGGGCGTCACTTTAATTGTGGGAATTCAAATGCATGGTAATAAGCTAGGTGTTCGCAAGACATAGCCCACAGCCATTAAAAAGATGGGAACGATTACAGTTTCAGAAAATGAAGACATCACTCTGGATTGGGGCGTTGGAGGTTTCATTATGTATTTACTTAACTGAATTTCCTACACCTATCCCAACCCCATCCAGGGTTTTCTGCTTTATTGGTCTCATAGAGATAACATCTGAGATATCCCTGCCTCGCTCACAAGTATGCCGCCCCGACATGTAGAACGTAACTGAGAACTTATAAAAGAATGCATAACGTTGATTTGAGGCTTTCCCGTGACAAAAGCAGTTTACCCAGGCAACAATTGTCCTTCAAGCAAACAACGCCCAACCAAAACACAACAGTTATGACAATGACTTGAATCCAGCGATTTCGTAATCAATGGCGCCGATTTACAGCCTTCTCCCATTATCGCCCACTGAAGGCGAGAAAGGCTTTGTACACTGTTTCCCGCGTGACTGACCGAGAAGTGTGCTTAGAGTGGATGAAGATTGCATGGGCGCCAGCAAAAAAGGTTTTGTCACCTCTGGACCTTGGCGCCTTGGAGTCCCACGAATCGCACCGAGGTCGAGTCAAGGTCCCACCTCGGTGCAAACTCCTGGAGAGCCCGGCTCCTCCCCGCTTAGCCATCCCTGTCATCCCATGGCACGCGTCTTCTCTTGTTGCCAAGCAACGCTCCTGGAGGACCAATCGACCGCGCCCCCTACTGTGTTTTTTTAAAAACCAACTTCTCCCGTCAGAAATTGTCCCCCAGAATGCTCCAAGCGTATATTTCCCACATCGTTGACGTGGTAATTGACAGTCGAGGCTAAGCACGGAGAGTTGGTTGCGAAGTACCATGTCTAGTGGGGGAGGGGTGGAGAGAAGCATGTCCCCTGCGGCCATGTGCGTCTTTTACATGTCATTTCAGGGTGAGTTTACCCTGGAGGAGAAGAGTTTCATCTTGTTAGTGGAAAATGGAATCGTGAGTGACGATAGACGTTGTCCGCAGTGAACTCCGATTTTTGCATGACCAATGTCTGCATTGTCAGTCGCCCCTGAAACCAATGTGACATGGGTTGTTTAAAGGCCCTGGATAGCTTGGGAGTTTTTTTCAAACATATACCGATTTTCAGAACTACTGTGCCATTATTTCTTATGACCTATGCTTAAAAGGTGTTTATAAAAAACAATTCATTCGACATTGTGCCTCCCAGATTTTGGCAAAAGTAAAAATCATGAGAAGCACTTAAAATCCAGTTTCAGTTGATTTTCGCAAGGAAAGACTCCTCAGAACCATGTAAAACCTCGTTTGGAATGGAAGAATCCTACAAAATACATCAGAGTATGCAAATTTTACATTGAGACGATAAGATTATGCAACACGAGTTGCGTATGTATTCTTATATGTATATTCTTGAATATATATGCCTTTTTTTGGGGGGGCGGGGGGTGGTCATAAGGTCAGAAAATCAAATCCTTCCAGCGTTTTACCATAAGAGATATGATGACCAATAAGGCAACCCGTACAGTCATCATAAACATCCTTGAATGTGTTTATTTTCTCATATTTTTGTAATTTAGTAGACATATTTCTCGGCTAATATACTAATGGAAGATATACCACAAAGCCGTACCTCGTGAAGTATGTAGCTCATAACAAATATCAGAAAAATGTTCATAAGTGAAATTAACAAGGATGATTAGTATACAAGTATACACGAACAAGTGATATACCAATAATGTTATACGAGTTCAATCATGTTTTCTCTCTCTTTCCCTCTCGGCAAATCCCGAGTAAACTACTTCTTGTCATTGATCTAGTGTATATCTACGGTCAGGCTGAACTATTGCTTGTTAGAAGTAGGAATGTTCTGCCAGGCTATGAATCACCTGGAGCCCGGTCTGCACCACGCCTATGTCATTACATGGAAGCAGTCCCTGTTCCGCCCCGTCATATGGGGACGGGAGGTGGGCGGCATGGGGGTGGACCACCACCTAACCTCTGCCCTCCACACTATCTGTGCCCTCCAGTACTTATTAGCAGGAATTTTCACACACTGTCTACTGCCGGGAGTGGTCGACATGTGTGGTCACCAAGTGCAGTCACGACCCCATGTGTCCTTATCATTCTGTCTGTATTTCTACTCAATACCATATCATTATGTCAATATTTCTATTTAAGACGATAAGATCTGTTTAGTATTTTTATTCAACACCATGTCATCCTGTCAACATTTCTACAGCATCATATCATGCCACATTTTCAATTCAGAACTATTGATCATGCACGCCACACATACATAATTATACATTTGTATACACTTTTTTATTAACACAAGAAAATATACAATATAAGCAATCTCCCGTGGAGGTGTTTTATTTAGCATGCGCGAACTTAAACAAGGTTTAACCTTTTATAATGTCCTCACTTCTACTGATGAGTGGATACTATAGAGAAACCCCATGAAAGTTTAAGATCAGAGTTCATATCCCATCGAGTTTGAATCACGTAGTTATTCACAAGGCAAAGCCACGTGAATTATGTAGCGATTCGAACGAGAAGGGATCAAGTTCCGACTCTAAACTTGAATAGGTTTCTGAATTTATCTCACCCTTCACATTGCCTAATGGGCTAACCTTTGTAACCCCAATTGAGTATTGTTTTTCTAAATAACCACTGGGCGTTGGATACAAATACCCAAAGTTAAGTCTATGTGGGAAAATACAGTGTATAACTAACTATCGCCAGCAATTTGTTTGGTGTTCCAGGTTTACGTATAGGATAGTCACGGGCAAGCATGACTATCAAAATACATGATTTGTTTAGAAAACTTTATCTGCAAATAACTCGTACAATGCTCATGTATATTCTTCTTTCGTGGATCTGACGTTTTGTCCCTCATATTGTCTACTTAGAAAGTAGAGTATAGTCAAGAGTATAAACTGCCCAAACTTTTAACAAGCTTTTTACTACTAGATGAGTCCATCCTATATGGATCTAAGTTTCATGCCTTTGTCCTCTACACCAGGAGTGTTATGAAAAAACACGGTAAACAGTTCCAGTTCAATAATCATATTGTAGCCCCGAACCTCCTCTGCAGTTTAGTTTTGTTCACGATGCGCAAATTCTCACGATGTTTTGTGTACGCGTCAACATTCGATAAAATACTTTGGTTTGCTTTGTGTAGAAACCCTTTATGGGATGACCGCCTGGTTACCTGGCAGTGGGTCTCTGATCCTGCCGTTCCAACCCCGGAGTTTATCCGAATGCCAGGTACTTCACTGCACACCCTCTAACCACACAAACGACGCCTCGTGTTTGCCAAATAATTACAGCTTGAAGTTACCCTGGCAACCGCTAAGTAAAATGTCAATACACCTGTGGAAACGCCCTTAAAAGAAAAGTGTGTCAATGCTGTGTCGGTGGTGAGAAGGCTGGTGTGGACACGGGGGTGGGATGGTGGGTTTGTTTGGGTGTTTGTGGGTGGAGAGAAGGGGTTGTAATGGTCAGCTCCCAGGTGATGCAAACGGGCCAATCTGGGCGAGGATAACAAGACGCCTTTGGCGACAAGTGTGCCGGATGGGCTTGTTCGACTGTTTTGTGCCTTCAGGCAAAGGCGATATGATTTTGCTGCGAGTTATTTTGTAGCAGCGATGGTTAATGATATGCCATTTTGGGGAATAAATCTCAATATGCAGCAGGGGACTAGAGAGATTCCAGCTTTGGATATATAATCTAGGGTTTGTCTTATATGTAGCGTAGTAATCTGAGAGTGATGCCAGATTAAAATTTATATATATATATATATATATATATATATATATATATATATATATATATATATATATAGATATATATCAATTTGATAAGATGAAATAAACGTTGGAAACAATGGAGAGTTACGATTATAATTTGATACATGATGGGTAATTTGATATGGTTTGCTTCTGGATAGGGTGAACTATATTCTATAGTAATAACTTTAGAAGCTTTGTGTTTAATTCACTTCTATTGATCCGATATGGACATCTAGCATTAGATCAAGTATAATATAATACCCTAATTAGTGCTGATTTCCATTATAGTTGTAAACGACCAAATTCCAAAACCACCCATAGGACCCAAACTAGCGGGTACAATAGGATACAACGTGACTGCGTTTGTATCAATCAACGAGTACTCGTTGCATTAATGTACCTGCGTTTGTTCTCTGTATGGATTCTAATCGCTATGGACGAAGAATGTACACCCATTCTAACCCACTATCTTCCCAATGCGACCCTTTTAAATTCTATTCGACATTTGTAACGGTTCTGTACGAGTGGTCACTTCGTCGTTTACGCGGCGTCGGCGCTAGGAGGGCGGAAGTAGGGGTGTCGGTCCGAACACCCTCCAGTAAACACTTGTGGACGCCCCTACTGCTTGTGGCCGGCGTGAAGCCGATGGGAAAGGTAAACGCTAGTTGGGCAAGCGCCACGTTGAAGTACTTTTACGCTCTGAAGGAGCATCTCGGGTCTCCAGAGAAACTACGATATACCATACTATATATACAGTATATGTCTAGTGGAGTGGAGTTTAACGTTTGCCATACAAGAAGTATATTGATAATAGAAGACTATATTTCCAACTATATCCCTATTTGAATAATTTGGGTAGAGTGAAGTGTTAGTCTATTTCAGCCGGTAATATGGACAGTCTGGGCAACGGGAATTAAACATAAACTCGATGGTCTTAGGTAGATAACCCTTTGCAGGATTGTCTGTTGGGATATACATGTGCTTATCGGTGGAGTAGTGATGTCTTCAAAATTCACTTTCTACATTAATGAATATACATATTGGAAATGCCCCAGTCTGATTTTATCAACGTAGGCAATTAATGCGTATGGTAAAGTAAATACATACGCATACAGAACATTCATTTCATAAGTATTCACACTGTACAAAGAAAAGGAAAGGTCAATGGCTATCATCTGCCAGAATTACTTGGTTGTTCTTGCCACCAAATTGATCTAAACTTCTTGGTTTTTATCATACTAGTTTACAAAAGGGGATTCACTCGTACCACTAGATATATGTAATTGAGGGAAAACAGCGTTAGGTTACTCAAGGAATCCTTTATCATTATTATAATACCCTTAGGTAAACACCAGTAATTGGGGGTAGTGTGTTGTACAGGTAGGCGGTCAAGAAGCCGGGTCTATCCCTACCATCAACAGGGCATCCGGAGGGGACCCTTACAGCAGAGAGAGTGTCGTCAAAGCCCCTTGAAGGCCCCACCACTGTGGTTGAAGTGCGCGTCACCCCATATCTACACCCAGTTGTGTTTAGGGGTGAATACTGACAGGAAAGTCTATGTTTTCCACTTCAATACTCGGTTTTGCACGTTTTAAGCATTATAGCTTTCCCTGTATGAGTTTTAACACCATCTTGTGTTCCGTAACCTGTATCGGATTCACTGTTAGGTCGATACCCAGCACACATCTGATAATAATATGATACCAAAGTACAAACACTTTCATTTTTACCTCAGAGTTTCACATATTTGTCCTTGTGCCTGGAATGCCATAAGTCCCTATTATTCAACTGAGTGCAACAACTAGAGTGAGTTTTAGGATACATCTGGCCTTGGAGCCAGTGAATAGTCTAAATGGTTCACTACCCATTCCTCCTCAATGAGGCTGACGTCTCTTTGTCCAAAGATGGTAGACTTAAATTCAATTCTTATTTTTTGCCAATGTCCAATGTGAACCTGTATATCTACCACGCCTCGCCTCGCTGGGACCGAAACCGCTTATTGCTGAGCTCAGCATTACGGGAGTGTTATATACGGCAAAGTACATGTAATCTTATTTCTAAGCAAATGCCCTTAACGACAGTATTGAACAAGTCTATCCCTCGTCCTTCATTTCCCCTACCTTCAGAAACCTCTACCTAGACTGGCTCCAGTCCCTGCATCCTATGGCTACCCTCCTCGCTGGGATTCAGAAGGATACATACTTCAATGAACTTTGTTCTTATTGTGTTTAATCATTTAATGAATGTTCATGATGAAAGACTTGAACAAGTCTAACGCCTACCCTACATCGCCCCATCACAATAACTGACCTCGACTGGTTTCAGTCCCTGAACCTTCCCCAACCCTTTTCGCCGGGACTACTGACTTGATACTTGGACCAGTCAGGGGGAGGTTACCTACTGCAACACACTTTATCCGGATTTTGTTTAATCATTTGTTAACGAATGCTCATGATTAAATATTTGAACAAGTCTATAACTGGCCGACAGAGTCGTTGTCATCGGACTCAGACAGGTGGCTGAGATGTCAGGCCCTTGAGACGCGTAGTGACAGCGGGAGGTGGTCAAGAGGGGGGCGGTGCCTAGAGTAGGACCTACGAGACGAGATTGTCAACTGGAGGAGCAGGGGAGGTGTTGGATGTGGGCATCGAGACTGGCACTGCACTCACCAGGCTCGGTCCCCCATCACCGGACAGCAGGGGAGACATCTGACCCGACATCAGTGACTCCGGCGTCCACTCAGCAAGCGTCGGCACCAGCAGCGTCTCCCAGCATACGCCCAGCGCCGGACTGCTCTCCATGCATATGTTTGGTTAAGGGCACTTCAATGGCATCCATTGTGGGGAAATGAGTAGGGAACAGAAAATCTGGTTAGAGAGTGTATAGTGCCAAACCATGGTGCCAATCTCTCCCACGGCGTCCCTTAAGAGAGTAGGGTATCCATGGTAACAGACGGGACGCCCTGGAGACAGGAGGCGGAAGTCTGTCTGGAGGAGCAGCAGGTGGGGAGGACAGTCCGCGTAGGAGAAAGTGTGGGTGGCTATTAGTTCATCGACGCCGGGTATGCGATCCGTAGTTTGCGGAATTCGGATAGCGCCGATACACAGAGGGAGCTTTTTTCTGTGGTTAACCCGAGTGGCACTGAAGTAGACCTCATACCCAGTTCCTAATTCAGAAGGACCCAATGAGCCAGGACGTGTGTATTACTGCATTTCTGAAGGAACCGAGAAGTGTATTGTAAAACATCATGGTCGATGATGGAGTTTTTAACGTATAATTCCGTAAACAGTGATGATCGAAATGGATATGTGATACACAGGCGTAATATGGACTGAGACTCAGTACAGGGAATCACCCGAGCCTCCATCTTGACACACCTGGAGAGGATCAGAGCACACAAGGACTCTCTAACGGCCCGTGGAGGAGTCTCAAGTACGTGCACAGATTAACAGTCCACACGCCCGATAAAACCACCGCTCGCACGTGCATCCTCCACCTGCACGCGCACATACCATCTCCACACTACTCTGAGCAAACAGGGTTTAATCTCCATCTCCTTCACACCCGCACTGACACAATGTCAATGGATTAACAGAATTAAGTCCGCCTCTTTGACGCGTGCTCCCTATCAACCCCGCGATAATCCCATACCTGGCAGGGACAATCGGGACGGGTTACCTGGTTATCCTGGGGGAGATTTGGTGAGTGTGATCAGTGTTGGCATCGTTGATTGGCCAGGGATTTCACGCGTACCCATGTGTGACCAGCTGGATTAAAGAAGTGGCTGGGTGGCGCTATGGTGGTCGCGGGTAGACCTGGTTGTGCCACGTGGTTGAGATACCCCCTCACTACAGTCCGCTTAGAATGGTAAGCGACACCCTTGTGACTGCACGGACTCTGGAGGTGGTTATCGGGTAATGTTACAGTCCGTTGCGCATGGCTGACCACGGTCTATGGTGAATACTTGGCGTAGCGTATGGAGCAACTGCAGGATAACTAGCGTGCCTGCTGTTAATGCCTAACCTACCAGCAGGGCACCAGCGACCTAATGTTACGTCAGTGAGGCACAGTTAACTACTGGCCGCTGTAAGAAAGCCACATCACTATCACTGATGGCCAGACTGTGAATGGCAATAGCAGTCCACCCGGCCAATTCTACGGTCATCGCTATCCTATCTACATCTACCACAGATCAGCACACAGTGATCAGGGCGGTAATACCCTGATCACAAGTTAGTTGGACCTGCCACAAAGGAGTTACCCGAAGTGGGAGTATCTTCTACCGGACTTGTTGCCACATCAGAGAGGACAATTTGGATCTGTGATGCGTTACATCATTGACTGTAAGTTTATTGGCTCCTCCTAGGACGTAAGTATTTATTAATGAGTTACTAGACACTAGGGCCAATCTGCGAGTGGCAATCCAGGAGTAGCACCGCTAAATATCGGCAATCTGTACCGGAGATTTACTGCGTGTTAATGACAAGATTGAAGGACTTGATTGGGCCACTTGGAAAGTGAGAACTATCTCTTCATTTAGTCCTCTCTAGTCACCAAAGGATAGATGACCTTGTCTCGGACTTAAAAGAGATCGCATAGAATTCGTGAATTAGTTGGGATTTGATACATCATCCACGACCATGGAGGGGGGAAACAGTTGTACTAGCAGCAGCAGTAGCCTGGGTGCTGTGCAAAACACTTCATCGAGATCGTCCACATACAAAGACAAGATCTCCGAGTTTTCCAGCTTAAACAGTGTCAATTTGAGCAATACACGCCTCGATGACTGCGGCATGGATGAATGCCTGAGCCTGAGCCTTCAGGAGGAGGAGGAAGATCGGGAGAACCGTCCCCCGGGAGCACACCCTGGAAAGTCCCGTCAACAAGGGCCCCACCCCACGTGGCTCGGCAGGCGAGGTAAGACGGTCACTTCAACACTCAAGGGGGTTGGTTGATATTAATACAGTGGTTGTTTGATTTAAGTACCACTTGGGAGGGTTATCAAATAGAGAGACTAGCGTCAAACAGTGCATCTTAATGACTTGACTCTCTACATTATTTGTTTTTAAGCGTCTCGGGTTTTGCGTGTATTTAGTTTTGGATTGAGTTAAATATCGATGAGTTTCAGGCTGAATCGCTTGATTTAAGTCTAAATTTGTTCTTCTATTATAATTTGTCATGCGTTGGAATCAATCGTTTAGGATTGGAGTTTCTAAATGAGAAGTCGTTATTCTCTTGATATCATAACATCTCCGGAGAGACAGACCCATAGCTTTTACCAGTCAATGTACAGGTTGTGACCTTTCCTTTTATTATAATCGTAGGTCAGGACCCATAATTGGTCCCTTAAGACATGGGCACACATCTGCTCCCCAAAGAGCTTAATTGGGTCATCACGTTTCATAATTCCCTTGTGAGTGGATGCTCATAAAGTTATGCAGGTTGTATATGAATGTGCCAACGTATAGCTCTGTAAACATGACTTCACAGAGAGCAGCTAATCGACCCTAGTAGACTCATGGCTGAGTATAAGTAAAATACTCACCCCTACTCTGGGCTGATTCTACTGGCTAGGCTAAAGTATGTAGTGTTGTGAGCACCACTTGGCGCTGAAATAGCCTATTCTACAAGGATATTCTTGGATATACAGCATATTTTATTGTACACTGTGCCTGACTACGTTTTACTTGTTCCTGTTGATGCTAAGGCGTGTTTAATGTTATTCAGTAATATTTAAGTTATACATGTAATTATATTGGCTAAGTTCACATACATACTATAGGCTTGATAAAATAATCATAAAGGGATGTTTTTGTCTTCACATGGGACAGGGTATGTAAGCATATAGTATTATGCACCATTCTCCTACCTTGATACACTATGATAACCTTTCCGCTAGACTGGTGATAGAACTAAGAATGCAGTGTCAGGTATAGACCGGCCGATATGGTTCGGCTGTATTGTTATTATGACGTTGACAGTGCCACCCATCCCATTCTGACATTCTTATCATTGATTGTGATAACGCTTAACTTCATGACCGTTCTAGCACCGTTCTTAATGAGCTTTCCCTTACCTAGAGCGTTGTCTATTGCCCGTTCCTTATCTGGCAACTATGATTAGGTCAAGAACTCGTCATTTTTCTTGCTGATTACCTTGATTATTCAGGCTAAACGAGGGGGACCCCCGCTGGGTTAGATACAGCGTTAATTACTAGGTTTCAGCTTGGCTTTACTCCACGTCCCAGCTTATACCGGTGTCGTCAGTTAATGACGTTACCCCCTCCCTACTTCTGCCATTCATTTCCACCCTACCCTAAAATTAGCACATATTTTGTTATTCTGTGCCTGCATTTGGCTTTACCGGTTTTCAATATATCCACCCCTGAGAATTAAATGTGCATGCTCTTACCATTTACCTCCCTCCCGCCCAGTATAACCTGTCTTTGTCTATTTAGCTATTATCATTGATATCGTATTTGTCCTAATGATAGAGTAGGCCTAATATGCTTAACTGGGAGGGGAGAGCGCTACACCGAACGTTACTGAATAGAAACGTGTGTATTAGCGAAACAATTGGGTATTCGGGAACTTCCTGTGTTATAAAAGCGTTCTTATAAATGTTGACACGTAATACCATGGTACCACACAGAAATACCTCCCAAATTGACATGTCATAAGATAACATCATTAACTCGTACATATTTGTGGTCTCTAAATTAATTGTCAAATTACCCAAACTATATTGTGAATATCCGTGATAGTAATTCCAAATTGTTCCCCATCGCCCTATGCTCCAGTACCTTAGATAAACTCAGGTGACTGGACATGGACCCTCCTTGATGAAGGAGTCACGCGACCATCCAGAGGGTCGATAACGATGGAGGAGGGGGTGGTAATTATCTTGAACCAGGTGTTGCGTCCACCAGGTGTGACCAAATGCAGTCAGCTGGAACCATATTCTTACATGAACTTACCATTTAATTGGCTCACCAGGTCACTGCAATACGCTCAAGTGCATTAAGTTGATTGATAATGAATTTCAAGATGTAGAGGGTCGGGATACAAAAAATGCTCAGACTATCAAGAGGCTTAAAATGCCTGAACCTCTCTGAAGCTCAAGGTTACTTTTGTAAACTATCTTAGCTTAACCACTGACTGCTCGACCCAAGCTTTACAATAGACACATTTTGACCCAACTGAAACATAAATGGTTTATTCACGCATGTTCTAAGAGTTATATTTGAATATTCTATGCCCAATCAGCTTCGAACGGTAATATCCATGAATCGATGTATAGTCAGCCATGCATGAAATCTCCGGCACTAATGAATCCCATGCCGATTATTTCAGCCGTGTCAATTAATCTATTAAGTGCAAACTAGAAAGACTGGCGTACTATTCATGACGTACGATGGTCCTGTACTTATTACTTGTTTGGTTTAAATGTTAAGTACATAACCCTCTAATTATGAACTTTTGACCTCGAATACCCCCTATAGACCTGGCCCATTGTCTTTGAGTAAGCGCATTAAGGGATGCGCCCTTTAGACGGGGAGAACTGACTGTACAACATTAAATATGGATTATATTGCCCATGCATGGATGCATGTAGATGCAATTTAGGAAATAGTACAAATATTGAATATGTAACCAAGATCCCAGGCAGTATTTGAGTTTATTTAGTATTACAATCATTTGTCTAGGGATAGCATCGATAGTCCAAGCGGGTTGTCCCAAGAAAATGTTTGCTTTTTCGAGATTGAGCAAATATGTCCATGATTATCTGCTGACAATGGCAGAAGGCAATGTACAGATTGAGAGCATTTCGGTCATGAGGCTGACTAAAGGGTAATTGTGTGTATACGGCGGATGGGTCTTGTAAAATACTCAGTTCAAATACCAAGCACAATGCAACATGTTAGCTACCTGTTCAGTGGAGGAATTTCAAAGTCGCCATGATCACTGTCATGACGTAAGTGGATGACATCACCTCCTGGTTCTCTGGTGGAGGCAGCGGAAGCCCTGAGAGGCTTCTCAAAACAAGTTAACCCTCTAAAGTGACTTGACTTTCTCGCCTGAAGAGAGTCTTTTTTTCCTCGATATTTGCGCAATGTTAATTGGGTTTAAGTGCGTGGCGGTTGCCAAACATAGCAGATCAAACAGAAAAACATTGCAGGGATATAAGGGTCAGCTATTACGTCAGCCCGACTCACGTTGTCATGGTAACAGGGTGGGCCGTGTCCGTCAGTTACTCATGTCCGCAGGGTCCCAGCAGCGGAAGTCGAGTATCAGACCGGCGACTAGCATTTTTCGTGAGATTAGTCGCTTCCGACTTTTCCCGGTGAGAGGATTTAAAATTGTGAACCTTTCTCACTTTGCCTCAAGTGGTGTTTTATTCAATAACTCCGTGGTGTGAAAGTTTGGGATTGGAAGTATTATAGCTCAGCATTGGTCTCTCTGCTATATATGTCACATAAGGTGTGATAAACTCTACCAAACTCACATCATGAGACGCTACACAGAATGCCTTTTGGGAGAATTGGTTGCCGGGTAATTTCCTTTGTCGATCAAGTGTTGCTGCTATAACAACACTACTACCAGCAGGGATATTCCCCAATCAATAGGCAAACTTAGTAGTTTTCGCGAACCCACCGAAACTTCCTTTTTTGGTCAAAACGAAATCAAAGTTTCTTATTGATTATGTTTCACTCACTAGTTGGTATATTTTCAGAGTTATTTAGTATCCGAGAATACTTATACTCCCTTCTACAGGAGTCGGAATCAGAAAGGTATGAGTGTCAGCCATTTTGAAAAGAGCTCTCCTACGCTGAGGATTGAATTTATACGCTTCAACATATGCTCTAGAGAGCCTACTTATGCAACTTAACAGAATTAACTACGTCCGAGTAGTTCCTGGCCAGCTCTGCAAACAGAAGAGTCATTTATAATATCCCCCACCTTAGTCTGCCAAATACATAATCTTAATCAGTGATGACATTGCCCTTGATAGAGTTGTCACTCAGATTGTTTCAGGTATCGTGAAGACATTATACCAATTAATAAACAGCCAATCATAGCTTATTAACGAGACGATACATGAATATCAGAGAACGTTTAGGTCATGTATTATAGAGACATCCACCACTGACCGCGCTACACTAGACTATCGCTCTCTGATCGTACGAGGCGATAAACTCTTTACAACCCCTGACGATCAGAGGAGCCGCCCTAAGCTGACCGCGAGCTGCTCGGGGGGTGGTTAATGGGGTAAGTAGGGTCTGGGTCGCCATCCTGTCATGTCTGAGGACTCTCGGTGCTGAGATCATCCCGCCGCCTCTTTGCATGTGGTGAGGATTAACACACACCATTCGCACACACTCCCTGTACTGTTTATATACGCCATAGATTAATGTTGGATTAGCGACAGGGAAAATAGGTCACGCGGCTTTGGATTTGAGAGATCTCCATGGCCTTTCTATTCTTATAGGTCGTACCCATCGAGCCCCCAACTGTCGCGTTGCTCCCAGAAACATTGGCTTACTATCCTATGCTAGCGTTGGCCTTGTTACAGGACTATCCCCAGATGAATCATAGTCCCACCAATCTGCATCATGGCCTGTGGCCTATCTCACTCTTGGTCTTTAGATATCACTTTATGCTATTATTATAAGAATAAGTAAATGACCTTGTGATGGAGTTGAACACTACCTAGATAGGGAGATTTCTATCTTTATCCATCAAACAAAGAACTCTTATAGTATTTTCCTGTGCATACCCTTTCCATGCAGGAAATATTTTTTATTAGTCATTAGAAGATAACTATGTCCAGTAATCGTCAAAGAACGTTCTTCAACTAGCAGATACATTGATCTGAAGAACACTTCTTTCACAACGTGTAGGTTATTATTCACCCCAAGTTGTGCCCGTGTTTCAATTGCAGCCATGCTTTCAATCAATTGTGCATGCATTGCTGAGATGTAACAGTGTTTTGTTTTTTGTGTAGTATTTCATTTTTATAAGTTTTATTAGGGTCATAATCGTAGATTGATTCCAGGCTCGGCCGCAGGCGTTCTGCTGCCCGGTCCCTCTTGATCTTGATATATCATACATATTTTCTACAATTACTCTACTGAGGTGTGGGTACTTAACGCACGTAAATGTACTGTCAAGACTATTTCCTTCTGTTACACACCTAACTGTCACAGTCTTCTTGTCATTCATAAATGACCGACTAGGTTCTTCCGATCCCTTTTTATCATAGTGCCCATGGTCTTATTATATGCTCCATGGTATTGGTTACCAAATTATTTGGCAGGTCAAAAAACCTGTCGGGTGCCAACTGAAAATATTACGGTCTGTAGTCAGCGATAGAATGTCCCATAATCAACTGAACCACTGTGGCTTAGTTGGTGTTGCTCCCTGCAGACAATTTAACTACGTCACGTCATTAGCGTACGTGTGAGCATGTTCCCAAAGAGGGCGGCACCAGTATCACCCCGTGAACGCCACCCCCCACACGAGCCCATACAGCATACGTGCATGCAATAGTCCTTTTGTATCAGTCTCAAAGTTTGAATTATATATTTGGATTTTATCCAGACCTGAATCGGTGAGGGTGCATTCTGAGTGAACACTTGAGAAGAAAAATTAAGTGTCAACATTGATCGTGACATGTATCACATGTTAAAGCTCTGACACTTCGAGTGGGGTACGGTTTTCACCTTGCGTTTATTTTGACATAACGTCATTCGGGAAAACAACCTGCGGTTACTTATTTAAGAAATTGATGCGATATGCCCCTGTTGGACGTGTAGAAATAAAGAAATGGATATGTGACTTGAAGTGTTAGTGTATCCCGACACGTCGTCAGGCTTGAGTAGGCCTCCTCGCCTGGTCGTGTAACATGATGTAACATGCAGCATCAGGTGGCCTGCCACTCCTGTCACCCCCTGGAGTTACCGAGCCCTGGCACCTCCAGTGGCCGGCAGGCTGACGTGCTTCAGAGGGCCCTTCACGTTGTCAAGGCTGCCAAGACAGCTATAAATCCCTGACGGAGACAAGACGCATGCTTTGACAATGTGGTCACTTCAAACCACCTCCTGATTTACTGCCAACTGAAGCGTTACATAAGTTGACGCGCCGACTTTGCTACGGCCCTACCCTACTGACATCTAGTGGTGCATGATGGTACTGAATCCCCCTCAGGGAGGCGAAGAGGTCGCAAAGGTGGGCATGGACACAAGGGGCCTTTTTCCTGCGGGGGTTATTTCTGAGAACGTGAGGGGTGGACACCTGTGTTGTCCATTTCGCTGGAGGAGGGGCACTTTACTCTGGTCGCCATGTTTATGTGAAAAAGGCCAAATTGCTAGGTGAACTCTGTGCCCTGTTTTTGTGGGAAAATTGCATTGGCCCTGTTTGTCCAGTCCCCCACAACTAGTGTTCTGCCAGAGAACTCGTAACTTATGTCCCCACCCATCTTGTGGTACACAATGGACATTTGTGCGTGATCGTAGATTGTATATAATTTATAGTGCATAAGCGGCAATAAACCATCCTTCCTTCTCCTTCCAATCCTTCTTAAAACACTTTAGTTGGTGAAATTAAACCAGATTACTTGTTGTGTAGCTTATAAAGGAATATTCCGAATCTACCAAGGCTTTAATTTCCGGTGTCCTTTCGTTTTATCGTGGGTTAGTTACATTGTTACTCAGTACTGGGCATGGGTAGGGGACAGAGTACTCGCCGTGAGGTGGCTCTGGCTGTTGCTACGGCGTAAAACACGGTCAACCTACCTAAATAGACCGTTCTCTCATGTCGGATAACTTTACTCGTTCCCTCGCGATATGTCTGAACAAAATGCAATATTCCCTCGGGATTTTACGTTCCCAGCTGAATAGAGCATTATGTTATTGGCACATTATGCACGTTGGGGACGTTTCTCGTCTAATGACAGAACCAGAGCATTGTTTGCTGTGTCACACTACATTCCTGTGCGTATGCTGCAGGATTGCCTGGTGCAAAAGTAGAAAACGACTGGAAGGAGGGCTGCGGGGCGGTCTGACGGACATCAAAGCCTACAGTTTAACCCTGGCCGTCTCCACTCAGGTACTGCTGCGGGGCTCGCCGCATAGGGTTAATGAGAAAACCATGAGGGTACCTACTGTCACCCTCCCATGGGGGTTCTAGGCCACCCGTGACACCCCACCCCCCTCCCCACCCCTGTAAAACACCCTAACCTAAATATCCAGCGGTACACCTCACGGATATAAAATCCCAACCAAAATAAAACCCAATCCTGATGCTGTCAAGGGTACCCATCCTGCCAGAATCACTACCCCTAAGACACGCCAGAAACAGGCGAACAATATTATGTGAGGAAAACTGGCGGGGGTTTTGCCGTTGAAGACGCTGCCTGACACATTGGTAACCATGACAACTCAAGTGGACTTCCACGCATGCACTCACCTGTGTTGAGGCTTATAGTGCTCTTGTTGTTATGGGAGGAGGGGGTCACCGTGTGTAGTAAGTATCACTCTACAGGTGATTCCCATATAACAAGAAACCCAGGACAACTCCTCCCCTCTCAAATGTCAACGGAGGAAAAAGGGTGAAATGAAATTTAGTTTCCCCATACACGTCTTGAAGATGAAATACTAACATAATCATTTTTTCACGCTTTTGGATGTAGGTCTGGACGTCTGGTGGTTGTTCCAGGGATAATATCCTTGACGTTTAGCGATTCTCTTTTTTAAAAGAATTATGTACAGTACAAAGAGGGTCTTTAGAATATCAGAATGAAAATTTATGAACCAAGTCTGGATTAAGAGCGTTTTCTCTTGACCGTTAACGGTAATATATTTTTATTATGTTTTGACTAAGAATGTTTTCAATGTCATTAGAACGTTGCCAATGAAACTATCTTTCGTTATTTTGTGTTATAAATAGTTGTAGGCGACCACGCATGGGCCATGTACAAGTTACGAAAGGTTCATGGAAAAGATATTCTATATAATTATAGATATGTCACAATACAATAAAAAATTACTGTTCAGTTAAACCCTTTCAGTAACGTTTTCAGCAAGCTGTGGAATCTTACATTACAACACTTCTAAACCCAGTGGGATTTCCTAATTTTGCTAGGTAACGGATTATCTTAAATGGTAGATAAACGTTGAGCGTGGGAACAAAGTGTTGAAGGCTTGGTAACTTTCTCATAGAAAATGCTCTCTCAACATTGACACACGGTTCCCTGTGGACATGGGGCCTGAATCAGAACCACGTGATGAACTCCAAAGCAATTAGCACCTGATGTATCGGAACCTGCATTTCACACCTACAGTGTTATGTCGAACCACCTTATCCACCTAACGAAGCCTATGCCATATCTCTCCGGAGATATCTGAATTTGGCAGCAAAGATTGACACTAGATAAAATCCATACTGCGTGTTTCGTCCCGAATCCCTGAAATACTTGTTGAATTTGCGTGTGTATGCAAACAGCCATGGAAAAATTGTCTATCATCGATGCAACGCTTTAGTAACAGGGGCTTATTTACGTTTGTGGTGAGACAACAATATGTCACGCTGTTCGCGCCTCCAGGGAGCGTTTATGCAGGTAGCGCCCTCCCGTGAGACGCAGCAGAACTCGTCACCGATCCGTTACTCGGCCTGCTGACAGCATCAGCATAGATGCCTGTGGGGAATCAGCACATCGTACGTGAGCGATGCTAGGAGCAGCTCTTCTTGATGAAAAGTGACTCGTCTTCTCGATTTGGGATGTTTATTGAATCAGTGCCACTCTATTCGCTGTACTATGCCAGTGAATGCTGGAAGGCACTGTTCGCTGTGGGCAACGTGAGTTGGCACGCTGTTGCCTCAGAAGTTAATCACTGAAGTGTGAGATGGGTTGAACAGATGGTTACGCTGCTCTTCCTATCTAAGCTGCCCTGTGGCACAGACAAGAATAGATAAAGAGGGGAAGAATTGATTTTTTTTCCTCGTTCTCAATTATACCGATGCTTATACGTACAGAAACATTATCGTGTATTGCTGTCTGAAACAGTGATATTGTGGTGCACCGTGTCCCTTCCGTCCCATATTAGGACTAAACAGAACTGATAGTACATTTTATGAGCATTTACAAGCATGCTTATAAGGATTTTGTAAGATTTGTATTTCATAAATAGTGCAATGAAGTCAGACAGCTGTTGGCGTGAAATTTTGCCTGAAATAAAAATAGGATAACCCTAAATAAGTACGTGGAGGAAAACATAATATGATGACAGGAGAGGGGCCTGAAAATAGTGCGACGCTGCGTGAGGGTTGGCGCCTTGGTGGGTTATGGCTGGTTGATGTGGGGCAAGGGGTGGCGTTTAAAGATTTCCTTGGGAGCGAGATAGAGGGTGTCCTTATTTATAGAGGTAAACACGCGAAACCTGGTGTATAACAATGTGTCAAAAAATAAGGGCTTAGCACGCCACTCCAAGAAGGCAGCTGGTAGATTTAATTTCTACATCGAACCTTTATTTTGTAATGCGTAATACGAAACAAGAGGCAAACAATTTTTTGTAGTTGGTGGTGGGGGGGGGGGGCACTTGGGGCTACCTGGAAAATCGCCCGGAGTCCCGGGCTTAAAATATCCTCCTCAGATCGTGGTATGTGCCCCTTCGTGTATTTTGAGTCTGCAATGGTGATGGTTAATTGAGAGCTTATTTCTTACATGGGTATAGACTTAGTGGGACATGGGTTTTTAATCAGCATTACATCTGAAGGGCCATGTTAACATCTCAGATAGCAACACTGGTACAGTTATTATGGTGTATCAACAATAGCAGCAAAGGCATACGGTCACCCCTCACCACCCACGCTCCTCCCCGCTCACACCGCCGCACCCGCCCCACACCACCCCTATTGTCTTCTCCCCAAGCGCTGACATGTTTTGCATAAACATCAATGTTTGTTATTGAACTTGGTGTCAGTTTTATGCTCTGCAATAAAAACATATATTTCAATCGAGAAAGGGGTATTTTCTGCTCCGCTGTTAAACCTCGTTGGTATTAACTGCCCGCCGTTGACCTATATACAATTCCTTTTATTACAAACGGTTTCGTTATTCCATTATCATCAATGGCCCTGGTCGTTCAGCCCAGCTACCTGCCTGTTATGCTTAATTAATGTCACCCTCGACTCCCGTTGGCGTTGACTTAATTAATTACCGTGCTGTTATTAATATGTTGACCTAACTTAATCCATGCGCTTCGTGTTATTTCTAGGCCAGCTGAGACTGTCCATCACTTCATGCCGAGGCCTGCTGACGGTGAATGGTGAGTCTTGATTATTCCCTATCAAGAATTTGGATTTTGTTAGATTAATTAACCCAAGTAAGATGACTTGGTGTTATGCATCACCACGTGTTTGATAACACTTGACTATGCCTGTGTTTTTCCAAGGGTAATTGCTTGATATGCTTGACCACCAGTTGTGATTAAGTCATGGAGTCTCCATGTAGTTACTATCAATTTACAGCAATTATACTGTAGCTGTCAAATATGACATATACTCTTCATTAATATCAGAATTTGATGATTTACTAATGCGACTGGCTGTCGTATTTAAATTTTAGTCGTGGTGAGTTAATAAACACTGACGTATACTTGGGATTGTTTCACATCTGCTACTAGGAATTTGATATAAGAGCTATTTCACCGATGTGTACGATTGCTGAAATTTATGCCAACGGGATCGATATCTCAAAATCGGCATATCTGATTTTTGAATAATACCCATAGCCTCATGAATAAAGGTTCAAAGAGTGTTCTCGGAGTAGCGACTATTTAAGGATACAAACGTGGGTGTGCATATATGTATGAATGCGTTAATTAATGGGGACCCTTAAATGAAGTGGGCAACTTATGATGATTATGGGTATTAAGAGGGTCGCAACTGTTGACTATGTAATATTGTGCACGGAATGTTTGTCAAGACTTGCATTTGCTTTGGCCCTTTCTGAGAACAATACAATAAATAAGAGATAATGGAAGCGGTTATCGGTCTAGACACTATTGATTGATGAACAAGATTCAAACAATTTCTGTCAGTAATCGTTCAACATAATTACCCTTTTGATCACAAAATATTCGCCTTTCAAATTAAGATTTCCATAGGAATTTCTAGATTATATAGCATTCTTCTACATCGTGTCATATATTGTCATTAGGAATCTTATGTGCTCTCTGTATTTTGTGCATGATAGCTAAGTGCACTGTATTAATATAGTAATGTATGAGAGGAGTGAGTCGCTGGCGACCTCTCAACCTGAGCTGCTCCCTAGAGGGTCACGTGATGGACGAGAGTCACGTGGGATGATAAGCATATCCCCCTTCAAAGACTCCGCATTCAAAAAGAAAAGAAAAAATCCATACTGTAAATAAAGCACAAACCCCTCCCTCTTTACGAAGAACTCTGTGTCCTTTGAAGGTACCCGTTAGTGGTAAATATTTTAGTTTCAATGATCAATTCATGATCCACTTTGGTCTTATTTGTATATAATTCCATTAGCTGAAGCTGTCTCTCTTGCTCTTACTCCTTCCAATAGAAGGCAACCACACTTATGTGTTCTATTAATTACTTTCTTGATCTTGGACCTTCGGAGGGCATGTTCTTTTTCATAAACAATGGAATTTCCATGTCATTCTGTAACTGGAGATGATAGCTCTCACATTTCATCTGTAAAGCAATATATGTATAGACATCTGTATAGCAATATTTCTTGTAGAAGTATAGTGCATGCACTACAGGGATATGCCCCCGCCATACAGTTTCTGTAGAGAAAGGCTACTTTGGTTCTACTTGATAAACTTACCCCGGTGTTTTTATTTACCCTACTGCGTATATGCAACATTGACTTTAGTTTAGCCTCCCGTGTATGATTTGAATCCGTATACACATAACCTCTACTCTTCAAATATATACTACTTTATTTTAAATGTATATTTTTTCGGATTTGTTGCTTAAGTTTTCAAATTGAATGCTACCATAGAGCATACCCCATTTCCTAGTTTCATAATACGCCAGATGTGATGTCCACAACACAGCCACTGGAGACAACAGCTCTGTATCATGAGGGGTATCATGTTTAGCGCCTGATGGTAGCCCCACCCCCCTGGCAGCACCCTGGAAGTGTGACCCGGTGACTTTGTAACGGCTCCCGGGACAAACCTCCAGGAAATCCTCCAGCTGGCAGAGGTCTCATGTGTCACAACATTGAATATCAAATTCTTTCTCTCCCATTTCTCAACCTATTTCTTGGGATCGATGCTAAATATAGCCTGCCTGAATGATTAAGTAATTATTTAGCTATTGGCCAAGTTTTTATTACAATTTACCAGGCTGAATAGATCTACAATGTATCCTCTTCTACCAGGAGATTAACGAGATAAAAGTTTCAGGATGGAAATATCCTGTGTCCGTTTCAAGATCTGTGTCTTGATCCAAAGAGACAGCTGTGGATACGTGCACACGTTATCTGCATGAAGATGTGACGTCACCGTCATGGAAGGCACCTTCCCCAGCTGGGGACTTCCTCTCGTGTCACGTGATTCCATGAAAGTCACGTGCATTGGGTCATGGTCTAGATTGGGGTCGCTACGTCTACATGTGGATGGGTGTAGGGAGGATGGGGCATTTCCTGGCTTTACAGGTCCTGGTGTGATGGGTAGAGTTGGTGAAATAGGAGAGGAACGTGCGTAACAAGACCTGAGAACTGCTGGAAGAAAAAAGATGATATTGATTACATTCATCCACCGGTTATATCTACTGTACATCCGTTTCAACAAATATACTGTGCTTCAAATATCGATTAAACATGTATTCATCGTTTAAACATGTATTCAACCCATGTATCATTCACACCACTTGCACCCACGTGTTTCTCATTGTTACAAGACATACGAAAAGGGGTTCTATAGAGCCTATGGGCAGGGAGGGGGGAGGGGTATGGATGACACCAGGCCATAGGGTTGGGGTGGGGTCGGGGTGAACGAAGAGAATGTGGGTGAGGGTTCTAGATGAAAAAAGGGGAACTGGAGCGTCAGGAGTGGGTGAAAGATTACTGGGCCAGGAAATCTCGTCATTTATCTTCCAAGAATGGCGAGATGCGACTGACGTTCTTTCTCTCTAGGTGGGTCATCTTCTCTTGGTCAAGCGTGGATTAATTTCTAAATGGCAAGTCTCCTTGCTGCTCCCTCTCAAAGAGAAAGGCGTACATAGTTTGAATTTGAATGTAGGGCAGAATACAACCAAGTCGGGAAAAAAGCTAGAAACAAACGGTTCTACTGAGGACGGGCCATTACGCACAACGGCCACGTAATGCGTATTCTCGAGACAAAGAGCTGTCTCCGTGAGCAATGTCAGTGAAACTCCCAAAGGTACACTAAAGGCATACCTAGGTCCTGGTGATTACCTAAGAGTAAGGTAAGACCCACGATTTCTTTTTGTACAATGAAAAAGACACCCCTTCCTTCCTCAAGTGCCCCTGAAGCAAAGCATATTGAAGTCGGCACCTCAGAGGGATACAGAGGGCGATTTTTTTTCAGCAACAGAACCGTTCCCTCCACCGTTGGGAAAAGAGAATGTTTTTGTAACATTACATCGACTTCACGCAAGTGCCTGTGGTGTGGGGGTGCTTCGGATGTCGTGGTAGCTCTTCAGATGTGGGGGAAAGTGGCGGGTTGTGTCCTTATGTCAGTCCCCGATGACTCCCCCGGCAGAAATTAGATCTTTTCAGCAGCCTCCAACAGGCCTACTTGGGAGTTCCTCGTCTTGCGTTTAAGTGAGGCACTCGGTGGATTGATTAGGCTCTTGTGGTGAGCAACAATGGCGATTAAGCGGCCACCAACAGAGGACAGTGCGTTTAGGTCCGTGGGTGGGCCACTGGTCACCATCAGTTGTCGCAGTGGCCAGTTAGGGTCACTGCTCAGGGGGCACACTGGCCAAACTGTCACTGGCAACAGCTTGGCGGCCCCCTCGGGCTCTGGTGACAATCACTCCTCAGGGTTTCTGACCAAACCTCCCTCGTAGGCTTTTGACCTGTTGAGGACTACCCGCAGTGACCCATAACATAGCTTTTCATTTAGTCCTCTGCTGTCGTTGACGTTTCAAGCATGTCCACTTAGAATGCTACAACATGTCAGTATTACCCGCTGTGATCCCGTGTTAATTATCACCAAACAATACTGGACTATAACTGCCTAAAGTCCAGTCCGGAGTTCATTACGCCACTTGTTCTTATTGCATCTCGTCTGACTTTCTTCTGTCATCCATAACCACGATTCTCCTCATAGAGTGCATTCTTCCTTCTAAAGTTTGAAGATCAAGATTTCGGTAACCGGGGTCCGCGAAATACATGTCATTCCAAATTCATCGGTTGAACGCATCGTTTCCATCATGGAGAACAATCGGTAAGCCGGGTTGTGTGAACAGTTCCCATTGAAACGGGTTTGCCATTGTTTTCCCGTATATCAAGTGATGTATCTGATGCAGTCTAATGCTCCTCATAATTCATCGTATTATTTTCGGTAAGAACGATTTATTCTACCACTTAGACTACATTCTATTGAATAGTACTCTTTGAGATTGATATTGACCATGCATTATTTGAATACCAGTCGCGGTATTGTCACACTTTACCATGGATTGAGAATAATCTTGATATGCAACATCTAGTTTTTGTGTTTTCCTCAAATGTAGCACCATAATACGAAATTTAAATACACGTTGCGACAGGGTGTGAACTAGACTGGCCTCAGTCCCTGTATCCTACCCCTCCACCCCTTCTGAGTGACACAGGATTCATGGGCCAGTCAGAGAAGGACACATACTATAATGAATTGTATTCCGATTTTCTTTAATCATTTAATGAATGTTCATAATCAAAGACTTGAGCAAGTCTAGGTGTGAACTTCTGTAGGATCATAGTACTTTATACTTGGAAAGTCATTAAAAGATCTAATGCACTAAACGTGCTACCTGTTGCTGGCGTGCCTTTACAAGTATACTTTTGGTTGGCGACCAGACATATTGATACATCATGTGATAAATGACAAATCCACCTTCTTAAAGAGTTTCACGTGATTTCACGTGATATTTAAAACTATCAATCTTGATATTCTCTGTGAGAGTACCCTACATGAAACCAGACACCAGCTTGTAGAATCTAGTTATAATTTGGTGTAATAACTGACCACAGATGACCTAGATTATAAGCTGAACCTAGGTAAAGTGTGTGAAACAAGGCAGTTACGTTTTGTCCTAGGCCAATTGAAGTGACATCAGCGCTCACCTTTCTCACTGTCTAGCACACAGAAGATACAATGCTGTTCACACCTCCACTATTATACTCTGACCGTTTCCTGGCATTGACCTATGACGTCGTTATGATGTCATTCTTTTGTGTTTGGTGTCAATCACCGTTGAGGTATCGACACACGGCCTCTGAAAGACAGTGGTGAAAGAAGGAACATCCTAAACCCATATACAGTAATGTCTTCTACCCCCTACCATCTATTTTGGTAACCGGGATTATTGTGCCAACAAGTTATATATTCCTGGCCTCCCGATGTTTTTTACATTGCTATTCTAAGCTTTGTAACAATATTTTGAAATAAGCTATTGATAATATTGACACAGTATATTAGGAAAATACGTTATGCTATATTTGACCAGATATGTAAAGTATGCAATCCTGGGTCACTTATATCCTACCATTGCGATGATAAATACTGGCTTTTTTAAAGGAGTCCAAGATTTGAAAATCAGCAGGTTCAAGATGAAGCGTATTACAGTCCTGGCTTATTTCTTTAAGCGGGCTATAAAAGAGCTGTAACGAACAAGACACGGCTGGCATAGTTTATAAAACCGTAGAGAATATCTCATGAGACCGTGGATTAAAAAAATCGACAGCACAATAAAGCCTCTTGTCCATCCTTTGACGTGAAACGTTAGTCATAGAACCCCGCCCATACAACCTCCACTGGGAATTGACTCTCAAATCTAAAGGCTTCTAGATTTAAATCTTGCTAGGTTTAGGGCAGTCACCGCGGTTCCTATGTGTCTATAGGGACATTTGGGGAGCACCGCTTGGTTATAAAACTAAGGCTGTAGATAAATACATGTACTACATTTATTTTCATACATAATCCATATTTTAATAATCATTGCATTTACATACCACAACGCGAATTTCCACAAAGGTAACTGTGTTGTACTGACATTGCAGATCCACCCGTATCTTAAGATGAATTTATCTGAATAGCCTAAAGGTACATATTCGAAAGGTACCTGTTGAGTCCAAGCCATGTCAATTAAATGTAAATCAAGCTGCCACCTGTACACTCTCCCTGCTTCTACGTGCCAATGGTCGGCATCCTTTGATTCCCGGGAGGTGCGCAGAAAGTGCGAGGCACCTTGTAATCTAGCCACACGAGGGCGTGCCTGTTTTGTTTCGGTCAGCCATTGTGTGACGTCAACGTTACGTCATGGCGCATAGTGTAGGGGGCGTTCTGCGCGGTGTGTAAATTCTCTACAATGAGTCGTTTAAGGAGAGAAAGGTTAAGATGATCGGTGAGTCTTTGAGCATCATCTGCCTGGAGGGCATAGCTTTTCACCGGTCAGACAAAGCGTTCTCTACTATGAGCGATGACCAGAGTGTTCGTAACTGCACTTTGTTTATAATTCCGCCGAGGTATTTATCACAGGCTGATAATATCATGATAGTCAGAGGTAGCGCCACCCTCATGATATCTTTGGAATTACACACCTCCCACGTCCAGCCACTGAATAGATGAATTCCGCATAGGATTTTGAACAAGAATTTCTCGATTTTTGGCTATCTTTTTCTGGGGTCACTAATGACCCGCCATGTTTATATGTAGCTTTACTTCGTCCTTTAAGGGTAGGTTTTATTATAGGTCATATCGCGGGTCACACAACGGAGTGAGTGACAATGATATCTTGCTATTGTTGACATCATTAACATGTCCCTTTATATCCATGTCTTGGAATATCTACACATATTTGGCCGTTCATATTGTTGCTTTATTGAGTTATTCGGTTTTACTTGGGATGTGCATGTAATAGGAAATATCTAGTTAGTAATCGTATAACATATGTCGACTTTATTGGCCATGTCCTCTACAATACAACTATAGTGGAACTTCCACAATAGCTGCAGACCACGATGGAACTCTTTGTTTTCTCCGCCGAAATATTGCCTGTATTTACTTTCGTCCAGCTGTATACCCAAACCAGTCGTTTGTAGATAACATTCATCACTTAGATCAGATATCATGGGAGACCCTCCATTCAGGTGGGGACTTTTAATGAGGTAATCGCCCCATAGGAGAGATGACCCTTTGATCTGGTAGATTTGCCCCATTTCCGGGTAATATATTAGGTTCGTTTATCACGAGAAAGTAATCTAGCACACTGTTGGTCAGTGCGAGCTCTCATTTCTAAAGACAAAGGAATGAGTAGGGGTCCTGGAGGACCTGATGCTGTTGTCTCTCGGCAGGCCAAATGTTTAAAGTGTGTACTCCCACTTAGCGCAAATGATGCGAAGACAATGGGAAAACAGAAGACACTGAAAGGTATCAAGGATGCTGATTGTTCTTGGTCATTCTATCAAGAGACATCTTCGAGGATGTAGGTGTGATAATGACTCTGGTATCAATATATGACCATCTGTGCCACGCTTCACCGTCTTATACAACAAAAAATCTAAGTAGAATTAAAGAAAATGTACATTTGTATTTTGATCCTCAATATAGGCTTATGTTAAAGAATTATAGGTATGTTGTATTTGTATGCCCTTAACAATGCTTTGAATTGACTTAAATGTTTATAGTTCAAATGCGTCCTTGTAAGTTTGAACTCAAGTAATACTGCTTTACTTAAGTCATGTGGTTAAGCCGATAAAAGGTCTTTGTCTTCAAGTATTCTTTGGTCTTTCCCGACTATAATATTCTCTTCACTGCTAAGACTTGCTTAACACCCTCGTAATGTCATTATTTTGATTTATGAAGCGGGACAATTTAGATAATTATCTCTCGAGATAGTCCTAGAGACAATTCGACAATTCAAATCAAGAGGCAAATCCAGATTGAAATGCAAACGTACATCAGCAACTGATTATGAAACCAAATCATAACGAAAATAATAAACAATATACAGAATAGTTTGCGTCAAGTCTAATGCAAGTCACCTTCCCATGGCTGGTTGTGAGTTCGTGATTGGTCCCTGATGGCCCGACCTGCAGTGGACAGTGGCGCCTCTGGTGACGACCAATACTCTTGAGTTTTAACTTAGGGGATATTAATAAACAAAGGGGCTCACCAGGGGGCGGCTGGGGGCAGGTAGGAGTCGGGGATGACAGAGGGCGCGCTCGGGATACGTGCATCTTTGATGTAGTATTGGATGAGACTTCAGTAAGGATGGGATTGTGTCTGAATAAGGAGGTATGTTTAGTGAGAAAGGATAGGCAAACGCCTGTCTTAAGGACAGAAAAGGGATTAGGTAATCACCAACCTGTTGCCCAGCAGGTCATTTATGGGAGAGGGAAATATTCATGTCAACAAACGATGTCTCTTGTTCTTCTCCAAGTCCAGTAATTACATTTATTTCCCTTTTGACATACAGAAATCTGAGAATATATACATATACATAGGCCACATGATCAAACTAAATCACATTACCAACATGCATTACGAGTCAATTGTATCTTATTGTAAATTGGTATCAATTTTGAAGCTCACCTGGCCTCACCGCTACCGCCCAACGGTGGATAGATAATTACATAACGCATTATGTAAATTACTACTACTGCGTCACCGGAACTATTCGTCACGTGACCTCAGCCCGTTCGTTATGCTCTACAGTACGGACGCTTAGGTCATTCTCAACCTTCACACCCATACCAAAATATCTGGAGAGTATTCTGGGTTGGGCTTTCTTACTGTGATGTACGTTAATCTTGTCGAACCTGCTCTATTGTGTTACTGATCACTTATCCTATTCATCTATTCCATCTGTCGTTGATTTTTACTACTATTTACTATTATGCTTTATCGTCATAACAATTTCATTCTGATCTTATATAAAATTATATCTCGTAATAAAGTCATTATTTTAAGGCAGGTCCAGCTTTTGTAATAATAACAATTTATTACGAAGTAAGGGAAGTAGTGATACATGTATGGTATTGTAGTAATAGTTTTGTAAAGTCACCGTTTTCCAGTATAGACTCAGCAGAGAGAGGTAGATTTAATTTCATCTCGACAGCACAGCGAGCCTTGACCTCATAGTGGAACTCGCTGGTGCAACCAACATCCAACGATACCCAGTTGCATCCGGTTTTATCCCGAAAGCACAGCGACGGTCATAAATAAGTTGGGGCATCGTTTCAGATAACATCCGAAAGTCCGAAATCTTCGTCAGGTATCCCTCTCGCAACTGACTTGCCAAGGGTAGAGGGTGGCATCGTATTGAATTACCCGCCCGAAAGAGCCCCACCCGGCTCTACCTCTCTATCATACCACCTAAGGTTGCGTCACCAGCGCACATGCGATTTGCAACACGGAAATGTCCTCTGTGAACTGTCAGCAGGACTGGTTTGTTCAGTGAAATCAAGCTTCCTGGTGTGGTCTGAAAGGAACCTCGCTCAGATTCAGGTTACCATGAGGTAGTAGATAGAGATTGCAGTTCCCCTTTTGATTGCCCGGTCGCTTAAAGGTATACCGGACAAATCAACTTGAGATATAAAATCCATATCCAGGTTGTTTTAATATAGTAAATCCCATGTCATTTCTTCAAACTTTAAATAAGTAAATGGATGGGACCACATATTTAAGTTTTATGAGAATATTAAAATCGCTATGTAGCGCCACTGGGAATTGCAGGATATGCCTCAAATACGGTGGTCGTATTGCCCTTGTTTCTTGGTCATATTTTATTTGGAACATTTGTCAATTCCTATCCACCTTATTCATTGCCACTCCCCTAATAGACCAGTGGAGCTAGTACCATAAGCTTTTATATATAACCGTTGTCCATCCAGGTTTGGACATACCTCGTTTACCGATCTATCCTTGATATGAGACTCATAACAGCTGGGTTGTGAAGCGTGAGCCAATCCACAATGAGATGATGAAGTTGTACGTTGCGTCACCATGTGCTACCGGTGATAACAGTATGGTGGGTTGTCTTCTTATCTGGGTCCTCATCTGCAAGCAGCCCATTAGAATTGAAGCTCAACGACTTTATTCACTGAGTGCTATACATAAATTTCTTTAGGGTTTCCGCTACTTACAACTGTCAATGAAACGTATTTCCCAAACGTGATAACGTATGGTGTAGTGGACCTTCCAGCTATGGTTATTTTGAAATATACATTTTCAATAACATTACAGATTCAAGTTATATCAATGCTCTGATCATACTCAGCATTTCGAAATAGGCTATTTTGGAATAGTCTGAACCTCTGTTTTCCTGCTATCTTCAATATTTACTGACCAATTAAGCACTCAATGAATTGAATTAGCAACACTCAACGATTCCAAATATTTGTTTAGTTTTGTGAATTAGTATATGTTCAAATTGAACAAATATTGAACTGAAAAAGGGTACACAACTGCGGCTGCATCTAAAGACTCCATTTGTACCCGACCCAGACAACACGCCTTGCAAACATATGGGTCAGTTAGACCTCCGCGACCCATAAGTAGTGACTAACCCTCTAGATGTTGTAACCAAGATGGCCATAAAGAGTGAACCACCCTCAGGGTTTGTAGTCTCTTCATGATGAGATGAAATGTCGAGGGATCTTTTAACCATTATATGACCATGGTGTGCGTTCCTAAATATATTCCGACGATCCAGGTCGACTCTGGTCTACCACGTTTAGGGGCACATCAGTCGGGGTCTCTTGGTCAAAGTCCCAGAACGGCGGTCTTTTGACGGGGCATTTTTATTGGACCAAACAAGAAGTCTCAGCCAACAGCCATCATGAGGTATCCTACATCTAACGAGGAATTAATAGCCCCGGGGGTCCCTCATCTGAATTTTTCGAACTGATGCTTTCTGTGTTGCGTTAGCAAAAGTAAAACAGACCGATACATTTGCATCTGAATGGGGACAGTGAAAGGTGAGAGTGAAGGAGAGAGGACTGGATGGGGAGACCCAATGAACCCCTCTATGTCGTAAAATACTTTAGGTGGTGTCGCTGGGAGGCGCCTGGGCGCCGGACGGGGTGGGTGGGCGTGGAGCTGACAGGGAGAGAGCCCGCGGGGGTGTGAGGCGGCGCCTGGCGCAAAGTAACGTCATGATCTTTATGTGCCATTTTATGTGGCAATAGATTTTCAGCCATTAGTGAAGGGCGATGTATAACACAACTTGTCAAGTGAGTTGTTTGCAAAGTGTCGGTCTAGATACGATCTGATGTTGTCCTGTCTATGTACAAACCGTCGGATTAAGTGGTCTTAAAAGGCCTGAGTCTTTTAGTGTGCTTCCGGTTCCCTTTCTTTAAAATCTGGTGAAGGAGTGGCAATGGGCAAGTTTATGTGCATTGTGCTATGAGACGGACATTCGAATAGGTGGTGAAAGTGCCAACTCGCTTCTTATCAAACATTTATACAAATGTATTCGAGTTGATTGGTGAGGCTTTCAATACCATTCTCCCTTTTCCCCTTGGAGCGGTTGCGTTCTTATATCATAACCATGTGCTAAGGAACGTTGCAATCCTGAATATATATATGCAAAACCTCTATATATAGTACAGGTATAGATAGACGAACTGGAGACAGAAACTATCTGCACACACATCAAAACACCATTACCCATCAAACTTGGGTACACCAGATACACCATTAGGAAAATCACTTCTCCTTAATTGTAAGTAAATGTAATTGGAATTAAACCGTATCATTTTACAATTGTAACTGAAGGTCGTAAAAACGTTCTGTCCCACACGTTTCCGTGTGTTAATCAGATACTGATTTGTGGGATGCTGTTCATACATATGTAAACTCCGGAAATGTACACTATCCCAACTGGCACCAGTGTCGGTCTAATGTAGGTCGCATCGGTGTAGCTTTAATCACTCATTTCGATGAATATCAATTTCTTCCTTATTTGAAATCTATTTCTGGAAGGGTAGAATAAAGTTCACGATGCCACACTCGAGTAACTGGAAATGGAGGTAGTTCAACTATGCTTCAGCCGTAACAGTAATTCTCATTCAGATCTATGAATCAAAAACTATAGACCACAGTGTACATAATGTAAGATTTACTAATTAGAGATTATTTTGTGACGGTGTATATGAATAGGCGCTTCTGTGTAACTGTTTGATAAATATATGTACAATACTTACATACGGTGCATGATAGAGAGTTGGGCTCCGACTAGGAAGTTAAAGGGAAATCACCCCTAGAATAATCTCTCGTGATGTTGAAAGAGTCTGGCTTATGGCTGACCTCTTAAGGTCTCCTGAATACCACATCATAATCCATCCACAATGCTAAATCCTTTCATCTGGCCAAGGCCAATTAGACAAGGATTAGGCCTGGGCAAGAATCTTGCCCATTGATCAGGTAACTGGGAGTCTATATGAAGGTTTAGGATTAGTGAGAGTGAAAGGGGGATGGTCTGGACAGGGAACAGAACAGAAGTCGAGATCAAAGGCTTACTGGTTCCGGAGAGTTTGCCTTGAGTCGTAAGAGGATTAGGCACGATCCACTCAGCTAATGTGGACGTTTTGAATTATCACCTCAGTGGATGTTACCGTGACAAGACAATGTGTACTAGAACAGATATTCTATCCTACGGTAGAACTGTAGCTTCACTCCTTCTTATATCAAGGTCCTAGATTGTAGTAAAGCATTACTATATATTGTACCAATGTATGTATATTAACACTTGTACGCACAACCAAGTTCTATGAGATGAGAGAGGAATTACAACTCCCGTATCTAATGTATATGGTATTACAACACAATGTAGCGGTCTGTGGTGAAGCCGCAGGTCACCTCAAGCCACACCACAGGGTGGTGGACGGTTGGACCACCTCCGGACAGCCAGAAAGTCGGTATTATTGTTTATAAAGGCATATTGAGTGAGTCAGCGCCGCGGCTCCTTTTCTCCGGCGTGCGGTTGTAGTAGTATAAACTATAAACCCTGCCCTTATATACAGTCGTCCTCCCGGCGTCCGATACTGATTAAATAACACCCGAGTATAAATCGATATTTATAACACCTTTCAATTAATCTTTTGGGATTTTGAAATTTCAGATAAAACTTCAAGTATGTTTTGATCGTCTTTGGCGGCGTGTTATTCATGTCTCTTCGTTTGTAATTATCTGTATTCAAATGTAATGTACCAGTACCAGAGTATGGTATTTGAGTAAGGTATGTGTGATTTCATCATGGGGTAATTGACTAGTGGTCAGTACCAGAACTAAAAGGGGTTGGCTGTATATGTGAATGGTGTCTGAGCGAAAAATCTATACTGAAGTGCGGTTAACCACTTCCCCCGATAATTAGCAGACGGCATTTGACATCTGACTGGTTTTCCCTATGGAGCAATACTAGCGATGGAGGTCGTGAAAGAACTAATCCGGACACACACATTTCCCTCAGCCTCTACACTTTAGCATCCCCTTCCAACAGGTTTCTGATGATATCTGCCCTTTTCTCGAATTTTTAGGTGTATTTCTTCTAATCAATCTATTTCGTATGTGAAATAACTTTGATGGATTTACTAGTGGTTTCTTTCTAGATATAACATGCGTGTGTCAATACTCCTCGTTTCTGCTGTTTCTATCTGGAGACACCTGATTCATTTAGATATAGATCTTCACTCCTACTGTAAAAAGATATACCAATCAGCCAGTCTGTCTGGTAGTCTATGTCGGTCGCGGTACCATTTATTTACACTGAGTAGAATTCATATGCATTTACTTTGATGTGAAAGCTCAAAAGGCAGATAATGACCAACGTTCTGGAGCGTGGTTTCCTTGTTCTCTTTCATCCTTAGTCCTCGTTGCTACTCGTCTACGCAAACATTGACTTTCTCTCGTTCTCTTTTCAGTCGTCCAGGCCCGGCACTTAAAATCAAAATGGACACCCTGCTGCACATCCTACATTGAGGTACGTATGTTTTGCCATCACTAAACGCGTAATAACTTGTTGAGAGTAATTGGCTCTGCGGTAGTGTATTGTTTAAGATGATTGTTAATGACATAAGCCCGAGCGACCCTCAGACAAGGGGATTGCAGGTTGCGAGTGGACTGTCTGCGGACGACCCGGTCGTAATGAGCATCAGTCCCTCAGACATTGGGGCCCCAAGTTGTTAGCGGCTTCTGTGCAGAGTTTGGGAGGCACGCGTAGGATGGATGAGTGGCTTTAGTCTGCAAGGTCACAATAATACCTGCCGTTTCTGTGAACCAGCCGTTCCTGTGAGGTCACCCAATATATCGAAATGATCTCAGAATAAAAATGATCCAGTTACATGTATATTTGGTTATTTGCATAGCGGTTGCTTCACATCTATTTTACAAGGCATATTACATATCATTATGTAACTAAAATGATCTCCATCGTGTCAATAATGCTACATTATTTTTCCTTAAATTGAGAATTGATGCCTCCAACTCATGCAAGACTAAATCTGAAGCTGTTCGAAAATATTTCCAAAGTCAACTGTAAATCAAAACTAATTTGTTAGAGAAAAAGTTATATTGAAATCATGCAGGCGCATGCCATACAATTCGGAATAATTGGGACATTTTACGCATGTTCACATGTACATGTAAAGTATATTATACATTTACGAGGTCTTTGATAGGAGCCATGTATATACAATGTATTAGATATACATGTACGATATTCTACCTAACATTATCCTTGAATTCGCTAAGCCACAAACGCGATTACCTAGACTTAAATCCTTCCATTATCCATCATCAGTAGCAGCTAACGCCCATGCACCGCCTCCTTTGATGGGATTAACTGGCACTGTCCTCTGTTGTGATTCAACATCACAATCACTGTCGTGTAACGCACCGTTACGGTCCAGTAGTCTCCAACTGGAACCGTGCCCGCCCGCCCCGTTCCCCTCCCTTCTCCCTGCCCCAATCACAACCCTCATAGTGTCTCAATCCGGGCGGGCGGGGGCTGTTTTGTTTGAGCATGATAGATATGTCAACATTGCCGCCAATATAGATGGGGCGACAGCGTCCATTCGCCATTAGATGCGTTCCGACGAGGGTGTGGCATGTCAATTTTCACAGCAACTGTAGGAGAGAGTTTTGCCCAGAGCCTGTTTCTATAAGAAGCGCACCTTTACCCAGCCAGTTGAGTCCTGGACTCCCTGCCAGTAATAGGGATAGTACGTTGCACCTTGTTTTGTGGTCTTCACCATGCCCCCTGCTGACATGAGGATATCATGGAGCCGGCTCAACAAACGGCGTTCACAGGTAGATCAATATATACTAACCTTAATTTTCGCACCATTTCTAAACTATTTTTACAGATATAAATTTTGCATGTAGTCGGTATCCACATAGAGGGAAAGTTGAAGGACTTTTTTTCTAACAAATGAGAGGTGGGTTGTTATTTGGTATTTAGTTTAGTATTTACATTTGATAGTTATGGTCACGTTTACATCATTTACATCATTTAGCCATTGCATCAAGCAGTGATGTAGCTGCTCGTTCATTACCGGCTCCCCGGTGAATTTACTCCTTTTCCCGAGACGCTGTCCTACTTTACAATACAACACCGTTAGCTGTAATTTCGTCCTGAATTATTTCCATAGGGAAAGCCAGAAAATCATTAGATGCTATAGAACTCATGAGCGATGGTGTGTCAGAGTTTAGTCCAAGTTGGCAAGGAGTGTAACACATAATTGACTTTCTATTGGTTGTGCACAACTATATACCGCCCCTCTTCAAACCAGCCTTACCTTAATCTCCATAGCACACCCCAAGTTTACCTTGAGGCTTTCTGTCTACCCGTTGCTAGAAGCACAGATCTTTGGGACTCTGACCTAATGCAGAATCTGCCAGTAGATTTTATGATGGATTGGACGCCTAATGAGGTATACACGAAGGGGTTAACAAGCTTGGTCGCTGGGTGATAAGGGTTAAATTGACAGGAACTCCGCCCTTTTTGCCTTTCACTCCACTGGTCACCTAAAGGATCGACAGAGACCGGGCCGGGCGGGGTAGTGAGGCGGCACGGAAATGGATTGCCCCCGGTAGGAGGTAGGACCTCGGCCCGGTGTCACCACAGACCCCCGGGAGATGTGGGGTTGACGCCTCCCCATTGATCTTTGTCACCTTTTGCTGGTGTCTGACCGTCTCCATTAGTTTGCAACTAATAAGACTGGCTCCGAGTAACAAGCTAAAGTTGTTTGAAAGGTACGTCTTTCATTTCTTAAAACGCCCAAAGCAATAGCTTGAAATGTAATTTGGGAAATTTAGCCATGAGGAGCAGTCCTGAATACTATGGTGTTTCCATTCACAAGTTAAGAAAATAAAGATAAGTTTCAAGAACAGTAAAAAAATAACTCAGTCTTAGCAGTGGTTGTTAACACTTTCCTTACAAGTTGGTCCCCCCAAGTCTTAGATATATCTAATACGAGTAAGTTTGAATTTGTCGAGAAAGTTTGGACTTATAATAGCCTATGCGATTTACAAAATTGCAACGTGACGTAGCCTAAGTGTGCTATTCTATTAAATATCAGGACACAGCTGACATGGATTTCAAATCTACTCGTGTCTCCATGTTGAGCTATGATATATATGGAACATCCAGGGCAGTTGACATATTCAGGTATATTCCCATTAAAGTGTGGTACACCGACTTGCGTTTAAAGCTTTTAGGGCATCGCGGCAACTTAATATGCAAGGTCATGTGGTCAATATACATGTGTATGCGTGTTCCATCCTGTAAGTTGCATGCCTGTTTGTTACTTTTAACAGACTTCTTATCATGGAAAGTATCATTACTAGAGTGTAAATATGTTGTCAGTGAATGGTCGGAAAAACATGGGTTTATCTCCTTACTGTTTACCCCGTCGTCATTTTGGCGGAATCTTTTCGCCCTCCCTCTCCTCGCTCACCGGGGCGTCGGTGTAATGATGACTATTTACTTTGGCCTGGCCTTGGTCCCGGGTTGAGGAGAATGTTGCCTTTTCTACCTTAACGATCACCAAAGATTGACTCACAGTGGGGCGTCTCCAATTAAGGTGCTAAGAAAAGGAACGCGTATTCTTCAGGTGTGCGAAAAGTCGCCAAATTAGCAACTCCCCCATCCCTTCCCCCACAACCCTGCTACAAGAAGCACACAAAACAGTGTCGGAAGCGCTGGGGGATAATATGTGAGGTGGAGAAGGTTGAGCGATAATGCGTGAAATGAACGAGGCGGAGTCGGAGTTTCCGATTAAGGGAGTTATTTATCGGAAAAGCAACCTGATCTCACCACAGTAGGGGTGGATCCCATAGATTTAGCCTATCATTAAGTTAGAGGCCTGGGGTCTACAGATCAGGTTGCCTATTTTTTGTGGCGAACAGTGTAGGTTTTGCAGACGACAATTAAACAAAACCGGGAGTAATGATTATGGGAGAAAGTGGAGAAGAAGTGAGTGCTGCATAGAACGTGTGAGGGCGCCCCTCAGCGCCGAAATATGGGGCAGGTCCATAGACGCCAGCGCCCCCTGTGAGAGTAGTATGTTGTCATTGTTAGGCGGGCCTTAGGGGTCGTTTAACAAATTACTGCCCTTTCTACTAGCGGATGGCAGGACAGTCGCCAGTGGGCAAATCCCGACAGAAGAAACCTATCAACGGTTTCTTGATCAGATTCTTGCATTGATATGTTTTCTTTCGTATTTTCCTTTCCCACTGTGTTGGTGAATATCGGGGCACAAATGATGCCGGTCGTTGCCATTCACTTTTGAAATCAAGTCATTGTGATGATCGAGACGAGGCAGGAAAAGACTATTCAAAATGTAGATTATTAAGAATCTAGATAAAACCAAATTAGATCAATTACGATAATAGGCATGGGGCGAAATGTCCTTTAACTGGCCAACTCCTGTTCAATGACAAAGGATAGTCACGGTTTCCTGTACAGTTCCATTCTCTAAGTGAACATTTAAAGCCAATTTTGTACTAAGTATGCCCCACTAAAGATCCCACAAGTAACAAAGAACGAGTCGGATCGATCAGATACGACTTGTCTAATTTCTCCAGGTTGAACAAAAGGATCAACATAGCACAAAACATCAACCAGGTATAATTGGTCCAGAAATACATGGGTGGGGACTGGCTTAGGTTTTTCAGTGGCCACAGTAATTGCAAGGACCATTTCTATTACCTAATGATCGAGATAAGTGTGACCAGTACGTTAGACCAGTTTGAAAGAGTAGTAAAATTTCCCCTCCTCTTTTTCAGATTTCGCTGATCCCATGTGGCGAGAAGGAGGCCCTGTATCGGACACTGGCTGTGTCTGAGAGCAACCAGCCAAGCTTTGAAGAGAAGTTCACACTGTAAGTAACTCTTTTTGTGAACCCTCCAAATCCATCGTGCAGGTCTGATTCTAAATTATATATAATTGCAACATACATGTATGATACTTGTGGCACATCGTTCGTAAAACTTCTAGAGCTATCTCAAATCTCAAAACCCTATTGAATGGTCTGGTGCAAATAAAGAAACATTAATGTAAAGCTGTCAATCAAAATCTCGGCGGTGTTTGAAAAATGCATTTCACCGCTCCTCAATGAACCCATCTGTGGGCCACTGCTACTGACGGGTATCAACATCATGAACTCATCTTGTATGGAAACCACCTGTTGTATGAGAGTCACTCAACCAAAACATAGACATCATCATCCAACATGATGAACCCATTGGACATGGCCCATTGCACGAACGTCGTGGTGTATCTACCCGAACGTGACCTTACGACACTCATGGGCGGGAAATAAGAAAATGTCGTCTGGGTTTAAAGCACGAGTGGGAGGGGTCGTAGAGGTCAAACAGACGCCCAACCTACGCATTAGAAGGTCATGAAAGTGTGTGTAATGACAACCCTAAGGGGTATTGGCGATGGTGAAGATAGGCCTTGGAAAAATGTGTAATTAGTCGGTTTTTGCTATGGGTTTTTCAGTCCACAGCATTAGCCGATAGATTCCAAACATTAAGAGGCATTTATGGCCAGATATACGGTATTTCAGAGAGTCGAGTTACACATTAAAGTAGAGACAATCTTATCTGCAGGTGTGACAACTCTTACCCTACCCTCTGTCCTTTTGACCTTCGGCCACTGACCTCATGACCTTTTTGAAAACGTTAAACAGAGTGTGCGATCGATGCATTGAATGATTTGACCACCCGATCCATATCCTCCGGGTACATTCTTAGTAGGGGAATAACGCGTACGTCATCTGAAGATTGGCACGGAAAGTGATCATGCAGCGGTGGGCATGCGCAGATGTTGCAAAGGGTGACCAGGGTCGAAAAGCTCTCACCTCAGGGTATCAAACACTCAAGGAGATGACCAGCGGTGCCTACTAAAGATAAGATGGGTTCTAGTGTATGCTGAGTAGATGTTCCTGTTATATCTCAAATGTCGCTTGCCAGTTATTGCAGTTCAGTAATACGTGGTTTGTTGGGAGTCTGGGGGAGGTGGTACGCTGCATACGCAACCTTCCCCACCATTATGATCTACACTCATTGACCCTCAAGGCCCAATTGTAGATACTCTACACCTGTCCTGTACGACCAGTCCTACTCCAAGAATATAAACCCGTATACTCCCCAATACCCCCCTTGGATTTACACTACTGAATAATGATACAAATATGTGCTCCCCAATCCCCTACCTTTTCTACCGCTATAGATTCGGCATATCCTACCTTCACTTAATGGCGTCACGCCAACATTAATTGTTGTCCCCTATGACTGTGCGCACACACCTACAGACTAGCAAGCCTGTACTTATTTCTTTTCCCATCTACCTCCACCCGTGTCTACCGATTCCCACATACCCTCTCTCATCACCACGTGTGAGCTCATGTATCAACCCTTCGGGCCTTCAGTTCTTCACCTTTCCCTCATATATGTATATTCCCCGACAGACTAGAGCTGAGAGGGATAACACTTTGGGACCGTACATTCACCAAGTCCCAACGAATCTAGGTATCTAGTCCATACGAGGTATGGTGTAATGTATGGCGAAACTTCAGATAAATACATTCAATTGAAATCGGAGAATCTGTAGGAACTCTGTGTCGCAATACCCTAGTTTATTTCACAATGTTGTTGTCCGTAGTATCCACACCTGCAATGATTTGGATTCTGATCTAACAGTATCTCAATATTGTGACGGCAACATGTGTCATCCCTCTAACGTGAGCTGAACGAACACACACTCAGCCCTCAGCCCTGCCCAGCGAACCACCATGCACCCCCTCCTCCATACACACATCCGTGGATGGATCCCCTGAAGACACCCTCTCCACCTGACTGTCACGCTCTATCCGGCCTCGTTAGGCGGTGACAGGAAGCAGCCGCCCTCTAGGGAGAAGGCGGCGCATATGTGAACCATGGTGGGCCTTTGATAACGGGTATCTGTGCTCTGTCAGGGCGTGTTTGCATATGGCAAGAGCCCTTAACAGGTGTCGTGTATGGGCAAGCTTTGTTTGTGCTGTGCTACAGGCGTGGATTATTGATGCCTACTTATCGCCTTGACATGAGCGGGGAACGCACCCGCTCTGAGGCTTTGAGAATTTGCAAAGAAATCGACTTGTTCAATTATATGCCTTAATATTGATCTATGCTGTATCACGAACAAGCAATGCCCTTTGATATTTCTATAATTTTTATCTGTCAAACTGATGTCGGCATCGGATATACATATATATGAACAATTTACATGTTTCTGGATTCCGTTATGAACATCCATACAACGCATGGGCAGATATCCAAAAAAACGACCAATTCTTTATTGGTGCTCAATAAAACGTCAATACAATTACTATGTTCCATTTCTTCTTACTGCACTAAGTTGACCTCCCCTGTCGCCCCCCCCCCCCCCCCCCCCTAATCCCCAACCCCACCACCCACTCCCCACCTCGGCCCACCAAGTAATATCGGAGATTTCATGCTGTCTTCCTGAGCTCATATAAGCCTGACGTCAGGAATGTGTCGCAGACTGTTCTAGTTGCGACTAGACCGTCTCAAACTTGTGTACATGATTACAGTAACGACTTTCAAGATACCTTGGTTGCTTATCTTCCTACTCAAGACACTGCTCACTCTCTAGGTTAGACAGCTGGCGTTAAGATACTTGAGATGGTGACAGATAACTGAGCAGCTCTTGCCAACTCTGCACGCATCGAAGCCACCTCCTTGAACAGGTCAGACCAAGGGCCAGACTGCAAGGAATGCAATGCTTTGGTATCCCCTGAATACTTCAAGATGCACATATAAGTCTGTTATTGATTTATTTCATCTTATTCGATTTTCTCCCCCTAACATCATCTGATTTGCTTCCATGAGTGGCTCTGTCCCAAAGATGATTACACAACAGTTTGTTGGTGTTGCTCGAGGCATGTCCCACCGGATCTGCTAATATGTTTTCATTTCTTCGCCAATAAGGTTCATTAGAGATCCTGACTGTGACGTAACTGATACGCATGGTGCCTTGTATGATGCCATATGGCCCTTAGTGCGCATATTATATAATGTCACACGAACGCCTAGAGGTCAAAAAGCGGAAACACTACGACGATACCCAATGCATTGTATTAGCACGCGTCTGAAAATAAATATAACAACATTGAGTTATATGGTATAAATTCAAATATGTTATGAATCAATCAAGACTCGAAGTATTGTGTATATATTTCTAGTATCATTAATGTATTTTTGTTTTGTTTTCACCCTTAAATCACGGAGTTGTTTATTGGTTAGCTCGGAAAAGAGTAAACAGATGTGCTTTTGATGTGGTCCTACCTCTTCCCATAAGCCCCCAGGGTCCGAAGGCTTTCTCTGACGGTAAGAATGGAGGTAGCCTGCATTCAAGAAACTCGGGCTTTTAGCTTAGGGCACTCAGTCCGGAAATCCCAGATGGAGTTGCTGTTGGACCAAATCTCAATTTTCACACCATAAATTGCATTTGTATATACTGGTTCTAGACCTATTTTCGGTGAATATGGTGAAATGTCTTTGATGAAATTCTCGATATATTGTGGAGTATGAAAATGTTTAAGGTACTTGAGTGGTGACAAATTAATACTAGTTCCTCGCTTGATTCGCCTTATATACTTTAAGAGGGTACCGACTTGCTCTTTTCTTTAAAGAAAGTTCATTTTACTTTAGACTACCTTGAAAACCGATCCTATTTCCCGACAATCGCTATGGTGAAACTGAAACGCCCTACGGGTTAAACCATTGTTCTGCGCGGGGGTCCCACGGGTGTCTACGCAGCCCGCAGTGAAAGCAACTCTCCGGGTGAGGAGAAACAAAACAATAGAGCTGGGGTAAAACACGCGCTGGTTCGACCCGATGCACCGCCCGTAGGTTGCGCATACACCCCCCGCGGTGAAGCACTCCGGTGGTGGCCGGGAAAAGGTGTTAGAACTCCTAATGGAATTTTTGATTGAAAAAGTTTGACCCAGGCCATGGACGCTTGATGGACAACAGATCAGCGATTGATAAGTGCTGAAGAGCTCAAGGTCCTGGACCCTCCCGGTGTCTTTAAATCTGATTGAGTGGTATTTGGTTGTGGGTCAACAATACACAAAAAACAGAGGTCTGGAACCACAGCTGATGTGACCACTTGTTTGGCTAATTGAATGTCAGCCAAGGTGAAGAAGTCGTTTCCTCTCCCTTCAATTAGGACAGTTCCAGATGTGTGTACATAGCGCATAGATTGTAGCACGTATGTTGTGCTATATCGCAGACCACAAGTTCATCACACCAGCCAAAACGTTTTCTTGGTAGCAGACAAAAATCTCTGTCTGCCTTCTGTTGTCTTTTTTGATGATCCTTCATAAACCATGCAATTTTTCCCTCCCCAATGTACCTCCCCCCCCCCCCCCCTCAAAATAACCCTTCTTTTCATATTTTTTTATTCGTAAGGTCAACCTAAAAAGACTATATCGGTTGAATTACATAGTATGTTGCCACCCCACACGAAGGTTGGACCATTACATCAATGAAGTGGTCTAAAAGGATGGTAGTTTTTATGCTATCTTTTTGCGAGTGAGTAAAGTGTGATGAATAACCGGAATGAGTGGAGGAGGAATTCCCGTCTTACTTATTAGAGACACCAATGAGCAGCAACCATCAATCACTCACGAAACATCCGATTAGCATGTAAACATAAAGAGGAAACAGATGCACCGACTGATGGCACTTGTCACGCCTGTTCTCACTATGAGAGGTAGTAAAAAATTGCAAATCAAGTTGCACAATAGTGGAAGGGAGGTTGTTTTATGACCCGTTGCTAGGCACTCTGATGTCAATTGCCTCATACCTAACCAAGCGTGGTTCTAGCCTAGGTAGCAGCGTAGAACATGCAGCAAAAACACATCATTCAAAATCCGATGAATTACATCCTGAAATTCCACAAGGGTTCAATGTATACATGGTTTTGAAAGAAATCAAGAAAAAAAGTGATGCTATTATATTTTTTCTCTTGATATGGTTAGCGTCTGGAAGAAATTTGTTTGGGGAGGTTAGGAACTTTCGAATATGGAATTAATGGTGCTTAAACCTGTCTTTTTTTCATAGCGGTTGATGGTGAAAAGTTTTTGCCATGAATAGGCTGAACACATGTCCTCCTGACCCCTCCCTCAATTGGTAGTATAAAGCCCTCTGTCCTTTGCAGTCCTTCGTCTACAGAATCCATTTGTTACCGCATCAATATGGTCGCTTTCCGGTCGGCAACCGTGGGGTCTGACTTTGGTGACGTCATATCCGGTAGAGGTCGCACGGCCGCGTAGATGTCTTACACAAGTCGCAGGGTATCAGCGCTTCATGGAACCAGCGAAAACGTGTTATTTCCCATGACATCTTGTCAAGGTCACGTAAAGGTTCGGTTGGTCACCTCCTAAACCAGATCATTAGAATTGTTGTTAATGAGACGATAGTCCATGACCAATCAGAAAATTAAAAGTATCTTGATATACCCCCTCAAATGAATTAATTGCTTTAGAATGTTTTATTCCATATAGTCCCTGCATTTATTAAGAAACAGTTCTGTAGATAGATATTACTGAATTATGAAGATGAGTGATAATAGCCGTTTGATATGGAAATGTTCTACACAGAACAAATTCAAGTTTACAAGAGGACCATTCTATTAATACCTTTCTTCATGCTACGATGTATCAATCATGTTTGTCACATGGTGACATTAGGTTAGGTCAGCGTTAAATCATGTTGACATCCTGTTAATGATGTACAGTGTGACTGCCTCTATTGATGTTGAAAGAGTATTATCATGCCTTTATCCACGCCCGGAAGTGTACTTGTGCCGCCTCTTTCATGGTAAATCACTTGAAGCAACATGTGTTCTCTCCGCTCTTGTAGAAAACATGGTACATTTTAGCAACAATCTGCTTTTTGATCTTATAAGTTTCTATATACGTGTACATGCCAACGCTACATGTAAGCATCAATGAAGTTGAAATATCCAAATTGGTATTTGCCAACTCATAGTAGTTATTTATTTGAACATAATGGCTCAGAGAAAATGTAAAATGTTTGTATCTTGATTTCTTCTTATTAGCAGAAGAGACATGGCCATACTTTTAGAAACGGAGCGCTGTGCATAAAAAATAACCCTTGTGCCATATGCAAATTTGGCAACCTTTATTAGAAAACAACTTGTAGAAGTAGGGTTTATGTGTTGATCTGTGGGTTCTAAATTAGATGGCTGGTTGAAGCTCTTTATATTCTCTTACGTCTTGGTTCGGTTTGATGTCATTGTCGATGAGTTTACATTGGATTCTCTAGACGTTAGTTCTAGGTGGGGTTGTGGACGGTTGTTTACTGACGGACTCGTGCCACTATTTGCTCAGGCCTGGGCAGTCTCACCTCTTGCCTAGTTCAATCGCTCTCCGTACTGTGGCGTGTGTATCGCACACGTGCACACTCCTTCCCGACAGGCCTGTGTACCGACAACAGTTTCCGGCTCAAGTCTCCCGTCGGATTTAGTCTATTTGACCGAGTTTCGACAGCAGTTAGCTAATAATGCGACTTGTGAGGGGCACTGTCTTCAGATTGTACTGTACCACTCTATCAGTATTCCTAAATAAACCTGCAGTGTGTTATATTTATCGAGGAAAAACCGGTTAAAGACCACTTGGTAATCAAAGTCAGAAAAATTACATTTATTTATATTTAATTTCACTGTAACGATCATATATATATATATACGGTAAATGGTAATACATGATGATCCCCTATTGTAAGACGTCAGTAATACACAGTGGTAAGTGATAAAGTCAAACTACGGTGAAACACATGTCACGAGATGGTGGTTCTATGCCCCCGTGCTGAAGGGATAATCAGACTAGAGTCAGTTCAAAGTTCAAGTTTCAAAATAGTTTAAATTACCAGTTTAAGCTGTGTGGGAAAGCAACCCAATTCGTGATCCCCTGCTGGTAAATAGAAGAAAAGACAAAGTGTCTAAATGCTCGCTACGTCTGTAAAATAGCGCTGACAGACGCCACATAGACGCCGCCTAGACGCCACTCTGTCCATTAGATCCAAAATGGCGGCTTTATGGTGTCTGTGATCTTGAGCTCACAGCCCGACGGGGAACCGTTCATAATGTGGGATATCGATAATGACAGCGGTGGCCGCAAGGTGGTACCTCTAAACGGGGAGTCCCGCCCCTTCGCCTTGTGACCAATAAAGTAAACAACATCCGTATTGAGAAAAGAAATCTAGTCAAGTAGTGAAGATGACACTAGCCGACTCTTCTATTCCATCTAATTACCGTAATTATGTCTTTTCTGGTCTGCCTGATATGTGGGTGGTCATTCAGGGGGAGATGCCAATCACGGGGGTGTAGGTATACGCAGGGTCCAGGAATACATTCGGTGTACCTTGAGTATTGCTGTTCTCTTATCGAGTGGTATTTCCATTCAGGCAAAACCGCCATTTTTATCAATGCATTTTTGTTTTCGTATTTCTCAGATATATCCGATGCTCATGTCGGTGTTGGTAGAAATGTGCTATTATTCAAGTTGATACGAATGTTAGTATATCGACTTCACCTCATATGTTGGTCGGTCAGGCGACTCTAGATAGACGTAATACATGTTTCTTTTGGTTGGGACACATGTTCTTCCTACCTTACGGCTTTACAACTAAGGTTTTTATATAGTTCATAATGGTATTTAAAGAGCCGCTTTATTCGAAGATGTATAAAGACAAGGGTCCCCTGGGACGTAAAACGACAAATAAACAAAACGAGGCCCCTCTCAAAGCAAATTATCCACGTCTGTGGAGATTACAAATGGTCCGAAAATTCCCCTTCGGTAAATCTGAACTACTCTGCCGGATTGTCAACCATTATCATAAATGTATAGGCCTGGAATGTCTAACCACAATCTCTCGTACAGGAATTTGTTGCTCTGAGTCTGAGACACCCGTGCCAGTGGACAGAGCGGAACTGTTGTCATGTTGACACCTGTGAGAAGTCGGGTACGTTACCCAGGTGACACGATGAGCATGTTTACCTGCGCCCCACACCCCCTCCCACACCCACCTCCGCTCTCACAACACACGAGCACGTGCAACACACGCGCAATCTACCCACCTGTGAAGCAGCTGGGCATTCTGTATCCAACAACCAGCAGCACGAGGTCTCTTTGTTGTGCACACCTTTACTGTGACTTTAGGAAATTCAAGGCATTAAATCACAGACATTGTTGGATATTACGTCAAAATGGATCCTCCCTACGATGGTAAGCCCCGCTTATAGTTGATATTATCCTCTGTTCTCTAAGACAAAGCGCATTTCCTTTACAGCTGCAGATGTATTTTAATTTCACCTTCATGCCGGTACCTAATGCCTTAGATGTCTTAGTTTTATATTCAATACATTCTCGCTGTATTGTCCATTTATCCACAATAAAGCTATTAACTCCAGGAAGCGAGTCTATCTCCGGTTTTAAAACACCTGCGTCCCTTGCCCTCCGAACCGGGTTCCCAGTCCAATTCGTTCTCCCTTTTGTTTACACCCTGATTACACGCGTGCGCGTGGGGGTGTATAGACACGAGCGAAGTGACGCATAAGGCTGTCCAGGTGTTTTTCAATTTCAATTTTCTAAACCCTGAGCCCTACAGGATATACGGTACAGTCTGTAAAAGGCAGTAGGGTTGTTATCCTAGCCCAGTTAATTACGGAGGTGTATTGTTTAACGCATGACCCCTGCAGAGATGCAAGGCAGAGAAAAAATGAATGGGCCCGCTGTCCGGGAAGGCTTCTCCGCTCGATGTGGGTGTCCAAGTGTATCGCAGGTGTGCTACAGGTGCTACATATTAATCTAATAATCAAATGTGCCCAGACCTGATATAAATCTGAAGGTCCGTCGAGATCTCATCGACCCAAGGTGTACGGCCTTCAGTGAAGGTTGAACGTCTATGGGCTTGACATCCGGAGGGAAACCTCCGGAGGATATCTCTTAGTATTTTAGACAACCGGAAGAAGGTAAACATCTTTTCATGTGTGAAAATGGGGCGTCAGGCCGTCATCTAGAGGGAAATGCTATTGGTATCTCTACTACCCTCACTAAAGAAACATTTCAGAGGAGAGAAGAACAAGATCCCTTTTGTCGTTCCCAATATAGAACCACCAAAGACCTGCATACATCGTATCTCCAGTCAGGCAGTCAGAGTTTGAGGGTGTGTGTGGGGGAAGGGGCAATAAACATTAATTTATATTCTCACATCTAAATTGTTGTATTTTATAACGTGTATTACTATGTGAGACGTACGACTGTGTGGTTTCTAAACATACAAATCAGGGAAAATTGATTATGTTTGAATACACTAACGTGCAGTGTTCAGTGTTAAGTTATAATTATTGATGAATTTCTATGGCAATCACTTTATATTGCCTAATATAGATATTCTGACCTGTGTACCTATCTTTATATTTGATGCATTTAAGTGCAAGTATACTTTTTTCAAACAGAAATGAACTACGGTTTATATCGAGGTCAATATACTGCTTGATAAAACAACTGAATTTGGGTTTAAGAAACTGTTCTCATCCCTCATTCAAAAAACACTCATTTACAAACCCACTAACTGCTTCACCTATCAAACATTAAATTCGATCAGATGTTGTCCATTGTGGTGTATCTCAGGAACATCACAAACACATGTTCAAATGTCCGACACCTGGGTGACTATATCTGGGCATCTAATTAGCAGGTTCTAGCGTACACCTCTCTCACGACTGATTAACTTCTCCATGTGCGGTCTTTGTTACCCCGCTCTGGTACAGGATACCAGTGAGGACCTGACTGGGGGATTATGGCGACCAGGTGGAAAAATTCACAGATCAAAAGTGGGCTGTGTGGGCGCATCACAATAACCCCACGGGGAAAGGTGTGTGTGTGTATGTATGGGGGTATTGGGAGAGGGAGTTGGGGCTAAGCTGGCCGTCTATCTTGGGAGGGGGTTTAACTGAAGTTGTGACTGACTTTTATTACACCTGACCAAGCTTACTTACCTGGGGTTTATATATACTGTCCGTTATTGTACGCCACATATTTTGGGTTTACTACTAAAGGCTGATATAGAGAAATTTGGATCCGTTACTCATTGACTACTATGCTGAATCCTCGAGTTTATCCGAGGGTCGGAGCTTTGTATTGTCGCTTTAGAGATTTTATTCAAAGATTTCAAGTCAAGGGCTAGTGTGATATGGGTCTCATAACCACCTGTATTTTTATTGATTACCGAATAACACTCATGGGATTTCCCTTACAAATTCAAATCTCTATCGCAGCGAATTTTCAAGTGTCATTTTTAATTGATGTAGAATACTGGTAAAACTTCTGTTTTTAGATTTGAGATGTTAGGTTACAAATTTTATCGTAGCTTAATACCTTGTATATTTGGCTAATTGTAAGAACTGAGAAAGACCATAGGAGATAAACGAGCCATCATCTTCCAAGAATCTAAGACTAATGAACGATTAGTTCGTAACACAGTAATAGTTATAACACCTATATCCCGATTAAAACTGAGGTACGCAACAAAGACCGCAGCCTGGTCAACCCGCCCTCACCTCTCCCAGCCTCAGGTGCGAACCCTTCAAAGGTTACACCTGGCCGTGTCCTGTAGTCGGTGTGATCCTGTGGCGGAGGGGTGTGGGCCGACGGCTAAAGGTGTGAGAGTCACCCCAGTCTCCCTGCCGCCCCGTGCCGCCCACTTCAAAGCAGCGCCCGCCGACTTGAACGACACGATCGACTCAGGTACGTTCCGACCCCCTTTGACCGACTCAACACCCGGGACCTGAGCGACTCAGCGGGACGGGCAAGGGTAGCACATAAATCGGCGCTAAGCCTGGGCGGCCTCAGTCTCTGACGGTCTCCGTGGAGGTTATGCTGGAGTGAAGTGATCCTCTGAACCTCCAGTGTTGTATAATCACCATAGTGGAGGTGTAAACACGGCATTAGGAGCCACCTGCTTGTTATGACTCTCACAGAACGTCAAATGCGGAAACAACTGGTTGAGGACATGCGCTCTGGCTACGAGTCACTGTGCCATGTCAGGTGAGGCCCTCTATGTATATATTTTTTTCTCCTAACGTATGCTTCCTGATTATTGTCAGTAGTATTTCCCTGTCTATATTTTATATTCATGGCCTTGTAGTAATAAAATTGGGTGTATAATAGGTGTAATTAGTATATAAATCTGTTATCTTTCTGGCTTATAGAATGCGGCACGGTACCAAAAATATCATCAGTTTGTAAAAGTGAGTTTCGTGTCTACTTGGGGTTAGTTTTACAGGTGTGATAGCCGGGTTACAGGTGTGAGGTGGTTGTGTGTACAGCTCCATTAGTTTTCACACCTGTTGGAGCGTACCTGCGTTAAGTCCTAAATCAGCGACAATAGCTCTTATCAAAAGTACACAACCCAGGTTCATATGTAAATATACAATGTACATTCTGTACTCATTGATTATCTTCTCATTACATCATGATAATGGTTTAGCGCTCCAACGTAAATCATGACGAAATATCTATGTGTTTCTAGACGCAGGGGGAGTAGATTCAGAACACCTTCCTTCTGTTCTTCTCAGTTGATATGGTCTGAACTACAAAATGTCACGTCGTTAATACCCGGGAAGTGGGAAGGAGTCGAGAGTCAAGTGTGGGTGTGTGTTGTTTGAGAGTGGACAACAAGTCCGCACCTTGGTGGGGGTGTTTTTGTAGGCGGGGGGCGAGGGTGTGGGGACTGGCGACACACAGGTGTGTAAGCCCATCCAGGTGTGTAGATTCTGCTGGTCTGCAAAGTTTATCGTTTATTTGTACATCTAATCGTTCCCTCGTGCCAGTCTACATATAGTAGTCTGTGTAAATGTATGCATTCTGTCATAGGAAAGACGGGACTATGTCCTGACATGTGACTTGGTCATAACCGTTGACTGCTATAAGAAGGTATATCGGCCATCTATCCCTGAATTTAACTTGTCCGTTATAATGTACGAATGTATATGCCAACAAGACTATCAGACCATATCTCAATTCTGTAATGGGCATTAATTCTTAAAGTGATTTTATATGTGATTTATTTGCTGAAAGTGTCTCTTGAACCCTAGACGTTTTCTTTGTCCTCCCCGGAAACGGCCAGTAACGACGGGCCATTTAAACTTTCCGAAATTCCAGTTAAGTAGCTAATGCTGAGTTTTGCATCATTCACACTTCGGTCATGGATGGCGCACAGTTGTCTAGCACCACGTAACATTCTACTCAAAATTCACTGTAAATCCCTCCCACCTCCCTTAATCCATCCACTATCACTTGGTATTATGTGGGATCAACATCCAACCTTTTACCACTAGGGGGAGACCAGGAGAGGATCAGTGGGTAAGCTTTCTTGTGTGCACTGTTGGTTGAAGCTATCGTCGATTATAGGAGGTTGGCTTCTGCTTCTGAGAGAGGTTAAAACTTTTCTTTATAAATCCATATGGTCGTAATACGGCCATCACCACTGTGCTATTAACTAAAAGGTACCAAATCGGGACGCAATTGAATTACATTTATCAATTAACTATTGAAATAATAAACTATTCTACATGAGAACCATCAGTGTTCTTAATAGGGATATCAGAGAGGATATCAACTTACAAAAATAAATACAGCTGTTTCATTCTTTTAAATAGTTGTAAATCCGTGTTGAACCAGTCGCCTGAACAACATTAAAACTTGACCCAATTAGCACACATTGAGATGTCAAGAACACCTAGCCACGCGTCACTGAGGGCGTTATAACGCCACGCGAGAGAGGCATATTGTGTGTGACATTCTGGCACGACCGCTTTATGGAAAGGTTCCGGTCAGAGAATAACAATCATCAGTCCATGATATTTACACAGTCAACAGGAAAGTGGGCAGGAAATCCGCGCTGATGTCAGAATTTACATGGCTTGAAAATAGATGTTTAGTTTGTTTGGTCTGATAATAAAAAAGAATTAGAATAATGACATGTACAACTGTACAGTATGTCGTACAATGGTTGGAACAAAAACAACAGCATATTTTATTCTTCGTGTTTTCAATATAAAAGTATATTTAGGGTAATTTGAGAAATAAGTGATACGAAAAAAAACCGACGAGTTATAATCACAATAGGTTGTGATTCGCAGTTCAAAACCGACAATTATTAGAAATCACCCTTCTCGACCACACCTGCCTCAAAAAAGGCATTCTATCCCCCTGACCACTTGCCAATCAGTTTTACCTCACGCTGTCACCCCAAACCCAACCCTAACGGAGAGAAACAGCGTCTGACACTAATGCGTCGCCAAAGAAGGAAGATGCATTTAGGGTTTCCGCATACTCTAGCGAGTCCCTGCCCGAGCAACGCATCCTAGGCGTTGGCGTGTGTGAGCCGAGGTGTGAGGTGGCGGTAAGGGGCAGCACCGCGGTGCCGGTTTGGCCGTCATCACCCCAGTGGCGTTGCCAGTTACCCGGTGCCTTGACCATTTCAACCGCTAATGCTTGTGCTTGAGCAGCGGCGTCGACATGTCACCCTCACCGCTGACCAGGTGTATATTAACGGGACTGAGTCAATAGAGGTCAATTAAACCCGAGGTGGATTAGCGGACCAGATTAACTAGCAATACACCGCAGGGTATTAGTGTCATCGTAATTAGTATAACTATTCAACAACGTACGGGAGCTTTTCACTAGTATCAGTTCGCCAGTCGTGAGTTGGTCAGTGTGCTGGCTGTGACCATTCCCGCAAGGACAGAAATTTCCCAGTATTTCTTGTCAGTCATGTCCCGGGTGTGCCCATGCAGGTGAGTAGATACCTCCGTGCAGGAGAAGAGATCCCCTCTTTCAACGCTAGTATAGACCCATCACATTCATGATTAAGTAACTTAATCGTAGGTACACAATCCATCTATGATTGTTCACTTAGCGGATTCCCCATATGCTTCATGTCTGCCACTACACACTCCTTGACCTAATGGATTAATCATTTGCTTACCCGATTGGATTTATCATAATGTTACCCCTTGCTCTTTTTTACAGAGAGATGATGGCAGAGGATCAGAAGAAGCGGCTTAGTGTGGCTATGTACAACAAAGGAGGCAAAGAAAAGTAAGTGTCTTTATACCTACATGTAATTTATTAGGATATGAGTATATTTTAGCGATTGTGATATATGCTAGGTGGTTAGGGATTATTAGTCTCTGATCTCAAGATTCTAAATAGAAAAGATTTGTTTCGCCATAAATAGTAAATAAATTCTGGTATATTTTAAGAATACATGAGATAATATTGCAAATATTGCATACAGAAAATGCACGCGTCGATATTCTAGATGTTTCTATTTTTATAATGTGCATCTTTATTGTTGTTATTGTGGTACAAGATTTCGCATCAGTCTGATATTAATTGTATCCTTTTATTTCAGTCGTTCAGAGCTACTCGGCTGTATGACGTTCGGACTGAAACACCTGAGGGGTGAGAAGAAGAAGCAGGTAGATGGCTGGTACTACCTGCTGTCTGAGGATGTAGGACGTCGTAAACACCTCAAGGTGACCTCTACGCGCCATGCGCTCAACAAAGACAAAGGTGAGCTACTCATTTCATAGACTTTTATGACATAGTGAATCCAATGAGGATACATGTTAGATAATGTAGCGGTCACATGGCGCTGACCCGGGTAATTTCTCCCTCATTATCTACGGGAAACATCGTTTTTCGATTCAGTAATCAACGTACAAGACGAACCTGGAAACACCTGTTCCCACGACGGAAGCTCAGCCGTTAATCATATCAATATCAATATCACCTCCTTATGCAAGGATCTCGAAATAGCGGATTCATTAGTGAATGCTGACATTACTGGAAAGGAAAATCAGAAGTTAATTAAATCCACAGAGACTTGGTTAGGTGTGGGAAGCAGATAGCAGTGACCAGTGATGCGTAAACTCTTAGCTAATCTATCAATTACAGCCAATTATGAGCATCATAACTGGCGCGGATGGGATGGTTTCTCTTCATGCACACCATACCATGGATGTTTAGGATGGCAAGGGTTATATAATATTGTGTGAACCTGTCACTGATCAACGTTACTGGCATATCTCAAACACGTCACGAGTTGCACAATTTTATCAAATTTCTCCCTAGATGACAGTTCTGAGCATCACAAACTATGTAGGATGCTTTGTATGTATTTGACCGAATTGTCCGAACCTCAATGTTTAAGACTACATGGGTACACACTGAAATAGCACGATGTATGTTTCTATGGTGACAGAGAAATGACAGTATGAATTTAAAAGCAAATGTGGGTCCCAAAAGACAATCAGAAGATTCATGAGGAGGGAAGCGAAGAAAGAGCCCTATGGTCATTAAGACAATTCTAGCAACAATTTCAGAAAGAGGTGATGGTTCTGCCAAGTGGTTGATGGGGGGGGGGGGTGAGCCCGTCTCAACCCTTTCCGTGGTGCCTGGTTCATCCCTGTAATTATTCACTCATAGACCCACGGTTTGTACCATTAGTTTGGCCAACAGAGCTATGATTACAGCGTATGTTGGTCAGAACTGCGACAGTTTGGGGCAGCCTGACCATCCGGAGGTGGGGCCCGCACAGGATAACCACACCCTGCCCCTCAAGAGAGGGTGGCGCGCTAACCAAACTCTAAAATTTACCTCGTTAAGGTTTCATTGTCTTTGAAAATTGACTATTCTTTGTTTAATGGGGCATTTTATTAGAATCACGTATATGTTGTTAGAGAAACATCATTTCGCCGCATTAGTGACGGTTGGTGTATGTGAAGTTTTGCACCTCAAAATAGTTGTCAATATTTAAGAAACTGGTGTTCATCATTGTCGTAAGGATGGACTCCTAGCAAAAACAAACTATTTTAAGATAAATCTCCGTTACACGGACATGTCAACATGGACCGGCCGTCACTGAACCAACACGGCAGTTTCCGCAGGGTACGGACAGGCAGAGCGGTCACTTGTTGCACCCCATCCCCATGCTAACGAGGTCGGAGCACCCCCTGCCAGATGTCTCTAGCGAGGACGGGCGGGGCTTAATCCCGCTAGTAGGCGGGGCTTAGCGCATGAGTGACAGCCGCCGCGGCGCATCTGATTTTAATATCAGTAGTAAATTAAGTAGCGTGCAGGCCGCGCACACCCCTACCCGGCTCACCCTTCGTCCCGTCAACCACTCAGAGTCGGTAGCGTCGACTGGTGTCAGGTTGGGTGTTAGGGTGGGAGTGGGGGCGCTGTGGGGTGCTTTGTTGGTGTCCACGCACCCCAACAGTCATTCAGTGACAGGCGAGCGAGGGTGGCGCTACACAATACGCGAGAGCCCAGTACTCGGAGGAACATATATACAGTGCGCCAGGAGTGTCCACACAACAATCTGCCCTTTGGATACTGTCAGACATCATGTAGTCACACCCGACACACCATGGATGTTATGTCGTACATGTTATGCACTCGGATTAAAAAGAAGAAACGACACCATAACTCGATTTTGGAGTACGTTAAATTTCAGGAATTACAAACGACCACTATGACGATAGGTGGGTGTCTACTCTATTGAGTAATCCGATTGCTTGGTCCTCAATGTTTATTTTTTGGTTCTCCGAAAGGATCCGTACAGGGTTTTTATGCTCTGTCAAAATCACTATTAGCCTTGCGGCTCAAATATTCAGTGGTGCTTGAATGAAATATGGTTACCTCTTGAAGCTTCATTCCTGTATCACAACAAACGTACTTCACACAGGATATACGTTCTGCCTTGCTTTATACTTTGAACTCAGTGACATGTAGTTTTAGCACAAGTTGTAAATGCTTATCAGCTGTATCTAAATTAGTATATATTTTTATTATCCAGCATCAAAGACCCCAAACCACTCGCGCACCAGCAACAAGTCGTCTACGAGCATCCCTGAGGTGACCCGGTCGCTGCACGGGCGAGACACGACCACGGTGAGTTTATTCAGCACTAAAGCAACCCTCTGTTCTTCTGTACTCACGAGCTGTTTCATAGATCCCACCTGACACTTGGGACGGTCATAGAATTTCTAGGCGGAGATGGCCCGTGTCATTTCGGAGCCGGACACCAACCCACTTGGGGGTCCGGGGAAAAAGCTCGGAAAATAGGGACCAGATGTGATGGGCGATGTTAATGTCTGAAGATGGTTTTCTAGTTATAGGGGCGGGAGGGGAGCTGTCCCGGTCCATGTAGGCACGTACTAAGAGGTCCCCGTGGCTGTTGGTCATCGCGCGGCCGGAGAGGGTGACGGGTCGCCGGGTGGAGGACCCCGGGGAGGCCGTCATACAGCGGTCGTACCGGGGGGTGGAAGGGGGTGGGCCGGGGGTAGCACCTGCACCCCGCCACTCCCTTGACCCCGCGTATCTGCCCGCCGACCCCCGTCAACTGCACTTTAGACCTGGTCAGTAATGACCAGTCTCTCATTCCTTAGTTGAATTTAAATTGTTTTTAGGCGTGTGTGTTGGGAGCTTCTAGTATTAGGTTTACCTGTTGGAAAATTATCACGGCAAATCCAGACATACATAGCTATTCGAGCGTCTCGCACTTGCTTCACAAATAATCACAGTTATACTACAGGTAATCCGAATGTACCACACATATTTTTCAACTACTGTTTCAACACAGTCTATTTAACTGCCTGGAATTTCCCCGGGGAGTTCACCACTGCCGCCCCATTTTCACAGCTACCGCTGTATACTATAGACCAGCCGATTGCGTGGTCCACTACACCCCGCTGGTGTTTGCACAGTCGTCAGACATCCACTCTGCCCATTGAACGGTTTCTCTCTCGCAGCCGGCCTCGTCGCCAGCACCACTTTACCCCGTCTGCTTTCATCGAGCGTAATTTGGATGTTTGGTCGTGGTGGCTTCCCTTTGTAGATTTATCCTTTAATTGTAGCCATTACTGAGAACGTAATACAGTGAGTGGTATTTTTTCCTCACGTGTGCTGAGCCCCACCTTTACGGTCACCTTCTCCAAGAGATGGATTTCAGGGTAAAAATAGCAATATTCCATGGTAAAAGACAGTGAATGATATACGATATTTTTAGATCAGTTCCCAATATGATATGAACACTCATGTATGCCGCTTACGCTGGATCGTGTTCAGTTTGTCTCGGGTCCATCCACCCAAAGCCTGGGATTCTTGAGGTATGCAAATTCCTAACGATAGCATCATCCAGGTATAATTTACGCCGCAATTACATTTGAATTCCCTCGTCCTGAGTCAAGCATCGTGGGATTCAATTAAAATCGGTGAAACAGGAAACATTTTAACTAGACTATAAATCTTAGCTCTGTTTAGCATACAAACAGCACAGGGTTTATTTTTAGAATTCTAATTCCGGCTGAGTGGCGCAAGCCGGGCCGTGTGGCGTACGCCGCTCACGTTCACGGCTCATATACCACGGCGGGACTTGGGCGGCGACAGGCCTACCCGGCGTAATTAAATGTTTATCTTTGCGGTGCGACACCTCTCTAATGAAATGATTAAATGACCTCGTGAGATGTCCAGTCAGACACGGTGACAGCGCTGGTGGAGAAACTAGGCCAGGCTGGGCGCGGTTAAGGACCCATGTCTAGGTTCACACGGACAGGAATTTCATTTCTGCAGAACCTCTAATCCTTGACCCCTAAATCCACTCTTTCCTAGGGATGGGACTCTATGGGTTCATTTTAGGAAACATACCCCAGTCTTGTTTCATTGTAATTAAACCTGAAGTGCTGCTTTATCGGGTTCTCTTATCAGTGTCTATAAGCGTGGGGGGTTAATTCAGGCCTCAGGCTCAATTACTGGCTTTAATGATATTTTTGGGATGCAGCGGACTAGCTGCCATGAAGGAACTGATTCCCCGGAAGCATAAAAGGATAAGAAATTATTGAGAAAACAGTGGATGATGTTCAGTTTGATAATTTTGTGGTTTTATTTATTACAGGTGGTTGTGAGACGTGGACGTCACGGCTATGGTTTTACAGTTATGGGATCGTGCCCCGTCACTATCGGAAAAGTCGAGGACGGTAAGTCCCATCATTTTCTGTGTTCATCAACATTTAGGAAGAATACCTGGTAGCCTTCATGCTTTATATAACTTGGAAGTCGTTCATTTGTCAGCTACTGCTCACCCTGTCACACACTAGCGGAAAGCTGCTTAAGATAAACCCTGCCCCTTAATTACCTGGAAATTGGGTGTCGACCCCCGCTTGCCAAGCGATGATAATGTCAAATTGAATTATTCTTGATAACAGTCCACTCATTATTCCTGTCATACATTTGAAAGATGGGGTCTAGTAGAAGGTTTTATCAGAGAACTTGTGATTGGCCGGTTTCGGTTAGGTTTTGTTAAAATAGAATCAATCCATTTAATGGGTACGAAGTGAGAAGGCAGATGGTTGGTGGACATTGTCCACATCTTGTGACGTAATCTCTTGTCATGCTACATGGGGGCACGGCAGTACTGGTCACCTGTTGGCCGCATCTGCTACCACAGCGCCACCACTCTACCCTTCCTCGAACCACTCGAAACGCGCCATATGGACTAGTCTCGTTTGTCGTCTGCCTGCTTGTGACGTCATCTTTGACCGAGTCTTGCAGGTATCCCAGGCTCCCGTAATTACTCTTTACGGTCACTTGTTGAATCAGAAGTTAATGCCTCCTATTGTTGTGTTTACAGGTAGTCCGGCGGAGACAGCGGGTCTCAGGAAAGGTGACAACGTCGTACGAATTAACGGACAGAATGTCTCCCGCTCCACCGCCGACAGCGTGGCCAAAATTGTCAAGTAAGTTTGTGCATTATGTAATGCTTATTTGTGTTCTTCAATCACATGAAGTGGAAGATTTTATTGGAACACTAAGTACATTTGTAATTGGCTCATTTGTAATTGGCTCCTTTTCGCAATGAAACAAATAATCATACAATAAAAGAGAATTTTCACGTAGTGTCAAAAACAGATCATTTCAAATGTGGATCATTTCTGAATGACAGAGATGCTTATTTATGAACTTTATCATTGTTACAGGAACTCACAGAAGCAGATCATCCTCGATGTCGTGCGATTACAGCGCCACCTCCGCTCCAACGGCAGCCTCAAGTCAGAAGTAGTGTCCTTCGAGGGAATGAGGTCACCGAGCATCTACGAGCCTCGGCCTAGCGGCTACGCGGGTTTCCCCCTGCAGCCGTGTCCTAGCTCGGCCAGCGACTGCTCCAGTAGGTCATCGTGCTCGCGCCGGACTCCCTCCACCTGCACCCCCGCCTCTTCCAGGGGCTTGAACGATACCCTCCCATTGAGACCTCTGCAGATAGACAGTGTATCCGGTTTCAGAACCTGCTCCCGGAAATCCTCCGTGTCCGGTGGGGAGAGCATCTTCATGGACGGCAGCGAGAACTCGACAATGTTGACGACAGCCTCAACACGCAGTAGTCGTCGCGCATCTCGCAAGAGTGCGCATGCGTCGCCTGTGTCGGAAGCGGAAGTGACGAACATTCAGGCATCTGAGAGCGACTACGACTCTCTCCGGTGGGACGCCACCAACGAGGAGATCTACTTCCCGCAGAACCAGGAGATCTTCGACGAGTTGCCATGGAAACCCTTCGATTGTGACATCAACAAAGTCCCGACGACGCCAGCCGCCGAAGACACTTATGCTACCATGTATGACGTAGACGATCCCGACCAAACCTTCCTCGATGTCTCCTTCCGGGAGGCACCGGAAGAGGAAGACGACGATGCTGACGTATCAGACATGTCCGCCGCAGATTACGCGCACACGACGCTACCGGAAGTGTCTGTAAGCTTCTGCGATCTGTCTCGCCGGGAGAGGGCGCGACAAGCGGCGGCGGGTCAGCTAGTGCGCGCCGAGGCTGCCTTTATCGCACAGATGCAGTATGGTATCCAGCGCTTCTCCAGACCTCTACGACACTGTATCCTGTCTGCGCGGGAACACCGGGTGCTCTTCCAGAACGTCGAGAAGGTGAGTTACCTACATTGATACAGCAAATAACATCTAACCAACATTGACGTATATTAATATACGCACACATAATCTTCTTACATATACCATCAAGGACACCTAAATATACACATATTTGTACGATGATGTTGAAATTAAAGTTTCAATAATCTACGGTAATAATATTACCAACCAAAGATTCATGTCACATCATTTCTCTTTCTAGCTTCTATTTCATTTTAACACGAATCTAATGATAATTTTTTTCCCATCAGCTTGTCGCCTTCTCCGAGTATCACATGCGTCAAATGGCCGACAGTAGTCTCGACTACGCAGACCTCACCGCCAGCAGCGACCGCTACGTGGACGTAGTTGGCAAGGTCTACCGCCAGAGGGCCACCATCCTCTGCGAAGCCTATCAGCTCTACTCCCAGGGCCTTGAGGAGTCGCTCAAGCTGCTCGCCGACCTGAAGACGTACGAGCAGTTCCACGGGTTCCTGGCCGACCCAGAGCCGGCGGCCGACGAGCCCAGCATCGAGGATTTCCTCCGCAAACCCGAGGAGCATCTCCAAACCCTGATGGTGACCCTACGCACTGTGCTCAGTCATACATCGACCGAACACTGCGATGCCGACGCCCTCCAGAGGGTTGTTGAAGGTAATTAGCCTACCTATTGTGATTTATAACATAAATCCATAAAGCCGCATACGGTAGATATATACAGTAACTCGTTCCTCGTGTATATTTTCTCCTGTAATCCAGCTATAGATTATGTATTTTGGGAATATAGACCGATATAAAATAACATGTGCATATAAATGCATTATAGGTATTTGTGGGAGAAGATAAAAAGTTCCCATAAAGTATATGTCAGATTTTACGCTAGAGATCGACAATTATAGCACCGTCTTATTGAAATTTATATTAATTGTGGCTAACAGATCTCCCTTCTTTTTTATAGCTTTCAGTGCATGTTGTCACAAGGTGACTTTCCCAGCTGACATCAGCACCAACAGCAGCAACAGCAGCAACCGCAGCAGCACCTCTTTCGCCTCCAAGTCCTCTGGGCGGTCCGGCTCCTCCTCCGGCTCCAAATCGAGCACGGCGAGCGTAGACTCGGAGCTGCTGGAGATCCAGGAGCGCCTCGTCTTCCCCGACCACGTCAAGACGTTCCAGCTGGCCACGCCGGCGCGCCACGTGATCTACACGAGCGAGCTGCTCCGCGTGGAGGCGTGTATGTGGACGCGAGTCGTCGTCATCCTGCTCAGCGACCTACTGCTCGTCACCAAGGTGGAGGGCGACAAGCTAGTCGTGGTGGAGGACCCCCTCCCTCTCCCCAATGTCATGAACTCTGCATTTGGAGGCTCACATCGTAAGTACCTCTCGTGATTCTTGTCTGAATTGTATCTAGTCCTCTGGACAGGAATCTAGAAATTGATTCATAAACAGACCTGGTAGAGTCACAACTAAACGTATATGTGTTAGGAAATTAAGTTTGGTGAGCTTTTATCAACCATTTGAATGTTTTATGGTATTTCTCGAAAGAAGTGATAAATTAATTATATCCTGATGACTTATCGTGTACCCTGTTATATCATTTCAAAATATTTATGGTGTGTGTTTTTGTCTTTGCAGCTTGTGAGTTCACGTTAACGGCGGAGGTACAGAGTGAGAGTGAGAATGATGTCGGCTGGGAGGCTCGCCATCTGCTGCTCCGCGCGCCGTCTATGGAGCAAGCGTGCACCTGGAAGAGTCTGCTGGAACAACGCATTGCCAGTTTCCGGACACACCGTGAATTGATGGTGGGACGCTCACGGGAAGCTATGTTCTAAAACGCCAGGCGACATTTAGTGAAAAGAGACGCTTGCAACACACCCACAGCAGCAGTGTACTTACAAAGACTGATATAAACTTGGGCTGGTCAGCGATGACCATGAAGAAGTGTTCCGATAAACTGAATTGTAAAATGGCGGACAGTTACATGTATATAATGGGTCAAGAAATCCAGCTTAAATACTTGCTTGTGAGATAAGACTCAAAGGGTCAGAGAGGTTGAGTGTGTGAGTGTGACACTGAAAGCTTGTAAATGTATGGAAGTTGTTTATGTTGTGTACAGTGCAGTGTTATCAATGCAGATCCACTTTGTCTAATTTAGTCACTATATTGATGATGTGTGTGCGGCATGTGTTTCACATGGATAGGCAGCTGATTACTTGAAGAAAAGTGGTTAAAATTAGTGTAGAAAGGGAAGGGGAATGTTCTTCAATGATCAATATTACAACGGTGCTACTTGATGAAAAATAATGTACTCAGGAATATACACTAGTATTATGGCATGTATATCTACAGTTTTAAGGAGAATGGTATTTATATTGGGAGGAGTTTTCGTTTATGATAGTATTTATTTGTAAATACTCTTACTGTTATAGTGTTAGGATCCATATGTATGTGTCTTCTGACTTGACCACGACCAATTGAATATAGATGTGGACTGAGATTGTATAGAATTGGTTGGTCTATTGAAATAAGTTTCCAACTACCCTACTGCTATTGTGCATTCTAAGTCTCTTGCAAAGTATCGTGTACTCTGGAAATGTTATTTTCTTGTTGAAAAACCTGGATGTATATATACATGACGTGTATAAGTGTATGATAACAACAAATAAATTATTTTATTATGAATATACACCTACGCTTTTCGTTGATAAATACTTGGTAGAAGTAAACCTGGAAGTTAAATGAAAATATGAATAGGATAAAATAAGGGGGGAGAAAGGAAGGAAAAATCAGATATTAGAATCTACGTCGTTTAGATATAACGAGAACGGGAAGATAAATTGTTCGAATAGACATTGTAATTCTAATAGATGACTTATTTGGACTCCTTTCTTCGAAACAAAATCCAGAGCAAACCAAAAAGTTGTCTGTAATTATTAAATTACCATGCTCGACCGATAGAAGTAAACGGAAATGCATTGATATGAATAGGATTTAATGATGCCATCAGAAAGGTGTGTTACCAATACTGATTAACATATCCCCGAGGTTATGAACAAACATACTCCACAACAGAGGCGCCGCCTTGCAGAGTGACCAGTACCGAAGTCATTAACACTTTATTGGTGGGCACAAGGGGATTATTCGATATTGTGTAACAAATGGTCGTTATATTCCTGGGGAATAGTATCTTACGCTCCTGTATGTTCTAAATGGATACTTAATATCGCATGCTACGAAAAACTCGTCAAGGATATATAATCGTAATCTTAAAGTTTACCGGTATAAAGCAAGTTTACGGATTAGTAATAATTCACAGGAAGCTTGGGAAAGGTTCAATTTTTGCTATAACGAACTAATACTTTTTAATGGCCACTTGATGTGCAGACCGCATTCGACTTAAAACCCCAGATATGTATATAGGAGTACTTCATACACATTGCATATTAATATATTGAAAGCGTATCAGATAATGACAACCAATTTCAATTGCAAGTGACGGACTTAAAGTATTGTATATAGAACGCACTCAATAAATCGTAGCTCACATTGAATCTAACTTATAAAGTAAGCGTCTCCGATCGCAATTTCGATCTACAGTTGGGTAGCATCCATGAGATTATAATCATCAAGTCTAAATAAAATTGGTTTAAATAGAGGAAAACCCATGGATGTCATGTTAATTTAAAGCTTTATAGAGTAAATGTGTAGTCCTACACGTGTGAATATTTAAAATTCTGGGACACATTTTTATTTTTTATCATGAATCTATGAGACCTTTATTCCTGAAGTACATACATGTATTTCTTGCAAATCAGGAAAGTTGAATAAGCAGCCTATATATTTTATCTACGTGGTTAGGTCAAACTGCAGAAAAGATCATGAATATCTTACTATGTGATATTAGAAATAGTAGCATGGAATTAGTTTGAAAGTAAAATGGATTATTGTCGATCTCTAAAACTGATAGGTGGCCCGGCCCTATTGTGAATTTAATGTATTGCATTTAAAAGACAAGTGACACTAAAGTGTAGACTAAGTAGGGGGACGTTGTTGCCTTAAACTTATCGCGAACAATTCGAAACAAACTTAATTGAAGTACTGACAAACGCAGGGGAATTATGCAAAGATACAGACTAACATAATTCTTTTTTCTAAACAAGAGAAGAAAGAGTTCCTGTACCAAACACAATGAGTGCTCCCAACAGTGTCGCCACCTCGAGGGGACGACTTGAACTAAATCTGCTGTGCCCGAGCTGTCATGATTCAGGACGACAATGTGCTGACGTGCTACTACTGCTCACTTCCAACCACGGCTTCGCTTCGATACTTTCATCCATGTTGCGTCAGTTTTGGTGTGTGTTCCTAGCTATGGTGGTGTGCGATTATGCGGGACATCATATGATGGCCGGAAAATATTTATAGGCCTATATATAGTGTGTGTGAGCATCGCGGCGATGTGTGCCGCAACCGGCCGACGGTGACCGCGGCGCCATCCGGTGGCTGAAATGTGTCCCGCCCACTGTCTTAGATTATGTGACTTTCCAGCGACAAAACGTTTCACTTAGAATAAAGATAAAGACTGAAATGCAATGGGTATCATGAGGCTGAGACGTTTTTAGATTTTCAAATTAGGGGTCGGCCACCTCTTGGAAGTCGACCGCACTATAGGCTATGTGTACGTGTGTATTATTTCATGTGACAGGTACTTTTACCGGTAACTAGCGCAATAGAGTCTCACAGACTGATCTCAGGCCAATGAGATGGGAAAACTACAGTTCTTAATTATGTTTTCAGTATGGCTAGCAATAATACCTCAGTATACATGTGCATCTGTGTAGATAATTACAAGAAAAATGGCAGATTTCTGGGGCCCGTTTCAATAGAATGGGTCACTAAGCCACTTAGTGACATGTTTAGTGACTCAAATAGTGACTTGAATAGCAGAAAAGGTTAGGACTCGTTGCAAAAGGCATGTCACTATTGGGGTGGTGTGTCTTGTCACTATTGTGGATGTGTCCCTAGTTTGGGACAGCGTAGCGGAAAAACATGTTGGGTACCCCATCTCACATACTCATGTCTTACCAGGAACAAGTGGTGTTCAGGTGAAGGTCACTGCATAAATTAGCGACTACGCTTGGGTAATTCTACACTGGACACCAGAGCAGCATTTTCTATGACAAAATTAAAATGTGAATATCTTTGGATTTCATGTGCCGATATCCTTCATATTTGGCATGTTTATAAGTTGTATGTGTCCCTAACTTGGGTTAAAGTTTCATAGCTTTATTCCTATGGTAAGTAAAGTTATGTGTTTGTGACATCAAAAACGAGAGGGTATACCCTCTCACTATTATAGACACTATTGTGACCCTTTTAGTGACCGGACATCGTCTTATGAAATGGGACAAGCCACTATTTGCGCCTGTCTCTTACCCTATGTCCCACAAACGGTTGTCCCTTAACTATTGCAACGCGAAGTGCCGCTATTGTGTCACTAAACCCAATAACGGACGTCCTACAGGCTATTGAAACGGGTCCCAGTTTAATATTACACGAGACTCTCACTCTCGTGGCTCTTCAGTCTCCTGGGACCCGTTTCAATAGTCTGTAGGACGTCCGTTATTGGGTTTAGTGACACAATGGCGGTACTTCGTGTTGCAGTAGTTGTGGGACATAGGGTAACAGACAGGCAGAAATAGTGGCATGTACCATTTCAGAAGTGGCTGTCCAGTCACTGTAGTGGTCACTAGTGTGTCCTAAATAGCGAGAGGGTATACCCTCTCGCTTCTATTGTCACAAATGTGTAACTTTACTACCTGTAAGAATTAAGCAATGAAACTTTAACCCCAGTTAGGGACACATACAACTAATAAACATGCCAAATATGAAGGAGATCGGCCCATGCAATCCAACGATATTCGAATTTGAATTTTGTCATAGCAAATGTTGCTCTGATGGCCAGTGTAGCATTATTCAATGTCTGTCCCTAATTTATGCAGTGACCTTCACCTTGATGGCACTTGTTCCCAGTAGGACATGAGTATGAGAGATGGGGTACCCCACATGTGTTGTCCCAAACTAGGGACACATCCACAACAGTGACAAGACACACCTCCCCTACAGTGACATGCCTTCTGAAACGAGACCGAAGATTTTCTGCTATTCAAGTCACTATTGGGGTCACTAAACATGTCACTAAGTGGCTTAGTGACACATTCTATTGAAACGGGTCCCTGGCAGAGGTCTGGGGCCCGTTTCAATAGAATGGGTCACTAAACCACTTAGTGACATGTATAGTGACTCAAATAGTGACAGGAATAGTGACAAAATTTAATTCTCGTTTCAAAAGGCATGTCACTATTGGGGTGGTGTGTCAGTTCACTGTTGGTGACATAGTGACATTGCTGCCTGGGCCTTACAATGGATGGTGTTAGTGCTCTAGGAAACAAGTAGTGTCAAGGTAAAAGTCGCTGCAGAAATTAGTGACAGGCTTGAGAAATCCTACACTGGCTATCAGAGCAGCATTTTCTATGACAAAATTCAAATGTGAATATCATTAGATTGTATGGACTGATATCCTTCATATTTGGCATGTTTATAAGTTGCATGTGTCTCTAACTGGGGTTAAAGTTTCACAGCTTTATTACTACGGGAAGAGAAGTTACACGTTTGTGACAATAGAAGCGAGAGGGTATACCCTCTCGCTATTATAGACACTATAGTGACCCTTTTAGTGACCGGACATCGTCTTATGAAATGGGACAAGCCACTATTTGCGCCTGTCTCTTACCCTATGTCCCACAAACGGTTGTCCCTTAACTATTGCAATGCGAAGTGCCGCTATTGTGTCACTAAACCCAATAACGGACGTCCTACAGGCTATTGAAACGGGTCCCTGGGGCCCATTTTAATAGTTGGGTGTCACTAAGCCACTTAGTGACATGACTAGTGGCACCAATAGTGTCACGAATAGCAGAAAAAGTTAGGTCTCGCTGCAAAAGGCATATCACCATTAGGGAGCCAAAGTGAACCCGTTGCAACCACAGATTGCCGGTCACAAAATACTATTTCCGGGTATAGGCGCTCAGTACTTTGACTATGTAGGTTCAAGATTATATGTCTCATTCACCGATCTTTTAGATCCAAAAGTTAGGTCTCGCTGCAAAAGGCATCTCACCAATAGGGAGCCAAAGTGAACCCGTTGCAACCACAGATTGCCGGTCACAAAATACTATTTCCGGGTATAGGCGCTCAGTACTATGTAGGTTCAAGATTATATGTCTCATTCACCAATCTTTTAGATCCAAATTTTTAATAAACTTAACAACTGTCATCATCGTTTTGAAACAAAGTTATTCAGAGACGCTAGTTATAAACTCCACCTCAAAAGTAACGAGACCAAAAACATAAGTCTAGCCTCAAACCCCCACAGCTTTAGCACTAAGCCTCGTTCTTACTGGCCAACGGAAATGGTGTTTTGTGTTGTGTTATCAAGTATTGAGTCTGAACACATGACTAGGCAAAATTGGCTGGGTTCCGCCTGTGTACGCCGCTGGCTACCTAACATCCGCCGAGCCCCCTAGCGGATACCCCGGGAACCAGCGTATAGGCAAAACTGGAAGTGAGTTTTATTCTCCCCCACAATCTTTAGTAGTACTAACAGTTAACACTAGATGGCAGTATATGTAATACACAATACAACATTCTGTGGTTTCATTGGGTTCACTTTGGCTCCCTATAGTGTCATGAATAGCAGAAAAAGTTAGGTCTCGTTTCATAAGGTATGTCACTGTTGGGGTGGTGTGTCAGTTCACTGTTGTGGACATGTCCGTAGTTAGGGACAGCATAGTGGACAAACACAGCCAAAGTTTCGCTATGCTGGCCACAGTCTCTCCCAGAAGACACTATTAAACTCACGCCTTCTCTCGGGCTGCTCAAGCGGTCATGAAAGAGACTAGTGCGTGACAGCGTTACAGAGCTACACTATGGCTGTAGAGTCTAGCTAGATGTGGGAGGGGGTGGTTTTCCAGATTAAAATTGGAGGGTAGCTGGATCATGAGGGTCGGCCGGGTCCCGGCCGGCCGGGTGGGTCCCGGCCGGACGGGACCCGGCCGGGCGCGGCCGGGATTTTGGTTGACACATATCACAACATTAGCTGCCATCTTACAGGCTTTGACGTCTGTGACCAACTGAGACCACAGAAACCTATGTCACACAAGTTGGGACAAGCATAACGAGAGGGTTTACCCTCGCGCTATTTAAGACACTACAGTGACCCTTTTAGTGACCGGACAACAGTCTTCTGAAATGGTACAAGCCACTATTTGCGCCTGTCTGTTACCCTATGTTGCTAAGTGGGTTGTCACTTAAGTACTGCAACGCGAACTGCCGTGTAACAGGACACAATAACGGACATCCTACAGACTAGTGAAACGGGTCCCTGGCCCCTGTATATGGTGGTTCCCGGGTCACCCGCCCGCCCGCTGGCACCTCCCTGCCACAAACCCGGTAGTCCGTCCGTGCTTCAGAACCAAAACAAACAAGATGGGTGGAGGCATACGACAGAACTGAAGACAGGATAAATTATATAAACAGTTGATAGATTGAACTAAATATAATATGGAAATCAATTGTTATAATCCTTCCTTTGTTTTTGAATGTGTTTCACATACTGACAGTCGATCCCTTAGCAAGATGCACTATCATAATTAATTGTCAAGCGCCTGCGGCCCTTATTATCGCTCAAGCACCTGTCAAAATCATCAAAGTTCATTTTTTTATCAATATTTTAGCTACGATCTCATATAATTAGTAGAATTTACCTCACCTTATTGAATTGTATCAGTTTCATATCCCATTAGAGTTTATTGCTTGTAATAACCGCAATGCAGCAAGTTCAATGTCCTTTGGTATTTAAAAATTTAGCTGGTTCCCGGGACTGTTGGCCACTTCTGATGGTTGGTACCCAGTACACAGGCGGAACCTAGCCAAGGCTAGGACCTCTGTGACACACTGTGACAACAGTAACGAGAGGGTATACCCTCTCGCTATTTCCGACACAATAGTGACACCAACAGTGACCAGACATCAGTCTTATGAAATGGTACATGCCACTATTGGCACCCGTCTGTAACCCGCTGTTACGGAATCAGGGGCCCGTTTCAATAGTCTGTAGGACGTCCGTTATTGGGTGTAGTGACACGATAGCGACAGGTTCCGTTGCAGTAGTTTAGTGACAAGCCATTCCGGGAGTCCTTGTTACAGACAGGCGCTAATAGTGGCTTGACTATTTCATAAGTCCGATGTCCAGTCACTATCGGGGTCACTGTTGTGTCCCAAATAGCGAGAGGGTATACCCTCTCACTTCTATTGTCACAAACGCGTAACTTTACTTTACTTGGGAATTAAGCTATGAGACTTTAACCCCAGTTCGGGACACATACAACTAATAAACATGCTAAATATGAAGGAGATCGGCTCATGCAATCCAACTATATTCACATTTGAATTCTGTCATAGCAAATGCTGCTCTGGTGGCCAGTGTAGAATTATTCAAGGCTGTCGCTAATTTATGCAGTGACCTTCACCTTGATGGCACTTGTTCCCGGTAGGACATGAGTATGTGAGATGGGGTACCCGACATGTTTTTCCGCTACACTGTCCCAAACGAGGGACACATCAGGAAGTAAAGTTACGCATTTGAGACAATAGAAGCGAGAGGGTATACCCTCTCGCTATTATAGACACAACAGTGGCAGCAATAGTGACTGGACATGTTCCTTTTGAAATGGTACAGCCACTGTTTGTGTCTGTCTGAATTTCAGTGTCACTAAATGAGTTGTCACAAAACTACTGAAACGCGACCTGCCGCTATTGTGTCGCAAGGCCCAATAACGGACGTCCTACAGACTATTGTAACGGGTCCCTGCCGCTATTCTGTCACAGGACACAATAACGGATGTCCTACAGACTATTGAAACGGGCCCCTGGTTCACTCTGTCTCTATGTGGGGGGAAAACTCCAAGTGGATCCGACCAAAATTTGCACTTTTTATATGTGGTAGGTAACAATAGTGCCGCTGTCTTATACCCTCATATATTCTTCCCAATCATACCTCTCCACTTTAAGGCCTTGTCCAGCGATCAAAGAGAGCCACCAGGAGGCAAGCCAGGGTGATCCACAAGACGCTGGTATGGATTCATAGTCCTGAAATGATTAAAAGTTTAATAACTTCAGGTCCGAAATTGAGTGATGTTTAGATTTTATCCTACTCTGTCACATGTTTTTAACTTTGTATGTCACCAGTGGCATATAAATATTTTATGGCATAACCGTGGCATTACAGCCACACCATGTTAAGTCTATGGAGGTTTATATGCGGGGTAGGATAAAGAAATAAATTGGCCCCACAGTAGTACGAACAGAAGTTCCTCTCCACAGAAATACACTCCAATGGAAAAGAAAAGTTCCCGCTGCAGACCTCCCCCCCCCCCCCCCCTAACACACATTCACACACACAAAGAAATAGAGTAAAGAGGTTGGGCTCTCAGGGAAATACATGTATATTGACTGGGTTCAGATACAAGCGGCCGTATGCTCCGAGCCGAGGAGCTGACGCGTAATAACATCCTAGCACATGCGAGTATTTTGCGTAGAGTCAACCCCAAGGAGCATACAACCGCTTCTATCTGAAAGGAGCATACAACCGCATCTATATGGTTTTTATCATCCACATTTTCTGGACAAGTAGAGTGTCGCTAGCAGTTCATTTTAGGTAGGCACTTTTTTCCCGTACACGTGCACTACATTTTCCGTATGTGCTCCCCATAGCAAACAACACATCTGTATGCTCCGGTTATCTCCAATAATCAATAGTGAGAATCGGCGTAATTATGTTGTGATCGATCGGTCTCGCATATTTAAGCTATTTAAACAGTACCAGGTGAACGCCCCATGTAATATACCTCGATATTTGGTCATCGCGCATTCCTACTCGTTACGATACGTCTGTAAGTCACTCCAGAACACGTGAACCGGCCCTTAATGCACGGGGAATACGAGCCAGTGAGGCCCGACAGGGGTAGAAAGTCCGTTTCCGATTACTGAACGGTGGCGCTCTCTGCCGAGGGTACATGGTACCAGATCGTCGTATTCTGGCGTGTCCCCTAGCGGAGGACCGCGGAACCGGCGTAGTCTCCGATCCTGAATATGTACCACTCTCCTCGCAGATATCCTGCGCTCTACTTCCTCTGGCTGCTTGTATCTCTGCACCGACCTGCCTGTTTGGGACAGAATCTGTCCCATCCGCCAGTTTTTTCGAATATCCTAAATTCTGAAAGCTTTGGGGAGTATTTTGTGTTATATTTATCTATAGAGATACACATATTGATATGGTAAAGGATATACACTTAATTCTGTTATTTGTTATTTCAAACCAGACACAGACTCTGGGATTACTTTCATTAGTGGAAAACACCTCATGTGTTATTGGGTTTTGTTTTGTAAACATGACACATGTACTCACTTGAAGGGGCAGTCTAATCAACTGGGGATTCACATAATAACGTGGTTTAGAACTAAAAACAAAACAGCAGGATTGTCTATTAGGCTCATTTAACAATTCCCACATTTCACAACTCATAATATATGAGTTCTTTCAGTTTCAAAACTTTTGACAGTTGCCTTGTTTTGAATCTGAAATTTTAGCTGGTTCCCCTGTCCTTATTTAGATACCAGGGCCCTGTTTTTTAGTCACGACATCGCAAGTCAGATCGGCTGAGATTGGATCAAGATTTTACGCATGTTTTCAAGACACAAGATGGCGGTTGTGCTATAGACACGGTCGTAAGTTGAACCACGGACTTGTGTTACATGGATTGGCAACCGGCCGCCAATGGCCCGTAGGTGTCGGACTCGGCATTGTCTTCAGGGTTCTCCCTATAGCCAGAAGTCGGCGCTATAGTCGCCGACATGTTGCCATTTTTTTTACACCATGCGGCACCACGTTCGCGCGCGCGGAAATAAGTCATCTAAAGTCACCCAAACTCTGCCATTAGTTTGGAAACTCCCAGAAGGGCTAGGAATGTCATTTCAACTGTTCTGAGTAGGTATCACATAGGGCAAAACAGCTAAATACTTTAGAAAGGCCTGGTTGAGTGGGAACATTTTTGAAACTTTGTCTTTTCACTTGAAAACCTGTCAAAATCAGTCATTTCTTGGTGGCGCCGTCATCTAAATTCACCAAAACTCTGCCGTTAGTTTGGAAAAACCCAGAAGGGCTAGGAATATAACTTTAACTGTTCTGAATAGGTATTATATTGGGGAAGACAGCTAAATACTTTAGAAAGGCCTCATTGAGTAGGAACATTTTTGAAACTTTGACTTTTCACTTGAAAACCTGTCAAAATCAGTCATTTCTCGGTGGCGCCGTCATCTAAAGTCACCCAAACTCTGCCGTTAGTTTGGAAAAACCCAGAAGGGCTAGGAATATACCTTTAACTGTTCTGAACAGGTATTATATTGGGGAAGACAGCTAAATAATTTAGAAAGGCCTCATTGAGTGGGAACATTTTTGAAACATTGACTTTTCACTTGAAAACCTGTCAAAATCAGTCATTTCTGGGTGGCGCCGTCATCTAAAGTCACCCAAACTCTGCCGTTAGTTTGGAAAAACCCAGAAGGGCTAGGAATATACCTTTAACTGTTCTGAATAGGTATTATATTGGGGTAGACAGCTAAATACTTTAGAAAGGCCTCATTTAGTGGGATAATTTTTAAAACTTTGACTTTTCACTTGAAAACCTGTCAAAATCAGTCATTTCTCGGTGGCGCCGTCATCTAAAGTCACCCAAACTCTGCCGTTAGTTTGGAAAAACCCAGAAGGGCTAGGAATATAACGTTAACTGTTCTGAATAGTTATTATATTGGGGAAGACAGCTAAATACTTTAGAAAGGCCTCATTTAGTGGGAACATTTTTGAAACTTTGACTTTTCACTTGAAAACCTGTCAAAATTAGTCATTTCTGGGTGGCGCCGTCATCTAAAGTGACCCAAACTCTGCCGTTAGTTTGGAAAAACCCAGAAGGGCTAGGAATATAACTTTAACTGTTCTGAATAGGTATTATATTGGGGAAGACAGCTAAATACTTTAGAAAGGCCTCATTGAGTGGGAACATTTTTGAAACTTTGACTTTTCACTTGAAAACCTGTCAAAATCAGTCATTTCTGGGTGGCGCCGTCATCTAAAGTGACCCAAACTCTGCCATTAGTTTGGAAAAACCCAGAAGGGCTAGGAATATAACTTTAACTGTTCTGAATAGGTATTATATTGGGGAAGACAGCTAAATACTTTAGAAAGGCCTCATTGAGTGGGAACATTTTTGAAACTTTGACTTTTCACTTGAAAACCTGTCAAAATCAGTCATTTCTCAGTGGCGCCGTCATCTAAAGTGACCCAAACTCTGCCGTTAGTTTGGAAAAACCCAGAAGGGCTAGGAATATAACTTTAACTGTTCTGAATAGGTATTATATTGGGGAAGACAGCTAAATACTTTAGAAAGGCCTCATTGAGTGGGAACATTTTTGAAACTTTGACTTTTCACTTGAAAACCTGTCAAAATCAGTCATTTCTGGGTGGCGCCGTCATCTAAAGTGACCCAAACTCTGCCATTAGTTTGGAAAAACCCAGAAGGGCTAGGAATATAACTTTAACTGTTCTGAATAGGTATTATATTGGGGAAGACAGCTAAATACTTTAGAAAGGCCTCATTGAGTGGGAACATTTTTGAAACTTTGACTTTTCACTTGAAAACCTGTCAAAATCAGTCATTTCTCAGTGGCGCCGTCATCTAAAGTCACCTAAACTCTGCCGTTAGTTTGGAAAAACCCAGAAGGGCTAGGAATATAACTTTAACTGTTCTGAATAGGTATTATATTTGGGAATACAGCTAAATACTTTAGAAAGGCCTCATTGAGTGGGAACATTTTTGAAACTTTGACTTTTCACTTGAAAACCTGTCAAAATCAGTCATTTCTCGGTGGTGCCGTCATCTAAAGTCACCCAAACTCTGCCGTTAGTTTGGAAAAACCCAGAAGGGCTAGGAATATACCTTTAACTGTTCTGAATAGGTATTATATTGAGGAAGACAGCTAAATACTTTAGAAAGGCCTCATTGAGTGGGAACATTTTTGAAACTTTGACTTTTCACTTGAAAACCTGTCAAAATCAGTCATTTCTCGGTGGCGCCGTCATCTAAAGTCACCCAAACTCTGCCGTTAGTTTGGAAAAACCCAGAAGGGCTAGGAATATAACTTTAACTGTTCTGAATAGGTATTATATTGGGGAAGACAGCTAAATACTTTAGAAAGGCCTCATTGAGTGGAAACATTTTTGAAACTTTGACTTTCCACCTGAAAACCCGTCAAACTCAGTCATTTTTCAGTGGCGTCGTCATCTAAAGTGACCCAAACTCTGCCGTTAGTTTGGAAAAACCCAGAAGGGCTAGGAATATAATTTTAACTGTTCTGAACAGGTATTATATTGGGGAAGACAGCTAAATAATTTAGAAAGGCCTCATTGAGTGGGAACATTTTTGAAACATTGACTTTTCACTTGAAAACCTGTCAAAATCAGTCATTTCTGGGTGGCGCCGTCATCTAAAGTCACCCAAACTCTGCCGTTAGTTTGGAAAAACCCAGAAGGGCTAGGAATATACCTTTAACTGTTCTGAATAGGTATTATATTGGGGTAGACAGCTAAATACTTTAGAAAGGCCTCATTTAGTGGGATAATTTTTAAAACTTTGACTTTTCACTTGAAAACCTGTCAAAATCAGTCATTTCTCGGTGGCGCCGTCATCTAAAGTCACCCAAACTCTGCCGTTAGTTTGGAAAAACCCAGAAGGGCTAGGAATATAACGTTAACTGTTCTGAATAGTTATTATATTGGGGAAGACAGCTAAATACTTTAGAAAGGCCTCATTTAGTGGGAACATTTTTGAAACTTTGACTTTTCACTTGAAAACCTGTCAAAATTAGTCATTTCTGGGTGGCGCCGTCATCTAAAGTGACCCAAACTCTGCCGTTAGTTTGGAAAAACCCAGAAGGGCTAGGAATATAACTTTAACTGTTCTGAATAGGTATTATATTGGGGAAGACAGCTAAATACTTTAGAAAGGCCTCATTGAGTGGGAACATTTTTGAAACTTTGACTTTTCACTTGAAAACCTGTCAAAATCAGTCATTTCTGGGTGGCGCCGTCATCTAAAGTGACCCAAACTCTGCCATTAGTTTGGAAAAACCCAGAAGGGCTAGGAATATAACTTTAACTGTTCTGAATAGGTATTATATTGGGGAAGACAGCTAAATACTTTAGAAAGGCCTCATTGAGTGGGAACATTTTTGAAACTTTGACTTTTCACTTGAAAACCTGTCAAAATCAGTCATTTCTCAGTGGCGCCGTCATCTAAAGTGAACCAAACTCTGCCGTTAGTTTGGAAAAACCCAGAAGGGCTAGGAATATAACTTTAACTGTTCTGAATAGGTATTATATTGGGGAAGACAGCTAAATACTTTAGAAAGGCCTCATTGAGTGGGAACATTTTTGAAACTTTGACTTTTCACTTGAAAACCTGTCAAAATCAGTCATTTCTGGGTGGCGCCGTCATCTAAAGTGACCCAAACTCTGCCATTAGTTTGGAAAAACCCAGAAGGGCTAGGAATATAACTTTAACTGTTCTGAATAGGTATTATATTGGGGAAGACAGCTAAATACTTTAGAAAGGCCTCATTGAGTGGGAACATTTTTGAAACTTTGACTTTTCACTTGAAAACCTGTCAAAATCAGTCATTTCTCAGTGGCGCCGTCATCTAAAGTCACCTAAACTCTGCCGTTAGTTTGGAAAAACCCAGAAGGGCTAGGAATATAACTTTAACTGTTCTGAATAGGTATTATATTTAGGAATACAGCTAAATACTTTAGAAAGGCCTCATTGAGTGGGAACATTTTTGAAACTTTGACTTTTCACTTGAAAACCTGTCAAAATCAGTCATTTCTCGGTGGTGCCGTCATCTAAAGTCACCCAAACTCTGCCGTTAGTTTGGAAAAACCCAGAAGGGCTAGGAATATACCTTTAACTGTTCTGAATAGGTATTATATTGAGGAAGACAGCTAAATACTTTAGAAAGGCCTCATTGAGTGGGAACATTTTTGAAACTTTGACTTTTCACTTGAAAACCTGTCAAAATCAGTCATTTCTCAGTGGCGCCGTCATCTAAAGTCACCCAAACTCTGCCGTTAGTTTGGAAAAACCCAGAAGGGCTAGGAATATAACTTTAACTGTTCTGAATAGGTATTATATTGGGGAAGACAGCTAAATACTTTAGAAAGGCCTCATTGAGTGGAAACATTTTTGAAACTTTGACTTTCCACCTGAAAACCCGTCAAACTCAGTCATTTTTCAGTGGCGTCGTCATCTAAAGTGACCCAAACTCTGCCGTTAGTTTGGAAAAACCCAGACGGGCTAGGAATATAATTTTAACTGTTCTGAATAGGTATCACATTGGGCAAGACAGCTAAATACTTTGGAAAGGCCTGATTGAGTGGGAACATTTTTGAATTTTTGACTTTTCACCAGTGAACGGATCAAAATCAGTCATTTCTCAGTGGCGCCCGTTATCTAAAGTCACCCAAACTCTGCCACTAGTTTGGAAAAACCAAGAAGGGCCAGGAATGTAATTCCAACTGTTCTGAGTAGGTATCATACTGGGGAAGACAGCTTAATACTTCAGAAAGGCCTGATTGAGTGGGAACATTTTTGAAACTTTGACTTTTCACTGGTGAACCCCCCAAAATCAGTCATTTCTCAGTGGTGCCATCATCTAAAGTCACCCAAACTCTGCCATAATTTTGGAAAAACCCAGAAGGGCTAGGAATATAATTCTAACTGTTCTGAATAGGTATTATATTGGAAAAGACAGCTAAATACTTTAGAAAGGCCTGATTGACTGGGAACATTTTTGAAACTTTGACATTTCTCCGGTGAACACCTCAAAATCAGTCAAAACTCAGTGGCGCCGTCATTTAAAGTCACCCAAACTCTGCCATAAGTTTGGAAAAACCCAGAAGTGCTAGGAATATAATTCTAACTGTTCTGAATAGGTATTATATTGGGGAAGACAGCTAAATAATTTAGAAAGGCCTGATTGAGTGGGAACATTTTTGAAACTTTGACATTTCACTTGAAAACCTGTCAAAATCAGTCATTTCTGGGTGGCGCCGTCATCTAAAGTGACCCAAACTCTGCCATTAGTTTGGAAAAACCCAGAAGGGCTAGGAATATAACTTTAACTGTTCTGAATAGGTATTATATTTGGGAATACAGCTAAATACTTTAGAAAGGCCTCATTGAGTGGGAACATTTTTGAAACTTTGACTTTTCACTTGAAAACCTGTCAAAATCAGTCATTTCTCGGTGGTGCCGTCATCTAAAGTCACCCAAACTCTGCCGTTAGTTTGGAAAAACCCAGAAGGGCTAGGAATATACCTTTAACTGTTCTGAATAGGTATTATATTGAGGAAGACAGCTAAATACTTTAGAAAGGCCTCATTGAGTGGGAACATTTTTGAAACTTTGACTTTTCACTTGAAAACCTGTCAAAATCAGTCATTTCTCGGTGGCGCCGTCATCTAAAGTCACCCAAACTCTGCCGTTAGTTTGGAAAAACCCAGAAGGGCTAGGAATATAACGTTAACTGTTCTGAATAGTTATTATATTGGGGAAGACAGCTAAATACTTTAGAAAGGCCTCATTTAGTGGGAACATTTTTGAAACTTTGACTTTTCACTTGAAAACCTGTCAAAATTAGTCATTTCTGGGTGGCGCCGTCATCTAAAGTGACCCAAACTCTGCCGTTAGTTTGGAAAAACCCAGAAGGGCTAGGAATATAACTTTAACTGTTCTGAATAGGTATTATATTGGGGAAGACAGCTAAATACTTTAGAAAGGCCTCATTGAGTGGGAACATTTTTGAAACTTTGACTTTTCACTTGAAAACCTGTCAAAATCAGTCATTTCTGGGTGGCGCCGTCATCTAAAGTGACCCAAACTCTGCCATTAGTTTGGAAAAACCCAGAAGGGCTAGGAATATAACTTTAACTGTTCTGAATAGGTATTATATTGGGGAAGACAGCTAAATACTTTAGAAAGGCCTCATTGAGTGGGAACATTTTTGAAACTTTGACTTTTCACTTGAAAACCTGTCAAAATCAGTCATTTCTCAGTGGCGCCGTCATCTAAAGTGAACCAAACTCTGCCGTTAGTTTGGAAAAACCCAGAAGGGCTAGGAATATAACTTTAACTGTTCTGAATAGGTATTATATTGGGGAAGACAGCTAAATACTTTAGAAAGGCCTCATTGAGTGGGAACATTTTTGAAACTTTGACTTTTCACTTGAAAACCTGTCAAAATCAGTCATTTCTGGGTGGCGCCGTCATCTAAAGTGACCCAAACTCTGCCATTAGTTTGGAAAAACCCAGAAGGGCTAGGAATATAACTTTAACTGTTCTGAATAGGTATTATATTGGGGAAGACAGCTAAATACTTTAGAAAGGCCTCATTGAGTGGGAACATTTTTGAAACTTTGACTTTTCACTTGAAAACCTGTCAAAATCAGTCATTTCTCAGTGGCGCCGTCATCTAAAGTCACCTAAACTCTGCCGTTAGTTTGGAAAAACCCAGAAGGGCTAGGAATATAACTTTAACTGTTCTGAATAGGTATTATATTTAGGAATACAGCTAAATACTTTAGAAAGGCCTCATTGAGTGGGAACATTTTTGAAACTTTGACTTTTCACTTGAAAACCTGTCAAAATCAGTCATTTCTCGGTGGTGCCGTCATCTAAAGTCACCCAAACTCTGCCGTTAGTTTGGAAAAACCCAGAAGGGCTAGGAATATACCTTTAACTGTTCTGAATAGGTATTATATTGAGGAAGACAGCTAAATACTTTAGAAAGGCCTCATTGAGTGGGAACATTTTTGAAACTTTGACTTTTCACTTGAAAACCTGTCAAAATCAGTCATTTCTCAGTGGCGCCGTCATCTAAAGTCACCCAAACTCTGCCGTTAGTTTGGAAAAACCCAGAAGGGCTAGGAATATAACTTTAACTGTTCTGAATAGGTATTATATTGGGGAAGACAGCTAAATACTTTAGAAAGGCCTCATTGAGTGGAAACATTTTTGAAACTTTGACTTTCCACCTGAAAACCCGTCAAACTCAGTCATTTTTCAGTGGCGTCGTCATCTAAAGTGACCCAAACTCTGCCGTTAGTTTGGAAAAACCCAGACGGGCTAGGAATATAATTTTAACTGTTCTGAATAGGTATCACATTGGGCAAGACAGCTAAATACTTTGGAAAGGCCTGATTGAGTGGGAACATTTTTGAATTTTTGACTTTTCACCAGTGAACGGATCAAAATCAGTCATTTCTCAGTGGCGCCCGTTATCTAAAGTCACCCAAACTCTGCCACTAGTTTGGAAAAACCAAGAAGGGCCAGGAATGTAATTCCAACTGTTCTGAGTAGGTATCATACTGGGGAAGACAGCTTAATACTTCAGAAAGGCCTGATTGAGTGGGAACATTTTTGAAACTTTGACTTTTCACTGGTGAACCCCCCAAAATCAGTCATTTCTCAGTGGTGCCATCATCTAAAGTCACCCAAACTCTGCCATAATTTTGGAAAAACCCAGAAGGGCTAGGAATATAATTCTAACTGTTCTGAATAGGTATTATATTGGAAAAGACAGCTAAATACTTTAGAAAGGCCTGATTGACTGGGAACATTTTTGAAACTTTGACATTTCTCCGGTGAACACCTCAAAATCAGTCAAAACTCAGTGGCGCCGTCATTTAAAGTCACCCAAACTCTGCCATAAGTTTGGAAAAACCCAGAAGTGCTAGGAATATAATTCTAACTGTTCTGAATAGGTATTATATTGGGGAAGACAGCTAAATAATTTAGAAAGGCCTGATTGAGTGGGAACATTTTTGAAACTTTGACATTTCACCGGTGAACACTTTAAAATCAGTCAAAACTCAGTGGCGCCGTCATTTAAAGTCACCCAAACTCTGCCATAAGTTTGGAAAAACCCAGAAGTGCTAGGAATATAATTCTAACTGTTCTGAATAGGTATTATATTGGGGAAGACAGCTAAATACTTTAGAAAGGCCTGATTGAGTGGGAACATTTTTGAATCTTTGACTTTTCACCGGTAAACCCCTGAAAATCAGTCATTTCTCGGTGGCGCCGTCATCTAACGTCACCCAAACTCACCCACATCCTACATCCCCACATCTCCACATCCACACATCCCTACATCCTACTTTCCCACATCCATACATCCCCACATCCCTAAATCACTACATCCATGCATCCCCACATCCTACATCCCTACATCCTACATCCCTACATCCCTAAATCACTACATCCCAATATCCTTACAAAACATGTTCTTTTTGTCTCCCCCCTGAGGCCGGCGGGAAGTGCTGGGCACACTGGCCACCAGAGCACTATTTGCTATGACAAGATTCAAACGGTATTTATCTTCGGGACGCTATGGCCAATATTCTTCATATTTGGTACGATTATAGGTTATATGTATACCTTACTCGTATTAAAATTTCATTGCTTAATTCCTACGGGAACTGAAGTTCCGCATTTGTTACGACATGTCCAGAGTGGTCTTAGATATCCGACACTTATGGCCACTATTTCCGCTCCATTGGCCACCAAGTGTCGCGACTATAACACGCCTTTTACCTCCCTAAGTCTCGTATTCCCACTAAGTGTCGTAGCCCCTCTAAGATCTTATCTCTATAGCACACTGACAGCAGATACGTGTCGTAAGCTACGAATGTCGTGACTAAAAAACAGGGCCCAGGGAACCAGTGTTGGGTTGAGGCAGAGATTAGCAAGTGCTAGTGCCTCGAAAGATCTGGGAGGAGAGTGAATATGTATGTGACAGGCGGACAAAAGGTCTATCCTTTGTTAGGACTTTGTCGTGATTTGGATAATACTAGCGTCTTCGGCGCCAGGACACCCTCCTTGGAAATCCCCCCTCCGACAAAAAAGTTGACCCCTGAAAAAAAAGTCTCCCAACGGAAATCCCTCCACATGAATATATGACAGGGGCGTCAGAACATTTTGAAAGTAGGGGGGGGGGGGGGGGGGCGAACTTAAAAATTGACATCCTCCACTGGATTTACCGTAAATCTGTGAAAAGCCTGTGAAAAGTCAGGTCTTAGACTTCATTACACGTGAAAAAATCAGATTTTGACATTTTCCCATGATAAAAGAGCTTAGCTATAAACTCATGCTAAAAAATCAGACTTTGACACTTTTCCATGGTGAAAAGTCAGGGCTTAGCCATCATTGCTTGGTAAAAGGTGAGACTTTGACACTTTTCCACATGGAAAAGTCAGAGCTTAGCTGTCATTGCATGCTAAAAAGTTCGATTTAGACATTTTTTGATGTTGAAAAATCAAGACAGTTTTTACATTTGATTGAGACACGGACCTATACCAAGTCCGTGATTGAGATAAATTTGAAGGGGCTGACATTTTTCGGGGCTGCCCCCCTATTCTGACGCCACTGTTATGAATATCCCCTTGGTTCTCATGGTAGTACAAAAACGTTTTTAACTCATCCTGTAAGATGTGCCCCCCCTCCTCCATGGAAATACTGATAGAAAGTGCCCCCCCCCCCATTAAAAAAGCTGTTCCCTATGTGATATTTACATTCTGGAGTTTGTTACTAGGGTAGGGTTACCCTTTTTTCATTACCAGGGCCAAGATTGTGGATCCTTCTTTCATTTGTATTCGACGAAAAAGCATGATATATCCCTTACCTCCACAAAAAATAGTTTTTATGGAAAATACTAAAACATGCCAATATAAATACAATAAAAAGCTGTTGTCACCCCCTTCCCCATACATAGAAACTAAGGTTGGGCCTCATGTAAATAAAAAACAAAGTACCCCCCTTCGATTACTGAAAAAAGTCCTCACCCTGGAAATTTCCGTCCTTAATAAAGTAAAGAAGTCCCCCCCCCCAAAAAAAAAAATCTGTCCATCCTACGGAAAAATCCCTACAACAGAAACCCCATCCCCCATATACCCCATGTAAGTACTTTTAAAAAAGAGAACACCCCCCCCCCCCCCCAAAAAAAAAAAGGTTTAGCCCCTACATTAACAACAAAAAGAGTTGGCCCTGAACCCCCCCCCCCCCCCCCCCATTGGAAGAAAGAGAGCCCCCCCAAATTTGTCTTCCCCATGTTTCCCCCTACAAATACATGGAAATGCCAAATTCACTGGTAATCTTGGAAATGATTGTACCACTGGACATGTTACAGCATTAATGGGTCAAGTTAGTAGGCAGCATGACAAACCGAGAATGCCGCAGGAACGCTACTGAGACTTCATTCACCTCTTGCACATAAGCGTGGCGTGGCGATCGCCATGATAATGGGTTTCGCTGGTTTCTATGTACCTGAAATGTACCAGCCGGGGACCAGCGGAATATCTGCACTCCAGAACGAGGCGAGCTCTGTTAGAGTGAAGCCAACACTGCAGCAAGTGCCTAATACCACTATAATAATGAAAATATAAATCACTCTTCTGTCATAAATAAATGGCCGAATTTTATAATCGAAACATTGTTACAAACCTCAGACTTAGGCCTATATGTTGGTATATATATGATATACCTGTGTTATTTCTATAATTTCCTGTCATAGATTAAACATCGGAAATGTTTAGGTAAAAAAACACACAAACATGTTACCTTCCTGCTTTCACAAAATCTATCGCGATTAACTACAGAATTAAATATCTTATCTTATCAGGCATTTCAAGACGATCAAAATGATACCAATATTACCAGGTTGTGATAGATATTTCCTGAGGTAAGGGGGTGGGGAGTTAGCTCAGTGGGTAGAGCACCGACTTGTACTGCTAGACAGCACCCCTTTGCATGTTCTCCCACAGTAAATGGACAAAATAATCGTCATACATTTATCAAACTCTGGATTTATGTAGAACATGCATATAGAATTACCCACAGTACATATCTTTTAATTCGAACACTTTTAACTATTTGAAAGATTGGATAGTTTTAAGATTCCACAGAAAAAACAAGTTTTAATGCTCTTCTGGACTCTTTGTCATCTGTCATAATGCTATGTTACATCTTGAAATATCTATCACAGCCTTGCAATGTAGGTATCATATTAATTGTCATGAAATACCTATAAAGATAGGATGTTTATTTCTATAGATCATCGCGATAGATTTTTGAAAAAATTACTCTAAAAACATGTTTTAGTGTTTTTTTTACCTAAACAATTTCGTTGTTCAATCTATGATCGGAAATCTTATCTATAACACAGGTATATCATTTATATACCAAAAGATACACTCAAGTCAATTGATGACCTGAGAGCGATTTCTATCTTTCAAGTTAAAAAAATTTCTATAAAGCACCTGTGAAGCTGCTACCGGACAGTGCACGCCTCGTTTTGGCATGACCTACTTGCCGCCATTACAAGATGGCGGGAGTGTGAAAGGGGTCTATTAGTGCTTCCCCATTCTACCCGCCGAGAGGTAGCCATGGCACGACCCATGCTGCATGTAGGGTCGGACCAGTCTGACTAGTTCAGAGAAGGCTTCCCCTAATGCCTAACGCCTAACATTTGGATATCCATCAGGAGTGCAGCTTCATATGTTTTTTTATTACTGACATATAAATGCGCTATCTGAAGAAAGTTGGCTAAACTATAGGCTGGTTCCCAGGTTATCTGCTCGGGGGCGCGGCAGCCTGAGCCAGTGGAGTTTTGAAAGGGCTATTATTCCACGTTACATAGGTAGCAGCTTGTTACTGATGTTCAAACTGATAAGTAATGACACCAGCGAAAGGTTCTGGCCACTCTCCCTGCAGAGATCTTGCGCTTCTACTTGTCCCTAAACTACTGCAACGTGAAGTACCACTACTGGGGCCCGTTTCAATAGAATGGGTCACTAAACCACTTAGTGACATGTTTAGTGACGCCAATAGTGACTTGAATAACAGAAAAAGTTTGGTCTCGTTGCAATAGGCATGTCACTAAAGGGGAGGTGTGTCTTGTCACTATTGTGGATGTGTCCCTAGTTTGGGACAGCATAGCGGAAAAACATGTTGGGTACCCCACATCACATACTTATGTCATACCGGGAACAAGTGCCATCAAAGTGAAGGTCACTGCATAAATTAGAGACAGCCATGAATAATTCTACACTGGCCACCAGAGCAACACTTGTCATGACAAAATTCAAATGTGAATATCTCTGGATTGCATGAGCCAATCTCCTTAATATTTGGCATGTTTATAAGTTGTATGTGTCCCTAACTGGGGTTACAGTTTCACAGCTTAATTCCAATGGGAAGAGAAGTTGCACGTTTGTGACAATAGAAACGAGAGGGTATACCCTCTCGCTATTGTAGACACTATAGTGACCCTTTTAGTGACCGGACAGCCACTTCTGAAATGGTACAAGCCACTATTTGCGCCTGTCTGTTACCCTATGTCCCACAAACGGTTGTCCCTTAACTACTGCAACGCGAAGTACCTCTATTGTGTCACTAAACCCAATAACGGACGTCCTACAGACTATTGAAACGGGTCCCAGTGTCACTAAACCCAATAACGGACGTCCTACAGGCTATTGAAATGGGTCCCAGTGTAGGATTACTCAAGCCAGTCGCTAATTTCTGCGGCGACCTTTACCTTGATAGCACTTGTTCCCGGTAGCACATGAGTTAGTGAGATGGGGTACCCCACATGTTTTTCCGCTATGCTGTCCCAAACTAGGGACACATCCACAACAGTGATCTGAGACCCGTTTCAATAGTCTGTAGGACGTCCGTTATTGGGTTTAGTGACACAATAACGGTACTTCGCGTTGCAGTAGTTAAGGGACAACCGTTTGTGGGACATAGGGTAACAGATAGGCGGAAAAAGTGGCTTGTCCCATTTCAGAAGTGGGTGTCCAGGCACAAAAAGGTTCACTGTAGTGTCTTAAATAGCGAGAGGGTATACCCTCTCGTTTTTGATGTCACAAACACATAACTTTACTTACCATAAGAATAAAGATATGAAACTTTAACCCCAGTTAGGAACACATACAACTTATAAACATGCAAAATATGAAGGATATCGGTCCATGCAATCCAGAGATATTCACATATGAATTTTGTCATAGAAAATGCTGCTCTGGTGTCCAGTGTAGAATTACCCAAGCGCAGTCGCTAATTTATGCGGTGACCTTCACCTTGACACCCCTTGTTCCCAGTAGGACATGAGTATGAGAGGTGGGGTACCCAACATGTGTTGTCCCAAACTAGGGACACATCCACAATAGTGACAAGACACACCTCCCTTTTAGTGACATGCCTATTGCAACGCGATCAAACTTTTTCTATTATTCAAGTCACTATTGGGGTCACTAAACATGTCACTAAGTGGTTTAGTGACCCATTCTATTGAAACGGGCCCCAGACACACCACCCCAACAGTGACATGCCTTATGAAACGAGACCTAACTTTTTCTGTTATTCATGTCACTATTGGGGTCAGAAATCATGTCACTAACTGGATAGTGACGCCCTTTCTATTGAAACGGGTCCCAGTTTTTTTCCGCTATGCTGTCCCAACCTAGGGACACGTCCACAACAGTGAACGGGCATACCACCCCAACAGTGACATGCCTTATGAAACGAGACTTAAATTTTTTCACTATTGCTGTCACTATTGCTGTCACTAGTCATGTCACTAACTGGCTAGTGACATCCATCTATTGAAACGGGCCCCAGGGACCCGTTTCAATAGCCTGTAGGACGTCCGTTATTGTGTCCTGCGACACAATAGTGGCAGTTCGCGTTGCAGTACTTTAGTGACAACCCACTTAGTGACATAGGGTAGCAGACAGTCGCAAATAGTGGCTTGTACCATTTCAGAAGACTGTTGTCCAGTCAATAAAGGGTCACTGTAGTGTCTTAAATAGCGAGAGGGTATACCCTCTCGCTTTTGATGTCACAAACACATAACTTTACTTTCCATAGGAATAAAGCTATGAAACTTTAACCCCAGTTAGGTACACATATAACATATAAACATGCCAAATATGAAGGAGATCGGCTCATGCAATCCAAATGCGTAACTTTATTTCCCGTGGTAATTGAGCTATGAAACTTTAACCCCAGTTAGGGACACATACAACTTATAAACATGCAAATGTTGCTCTGATGGCCAGTGTAGGATTATTCAATGTCTGTCCCTAATTTATGCAGTGACCTTCACCTTGATAGCACTTGTTCCCAGTAGGACATGAGTATGAGAGATTGGGTACCCAACATGTGTTGTCCCAAACTAGAGACACATCCACAACAGTGACAAGACACACCTCCCCTACAGTGACATGCATTCTGGAACAAGACCGAAGATTTTCTGCTATTCAAGTCACTATTGGGGTCACTAAACATGTCACTAAGTGGCTTAGTGACACTCGCTATTGTGTCCCAAATAGCGAGAGGGTATACCCTCTTGTTTCTATTGTCACAAATGCGTAACTCTACTTCCTGTAGGAATTAAGCTACGACACTTTAACCCCAGTTAGGGACACATACAACTTATAAACATGCCAAATATGAAGGAGATAGGCCCATGCAATCCAACGATATTTGCATGTGAATTTTGTCATAGCAAATGTTGCTCTGATGGCCAGTGTAGGATTATTCAATGTCTGTCCCTAATTTATGCAGTGACCTTCACCTTGATAGCACTTGTTCCCAGTAGGACAAGAGTATGAGAGATTGGGTACCCAACATGTGTTGTCCCAAACTAGGGACACATCCACAACAGTGACAAGACACACCTCCCCTACAGTGACATGCCTTCTGAAACGAGACCGAAGATCTTCTGCTATTCAAGTCACTATTGGGGTCACTAAACATGTCACTAAGTGGCTTAGTGACACATTCTATTGAAACGGGTCCCTGGCCACCAGAGCAGCATTTGCTATGACAAAATTCAAATGCGAATATCGTTGGATTGCATGGGCCGATCTTCTTCATATTTGGCATGTTTATAAGTTGTATGTGTCCCTAACTGGGGTTAAAGTTTCATAGCTTAATTCCCACGGGAAATAATGTTACGCATTTGGATTGCATGAGCCGATCTCCTTCATATTTGGCATGTTTATATGTTATATGTGTCCCTAACTGGGGTTAAAGTTTCATAGCTTTATTCCTATGGAAAGTAAAGTTATGTGTTTGTGACATCAAATGCGAGAGGGTATACCCTCTCACTATTTAAGACACTACAGTGACCCTTTTAGTGACTGGATAACAGTCTTCTGATCGGAAGGTTATAAGAGAAATCTTCGCTAATATGGCGCGATGCTTTGGAATGATTTATCTCCACAACTTAGAAATATTGACTTGCTGGGTTCTTTCAAAACTGCCCTGAAAATTATTCTCAGACAATCTATACCATGATAAGGGGTCGGATGTAGAGACGAGTTGCCAGGTTACCTACCTAAGTCTGTATGCTGTGTGGACAAGATGTAATCTTAGATCAATGCACTTTATTATACCGCTGTATGTACATATGTTAAGCTGTGATACAGCAGATGATTTGTATTATTGGTTTGTGACCAAGCTAACTCTGAGCTGGCTATACACGGAAACCAGTCTCCATGTGACTGATGTATTTGTCAGGATAAATAAACGGATTGAAAAAACAAAAACAAAAAAAAACCCCGCGAATATCGGTGGATTGGACAGGCTGATCTCTGGCATATTTGGCATGGTTATCAGTTATATGTGTCCCTAACTGATAAAGTTTCATAGCTTAATTCCTAGGGGAAGTAAAGTTCCGCATCTGTGACCACAGAAGCGAGAGGGTATACCCTCTCGCTAAGTCGGACATAATAGTTGCAGCAACAGTGACTGGACATCTGTCTTATGAAATGGTACATGCCACTATTAGCGCCCGTCTGTAACCTTGTGTCGCTGAATGGGTTGTCACTAAACTACTGAAATGCTACCTGCCACTATTGTGTCGCAGGACACAACAACGGACGTCCACCAGCCTATTGAAACGGGTCCCCGTTTCACTATTTTGGCGACGTCCGTAGTTGGGTCCGGCGACACAATAGTGTCAGGTCGTGTTTTGCTAGTTTCGTGACAACACATTTCATGACACTAAAGTACAGACGGGCACCAACAGTGGCATGCACCATTTCAGAACTAGGATCTAATGATATTTCCATTTACAATGGATGAGCGCGATACAACAAACTCTCACATAATAACCACCTTGATAATACAACTATTTGCAAACATTATGGCTTAGTCCCGATCATTCTTCCTGTAATTGTTGTTACATGGTCAGTAAGAGCACAAGGGTGAATAACCCACAGGGCCCAAACCTTGGTCCGACATTGTTTCTATTATACACTAGGAGTAAATGGTATGTTCATCATAGATGAATGAGCATGCAATTATAAATGAATAACAATTAAAAGGTTTGAGTTAGATTGAGCCTACGGATAGATTTTTGTAACCCACTTGCACCCAGTCAACTTGCTATTTCTGTAACTGCCTATCAGTAGGTCAATGAGGTATTTTGGTCTTGAGTGATTGGTCTTGGTCAGCTGGGCACGCCTCTAAGACCCTGAGTCACTGGCACCCTGCTCTGTTCTCATTATCACATTGAATAGCACAGATAGTGAAGTGGTAGTATGTATGCAGTACCCTGAAAGTCTATATGGACCCCTCTAAATTCTAGATGATGTATATAGCGCATGCAAGCATGCTCTAATAAATGATGTAGTTTCTGATTGTTAGTAGAAGTCAGTGAGTAGGTGTAGGGGTGGGGGTGGGAGTGGGCAGGGGAGGGGGTTGGTCTGTAGTCACTAAAAGCACAAGGGTGAATAACTGGTCAAACAGGTTTGCTGGCGCTGTGCCATGTAGGGGAATCTGTCCCATCAGTTTCTGATTGTTAGTAGAAGAAGTCAGTGAGTAGGTGTAGGGGTTGGGGTGGGAGTGGGCAGGGGAGGGGGTTGGTCCGTACTCACTAAAAGCACAAGGGTGAATAACTGGTCAAACAGGTTTGCTGGTGCTGTGCCATGTAGGGGAATCTGTCCCATCATTTTCTAACTGTTAGTAGAAGAAGTCAGTGAGTAGGTGTGGGGGTGGGGGTGGGAGTGAGCAGGGGAGGGGTTTTGTCTGTAGTCACTAAAAGCACAAGGGTGAATAACTGGTCAAACAGGTTTGATGGTGCTGTGCCATATAGGGGAATCTGTCCCATCAGTTTCTAACTGTTAGTAGAAGAAGTCGGTGAGTAGGTGTGGGGGTAGGGGTGGGAGTGGGCAGGGGAGGGGGTTGGTGTGTCCCATCAGATTTGAACATGTATATACGTATTTAGTCATTATTATCATCTAATAGTTTTCTTTTCTAGTAGCAGATGACAGTATCCATAACTAAGTGTCTGTTATTTAATGACAGGATTGATATAGTTAATATTTTGTCCCCAAAAAGACTATAAAATAAAAATTATATTTTTAGGAACCAAGTCAGTGGTGGGGCATGGGTATGGTCAGACTGGGATACTGGACCCCTGCTCATTTACCCAGGCCTTTTTAGTTGGGACATTGATAGCGAAGTGTTAGATTCTCTGCAGTAAAATGAAAGCCTGTGTGAGCATTCTAACCTTTCTAGATGACGTATATGAGCGCGATTTCCCGCGCTCAATAAAGATGTCCGGTCACTGTTGCTGCCACTGTTGTGTCTGAGTAAGCGAGAGGGTCTACCCTCTTGCTTCTGTGGTCACAATGGGTCACAGAGGTCCTAGCTATGGTCACAGTGGGTACACACGACAGTGAGCGTATTATGTCGTCAACCACAAGTAGTTTACAGAGCCGCCTGGTCATGACACCGTCGTTTGGTGTATTTATTACTCAACTTCACAAATAGAATAAAGTCAGGAATTGCCATACTATAGGGGCTGATAGATCTGTAAGTAGAGGCGTATCTTGTTCTCTCCATGTCTAGGTTTAGCATTTCAAATATAGACTAGGGACTAGAACGCCGGGGAGTTTATTTTCCTGAAATCAATGGTTTTGAGAACCATAATCAATGTGTTCTAAATCCATAACCAGTGGTTATAGGTAACCACAGCTTTGGAAAATAATGGTTGGTGGTTTACTGCGGGTCTATACATTTTCAATCAGGACTTCATTATAGGAGAATAACAAAATTCTAGGTAGAGCAAGTCGACAATGCTTGTTCTACGTCATTTCCTTTGAAACAAGATCCATTGTCAGGTCTTCAGCCACAATTTCACTGTATTTCAACAGAATGGATATGGAAATATTCGAAATAATCTATATTCTTGTGATTATAGTAATGTTGCCTAAAGGAGAACAGGAACTCACCTCACTCACCTCAAGAGGATGATCACATAAATCGTGAATAGTTATTTCGGTGACTCGCCTCGGGAGGGGTACATATCAATTCATTTGATAACAAAATAAACATAATTGTACATTTAAATCCTTCTAAACGTTTATTGATATAAAGTTATTAAACACATAGTATATGGAATTGTTCTATATTGTAGATGACAAAACACTGATATATATAATCCGACCAGTATTTTGAAAGTGATAATCAGACCAAGGGCGGAATGTCTTTTTTCCTCTGAGACATATTCTAATATTCATTATTAAGTTCAACATTCCTTATATGAAATCACCCATATGCAGCAATACACTCGCATCATTTCATCCTTTTTTGCAGGATATTTTTCTATGCGTATTATCCAATGATAGAGAATTGGTGCCGCGGAATTACGTGCGAACTGGAAGCCTAACAATTTAGATTCAGTTCAAGACATGGGTCTCTACTTGAACAACACAAACACCAGGCCCAAGTTCCGAATTTCTTGTCAATCTCTCAGTCTGAAAATTTCACCGACAAATCTCTAGTTGACCAGCAGTCCCGAATTGAAAAAGAATCTTTTGGAATAACTAAAGCTAAGACGAGACAGAGGAGCTGAGACAGTCCCCTCCCGTGGTACCTCAGATTTTCCTATTCAAAGAGAAAAAGTTGAGTAATCTAGAGTGCTTAAGAAAATTCACAAAACTGAATTTAGCAACATAGTCGCAGGTTGGCGTCACATTGTTTGAAATGTTGGTGGAAAGTTGCATCAACTGCAGTGCGTATCTGCATACAAGGTAGAAATGTCTCACATTTACTGGCTAGCTTTACGAATTTCATTCTGCACACTGTGTACGAACTAATAGTATGTACACTCCTTACGACGTGACTTGTTGTAAAATGGCGTTTTAAAAGATTTCCAGGTTTTATAGTGATGATAACAGAGACACAGTAATAGTGTCTAAATAACATCTATTCCTTGTTTTTTTCGTTGGAAATATTCACTTCATTCTTCGAACTCTGTGAATATTTCTGACACAAAACAATACCGAACAGATTCCTCTCACATTGTCACTAGACATGTCAGATATAGCTGTTCTCTGACATATACATGTACCTTGTGTTTCCTATAGGTTTTGAGTACGGGTACCTGCCGTTTTAGCGGGTTCACTTGCGCTCCCTTTAAAATACAGGTACATATAATATATATGTTGCAAACCTCTTTCAAATTGCATGTATATATGTATTTAGAAATCACGAGAGGTCTTTGATACTTTCTACGCCACCTATACTTTGTTCAATATACGGAGACAGTTAGATTCAGAGCTATTGCCTTCTTTCTCATATTATGACCCTAGGTTTAGGAATGATATTTGTGTAAATATTGATTACTGATTCATTTCTATTCATGGATTTGTCTTTATGCATGCTCTGCAGTCGATTCTGAGACATCGGAGTCAGCTGTCTGCTCACTGTCTTTTCCTTGTGTCTGTGACGTTGTTGATGACGTCGGCCGTGCCTGAGACGATGACGTCAGCGGGGGAAGTTCTTGTCGGGGCGTCTCGCTCGACTGACGTACCTTGCGCTGCACGCCAATGTCGGCGAGCAGCGCTTTCTCTTTGATCTTCTCGATAAAGTGGCGACGCGTTACGCAATCCTCCTTGCGTGACTCTGACGCCACCGTGACTTTGGTGAGTCTGAGGACGATATCCGACAATTCTTCTGGTTCCGCTGTGCGCCACGTTCCCGGGTAGTGTTTCTGGAGACTGGGGAACTGGGCCCAGTAGAAGACTGGGTTCTTTAGGCTCGAGCCTATCTCGTAGTTAAACTCGTACTCCTTACGCGGTTTGGACCATAGCACGGCCTTGCGCGCGCTTGACGTGTTGGGACGAACCAGACGCGACACCAGACTGCTGATGTCGGCCACGTCAACGGGCACCGGGGCCGTGTAGGGGCGACGTCCCACGCGCGGTGACGACGTGTAAGGTGAGAATGAGGCATCCGCCATCTTGACGTTCTTCTCAGCCCACTGATCACGCTCCCGATTGGCCGAGCGGAGGGCACGTGATGTTCTGCCGCTGTTCATTCTTTCTGCACCCTGGTGACGGAAACTGATACTAGTCTGAGATGCCTCCAGTGGATCAATCTGCAACGAACAAGTGCATGAATAAATATGTACAAATTGCCTCCAGATGGTGCAAAGCTCTAGAAATGAAATGTTAGGCCACTCAAAAAAACTTGTTTCTTATCATCAAGCCCTGAAAAATATGACGAGAGTGCTTTTTTTTAATATATCTAGTAGATCAAAGATGGATTTTGAAGTGTCGTAAAAGGGGCTTCAGACTTCTTGCACTCTCACTCTAAACTCCTAATATCTCATTCATTTTACCATGTGTACAAGGAGCTGGTGGACAGGTAAATGATGATTTTGATGATTCAACACTACCACTAAAGAATAGAAACTTCTGATGATAAAATATATTATAGGGGTCAGGCAAAAAATAGTTGTAGGACGGTAATGGCATCTACGTCTTTCCATGTCGAATGATGTATAGATTGATAAAGCTGAAAGCAGTTTTCTCAATAAGACTATAAGTTTACCCCCACCCCTCTCCCGATCTTGTTTGCAATAGAACAAAGAAGGAGAAATAGGTTGGGCCCCCACTGAAATAAGAAAAAATTGCCCCCCCCCCTCCCCAATGGAAATACAATGAAGAGTAGCCTTTCCTTGGAAACAGTGAAAATTATCTCCCACCCGCAGATCGACCCCCCATCCCACCAGACAAAAGAGAGGTTGAGCCCCCACCGAAATAGGACACCCCCTCAAAAAAGATGTCGTTGCTTGGTAATACATGTCCTCTCCTAACAGGAATTCTAAAGTTGCCTCCCTAACATAGAGACATTGGGCCCCTACAGAAATACATTACAAAATTTGGCCCCCCCCCCCCCCCCCTATAGAAGCGCTTTGCAGCCGAAGGAAATACAAAAATAAAGTTAACAACCCTGCACGCCCCCATGCCCCCACCAAAAAAGAGGTGTATCCTCCTATGAAAAAAAACCAAAAAAACCTCCCCACTTCCCTAAAAAGAGAATATATGGGCTAACAACAGAGTACTCGCTGAACACTGTTACCCACGATGCATCAGATAAATGAAGGCATTACCCATAGTGCATCAAAAAGATGGAAGCCGTTACCTGGCCTATGATGTGAGTAGGCACATAGGCCAGGCTTCCAGATTAGGATGTGCAGTGCGTGAACGAACTAAGCTGACCTGAGAACACGCTGTCTGGTGAATGTTGGCCGCACAAAAGGCTCTGTGTAATCGTGTATTATTCCATTTGGTGACCTTGACCTTAAAAAATATCAAGATGGTGACACAGGGTGATAGCTCTATGGCGTCCCAATAGTTTTGCCAAATATCTAAGAAATCTACCAAAAACATTTTGAGAAATGAAAAAATATATCTCAATTATTTGGCCTATGTTGGCCTTTTTTTATGAACAAGTTGACCTTTGTCCTCACTGTGGCTTTAATGGTGCATGGTGAGAATTCTATCTTTAGGGCTTTACTAGTCAGGTATCTAAATATATCATTCAAGTTGAAATACAAACATATTAGAACAAGTCATAAAAACTATTGTCCTTATAGGAAATTGGGTGAAATTCTGGGTGAAAACATTCCATTTGGTGAACTTGACCTTCATCAAAATCAAGATTGTGACAAAGTCTAATGACTCTATAGTGTCGCAATATATTTGCCAAATATCTAAGAAATCAATTTCATACTCTTGGAGAAATGACAAAATATGTCTCAATTTCAAAACCCTCTGAAATTTGATGACCTTTGACCTTTGACCTCTAAGAAAAGGCAAAATGGATACATCTACAGAGAAATGGCTGCCATATCTGGAAAGGCCAAAGTTTTTTAGTTTTTTTTTGGTAGCAAGTTTTTATTTCCATATGTATAATACAGCAGTTTGTTTCCTTTGGTTATACCTTAACTATACATGATTTGCTCACATTTTGTATTTCAGGTGGTCTGTGTTCAAGCTCCCATACTTTTTTTTTTAATATTTTGGTTTTATATTGACTAGCTAAAAAAAAAAGGTTCGTTACCAGGACCCGTACTGTAACCATGACATGTAGCATGTATGTTCTGTGTGCATTATATGTTCTGTTATATGTCCATCATATTTTATCTGTACACTAAGTTGTTTCTAACCATATTTCCTTCTCAGCACCAAGAAAATTATATATTAAGAACTATTTCTCAGAGACATTGAGTTTATTTGATGAAGCAATGGAAACTGTATAGACTTGTCAAGTAGAGAATTTTAAATGATGGCAACCTGAAGCTTGGTAAGTAGACAGTCAAAGTCTTAGCTTTCATTTGATACAATAAAATTCCTGCTATACTTCCACGGAACGAAACTCCTTAAATAACAGGATATCAGGGAGCTGGCCCCCTGACTACAACGCGCTCTTTTTACAATCCTTTAACAGTTGAAGTTTTAATTTGAATTTCTTACCTTTATACCTAAATTATCAACAAATATCGATTTAAAAAAACCAAAGTGATTGTCAAAGTAATATTCTATATGAAATGTTACTTGCTTATGATTAATACCCCACCAAAACCCATCTTCCTCAGAAAATGCACCTTTCCCTTGTATTTCGTGATTTGCAAAGAGCTTAAAACTGGTGTTTTGACTAGAAATTTAGAACGGTCATACGGTCCCATATTGGTAAGGGCTGTGGGCCCCGAGGTATACCGGGCGACCTCTTATATTTTACCAATGAAACTGCCTAGAACGGGGGACACCCCAGTTAGCTGAAAAGAGGTATTATCGCATGGAGATGTATACAGAGATTTCAGCAGGAGCCTTTCACATTAGACACTATCTTGGGCCAAGCTCTATATAATGGAGCTACTTCTGGGAATTTTAAGGGATCTCTTTTGTTATCCTACATCCTTTTTCTTCATTGATTGTGAAAACTATTATTCAGAAAAACCCCGCTTAAGGGGGCACCCACCGTTCCGAGAAGTGGCCCCCTTAAGCGAGGTAGCCCCTTAAGTTGGGTTAAAATGAACTAAATAAGAATTTCTGTTCCGAGCAAACTTAAACAGGGTGTCCCATTAAGGGAGGTGTCACAGGAGCGGGGTTTTACTGTATATACAGTAGAACCCCACCTAACAGACACCCCGTGGAATGGAGGGTGCCTGCTTAAGCAGGGTTTTACCGTATATTTACACGGGGTAAATTAAACATCTAATATAGGGAACCGTTCCGACAAAAGGTGTCCGTTAACGCGGGGTGTCCGCTTACGCGGGGTGTCCGTTAGGCGGGGTTCTACTGTACTGTGGTGATCCTAGACTTGCTCAAGTCTTTGATTATGAACATAAATTCAATGAATACTATAAATTACAATGTGTAAGGTTCCTCTGACTGGCTCAGTCAGGCCAAGGGGAGAGTAGGTGGAGGGGTAAGGAGGGCGTGCGGTGGCGGTAGGCAGCAGTAGGAGTAGGACACAGCGACGGAGAATAGTCTATGGTGATCCTCCTGGAGGGGTGCCGCTGGTCCGCCGGCGACGCCTCGAGAGGCCCTGGACGGTCCCGAGGGTTCAGAGGGGCACCGGAGTGTTGCCTCAGTAACGTTCCATACAGGGTACAGTGACATCAAAGGGTGTCAGTGATCCTGTCCGTTAGTCTCCGGTCACCCTCCAAATGGCAGTCTGTCTCAGTACTGAGCCTGAACCACCTCCAGATGGCTCCCTGTGAACCTCCTGATCAACACCCTCCGCCTGCTGTTATGGCAAGAAAGGAACCAGAGTAACTGGAGATATTCAGTGGTGTAATCTTTTATTGTTGTGGTCGTAGGCATCTTACTTTACACATCGTTAATGACGTTGTACACTGGCCTCCATTGAGACAGTCGTGAATAAAGCTTGCAGTTGTACTTGTGTGTCCTAGTCATTCTGTACTACAATACATAGATGGTAAGCATTTCAGTACTAGAATACAAATGCTGGCATACTGGATAGGGTATTCCTATATATCCATTTCCAAACACTCTATAATTACATACCGCTGCTAGGGGTGCAGTAATTATGAGTTATGTAGTTAGGATGATGTTTTCGTCCCGGGCCGATGTTTTCGTCCCGGGCTGGCCACGTGATATAAAGAGCACCAGGAAGAAAATATAGCTGTTGCAGTTACTCGATAAGGGTGGCCATTTTTCTTGGGGCTATCATAGGTAAAGAAATGACCATTTTTATCTATATTTGAAGGTATATAGGAATAGGGAAACCAAGTACCGGTAAGCAAAAGTCAAAGTTACGAGGTGAGGACCGGATAATTTACTGCCCAAGGCGTCAGCCGCTCATCGGAACATAGTTTCCCTCTATTAAGTTTATGCATTATCTTTCATGCATTTAGTACCATCGGCAATTTGACTGGAAATAGAACTGCCCAATACACCAGGTGGCTCCCTCACAGGAAACTCGAGTCACAATCCTCGCATAAAAAAGACACAGAACGGCTCGGAAACAAACCGAGTTGTACAGATGTCTAAGTGACGAGTTTGGGACTGCTGGCGTACAGTGCAGATAGAACGTCACGTTGCGGCTATCATCCATGTTTTTCATTAGTTAGAATTAATGTCAGAAACAAAATTGATCAAGACTTCGTTAAGAATCTACTCGATTCTGACCGAAACCAGTTGATTTTTGTCTGCAATAAGCATGAGGGCAGGTCCTCAGTGAGACCAGTATTCAATGTTATTACAGCAAACATAGTCCGCAGAACCGATCGACCCGTGCTCCAGCCGGCTCTGGTCTAACTGGTCTGCATCCCTCACTGTGCATACTATCGTCTTCCGAAGTAGACACATACAATAATCGTATTGTTTTATTTATTTGTGAATGCCAAACAAGGACTCAACGCGTAAACGTGGGCTAAAATATTTCAATATTGTGAATGAATAACTCTAGCTTAGTCAATTGATGATTTCGGGTTCAATAAAATATCATACCCACGTGATAAATTCCATGCATACACACGTACACTGTACATGTATACTTGTAAATCCCTGCATGGTACGGGTTCAGATTTACCCATAAAAGTAGGACCCCTAACCGTTGAATATTGGAGCTTCAGGCAAGCACCGGTGGGAATGACTTTAAATTAAAGAGGGCACATTGCTATTTCTATTTGCTCTGGTAGTATTAGACTGATCCAAGTATTCAACAATTTAAGATAACATAGAATAAATAAGGCAATTGTCTTCTAAAATGTTTCTTTTTTATTTGTGGTACTAATTCTGTGTCAATGAACATGAAAAAATACTCTACTCTGCCGAGCCTATACTACATGTCGATTGGCCACATCCTGTGTGTCTTGATGTGTTCTCCCTGATCTGATTAATTACGTTTCTACATGTCTTTGTAGACTTATATGATAAACTCTTACACACAATCACTCAATCGAATTTAAAACCATTATAATCCACATACCTATATATACTTCTTCAGTGTTTCAATACACAGTTTTTCGTACCATGGTATGGAATTTAAGTGACACACACTTGCTAGTATCCATACTTAAATGTGCGCCTACCTTATATTTTACATCGAAAAGCAAATAATAATGGACGAAGTATCTCTAGGCAATTCTACTCCGCAGATATCATGATATGATCCTGGCAATTACTACGACCTAGAAACCTAAAATCCACCACAGAATCTCATCAAGCAAGAGGATCAACCTCCAAGATGTATATTTATCAATAACAAAGGATCCTACCATATTGTTCTGGCCGAAGCTCTCCTGAAGCGTTACACATGTACCTGAGGAAAAACCCTTCCCTCAGATCTTTGCTGTGTGAATTCCTCGGTGATGAACAAGTGATCCTGTCCGTACGCTCCGCTAGTGGGACCTGACTAAACGGTCATGGCGGGTTACAGAGCACACACACACCCTCCCCCCATCCTGCCCCTGGCCAGCACCCACAAGTCAGCTACAGTAATACCCCACAAATATACGCTTAACATACATAAGACGGTGTGCCGGGGCAAGGTGTAGCTTGTCAATTGGAACTGGAGTAGGGGTTGGTGGGGGCGGGGATTTACTCAATGGTGCGCTGACTGTTTTATAATCTCTAAACCAGAAGTCAATTGTCATTAGGTTATTGATTTACAGCCAAGGACGCAATACACCCAGCGGTGAGATAAGGGGATAATACCTGATGGAAATACATTACTTGGAGAAGTATAGAATATATGTTTCATATCAATAGACAGATCTCTTAGTTTTGAAACGTATCAAAGAAATACTAATGTGTGATGTGGCATCTTCATAATTGTTACACGTTATCGTTCCCTATGTATCACTCCAGCTGTAAAATTAATGTTGTGTATGCGACAGGAAATATCAAGGTATCGCATCCCTCGTGGAAAATAGAGCATGGAGGTGTTAAAGACGAGAGAAAAAAAGGAAAAGAGCATGTGATCTAAACATCAAGAAGAACAACCAGAGTAAGCAAAGGTAGAAGCCACAGGTAAATATCATACCATCATTAAGACATGTAAGACCACAAACCACCGCGTAGACTTTCCAAAGCGTCACCTTAATCACAGACGGGCAGTATTAAAGCGAAAAAGACTAGCCACACCATATACTCTGAATCTAATACTGACCGGTCCAGAGCGCAATTGACGCTGGTGGATGAGAGGTGCTGCAACCTAAGCGAAAAGAGAAAGAGAGACTGAATCGGGCAATCTTGAGTTATATTTAAAATTTAACTTGCTGATGTTCAATAATGGGATCCCAAAACATGCCACAAAGTAACCCCCTCAGAGCTTTGCACCCAGGATACCTTCTATCGGTATTATTTTTGCATTCAGGAAACCCTTTGTGGGGTGTCCCTGAAATGGCTTTAAGGAATGCCTACTTCTCCCTTCTTATCTAATATTACAACTATCGTAAATTATAGAAATGCTGATGTATTTGGGTATGATTTCGTCAAAGTATTTATACACATCGCGTTTAAAATCGGCGAAAATTCATGCAACTTTACATAGTATTGGTAAGAAATAAATTGATATATAATCAAAGCTGACAGATATTCTCCCCATCAGGCCAGATAAGTTTCCGGGGAGTTAGGAAGCAATTGTGGGATTGTCTTATCACTGTCCTAAGTAATACCCATATCGAAACCTGCAATGAATTTTCATAGGTCTAGGCCTCAAAGTAAGTCTATTCTACAGCTTATACTGAATGTTACAGCAATCGCAAACACATGACGGCCGGACCAGGTACGCTTGTTATTCGCCATGTTTATCATAATATGACATGGAGAGCCTTGTGTATGTCTAGGGCCTCCAATTACATCGATCCTCTGAGGACTGCCAATGCAAACCACGGCGGGAACCAGAAACCCAAAGCACTTTTATCGTTATGGTGATAATGTTTCGGTAATGACCCAGCAAGACATCTTTAATTCGATTTACCCGTGTTGAATCGCGTACAAAGAGGTTTTTGAAATTTTTGGGCATGGTTTTGTGTTTTCAAGCCTTCAATAGAGAAAAACATGTTCACTAGAAGTGTTAGTTGCTATGTGCCAATAGATATATTTGAACGTGAATTAAAAAAAAGTATATGCGCATGCTATTAATAGGCATGTAATGTCTGCGTATGTGTATGCATGTGTGGATATTTTTATTTGCCCATTACCATCTGGTTAATCAACATATACAGCATATTTCGTCCAGAACTGTATCACCGCTTCGCACAAATTTCAGATTGAGGACATAGTACAACAGGCACAAAGTGTGGTGTGAAACATACAATTTGTCACGTACAGTAACTAAGGTCTAATCCTATAAGGCCACTCAAGAAAAAAACTTGTTTCTCATCACCAAGCCATGAAAAATATGACGAGGGCGTTTTTTTTTGTTCGTTTTTTTGCTCGATCAAAGATGGCTTTTGAAGTGTCATAAGATTGACTTCAGACAAACTTATTTAGGCCATATCTTGCCCTCTCACTCTAAGCTCCTAATATCTCACTCATTTTACTGTATGTAATTGTCTCTGTATTAGATGTTTATTATAACCTTGCGTAAGGCTATTCAAGTTAAGGGTCAGAGCTTGATCCCATCTCGTTTGAATCGCTATACAATCCACACGACTTTGCCTTGTGAATTACTACAAGATTCAAACTTGATGGGATACAAGCTCTAGTCCAAAACTTCCATAGGTTTCCTCTATATAGCCTAATGCTAGGTTTACACCATCACCTCGGCAGTCCCAGCAATGGATTTTGGAAGAATCTTAACTCGACTTGGTGTTATTATGGTATTTTTTATGGTTTTTGCCCGCTCAGCCCCCTACATCAGAATTCTGTCCCGGCAGTCCTGCCAACCTCCCGGCAGTCAAGTCCAGCTTAGATTCACAACCAAGTGAATATATGATGACTTAGGAAGTACAAGTCGAGTTAGGGCGACATCAGGAGCTTTAATTTGATACCAAATATTCATACCCTTCATGATTTCTGTCATGGTTCATCTTATTTTTTAAAAAAAACGTTTTTGCTGACGCTCGCGGTGATGAGAAACAAGTTTTTTTAGTGGCCTAAACTAGCTAACACAATGACAAGAAAAGAGAATTTGTAACATCTTCTTTTCTTAATAGATAAGACAGTTAACCATACACAGATATGTATTTATAACTTATATTGAAATAAAGTATGTATACAATTACATAACAATTCTCAACAACATACGGTCAGATTCACTTCTGTGGAGTTCCTATGAAAACTATGATATCATGTAAGTTAGAATATTGCAGTTCTGTCTGTACTTCACTTAGGAGGACCAGAGACGAAAACTGCAAACTATCTTAAACACTGCATTACGCACCTGCTTCAGAAATAATAGAAATCATAGGAAGAGTACCCAGGATCCTATGCTAGAGCAAGCCAACATTACAACAATGAAGGCTAGAAGAAATGTTCCAATTCTTTTGATTCATTCGTGGGCAAGTAAAGAGGGTAATTATGTTTTGATTACGTAAGAACCACAAGGAATCCTAAAATAGTAAGGCTGAAAATGAAAAGGCCCAATACTGAAATTTTCATGAGATCTCCGCTCTATAGTGGCAGGTTATAATATGGGATGCCCTGCCGGCCGAGTCACATCACCTGCGTAGTTTAGGGGAAAAGTTTTAAGATTCCTGAAAAATGGAAATGTGGATGTTGGTGAGGGGATACGATTGTGCGTTGTTCATGTTCAGTATGTATCAGTTCAATATCTTGATTTGTCTGTGACTAGTAACCATGAGTTAAAATTTTAAACTGCAACTAAATTTATACGTGTAATGTTCTCGCTTTGGGGGTACAATGACCGACCTGTTTCAACCGGCAGTCATAAACATCTAAAAATGGGATTGTCTTTGTCAGAGGCAACACCTCTTGCCGTGATTATGTCATTTTATTAGAATAGATGAGTTTTGTTTGTTTGACGATATGGAGTTAAAATCATGTACATGTATGTGAATCTTTATTCTGCAATAAAACACCTTTTCCACAAAAAGTCCTCTTGGTTCAGTTATTGTCCAATATCTCCTTCACTTGTAGATAAAGGTGATTACCAGTGTTTATAGTACACCTTTCAGTTATTGTCCAATGTCCCCTTCACTTGTTTCCTCCAGTGCTGGGATGATAGTAGATTATGCAGAAGTCGTACCCCCAGAATAGGCCTCTGCACCATAGTGTCATATGTTGTTCCAGCCTCCTCGCTGTAGTGGTGGTAATGCTCAACAAACTGGAAATGTTGACGCCTCGGTGTCTGGGTGAAGAGTGATTCCTGTGTGCACATCTGCTGCTTATATACCTTCTCGGAGAGGTCAGTGTAAATGAAGACAGGGGACGGTTCAAATGCTGGGGATGGCAGTGCAAACCGCTGGGCCTTGACACAGAGAGGACCTGTTAGGAAGCACCCTGTGTTATTCTCAATACTATGTCACATTTTCCCCCCTGAAAGTTTACATGTAGAATATTATTATGTTTATCGTTGATGAATTTTAGACCATTGGAAGATCTGCCTGTGCAGAACTGGCGTTTATTACTGAAAAAAAAATTAAAAAGATTAGTGTGTAATTAAAAGTAGATGATTTTATGTCATTTCTGTAACCCACTTGCAACCAGTCAACTTGACATTTCTGCAAATATCTGTCATGGATCCAAATATACCAATCACTAGTGGGTCAATTAGGTATTTCGAGCTCTAGAGATTGGTCATGGTTAACTGAGTCACTGACACTCTGCTCCATTTCCACTGTCTTTTCAACAAGCTCAAAGTCTATATGACATAACTTTTAGGCAGAGTATACATGAGCGTGTGGCCCACTCTCAATTCTAGGGCTATCATCATATCACGGCAGTGTTTGTAAAATGTGTAGTCATTATTATAAGAAAATGTTGTTTGCCTTTATTTATTGAGATGTAATTTAGATCACTGTTCAGTAATTTTTTTCATGCAAGCCAGAGCGAAACAAAAATTGGTAAGAAAAATGTAGATATTCACGTTACATAAAGGCGCATTTCTACAGGCTAACATATATTCTCACGAGTATTTTAACTTCTTATAACCATCGCTCTATGGTTTCTAAAATGTTAAAGCGCGGTTACTGGAGAAGGTATAAATCGGTGATATGTTAACCCTTACCGACCGATTGTTGAACAGGGACATTAGCGTCAAATTTCCATATATACTGTAAGTAGGGTACTGACAATACATCGAAGAACATCAATTGAAACTGATGAATGAATTAGTCTAAAAAGAGTTCAATGTTAAAAAGATCTATTGCAGCTGCAATGCTGATGATCACCCGACAATTCATGCCATTTACATTTCATTGTCGTGTTCAGTACGAAAGTTGGTCTGCATGCTTCTGCGGGCATCATTTCCATTGATTTATATTTCGATGGAAGCAGAGGTAGCGTCTTATCGGTCGGCGGTTTTCGAAAATATTATCACCGGCAATAATCTGTCAATGGAAACATGCCTTACGACACTCTTATAGTAAAATTACGACAGTCTATCACTAAATCTAGATGGTTTATAAACTGCAAGTCTGTATTTCTTATACGGGAAAGTACTTGTCTATTTCCATAAATCGCGTGTCCTTTCTTAAAACAGCTGCATTATATAAAATCATACTCACTCTGAATTACATCCTCGATGAGTTACGTTATATAGGTCTATGACTTGCATAGACTATTTGGCCAGTTAATTTCCCAATATATATTACTTTTACAATTGGCTTCGGTTGAAAACACAGGAGAGCTCAAAAGTACATCTAGTGTATTTCTTGCGTCAAAAACTCAGGATTCTTTTTTCGGTTATTCTCTACCACTTTCTATATCCATGATCTTATGGGCCATATAGATATAAGCTATATTGCGTTGGTTGTTGTATTAGAACACATAGCTATTAGTATTTATCACATTTCACAGAATTGAGAAAGTTAATATTTGCAAGGGGTATCAAAGTATTGCCTCCCTCCGCTCCACTTGGATCCAAGCTCAAGTCTTAATCCCTGGCTTATACAGCGGCAGACCCAATGTAACCTTTTTCTCACCCTGTGCCTGTTTGTGTGTGTTTTCTCTTTAGAGTATTAGTGTTTATCTACACACACCTTCCATGTAACACATGTTGGTGTTCGTGAACAGATTATATTTGCCCATTCAGTCCGTCTCCACTTCAGCAACAACAATATGTATATAAAGGACCTATTTGTGAGCACCACTGTGGTGGACCTGATTAACCCTCCATCAACATCAAATATACCAACTGATCTGCCACTTGGAGAATGCAGGCATCATTACTGACAAAGGGTTTAAGAGGTCAACACCAAAGGACCTTGGTATCAACCTGCTGGTATTTTGCAAGATTTTTCTGTTAATTACCGTAGAAGAATAGTGCAAAGTAGGATTGCTTTTGACCTCAATTGTATGTATGAGGAAACTGTTTGATCAGAATAAAATTCCCTTTTCATGACTATTCGGTCTTTTTATTTACTCGAAAATAAGTACACTGTACAACATATAGCGATAACATAACTTCAGTAAACAGTGAATTATGAAAATTTCGATTCCTTAAAGATTACAGGCTACTATTTCAGTGATCTCGCGCCTTGTGTGTCCATGATATGAGTCCAAGTATTTGTTAACATTGGAACATGGGGTTCCCTGGCACACATTCTCAGGCCCTTCTATAACCCGGCGCATTATACTTGTCACGAACTACTGTGGATATGTTTGCGTCCTCATGTAACAAATCGTATACCCCCACTGGAGACCACTGCGCACAGACCGGAGGGATTAAAGCAATTTTCCACTGGCCGACAAAAATAGGCACCGATTAATTGAGTTCCCCTAGAAATCGGTCGGTGGTGGCAAAGGTAGAATGGGCACAGCAGTCGGGACAGTGTCTTATAAGCTTTAGGTATGCCTTGTTTCTGCCGTATTCGGCAGGTTCATACCGATAGAATATTCCTCCAAACTCAATGACCATCACCAAAGATTTCAATCCCCTTTGGTTCTGTCAATCATTGACCAAGTCAGTCGGTAGTGATCTTATTGCCTGATCTATGCACAATTAATCGTTGGTGCCCGACTGCAGATCGGTGGCGAATAATCGGCCAGTGGAAAATGGCTTTAAAGGCCCGTTTCCATCGGCCGACAATAACAGTGTAAATATTATGAGTTCTCCTAATGATATAGCCTTTTTCCATTGTGCCTCAGCAGTGAAAAATGTCCGTCGTTGGTTCTTGATTGTAGATTGGTAACGGCCCATTGAAATAGGCTTTTAGGAAAGCTCAAGAGATCTACACCGTTTTCGTCGGCCAATGGAAACGGAACTTATCACGACAAATTATAGAAGACCAGTCTTTGCAAGAGTCTTCAGACCTTTGTCTGTTTTGGCATCTGTGAACATGACGCCACGCGATCATGTGATAAATAGCACATACAAACGAGAAAGCATATCACTGCACACACGATATTTCAAAAGCCTTATTTCCTTCGATAATACATTATTAACACATTGCATATGCCCGTTTTTACACGACACATTGTATAAGATTCGTTTTAACAAATGTTGCGAGATCTCTGGCTGTGTGAACATCTGTTAACCCTTTAAGGACGCATGATGCCTGGAGGCATCACCTAACTAAAGACGCATGACGCCTGGAGGCATCACCGCACTAAAGACGCATGATGCCTTGGGGCATCATTGTCCCAATATTAACAAAAATGTTTTAACAAAGAAATAATAGAGCAATTTTCATGAAATCTTCAGAAAATGTAGATATAACATCATATTTAGTATTTCTATTAAAAAGAAATAAAATATTTATAATTATGTATCATATTGCATGATTACAAACTTGGATATCAGTTTTAACTATTATGTGGCCGTCCTCTAGCCAAACACACTGCCACCAGCACCCGTCCTTATGGCAGTAGCTGGGCCACATGCAGCCGTCATTAAAGGGTTAACAAGACGCGACGTGGCCGCATAACAAATCGTACGCGACAGCACAGCACAGAGACAGCAACATGATCAAGCAACAAATCATGCTAACACTAGAGACAGAAACATATATGGATCCGCTGATTTAAGTCATGCAAGTGTATAGTAGACATAGTTTAGATGATTTAGGTCTATATATATATATATATATATAAAATATATGTATGTATATATATATGTATGTATGTATGTATGTATGTATGTATGTATGTATGTATGTATGTATGTATGTATGTATGTATGTATGTATATATATTATATATATACACAACATTTACACATTGATAAAAAGGTAATATCAAGCAATAGGTAAATACCTTTCTTTACAATATTTTCTTATCTCATTTTATAACATTTGTGAATGAGAAAACCTCCCTGTTGCCATATGTACATGTTTTTACGCGTACATCTATGCATATATATATATGTACTCCTACCTGAATCAGTAGTAGTGAATCAGTTCACCTGTCCAGATATTCAATCGCCAGTATATCCAAGTCGATGACACAACCTGTACCCCTCCCCCCAAACACATACACACACACCTTCACACACACACACACACACACACACACACACCTACATACACACGGCCCCAATCAACCCTATCCTCTCATTGACATCGTATAAGCTCATTCCTATCTTTTTGTGATATTTCTAACTTTTGCATAAAATAAAATACTAGCTTATGCAGGATTTAAATCCTAAATGATCGCGGTGATAGTGACTTTTAAGATCACGAAGTGCCAGCAGAGAGCTTGGGCCTGTATGAGCAATACTGAAGTCCCTGGTAACTAAATTCCAAACATTCTCCAGAGTGATCTAACATTTAGGTGCTGACGCCAGCATGTGGTAACTACTTCATAGTCAAGCGTCTATATTTACGACTATGCAGATAATGAGTAATTATGTAAAGTACTCTTTGCTAGTACTCATGTTATTTGTGTCACTATGGCTATATTTCATCCCGACCTACCATAATCGAGGAGCAATAAAGGCCTAGTTGTAGTATCACGCCGGGTCAGTTGTATGGGAAACAGGAAACTTCTTTACTTTGACCTGAAACCCTTTTCCAGAGATAGGCTGGACGACTAATGCAACAAAAATAAAACTTTTTGTATAATATATATTTTCTGAACCCCAAGTACTAATGAGGCAAATCGTGCAAACGGGTCCTTCATTGTGCTTCTTTGTATCCCTCGGTTTTGATTGACGATTTACGCCGTTTATCTTAAACAGAGCGGATCCTATTGAAACAACAGCTGTCAGGTCATATATTCAACCAAGGCTGCGGCAGCTATTGACTGTGACCAGTTGTCATGGAGTACTGCACCACAACAGATTAAGACTAAGAGATAAGACCTCAGGTAAAGGGAGCCCTAGGGCTTATCCATATAAGTGGAGGTCATTTCACCTTCTAATCCGTGGTGTATGCCTTTTAATTTCGCCCATACGCGATGCAAAGGGTGACTGCTGATCTGTAATTATTCGTGTTATACGGAAGAAGGATAGAGGAATATTTCTTAGTTCAACAACCCTAAACTTGCGATTGACATCTTTTATTTCTGCCGTCTATCTGCAAAGATACGCTTAGCACTCGAAACTAATCGAGAAAAAGGTTAGTAGTGACTAAATATCATAGTAAAATATCATAATCAGAAACATATTCCTCTTTTCTGAAAGAATTCATCCATAATAAATGTCCACAGCTCTTATAGTTCTTTCAATTCATATATACCGTAAATCGGGTAATGGTAATGTCTCACAAATGTAATTGAGTACAAACTGGGCAGACGAACCCAATACATACAGACGAACAGAAGATAACCGCCAACTACAGACTCAGAGACCCGACAAATGCAGTTAAATTTGCAAAAGTAGAGATAGATTGTTTTTTGGTATTCGATACATTTTCCTGCGGCCTTGAAGTATGTGATATTCATGTTTGAAGATTTGACACTAGGGGGCGGCAAGCGCTTCAGGATTTAGCACCATGAATCATTCAGTCGTTCACAGATGCATTTGGTATTTACCTTTCTTGAGTACACACTTTTCACTGGCTAAAAATCTAATTTGCGAAAATTAAAATACATTGAGATACTGATAACACTAAAGTATTACAGACACTTCAACTTATGTTTGAATTCATGAACGTGTGGCTATAGTCGTGATGCCCGATTCAATGTTTTCCTTCAATCCTTCTACCCTATAGCATCGTCATTCTTTGATCAAATAACACATCTATCATACATCTATGAATTATTGACAATAGTATTCTGTAGAAGATCCTTTTTGATAATGATTAGATAATCAAGAATAATTTCCAACTGGAGCTCTTTCCTCTCCATGGTACTATTTTGAAGCGAACCCAGGAATGATTCTTAAATTTTGAAACTTATCGCTTCCCCAAGAGGGCGCCACTATAGCTTCAACATCTATTTGTCTAGTCAAATTTCCTTCACGTATATCAGGACGTGTTCACTTTATTTGGCGTGGTTTACACGTTCATATACGCTGCCCAGGCTAGAGAGATGTTAAATAGTCGTGCAAAATCTATCCCTTCCCCTGTCTCAGTTGCTCAGAGATGTGCCCAGCTGACCATGACCAGTCACCAGAAACAGAAATTCCTCATTAAACCACTGTGGCTTGGTATATTTCGATAATAGAAAGGCAGTTGTAGAAATGGCAAATTGACTGGGTTCAAGTGGGTTACAGAAAATTACCAACCCAAACCTTTTAACTATTTGTATTTTTCTAAAATTCACGCTCATTCATCAATGATGAACATATCATTTGTTTCTGTACCTGTGTGCAAATTCCTATCAAATACTGCCTGCTGTTTATCGTATTTATAACATTTGTAGCATTAATTAACTCCGGTTACTCGCAAACTCTTCCGCATGACTCAACGTTCATTCCTATGATTCTATTGGCAAATATTAAAAGCCATTGAATCGATAAGTTAGCAAATGATAAATGTGGCATTTATTGACTATTTTTAGGTACATATCTGGTAATTGGAATGTATAATGAGGGAGTATGAATGCTATTTGTTCTCTTTGTTTTGGCATAGATATTGATTAGATGTAGCCTATGACAGTTGAATACAAAGCAGCTACTCTCAGCGCCGATCACCATGCGCTTCCCCTGGCTCTCGTAATGCGGGTGAGCTGCCACTTCCCAGAACTGTGTGCACTGGAGTCTGTCTCGGACTGAACCCCCAATCCACTGTTCAGTCAGCCATCACATTCCTTTTCTTGGTATGAAGTCAGATTTTGATATTGGCCTGTTCCACTGTTCCACCGTGAATCTGCGAAAAGTCTGAGAAAAGGCAGGTCGTAGCCATCATTGCATGCTAAAAAGTCAGACTTTGACATTTATCCACAGTGAATATATAGTCAGGGCTTAGCCATCTTTGCACACTAAAAAGTCAGACTTTGACATTTATCCACAGTGAATATATAGTCAGGGCTTAGCCATCTTTGCACACTAAAAAGTCAGACTTTGACATTTTTCCATGGTGAATAATGAGGGCTCAACCTGACATTTTGTTTGTAATTTTTTTGTTCCATTAGACCTCCTTTCGGTGTCTCCGGTTGGAAAAAATCTTCAGTCCGTGCTCGCTACGTGGTGGGGAAGGAGCTCTGCAATAGGCCCCGTTTGAAACACACTCAACCTGACATTTTTCCACGGTGAAAAGTCAGGGCTCAACCATCATTGCATGGTAAAAGGTCAGACTTTGATATTTTTCTGCAGTGGAAACTCAGGGCTTAGCCATCATTGCACACTAAAGAGTCAGACTTTGACATTTTTCCACCGTGAAAAGTCAGGGCTTATCCATGATTGCACCCTAAAAACTCAGACTTTGACATTTTACCACAGTGAAAAGTCAGGGTCAGCCATCATTGCATGCTAAAATGTCAGACTTTGACATTTGTCTGTGTTGGACAGCCAAAAAGTCAGACCTTGACACTTTTCCAGTGAAAAGTCATGGTTTAGCCATAGTTGCATGCTAAAAAGTTATATTTAGACATTTTTCGATGCTGAAAAATCAATACCTTTTTTTACACTTAATTGAGTTAAATTTGAAGGTGCTGACATTTTTGGGGCTGGCCGCCCTTTCTGCCCCCCTATTCTGACGCCACTTTTCCCTATGAAACTAGTAGAACCTTCCAAAAGCCTTGTCACCTTCATCCATGATTAATACCTCCACATCACACCAACTCCACCTCCACATCATACCTCCTACAGATGATACTTCTCTGGATGGCACTTCCCTGGAGGGCACTCCTCTGATTGAAATGTCCTTGGGTGACACTCCCCTAGGTGGTACTTCCCTGGGTGGCACTTCTCTGGATGGAATGCCTCTAAGTGTCACTCAGGGTGGTACTCTCCTAGGTGGCACTCTTAAGGGTAATAAACCCCTGGGTGGCGCTCCACTAGGTGGCACTTTTTTGTTGTTGGAGACCAAGGTATGGGTAGACATGAACAATTCTCTTCAAATAAGAATTTACAATATTTACAAGGGATGATATAATGAGGATGATAGAGACGGAAGAGTTACTTATTAATTTCCCAGTTATGTAATCCCAGATCATAAGGCCAAGTCAATCCTGTTCTAGTCAGCTGGTGAGTCTATCCTATTCTTCATGATCTTTAATTTTATGAACTTCTTAAAGCTGTATAAGGAACTATTCTCTATTTCAACAGGGAAACTATTCCAGGCCTCCTTGCCCCTATAAATGGGACTTTTCTTAACAAATGATGTGCGTGGCCTATGTAATTTAATTATTCATTTATGTACATTGATTCCTGGTCCTTGAACTTTCTTCCGGCTCGATCAGAGCAGCATATTTCCTCATATTAAGCAATCTCAGATAATTTCACCTACATAAAAGTAAATTCACATCACAAACTACATGGAGTCTTTCTATTGATAGTTCACCAACATTAATCCTTGTACAAATTCGCAAACCCTGTTCTGTGTTATTTGCAATCTATCTAGTGCGTGCTTGCTGGCTCCACCGATAAAATGTCCCGGATAGTCGTAGATCGGTGCAATCATACTCTTATAAATTTTGACATTAGTATCCTGTGAAATATATTTCCTTATTTTTGCCAATTTAAATAATTTATGGTTCACACGTTTTTGTGTTTCATTAATTCACCTTTCCCAGTTAAGAGACTCATCGAGATATATTCCTAAATAATTATAACTTTGGTATTGCGGAAGTCTATCATTTCCTAGGGTAAACGTATTTTCCGGCAGCTCGTGGTCTATTTTATTTACCTTTAACTTTGATCCAAAGACACATAACTTGGTCTTCTTCTCATTAATCTACATTTTGTTTGATACACACCACCAATTTAAATTATTTAAATAGCTAATTAATCTATGTATTGAGGAACTGTGTAATTCATCTGAGGTAAAAAGCACTAAGTCATCGGCATAAAATATATGCAAGCTGCTGAAACCAAGATTTTTTATGTCATTTATAAAACAATTAAAAATGAGTGGCCCTAAAATACTGCCTGGTGGGACACCAGTCCTTACCAAAGAGTAAGTAGACAAGGAATTGCCTACCCAAACATGTTGCTGTCGATTATGTAAATAACTTGATCTCCATTTAAGAAGTTGGTCGATAATTTATAGTGTAAAATGTCATGAGAAACTTGGTCAAACACCTTGCTAAAATTAACAAATATACAAGACGAAAGGGGTCCTCTATCCCTGTCCATGTAAAGAGTCTGAACCAATTGAGAAATTGCAACGGTGGTGCCCCTATTTGATGTAGGTCCAGACTGCCTTGAGGTGGTGAGCTGCAGAGGCATGGTTCGAGCAAGATGGGGATGGGAGCGTGGTGCGGGTGTAGCCCGAGGGCCAACCAAACTCCAGATAATCCAGGAGGCGGATGTCATGGTATCCTTGTAGAGCCTCCCTCCAGGCTGGGATGTTGAGACCCGAGGGTAGGGGAGTGCATGCCCCCGCATAGTTAGGCAGGCCCAAGTCTAGCACTTCCCAGTAGACCCGAAGGTGAAATGGTTGCGCACCCCAGAGATTAGGGACCGGTGCCGGCCAGAGATCTCGGATAACTGGGGCGAATTCCTCCGGAGAAATCCAGCGGGGAGGATCCTCGGTCGCAATGGGAGCAGCCGCAACCAGGGCACGGCCCAGAGAGGTGTCCTTAGGTGCCCAGTCTGTCAGGGGTAGGGCTGCAGTGGCACCTGCGGTGCTGCCGGCTGGTGGGTAGTCATAGCATCCCACACTGTGGCGCCACCTAGCGTAGAGTGGGCAAAGCGGGCTCGAGCGCATGTGGCGCTGGCAGGGAGTGGTGCCACATAACACGTATCATTGATCAAACGTTCAACGGTAGAATTCTGCTCCTGGGAAAGCAATTCATATTTAACTGGATACATTACCATTCCAGACGGTGTTTTAGGGCCGAGGCCTGAGTCGAGCCCGGAGGCTTGAAGCGTAGGTCGAGGGGCGAGGCGAGCGGTCATGCTTGGAGGCAAGGCGTGGTAGGCTCCCAAGAGTCCTGTGTTAGGAGGCCCGGGGCGGCCTACTGATGGCTGGGCACCCTTCTTGGCATCTGGCTGTTGTCCGGCTAGATGACACTGCTTTATCCGGCACTCCTTTTCCAGGTGAGGGTGGTAAGAGGACAAGCTGAATAGGCAGTACTCGCAGATATGAAGTCTTTTCTGGCCGTTGTCCAAGTGCCTGGACTGCTGAGAGCAGGTTCTCTTGTTATAATCTTTACATGGAGGGCCTCCCCAGAGTTCTTGCTTGTCTCCCTGCTTATCTGGTCTCTTGTTTTTGCCCGAGGCCTGATGGTTGAGGTGGCCTAGAGGGGAGCAGGACAAGGAGATAGGCAGCATCTGGATCCGGTTGGTATCGTCCCAGGCCTGAGTGAGCGTTAAGTTCATTGAGAGAGGTCTTGGCCTTTGCAAGGCCCTGAAAAACGCAGTTGTGAGGGAAGAACTTGCGATACTTACCTGCCGTTCCAAAATCGTGTGTAGCTCCCTCGAGGATTTTCTGCACTTGTTCGGATATTTCATCACTCTTCGAGGCTGCTTCTGCGATGGTTGACGGGAGAGAAGTGGGCGCTGGAGCTGCGGCCCCTAGATATCCAGGGGTGCGGATGGTCGAAGTGGGAATGGCGGATCTGCTCTCAGCTAGCTGGCGTGTTGCAGGCTTGACTTGGGTGTATGGGGCAAACTGTACATCCGCCCTCGCGGTATTCCCTCTGGCTCTCGTGAGCTTCGGGGAAAGGTCTTGAGGCTCCCCCATGTCTAGGATATCATCTGAGGCAGTCTCCTCAGTCTTACTTGCGGGCTTAGCAATGGCGCGAATCATTCTCTCCAGTTGATCAAACCGATTGTCAAAATCCTCAAGTTTTCCGTCCATGGCGGATACTTTGTCCTCGAGGTTCGTTGCCTTCCTACTTCTGGTCATGGTTGGCGTTTTTTGAGAAGCCTTCGGCATGATGAAGAAGGCGCTTGATCAAGTTAAACCTGGAGAGACGATAAACTACAGTTCTTGGTTTGAATAAGCATGCCGCCTGAGTGAGGCTGGATAGTGACGTCATCCGCCGAGTTCATTAACGGTCCGGAAGAGGGCGTTGCAGATAAATTACAGAACAATTTCACAATTACTCTCCAATGGTACACATATTCCAATCTAAGCTGACAATTGGACAGAACAAACAATACAAACATTACAACAAAGACAGTATATAGGCAGTTGAGTATTTTTCTAAGACACACTCACAGTTAATATAACAATAATATGAACAATTAATATATGATTGACAGTAACTTGAAAACTGATAGCTGAAAAGTGTTCAGTTAGTTAACATAGTGGTTCTCTCAGTCTCTCCCTGATTTTTCGGTCATTTGACTCGAACTCACATTTGATTCAAACTGTTAGCTCCATGTAGATCTCATGGCGTAATGAGTATGATTTTATCTCCAATTTAAAGCTATCCCTTCGATGTATCAGTCAAATGCTTACGGGTAGCAAGTTCAACAGGGTTACCCCCATGTAGAGTGGGGAATGACTATATTTTTCCAGGTTGGGCCTCTGTCTTCTTATTACTACTTTTGAGTTTTTCCTGGTCATTGCACGGCCCTCCGTGTGTACAACATTTTCTTTAAAACTACTCCACCAATGGATCAACATCAGAAGATGTATAGTTCGCCGATAATGTAGTGCCCGAATACTGTATTTCTCGTAAAGGGTATTTAGATTAAGTTCACAAATATTTCTACATCTGACTATGCACGCAGGCTGTAGCACAAGCCGCCTTTTCTGTCAAAAATGACCTTAGCTTTCGCAGTTAAAACATTTTCTGGTGGATATCATTAATTACCTTCGGTATATGCTGCTTGAATGTTAAGTGTGCATCTAAGTGAACTCCGAGATAATTATATTGTGTAACAACTTTCATTGGATACCGTTCAAGAGTACAAGTAATTTCTGGGGCCTCTATGTTTTTACTTTTTACCCACATAAGCATACTCTTTTCTTTATTTATTGTCAGGCAGTGTTTCCCCTTGCCATTCCTGAACAAGGTCGAGGTCATGCTGCATCTATCTTTGCACATCCATTTGATCATGGCCATATGTTATCAAGACCAAGTCGTCTGGGTACATTGTTATTTCTGAATGTTTGATAATATCAAATAGGCCATTTACGAAAATGATAAAGAATACCAGACCTAAAACCGATCCTTGCGGAATGCCGTACTCGACAGGTTTACTTTATACCTATACTCATGTAACTAATCAATGTAAGTGAATGCCGATATTTCATGGAAGATCTGTACAAACAGAATGAAATAAAAATATATTTTAAAAAAAGAAAAAAAGAAGAAGGTAGCTCTGGTGTGATTTTCCCCCTGCCTTTTAGGCGTTGGTAGCGGTTAGTTAGATACGATTCAAATAATGATACTGTATTTTTTAACAATCAATAGTCTTTAGCTCCGAGAGTAAAAGGGGGTGACTGACAGAGTCGAACGCTTTACGTAGATCTAAAAAAGCGCATGTTTTTGTCTATTTAGTTGTTCACTTAAGATAAATACCACACGAAAAATTGCCTGAGCAGTAGACCGACCTGGCATGAAACCATATTGGTGCCTGTGAATAATCTCGTTAAACAGAATAAATTTCAAAAATTATTTGGGTGAGCCCGTGCATGTAAGTGCCACAGGTTCTCTTTTATCCACAGCAGGTCCAAAGGTCACTTGCTGCATTCTCTACGTAAAGACAGAACCCTTGGGGCTTCAAAGTGTTGCAGTATTCCGTAACCTCTCGGTGGTTGGGTACGGATCATCAACTTCAGTTGACAGTATCTAGCTCCTTCGTATCGCTACTTAGCACCCAGTGATAAGGTAAATTAAAGCTTACTGTTCCCAGGATAGAGCCCAGCTCTCCCAAGGTGTATAGATATTTGTTTACCTTAATAAAACCTAGTTTTGTTACAGTTGCCGTGTTTGGTCTTGTGTGACTAGGGATTACCAAATCAACTAGTTTTCCTTAAAGTCAAATATAACAGTTCTTAGGTAGTGTAACACAGCCAGAATGTAACACAGATTGATTGGCAACATCTTCTTACGTAGCATGACACGTTTAGAATATAATGCTAACTAACGGTAAGTAACGAAAATGCGGTAATATGTTTATTAAACTAGATTTCAGTAGAAACAGACAGTTTTTGATGGTTATGGACTTGATCTTGATAATTATCTCAAACCAACTCATTTTTGATAGTTATAAACATTTTTACAGCAACGATTTCCAATCATCACTGTAAATGGCAGGCGGATTTTTCACAATCATCATGGCATGTTATATGTCAAAACATCTAAAGGGGGTCCCTCAATCAACCTGCTATGCTAACATTGAAAGGACACGACTTTGAACAAAGTTTGAGAGCAATGTTACATGTGGGGTTAATTTCAGAATACTAACATGGTCATCTCTCCTAGGACTCGAGTGTTGTAACACTAAAGAAACATGTGGATATGGAGTGGATCTACCTTACATTCAAGCATGATCGAGCACATGATGAAATATGATGCAATAAAATGACAAAATCATAAACTATGACAATCAATACTCGATTGGCTAAACCTAAGCATTACATAAATGTATGGTGACTAGGCATGTGCAGATGTTACATAGTGTGAAATGAGCGTGGTACTTACAGGCTGGTGTGAGTCACTTTATTTTATTTCAAGATGCTTTGTCTCCTACCATTGTCCAATCGCCTCAAGCCACATTAGTCTACCTGGGTTAGGGATCAGACTGTGCCAGAGCCTCATTAGTTACCCCTCACACAACAGTGCCCGCTGATGTCACATGATCAGCTCTGTTGGGACGCATACCCCTCTTGTCCTATCCGTTATCCAGTGATTGGCGTCACTGCTTATCTGGTAACTTTTTTGATACCCTATATATACTACGTATTCTAATCTTTGTGCAATTCTGACATGCAATACACAATGATGAATAGTTTCTCTAATGTTTTGACGAAATGTAAACGAAATCCTTGTAGCTAGACTACAATATTTTTCACATATATATAGAGGATTTCAGAGGGAATTATCGGCATTGCCGAATCTTCAAATGAATTTCTGAGCACTGATATTAGCGCCGCCTTTGGTTGCGATACTGGGCACCAGAGTATATATTTGTTAGTCTGAAATCTGAGCTGAACCTACACCAATTGATCAGCCGCCTCTGGCCAGCGCTGACAGGTACAGAGCGCCTACATCACCTTTTAGGTGTTTCTGAAAGTTGTGCAATGACTGCTTCGAGGTAAATAACATGGGGCATTCATATAATATAGTTAGAATAGCTCAAATATGCGAAATCAACTAATTTCACATATTTAAGCTATTTTAACTGAACCAACTTGAAACCCCATATCATATACTTCAATATCTGGTCATGATACTTTCTGCGGATACACCACCGTGAGATTTGCCAGCATCCGCGTTGACCGCTCCCTACCACCACCGCAACAGACACAGTCAGGCCTCCTAGGCAATACCCAGGGGCAGCTAACCCCCATGCAGAGACTAAAAGGCCAGACAGTTTTGATAGTTTGGCCAGAACTTTATCACCGCTTATCTTTATTTACCTTCATTATTTCATTATTCAGCAGATATTTGTCGAAATGCCATCGCATCGCATATAAGTCTAATATGGCAGATGTGTGTGTAAGCATTCGGTCCGCCCTCTATCGACCGAGTGGGGAACTCAGTTAGCACGATAATGCCACCACGTCAAGGAACCGTCACACCTGCCGGTGCCAGTTGACCACCCTTGCTCAGGAGTGGGTGACAGTCGCTGGGTGACAATGCATTGGGTGGTACTTCCTCAAGGTGACAATCCCTGGGTAGCACTTCCCGGTGGGTTACACTTTCCTTGGTAGGACTCCTCTGAATGATACTCCTCTATATGTCCTTGGATGTATGTGGGGCGGTTAGCCAGGCCAATCACATGGGTGGAATCATATGTGTTTATCTAACTGCTCGCTCACTACTAGAAGATGCTACCGAGAGAAATTGGAATGTAGGATGATTAAACACATATTAGTATGAAGCTATCAATAGATTATAAACAAACCTTTTGTAGTGATAGTCTCCATTCTATTGCTAGGTTTACACCATTACCCTGACAGTCCCGACAGCCTCAACATGGCGTTGCCAAATCTCGACAGCTATTTCCGAGTCCACCTTTTGTTGTAGAGATTACGAATTGTAGGTCAACTTGGCTGTCAGGGAGTTGCCGGGGAAAGTTTTGGTCTGTCAAAATATCCACCACAACAGTCCTGGCAACCCTTGGGGTTTATGACCACCGGGTTCTCCTCAAGGCAACAGGGCTTCCACCACAGACCTCAACTCACCTTAAGTTGACAGGCTCTGTGATCGTAAGTTGATGGGCTTCGGTCTGGGACTTCTCATAGAGGCCGTTGACTTAAGTCCTGTCCTGTCAGGAAGCCCAATGACTTACGGCGTGTCAAGTTCAACGCGGCCAATGCATGCACCATGGGGTACTGAAGCCCGGCGACTTACCTTTGATGTTCACGTCGACCTATGGTCTGGTAGGTCAAGTTAAGACACGGTAAGATTCATTCCCGTAGACTTGCGGTCTGCGTTTGGTATATATAAGACAGCATGGCGGATAGGTCTTCATTCCACTTTGAGCAGCTGAAGAGCAGACATCTCAACACTCTCTACCTGGTCCAAAAGAAGCAGAAGCGCAGAAAGGCTCCTTCTGCTGCTACTACTTCTACTGCTGAAATACATGTTCCACCTGCAGTTGCACCAGATGTTCAAGGTGTTCCACCAGGTCAATCAGATAATCCTGAGACTGCTGCTGCTGTTGCATCAATTATACGCCTGCATGATTCAGAATCAGAAGACCAGGAAGCAGCACCCACTGCAGAGCCAGTCTTCAGAGCGTTTTATACATTGAGTACGCTGTTGGGAAGCTGCTGTGGAGCTGCTGGAGTGCAAAAAGGGGGGAGGGACCACGTTCAGACATAACATACCTTAAGTCGCCTTAACTCGCCCTGTCCATAGTTAGTAATTATATGTGAATGGGTCCAGAGTCATGAATGATGTAAGCGACCGTACATTGATGTGAACTCGTCTGTGATCTGTCGGGCTTCGACCGTAAGTTGACGCATGGCAGAGCCACGGCGGTGTGCCGACTAGACCATGATAAGACCACGTCAACCTATGGCAGCCTCAACTCGACACAGTGCGCCTCAAGTCGATGGCTTATTTTAGGCAGAGCAGAAAACCCCATAAAAATGTCATAACGGTTGAAATGTCAACTTACAATTTGTGCAAAAAATCACTGTTGATGGTGTATACCTAGTATAACGATATGCTAAGAGCATGCATTACTGATACCATACAGTAGGTGTTGAATCCATGACATTTTTCTCAAAGTGTTTAAACAATGTTATTGATCATGTCCAGTAGCTTAACAACATCACTCTATTTGATTAGATCATTTTGATATATCAAAATGACCCTTTCTGTATAGGCCACAGAGTGAATGCTAGTTCTGTCATCATCTGCAAGGGAAGGTCAAGGTGAGGTCACTATAGGCGGGGGTCAGCCGCTGTTATTAGTTGTTATAATCCATTGACGCTAAAACCCCTCCATTGCAAGCTGGAAACCAAAATCAAAACAATTCAATGAAAGCTTGAGCTACCATCTAGTGGAGTCTTTTTGCCTTGGGGGCAAGATGGCTGCCTCCATAGCACAAGTGCTATCTCCCCTATATATTTTGAAACCTCTAGCTTTGTAACACTTGTTTACAATGATAAAATGCAATAGTCAGGCTATGATAGGCAAACAAAGCAATTTGAATGTGTTGTTTTCGTATTAAAAATGCTCTTTACACACACTGTAAAAACCGTATTCAGTGCCATCAACCATCCAATCTACGGTCAGTTTACAGCATGAAACTCTAAATATGGATACATTAGATACACTTAGAGTAATTCTAATATCAGCAACAAATGGAAGTAATGAATAAAATTCAGAAGTTGACTTCATCAAAATGTGTGATAGATAGTCATTCATCCTCTGTAAAGATTCTACCGTATAACCCATATTAGTTCTCAGGTTTTAATGGCATTTTTATAATTCAGATGATAAAACACCACCTACGTGAGCAATTTCTAAAACATAAGTAGGAATGACTTTACCGAACTATACATAGTTGGGCCTCGTAGTCTCAGATTCTGATCAATTTTTATTTCTGTGAGATGCTCTGCGATGAGAACGTCAGAAAAAACGTATATGCCAAAATATCATTGATCTCAATGACGTTGATAAGTATTATGCTGCTTGGTGATGGTCACAATATATTCATTATTGCTTTCATATACTAGATATCTTTGTTAAAACAATTCAAGATACCATTAGTAACAAGATCTATGGAGTGCATATTAAGGGGCAAATTTTTATTATATATTTGTACTGTATTGCACCTTCATATTCACGGGTTATAACCGTTGTCAAATAACGGTTTATTAGAGTTAGGATTTGCAGTCAGAAAGATATTACAGTCGCTGTAAAATGTACGGTATTTCCCTAGCACCCCAGTTGCCAGGGAAAACCCATAAAATTCACGGGACACTTTTTACGGTGCACTGAGTGACATATGGCTATTATCGTTTGTTCAAATACTGTAGTTAGTATAGTTTATTCGAGATGCATATTTGTTAACACACAGTACTACAATGACACTCAGATTTACTCAGACCAAATTAGAACACATAAACATATAGTGTTAATTGAAGTGTTACCCTGAGCGAAGATAGACTCGACCTTCTAGGCCTCTTGAGTCTTTATCAATAATATACATGTTAGACTGGAGTATAATACCAGTTTTAATCCCCATGCATGAAGGTTAATCAAACAGTACACAAAATATACTATTCTCTGCACCCCTATAGCTTGTTCACATTTTATGTATGGCACTCCACCCCCAAAATCCGCTAGTAATGACTACATCTAGTATTCAATGTGTGTTGATGTGTTCCCAAAATGACACAGCCTAGAATACTTGATGACAGAGATAATATTGGAAGGGTTTTTGTCCTTAGCGTATATCTTTCATACGTTTGTTTCTATTGACCCACGTGAAAGTAAATTTCTGTAGAAATACTATGTGTGTAAACCAGTACTTGTAAGCGATGGTAATTCAATACCCCCTCTTTTAAAACCATGCACAGGTTTATTGTCCTAGGTCGAGTACATTGATAAGTGGGTCGTATTTGGTTACAAGAGAGAACTGTGAAAGCCACCACGATTAAGACACAAAACGATTTTGAAGATATATTTGGCAGAGGCTCTACTGTTTGCTGTACATGGTTCTCATGTATAATAGTCTAAATAGATCAAGAAGTATGCCAAGTAAAACGGATCATGCAAGGTATATAAGCGAGAAAAGTATAAACGAGAAAAGTAGTTGACCTCCTCTCTAATATAAAAATGAGTCCTGAATGACCAATTAATTAAAAAAAACAGTAAGTACATGTATATGCATGTGCGTGTAAACGAATAAACAGTGCGCTGAACAGTGGAGACGACATCATCATTGGTGGAGTTAGAATCGGTGAATATAGAACTAAGGGAGGGGGAAGTGATTTATGGACAAATATCTGATATTGCTACAACGGTCAAAGGACTAGTAATATAGAGAAACAGGCTTACTGTCTCCGTACGGATAAAATACGCGGTAAAATCGGCGATCAGATGAACCTCTGCCTCCGGCATCGGTTCATCTGATCGCCGATTTTACCGCGTATTTTATCCGTACGGAGACAGTCAGCCTGTTTCTCTATTATTATATACCTTAAAATATCGAATTTTAAACTTTGCTACTGCGGGAATATTTGGATTTTGCCGCCGTACATGCCCCGTACGCTACATACATACCCCGTACGTCACCTAGGTGTCGTACGGGTATAAATACGACATGGGTAGGAGCGGGCAGTATGTTTAGGATATACTACCACAGGTATATAATAATACATTCTTCAACACTACCTCTTATGCTTTTATTCTCCTTCCTTCATAATAGCATAGTCGAGGAGATAATAGGAGTACCTTTTCGAATAGAATGAAAAAAAGAGAGAAAAAGATAACGACTTTCACAATTTGAGAAATATGACTACATATTGCAGAGGTATTGCTTACTGTCTTGTCATAAACCACCTCAGTGTACATATAAATATTAACTAATATATGAATAGCCCACCTTAGGTTAATACCACAATCAGCGAAGGGGAGTCGGATCTGCAAAGGGAGGATAAGAAGGTGGCGCATGGATTGACCCCGTATTACATTCACTGATCACAGGACTGTCCGTGCACTTTCCAGTACACTCTCCATTACTCCTCTGGTAGACTAAAGGTATTACAGCGGGCTCTCCACTTAGACTTGTAGGTGCAGGTGTCTTTCCCTCAGTTTTCCCTAGTTGATTTTCTCTCTATAAAATGTTTTCTATAGAACTTAACCAAGGATAAATTCTCATTGGCCAGACGTTGATAAGTTAAATAGAGTTTCCCATATTCTTTCACTATACATGTACGTGTATGTTCATCCTCTCCATGACCCAACATTAAAGATCAATTATGCAGGCTTTGCATTGAAGGGTCTTCACGACGTTTCAAAATAAACTAAGAGACTGCGGACAAATCTCTGCCACATTTTGTATCGGAAGACGAATAGAATCCGGATTATCCCTCCAATTTCTTGGGATAATCTGGGTCTTTTTTGTCGTATCGTGCAGTGTAATTTGAGTCACAGCCGATTGGTCCTGCAAGCTCCACATAATTCTGAGCCCGCTAAATTTAGTCAGACTGAACCTTGGTCGGTTAGTGATACGATGGGCATTGGGTAGGTGAGGTTTACTCATGTACTTCTTTCTGTGGTCTATATAACTTTTAGATACTTAACGTGACGTTCACTCAATGTCAGATCAACAAAAAGGACACAATATTTGGCACATGAGGAGATGTGGTCTGTGTGGTTCTCTCTCGAATTGATCCAAAAACAAGTGGAATCTGAGACTTGCAATGAATTCATCGACTGACGATGTTATGTCCCGAAGGGATTTGGACTTAATACAGAAAACCAACATATGCTGAAAGTCGTCACCTTGTTGGGGAGCGTGATTTGTTTTCACTGAGAACTAACCTGGACTTACCAGACGACAATTCGCTGCCGTATTGTGGCCGTGTTGAACGCAATGTGAACCGCGATGTCAGACTTTTTATCAAGTGGAGCCTCTCAAAAGACTTGGGAAAGCAAAGATTAATATTTACGTACACTATTGAACGCCGCCAGTCGACGGCTTGCCATCTGGTCGGCGAGCTAAGAACCACATTAATAGAAAATTTTCACCGGTCCCCCAAAAGAGTTAATGGATCGCTGTATAATGTGTTTTCATTGAGGAATGTGGCGGCGGCGGGAGCCAGTGCTCCACTAAATCCACTTCTCGCCGTTTTGTTTGGAAATTGTATGAACGCTGGTCAGAAGCACAGTTGGCCTTTGTTCGGACCAAGCTAACCTGTTGCCTAATTGTTAGTTTAGGAGTGGAGTGGATGAGAAGGATCGGGGAATAACAATAAGCAGCATGAGTTCCGCCAACATTAAGCCCGCTACCTACGCCAGAGCCAGAGCTATACCGTTGGTTACCAGCGCCGGGAGCAGACGGAATAAAGACCGGCAGAAACTAGCGGAAGGTTGGGCATTTTCTAAGCAGTACGCATCGGGTCGCAGCAGTGGTGGGGCACCGGTTAACAGCGGCTGGGGCCCTGTTTTGAGAGGTGGGTCTAGCCGTGGAGGTAATGCTTACGTCCCTTGTGAAGGCCCTACCACCTGCACCTCCATCCCTGGGAGGACCTCCTTCTCCTTTGCCTCAAGAGACGTCCCCAGACACCCTGCTGATCTCCAGGACAGCCAGGAGGAACCCCCCCTGGTGTCCATTATGAAGCGCCCCTCGACCACCCCGGGGTTATCGCCCTCCATGCGGGCAGCCATTGCCTTCTCAGCGGGCAGGCAGAGTCGCCGACACGTCAAGGTGAAAACCAGCGATGGGAAGGCGCTGCGCACGCGCGATTCCTCCGGGGAATCCTCTAGGGAATCTTCTCCCGAGCCCGATCAGTCCCAGGGGTCAAGGTTACGGTCGCGGGCCACCAGATCGGTGCCGAATGGGTTCGGACGCCGTCGGAGTTCCCCGGAGGAAGGTAGGCCGTATTCCGGGTCGTCTTCATGGTCTGGGTCAACAAGACCCTTGACAACCCCGGCCAAACCCGTTAATTACAAACTCTCCACAATTAAAAAGAAGATTTTGGCGTGTCGCACTTTTATCGCTATGGGAAAAGATTCCAGGAAAAACATCAGGCAGAGCAATGATAAGCATATCATAAAAAGTGATGGACTCGAAAGAAATCATTCTTCTGGGAAGTCAAATGCCCGACCCAAGGTGGTGTCCACAAGGAATGACGACAATGACAACAGCGATGTGCCCCAAAATTTCGTGTTTGGTACGGAGAGTTACTACGAGGTGATCAATCGACTGTGTCGTCCCACCGTCGCCAGCGTCGCCCGGGCTTCCATGAAACTCATCCGGGCGAGCGGACCCACTCTCGATGAACCCCCAGTCTCACAATCCTTAAAAAGAGAGCTACCGTCGCAGCTCACCGAGGAATATCTGAGCCGCAGATTTCTAGGAGAGCAGCATCTCACCCCAGAGGAAGTCGAGGAGATCGTGTTGCGTCTCTGTCAGCCAACTACCGACCGGGTAAAAGCACAGGTCGAAAGTCGTCTGCCTTTGCGGAAGATTCCCCGAACAGACAGATTTGGAATCGTACAATCATACATGTGGACTTGTGGGGAGAAAATGGAACAGAATCAATGGGAGAGAAAGACACTAGAACTTAAAAAGAAGAATTTTCAAGACGAGAAGATCCACTTAGAGAGGAAGCTAGCGACACTGGCACAATCTTGCAGTGTTGACGTCACTACTTTCCAGCTTCCCCATGCGCGACCACTTGTAGCGCCCTATGGAATTAACATGGGGGCAGTTCCGACGGTGGGAATGCCTCTGTACAATGCTGTATGAATGAAACAGTAACTGTGAAGTTGAAATTATATTTGATATATAATACTTCTCTAGGGGATTTCCATTTGGGAAGCGGTTTGCCTTTATTGTGCTTAGACTATGAGAAGATGAATGTAAGGTACCCTTTAGGGCAAGTAACTCTTCATCCGACACACTTTCTCAATAGGAGAGAATATCATGAACAATACTAAAATGTACATGGAAATATGTTTGATCTGTGAAATTTGCAGCGGTTGCGAGAGAATTTAATACAAGATGGCTTAACCCTATATGTGCAAAAAGCAGGATCAAAACAGCCGCATTCTAGCTTCCCAATGTATATCCACTGTGCAATGTCAATGTCTATCAATATTAATCTAATGTAATGCACATTTTTCATTATTTTTAATAGTATATTTGTATGGGGAGCCTATCCTCAGGTGTGAATATGGCAACGTATGACTAGAACATTCTAGTAAAGTGGTGTTTACTTTATTTCCGGAGACAATATGATGAAGAGTAAAAGCAAAATTTAGATTATATGAACATCATCATCCTATGAATACATTTTTGTCTGTACCACATACATGCATCAGGCCTATAGATATAGTTACATCGGTCAATTAGTGTGTATAAGGTCTTTCGCTAATCCTATCTGCATTGTCCTTCAAATTCCAAACGCTGTAAGTTTTCGAATTTCGCATTCCCTCTGACAGGACAATGCCCTAAAGGGAAATAATGGATATATAGATTGGATTCTTAAACTTCTTCTTAATGGAAGCCTCATAATCTCATGGAGATTTATCGGCTTTCTTATTAAAGAATTTCTTTGGCTAGATAGTCGTGTATCTAGATTCCTGGTAGAATGAAATACATGCGTACCGCTTGCTTTCTGAGTACATGTACATACACTGTCTAACCATGTTGTAAATTCAACCTATATACCTTTCTATAATCACAAAGAGATATCTTCCTTGCATTTGCAGTCATCTGAAATGAGAACTATTGTATGACTTTGGATGGAACTGAAGCAAGATATTGCCGATTAAATCAGTGAATCCTTCCTTGAATAATAATCATATATTCTTCCGTTAAAGATAATACTTTATTTTCTAGATAAAATAATGATACCTGTATACGTTACTTCCTAAGCAAACTGCTTTAGAATTATTTATATCTAAAATCCACAGGTTGAAATTGAAACCGTGCTGTATACAAAAATATCGTTTTCCCAGGTAGGTAGAACCTATAGTACAGTTCACGTGGGTTTCTTTGCCCCTTTGGCTTATTGCGGAGTACTATTGAATGAGTTACATACTCCTTTGGTTATAATAAATAGTTTCCACTCTCAACTCTCTCACACTCCATTGTGTACTAGATCCATATCACTGAGACAGGCTCAACTAATTTTGCCGACAACATTCAGGTGCATAATTCAATAGTCAGCGTACATACACTTCTGAACATTAGCTTCATCCGTCGTCTGGCGTATTTCCAAAAGTAATTCTAGAGACCTAGAATGATTCATTTTGAGTTTGATAAATTTACCAGACATAAATAAAAAAATAATATTACCTGTCATGCTAATACTACCAATAACATGCGGCTTGGTTTTATTCCATGCTTCGTGGAGTTCTTTTGGAACGCTAATCTCATCTTGATTTACTTACAATGAAAGGAGTTTTACTTAGCGTATCAGTAAAAAGGGTTGGCACCAAGACAAGACTCTTATTCAGTCTGAAAAGCTCGAATCAAATTAGTCGACCGAATGCCATGTATATACCTCAAGCCTTTTCGATCAGAATGGCGAATGGCTTTTTTTAATTACAAAGATAAACTTGATGGCTGTAATATTGTGCGTTACCAATACACTGGGCTGTATAATCTACTTGAAGAGAGGTTCTCATTTTAAAGGTGAGAATACATTTACGTATTTCATGCACATGTTCTTGTTGTCATAGAAATAAAACATGTATTTAAAGTAGATTTAAAAGTGTCCTATTTATGTATGACTTTGCCGAAGAGTCTTATGAGGTGGCGAATCGTCTATATTTCTAATCTGATACTCAATTGTTGTCCTTGAGATAAGTTTTAGTTCTAAAAGCTACCAATAATGAATATATATTCTTAGCAAAATGGGATATTGTCTTAAACTTGTTATCATCTAGTGATTCACAACGAACCCACACGCAGGATACCAAATAAAGCTATGAGACAAGAATCTCTTATCAAAATTAGAACCGCCATTGGACCGCCATTTCAAACTGCTTAGACTTTTTTCTTCATAACTGTTGCTTTTTAAACAGGTAAAACTGTAATTCTTCAACTATTTCAAAATTATATATATATACCTGAATCATGGCTCAGGTAAAGTGAACTTGGATGTATGTTACACTATATACTATGTGGACACTCTAAATACAGGTATGTCAGTTGGGGGTCAGGAAAATTAATGGACATATTTTTCTGATGGGATTTGCGGCCATAGAGAGAATCCAGAAGCAGAAAAACTTTTTTTTAAATTAAACCTACTTCATCATGTCAAGCAAACGTAAAGGGCTAATCGTATTTATGAAAAATTCTAGAAAGAGCCAAAATGATAGCATGCTTATGGACATAGCGTTGTCTTTATTTAGCATATATAAGAAGAATTAATTCATCTCAGTTCTAAAGAGTAGTGAGATTTGCCTAAATAATGCTAACCAGACTTGACCCATCGGGCCGTTGTTGGTGCTGCCTCCAGGCGTATAGGTAGCGCATAACTCCTAAAACGAATTGTGAAAGATAATATAGAGCAATGATCATCCGAACAATTTGATGAATTCTCACTTCAGTTCAAGTATGAAAAGGTTTACTGTGATGACTAAAGTAATTAGTGTACTCTATTTCCCTCATCTAGTCCCCATTTGTGTTACTCTATGCATTATACGGTAATTCCCCACTAGATGCGTTACATGGAGAGTCGAAACTTATCTTTTTTGCTATCACAAACTACATCTGCTAAACATATTTATTGATTTATGTCATTTATCAAAGTCAGCTTAAATGTGCAGCAAAGATAACAGGTGCTGATTCCTGAGATGGGGTTGTTGCCATTACAACACTCTTACAAACATAATACTATATATTCAAAAAATATGTACATTGACAGACAAAAATACTTTTCAAAGAAATAAGTAGAGAATAGCATTTAATCATGTTACAATTGACTATAAAGCATTAACCCTTTCTGGCAGGGCAATGCCATGTGGTATTCCCCTGGCCATGGCAGGACAATGTCATATGGCATTCCCCTGGCCAGGGCCGGACAATGCCATATGGCATTCTTGTATGGAATGGATGAACCACTCTGTATTTGTTCCTTTGTAACTTTTTGAAAAATTATCGCAGAATCATAAAAATTATATGAGATATTATGCTTAATGTTGCCAGTAGGTCATTAAGATATCGAAAAGTTCTAATAAAAAATACAGATTTACTGAAAGTTTTGAATTTGTAATTTCTTTTAATAATATTGCCAACAAAAGTCGGTCATACAAAGGCCACAATTGGTTCTGGTGCCTGCTATAGTATGGGTACATGGTGAATGATGTGTGGCTCTTGAAGGGTTAAGTGACACTGTAGATAGGTTGAAGGTTTACCAAATATTTTGGCTATATTGAAATTGCAATTTTGGGGGTATTTTTTCGTCACATAGAGTACCTATCGTGAAAAGCTGGTGAAATGAACAACAGGTCTTAGACTTTTGACATTTCTATGATACTCTAAGAGGGATATCTTATTTTTCAACCAGTACTCATTATGTTTTATAAACACTTCTTTCATTTTCATTTTTGACAAATATCGTATACCCTTTCTAATTCGAGAACCTTTCTCAAAACACAAATTCCGTTGCTATGACAACAAGAAAACTTCTTTTTTTGGAACGTTTAAAGTTATAACGAATACATCCCATAGAGAGCTCTACACATATCAAATATGAAAACATATACGCAAAATCAATTTGATGTTATTCTTTGAAAAATGTTAAGTTGCCAAGGAAACGGAAATGCAAAGAATACATGCATAATCAGAAAAGGATATGTCAAAAAGTGTATCTGATGTGATTCTTTGACAAAATGTTATCTTGCCATGGAAACCGAAATTACAAAAATATTTCCCTCATTAGCTTGATTCTAATTGGGTCATTTTGAGCTTCATTTGTCTGGTTATATTGTCGTGCGAGGTAAGTCCTAAAATTGAGCTTTTTTATCCTGAGCCGCAGTACTAATACCTGAAAATATCTTCAATTTAATTGACTAAATAGTCTTTAACATTTGAAACCTTGCAAACTCGGCTAGTTCTTGAAGTCAGTCTAGAAAGTTCTAACAGCAACCAATGCAATGACACGACACCCAATCGTATTGGGTGTCAGAATTCAATCGTAGATCTATCTACCATGGAAACCTCAACCACTATATACGAGTATTGTCGTACAAACTGAGTTTCGATTCCATATCGAATTAAATGAATTCCAATGACGTCATTGAAGGATAGAAACGAGTGGAAACTGAACATGGGCTCCATACATGTAGTCCCATTTATTAACCGATCTGGCATGAAGCTTTCAAAAAGCAAAATAAAAAATATGGATTTACAGTGGTAGAATCAGAAATGAAATTGTATGTACTGGGCAGACATTGAAAGGCCTACTGCGTTCCCAAATTCAACAATTTTTTTTAGATAAACTGGAAAATGGATCTTCATCCACAACCAGCGATCTAAGGAATTAGAAATACCAATTTCAATATACGTTTCAAAAGCAAAACAAAAAGGAATACATGGAACCTATTCGAAACTTCAAATTTTACATAGAATTCCGGTATGGCTTTGCTCACCTACCTTTTAGCTGCGATGATATATATCTATAAGTGGAATACAAAGAAAAAGATGTTATCGTCTGAGCATACATGTAAACATTAAAATCAGGACTCGATTCCCTCAAAATACGCAATAAAATCTGTCAACGGACTAACCTAATCCATTTTATTCAATGATGGGAAAATGAAGGATTAGTCTTTGTTACCATATGAAATTATGGCAATCAGAGCTCCGTCTGGCTTACAGTTAACAGTATGTATCCGTCGTGAGCAGCATGGTAGGCATTATGGACGTGAGGAGCCCTTGACTCGGGCACCAAGCCCTACTGTTATGTATATTCCCGGCACTCCATGACATCACAGGGCTAGGTTGAAAAGGATTACTTAACATTACTTCTGAGGTTCGACCGCTCATTTTGAACACTGTGGAAGGGTAGCCGAAAGGCTATTAGCAAAATAATGGACCTCGTGTTGAGCCATTAATTTCTCCTACAGTGGGGCAGTAATTGGGTTAAATCAGAAAGGTTTAGAGAGGAGATCGTGGCACTGGGCAAAAAGGCTGGCACATACGGTGTACGCGTGCTATGGCAACTGTGTGTATCGTAAATGTATGAGCTGATGGATGTTTTGAAATCAATATGTACAACGAAAATGTGATGCTTCTGTTACTCATATCTAACCAGTTAGCGACACTTCCCTAATGACTCGCCATTTTAGTTCTCTTTACTGAAACCAGGTGCCGCCACGTTATCACGATTATGAACAGACTAGGCCATTGGAAATGAAACGTGGGGGTAGGGGGAGGGGGTGAGTAACGACAATCGTAGGTAATGACTGTCCAAGATCGCCCAAGGAATGTACAACAGTTTGGACGACAAAAGATGGCAGGTGTCCTATAGACCCTATAGACCCCCTTGTAGCGCCCAACGGAGATCGGCGCCAACACGTTCGTTCTTAATGATTATCTTAGAAAAAGAATAGAAGTAGACATGGTGTTTTTCAGTTATGACAATCATTATAAGCGATGCTTACAAAGTTGGGGAGCACTTCAGTAGGTTTCGCAAATGCAGCCGAGTGGCGCAATGGCTGATTTGGGGAGTTATTTCATCAATAAATGTTATTAAACGGGGTGAGATAAAATCAGAAACCCACTCGATGAAAATAACTTGGTCCGCACTCCACCTCGTTTGACTGCTACGTAATTCACTCAGCTTTGGTTCGTGAATTACTGCACAAGCAAACTTGGTGGAGTACGGACCAAGTTATTCTCATCTCGTGTTTTTCCTTCTAGTTATTATATGAGGACTATCTCGATGTATCATTATTACCTCGATTGGTTACCCTACATTGGAAGATCTACCTTTTTCAGAAATGTTTTGTGGTTAATGAATAGCAATAATAAAAAATATATTGTTGTTACTAAAAAACACCCGCCAGGTTTCTGCATTACCGATGCGTTGTTATTATCAAAACGTCCTATATAAAGAAATAAGAATAGCCCGTACCATTGGCCTATTATTCGTCACCAATCTGCCGTCGGGAGCGACCGACAGAATTTTTTTTGATAAACCGTCGTCAGTTCGGTGAATGGGAATGGGGCCTGCAGAGAATACTAACAGATTAATTTGGAATAGATTGCGTAACAAGGCCACCACTAACGGATGTTCTCACAGAAAACCAATGTGTACCTGAAAACTGCAGTAGGAACAATGTATACCACGAACCCTCATCCGATAAATTGATACCAACAAACGGTCAGTGCTACCACAGACAGACTTCTATGGTGACTAAAAAACCTCCGCCGTTTTCGATGGCCAATGAAAACGAGGTTATACGAAAATTGACTATTTTAACAAAATCAATGCTGTGGATTTCGGTTCTGGGTATCACCGATACACATTTGTATAAAACGTCGCTTACTGTTCCACGTTTTCCCTTTTACAATATAGATATGCTATACTTGTATGTATGCGTCTTGTATGCAGACACCCATTTAGATGGAAATGTAATTCTGAGGAGAGATAACAAAATGACGTGCCTTGATATTATGAATATTTACACAGGCTACATTTACGGTCGGTAGATTCTAGAGATACATTTTATTACGCTTCTCCTAATCAGCGTAAACCAATGTACATGCATGTTAACGGTGTAAGTCGGCTTTCTCGCTTTAGGGCTTGTCACTAATCTGTGCAGACCTTCAAAATCTCCTCTATGATCGTTGATATTTGGACAGATTACATGTTCCTAGACATATTCATTTTCAGAAACATTACACCTTCAAAGAAATGGTATCATTTAGGTATGACATATTGTTTGATATCAGAAGACATAAGATATAGTTATGAAGTATATCTGGTTTTGACTGATTACTGTTAAGTTTTTAGGAAAACCAAAATGGCCAACTTATTCAGGATCTATTAAAATGTACATGGGTTGGGTCCACAAGTCTGCCCCTTACTACTCACCCCTACCCCCGACTGCTACATGCAAACAAAACCTGATTATATATAATACCATGCTTTTGATCTGCATGGTCGTACTCTCCGCGTAGTTGTCGTATAGTAATATCAGCATAATGGAGGAAAATACGACCATGCAGATCAAAATCATGGTAATATATATATAATCAGGTTTTCCTCAGTAGTGATACGGACGAGTTTACATTGAATACGATGAATATAATGATGCAAGATTAGTATCCAATTGTACTCTTACATTACGCACGGCCATATATATCCGCTAGCCAGGCCAGTTATCAGCAAAATGCAGATTTCTCTGCTTAACATCAGATACAGATCGAGTAGCTGTAGGTGTAATGGACGCAATAGATCTGGTCTATACTCAACAAATGAGAAACATACAACACATCCGCTGTGATTTTACCTGTGTAACTATATCCTAGGGATTATTTGCTCCTTTACATCAGAGAAACTGAGAGTGGGATTAGCTTGACAGATAATACGACTTCGCTATAAGACGATATCTTGATATGTGCCGATGCTAAGTTCATTTTTCAATACAACGTAATATTCGCATTTCTATTTTTGTTGTTGCCGTGGCCTTATAAGGCGTTTATCTTTATGGAATCATGTCATGACTGTGGAAAATCTTTGGCGAAGATCCCATGAAAGTAACGCTAATTTTGACGGAATTATGATCTTGGCCCCTCAGTATAATCCCTGAGATAGGTCATGACCCAAATAAAAAGAGCTAGCTCGAATTAAACCGTCTCCACATAATTACCACTGAGACCTTTCCACGGCACAGCATGTTGCTGAGGTCCATTTTCCTGGCCTACTTACCAACTAAAAGTGCGGGACCTATATATTGCCAGATCTACCTTATCCTAAATCATTACGTTTTTCGAGCATGCAAGCATGAGTTAAGCCGAACGATAACCTAGGGTTACACAATTTGTGTTTACAGACAATTTGCATGCAGATTACTACCTGCAGCGTAGGTTTTGGATGAATTAACGTAGGCCGATAATCAGATGCAGCATATGCCAGAGTAATAGGCCAGATTTCCTATCCTACTCACGCTTAGCGTCGTGCCTCATAGCAGGCCTAAAAGTAGTGCCCGCTTGAGGGATTGTTATCAGGGTGGAGCTCGAGTGAATGGAAATCTTTGCAGTACTAATTAGTGTTAGTAATGTGTGTGTGTCGTTGCCTGCACTCCACCTCCGATCTCCACCCCCCCCCCCCCCCCCCCCCCGAGCCAGACTCAAGATAAGGCCGACTGACGCGTTTTCTCAGAAAGCGGCAACAGTGACCCCAGGTGCTGTTCAGGAGAATTAACAACTGTCCCATCAAGATCATTGGCTGTTAGCGGAATAAAAACAGTTTGATTCAGATTGTGAGTCTCCGTTTTCTGTAGATGCAATGTATGTGAACGCAGATTTAGATATATACAATACAAGATTTTATTTTGATACAGCACTCAACAGCACAAGACGCTTTCATGAAGAGTTTGAATTCAGCACAAAACCGGATTTTAATTGGCGACGCCTAAATGCAATAGCCCAAATCAAGGCAAAAGGCCTAATTTTTGGCTAGGGGTACAGTTTAAATTGAGGGAGAGTTAATACAAATTCGTCTAGGCGAACTCGGTCAACGCTGAAGACCTATAATAACGTCCCTTTCCAAGAATTTCAATTTGTAAATCATATTGTGGTGGACTATAGACTCTAGTTGGTCCCTAATAGTAATACATTAGTATAGCCTACTAGGCTATACACCTTCGATCGTTCCCACTTAGCCTAATATTAGGGCAATAAAGTCATAATGTACAACTAATGTTATCTCATATCAATTGATACACGTACAAGTATTTCCCTGAATTTTCTCTTCGAAACAGTACATCGCGCTGAGAACTGCGCTGCAGAAGTCGCTTGAGCCGGCGGAGGTGTTTGTCCAAAATGTTTTCTTGAAGTCCCTGAATAGCCTCACGGTCACACAGGCACGTCGAGCACCGTCCCGGCGGAATCGACAGAGACGGCAGCATCACCGGCAGCAGTAGCAGCAGCGACAGCCAGTCAGCCTACCGCCTAATTTGTCAGGACACATCTCCGCCTTTGCATTTCTCCCACTGCCTCTGTGTCAGTGCCACAGCAGCCGTGGTACGTGTCACAGCTTCCCGCTAGCGCTCATGAATGTAGGCCCGCCCGGCCTTTGGAGTGGCTCGGACTCGAGACGTCCTGGTAGGCAGGGGGGCGGCGGTGCGGCAGTGTAGGCTGAGGTGTGGCTGGCGTGGCGGGGTACACCCCTCCCCCCGAGTCCCCTGAATGTATTAGCCCAGATCGCGTTGGCGGCGACGTCGATTCGCTCTCCAGCGTGGCCACAGCACCCGCCGCAGCGCGACGCGGCGGGCCTCGGGGAAACCCCGCTTCGCCGCAGAAAGAGGGGATTCCGCGGATGACGTCAGGACACGTGACACAACACAAGCAAAAAGATGGCGACGGAGGGGCGTTTCGTGCGGACGGTTCGCCTGTGATTTTCCCATGTTTCCTCGCCTATGAAACTATGAAATCGCACGAGCAGGTGAGAGGAACCCTGTAGGATATACGCACAAGATGGGGAGGAGTAGTAGCAAGCTTAGTTCCAGTGAGATCAAGGAGCTGACTTCGATTACATATTGTAAGTAGTCTACGCACTGATTTCATTCATTAATTATAGATTACAACGCCTTCCCGCTTCCGTAAATATTACCCTCTGTGTTGTCGGAATTGATTATACATGTATATATATTGAGCTGTTTACATGGTTCACCCATGAGGACAGTCTGACTCGTCCTTAGAGAGTACTGCCTTTTGCCGCCGGCTCTTCAAATCACCATTGGCATTGGCTAGCATTATCAATATTGGCTGAGCCCACTCCACCCCACCCCTCGTCGCTGCTGGCCAAGACTCAGGAGAGAGCCAGAGTCCGAGCTCTATGGAGAGATACCCAAACAGTGCCTATGTTGGCTATATCATAGGATAGTGTCGTGTATTGTAGAGAATATAGGTTGTCACTTTTTTAAAGTATATGTACTCTGTGATTGGTCAATTGTTTTATTTCGGCTGAAATATTGTTTCGGTGAAAAAAGACAGAACAAAAAAACAACACTAGATCTATCTTTATTAGTGTTGTCATCTGCACAGTCAAGTGTCAGAAATTCTATTCCCACTGAATCCCAGTGAGAAACCTGAGCCCAAGATGTACTGGGGATTCTTGTATTTCACAATCTGATCGCATTGAATTAAAGTCTAGCCGTGAATTGAAGGCTAAATCTGGAGTTTATTCCTGGGGATTTTACAATTTCATATACGGTACTGGGGAACATCTATCTATCTATCTATCTATCTATCTATCTATCTATCTATCTATCTATCTATCTATCTATCTATCTATCTATCTATCTATCTATCTATCTATCTATCTATCTATCTATCTATCTATCTATCTATCTATCTATCTATCTATCTATCTATCTATCTATCTATCTATCTATCTATCTATCTATCTATCTATCTATCTATCTATCTATCTATCTATCTATCTATCTATCTATCTATCTATCTATCTATCTATCTATCTATCTATCTATCTATCTATCTATCTATCTATCTATCTATCTATCTATCTATCTATCTATCTATCTATCTATCTATCTATCTATCTATCTATATTATAGAGGAAACCCATGAAAGTTTAGGGTCTGAGCTCGTATCCCATCGAGTTTGAATCATGTAGTAATTCACAAGGCGAAGCTGCGTGAATTGCTATGTGATTCAAATGAGATGGGATCGAGCTCTGACCCTAAACTTGAATGGGTTTCTGAATTTATCTCACCTTTGATATTGATTAATGGGCTAACATTTGTGACATTATCCCCCATTGGATGTATTTCCTAAATATCTAATGGGTATTAGATACGAGTTTCCAATGTTAAGTCTATGGAGAAAAAATATCTGGGGTGAGATAAATATATATATACGTATCTTCTTCACCATCCACGCCCTTTCACTGAGATAAGGTTGGGAAATACTCCGATTTAATACAAAACCTTAGAGAATAGTTGTTAATACAAGTTGAATAACCGAGAGAACAGGGAGCTGTTTCAAAACGTGGGTTAAGTCTATGGTTTTGAAACAGCTCCCTGGTCTGTACCTCAAAGATCTACATTGTAGGCTACTAAGTTGTGTCGGACTAAGTAGTACTTGCAAATGAGTGTTTGCTTAAGGCAACAGGTATCGAATACTTAGTGTAACGGGTCTGGTGCATGCCGCAGAATCGATACTCATATATTCACGGTTGTGTTTCGTGTTGAGCAAGGCCCCATACCATCAGATCCTAAAGAAAACTAATTTTTTAATGTAAATACCAGTATCATATTCTACATTGAGCTACATGATGTGGCATGTCCTTGCTGTGAACTCACTGATAGATGGGGAGTTGGAAACGTTAATGCCCCCTCCCCCCCCCCCCCAAAAGAAAAGGAGAAAAAAACCCACAAACTCGGTCATGTTATTACACGGGGAAGTAACTTGTGTTTTGTACACAGAGGATTAGTGGCACACGGTCATAAAACATAAAACAAAAAGTAGCAATCACCCCGGCACTCCTACTGTTTATCACCACTCACTAAACAGATACAATATTAGGCAAAGAAGAAGAAAATGGTCCATTTAGAGTCGCTCACTTTTTCATGACTTGCAAACACAATAGTTTTCCATGGTAATTATGCGGTGAATCAATATCAAGTCATCACGTTGCGGCTGTCCGTATTTGAGTTGTAACATTGAAGGTTCTGGGAGCGGTTTCTCATTAACGAGCATGGAAGGCAAATGTACGGAGAGAATTACTCCATTTCTATCCGGTTAAATCACAGCGCTACCAACTAATGGGAATATTACCAGTTTGAATGCAAGAGCAGGAATGCAGTTTGGTTGGTAAGTACTGAAAGCTAATGAAAACAGAACGTCACATGATGTTGGGTCGACTAAATAAATAGTAAATTCCATACACATGGAATGGGACTCTTATATGATATCTATCCTTGTTAAATGAGAAAGCTTGCATGCATTGTTCCATTGGTACATAACAGGGACATCTGCTATGATTTCACTATTAACTGCGTCTAGAATATTTCAGTTTTCTCATGAAAGAAACTCCCATATACCACGCCATACCAGCAATAAATCCATGATCATTAAAATCCCTCAAAATTCTATACACACTACGCCATATATTGCACAGATATGAGCGCTGTTCTTATTTCTCCTGACACAAAGAAAGCGTCATGGAATGTGTTGCTGTTGGGTCACGTGGGGTGAAAATGACTATTTGCAATAGCTAACCTGGTCGGGATACATCGACGCCGGAGCAAGGCTGCCACATTTTATGTTTGCACTGGGACAGTTTTGTTGTAGGACTATGTTGTCGTTATGGTAGAGCGTGCAAGTCCGGTGTGGAGTAGTTTTTCATTATGCGTATCTGGTTCTGGTCATGACAAACTGTTGTGTGTTGATGCTCGGTCAGATATTATATGATATACTTGAAATGCAACAGTAGGCTTTCACAGCGATCGCCTGCAATTTTGGATATTTATTTATCACTCTAGGTTAGTTCATTATCCATGGAGAATTACGTTTGATTTAATTAAGATCAGATAGTAGAAATTTCCACAGAAAACCAGACAAACTGAATTTATTTAAAAGGTTTTATTGGGGGATAATTATACATCGAGACTTCTTCAGGCAATGTTTTTAATTAAGATATGGAAGAACGATTTTCAGATACATGCTCGTCTTCAGCTTTTCCATAGTTTAATGCATATGTGTAGATTACCCAGCAGGATCTTCCCCAACACGGGCTAAATGTGACGTGGTGTTCTGGTCACCCCCCACCACCACCACCACCTCCCGGCTGATCTATGCATATCGGCTTTAAACTGGACTTCTATTGTTGACTGTTGTTAGATATTGCTGCGAGCCCATTGTTAGTTGGCACACTGACCGAGCTGTTACATATAGACTTATGGGCCGACTGGTCTAGTGACTGAGTTCTGGTTTGGGATATATTCATACATAGCAAATTCTCTGTCGGAGGTTGATACTATAGTACAATTAGTTGTGGTATCTTCGTGCAGGATGTGATACCAAGAGTGATGTAGATTGTTGGAAGTTTGGCTGAGCTAGCTACCCGATATAAGCATTAGAGCAGACAGAGCCGTACTCATTACCAGTGTTGGGTCAGAGGTGACTACGGAATGTTGGCACTACACGCCTAACCGGCAGGATACCTTGGCATCGAAGTCGGGACCTTAAAAACAGATATCTTGGCAGGCAGGCCCGTTAGAATCACGGGTCTGTGTTAATGCCGAAGTGCGGGGCTATGTGTTGGCACTACAAAACGCCCTGTCTGGGGTATTTTGGCAGATGTTGATCTTGAATAGGCACAATGGGAGTGGGACCTGTTTAACTGAGCGTCAGACTCTTGCGGTGCTTCACTTCCACTTTGTATGTCGAACAGTATCAGAACCCGGACGAAACAGATGGACCATTTTCTGACCGCTATACGTTGCAGGGGTCATTTAAGTTTTACCATTGTCACAGCAGAGGGCGATACAGTTGGCCTTACAGGAAATAGGGCACCTTTAATCATTCCTCTTCGAATTCTACTTGACAAAAATAATATTCAATGGGTTTTGATCCAATCAAGTTGTTGAGAAACAGATTTCAGATCTATTCCCGCCTTTGTAATCCTTTCAATTTAATATTAGATGCATGCAGCTTGAATTGTATATTATTATCAAATACCAATGGCGGAATGTCTCACTTTTACTGACCAGGAGTACGAATTCCTTTCATCACTGAGTGACGGAATAATCTTCATACGTCCCCCTGTACCACGTGACGACTCTAAAATGGCGTTTTTAATGATTTCCAGGAATATGATGATAAGGAGACATAGTGAGTGTAACTAAATTCCATCTTTTCCTCGATATTTTGGTGGCAAATATTCACAGAGTTCGTTCAAAATATCTCCATTCAGTTACACTAACCATATCCCCATATCTTGTTCTCTAGTTTGTAAATGTAGCCGCTCATGGAACGATCTGTACAATTCACCACTCGTTTTTGCATATTGGTGGTGCCACACCATATAGCGGTAATTGCTGTCGGGAAGACATATAATAGTAATAAGCACCAACTCTTTGGGTTGTTTTATGTTCATATTCCCCCATCCACTCCAGATATATTGGTAACAGCTGACTGTGCATGGAGGATAACGGAAAGGGGGATGGGTTAAAAAATATGAAATCCATGTATTATTCGTGTGGATATTTTGACGCAACCTGTTGTCTACAGAGCAGCATATATGTAAACTTACAGATAATTACAAGTGCAGCGTACTCTAAGAACAGCCTTATCATATGTTGCATATCAAAGAAGAGAATATGAAAAGGACAAATTACATGGGACATACATTCAGACATTCCCCCAGCAGATAGCCCATAAATAGTTATAGATATGTCTCATGCAGAATTCATCAAAACCCTATTTTATATCTGGAAGGTATTATCCCTGCCCTGTTCTACTCTGGAAGGATTCAGTAAATTCATGACAGTGTCAAACAAATAGATAGAGAGGCAAATAAATGAATGGTTAAGATCAGTGCTGCAACGCCAAAAGGGAAGCTTATTTTTATCCGTCAATACAGGTTCTGCCAAATAGATGCTATTCCTAGAAGTGCTCGTTTAAATATAGACTCACATTGAACGGGTCTAACGGTATCTGGCATGTTTCCACTAGGCCAAACCGTTATTTACACTCTTCTGCACCAACAGAGAATGTAGAAATAACTCGCAGGTGATATTGATCAAATCAACAAATGGCCATTGGCTGGATTTTTATGAGCCTAATTGATCAAGTAATTCTAGATGCATGCCATGTCGCATCCGTAACACGCAGATTGACAACTTCTGGGAACAAGTGCTTCTTTTTTTATCGATAATTCCTAAAACGACGCCTGTTATTATTTCAGCTAGTCAATATCATTATAGGCATTTTCACTTGATTGTGATGTTCAGTCTGATCGTATTTTCGTCAAATAAACACACAGTGTACCTAATTTAATTATAAAACTATCATACGGGTAAGGTCGTACCGAAGACGAAGACGGCTCTTTACTGATAAGCCGCCCCATGTCAGGCAAATATTTTCAGTTAGCTGATGTGGATGTTTTATTGATTTGAATAATGAAACAACGCATATAGATGTATAATGTGTTATCAATCTTTGAGTAACAGAACATACATGGTTTTTTTTCATCATGAATGCGTTTATATCATTAAAAGGAAAAGCGATATGAAATGCCTTAATTTGTAAGGAGTAAAGGAGATTAGGTAGTATTGTTTTAGCAAGTTGAATTGTGAAACTATTAATATTCATCTTGATGTAAGTATTTTTACGAGAGAGACCCAGGGATATTGAGTAACCCCCGACATTAACCTGTTTGTATGATAAAAATCACGTTTCATTATCTTATAATTCATGGATGAATACGCCCCCACAGAAACGTAAGTTGAAGCAGTTGAAATTCCAGTGACACTGGCCCTCCGCATCCTATTGTTGGGACGCAGATTGTGATGAGCTACGTTTCTGCAGCCAAGATCAGAGTAACTCCAATCTCTCTAAACATTAGGCTGTGTTTCTGAGAATGAGAAATGTTTTATCCATGAATCTGAATGAATTAAGAGATCATAAAACTATGTGGTGCTGTGACCAGGACCTTGGACAGTGAGTTTTGGGTTGGAAGAGCTTGTAGAGTGGTAGGCACATACTTCTGTCATTTCGTTCTCCAATATGAGGAGGCGTGGAGTTAACCAGTCTCCCGTCAACCCTATCTGTCCATGTGGGGCTTGGTGGTACTTCTCAAATAGCTAGCAACATTGTATCTCAGTCTAGGACTTCAATAAAGCAAGTCTGGATAGGCACCGCCCACCAAAACACATCACAGGAAAAGTAATTGTCCAATATTTCCTATTGACGATCTAGAAAAAAGAGCTTTAACGCCTTTCATTCTATCAGAGTGTGATGGCCTTTATAAATACTCGAATATATCAGGTCCCTTGTCTTTAGGATTCATGAAAGGTGGTATGTCATTCTCCTATTTAGCAGCAACTGAGAGAATGATACATGTTGCCATTTTACAATATGGCCACTTAGACCGCTCGCTCTCACGTAGAGATTAATAGTAGTACCTTCCCAGTCCATTATCAATATTTTCGTTTTAAGTCAAACGAATCAATTTCTGTACCACGTTTGATCCATGTGAAAGGATTTTTGACTTGGTCAGTAAGATAATTTGATTAAATTGGCGGTGGGTAAAGGTTGGTGATAAGCTAAGCCCGTTTATCTACATCAATTTGATTGAACTATCCTTGTATACGTTGTATGGGAATGGATTACTGTTGTCTGACTAGATCCTCCCTCTATTCATTTGGAGCCTCGACGGCTTCAGCAACATCCTTTTTGTCCATAAACCAAAGGTCATGTGCAGCAGAATTGAATTCATGGACAACAGGGCCTTATTCTCTAATACGCTTTTCTTATCCTGATATTTTAAAGATCATACCATCTAGGCATTAATGGCAAACAAATAATTCAACAAAGGCTTCAGATGAGAGATAATCCCTTATATTAACACTCTCACATACTCCCGATGTCAGCTTGTCAAACGAACGTCCTTAATGATAATTAGCAAGGCGTTTCTCTGAGCTTCTTTCCTTCTTAGTTGCGCCGAAATAATTTGGTAAATGAAATTTTGGTTGGACTTTGTTTGTGCATGTAATTCGGTTTGCCGGAGCAACGTGTGAGCACTACAAAGGTCAAGGTTTCGACGGAGACTTATGCTCCTGGATTAAGAAGACTTAAGCTGTCTCATTAGTGTAACGAGTAGTCTTCAAGCTAGGGCTATATATAGAAACGAGCAGCTCATAGAGGCTCGTGTGTTTGTGAGCGCAAACACCGCGCATGTACATTCACTCATGTCTGTGGAGTAAACGCAAGTAGAGTACGGCCACATTCTGTTTTGTCCGCAATGCTTATGTACTTTTCCAAGTTTCTTCACCTCGGCCATTTTCTGTTATATTTCTGTTGTTGTGTTTTTACCAGGTACCGTAAGGTTCAGCGTCTGCCTTCTCTTTTATAATTGCCTCGTAATGAGAGACAGGTGATGGGAAAATAACTTTCATACTGTCTTACAGTTATTTTCTCATCAAGCAGGGGTGATTTTCTCCCACAAGATACTGAATATTATGGATATGCGGACTATGTGGCTTTTATAAGTCATACAAATATCCAAAAGAAAATGCAGCAAGTCACAGAACAAGGGCAGCTGGGTGTACTCTCGAAGTAATAATCTCAAAGTACCAAGCGGGATTGGAAAACATAAATCTTCAAAGTCTCAAGTTGCAGAAATCCTACTTTCTTTAAAATCAGGTGCCTGTTGTAGAATTTAGGCCCATACAAGAAGACCCTTTTCTGCATGACAATGAGGCCCAGAGACGATGAGGGTAAACTTTATTCAACACCTATAGATGACCTTTAGTCAGGTAGGACTGGCTGAACGAACGAGCTTGAATATCATTAAAAGATAACCCTCGTACAAAGTCACCTTATATCCTGTACTTTCGTGTGCATAAATTATTCAACAGGCCCCAGGTTGCTGTAATGAATTCACAGAACTGGCTGTAGTCATGGGATTGAGATCCTTCCCAATTCATACAATTCAATGCATGAAAAAAAGCGAGATAACCTGATTAGAATATCTACGGGGTCAATCATATTCAAAGAAATATGTATACATGCTTTCCACGAATCAAACAAACGCTGGGGTAAATTTCATGCGTGTTCTGTTTCTAAACCTTAGTTGATCGCGTGGGCAGGTGAAGCTTGGCAGGCTTAGGCGGTCAGGAGATATTGTGATAGCCAATGCAGGTATGGCTCCAACATATATAGAGTCCCAGATTCACTGGATCAAAATGAAAACGATATATTCAATGACTAAAGCCAAGACCCTGGATAAAAAAATGAACCCTATCTATTTGCATTTTGAAGATGGCTGAAGTTGCTAATACACAGAGAAGGATGGATCCAAAGTTAAAGATACAGTTCCTACATCATCTACAACTAGCATTAAACTGTCTTTCTAAGGAAAATAGCCTGCAATAAACCATCGAGAAGCATACTTTGGCTACATATATTACGAGGCTCAAAGGGGGAGACACTCACATGGTGGAGAGCAACTTTGGGAAGTAGGTAATATAAACAGGTACGGTGGGAATATCCAGTGGCTCCCCGGCTCGCTTTCCTCAGTTCCGCATGCAGAAACAGGATTTATATCTCCCAGCTTTAGTCTGGGCCCCGCCCACCCTCGTCGAGATTCCTTTGTCTGTAGTTTACGGTCGGTACAGCTAAGAGGATAGAGTATAGAGCTCTGTAAAGGCCACCGCCGCAAAGTAGGCCCTGTGAGTTGCTCGTACATGCTTAGGTTTAGTACACTTCAAGATATCAATGCTAACAAAAATATAGAAATAGATTATAAATAAAAGAATACTGTTGGGAATGTTCAGATTGTACAGAGTATATGCTCAGCAAATATAGGCATGCTCATTTACATACTATAATACAGGTGAGATTTGAAACGCTGTAGAATATTCATGTGAATCATTCCACGATACCTGACTGTCGTTCAAAAAAGCGACTATCAGGAAACCTTCAGGTTGTACACCCTGTATCTATTGGTTTGGTCCAAGATCACAAGTACTGGTGATGGTGATTCGGGAGATCTCATCAAAGGGTGTTAGTTGTGTCTACTTCCCTTTTGGTTTAGGTAAATAGACCGGTCTTGATTACCTGGATTTTTTGGCATTTCTTTCAGTCGACCCATTTCATATTGTTTGGTGCTATAAGTATGCAAGCAAGATTTCTGAAAGAATTACCACACCCCCACCCCCTATCAACCTTAGATACAAATAGAACAAAGAAGGGGCATACGCAGAATGTCCCCCCCCCCCTCAGTCCATAGGATCTTTATTAATGGTTGCTGAATAAACTTATTAGTCCTATTAGATGTACGTCACCCTTATGACAAAATGTATTTATGGTTAAAATTTATCATCTTACTTGTACTTGATATATGTGGTATCTCCCAGCCTTATAGATGATCTCTAAGAATAATGCTTATCGTCTTTTATTCTGAGAACTATTGCCTTAAATATTATGTGAATTTCAGTCAACCTTTAAATTTTCCTACGTGTAATATGATTCTTTCACCCAATAATAACGAATAGACGTAGGCAAACATAAATTATCATCGCAATAGACACTGAATTGCTGGTATCATAGTCTCTAGAATAGGCTTGGGTACAATAAAGTGCATGTATAACGAGCAGCTCAAATTGTTGACATACAGTGATGTTGCCAATAGTAGATCATTGCGCGGTACCTCCCCTGTCCCGCTCTCTGATGAGATGAGTTGCTCACCATAGGGCAGACAATCATCTCGTAACGTAGATACTGCGATCTGCCCGGGGTTACGCCCGACTCAAATGAAATCAAACGATATACCTAATTACCCTATCTCTACCTACCATCCCATTGTTATGATCACATTTAGGGACCGCAGAAATGATGCCTCCCACCCCAGCGACCTGGGAGCTAATGAAGGTGATACGGAGCTGTTCTCTGGAGACACATTTCCAACTGAGCTGCTCGGGGTTTATTCGGCACAGGCGACGCGTAGACGGGAGCCAGTCCCATTGCCGCTATGTATAGATTATCAACAACGCTATAGCAGCCGAAGAGTCAATGCTGGGATTGGGTAGAGGCCGTGAGATGAAAAGCAAATCGGCAAGTGGGACTGAGGTGATGGCATGCATGAGGAGTTCCTCCAGGAGGTGGAGCGGGAAGAAGAGGGGAGGTTCAACCACAATTAATACTTCTATTTGATTATACGGGGACATCCATGGAGTATGTACGCAGAAATTCCGAAATTGTTTACCCCCAACCCACTCCCGATCTTGTACGCAATAGAACAAAGAAGGAGCATGCGCAAAATTTTCGAAATTTTTTACCCTCCCCCACCCCCCCCCACCCCATCCCATCCCCCTCAGTGCGTGCATACTTTATGGATGGCCCTAAACGATAAATCTAATGATTCTGTTGCGTAGTCTTCAAATGTTTACACATCTTCAGAATTCATTTATACAAGTGTATGTTTCATACTGGCATACCCCTAGAGTTAGTCACTGTTTCCATGAGTGACCATATCTTTTGCGTATAGTTTACTCGCTACACCAATGCCTCCTGGTATGCTGAATTCTGATATGGACCTATTGTGCGATGAATGTATAGTGTTGTGAAAGCAATCCTTTTTCAGGTCCACTGATACTGGTGTCTGGTGCAGGGAGAGATACCTCATCCAACATTCTCGGTCAAGTAATTAGGTCACACTTCTTATTATAATTGCTTCCACTGGCAAATAGGTTGTGACGTCCTGGGGTCAGATACTTAGGCTTGATAGCTGGAACTAGGTGTGTCAAGATAACACCTTCCAAAAGTAGTTTTTCTGCGCAATCTTTGCCATGGTTAAACGTTTACATGCGTGATTTGCTGAATCACCTTGTCTCTGATATGAACATGATACTAAACCATGGCCCTCACAACGCATGTCCACTACGTGTCTATGAACAAAGAGATTAGAGTTAACAGAGGTTCAATTCTAGATACCCAGTTGGGGGCGGATGTCATCAGCTTATTTTCAGTTGGTCACTCTCAGTGAGTGGTGACCACACTTTCCCAGTGACCAGGGGGCCGTTTAATTATCCACCCCGACAATACTTGAAGGTCCGAGGAGAGGTCGCAGGAGGGTTTGGGTTTAATAATTCAATCTATCGTGAGCACGGACAGTTGTGGCCGACGATCAACAAGGTATCGTACAATTTGCGTTGAATAATTCATCGTGGGGGAATGATACCTCGTGAAAAGTATCCTAGAACTCTCCTGACTGGTGACACCTCCTTGGGTATTCTGGGAGAATCAAAATAGCAAAAACAGCTTCAAGTTCCTATTTAAACTTCCACATATATGTTTATTATGGCCTAAAACCACTGGCAGAGATAAATCGAGAATATCAGAAATATTTAGTTGGATTCATTTAAAATTACGAAGAAAGGAATTACTTATCAAAAATACCACTGTAGGGCACCACCTTAGATGTTTGCCAACTCTCGTTCAAGTCTCCACAAAACTGTCTTGGGGGGTGTATTTTATTCTAAGACATGATATGGGTCAATCCAACGAGACTTTGACACAGGTGGAGGTGTCCGTCTTCCACACAGTCCTTCTCCAAGACACCTCAAAATCAAACGACCCCCAGATGAAAGTAGGCAAGGGGTAGGGTAAGATATACGTAATATTATCATGATTCCTTGCAGTTGACACTACGCAATATTTTTTTAGGTACGAATTTCTTTATTGATTCATCAAGTTTCTTTACATGTATCCATCTGATCGTGTTGTTTTAAAATATCACTCCATATAAGAATCAATAAAGTGGCAATAGGCCTCAGTTGATAAACAACTGGTTTTCTTGGCTATGCCAATAATGTAGTAAACGAATTAACAGATAGGGTATATTTACAAGTAAAACAGGTAGTATTTCCACATACTCATAATTTGTCAATTAGTAAGACAAACCAGGATAGTTATATCAAAATTGTTACAAAAATATGCATGAGAACCACCTAGGCGGATACGTAAAAGACCATTTTTAAGATATAATAATACATTTTAACCAAACATACTTTGACAATATTCAGAGGTATTTAAACTAAATCATCTTGATCACATTACAATTCATATGGAATGTTGTCCAATAAATATCCTCGCTTGCATATTACTATGCATCAGGGTGTTGGGCTCTAATCAGTGTTAAAGGACAGAAAGCCTGAGATGTCCCGCCCACCAGAGCCACACCGCTGTCCATTCTAATATCTTTGCTGTGAGTGAAAGTAATACAACGGTAAGAAGAAGGGTCAAGTAGTGGTGTGAGCAGCTCACTCATACATGGCTTCTGGAGGAGAGGAGCTCGGACACTTAAGGTGGGACTTATCGTATGACTATTGTCACGTGTGTCGTTCTTGCTGCAGTAATTCTCTGCCTGAGTGTCCCCCTATCGGCGTTCATCTTGCCCCTCCCACCCTCCTCGGGGGCCCTGGTTCTCCACCCCCTTCTCATTTGTCTATCCTATCTCTCTCGTACCATCACTCCTGTGTCCCCCGCCCACTATCGTGCCCTCATTCCCTTCCTCCATCCGTCCGTCCGTCCGTCTGTCCGTCCGGAGGGCTTACCTACCTACCTACCTACCTACCTGCCTGCCTGCCTGCCTGCCTGCCTGCCTGCCTGCCTGCCTGCCTGCCTGCCTGCCTGCCTGCCTGCCTGCCTGCCTGCCTGCCTGCCTGCCTGCCTGCCTGCCTACATACATACATACATACAGTAGAACCCCGCGTAAGCGGCCACCATCCGTTCCGGGCCAAATTGACCGCTTATGCGGGGTGTCCGCTTACGCGAGCTTAAAATAAACATCTAATAGAGGAAACCGTTCCGGGCTGAGGTGTCCGTTAACGCGGGGTGTTGGCTTACGCGGGGTGTCCGTTAGGCGGGGTTCTACTGTACATACATACCTACATACCTACCTACATACACAAACTACCTAGAGCAATCCTAAACCCTATCAGTATACAGTTTTCCGTTCCCTTGTCTGAAGTCCGTCCGTCCGTCCGTTTCTTGTTTCTCATTCCGTTGCTTGGTCCCCCTGCCTCGATTATGGATTGATGTAGGTTTGGCTGGCCAAGTGTGAGTGTCAGGTTTTAGTCGGGGAGGGTGGAGCAGCTGATCTAACAGGTTATACACTTGTCGGGGTGTGTGTTTGTCAGTGTGTACGTGTGTTGTTCTCTGTGTTTAGAGGAGTATAAGGGTTTGTTTGTGTGTGTGTGCGTGTGTGTGTTTGTTGGAGTCAGGCAGAAGTCAAGTCATTAGGAAGCCTTGATTGCGCCTCAAGATGGAGCCAGCAGGTGACTCACAAGTTGCCCTGCAATCCTTCCTGCTCCTGTTTGGTCACAGCGGCTTCTATTGGCTGAGAAGATATTCACAGACTTGTCTCTATCGCCAGCAGAAGGCGATGCGGCCACCCTTCCGGCTGGCTGTGCCAGTGACTTGGCCACTGACTCTGTATTCATCATTCTGAGATGGCGCGGCAGCGGGGAAGGTAGTTTGATGTAGATTGAAGTAGAAGCAGTGGTGCTGTGAGGGAGGATTGGTGACCGGGGTTAGGGTATGGTGTGAGGGTGGTGGGGAAACTACATTGTATTGTATAAATGGGACAGGCGCTTGGATTGATGAGGTACCCAGCATGGCCTAGAGGGATGTTGATTTGACAAGGACATATGTGGGGCTTCAGGATGCTGGGTGCATCCTGCCAACTGAGCAACACCACGTTTATTTCCTGGTGAACAACCAAACATTTTAAGCTAGTTCAGGATGAAATCTGCCTGTGTGTGCTCGCGCGCTTAGCCTCCTGTCAGACAGTTTGAGGTGCAAAATAGAACGATTGAAGAGCCGCTGATCCCAAGTCCACACAATTTGACCAGGAAGGTACCTGTGCAGATTTCCTCTGAGAGCCAGTTTATCACGTCAACTTGGATGTGGAGTTCTCTTAGATGAGGAAATTGAGGAATGTTGAGGAATGATAAAGCATCGAAATCGTCTAACGACATGATATTTTCTCCACAAAGGAATGGGACACCGTGGCATAGTGGTTTAAGTATGAGACCACATCACTATGATTGATGTTTCTTATCACATTCACCGAGTCCGACGGAAACATCAGGTCTTGTGACTTTCGCACAGACTCCTGAAAATGGGTCAGCTCGCCATCTTATTGGCTATAACGATCCGTATCTTGGGAGTTTTTTTATAAGGAAAATGGTGAAAAACTGTACTATGTTATGTACAATCTGTACATCTTATGTTAAAAATAGAGTTCTTTATATGACACGGATATGACTTGTCAACTCAAAGAAAATTGCCTGTTTTGATTATTTGGTTCCATCCAGCTGATAGTCATAGTGTAAACCAAGAGCATCACTGCATTTAAATCATCTGATATAGTGTCAAGAGAAAGACTTGAAAAGGCACTTTATGCAATAAGGAGTATCAAAAGTATACGCCCGAATGAGCCCAATAGACAGCATTAGAGCTTACACCAGCAGGTGGCCGGCGGCCATTGCGAGTTATATTCAGGAAAATAAACGCCTGCTTCAATTGTATCCTGACATTTCCGTTTCTAAACAAATATGGATGCTTTGTATACACATGAAAGAACTTAGGTTATAGACTTGACATTCAGTTCGTGAAATATCTGTCCTTTCACATTGTGAATCTAAGATGAACTCGCTGTTTTTTTAACATGTGTGGCAATATTATCCAACACCTGTTTACCTAATCCATGAATTTTTACAGAATTTATGCACCAAATAAACCCAGAAAAAAAGTAGAAGACCTCATCCGAGTTCATGGAATCTGTTCTCAGGCGGGTAAATTTTCCGGTTTCGAACTACAATTGCAGTCGGAAAAAGAATCACTCGCTTCTTCTATCATTTTAATGAGAAACCTGCCTTAAGCAGCATTGGCAAGATAACCTATGGGAGAAATAATAGGTGTATTTAATGAGGGAAGGCCTGCTTCAAATTACAGAGGCAACGGATCGTTAGCCCATGTTTGCCTACAGCTCTGTGACATCCTGCCAACTAACGTTTTAATTCATTGGTTTCCGAATCGATCAGATAATTCCGGCAAACGTAAGCTTGCATTCCTATTTGTACAGCGGACGGAGATCTATCAAAATGGCATATCAGATCGAGTGCAAGACAGGGTGTTTGTATGAGGCAATATATAATAGAAAATGGGTATGAGAGGTAAGGTCTTTATGGTGATCTACTGGCCTAGTCAGTATCAATACTGAGATTTATTTTACAATCTTCTAACCTGCCTATAACCATGTAAATCAATAAGCAATAAGCAATTTAGTTCCAATTTACATCGACAACACTCCTAGGGTTAGAAATAAATACCTGTAGTAAGGTTTGTGTCGCTGGTTGATCTCTGCTTGTCACGTGTAATCTACCCAATAAAATACAGAAAAAAACCATGAAATATTAACATCCTGTCTTTAACGAGATCAGCGCTGTACGATATTTTATGGCAAAATTAGATATTTAGTGTGGTGTTCTGATAGGCATCGCGGTATCGCTAACATGCTTCTGCATTGGCTGCGTCAGCATCTGAAGATGGATGTAAAGCCCGTTTGCCCAGCTTCTCTCTGAAGGACGTCACACAAAGGCTTTCCCACGTCAGGGTCTCCCACCCCTTTGTGTGACGTCACTGTACCTATAGGGCTTCCCCGGGTGTCACATTAAACGACATCCCCATTGAGGCTAGATAGGTCCAGGGGTCATCATAGACAAAGACATAGAGCTTTTATATCATAAAAGCTTGGATTTCTAGTCTAATTTATACATGGTCTTTTGTTCATAAGGACCTATTACATGGTTTGGGTTCAGGTGTTGTTGTTTTATTGTTATTTATGTGCATAGCTTTACAACCTTTTATTCCTCTACAACATTTATTATATATGTTTGGTGCAGCAATATAGTGTAGCTCTGATATAAGAATGCATGACGCAGGGGGACAACTATTTGACGGTGTTACTTTACTTTCCTATCACAGCTCCCCATATAAATTTGAAGCGCCCTCCCTTCCTCTTAAAAACAAAGAAAATCATGGTGCTTAAAGAAGCTTGTCTGGGCTACTCCTGTTTCTCATTGCGTATGCAAGTGATTGAGCAGCGGCGCAGAACAACTAACAAAAACAAACCATTCACTTATTTCATCACAGTATCAGATGTTGTAGGTCCACTTCTGCCGTTTAATGGATTCAATCTTTTGGAGGAACAAATGCAATCAGTGAGCACTAATTGATGCTTGTGATTGGGTGTAATTAGCTGTGGACAGGGCTGGAGAACAGATGGTGAGGGTTGACGGGCTGGTAGCAGAACCCGTCAGTTAATGTTTAAACCATAACAAATCTAAAAAAAATGTATCAACAGAGAAAGCAGCTCTGCACTAAACAATACATCTTCAACCCTACAGTGAAACGCTTTCCTTTCTTGACTCGTGAAGCAAGAACGATTGTTCTCTCAGAAAAATCAATGCAATCAAATCACGCCTTATCATAAAAGATGACATACGATGATAATTTATATGCATTGAAAAGGGAAAAAAGATGAAAACACTACAACAATCAAGATAGGTCAGAGAAACTCCCGCCGCAGTCCTAAAGATTTCTTCCACTTTGACCGAACGTCATCTGCGCCGTTTGAGAAATTAACGTTGAAACTAATTTCACTTGAACCGGCTCCCAGCCAGAGTGTCCACTTACCTGGGGTGCCGCCTTACAGGCGTACACAACCTTTCAGTGATGGTATATACATATAGTGCATTATACCTCTACAAAGGATACAAACAATGGTTATTATATAGAGGCATTCTTAAACACCTAATTGTGAGGAAATACCTAAAGAAATTTTCTCGATGACTACAAAGTAAATAAATACAATAATCACTGTGGCGTTCCTGATCGTGTAGTGTTTGGCCAACTTCAGGAGGTCATCTCCCTGAAGGCGCTATGGAATAGTAAACACCACACCTTCAAAGCAACTAGCCTGCTCCAGACCTCCCTGGGCTGCCCGCTCCATGTCTCCAGTCCAGTCCGTGCAGACCCAAGTGACGGGCTCTGCATACTCCTATTTCACCACTAACTACTGTGTCTGTGTGATTATGCAATCAATATGCATACAGCTTTCTCTATGGAATAGAGGGTGCTGGTTTACCCACACAGACACTCACAGAAGAATGCGATGTACCTAGACCCCCACCCCATCACCACCCATTACGTGAGGTCTCCCTTAAGCGAGGACTCCCTTAAGCGGAGTTTTGCTTTAGTTGTCAAGTCAATTGTAGACGGATATTTGGTGGTGACTGTTTATAATATTTGCTATCTCGACTATTTTCTAGTGAGTTATCGTAGTATACATGTACTTAATTAACATCAGACCAAAGAACCCTTGATGATTGAAAATTTATAAACCGAAATATGGCAATGGAATGTTTTGGTTTATAGAGCCGACTGGAATGCAAGATGCAGTTTAGAATTGTACATTTTAAAATTGATAAAACCTTAAACCGTAAAGCGTTCCACCAACCAGACGCTAGCTACGGCAGGGGCCCGTGCGGCCAGCTAGGATAAGGAAGGTTTGTGGAAGAGCTCTGACAATTCATACACTTTCAGCCGGCTGGACTCCCAGCCCTAGGTAGAACGGCCAGCGACCTATCTTCCAAAGCCTTAAACCTTTACCGAGCATTGCAGACATTATGAAAATATGAAGCAACCTTCTCCCTTTTTGACCGTTTCGTTCATAGCTGGAAAAAACGCAGGAAAATAAAATAGCCTTGTTCATGGGAATTCATTATTCCCACATTTACCTGCTAATGACGTTGAAATAAGCGTTCTTTTGCAAGTGGAATTCAGCCACATGGCCAGAGGAACCTGGTCCCTAGGACAAAATAATTCTCGGTTGTTCTTATCAATTGATGCCCGCAAAGTCATCTCCTTGTGGATATGGATCTCATTAGTGAGCTTTGGACACGCTGCAAGAATTGTAAGCCTTATCATTTACAAAAGCCGATGAGTTTGATCAACTCCTTCGGGCCGTGCCTTTATGAGGCAGAATGAAAACCCACTCATTATGAAAAAAGAATACAGAAAAGTTAAATAGATAAAAGATTCAGCCTTATGTGTGCTTCGTTCAACGGTACGTGCTCAGAAGGCGTTTTATATTCACCTCGACGAAAGATGTCGCTGCGAAAATGTCAGTATTTGTGGTATTTTTACCTGACGGGCAGCGAAACAAGCTGTACCTAATCTTTGCCAGAAAAAGGGGGCTCACTCACCGAGCGCACCTTTTATTAGAGCTTCTCGGAAGGAGCTATGGTTATGATAACACCGAAGCTATGGTAGGAGAATGAGGTGGATCATGCTGAGATTGCTTCATTAAGTGCTCTGTTTAATGCTTAGGAATTGGGGTTGTCCTTAAAGGCGATTGATACGAAATACCTCTATCGAAAATTGAGGATGTTTTTTAAGTTCATATTTGATCTAATGTTTTCTATCTATGCAGGAATATTTCCACTTGAAATTGAGAGTGCATGTATTCATATATTTTCTGCTTGCCAGATTACTGGTGTAAATTTGCCGCCTTGAAATCATTTCTGTAGAATAGTGAAGCCGTGGATAAACTGTGAATTCAGCAGGTGCTTACATAAAGCAGTGGAAATAATGTCTTTATTGATATATTTTCTATATCACAGAACGATGACAGAATGGCCCATTTTTTCCCAGATAACCGTAATGAATCTAAATTGACATGTAATGGACACGATATGAAAATTGAAGGGGATATCAGTGTGCCAAAAACCCAATATCATCCATCCAATTGAACCGAGCTGCCACTGGTAGCAGCAGGAGGATTACTATTTAGGCATGTCTAAACCCTGGGTGTCAGCGTGAGCGGTGCCCTTGTGTGGAGGTTTTGGGGTTTAATGCTCTCAGAGTGAACACCGGTGCAGATTGTCACTTAGTGTGCCATCAACTAGGCCGTACTTCTTCCAGAGTTCGACCATAGCGCCATCTAGCCTTAACCTTTACAGGGATGTCATGAAACCCAAGACATCTAAGATGAACTTTAACCATTAGACTTCCACAAGCTGGCTAATGTGATAGAAAGACGGCAGTCAATCTCAGATCTCACTTTTCCCCGTTCTAGAATTGAGAACGGGAGGACCTAGTGTTAACAGCGGACAAGGCGGACAAACCTTTTTCTGGTGCTACGAGTAAGGCAAAGGTGGCCAGTATTGTCGGCACTGCTTCGGTCGTAATCTGATGACACAAGCACCACTGGCTCCTCTATCGTGTGTTGCTACCTGATGGCTTCCACCTTGTCTTGCATGTCCCGTCTGCCCAAAAGGCCAAGCCGTGCGGGTAGCACCCTCTGCCGTCGCCACCTTTTATTTCTGTCTGCGCTGGACGAAAAAGTCAACAAATGAAGACATGAAGAATAAAGACGAGATTAACCCGTTGTCGGGCAAAGAAAGGCGAGTGAGGAGTTTTGTATGAATGGACCAAATGCGTGTTATTAAGCGCGGGGATCGGGCTTCCCGTCAGCGGCTTGCCTCAGAGCCTGCTGCCGCCCCAACGGGTGTTTCAAAGGGGGTGTGGGAAGGCGTTATGCTATAGCGAGATTCTCACATCAGCATTTATATCAGGTTCTCTATCCCCTGTCTGATTCTGGATGTACATGCGATTGGCGGTCTAAATATAGCCCCGGATGCTGTTTATGAGGCGGTGTCTGCAGCTAATACAAATACAGGCCACGGCAGGGAGGTTGGACGAATGCTTTCATCGACCCAATGCGTGGTCTGGGAATACGGTTAAAGAGCTCAATACCTCGGGAAAATTGGAAGATGGAATTAGTTTATCGAGACAAGGAAAGGCGGAGAGATTTGCAAAATTTATGTAAATTCTTGAGGGAAGAAAGGTGTTCCAAGACATGGTTCAAAATTGTGATTTCCAACATCATAAAGAGAGACACGAAATGTTGGATACATAGGAGTAGTTAATGAAACGAACAATTTTCTCTTTTTGAAATAGTAGAGAAATCGTATTAGCAATTAGTGGAGTTGCCTTTCGATCCCGAATAGTTCACCAAAGGTGAGTTTCTAATTCTCGTCCTCTAAATAAGACAGATTTGCGATTAATTCTAATGGACCCTATGCCATACCAAGCAAATATCCTTACATTACGTATCTTAAAGGAAAAAAAGGTCTTATGCTTCGCCTAAGTAACCACGAGGCTCTTTTGATGAAAAGTGTCAACTTGTTGATGAATATTGTACGTCTTTCAATTTTTTTCAGGAATATGTTGAGGATCTCCTCATAATTTGTGTTTGACGCATATTGAAATATAGGGAACAGAAATAAATCAAATATAGCGAAATAAAGTTTTAAATTTACGCCGAGGTACTTCTAAATTTCGAATTATGCTGCGCCAATATGTCTCGAAAATGAGTCTCGGAAAACATCATCCTTCAACTACGCAACAGATATAAGATAAATACAAATACATTACCAACACTTAGACGAAACCACCAGACCAAAGATGCACACCTTCTGAACTACATTCTCTCCGTGGTTGTGGTCTTGGCACGTGACAGGACACAGAATATGGAAAAGGTCACGAGAAGGTCAAAAGACCAAATCACTTAATTTTACGAGAGGAGTTCCATCTAGAAAGGTATTCACGGGAACAAACTTGATTTTCAATAATATAAAATTGCGAAAGCAATGTTTGCAAAACGCAGGCCTTATTTTGATTGTACGAAATTATAACTCCTCAATTGATCTATGTATACCTCTACTCAAGTACATTATCCGTTTCATATGATCGCGTATGGCACTGGTTTCATGACAAGGATTTTATCATTTTTTTAAAACTTCTAAAAAGTAGTTAATCTAATTTTCGTGGAGGGTATAAGCAGAAGACATTTTGTCAAGTACTTTCACCTCTGACAATGCTCTACCACGCCATCCTGTACAGGGGTTCGGAAGCAGGATTTTGATGACACTTGATCATGCTAACCAAAGAGCCATTAACACGGAATGGTGCAGTTTTCGCAACTAAATCTATAGGGCAACCTCGTGTTGTATTCTACCACCAGTGTTGACCAAAGAGGGTGCACTGTTTCATCGTTAATCTGATCACGATATGGTCAATGCAGGTTGAAAAATACTACGACCTTTGCTCGGCTATATTAATTGTTGTGCGATCTCCAGTAATGTGTCTTTCGTATAATGATCTAAACGAGTATCAATTGATTACCATCTTAGATATTTGGTAAATGAAGAAAGTGGATCCCGTATATTCCCGTGTGTGCTGTTGATGGGAAAGAGCATTGCTTACATTTGTGTAAATCCAAATTACACATGCTTTCTAAATCATGGATATATGTGGAGGATGATGGTCCGTCTTACAAATCACTGAATTATCCGGGGGATTTCTGAAAAAATCTATTTACTGTCAAGGTCTTCCAATTCTAAGAACTTCCATTTGACTTCATCAAATGCACATCCACAGTAAGATAAATGACGCATAGGACGTAGAGGTCATTATTATACACCTATAGCCGAACGTCTCTGAAATACTACCTGCTGCTAGGGATGCAGTATAAATAATGTTCGGGTTCACTGAGTCGTAGTGAATGGACTACACAAAAGACCTTGAACGGCCATCCATACAGGCTCAGTATCTACGTTTTCTTTTATCATATATGAGACACTAAATCATGACCATAGTGCATAGAGAGCGGCCCGTCTATATAAGGAGAGTTTCTCCTGATTTCACTACGTAATATGATGATGATCTGTGCATGTGGAGAGAGTGGCCGACAAAGGGAATGTGAACACTACAGTCAGTATTCAGCAGTGTCAGCAGCCCAGACCAACAACCACACAAATAAAGACTCCATGATAAACTCACGTGGGCGGGGTCGGCCACGATCACAGCACCAGATGTAGATGCAGAGAGACAGGGATTATGCCCAGACGCGTTCAGAGGGCTGGAGAGTTGCCAGCCACCAGAGGAACTGCCACACTGCCCTACAAGCTCTGTAAGGCCCGGCCCGGCCCCACTGGTGCGATGCGATCGTCGCACATGTTTTATGGCCCCATAAACGCTCCTTCGGCAGGCTTTATGACCCCTATCGCGATGGAATCATCGCATTCAATCGCAAAGAAAATCCAGGGTATGCCCCACTTATGCGATGGAATCGTCGCATCACTTCTGGCACCACCTATGTATAATAGGCCTAGGTGTAGAACTTAATTTCTAATATTTATGAAGTACTCACATCTAATTATAGTTATATCACTTCTCAACCTCATGCTTTACAAATTATCAGAACAACACCTAGGCTACAGCCACAGCCTACTGTTTTCACATCTTTCACACCTCCCGACACCTATCATCCAAATGAATACTGTCAGGTGTGACAGTTATTGACTGTAGAAGGCCCCAGGTACCAGTGGTGAGGGTAGCCTGAGCAACTAAATGGAATCAATGAAGTGTATTGCAGTTTCTATGCAAATACGATAAAAAGAACTCTGAACCTGTGCGACGAATCCATCGCACATCATGAACATTTCAGGATGTGCGATGCGACGGATTCATTGCATCGCACACAATCGCACAAGCGCGCAAGCCTGGCCTCACAGGAGCGATTGTGTGCGATGCGACGGGCGGCGCCATTTTTATGACCCTCGCCGGCCGCTTATGACTTTTTACTGACTTGCGACCAGTGGGGCCGGGCCTTAGCTAGTTTGTACCGTTTACCGGTGTCCTATACCTCTGCCTTCCCTACCTCGCTGTCACCCTGCCCCCTCCTATCTTCTCCATTCCTTCATCGTTCACTCCCTACCTTCCTTCTTGTGAGATATCTCTCTTCTCCACTGGCTGCCTCCCCAATTGCTTCCTACCTCCCTCATCCACTGGCTGCGTTACCACCTGACTCCTACTTCCTTCATCCAATGCCTGTTTCACCACATCCTCCATCCTCCTCCATCCGTTGCTGGCCTCCCTTTATGCTCAATATGCCCATCTGCCTACCTGTTAGTGTTGAGCCAATTCTTAATATATTCTAACTAATGACATTACTTGTTGATTTAACCACAACAAGGACCCACACTTATGTATCTGGACTTAATATGACTTTAGCCTGGTCAGATTCATTATTTGCAGTGGTCTAAATCGACCAATTCATGACGAGAAAATTATTCAGCTGATGACCATGCGTTTTAAACTGGCCGTGATTCACAAGCTCTAATTTCCTTGGTGGATGGAAAAGCTCCAAATTTATTTTTGGGGTACTATGAATTCATATAGTTCATCTGTGAATAGATATGTTCTTAATAGCCTTCATTGGTTTTTAATAGAGAGAAGTAAAAATCATAACGGCAACATGAAAACAACATGGTATTACTTTTAAGTAATTATTACCGAAAAATAGTTATGCTTTTTAAATCATAATAGGTCTACCGCTGTGTCGAGAAGCAAATTATTTTTAATCTACGTCAACAGTTTTCTGCAGTTCTTGAAATTATCAATACCTAATAGTCAGCAACGAAAAGTTTTACCCAAATCTTCATGGGTGTAAAAAGCACATGAAGATCTTATTAGACAAATATCAATTTACATAGGGTTTAACGACTATCAATCTCTTAAAATTTCATTTGACGATCTGGAAACGTGCTTATCGTATTATCATCTCACTTTAAAGTGTAGTCTGTGACGAAATCGCATGCTGTGCAGCGTAATCTAAATTTCCCATAGCATTCATTAGGTGAGATAGTATTCCTACGATTTCAGGGCTCTTTCTGTAACAGCTATATGTCTATAGCCAGGCGGAAAATAGGTTGGTTTCACTTCAATGAAGAAGAGGTATGTAAAACAGAAAATGTTTACCGTGTGGATATTTCTTGGCATTATGATGACCTTCTTCCTCTCTGTGGGTAATACAGAATGAGCTGACGTCTACTGGAGAGGCATGTATTGGCTGGCGTCAGTCTTAGAGCATGAGACCCCACCTGTCTCTCTACCATAGAAGAAGTCATCAAATACCATTTCAATATAAATCCATGTGAGGCAGCCGGTACCGGCAATTTGATTGGGGATTTTTATTGCCTGATTATCAACGGATGGATATTTTAGGAGATAATTACGAGATGTGTTTTTTTTTCATATTCATGAATGACGGAGATTATATACATCATGACGGCAGGTGGCTCGGTAGTCTGAACTTTATATACTGTAATTTGAATAATCATTGGTTGAGTCATTTAAAGTGAGCTCTCGGGTGTTGAGAAAATTCCGTTTGTCTCGGAACATGGGTGAAAATTCGATTAGCTTTCCCATCGTTTTGCCTTTACCAAGGCGGTCTATGGAGAGCATCCATCGAAATGACATCCATCGACTCATTTATCCAGCTTATAACGGCACATTGGCACATACGTCCAACCATCTGCCTCACTCATTGATATACCCATATGTCCATCCATTCTTCCCTCATTCCATCTTTATTTTCGGCAACCCAATGACTTATTTCATTGTATACGAGAAATAGCCAGTTGAGAAATGCGCCGGGCAAATCCCTACTCCGTATTTGAAATGATTCATAAATTGCACAAGCATATGTCTACCATGCCCGGCGTCCATTGAGCTCCCGACACACTATGATAGGCATCATGATACATCTCCAGACACAAAATCGACATCGAGTTGGAAAGTCATCTTTAATCCGAAGCCAAAACACCCGATCATACACCCCGATGTACGCATCGTAAGGTCTATCGTAGGGTATCGGGAGCTCAGTTGACGCTGGGGCTTAGGCCTGGCGTCCACCTACTACAATAGAAATTTAGACCTACCGATATGGCACTGATACAAAAACTAAATATCGGAGACATATCGGGAAGGTGCAAAATCGTAGACACATGTCTAGACATGCCAATCCACAACGCATTGTATGAGTTTTTTATCGGTGTCTAATCCCAGAAACGTGGTCAACTGCCCCGATTTTAGGTGACCTTACAACGCGATTTTGACTTTTTATCGGAAGGTGCATCGTAGACCATATCGGAGCCATATCGTAGTAGGTGGACGCCTGGCCGTACTTTACAAACATGACCCCGCTTTTATAGGCGTTATTCTACCACGTGTCGCGGCCGTTTTGTACGTCGCCAAGGGCTTCACCCGGCAAACAGGAGCTCATTACCGGGCACCACGGCCTGCCTATACAATGCATATATCATGGCTAATCTACTTCCCGGACCTATCTCTCAGTGTTCATTGCACAAACCGCTCGTCACCCGCCGAGGCATGGGCAGCCATTATCATGCCAAGGTCTATGACCCTGTTCATATTGTGACACGACAGCTTTTTGTGGTAACGGAACAGCGGAGATAGTACCTGACCCTAATATATTCTACAGGTTCAGCAATTAATGGTGGGTCAGAATATATTTATGAAAAAAAATCGTATATGCTTTCGAAAATAACTTCGAATTACTAATATGCTTGGTTCTGTTGCTCGCGAGGATTCTATAATCATAAGTGGAGATGGTCCAAAGATTACAAATAAACAATACCCATGAATCTCATATGGGAATGGTTAGGGCAACCACAAAATGATATGAGTGCATTAGATAGTGCTCAGAATCACTACTACATCCTCCATTACCGTCCGACTGTAAGGGTATTTCTTACGTAAATATTCGTCATTGAGGCGGCGCATAGAAAGAGTATATATAGCCTAAGGAATGACATGTTTGTCTATCAGTTGGAATTTAGAACATACCATATTTTGAACCACAGTGTATAACGAGTGTGGATCAACGACTTTTAACAAATTCTCAAGTGGGACCACCGACCGAATTCTGTGCAGGGTGCACATAATAGGAGGGTTTTTCGTCGGCAGGTGGAAGCGCCACAATATGATCGATGATGCGTGACCTGATGTACAGAGATATTGATAGTGGAAATCGCCAAAGAATACATTTCAAGATTATCATTTGCAAAGCATAGAAATTTATATGATTCAAGCAATGAAGATAAAAGATCTCGAATATCAACTGAATGGTACCAAATATCTCTATTCATCTGTTTTCCTTGTTCGCCTGTTCGTTTCCTTGTATACCAACAAAACCCATCTCGAGTCTCTAGATCCTTGTGCACGTCCTCTCTATATTCTTTTGACTTCATACGAGATTACGTCTCTTTCTGTTGGGAATTGTAAAGAAAGGGTTGCTGAAGCCTGTTGTATGGGCTGATAATAATGAAAAGAACTTATCCTACCATTATATCAAACATACATATAGTATGGCTACATTTTTATATAGTTCGGCTTAAAACCCAATGATCTAGTGGTTAGCTCACAGGCCTGCAGATCCAATACTACGCAGATGAAACAATATCATTCCAGGTAGTCATTTGTCCGACTTTTGACTAATGCAGTTATAAGTGTTTAATCAAATCAATCACAACTCCCGGTAAAGTAGTTGTCCTTACAATAAAGTTATACATTTGGATATAAAACTTTTAGGAACAACCTATTTTCGGAGTGATAACTAATATAAACAAGCTATTGTTATAGTTATCAGAAACTATGGAAGCCATGCTAATGTCGCCCTAATCAAAGTGGTCTTTAGACACAGTTTGTGTAGGAGATTTCTGGGTAATCGAGTGCACAAGATAAGAGAGACTACAATATAGAATGTTTCAGTCATCTGACGGGATACGGTAGGCACATGACGTCAGCAGAAGCCCTCGTACTACAATCTCATTAGGTGTCATTAAAAGACCACCGTCCATACTTGTCAGTCACACCCTTTCAGAACGCTTTACAGGTCGCAATCAGAGCGTGCCGAACGGATCTAAAAAAATAGGCTACTGCCAGTCTGGTAGGCAAAGTTGATTAGTTTTGTAATTAATTGATAAAATGGTGTGAGGGGGGTAAAAGTGAAAGCAATGGTATGACATGCGTTACTTGACCACAGTTTCAGCTTAGACGGCTGCGTTCTTGGAACAATCTTTTCGAACTGGGGATTAAAAGGAGAGGCAGTTAAAATTATAAGTCTAAAGCTATATCCAATATATAAATCACACTATTCAGATGGTTTATGTTCTAACTTAAACCACTATCTTATTCTAAACAGCGAAATAATGCCTTCTTTCTTCACTTTTTCTGTTCGGAATACCAATGCACTTCGTCCGAGAGGCTTGGCTGTGTCTGAAGTTACACTTTGTCTTTAAACAAGGGATGTCAGTTTTCAAATGATCTCAGGCTTTCAAATTTAGTTATCATCTTTTATTGTATTTCATGTATTCACTTTGAAATTCTGTTAAATACAAATAATCTTTTCTAATATAATATTGTACTGAGTTCTTGCTTATTCCTACACAGGAGTTTAGCCCTGGCTTTGATTGCTTATAGGGTCAATCTTCCTATTGGATACTTTTTATGGGTGTTCCACAAAAGGTGTTTCGCTGGAATCAGCCTTGCCTAAACTGAACACGCCATCTCGCTACACAGAACAATCTGACGAGACTGGGACTCATAGCATAGGGCGCAAGCATGTTTCCCACCACTCTCCATACACAATCCCTGCTGTAAAATAAAACCAAATATGTGGAAGGAGAATGGCTTTCCAATCGATGCTCATGATGAGGAAAAAATAGCTGCGGACATTTCCGACGCTTGTTTAAGATCTTATTGGCATCCCTGTTAAGGAGTTTTCAGCCTATTGAATACCGAGGCACCCTATGATACTCTACCAATTAAAAAGATATCACCAATCATTGAATACTTGAATATAACTGTTGGTGAGCAGGAAATGTGGTGGCTCATATAACACGTGTAGTATTTACAATACCAAGGCTCATTTAAAGATTAATTACACGAATATTTAGTATACGTACACAACAATAGTTTCTAGCCTGACATATATTAAAATTGACGGTGAGGAAGCAGTAACGAGAACGATCGTCTCATAAGGTTTAACATTGAGCAGTGCACTCATTGTTCACTGAGTGTTAGTGAAGGCATGCCTATCATCACCACCTCAGCCTGTAGGTAGTGCGCTTAGCTACGCTCAAACTGACATCTGAGTGCATGCGCATGCGTGATCACCACACTCCGACCACAGGTTGCGCTCAGGTGTTCCCCTGGGAATGTGCTCGGCGTGAGTCCATGTGCCTCTAATTGGGACTCCACAAGCCGTTGCAGGTTCGTGGATCTGGGCTGACATGCAAGCCTGAAGTGTGGGCTTTTATATACAAAATGACCAGCAAATGGGGGGAAAATGATCAAAACTAAAGTTTAGCAATGATTACGAGGATGGGTCGATTTCGCCTCTCTTATTGAATATTGTTTGTCTTGAGTCTAGAAGGTTACATAGATCTGGAACAATATCATTCCATGGCGACAGATATTCACACCGGTGCCTGTAAAAAATCTACTACACAAAAAGTTTATCTATTCATCTATTTATTCATTTGCCTTGGGGAACATTTATTGAGAAACATAGTAACGAATTCTGGCAAGGGCGTACACTGCACATCATTAAACCACCTAATAATAGCCTTAGATTGAGTTGGTAAATGATGTGAAATTGAATGCGATTACCACTGGTTCCCCGATCCACCCTGTGGTTATGGTATTCTAGTAGTGAGTGCTCACTGGCATTTCCGGATCCCGTAAGCCATGTCTACGTTTCATTCCTTATCAGTGTACGGCCCTCTTTCAGTCAGTTCATCTGTTTTCAACATGTGGGTTCACTGATTAAGATTGATCTGAAGTCTTCCTGTGTTTCATATCTTTCCAAATAACACCCGCTAGCAGTTTACAAATAATGTCAAGTTCAGTCCCTGCTAGGTTCACGATGCTTCGAGGCAGGACAAAGTTCGGGCCGTTTGGTCAAATGTCAGGCAGGAGAAACAGAATGGGAGATATAGTCTTAACTAACTCAACTTTGTTGAAGGTTTCTTTCTGCTATTATCAGTTTTTGGGCTTTTGGTGTTTAAAATAATCTTTGTATTGAACAGTTCACTTCAGTATTCTTATTGGTCTGCCACTGGTCGTTTTGAGATAAATGAGTACATGTAGACAACCATATATTCCGATATTAGATAATGATCATAAATATTTCATTCTTCAATTCATATCTGAAAATATATCAGATGAATACAATACCAACATGCAAACATTGTTGGTGTCTATTTATAAATGGCTTTTGAGCCGTTAACGATAGGGCAACATTATACATCTGTATCAGAATAAGACCGGTGCCATACATATATGCTGATGAGGCATTCGAGATAAGACCAGGCTGCTTTCTTTTTTGGAGTCTGGAAACCTAAACTTGAAACGGACCAACTATGCCGTACCCGAGACAACAGTAGAGAAAGCATCACTGGACTTCGTCAGACTAGTCTTGTCACATAAGGTCTGTGCATAAAGTGGTGATGTTAAGAACTCGACTATCACTATTGATAGTAAATTCAGAGGACTCCAATGATCTAGGGTAATTGCCAATGACTTTTTACATAATTCGACATGACTGAACCTGGAAGAGGAGGGGATATCCATATTCAGACCTCATTTCTCAGATATGCTTGGGGTTAAATTTGGGCAGGTGTGACGTCAAGGCCACCTTGAGCTGGCAGAGCCCAGCTGGGAGGTTACCTCCAATCATCTCCAGGTAATCATTTCTCAATTACCCGTGCCATACACATATATATTATATATGGATGCCCACGGTGATGTGCTGTCCCCGCTAGAGCTGCATTGATTGAGTTACTCCCGTTACAAAGTCGCTCCCTACACTCCCATCACGATCCACCCAAGCTCCCCGCTACCACCATCACTGCATCGATTCGGACAGCCTCCCACCCTTCGCCGCTGGGTGATGTGACCCATACCTCCAGACACCCAACAGTCGGGTTTTATTATATCTGTATTTTTTCCTATCTGTCGCGGTTTATCTCCTCCACCTCCAATGTTTTGAATTGGAAGTTTTTTTATTCGTCGGTTTATGGATGGTGCCTGAGTAGCTTGGAAGGTTCAGGATGGTCAGGTTGTTGGTGAGAGATGGGGAGCGTATGAGGGACTGTACTCAAGGGTGGGTGCATTAATCGAGTACATTATTAGAACCTAGCTCCTTAGACGTAACAAAATATCTATGACGCACATTGGATTGAATGGGCTTCGGGGTGCATCGGGATGTCTGAATTTTGCTTCGACGTTGGTGGGTTCCACCCCTTATCTCATTTCTTGTACAAGTTTAGCCATAGGAATAACGTTAAAAAGTGATACGCCACGATCACCCACATACAGTGACAGTACTACGACATGCTTGTGGCAGAGTGATGCGAGATGATGTCATAATCGACTAGCTAATCAGTGGCCAGGCTTTCAGAGACCTGACAAGACATCAACATGGAGATTTATAAGTTTCTATCTAGATTTGCAAAGTAATTTTAATTATTCTGATATTGTGATGCTATATTGTGGGGTGAGATAAATCCAAAACTGCACTTCAATCGTAATATAGATAATATTTCACTCGTTTGGATGCGTAATTGTCATTCGGCTTTGCCTTGGCCACGATTGCGGAGTATTGTTTATCTATATGATTATCGATCCAGTTCTATATAATTACTGAAGAATGGTATATTAATCGAGTTTTTTATTAGAACTTAGTTCCTTGGAGTTTTAAAAAGATATGATTCTCTCTTTGGTGTGTTGAACACATATACTTATCCCTGAATTGAATAAAATAGCCCCTGTTGGTAATGATTTAGCATGCAGGTCTATGAATTATACTAACTAGATTCTTGATAGGAGACATGCTGTCGGTACGAGCACCAATTGTTGGTGAGTGGCAGCCATGGTTCTAGGAGACAACGTGAGACGTGACTGGCCACTGTGATCGGCCAGCGGTTAAAGGGTCAGGTAGCAGAAATAGCAGCCTGTCTGTAAGCGTGACCCGCCATGGCCAAGATGAGGTTACTCCACCTACCTAGAGTCAATTAGTGCGGATATCTAGCGTCATCTCCAGACAACCTCGTAGAAAACATCCAACACAAACGTATCTATATATATAGCGTGTAGCGTCATTAGAATCTTATTATATAAACTGTTTATCGAAGTCTAGTGGAGTTTTGGTTATCAGTCTTTCTGAAGTGTATCAGAAATATTATACCCTATATTCACCTTAAGAAATCTTGGATTCAAAGAGTTAATTTCCATATAGTTTCCATATAAGGTCCATGCGGTAAGAATAGATCATTTTTTAAAAGTCCAATTGAACAAATTGGACGTTAAACTACCCAAACAAACAAATTTGTCATTTTTGAAAAAGAAAAAAAACCTTTACATAATTGGCTTCATGTCCCTCGTTAGTTACCAGTGCTGACAAAATGAAATCAAGATGTCCACTGTAGACCAAGTATAATGGTAAATCAATCTGTAGATAGATACTGTTTTTTTCCAAACACACTAGTTTCATAATCGTTGTTATGGAGGACATTTATTCAAAGGCATAACCTACAATTGCCAGTGGCGTCCCTTGGTAATGTTTTTATTTCGAAAACTATCAGTTCGAAATGGATCCTCATGCCCTTACTTATGCCCGAGACAGGAGTAAAATGTAACCTTCTGTTCAGTTTACCCTCATCCAAGTCATCATATTCAGGGCATAAGTTCAATTTTTAAGGTGAACGGTCTCTAGATGTGCCTAAACATTGTTCATCTCACAGTTAATTCTAAAAATTGGAATTTCGGTATAACTGATGTGCACAATGTATGTATGAGGTATAATATTTCAGTTATAAAATATTCATCCAGGCATAGAGCACCAGATCCACTAAGGCAGCTGAATTTGGATGGTGATTCTCGTGTGATGGCACGAGACTATGCGACAAATCTGAATACGTGCGAACGTGAGAAATACATTGCAACAATATTTAAAGGTTTTAATATTGTCGCATGCCGATCTCGTGTTCATGACAATTCACATGTGACCGGGCAAACGTGTGCAAACACTTTTTTTTAAAAATTCGTCTTAGTGGAGCTGGCGTTTACTAGAGAAGGGTAAAGCTTGGGAGAGGTCTGCTTGATGTATCAGAAAATGGGGTTCTAAATAGGGAACCTATGAATGTTTAGGGTCAGAGCTTGTATCAAATCGAGTTTGAAGCGCATAGTTATTTACAAGGCGAGGCCGCGCAAATTAAGGTAGCGATTCAAACAAGATGCAGGCCTACCCTTGAAGTTAACTTGACACAAAGTTAGATTGTCAAATGACAAGAAATCAACATTATCGGTTGATTTAAGAGATCATAAAAGGGTTTAAGAATCAACTGTTGGTGTGACTTCTTGCAAGGCTGGCTTGCCTGTCGGAAACTCAACATGCATATACATGCTTGCTGTGTATAACTTGATGAGCCAGACATGGTGACGTCCTGCAATTTAGTACTAGGTACATTTTTTAGAAATCAAGAACTGAAAATAAGCTATTCACTATATTTTGAATCTTATTATGCTGAATATGAGCCTCCAAAAACCTTTTTAAAAAAGCCTATGTTTTGGGGCTTGAAAAACCTGTAAAAACCTATATTTTGATTTTCAAAACCTATAAAAAAAACCTATATTGAGGAAGAGGGGCACTGGGAGGCCTGGAGATGGGATCGAGGCCTGACCCTGAACTTGAATATGTTTTCTGAATTTATCTCACCCTTCATATTGACTAATGGGCTAACATTTGTGACATAATCCCCCATTGAGTATTTGTAGATACCCAATGTGCGTTGGATACAAGTTCCCGATGTTAGGACTATGGGGAAAAATACCAGGGGTGAAATAAAAATCTGTATTCGACTACAATGTCTTTGGGTCCGTTAAATACGGTATGTAATACATACAATTTAAAAAAAAGTCCTACATGGAAATGGCACCAAGACTCGGGTCTTGACCAATTCCGGTATTTTTCTGACATCTCCGCAGAGAAAAGTGAAAAATAGAAAAGATTTCTACTAAGAAAAAAACATACCATTTAAGCACCTGATTACTGATCAATGCTGGCTGGATGTGGAAACTACGCAGTAATCTCTCCTTTTCCCTACGATCCATGTATTTCTGTATTGGACTAAGTTATGCCACTACGCCACGTTATGTTAAGTACTCTCGGGGTTGCGATATAGACCGTCTCGTCTGCAACACTTCCGCAGATTGCCTTCTTGTGGAGAATTATGCCCATTTGTTCTACTATGTCAACGATCGCCACATTCCGTTGCGAACTGTCGGCACAAATCATCCTGTTTATTGCGTTTACCGCCTGTTCCGAAGTTTCATCCGACATGGCCTTACAGTATGAGACTAAGTTGTAGGGAGATGGGAGAGACACTTAACGTCCGTGACATAAATGAACATAGACGCCTAATAAAACCAGACAATGTACATAGTGGAGATAGAGGAATAGTGTACCCTCCACAAGACAATAAACAAATACAATATCATTCCTTGTAGGTAGTCTGTAGGGATATCAGGCAGGTGAAAATTATATCATAGTCGTAGTAAATTATGATAGTATTCCACGAAAGAAAAGAGAAGGTAATGATAACCGAGATATGGTACTTGTGGAAATAAACTGTGATATTAAGGATGGGGCACTGTGTTCCACTTCTAATCCACCCATCACACATATTAGACCGTTCACCTATGTCTCGTGCAACCCTTGTGTTGCCCTTCTTAAAACGGAAAGGGATCCCACCACATACGAGGAAGTAAAAAGCTGAAACATGATAATTCGCATGACAGTTGCATCAGGAGTCTAAAATGTCAAACATCAAGAAGGGAAACATTTTACCTTCATGGCATATTAGTAGCTAAAAGTCAGCTATCACGACAACGCAGTCATGAAAACTCCACTTTCCCTATGGCTACCTCAAAATTTTCCTTTGAATCTAGAGTAAATATCGTGACGTACGTAAAGCAATCTCGTCTGGGCGTGTGCATACCGTTAAAGCACATACTCCTCTTCAGAAGTATACACAGAGTGAGTTTAGTATATGGATAATATTCAAAAAGTGCATATTCCTGCATATAACGGCAATATATATTGCATGCGAACGATATCACTGCAGTTTATATTGACGGGGAACATATAGTACCCTGTGTAATTGTGATATCGTAAAATCCTTGCCATGAAGGCAGTATATATAATATTATTGTTGATAAGGTAAGAACTTAGTGGCATATATACTGAACAACACTTTAATATACTAAAACCTATACCCGATACATAACCTGTTCCTCGTGAACGTAATTATGCCATTTTACGTACATATCATCTCTGATATATGTATATCGACAAGCTCTATCAGTGTCCCGGTACTTATATTGCTGTTGTCTGATCGGTTTGTGGATCCGGGGCTGCAATGCTGGAAGGCCGGCTTGGAGTGCAGGTAATCCCGCCTGCCTCCTCCCCTCCTCCACCCTCTCACTGCCACCCGCAGGAGTATCTCACATTTTCCTGCCTCTGACTTGACGCCTGCGTTAACCCTCACTTCACCGCTTCATTTAGTTGTGCTGCGTACTCATCGTCGACCACGCTGTCAGGGTGATGTCGATTCGAGATCAACTCCAGTGTTCATCTAATCAGAGCAGCTCCGATCAACTCTGAGGAGCTCAAAGCAATGCCTGAGGAGTTGCCAGTTCGTGGGGAGGCGTTATCTCACTATGATAACCCTGATATAGCATCTTTTCAAGGCATGTCCCTACGAGGTACAAGGTACATATTCTATGTCACTAAATGCAGTCAGAAGTCGTTAAAAAAAGGTCCTTGTTTGGGACGGACTTTTGCCGTTGTCACCTAGAGGTCGTTGTAACCTATAGTGGCTGTTGCAGCAAAGGGGTCCAATAGACTTACCCCAGACGACCAGCTGACATAGGCGACCCTCAATCTCCTATACTGGAAACAGTCCTCATATAAAATCCCCACCAATGCGACTAGCCTACCTAACGATGTCGACCTGTCAAGGTCATTTAATTTTGAGGTGTCATGGAGGAGGATTGTGCGGACGACCGACATCTCCACCGACGACAATTTCCGCCAGGGGTCGTCAAATGCATTTATTTATGCCTGTCATTCATGGGAGTGATATCATGTGTGCCGTTTAGTAATCCAGGATAAATCATAGAAATTGTCCTCTGATCGTCCCAGGGCCAATGTCGTTTTATAAGCCATATGGTCTTAGAGCTAGGAGAGTTCAAGGGTACAATCTCATGCAGCCTTTGAAATGTCATTGTATTAATGTATCGTACAACTCTCCTTTGTCCACCAAATTGTCCTAAGTCGTCTAAAATGCTCCTACACCAAGGACACCTATAGGGCTGTCATACATTTAGCTAGTTTTCAAAGTACAGTATAATGAGTTGTGATTTTGATTGTATTCTGTTTGTTTTTTTAACAATATGGCTGGTCATGGTGGAAGAGAAAGCAATATGCATCATTTAAAAGGAAGAAAAGAGACTCCAGGATATATCGTAGAAATTGTCCCAGGTCTATGGGGCCTCAGGCTTAGGTTCGAAGGACGTATCCTTAAGAGACTTCTGCAACTGACTGGCATACAGAGTTTTATATGCCACTAGTGGCATACAGCATTGTCATCACGTAATATTCCAAAAACGAGGAGATAGGGTAGGATAAAATCAAAACCTGATTCGTTTTAATCTTGGCCACCGCATTCCACTCCTGAAGTTTTGGCTCCGGACTTCACTCGGCTTCGCCTCATGAAGTCACTTTGCCAAACTCCAGTAGTGGAATACAGTGGCCAAGATTAAACCTCATCCAGTTTTACGATACGATGGATTGACCCCGATCGTGTATCAGGACAAAATGGACCTCCAAGACAGTTTTGAGGAGACTTGGACGAGAGTTGGCAAACCTTGCAGGCGGCGCCCCATAGTGGTATTTTTATAAGTAATTCCTTCATTTACAATTATCAATGAGTCTAGCTAAATATTTCTGATATTCTCGATTTATTGGTTCTGTATGTGTAGGTCTAGCTAGGTACATGAAGCTGTTCTTGTTATTTTGATTCTCCCAGAATACCCAAGGAGGTGTCACCAGTCAGGAGACTTTTCTCGAGGTATCATTCCCCCACGATAAATTATTAAACGCAAATTCGACGATACCTCGTGGATCGTCGGCCACAACTGTCCTTGCTCACGATAAATCGAATTATTAAACCCAAACCCTCCTACGACCTCTCCTCGGACCTTCAAGTATCGACGGGTTGGATAATTAAACGGCCCCCTTTTCTCTACGTAAACGGAAAGTGTTTCATACAATCTGCTCATTATATCATCATGGATATTACAAGATGTTGTTTCACATTTGCTGCTCTGAACCTCTGGTAGAGAAAACGTTCTGTGGTTCAGTTGAGGTCCGAGTGAGGCTTTAACGGTTACACATCGCACCAGAAATAACCCAGACTCAGGGACTAAGCTATCTTATATTCGATCATGTAGATGATTGGGAGCCAGATCAGAGGGAAAGGAGTCATATCTGGGATTTCAGGGCTGTGTTATATGGTGGCGTAGCCTGTAGATACGGCTGCTCTGTGAAGATTGAGTTTATGACTGGGGGACATAATGTTTATTACGGCTTAGGGTTGCGTGAGCTGCATGTCAGGCCTATTAGTCTGGCGGCGAGAGGGGTATACCTTGCTTTAGCGTCCTGACAATGTTATTTTCATGATTATTTATCTCCAGAATCTCCTGATTTCAAATCTGCCAGGTGCAACGCTGAAATATTTGGGCAACTCATATAATGGGCGTTTGAAGAAAAAAGAGTTAAAATATGATTTTTTTAATCAATAAATAAATATGGTTAAAATTATATTGCTTTCATTGCTTAATAGATCTATCAATTTTGAGTCCAATCATACATTCAGTTTAGTTGATATTTGTTTTGATTTTTGATTAAGTTTTTTTGTGTGCCATGACCTACTTAAATTAAATAATTAGGTCATGATAATAGAATAACGTAGAATAGCTGGCTTTAGAAAAAATCTTGATAAAACAGATAAGGAATCACAATAAAAATAACATATGACACTCAAATGTGAATTTCTCATATGCATTTTAGTAATAACAAGTGAATTTCTATGTCCTACATTCATCAATGAATTGTCAGTTTTCAAATAGTTGTTAATATATATTTTATAGAGGATCTCTGTTTTGTGCATCCTTTCTTTTTATATTAGTCACTCTCCAGAAGGTAGCAGATGGGTGGTAAATGTGGGTGGTGCTTTGAGGCATCACCATGCTAGATTTGGTGATTCCTTGAGGCATCATTTTCCAAGATTCATATAAAATCCTTTAATAGCATAGGGAATAATTGATCACTATCTACATGAAACTTCCCCAGCATGTAGGTATAATGTCACATTTAAAGATTATAAATACAGACTATTAACGATATCAAGTAGCATGTGCTATCTCACCCCATTATTTTTCTCCATAGGCTTAACATTAGGAACTCGTACTCTATGGCCGTAAAGTAAGTGCGCCCAATACTAAATGACTGATTAGGTGATTTATTTTATTGATTAGTAATGAGTCACCTTTATCCTTCAGCCCCAGCAGTGGTAGATTTACTGCTATATCAAAGGCCAATCCTTTTCATAACATCTTTATGTTGTGTGCGAAGTAAAAGAGATCTCACCTTGGTAAATGTATAGGGGTGTGATTTCTACCTAAATTTATCTCATAGATTTGATCAAACCCAAAATAATCTAATAGAACATATTGGAGTTAAACTGACCAAACAAACAAACTGGGTATTATGTTAACACTAGCCTTCCTGCCGCTACCCCTTCATTCCTCCTATACAAACTATTGATAGTAAGGAAATACAAGAGACGAGTAAATGCGGTTTGGGAGTGTATTTTCTAATTCCCCTTGTTTTGATAATACATATTAGATATCAAATAAACAAAATATAGGAAAAATTAAGTAAACAATTTTTTTTTTAAATCTTTGACCCTGCAAGGTCTCATGTCTAGCCTGAGGGTCCACCACCGAATGGGGATATTTCTGCCTGATTTTTGCCTAACCTGATCTCATAGATTCGATCAAACCCAAAGTAAATTTAATTGAATTTGGCGTTAAACTACCCAAACAAAGAAACAAAAAAAAATCCGGAATCTAGTTGTAATCTATAGGCTCCATAGGCTTAGTATGGAGACTTAATGTTAAGTGGGTAATAAAACGTTATCACCTATGTTTGCGCCACAAAGTGTGTAGCGTATCACCTACAGGTATTAAATGTTAACTATTTGCAAATTTCCAACATCTTAGAAAATGTAATGATACATATATTCACAGTACAAATCGAATAGTGACATGTCAGTCAATTGCATATATCAGCAATTTTATCTATTTACAGTGTTCTATGTGCAAAATATCGTTTGTGACTTAGAAAGCATTGTGAATAGCAGTAATACTTTACAGTAATGGCATAATGGTTTCAAAATTATGAAAAAGAAAATGGATCGACTTCGAAATAACCAGGAAAGAGACATGTGAGTGAAAGTACGATCCCTGGCTCTGCTCTAGTATTTAGTTTTGTGGAGAATTTCCATTGTAGGTCGACATGAGGTAGGCCTGCTTGTTACATCAAGCATGCTTCACTGCCCATAGTAGGATAGACGGATAGTTTATACAACCCTGATAGGTTTAACCCAGTTATATTTGACGAATTGTAATTCTCGTGTGCATATCGAGAAGGAATTTTATGTTTAGAAAACCAATTACCCGAACCAGCTAAGCATCACGCAACTGACCAGTTACACTGTATTATTTTAACCTTCTTGTACCAAGTCTCAGATGATTAACTTTAATCTCGTAATAGAATTATGAAAATTATGAAAAACTAATTATTTTTCCTCGAAATTTTATGTTTTCCTCAGAGAATACAGAGAAACCGATCTCCCCACATATAAATGAGCATACTCATAGATTCAAAAGAGGAGAGCACTTTGTGCATTTTGACTCCATATGCATGTACATGTATATTGCCTGTGTGCTTTACTGGAATTTTGCCAGCGTTTGCTGCGAAAGTTTTCTATACAAAGTAGGGCAGGTATAATGACTGACATGGTACAGACTGACATGGTAGCGTCACATACCTGTCTGACACTAAGTAAATGACTCTTTCCACTTAAAGGTAGAAGAACAATCACGATTGGCTGTCCCAAAATCAGAATAAGAAAGAAGTGATGAGGAATTCAGGTGCATGTTCCTCACACTCAGTCTGGTTCTAACATCACATGTTGCATTTACAGTCTGCACCTCATGTCCTGGGATCAGGAATCCGATTACACGAACCTGAACTGCATTATCAACCGAGGTTGTGCAATGAGAGCTGGTTAACACTGAACAAAGTCTCCCATGACAGGTTATGTCCATGGAGCTCCATTATTAACACTCTCCCAGCATGTGTATACATGTGAACAGTGGGAGTACCAAACGTCATCGATTGATGGTGTGCTGAGAGAGAGGTTTCGGTCAATAATTGACTTTTGCTGAGATTCGTCGACGACAGTCTATTTAGCCTTCTATTGGGGAAGCATGATTAAAAAATGCTACAGAAGGGGTCCTGAAAGAGTATTTAAAAGAGGCTCCGGTTGGGGAGCCCGTATGAGACGGCAGGGATGAGAGGGAGTGGCGTTAGAGGTCAGGAACCACTATGTAGGAGCGCAGGTGAAAAGGGGGATGTTTATGCTGGTCTCCGGAGATCAATGGTGGTCATTGAAAGAAGATATAGTTTGAACGTGTCCTTGTGGGACACCGACGGGAGCATAATATCTTCGTGTTCTTTTATCCCATAGTAACCGTCGTGGTTATAGCATGGTTAGATCAATGTACACACATATTATTCACATAGCTGTCACTGACTTTACCTTATGGATGATTCCGAAGGGGTTTGACTTAATTATTGACAGAGGTGTGATATTTGTTGTTCAAGGGTGCGTATAGGTTTGGGGGGGAAAATAACAAATCCAATATTATGGGCTGGGAGTTCCCACTTGTATAGGCTGTGGAAGGAGGGTTAGGCGGTATAGGAAGGGTAGAGTAAGTTAGGTTATCACTTGAGTAAGTTTGCAATTGACGTGAATGGAATAAGCTTAAGTCGGGTTTGCTTGCTGTGAGTTTGAACCGATTAGATGAGGGTGGGCATGTGGATATAATGGAATGATTGGGATGGGGTCGAGTGCGAGCGAGTTGGGATAGGATCGACTGATATTAAGTTGGAAATGGAGTGGATTGGGATTGTTTTTAATGAGGTACATGTACTTTGTGGTATAAATGAGCTCGAATGTATAGAGATTGTGTAGATCGGAGCAGTTCAAGAGGGCAACATGAGATGGGGTTGGCTCGGAGAAGTTGTCTGGCCCTGGCCGTCTCTCTGCCCAATGTCAGTACGGCGCTATTTTATCGGCAGAGATGCTGCACCCAGGCTGATCCAAATTGCTTCTCCGCGCTGCTCTGAGCAGCTCAATGGCTTCTCATCTTGGGTCTGCGGTCCTAGACGACCTGTCGACCCGAGGGATGATTATTCAATACGGCAGGGCAGGGTGGGGCTCGTCGGGTATCACTTACCAGCCCACCTCTACCGGCTATCAGCAGGGTGCCGTCAGAATAGAGACGGCATGCTGAATGCATGATCTAGTTTCCCACTATGAATGAGACCACGAAGATACCAAAATGTAGGAACGATTGGCCCCGTTGAAAATTGGCGGACAGGTTTTGGCTATGGTTGGGTTGTGTGAATGGGAATCGGTCTGGAGAGAAGTCAGGAGGGGTGGGGATATAGAAGTGTTAGCATCGGCTGAGCTGAAGGTGGACTGATTGGAATAGGCATTGATGAAAAATAGTCATTCCTTTAGAACGAGTGCAGTTTAAATCCTTTATAAATCATCAAGACGTCTCTAGTCACGGCAGACAGCATATCTTCTCACCCCGGTATTTTTCTCCATGGGCTTAACATTACAAACTCGTACTCCACGGGCATGAAGTTCGTGTACTGAATACTCAATGGCTAATTGGGTGATTCATTTCATTAATAGATAATGTTATACGGGGTGAGATAAAATCAGAAACCCTCTCGATGAAAATAACTTGGTCCGCATTCAACCTCGTTTGACCGCAGAGTAATTCACTCGGCTTGGCTTTGTGTGAATTACTCTGCAGTCAAACTCGGTGGAGTACGAACCAAACTATTTTCATCTCGTGGGTTTCCTTCTAAGGATATAGTTACATTCATTTTCTATATTCATAATTGTTTCTTGTATCCTTCTTCAAGAGATCGTATTTATGATTGGTGTATGGTAATATTAGTTTTAGCATTGAGCTTACAATGTCTGCATGAGAACCTTCTCACCAAAAACACACGCAAAAACAGCCCTAACGTGTTTATGTGTGACTCATAAACTCCCTAAAAGTATTATATATGATGAGAGTCTTTTGGCACTGTATATATACCAGTGGGAGAACGGGAGAACTCCTCCTGATAGTTCTCTCGACTGCCTCTTCCTTAATTGGTTTGGCAAACTCAGGGCAGGGTACATTAACTACAAGCCTATTTCCAAGTCAATATTGGATGTCGGGGCCAGAATGACTGTAGCATGCCCAGAGAAAAAGGCTTGTGGTGTAAGGAAAATGGTGTTCAAAGGAAGCATGGTTCCTCGAAAGATCAATAGATGGCGCCACACGGTGAAATCATATTTGTTTTGCTTTAATACATATTCATATCATTTTTACTCTATGAGAGATAAATATGTGTTCTGAGTTGCTTTTGTCTGAAGAATGTATTGAAAAATAAAAGTGATTCATCTTTATTCATATAGAAATAAACACATCCTGTGTTTGGTTGAATTAAAGTTAGCGAAATACTTTAAAGTTAGGAAATAACATTTTTTTAGGATCGGAGATTCTTACATAGTGGAGTCATCTTTTGTACCTGCCGCTGTAGAAATCATTGTTGATACGCGTCTGGTAATTTGTTGTTAGCTTATGAGTTATGCTTGGAGGTTATGCTAACAGAGATTTTAAGTTAAATACTTCTTAACACTGTAGTGTAAAATACTAATATGTATCAGCAGACATGGACTGTTAATCAATACCAAATGAGCCAAGGATGTAACAAATCACCTTCTGTCACATAATTATTTGTATCGTATTGAATATTTCTTTCTATTATAAACAGATTGTAAGACGATAGTAATCTCCACTATGAGTCCAACGTCAGTCGATACAGTATGGTGCAAGAATCTAGAGAATAGTCATTTAGCCTGCTGATTGCAGACTCAGAACTTTCTAAATAGTGTACTTCTGACATTTGCTGCCTGTTAAAGCAGATGGAAATGACATTTTTCTTAGTCATTAGGTCAGGAGATGACTAAAAAGCTACCTTGCAGTTCACTATGATTTTCTAATATTCAGAAGTGAACTTCGGTAGTACTGTGTATTTTCCTAGTCAAAGAAGATTGGACAGGCAGTGGCTCTCTGTGTTTGTCTTTGCGGTTAGGGTTTTTCAAATGTGATTCGGGGGCACATAACAGTCGACAACATGGTGACAGATTGTCGTGATTCTCCACCAGTTGATGGACCCATCAAGCTTTCAATACAATGAGATTATGTCTCACTTAGATTAGGAACAGTTTACCACAGGTTGATTAGTCACCACAGTGTAGATCGTACTCAGGCTCTGAGCAAATGTTGATCAAACAGATGCAGTACAGACGCTGAGGTGAAGTCGGCATTCAAAAGCCCAGTGAAATAAAATCTATATTTACTCGCGAACCTCTTTTAAAATTGAATAAAGAACCATGATTATTCTAAATTTATCAACCCCTTTTTAACTGTTAGCGCACGATTATTCATATAAGATTGATTGTGAGATACAACTATTGCTGTAGTATATGGCTGATATGTAAGACAAGGGCTTCGCCTAATTGCAAAATGGAAGACGCCTCTGAAGTGCGAGCGAAACCGTTAGGAAGACCTGTTGTAGACGGTTAAATTCCATTTTAACTACTTGAGCCAGTGACATGACTCAACACTGAGGCAAGAATTTGTCGAGGTCTCTCAATATTCAAAGTTCTGAGGATAGAATTACCCACGTAGTTGTGTCGATAACTTTAGTCTCAGCATGGGTTGTTCTCGAGGCTTGCACTGAGGACTGAGATTTCATGTTATGTGGCATATATATACCAGGAATAAGTCTGACATTAGCTTCTGCGGGATCATCTAACACCCCAGTTGAGGGAGAGTAAGATCGACAGCCAAGAGGACCCAATATGAAGAGGAGATAGAGATTCCTACTAGGGTTGAAAGCAAAACTATCATTCACTTATTAGTCCATGCATACTAGATCCAGTACGAAAGGAAATATATAGTCCCGATATGTGATTCGCTACATCTAAACTAGATCCAATACCCATAAGAAATAGAGATTCCTTGTGAAGTCAAACGCGGAGCTTTTATTCAATTTGTGAGCGCTTTTCTTTTTACATTGTATCTAAGTTCTGTTACAAGTCAGATAGGTTGGATTGTTCGAGATTTACGTGTTTATCTTTCTTCCAAAATTACGACCGGTTCTAATCCATGTATTTGCAAAAGTGATTGAACTCCTTGCGCACAATATCGTATGACGGTACTAATCAACCCCCTAATCACCTTAATATGTAGTTCTGTTGATACACGGCATATCACGTTGCAGTAGAGAAGACAATACCAATTGTAGTATACTATTTCTCACACTGTGTGTCACAGTGAACATGGACTACCTCTACTCAAACGGTATACCATAGGCCGCACGCTGGCTTTTACTGCTGGCGACGAGTGGAGCCAACAGCTCTCGATGTGGCCAAGTGAGGGATTACCGCTCAGAGGGCCCCTGGTGGCGAGTGCACCCACTACATCAGGGGCTCGTTACCCAGCCCCATTGTTGTAACCTTGTTGTCGGGCGGCCCACGCTCACCACTCTCTATACTGTACGTCAGGGTATGAGCGAGGCCCTATACTTCACAGGCTTATCCCTGCCCAAATTCTCCCCTGCACATAGCCTCTGTTAGCACTCCCTCACACTCTTTATATTACTCCAGGGTGAAATATACTGCATTGTATTGCCGCATGCAAACGCGTACATGTATGTGAGTCTAAGGGATATGGAATAGGAGAACAAGGTGCGTAACGCGTGTTTGAAGCCAGGCTGTCAGACTGGAAGACGGGTATGGTGGATCCTTTTAAGATTCAACTGATCTTGAGGTCGTCTTGAGTTTATCTTGTCTTTAAGTTCAAGCTTGAACAAGGAGTAAAGTTTTTGTATCGACATGGCATGGCATGAATATATGGAAACAATCAGTTGCTGGTGGACTTTTCACCAATAAATCTTTAGTTCCAAGAAAAAAAACCAATTGTAAGCAGAGATGGTAGCTTTCCATTTTGAATAGAAATCCACATTTCTTCTAATTTCAATATATAAATTCTTTATCCTTATGTAAAACAAAGATGATATTAATTAAACCTCGTTCTAGCTAATTACAGAGTGGTTTGAATCTCTCCAAAGAACCTCAGCCCCATGCCTTGACCAACACCGACGTGTTGTCCATGTTCTCTTGCGGTCAAGTCAGACACCAAGGAACGGTCCATAAATTCTGTCTTGGGAGTATTTAGTCTGAGGCCTTTCTCTGCTGTGACCCAGACTTTCCTCAATCATGAAGTATTAATACTAGGAGCAAATAGTATGTTCATCATAGATGAATGAGCGTGCAATTATATATGAATAACAATTAACAGGTTTGAGTTAAACTCAGCCAATGAAAGTCTATATGGACCCCTCTACCCTCTAGATGATGTTTTTAGCGCTTGCAAGCACGCGCTAAAAAGGGTAAAGTATTAAATTCTGAAAGATGAAATTACGATATCGTTTACTTCTATTTTGGGCAGTGTCATACAAATCTGTTAATTCTTGAAATTACTGCTGTCCTAAGGAATTCTTTGAGTTTGGCTTTGGCTATTGGCTCCTGTGATCTCTAAACTGTGCACCAGTCGGGAGTATTTATTAGGTCCAGTACCGCCTCAGTTTATTGTATCGTGAGGAACGTTTGGTGTGAGGATTGGTTCATCACATCTATCACTTATTCCTGTCCACTTACCTCCCTCCTCTCTATCCATCACTCCTATCAGACCTCCCTCTTCCACAGTTCACCAACCTGTCTCTCAACTTCTCATCCTCTGCCGTCCTTCCAACCTCCCTCCTCTCTGCTTACCAACCTGCATCCCCATCTCTCCTCTCACACGCTCCTCTTACCACCTCCCTCGTTACTGCTCACCAACCTCTTCCCATCTCCATCCCACTGTCCTCCTCCTAAGCCCTTCCCCACTGCCTGTGAACTTGCCTCCACTTCTCTCCAAACTCGTCATCTTGCCAACCTCCCTCGCGCTTCCCACTACCCTATAGTGCCTATATCACTCCCTCTCTGCAATCTCCTTGCTCAATCCCCTATCAACTTCTCTCTCTCCCATTACCAAGCATTATCCTTCCCATTTTTGTGCATCTGTTGTCCATTCTCATGTTCTTTCTGCCAATCATTGTCCCCCCAGGTCAAGAACATTCTAATTTATGTCCATCTTTGTCCCTCGTATCTACCTACTGTTCTACCTCCAGTTTCCCCCTTGTCCTCTTATTCCTCTCTCCCTTTACGTCCCCCAACAAAGCATACCTTGCTTCTCCCGCCTTCCCCTTCAGTTGTTGTGCTTTCCTTTCTATTCCTGCTCGCCATCTCTCTCTCAAGCTGCACTCCTTCCTGCCACCGACCCCATAAATCCTTCATCTTTTGGTTTTTATCTAGCATCTATATCTTTCATCTCCAGCTCAACTCCTATAAATATTCTATATGCGCTGCCTTCTAGTTCATAACAGACATACACAAAGATGGAGGAATTTATCGATAGGTAAATAACATACTGACAATATGCTCATGAGGGGTCAAAGGTCAATGGACGCAAAGCACTGTCAATTGGGTAGGGTGGGAGGGGTCTTGGCAAGGGTGGGTGGGGTTGCATTGTGGGAGCTAGCAGCTCCTGGTTGCTGCCGCGTAGTTACTCGCAAGAGGGTGCCACTGTGCACCGGAAGAGAGCTAGAGCACGGCGCCGGTGCGGTGATGAACTTCCGCTGTCATAGATAAGCTCCCCCTAGCGGACAAAAGGGAAAATAAGATGGCGGCGGCGTGTCACGTGATCAGTGTGCCCGATGTCACGTGACGAGCGGTGGCTACACCCTTTATGGACGCCGATAGAGCCGTTGCTTGTCGATGGCGCTTCTACTGGCAAGAAGGTCGGGCTTATTATTGGCCCAATGTGGTTTTCAGTTAGCAAAACGTCATATTATCCCCTGAAAATGTTTTCAAAACTAAATGTACTAGCAGTACCGGTCGTTATATTCGTGTGTTACATTCAAATACAGCCTTTAACTTTAGAATGTTTCCCTCTGTTGTCATAAGGGAAAGCCGAATCTCTTATGATGTGCATTGGATTCGGATTCGGAAGACAGAAAGGGAAATCTACTGTGGCGTGCGAAGGTATTGTTTTAGTGAGGAGGATTGACCCATTTGATAATGCACGAAGGGATAAAGCAGTCTTATACTAATTACATTTTCTGGTGCCATTTAAAAAGCGGATGGAGGCTGTTTTCTCTAGTATCTAAAATACAGGGTAACGGATCTATTTATCTTTGTTCGCTCTGTGCTCCCTCAGGACCAGGGCTGGGTCACTGCACATGGCGCCATCGACGACGTGACTTAGTTTGTCAGCCTATAGTACGTAAAACATACTGAACTGCTGTGGTAGTGCACACCAGCACCATATTCATCTGCCTTTTACGTGTGTGTGGACTGAATCTTGTAAATGTAATATAAAGGATGCATGTATTTAGGAAAATGAGATAAAAAATGTCAGTCAATGGTTATAATGAATACATTCACTGTGTTTCTCAGGTTTATTTTTGGTTATAACATGTGGGATAGGCTCATTAGTATAGCTTCTGAGTGTGCGAATCTAAGGTAATCCACAGGTGAGTCCAAACGAATGATAAGACATAAAATAACCCTAAAGGCAGAAAGACTTACCGGTGACAGCAACGTTCAACTATGCATGTAAACCTCTATGGATAACGTCTGCTTTGAAGTCTGCCTTTAAAACCCAAGACTTGTCATTCCTCCCTCATTGACAGTGACGATCACTATGACGGACAACAACCCGGACCGTTATTGCCTTTCCCCCGTGCTTGATATGTCTATATCATGCCCAGCATTTAGTTTAGGCAGATCAGTTGACCTAAGTTGGCATTGTTTGCCTCGGCGCTGAGTGTTGAGTGCTCATACTATATGTTCTCTACTTCATTTGGTTTAGGTTTAATTTAATACGCTTACGGTGGGCTTGAAAATATGATTTAAATGTTAAGTAAATTTCAGAGGCTCATGGAGCAGCGACCTTAGATGGTGAGGACAATGGAGTTGCAATATGAAAATACCCTTGTCAATTAGGTCACATGCCACTAGTCGGTGCCAAGATGCCTTCAAAATCTACTTGACATGCAGACCTGCATGGGCATGATCTAAAACAACGGGAGAAAGATTAAATGTTACTTGATACAGCCCATTTGACCGCCACATTATACAGATATAATATGTATATACTCATATGTATACGTACTCATATGTAGATACTCATATGAAGCTTCGCTTGAGAATCGCATTTTATTGTGAATCTTGTCTTCAATAAACACCTTTCTATTATTACGGAGGGAAAAGTTGGCATATATTGTTTGTGTGTTTTACAGAGGCTCCTCGATATCATGTTTTCCTCTCGTTATCATAGAGAGATAGAGCGGTATCGACTAGCGGGCCCATTTACTTCTTGTCGTATCTTTACAGCCTTAACAGAAGGCACCAGTAACAAGTAATGGACTCGGAATATTTTCAACCTCTAAAGTTACAAATATATCTGAAACATTTTACTTCGGGTTTTCTATCAATAAACCTATTGCAGCCTGTGTCATGCCTGTTAACATGAGACATTGAATATTCTCAAGGTAGATATTTTTCCTTGGGGCCAGTATAGGCTACATGTACATGCATTTTCTCTTTCCGAAAACGGTTCCATTTAGGATTTTTCCAACAGGCTACTATGGGAAGATTGAATGATGAGGACATTGCAGACAATACAGCATGAAACATATGACCAAACGGTAGCAATAAGCCGAGAACTAGGCTCAGTCTTACACCATCAACCAACTTTAGAAAGCCACACGAAAAGTTTTATATGAAACGCATATTTTGGTTCATTCTAAATGGTCAAACAAAGGGATCTTCCCTCCCATAAAGTCCGAAGACCTCCATCGGTGCGTAGGAATGGATGGAGTTTAATTGCCCACAAAATCAGGTATCCCTTAACATTGCAGTGCCCTTTAGTGTCAAGTCTATAGCCATCAATACGTTATACATGCGTGTTTCCTGAGGAATGCTACTTTACTCCGACTCCTGCACTCCACGAGCACTCAACCCGCACTCTGGCCTTCCGGCAGGACTCCCTGGGGGTTCGCCGCCGAGACGGTGGCCAGCCTCAGAACATGGGGTGTTTTCCCGGTCAGGTAACTTCTCTAGTTCCAGTGAGAGTCACGGCGCTGGCCCCGGAACAAGTATACTGACGCGGACATTAACTTGAGAGAGGAACGAGCACATTAAAGTGGACGTTGAGGGTGTTTCTGTGCTTCCCAAGGGGGTTGGAGTACGAGTTTGAAAGGGTGGAACTGTCCGGAGGAATTAGGAGAAAGTCCCTGAATACGTGTTGCGTTACATCGCAGAACGGGTTATGGGTGTTTTGTTGTAGTGGACAGAGGAGGTGCAGAGGTCTGGCGTGTAGGTTATGAAGGTCAAGGTCTCGTGCAGCGTAAAAAAAATGAAAGCAATTGTCTACCATGGCGTGAAGCACTTGGTGGTAACTAGGTGAATGTGACCGGCGCATACAATAATAGGAGCCACGCCCCTGCTGAAACTTTCTCACAATAGAGCTGGCAACTTTCTAGAGTTATCGGTTCATGGGTACCAAGCAGATAATGTGACACGCACATGGTGTTCAGTGCCGGTTTGTCTGTGTGCCAGTGTACAGCACCACTATGTGTGTGACTCTGGGCTGCATCAGTGTACTTCATGAGACACGAACGGAAATTCCACCATTAATGAATGACACGTATAGTCAAGCACTTTATGATCTAGACGTTCTCTTATCTGTTGATACCTGTCTTATAGAATTATGATAACAAATATTTCCTGCCCTTGTTTGCTCAGCAAAATTTGGCTCAGCAAAATCACTAAGCATACTATATATAATTTGTAGATGTCAAATGATGTGCATGTGTATTTTATAATCATTGAATGTCCCTATTTTGGGATATCCACAAAAATAATGTAAAGCGGCTCTAGGGTTCACACCGAACAAGTTAATTCTCGCAGCATTTAATTTTATGTTTTGTATTTAGGTCTGTCTCACAGAATATCCTATTGTGCCAGGTGGTATTAACACAAACTTGATGGAGATATGCATATAATAGGCCTAGCAAATCTGCCCGTATGGCAGCGTATGAAAGTGGCACAGATGTTAGAAAGAACAACTGGCCATCTGGACGTAAAGGATCGACCCTTATGACCGACTAGCGTAGGTCACGTGGTAGACACGAGGCCCCAGACGCCCACACGCTGGTTTCTGGTAGATCTTGCCAAGATATACCACCAGCTCAATAGGCAGGCGAGAACAAGCACCTTCAACTGGCGGTTAAATGAGATATTATCGTCGCCAGAATCCACATTCAACGTGACCTTCACCTCTCCAAACTTTGACCTTGACCTATGTCAGGCGCATACAGAATGAACCATCCAATAAAGCCTCAATAAAATCTAGGTCGCCATGGCAACAGACCGGATACTAACCTTACGTCGGATGCCCGGGTTATGTTGCCGGGCGCATACGCTGGAACGCCCGGTCGCATAAAGAGGTGGATGAGGAGTGCGCTAGGGGTGACACTTACTATGGAATAAATCGCAGGGGTATGGCCAGATTAACTTCATGCTTCAAATTAAAAAGAGAAGGGGAGGAAACTGTATTGGGAACATTGAGGACCTACAAGACTCATATTCTGTGAGGGAAGTGTTGGAATATTGCAATGTGGATATGGGGTCGGGCTGACCTTGGCATAGAAATGTGATGGCATAGAAATGTGATGGAATGTATAGGAATTGCTCAATTTCATTTTTACAGAGGACATATTGCTCATTTACATGATGTATGTTTTGAATCATTCAACCCTATTTTCTGCGATTTGAATATACATGTATAGGAAATACGTTAACTATTTAGTTTGAACTTGTTCCAAGTACATGTACTTGTAATCAACATGCCTTACTGGACATAACATGCGATTATCTACTTGATACAAAATGTTTTTTATTAGTTGACATTTTGAAGCACGCGAAAAGCAATAAGGGATACCACGACATTTCATCATAAAAATGGATTATTTCCAATTAATGCACTCTTTTTCTTATGATCTCGTTCATAGAATACAGGGATGTAATCAAATAGTGAATTTATTATGACAAGATGGCCCGCCTGCAGGTCATGGGCTTTGCATGCTAGTCTGAATACCTTGCCACATGCACATCGTATCAAAATGATGGAGCAATAGTGTGCGTAGCGTGAGGTTAAATCTCCAGGAGGGGGCAGTTCATCTAAACGAAGGTTAGGAACTGTAGCCATTTTACGACATCAGCGACAACCTATGCGGACCTAAACCTGCATGTAAATTGCTGGGCGTGCATCTATCTTATGAGATAATGTTCTCGTTTGGTCATACACGAATAACCTTGTTCAAACACCTAACGTTCAGTGAGAGGCATAATTATATCTTTGACTATGTAGGCTGGATAAATAGAATTCATTTAAACATCGAGTCATGGTTCACCTCAACAAAATTAGATACCAAGAAACGTGGATAATCGGCGTTATCTTGTAATGGAGCTCAGATTGCAGGGACAAACATTTTTGTTGGGAATATCTCGTGTGGTGACGACTGAAACATGAGGAACCACTGAGTCGTACCGGCGCTGTGATCTAATATTATGATAATGTCTGTGTCTATCATCCACTCAGAAACGAGCCCTGAAAACGTGACTCAGCAATGGATGCACACGTTCATTTCCCGTTATGAGGCGGTTGCCTCATTCATTCAGATAATCTGTTGCAGTGTAACCGAAAAAGAAAATTGTTTCCTAACCATCGAGCGCGATCAAATTCGTACCTGCAGCCCCCTCCCCTTTGAAGAGTGATATCTTATCAGGGATCTCTACAGTTTTATCTTAATGGCGAACTCGTGAGAAGTATAAAATAACGATCAGTCTAATCCTCAGGTGCCCGACGGTCTGCTGGCGTGGACAGCAATTACCAATCTGTTCTCTTGGTTGCCTTGCCTCCTGGTGGTGCAGACCGGATATGCTTGCACGCAACCATGACTAAAGCGACCAGGGTGGGGAGTTAGCTCAGTGTAAAGGGCACTGGACTTGTAGTCCCAAGGTTGTAGGACTTTGTTGGTTCGAGTCCCATTGCAGCCACTTTTCTCCTTCACCCCCACCAATGGTCTGCAGCACAGTGAGGCAGCACTGTAAAACGGACATAGGGTCCCACTGCTACAAGTAGACTAAAGTTGAGTTTATATACCTTTCAAGAACCAGATAGGTCAACCAATGAGTCAGTCTCAAAAAGACAACTGGTCTACCGAGACGTAAAAATACACAAACAAACAAACAAATCAGGTGCCCGCCAAATTGTATGTGTCTGGTGTTGGATTAACATAAAGGTCAGGCATCTTTGGTTAGGCGAAATACCCGTTCACATCGTAGATCAAAAGAAAGGTTATTCTGTCTATCACCAGACAGCCTACCTTGGTCAGTCTATTTCTGAAACAGCGCTGGTGTTGCAGACGCAGCAAGTCTTGGCCACAGTTTAAGAGGAGGGGAAATCGAGGGCATGGTCTTATATGTATGTTAAGAAAATGCATTCTCCAGACACATCTCTGATATGTGTTCATCGGTCAGAATCGGTTCTCACAGGTGGGGTTATGAAATAAGACAGACATGTAATGGGGGCACTCACTCAGTAGTCGCCAGCAACGCCACGTTGAATCTCATTTCATGTAATGGGGTTATGGCGGCGACTCTTGCCTGCTTACAGACGAGTGCAGGTGTGGATGTTGCCTTGTGAAAAATACCAACTGTGTATACTACTCACGCTTGAAATCACCCCAAAGAGGGACAGAAATATGTTATTGGGTCTAAAGAGCTTGTTCTGTACGAATTTATCAGAGACAACTCAAAGAGCTAGCAGCCTGTATTGGCACCATAATCATGGTTTCAAATATTACGTGGAAGTGCATTGGAGATTTATAAACGGACAGCATGTTTATGTTTTGCTTTTGCGTCCTGATATAATAAGAGTGATTCATATCTATGAAAATTTGATAAGGTAAAGCAAGGGAGCGGGATATTTGTATCATTCAGTCTATCAAAAGGCTCATCGTATTAATAGGAGAAAACGCCCTTACTGTGGCCGAACTATGTCTTAGTTCGAAGTCACCTATCACCGACGTTCGCCCCGACGCTGCAGGCGAAGGGGCGAACGTCGGCGATAGGTGACACTCTCTGCTATGAACCGGAAGTTGCGCAGGATGTACACGTTGCGCATGCGTCGAAATATGTAAATTAAGCCTCCACTCGCCTAGCGGATGTTTGGCTACGTTAACAGAAAATGCGCTTGAAGAGCGGTAGGAGTATGGCCCGGGAACCAGCGTGAGCATGTCTGTGCGTCGCTCATTGCGGACTAAGAGCCAGTGGCCTGTTGTTACTATCGGTCAATTTCGCATATTTAAGCAATTCAAACTGTTTGAGGTGATCGCCACACGTTTGCTACCTCGATATTTGGTCAGTACGCACTTGCAGTCTTTACGGAGGGACTCTATCTCGAGTTTCAAGTTACGATTCGACGTCGTCCGCAATGTTTACATTGGTCGCGATAACGTCGATTGCGCACGCTTATCGAATAGCAGAGAGTAGGCTACATGCACGTTAGAATATTGCAGTGCGACGAAGCGCACTATAGTGGGCAGTAGTCGGTGGATTGGCTTGTGTAGACATATGTCTACGATTTTGCATCTTCCGGATATGGCACCGATTTTGACATTTTGTATCGGTGCCATATCGGGAGGTCTACGATTCTATCGTACTAGGTGGACGCCGGGCATTAATTACTAAACTTGTAAGGCCCGGCGTCCACCTTCTACGATAGAAATTTAGACTTATATGGCTCCGATACAGAAAGTAAATATCGGAGACTTATCGGGAAGGTGCAAAATCGTAGACATATTTCTAGACATGCCAATTGACCATGCATCGTAAGGGGTTGACTGGTAAAAAAAGGTGACCAAGGCCCCGATATGCCCCAGGATCTTACCAGGGTATTAGTACATAACTTGATGTGCTATTTCCATTTTTAGATATATGATACACGATAATTTAGAAAATATTGCATCAATAATATTTACTCTTTCACATAGAACAACACTGTATTTTTCTTTGGCACTAAAAGCTCAGTTCCAAGTAAAACTAAGAAAGTATTGATTTGAGACACTTAAACCTGATCAAAAATCACTAGATTTGCAGGGCTTATGGGCTTATATATATCGTCCATCTAATTTCAAAATTTCATATAACTATCTCAAACGTGAGATTGATTTTTCCGATAGAATGCTCTACGATGCTCCCGATCAGCCACCGCAATTTAAGCATATTTAAATATCGTAGAGACCCTACGATACGGGTTTTGCATCGGAACGAAATCGTAGACCCCCATTTTGTATCGGTGTCTAATCGCAGAGACGTGTTCAACTGCCCCGATATTAGTTGACCTTCCGACGCGATTTTTACTTGGTATCGGGAGGTGCATCGTAGAGCATATCGGAGTCATATTGTAGTAGTTGGATGCCGGGCCTAGGGTGTACGCTAAATTTCGACCCTGTAAATTATTAAAAAGCTGCGTCCCATAGATGCTAAATCACGTGTTTATTTCCGGTATATGGCGTTGATGGTGACGTATTGTCATATTACTGTGTCTGTCTGTCTTCATGTTTCACACCACTGCCGCCAGGGACCGCCACTCATTAAAAATGTATACAAAAGGGGAAAGGAGGGGGGGGGGGGGAGTTATCAATTGTCCTTTCCGGCGCCGCCTATGAGTACCACGGAGCGGTGGCTAGTGGGCACCATTGTGAGGGACAGTGGTGAGTGATGGACAAGGGATAGCACCCCTGCCCTCACTCCCTCTCATTGCCAGTGATTAGATAGGCGGACTACTTGTATAACTCACTTGGAGGCGGGTTGTTGCGTGCCGACATGGCGTTTGCAGGCTCTGACGAGACGACCATATCCGGTCCTACTGGTCAGCCTCTTTTAAAGGTCAGAGTCCATCGCGTGAATTCTAGCTATAGTAGACTATAACTCTGCTTATAAGGAGCTCACCCCTAGTTTATCCTAATAAAACCTCCAAGGAATGTCAGTCTTAAATCTAATCCTAGTATCGTATGTGTTTTGTATGTTTTATTCACTTCCTTATCATTGTAAAGGGGACATGCCCCATTGCGATATAATTCAATCAACAGAGATCACTCGTAATAAAAACCCAAATTAAGGTAGGCTTGTTTTAAAAGGACATATTATATAATGTAAGACCGATGACCTCAACGTGATGTAGAATATATGTCTGACTTCAGGGCGGTCAGAACATTTTGATGACTTTGTAAAACTTTGTCATTGGCCTGTTCCACTGGATTTTCCATGAATCTGTGAAAAGTATCCGAAAAGTCAAGGCTTAACCTTCATTGCATGCTAAAAAGTCAGACTTTGACATGTTTCCATGGTGAAAAGTTATGGCTTAGCCATCATCGCACACTAGAAAGTCAGACTTTCACATCTTTTTCAGAGTGAAAAGTCAGGGCTTAACCATCATTGCACACTCAAAAGTCAGACCATGTCATTTTTCCACAGTGGAAAGTCAAGGCTTAGCCATTGTTGTATGCCAAAAAGTTAGACTTCCACATTTTTCGATGCTGAAAAATCAAGACAGTTTTTACACTTGGTTGCGTAAAATTTGAAGCTGCTGACTATTTTGGGCTGGCAAAAAAAGGCGGGGGGGGGCCCTGCCCCCGCCCCCTATTCTGACGCCACAGGACTTCAAAGCTGCTGCTTGAATGCTTTAATGCTCTAAGAATTCCAACTGAATGTGTTCACTTTAAGATTGATTGGCTGTACTTCCGCGTCCGGACTCCTGCTTGGTAAAACTCTGGGCTAGACTTTCCGAAGAAGATAAAACCTCTAAATCACTTTATCCGACGGTCGGCATTTAATCTCCTGAGGGAGTTGTACCGAATGAACTGTCACGTGCGCAGTTACTGTCTCCCCTTGTATAATAAAACACCAGTTGAGCGTTGACTTTCTTGATACACTATTGATAGTAGTGTGTCTGGAACTATTGGGACAGTTCATATGCATTACCGATTACTTGTAAATGGTATAACTAAAGTGACATGTCCTGTGAGTGATTGCAGCGGGAATATTGCCAAAGATGGCATCTGCCAAATGCTTTCCTGTATTTCCCTAATCACCTCTCCGTAATTGCAATGCACTCAATGCAAAATGTATATCTGGCTGAGTCTCATTGGAATTCAATAATGCGCTGTCTGGGGAACTTGGGTCTGGCCTGGACTGTCGGAGACAGGCAGTCTGTCAACCGAGGCGTTGAGGGTTTCGATGTAACTTGAGCCATCTATAGTAGCACAGAATTTACGTCACGTTGCTATGGGGTACTCTCAAACTGACAGTTTATGAAAGGTTAAAACGTACTAGTCTCCTCTCCTGTACACAAAGATTCCAACAAATTGTGTTATTACTAAAGAGAAAAGAATGTGAATTATAAACATGCAAGGAAAGGCTTAGGATCACACGATTCCTACCCACTGGAAACTGTATATCATAAGACAAGAATCCTTCCACAACTGCAAAAGATAGAATGCATTGTTTTATGCACTTGTATTTCTATTGTCTTTTTTGCAGTCTCTGTAACAATAGTACTGCTGTAAAGAGCATGCAAATATTAAACATCCCTCTAAGTATCCTTTGGTTCGTCCTCGGAGAAGAAAACAAGTCAATGCTTTGTGACATTAAGGAAGATCCCAAAGAACATCCTAGTAAGGAAAAATGAAAAAAGCAACAATAAATAGCCACTAGCCTCTTCTTCGGGAGCCCCACGATCTGGGGCGTAAGAACCACTACGGTTGGACCTCCCATTGCACCGCTCAATATGGACCCCTGCCTTCAAGTACCGCTCATTATTTTACAATTGATTGAAATATGGATTAAGAGACCGTGGATCTCCTACCCCGTGTCTCATCCGCCTTCACATCCCTCCAACGGTTCCTAAAACCCCTATTTACTGCAGCGGAATCGGCCCTGGAGGTGGTCAGTGGCATTCAGTGGTGGTGTCCACGACCCCTGGGCCTGTCAATAGCAGTCACAGTAGGGAGGCCCTCAGAGGTGTGGTTTAGTAGAAGTAGGGGGGGGGCAGGTAATGATCATTTTGACGGTACGATACCTCCAAGGAGAGGTCAATCGGGTATGGAGCGTCAGGGTGCACATATTCTCTCGTCATTACCCGAAGTAGGTGCCTATAATATAACAAAATTGTCAAACACAGCATGACGTCATTTATGAACATCCCCAAGAAGGAAAATGGAAATCTTGGCCTAGGAAGCAATTCCTTCACCTCCCTGTGTTGAATCAGTGGCCAAAGGAATTGCCTCGTACCTCTGTGAAACAATGTCAGAATTTGCTCTTCGCTATCAAATGAGATATGTAATGTGACTTCTGAGATATCTCTTTTAGAGATTGGATACCCAGCTGGTTTATGTTATGGATTTCCTTTGATTGCCTTTTGATCCCCATGGTTAAGGGTTTGACCTCTTCCCTTCTAGGCTTACTCTCCTTTTACACTTCTGTGTCCAAAACATGGGTATTTGGTTTACGAACATCACAAGCATAGATGCATAGATATTCCTTGATTTCTAATGGAAAGGACATGTGTGACCCAAGAGAGCGATTCCCGTTATGACAGAATAGATGCATTAGCTTTGTGATCAAAGAAGACCATCGCCTATATGACGTATGAGAACAATTACCTTTATAACCTATGAGAATAATCATATCTGTGACTCCCAAGAAACATTATCTTTATGGGTCAATTATTGCTCTTGTGACAGAAGAGAACACTTGTATTCAAGACCACTTGCAAGAATTGCTCTTTCCTATGGGCATGGATTCATCGTTTGGCTTTGGTATGTAGTGCCGTCAGTATTACAGATTCGTTCTCTGCCAGGAGTATACTAACAAACATAAGTATTCTTCATGACATTTGAAATAGACAGATAGCTACTCTACTACTCTCTGTCATCAAATTGTCCAGTCAGTTGTTAGGCCAAACTTGTTTTTCTGTCATTGATAAACACATTTCTCTCGTTGGATGTACCCACCTTCGTTTCACCAAATTATCTTACCTTTTGCGTTTTTATGTGTCTATATCAATTTACCCCGATGATAGATTTCGATCGACCTATCAACTACATACCGGTAGAGTTGTATCTATAGTTATAGTATCTAATCATATCTTAATATGATGATAACACTCTTTGGTGGTAGAGCCACTCCTGTTGGGGTATTGAAAGCAACTGCCTTTACTCTATTCCTTGTTCATGGATTGGATTGAATTTATGGATTGGATTCCTAAATCCTAGAATCAGTGTTTATCCTACCCCTAATAAAAAACGCCATGGGCTTAAGAGTGGATTTGTTTATGTCACGGGTGTGACATAAAGTGTTGTTAATGTCACTACTTTCTGATATTCAAAAATCGTGGAAATGGGAAAGGATAAAACCTAGGCGCCACTCGTTTGAGTTTGAGGTTATTATGTCACGCATTTCATCTTCGACTCGTGAGATCACGGAGCCAACACAATGCGTGACATGAATAAACTCATACTCAAACTCGTGACGTCTCTTGATAGTATCATATCTTATGGAAGGCGCATTGACCAGGCTCCAACGATCTTAAGTGCAAGTTGGGAAAGTGCGCCCCACCTCCCCCCGAGGAGGCCGTTGAATGATGTGTCATATGCTACAGATGGCCGGTGTACCCTACACCTGAGGTTCAAGGTATGCATAACTCTACTCCGAGTGAGCGAGTCTTGTGCAAATGACATGAATACTCTTAACAGGTAGTAGAGAGTGGTTTTGGATCATTGAACGCTAAGTTGGGATGTTGATATGCGTATTTAACTACTGGTCAGTGACCTATTTATTCAAGGATAAACATTGTTGATACATGAAGCCAATAACGGTTTAATCGTTCTCAGGAGTGAGGGTTAAGTGAGTAAATCTTAATGCGGGTGGGCCTCGTATATTTGGATATCCCTGTTTCTGCCTTTGAATATAAATCAAATGCCATTATTATACCCAGGTATAGAGAAGAGCATAGTGCCCATCACCGGGATGTGCTTGAGTGAGGGTCGCGGGTGCTTTATGGACCGTGGCCGGAGAATTCGTCGGGGGTATATGCGTTAAGCACGGTGTGGTAAGAGCCTGCTGCAATTAACGAAAAGTAAATTTGTTCATAAAATACTCCAAAATGTCTCAATCCTAAGTAGAGTGACGACCAAGAAGATTGTCTTTGATAAGATGCCAATGTTCTTCTGAAGTATGGCTCCAGGGCTCTGGAAGAGGTCACCTAGGGTCAGCGTGGGGTGGATGGGGCAATATGTGTTCCCTGACCTTGTGTGATGACCTTGTAGATCACACGGAAGGATCATGTGACTACCCCGAAGCCCTATCGCCGCTCGAGGGGTGTCAGATCCATGCGGTCGATGTCTGGGCAAAGGGTCGGAGGCTGACTGGCTCAGTTATTGGTTTGTGCTTGAGGTGAGAACCTGTGGATTTATATCGGAACATACAGGAATCGGTGGTCGGTAAGGCTAAGTCGGGATGTGAACAGCAGGGCAGTATTTCCTTTGAATATCAAATATATATTGGTAACATGGCTCGTATATTCTTCGGAATAAACAGCAAAAAGACTTAGCCACGAGACTATCATCGATCATTTTCACCTGTTCAGCATATATATATAACCTGCTGAACTGTCAAAGGGTACAAGGAAAAGGAAGAAAGTACTTGAAACTATTGAGACTATTCCAAAGAAAGATATAATCAGCTTTTTGAATGAGAGAAATCTCTTGGATTGTTTTTAAGATATTAGAAAGATATTGAAAGGAATCGACTGCCTCCATACTCCCATTAATACGACCATCTCCAGTTTTGGGCTGAAGTGCTTGTAATAGGCGACTTGGTCGCCTGAGTAAACAGTTTATTAGGCAGGGGTAGGACTCCCTTCCCTGATTTCTATAGACTAATTTGCATGCAGTAATGATTCTAATAATGATTAATGGTGGCGGGAAATAAATCTGATAGAACACAATAAATTACAATTGAGGTCGACTGGATAGTCACACACTGAGATATGATAGTATGACAAGAATGAGCATCTCTCATTTGCAGATACTATGCTTTTTCATTAAGTTTCCGAAAACAACATGTCGGACTGATTTTAACGTACAATCCCAAGCCAAACGATCCATATTCGTGGTCGCCTTAATAGTACCCTTAATAGGCCCCAGCCATTGAAAATGGAAACGGAGACGCCTTTCTTTGACTAACTATAGTTGAAAATGTGTTACATATGCAGCAGCTGAGACATCATTAGTAATGTGGTTACGGTCAGTTCTATAGTGAGGTTCACACGGATAGACTGGAGATGAGGGATTTAACCCACACGGACATCGCCTAGCACTCAGACTGGCCTACTGATAACAGCAATCTATACTGGATGGTCTTCTGTAATCAGTCTACTGTCCGCCAATGTGTCCACCCCCTGAGCGCAAACCACCCATCTTTCTCGCCAAGACCATGTGCTTGCGGCCCTCTCGGTGTCTCGCACTGCCCATCTCACTATCACACCCCTCAGCCCATCCCACCGCCCGTATCCATCTCTCCCCACGTCCGTGTCGTCTATATTCCTCTCTATCAGTTCCTTCCTATTCTATCCTATACTTTCTCCATTCATCGATCTGTACCCCAACCCTTCCTCCCAACATCTATATGTTGTCCTCGGTAAGATCCTAATTTTGCTTCAGCTTACCACGTAAGTCTCCCAAATTTCTACTATCAAATATTTCCCAATTTGTCCTTTCATTTGCTGTTTCCTTCCAGTTTTAGTAAAACCAAAGCTTAGGTGCACGGCGTGGGGTTTTAATTTCGGGGGAGGGGGCTGACTGCGCACGTATTATTAGTGATTATTTCACGGGTGTCACGGAGGAGACTTGCATATCAAACAATATTCAGTTCCATGTCCATGTGAACGTTGTCTGATGCCTCTGCTGGGTATACTATGCTGGCCATCTTAGCAATGTTCCTAGACGGTTGACCCAACCTACGTCTTTAGCTCAGTATTATTGGAATGGTTCCTTGAGTTTGGTTATGACCATACCCGGGGTAGTTGAAATACACACGTACCATAGGCCTATAGTTCGGGACAAGAAAAATATAAGATATTTCAAACAAAACTTGTATCATCTAAATCTATGAATAGGTATTTCAGAAAAAAAAGTATCATCTAAATGTATACATTATTCCGTCCATCAATGTCCACCTGAACTTCATTAATATATATTACCATGTTCTAATAAAAGAAAGACTATACAACATAGTTAACGAAGATATTTCAGAAGGATTCCTACACTGTACAAGTGACAAATAACGCAGGCTGCTACAAGCGTAGGGCCCCGCGTCGACGAGGGACAGATTGGTGGCCCGTGCCCTCATGGCGGCCGACGCCAGGGGCTGCGTTTCATAAAAGGAGAAGGGGAGGGGGCGACCACTTAGCAGGGGCCTGTCATTGTGGGCTTTGTGTGGCGCGGATCTATTGGCAGGGACGAGTGCCGCCCTCCGGGAGGGGGAATCGGCGCCCGTCAGGTTGTTCACGGCCGAGGAGCAGGGAAGGAGGGAGGTGGGAGGAGGAAGGGGATCATATGAAGAGGACTACAGGCACGATCCTTTCAGAGAGGAATGCCTGTGCTGTATGAAGTCGATCGCTAGGAGAAGGAAACATTGGACCGCTGTTACTTATGATGTATACATGCATATGTATGTATTAGTTTAGGTGTTAGTCACTGATCGGATCTCTATCGTTATGGAACTGTCAGTTTTAAAGCAGCAGTCATTTTATATTACAAGATAACCTGAGTTGATATATCGTATGTGGACTATGGTATTTTCAATTTTGACCTATGATTGAAGAAGAGCGGCTGTTCCTAATTGGAAATTCTCTCAACTGATATACAATCAACATTAGAAATAAATGGTCGATATTGAAGCACCTTATGTGCGTAGACATTGCCTCAGCCCAGTGGCTAGATCCGGTGACAGTAATCTATCGCATCACCTTGGCTGTCGCAACCAAATTCTAGGATAATCCTAATGTGGCTCAGACTCTTCTGATAATGTAATGCTGCATAAAAAGGTCTATATAGATAGATGAGATTAAAAGTAGATCATAGAAGATTTTTTCATTCTGCTGTTGATGGATTTTGAATGTCAGAAGATGGAAGACACTTCTTCTGCCTCAATTAAATCAGTATGAATCACAAAACTCTCTACTTGAGAAAAGTAATTCAGAAGGCCTAAATTATTTTCAAGTTGTTCTTATCAATTTGATATATTTACTTTACGTTAAAGAGAAACCAGCATTCTCTGCGTAGAATAAGTGATTTATTTTCGAGATGAATATCCAGTGCAAGTGTGTATGCTGGTCTAGAACAGCTCATTTCCTGTGTATTAATTATCATGAGATGTTCTCAGCTAACCTACGCACAAAAATCGAATCGTCTGCTTTTCCTTATCTTTTTCTATGTATATAACCAAATGAGAAAATACAATACGGGTGAAAGGATTTGCATTGGCACAAGGGCCTATGTCTGATTTTAATGCTTAAGATACTCAAGGAACAAAGGCAACTAATGGAGACAGTTGTACATATGTCACCGGAAATTACAGCATCCCCAGTATGATTTCACACTTTTAATGCAGGAACCGGACCTTTCTGACTGTCTGATTGTAATGGATAACAATTCTTTATCCAGAGCAATCCCAAATTTGTATGAGGATCTGGTAAACTTCACATCTTTTAAAATATGTGAAACATTAGTATATTGATACCTATTGCCCTAAACCCAACAGATATAGTTAATACAGGAATTTTCATCTATATAAGGCAAAAGATACCACTTCATTTCATAAATATCTTCTGAGGAAATGGAGAATATATATATATATATATAATTACAGTGATCTCATAAAGAAAAGTTTTATGGCATACTCGGATATCATACCTTTCTACATAAGTGACAGTAATCAATCAAATATAGCAAATCTTAGATAACAGCTTTATTCTCATGTACATGTAAATGACCAACAAAATTTGAAAAATTGGTGGTTTTTCATTAATATCGTCTTTTCTTATACATTTACCCAGTAAAACTATATCATCCGCCCTTTCCAGGTTGGGACACCATTCCACAACACTTTTAATTTCCCGTAGGAAATGATACGATATCCGAAATGATGCGACACCAGTAACTTTTGATATATTTTTGATATATTTTTGATATGTTATTTGAGAATGATTCCCTGGTACAGTCATACATTGCGGTCTACCATCAAATCCATATAATATAAATAGTGAAACGAAGATATAGCTAGGACTAGATATCTAAAAGCTTTTTCCGGTCATACTTAACAAAACCTTCTCTTAAATTTCGAATATAGCATGTGTAGATGGCACTATGGATCATGCACTGATGCTGGTAAAGCTGACCGATGATGTGGAATTCTGCCAAAATTGGTCTGCTTTTGTGTACTGTCTCAACCCAGAGCTGTACTGTGGCTTGGTGTTAAACACTGTAGGAGAGTTCATTCTCGGAGCCAAACCTCAAGGTCTTAGATATGTTGAGTTATATGACTGGACGTTAAACCTGACACAGTATCAAGCAGTCTATGGAATAGCGCCAGAGGCGGCACATCTCTGGACACTCTCCAACCATCACAGTGATATAAGCAGTGCTTGGCCAGGGCCTCAACCTGACCACTCCTGACTGCTCACGGTGGAATCGATTTCACGGTCCACACCACCGAACAAGTGAGCTATACACACCTCCCTGACCCCGTGCCCGAGCCAGCCAGCACCTCGGAGCGAGGTCAAAGCAACTTGTCGGATTAATTTGGTGTGTAGATATATAGTTTAGTCCGATAGGATTTCAAAAATCAAAGGTGAGATTTCCTTTGTGTGAGATTCTCTGCTTATACAAAGGTATCGAAACAACGCACTGAGGATTTTGCCATCAGCCAACGATAAACTGTAAGATGGTCTGGTGTAATAACAAATGTGATCCATTGAAATGAGATGGGAAGTTGATATTACTAAATCTTTGTAGTTGAGACACCAATAACCCATAATCAGTTCGTTAATTTGCGATTAGCCTTGAGTGTGAAGCGAGGATAAATATATATCCACCACTGGAACAACATTATGGAAGAGGGACCCTATGTCTAAACCTCACGTTTGAGTAAATCATCATGGGAGGTGCAAGGCGGTTCGAATAGGACTCCTGCTTAATTCCAACAGGGGTATGGGTTTGTCGAACTTCTTGTACTAGAGCTGTGACAAACAATGTGTAAAATGGCGCCTCCATTAGTAATTTGTCCATCCAGATGAGCATGCAACTGTCATTAAGTCCCCCATTTATCTGACGCGCATATTTGAGTTTGGGGTTGGTAGATAAAGAATATGATTGATACACATTCCCATATGATGTGTATTTCTTAAGGCCTCCTGCAGTTGTATTTAGACACCCAAAAGAGAGGGAATCCACCCTACTAAACCTAAGTCCCCACTGTCATCATGCGATGTTTCATAATCTGCACAATCATTCGGGATTAATAAGATGTAGTTAAAAGAAGCCCAGTGAGCTAAATCAAGGCATGGATGTATATTCGATGATTGCAAAGGTTAGCTACATGAAATGAAAGGTTGCTGTGGCTTCTGATTTACTTCCAATGGTGGTTCTTCAGTGAAATCAATAAGGTCGTAATAAGGAGGGTTTGGAGACTTCAGGAAGCCCTGCAAAACGCTGGCGGCAGTGTCCTTTCATGCTCCGAGGCCAAGACATTGATGTGAAGGATTTATTCTATTTCTATTATTTGATTAATTCACTTTTTTCATAAGCACGCGATCTGAATCGGTAACGAGGGGATCCTCAGCCTTTGGATCGTATTTATGGGCAGCTTTGGAACTTGCCAAGGAGAATTATTTCTCCATAGCATGGTCTGCTTGTATTAAACATTAATTCATCAAATAGAAATGGACAGTCAAAAATTCTGCCACCTACGATATAGATCATGACCACTGTTTCTATAGCAGAGCCACTCGAGACCTAAATGTAATAGGGCATGTAGACATTTCTCATGGCTGAACTGGATAAGGTTCCTCCATGTAATGTTCCCCTTTGTATCTCGGCAAGATATTTTTAGCTATTCCTCCATGGTACTTCACCCCTCCTAAATCATCACGACGAGGATTGGAAAATACGTATATCAATTTCTGAAACTTATGATACTCATGTATCAGCTAAAGTAAAAGAGACTCTCACATAACAACCACCTTGATAATACATCTATTTACAAACACAATGGCTTGGTCCAAATCCTTTCCCCCCTATTTCCTGTTTAAATTTGGTTACATGGTCAGTAAGATCACAAGGGTGAATAACCGGTCCAAAAGTTTTACTGGCTCTGTGCCATGCAGGCAGTCTGTCCCCTCAGATTCCAGTTGTTAGTAGAAGAAATCAGTGAGCAGTTGTGGGGGTTGGAGTGGGAGTGGGTTAGGGAGTCTGTCCCATCAGATTCTGATTGTTAGTAGAAGATATCAGTGAGTAGTTGTGGGGTTGGCGTGGGAGTAAGTTGGGGGTTGGTTGGTCTGTGGTCACTAAGAGCACAAGGGTGAATAATTGGTCAAACAGGTTTGCTGCCTCTGCGTCATGTAGGGAGTCTGTCCCATCAGATGTCAGTGTCTGAATATAGTGTATTGAGGTCTGTCCCATCAGATTTGAAAATTTAACTACCACATTTAGTGATTATCATTATCTGATAGTTTCCTATTCTAGTAGCAGATAACAATATCCGCAACTAAGTGTTTGTTATTTATTGGCAGGATTGATATAGTGAATCATTTGTCCCCCAAAAGACTATAAACAAAAAGTTTATTTTTTAAGAACTAAGTCAATAGTGTGGCAGGGGTATGGTCAGACTGGGATACTGAGCACCTGACCATTTTATCAGGCCTTTACAGTTAGTGCATTGATAGTGAAGGGTTAGTTTTTTCACACTAAGCTGAAAGCCCATGTGAGCATTCTAACCTCTAGGTGACGTATATGAGTGCGTTTTCCCACGCTCGAAAACAGGAACTGACTAATAAGAACTTAGTATTCTGCAGATTCTCTGTAGATCAATGCCACCTGAAAACCACCGTTCCTACTTCAATATAGGATCGTTTATGATAAATATTGTCTGCAGTCCAAACCCTACTTTACATCTTTTCGGGTAGGGTCTGGTTGGCGCCTGGTAAATGTCGATCCGCAGAGGCAAAGTGAAACTCCCTCAGAAGTCTACCTTGACTCGTTTACGCATCGGCTTACTCATAACGATTTCCATGAAGAATAAAAAGCGAAGCCCACCCGATCCTGCGGTTATTTCTCCTCGTTATCTTACTGACAGTCCATATTCCATCACCCTTACCTCCAAAGGGGACGGGGATTCATGGATATGGGATCAAAGGAACCCTTGCCAGCCTCTGTGAGAAAAAGGTCATCAATATCCGGCTAATACAGCGCTACCAAAGCTCCGCCTCATGTAGCCTTTGTGGTCGAATCACGATTGCCAAGTTGACCCCGGTCCGTATCTGATGATGAATCAACAGATGCAAAACCTTATAACATGTCTCCAAATTTCATGTGTACCTTTGGAGGGAGAAAAACCCGCGGTGTAACAAATAAGGTAGCGCGGGAGAAGCCGACAAAGTACCTTCCTTTGTTACAAACCATATCTTTCCGCCCCTGATCCATAGGGAACGGAGGCAAATATTGGAAGATGAATCACATGCTTTACCTTGCCGCCTGGCGCAGAGGAAGCTCACAGACTGCCTATAGAATGTGCCATTATTTATGCGGCAGCAGAAATTTGGAAATTTTGCTGATTGAGCTAGTTTCCGGGGAATTTGTAGTAGTCGTTTTCACCCCGCTGCCAGTTTTACTATCACACTGATTTGTTTCTGATAAGTCTTATTGAGTTTACTGTACACAGAAAATAACTGCAGTCCGCGAAAATGTCGCGGAGCTCTGTGGATTTTCCTTGAAATCATAAAATGTCGTCTGGCTCGCCACGTATGCGCTTCGTTGCTATGACAACGGGTACGGCAACATGGCGGCTTTCGTGATCCTGCAAGAAGACAGCAAAATCGATCCTGACTCAGAAATTGTCGCTTATCACGGCCCTCACCATGAGGCGACAAAAGCCACTCTTCTGGCACAATCCTGGGCAGTGATATCAAGCTAGAAGCAAAGACTGTGCTTGGGGAGTGGACAAAGGACAATCAAAACAACACGGCGGAACAAATCGCATAAGACATATCCCTGACCTTCCAGTGTAGCGGGAAATGATGACCGTAATTCTGTTTGCATAGGTGGCGAAGGCTCTACATCCGCAACATATCCCGAGACATAGTGGCTCGTACTAAATTATTTTAGAAACCCATCCAGTTTCAATATCTTACTTTTTTTCCTCAACCACAATTTGTAGATGGTTCGATGAGATAAAGTCGAGCAAATTATATTTCATGTGGAAATGGGATGACATATTTAATTAGATTAGAATGGTTGGATCGTTAATTACGTTCCCAGTAAATTACATTACTTTGCTGTGAGAACAATGGCATCGAGTTTTAATCGCCCATCTCATGAATAAAGATATACCCAATGACCATCTTGTATATGCAAGGCTTAGAACCGATGAAGCTATCTATATTCATTGATAACTAGTCTATGGCGCCAGTTCCGTCTGTGATATCTTTTGATTAACAAAGGAATGAAAGAAAGTGTATTTTCTCTTATTATTGTTGGCGCTGAATTAGTCACATTGCCAAATGGCTTGTCTGTGCGATTCAAGGTGCGTTTGAGCTAAATCCACCAAAAGTTGATTAGGTAATAGTTCACTTACTATGTTTTCTTTTTCACAGTGGTTTCTGAAATTGAATTATACATATGGTTATTGTTCAGTTGAATTTGTTATCTATACACACTTAAATAAACACATTTCAAGTTACAGGTTTATAAAGATGAGTAAGGCTGCAATCATTTTATAGATATCGATCAATCTGTGACGTATACGCTGTAAATTGAATTATTATTTAATTTTATTCTCTACATGTGTCACCATTATCTAATGATGTGATTCTGCTTTTATCTTTTCAGTTAACAAGAAAGAATTACAACAGTGGTGAGTCTACAATTTCACACATTAAGTAAAGTCTTTGCTCTTCTTTGTATTAAAAACGATTTCACAAAGACTAGCGTTATATATTCTAATCACAGATGCACCTTTAAGATCATATCACGCTTCTGAATTTTCATGTGTGATTCACCTTCACAAGGGTTCACAAGGGTTCAAGATCATAGCATATACATGTATATTCTTGTTTCCTTTGTTTTCCATGAGACAATCTTTTAAGGAGTTGTAGTTGTGATAGATTTATTTGCATGAAGAATATACCTATGCCCCCCAGAGCCCATAACACTGCCTTTATCGTTTGACCTTATGCTGGATCCTACCAAAGGGCAGTTTGCGAGACTATTCCATCTGGGAGGTCCTTGTAGACAATTGTCCAAGCACACCCAAGGGCGTACAAGACTCACTCGCTCATCTCAAGTCACGATTTTGGATTTATTCTATCCCTAGAATACGACCAACGTTTCCCCCGAAATATTAACATATTCACATTTCTTGGGACTATCGATTCGAAATGAATTCACTCAGGCAACCTTTATTCATATGTTTATAAAATCCGGTTAGACACTGGGGGTATGGGATCGTGTATTTCTTGCCGCTGTGTGGCATGTAATGCCTTGCCTATAGTATCTCAATAGGAACTACATAAGGGGTAAAATACAAGGTAGTGTCTGCCCCACTACATCGTGTTTGTCAGTGTTATGTTGTGCATCTGGACGTATGTATTGTAATTGGATGTCTGCATCTCGTATTATTTCCTATCTTATATATGGAGAAACAAGATATATATGTCTTATATAGAAAAACAGAACCTCTCTGTTTTGCGTTTAGCTATAATAACCTATAATCTGAATGTCATTCCACTTTGATGTTCAAATTACGATTTGACAGTTTGATTTCAAGCTAGACATGTTAAGCATGAATACTGGTAGAGCCAAAATGGAAATGTCTTGATTATGTAATATATAGGCCTGCGTTGATTGCTTATGTTCCTCATCGTCCAGATTTTCTCTTTCCGCACATCATTATGGTAACACATAAAATTTATGTCCACAGTTTATCGTCCTGGCCAAAATATTGGAGTAATGACTATACGGTATAGGACGCCGCTGAATGTGTCGGATAAGGGAAGGGGTGATCGGATTGGTGGGTAACATGACCTGGTCAAGGCCTTCTGTACACCCAGGTCACTCTGGTCGGCATGTGTGTCTACCTGTCACGCCCAGTAGGGCTTAAATAAAGGGATTGGATGGCAGCCTGGCCGCGCCATTGTAATCTGACATCGTCTTACACGCTATTGCTTCTTTAACAAAGTCATTCACGGCCACTATAAAAATATACAAAACTAAAGTGGGGTTTTTATATAAAAAAGCAGCAGAAGGTCCGGAGCAGTTGAAGGTAGTGTATGCTAGTATAAAATTTTAAATCTTGGGAGCCTGCCGAGATGTTTTATCATCAAACAACTAAACCTGTAAGAAGAAGAATAACATATGCATAATCAGATTTTGTGAACCGAAACCATTTTCCACTGGCCGACGAAAACGGCACTAATTTGTTGAGTTCTCCTTATAGTCGGCCGGTGGTACCCAACGACGGCACGTCGGTGTCTAAAAATCGGTGAGGGTGCAGTGTATAGGCCCGTTTCCATTGGCCGATTTCCTGTCATCGACCTACAGTCAGGAACTACCGACCGTCATTTGGTACCGCTGTCCCAAAATCGGTCAATAGAAATGGCCCAGCTCGTAAAATAACTCACATCTTTTCCTGCTTAGATTATGCAATGTGGCACCACCGAGAGATTTATTTCCCGACTTACAGAATATCAAGGTCATCCAGCAAAGACAGAAACAGTCCCTTCTCTATAGACCCTCTTCACACTGGCGCCATCTTGTAATGGTCACACCAGGACGAGGCGATAGGCTCTAGTTTATAGCATTCACACTGCAGCAAGCGCCTGATATTATAATAATAAAAATATAAATCACTCTTCTGTCCTAAATAAACTGCCGAATTTTATAATTAAAATATTGTTAGAAACCTGCGACTTAGGCCTATCTCTTGGCATATATATGATACACCTGTATTATGAGTAAGATTTCCTGTCATAGATTGAACATTGCAATTATTTTTAGGTAAAAACACTAAAAAATGTTTCTTCCAGTTTTCACAGTGATTTAATGAAAAATCTATCGTGATGACACATAGAAATAATCATCCTATCTTCTTAGGTACTTCACGACAATTAAATTGTTACCTACGTTGCCAGGCTGTGGTAGCTATTTCCTGAGGAAATTACACATTGAAATAGTCCAAAAGTAACTGGAAGTTGGTAAATATGGATAAGTGTCATTTATCCTGGCAGTCTGGTTTCCCTTATTAACAACTAGTCACTTCTCCAATAATTTACAGATGGTAGACCACTCCTGATATCAATATCATTATCAATAAAATCACAAACTAGAATAAGATTTAAGATAATAGAAAAGAGGTAGAAATAAAGATACATGTTATAAAAAAGCAAACACCAGTGATTATGAATGAGAGGAGATGAGTGTGAATATAACATTAACATGCATCTGAAATCTCATTTTCCATAGAGTAAAACATTTTCAAATTAAAAGATATTTGCAGTGAGCAATTCTATATATTTGCTCTACCTTAATCCTAAATTAGATAATTGTTATCATGATTATCTCAGCTGTCTGCTGTGTTATACCATCCTTATGTGCCTATGGCTCTATTAACCACGCCGTGTTACTGGCTTAACTTCCGGAGTGCTCGCCTCGCTATCTAGTCCAGCGCCGCTGGTACAGCGCACATTCATAGAATCAGCGCAACCCGTTATCACGGCGACCACAGCACCACCCTTTTGTGCAAGAGGTGAATTCTTATCAGTGCAGTGACCTGGACAAAATGGTCTAGAACACAGTTGTTTAGGTAAGACGTCAACATTGATTGTATGCCCAGCACAATCTTCTATAAACTGTGAACACTGAGTCCAAGCTTGGTCACTAAGTGAAAACTACTACCCTCATCCATTTTTGGATACCGACACACAGTCGGTGGCACCACCAAGAGATTTTCTGGGAAACTCAAAAAATCTCCGCCGTTTCTGTTTGCCAATGGAAATGTGCCTTATGCCTTGTTTCTTCTGCATTTGACAGATCCATACCGACAGAAGTTGACCGGATCATTGCATAATCTGTGAACAATTAATCGCTGAGAACTTCTCTGCATGCCTCTTTCCATTCACTGATCTGTCGCCGATGGTTCCCGACTAGATCGGTGGCGAATAGTCGGCCAGTGGAAAATGGCTTACAGAAAAACAACATTCTGGAAAAGAACACAGCGTGCGCTGTTGCTACTTCAGACCACGGCAACTATTGAAAGGCAAAGTGTCCCGCAACAAGCGCGAGACCTGCTACCCCCACAGTGCTGACATTAGGAAAGCAGAGAATGACCTTCAAGGGGAACTCTTTGATCTAAAGATTCATCCTCTTGGTGTTTCCCAGGCTGCTGTGGCGTCACTATCAAGACACTCGGCGACAGAAGTAATGTAGACGTATCTGAGGGCCTTCTTATTCTGCTGAGTATATGTAAATATACATATGTAGACAGAGGCAGGGAGAACGCGAGCACACAAACAAATGTCACAAGCAGTCACCGTTGAAGATATGATAAATAGTTACAGATATCATTCGCTATGTTACCCACTTTCCGATCCGTATATTAACAGCTTGATAAACCATGTATTCACGCGTCGTGTGAAGTAAAAGATAGTAGCGGTGTTGCAGTCGGCGGGCTTAAGTAGTTGAGGTCGACTGGATAGGAAAATACATGTATTACTTGTGTGGACCTTACAGTTCATGTAAAAGAGAACTATTTCCCTTTCAAATCAAATAAAAGCATGTCCCAGTTGATAGTTATTAAAAATATTATGTACATTTGCTTTTGTTGTGAAAGAGTTCTTCCAGTGAGGTAAGGATGAAAAAAAGCGAGAGAGAATGGGAGTGAATGTCAATAGAAACATAAATGGGGATCATTTGAAACCGGGCCAACTTCGACAAGGATGAGAATATGTAATGGGATAATAATGATAGTATGACAAAAGTCATGTTAATGTGGAATTCTATTCTAAGGAAAATATTTTAGAATTGATTCCCAGTGCCGTTAATTAGTTCAGATTTTAACACATTAATGACAAAAAGCATTATGTTGTGGCCTCCTAGTGTTAAGTTGAAGACCTTTATATAATCTTTGAAACACCCTAAATAAATCTGTCGCCCCTTAACTATATAGATAAGTGTAGTCAGAGAGGAGATTAACCTGAAAGGAGCGATGCGGATATACAGTGATAAATATAATCGTGATTGACGTGAAAGCGATACAGCAGACAGATGCCAGGCTAATATCGAGTCCCAGAATAAGACTAAAGGCCATGGAAATAGGCAAACACTTAGATAAAGATAGTAATAAAGTTAGGTAGGGGAGTAAATGAATAAATCTACGAAGCGAACGATGTATCTCTCCTCGATCAAAACTAAGCTGCCCAATCAACGCCTTTATAAAACGCAGCACAGTATGGAAATACGGCCCTATTTCCCCTGTTTTTCTACTATCCCTGATGTAGGCCCCGGCCGGTGGCGTCCTTCATTTGCGACCCGGGCCAGTCTGTATAGACAGAGTCCAAAACCGTCACCAGTCGGAATGTCAGGTGTGGCGAAGCCCGGCCACCAAGACAGAATGTCGCCCGAGGGAGCAGACCCGAGAGAGCAGGAAGGCGGGAAAGCGAGCAGCATTGTCGTCTGGTCCTGCCACCCATCTGGCCGCCGCCATGTTTGTCCAATGGAACTGATTAATGGTGGCGCCAGGTCGCCGTGTGAAATATCACTGCACCTCCCAACGTCTGCTGGCCAGGGACACTGCTCGCCGTTTTGACCTCTCTGCCACCCTCACTCACCTCCTCACTCCTCTCACACATGTGTCTACATTAGGATGGGCCGTGTAGGTCATTTGCATAAACCAATTAACGGAGGGGAGTTCAGGCAGTTAATAAAAAGGGCCACCATTATATACTTTATTAGAGACCATGTACACATGATTCTATGGAAACATTTGAAGATGAAATTTTACGCACAGAATAAAGTCTCATTTGTGAGGCCGCAGAGGGCTGGCGCTATGGAGGTTGATGACAAATATAGCAACGATTTTTGTTCATTATTACTCCCCAGACTCATGATTTAATGACGTCACATCTTCCCGACTTTGTTGGCACATGCTGCTTCCTGGAATAACCCTTTCCTAATCATCAAGTATTTACAATCTTAGTCGACAATGCATTTACAGCTTAAACGCTGTAAATTTTACATTTTCTAATCTACATGTTGTTAACATAAGTTATGTAATACTCAGTCTAAAGTCATTCTCAATTTGCTTTGTCATTCTTCAGAATATGTATGTATCGGAACATACATTCATGTACATATCGAGAAGATGGATTTCTCGGTAGGACAGAAAGCTGTCTGGCAGTTTATATCCGTGTTATTCATCACCTGCTACTCGGTTGACTGAGAGGGTGTTTATATTTAGCACAAGCCCTGTGTGCTGCCCAGACAAGATTGGAAATGAGGTCTAATTTTAGAAAAACATTCCTTTCCTAACTGTTACACCTGGTAAGATCATACTGAATGATTTAGAATGTAAATTCTTTTAAAGCCTAAAACCTGATAATTTCGCACAATTATTCAGCCTGCAATTTAGTTTATTTACTTAACGATGACAATGAACATCTGCATTTTTCGCTCTGTTTACAAGATCCTTCCAACTGCTCTATAGAGATTCCTCAACCACGCCACACCATCATAGCAAATTGTACCGTCACTTTACGCCAAATCATACCTTTCAGATTCGTTCTCTTAATTCCCCACTCACCCTCCTCACAGTTCCTCTGCCTAATACTGTGGATAATACCGGCGTATTTTTTTCTTGTTTCCCCAGTCTCTCTCAGGCATCAGAGACAACCCATAGACCCTTGGTCCTATGCCGTGGCCAATGCCAGTATGTTTTCCTTCTTTCCTCGGTCTCTCTGAGGCAGCAGAGGTGAGGAAGGAGGAGTCCAGCAACAACGGTAGTGCTTGGTTGTGATTGGTCAAACCCCACTCTAAATCTTATGGATTGGAAAGCTCCCGTAAACGATAGTTCTGTTTATAATATGTGTACAGGTAATAATAAATACATTATTCTCTGGTTCGTGAAAGAAATGAGAGGTTGCAGATCTGAGATTTTCCAGATGTTTGACACCCCAAAGATCATTCTTGAGAAAGATTCAAGGGTGGATGTTGGGGTTTCAAAATAAAAACCTGAAAGATGGTGAGAAATAGCTGTGCCTTTCTGTTAATTTAACTCTCGGCCGAGCCAGGAATTTACCTTAAGCAGTTAGAAATGCAGGAGCTTTTGCGGGATTCGTCCCCTGTACCCCATTAGGGGCATTTTCCCTCGACCCTGATTGGTTCGAGGTTTATTTTCAATTTCCCAGTCCCATGCCAGAGGTTGAAACAAAGGCTGTTGTTTGTTCAGAATTTGATTAGTTGGCCCCCGTCATCAACCCACACTGTTGTGTTGGCTGCAATATTGAAATAGCAGGTACGTTAGAGCCATGACACCTTGGTAGGCTTAGGCATTTAGTCACGTTTTCATGCATTGGAATCCCTAGGCATCTTAATGTGGACATTTGTTGGACAAATACCAGGAAATGAATATCCGTAGTAGCTACTGGGTCATTTATATAGTGGAATTCACCAGGGTTTGTCGACATGGTGACCGTGTGAAAAATTAGGGGACGCTCACACTTAACAAATAGTTCAGACAATTTTACACTAGATTTGTGTAAGTAAAAGTTTCCACTTTCCTACACCACCATTTCACACTGCCACTCGGCAGCACACCACACCATTCCTGATCTCCATACCACCACTTCACAAGGCTGCATCTCTTAACAATACCATTTCACTCCTCCACACCACGTCACCCCTTCACAGCGCCATCTTACACATTGACTACACACTTCATAACCAGTTCATACTGCCACCCCATACCTCTACTTCACACCCTCCCAAAGCATCGCCGCTATTCACCTTCACTTAATTCGACACCCACCCACTTTCCAGCGATCTGAACAGCATGCAGTTGACGTTCTACAATACCCCGTTGAAGATGAGAAAATGCCAAGAGCAAGAGTGCGATTGGCCTGATGGGCGCATGGGTAATTGGTAGGACGTCGAAGTAGGACATGCCGAGAAGGCTGCCTGTAGACGCGCAGATGGGTGGGGTGTAGGGACGATATGATTGTTGCAGGAGATGTTGCATGTTCCTATAAAACATATTCAGAACCAAATCATTTGCTGTTTTTTTTTTCAGGCATCGAGACTTCATGAAAGACTGTCCAAATGGAGTTCTCAAAAAAGAAGTAAGTGCTTTCCTTTCTTTACTTCAAACTTCTAACGCTGGTTACGGATGGGCGCATCGGCGACAGATATGACCCGTCAGATTGCAACCAGCATGTTGTCTGCATTTCAGATCTAGTATCTAACATTCACCTTTATGGCGTCTTCCTCTCAAGAACTGCAAGCTAGAAGAGGATGTTTATGTTTGCCTCCGATATGCAGCATGACCAAGATCAAGGATAATGAGCAACGAAAGCTAAAAAGGACACCACATAAACCTACCCGACTGCCATTGGATTGCACAGGTACCATGGTTGTGCTGCTAGAAAATCCTACTAGTCAACATTTTGAGTACATGTATATCGTTACTGATGGAAACCGTTACATGTATTTTTGTCGCTTCAAGCAGCTATTCCTGTCAAATAGATCTTACTTGGGCGATCGCGAAAGTCAGCTTGAAGCTCCATTCTCTATGTATCCTCATTATCATGCGTGAATGGCACTTTTGTCTGCTGAATCAACTAACCTTGTCGCGGTGGTTATCCTTCAGTGGTTACTCCCTCAGTTTGATGGACACCTACTGTGTTCAGCGGTATTCAATCACTGCCAAAAAGGTTATGTTCAATGAAGAGAGTTTGTTGAAGAGCCTTTTAATTTTTTTTATTCTTTGTATTCTCTCCGTGCTTCGCCGAAGGTAATCGATATCAATTCTTTAGAGCTCCTGGACTTTGCATAAGGATTAACAAGTAAAGCGAGACCTTTCTGCAGGCATTACTACGGAGTCCATATCAACTAACGCCAATAGATTTGTATGTACTGGTTGTATAAATAACAGATTCAACCAACAGGCATGTCTCCGTCATGGATGATACGTGTTTGCCTAAAAATGTAGGATACAAAACACGACCAGTATTTGCCAGGTCCGTGCAATTCAATATATCAATCACATGCTCCATTAGGGGACATACGCTTTTTTCATTTCAAAAACGCCCGCGTTTATTGATTCAGTCACTGCAGATCACTAACGAGCGACACCCTCCGACAATTACCCTGTCTGCATCAATTTTGTTCGCACTCACATGTAAACAACCCCTTCAAAAACATTCCCAAAAACATGTCGGTCCTATAATGAGTTGTTGTAGGCTATATCAGCTTGCCAATATTGAGTTTTGGGAGATTTAAGATTTTTTTAAAGATTACATTTATTACCAAAAAGTCGTGTTAAATTCGAAACCAAGTACATACTTTTCTTCTTAAATGTACAAGGATGCAAGTTCTCTGCCATATGACGGAATTTCGATATTTCCTTTAGGGTATATAGCTATTGTACTATGGAGATGGCCATCTTGCCCTCCGACGCTATCTAAAATCCAGGTGACGGAACCAATTACCAATGGATTTTATCCAGGGAGAAATTCTATCTTCGTCTCAACATTATTTAGAGACTATGATAGTAGAAAATAGTGGTTGCCCCCGACTACAGTGGCGCTATCTTACAATTTCCTGCGGATGATGGCGGAATTAGTAATCACTCTGTGCCATATACATCAGCAACATTCGCAGTGTTAAAATATATACATATATCGATGCATAGCCTCTTCCTAAATAATGTTATAAATAATTCATTTTTATCAGTGTTTTAAATTTCCGATTTTTCCCCTCAGTCCCGACTTTCATCCCTGAATGTATTCAATTAAGGTTCTAGCTTTCGTTCCAGATAACATAATTTTACTTTCATTTCTTTAAAAATGCAACATTGGAAGCCTCTGTGTCGCAGTGTCGCACTATTCGGGGTTGAATTATCATTCAGTTCATAGAAATTACAGGAGTTATCGTTCAGCGCCGCCAAGCGGTGTATTGTTTAGTTCGCCTTTCCCTCGGTCAAACACCACTCACTTGTGCCTATACTAATTCAGAACTTTTACATCTAGAATGTGGGTGGTAGGTGTGAGTGAAAGACTCAGTTTCATATGGATAAAGATAGATGCATGCTGGCTAGGCCTGGCAGTGTGTTATTGTGCAGCCATGTATGGTTATGTGTTATCTCAGCCATATCTGAAGTATTTACTTAGGCGATATGCATGTTTAACACAAAAATCTGAAGCTGGAATACAATAGAATACGATGCAATCACTGTGTGTTCTCGGGTGATAATCCAAATGGGTATTATAGACATTACGTTCACACACTCAGTCCTCAGATTGTTTGCCCATCAGGCCGCGGATCTATGGATTCACTCTCACCTCAACGCTAGCGGAAAAAGGTCTTTTTGGGTGGCTCGTGTTATGGTAAAACTAACCGTTTGATAGAGAGGGAAAGAATATCCATTCTTTTAACCCAGTCCCATATATATGCACGGTGGTCCCTTTAATGGTGCTCTGAAACAGGGTTTTGGTGTAGTTGTTCTTTTTCAATAGAAGGCGTTCTGACCTGCAGAATTCCTTTCCCTTTATACATAGGATGAAGTTAGTTTTAGGTTCTAGGCTTGATATGTGGCGAAGTCATCACCGGGTATAGTACATTCAACTGCCAATGTAATATCACGGCTATATTGAGTCTGTGGCTCTGATTTGAGAATGGTAAGCTAGCTTAACACCATATTTGCTTGTATCATGAGCTGGTTGACTTATAGCTAGGTGGTCAATAGGTTATTTCATTGGAGCGCATCCATATCGCAACTACAGAGTGTTGATCTGATATTCCGATTTCACCACTGCGAGTTGGACAGCTGGTGATATTGTGAGCCATAAGCATAGACGTTCTATAGTTTACAATTGACTGTTGATGTCACATCCTAACGTGTTGGTCATAGTTATGTCATAGTGCAATATATCAGGAAGGTGTTATATCAATCTGATAGGTGTGTCCTCAGAGAAATGAATATCATATCTATCGCTGTAGTTGCTGTAGACTTGCTATTGGCCCGTGTTAGCACACGATTAATAGATAGATTTATGCAAACACCACAATGCATACTCCTGGAAATTAAACGGCTGGGGATGCCGATAAAATTCGATTTAGGTTAATGATGATATATTTTGAAGATGGCGAATGTAAGGGTCCTCTTTTTCTTTGATCATTAGAAAATTGATTACAGAAGCGCAACTCACATTTCAAATGGACTACCCCTGCCTACTCCCTGTTTAAAGAAAATATTTGATAAAATAAACCCGCGTGGCTTTGTATTTCAAGGTTTGACTTGGCTGTCTATGTATTGTTATGAAAGGTGGACGTTCATTATTGTTAAATGAATCCAGAATGTCGCCAATGTGGGGTAGTTTTACGAAATTGGATCGTATATGAGTATCATTTGGCGGTTCCATCTGTCGACGGAAACCCCACCGATTATGTGCACCCGAACAAAAAGTCGGTCGGTGTTCCTCCTTAAGACTTGTTAATAATCGTTGTCCAAAGCATACACTCAGTTTCCACCCGACGACCGATCATTTGTTCTACGTGCATCGATTTTTCAATGTAGATAGGACCTGACAAACCTGAAGATAATAGAAAACCGTAGGGTTCATGTCCATGTATGTTTAACATAGAAATCGATGGTGGTCCCCGACCGACTTTTCATCACTGTCACTGATTAAATCAACCTGGTTTGATTTTATCGGTGGTCTCAAAAGTCAGTCGGTGGTGCTATATTACCTTACTTTGGGGAGAAAAATCCGACTACCAATTATGGCATTAAGCATCGGCGACCGATCATGTCCCACTTATTTTGCGATATTCGTCAGGTGTAAACAAAATAGGTCAGCGATTTGTTGTACCACCAACAAAATGTCTCTCCATTGAATCTATTGTTGGCGGAATTAACTCGAGTGTCAAAAATCGGTCAGCGAATACCTCAGTTTCCATCGGACCACCACCGATTATGTGCACCAATATTTCTCAAATCGAACCACTGACCGACTTTTGTACAATAATATAATTGGTGGAGTTTGCATCGGCAGGTGTAAGCGCCATATTGGTTGTAGAAACCCCGAGTATGAAGCACCCTAGCCAAATGGCCTCACCGTCTCGAGGGGCAGAAGCTGCGAGATGATGGGTTACCTCTGGGGACTATAAATGGCTCTTCCCAAATAGAACCTCTTCTGAGTAACAAATCATTCAAACTACTAAACCCATAACACAGTGTGGGTATACAGCGTTCCCTTGGGTTGTATTTTTTCCTTGGTGAAATTACTGGTGCTTTCCATTTTATCATTACTGAGGCGGTTTTCAGTGTACATATAAAATTGATGATTTGAAAATGTATTGAATGATCTATAATGGGCTAGTACATTGGATGATAATATCGTGGAGATGAAATTATTGAATCAAATATGAATATCTAGCCCCCATGGTACAGACATAAAGAGATTCTTCAATAAATTGTGGGTCATCAAAGATGTGATGCTTCCCATATTTACACCCCATATTTAGTGTACAGTGGATTCCCCATTACAAATGGTATATGTTATGCAGAAAGCATCCGATGAAGTATCCTTTACACACGAACAACTTGAACATATGGGATAACCCACCTCCCTGAGTATCTCTCTTAGTAAAGGGTACTATCTCTCTCAAGAAGCATAAGTACTGAGGAGCTCGAAATAGTTTTGGCCATGCCTCCTCTCACTCACCCCGCTGCCATCGTTCACCCACATGATCTCAGCGTCCGGTTCATCCACACTGGAAGTCTACCACTTCGTCATCGCCCTCTCTTGAAATACCAAGAACTTCCATTCAGCAGCCTTGGGATTCCCATGAACGAGAACAGGTACATACATGTATTAGATTTATATTCTAGCGTGGGTCAGTCCAGCTCCTGATGGTCATGCACTAGTGGAAAAATAATCCTGAGAATGTTAAAAACGGTGTTGAAATTGAAAAGACCCAGGTCATTTCTACTGACGCCGAGTGTATATAATTACATAAAAGATATATAATGAGAATCAAAATGATAAACAGATCATGGCGTCATTTTTCTCTTATCACCCTCATATAATCCTCGGCCATATAAGCAAAAATTGCCTAAACCCATGTTGCACCAAATCAATGGCTCCCTACCTGATATGACTTTAATGAAGGTGATATGAAGGTGAAATCGAGACTTATATAATTTTTATAAGGTATCAACCTTATTTGTTTTTCATCCAATTATTTCCTGTCTGTCGTCTACTTCGGTGTTTTGTATGAATGTAAATGCTCATGTTATGCTGATTTTGATATCTTTTTGTGAAAAGAAAATCCCAATATACCGCTATTGTTAAATCATCCGCTCAGACTAATTCTTCTATTAGTTTATAAGTGATACTAATGGTATTACTGGCCATTCTCCTACCATCATCATCTATTGGTCACCCACATCTTTGGTACTGTGTATCATCCACCCAGTCTGTCACAACATATTGTGCAACCATATTGTTTCTCTAAGTGCACAGTATATTGCTATCCTGTTGCGCAAGAGAAGAATGTTTTTTCACGAGTGTATTGTCGACCAAATTGCTTATATACCATCACGAAGTATTGTTCTCCCTCACTGTTCATAGTCGCAACCCACAACTTATAACTTATTAAGCTCAATGAGCGTTGTCCATCCATACTTCGACCATTATTTATCATTATCGTTATTCAATTGGTCCATCCAGTACATGGCCTAATATTGTTCACTCAGTATGTTGTCAGTGCATTTTCTTCATGTACACTGTAACCCTTATCCAACACAGCCACTGCCTTGACAATTCACCTTCTACCATCTTACAACCCGTTATCAGCCAATACCGTCCACACGGCCTGAAGCTCTATATTACCTACTAGCATCGATAACCTTTTCACGAAGGTATGGTCATTACCCGCTCTGGATTTGATATGATACGAAATTGCGCAAAGAAGGAAACGCCATGGCTTCATTAGAGACTATGAAAAGGATTATTTTTCTTGCTTCATTTACTACACTTTTCTATTATACTTCCCTGTCATTCACGCTTCCGGAAATTGTAAATTCCTAGCGAATATCTTTAAGCAATTTGCAGTAAGTGCATGAGACAGAAGCTTGCTGGAACATGGCAACCAATCCTCTCTCAACACCCCTTATCCTACATTACCCCACACTCCACCCCTGCCCATTCGTCATACCCATCTCCACCCCTACCCCAAACCTATCTGTTAAGACTGGCGTCCTTGTCAAGGACATCCCCAATTCCCTGAAGTCCTCTCGCCAGCCGGAAGTGAGGCGCCCCAAGCTTGAAGCAGAATGCAATAAATAGAGAGTGGGGACATTAAGTTTCCTTAGATGTTGTCCTGGAAGGTAGGGTGGCCTTGGCACGGTTATTACTCGCCCGTAAATGGATCAGGCGAGCGGTTTCTTGTTCTTGTGCTTTGTTTCCATCCCACACGCTCATTAGCAGCTCTGGGGTGGGGCACAGATGGCTAGCGATGGCACTGAGAATCGCTCTTTCAGAAGAATTTCTGTCAGGAACCTAATTATCTAGTTTTGCTGAGGTGAGTGGTAGTCTTTTTTGTTTGTGGTGGTCTTTTTTGTACTCCTTTTGCATATTGTAAGAAATTGTATTCATTGAAACAATCGATTTTGACATCCATTCACAGTATTCTCGGGAAAACTGAATACTATTCGCTTTGGGAACACATAAGTAATGAGGAATTATACAGCCGCTGCATGATTAGGCCTCTCTTCTATGGAAGAGCTATGCATTTATTAATGAATATCTACTGGTGGAAAGAAAATGAAGATAATATAATTGTACAGAATACAAATAGAACAAGAATGAATAAAAAAAATTATAATAAAAACGAAAAGGCCTCGAACAGAACGTTACAGAAATAGTCCTCTATATAGAGGGATGTTGTTGTGGAATATGTTGACAAATGCCATGCAGCGATTGGATAAAAATAGCTTTAAATCGAAGACCAAGAAAAACTTTTTAACAGAACAAAATATAGCAAAACTACCAAGGTAAAACTCCCTCTGAGTCATGTGACCAGTAAGGGAGACTATGTATTCTATAAATCTAGTGAAACATAATATCACAACCTAAAGGTGTAATCTGTACTGTACTCTTGTTTTCTTGATTGTGTCTGTCAAACTTTGTCCTTTTTTTTGTGCTCCTTGTAATGCATGTTTTTTGTGTATACATGGCATTCATTGCAGCAGAAACTGTATTAAGTGACTTCATAGATAAAAGGAAAAGTCAATTACTATTATTAGCATGAGAAGAGTCAAATGACCTACTCACTCACTCAGTAATAGAGCCCTATTTTAGGATACATAATTGCAAAGTATGAATGTCATGTATCTGGAACCACACATTGTATTGTATTGTGTTGTCTACATTTTGTATCGTCCTATCCTGTCTGTTTTTGGATCGGTCCAAGGAAGAGCGTCCATGGGAGATGATTGTTCCTAATCCTATTTAATTTGAATTAAAATAATATATACAAAATTCGAGTTTAAGTATTAAAGAATTCAAGGACAGATCTCAATCTGTAATGGGAATCAAGGTGTTGTTTCTATTCGGCGTATTTTCCGGGGTTCCAAATGCTATGTGTTTAGAGATATTGTAGATACTAGCCGATAATTGGGATGGACAAGTATGTGGCAGGGTCTCCAATGTTGACCTGATTGATTGATCTAGCACAATCGAGGCCATATAATACCGGCAATATTTACTTATCGTCCCTGGGGATGTTTATTTGTATCAACTACACTAAATTGAATCAGAGATGTCCACTATATTTTCCATCCCTTTCTTGCCATATCTAGGCCTAGTTGATTATAACTAAGAAATAATATTTTTGGCGTAGTAGGGTTAAGCTAGATAACCAGGTCTATATAGACTTGAAGCTTATCCATCCGGAGTTGCAAAATTGGTTTGTAGTTTTATATTGAAGGGATATGTGTCTACTACGACATACACGATTGCGTATGTAATGTAAACATGCTGTAAGCTGAATGTTTCAATAGAGGAAATGTTGAAGACAAGAGAAGTCACTAAGCTATCGATCCAGGCAGTCGTTCATCCATAGGTGTATTCATAATGTCATCCATGTAATTCATTGGAAAGCCAACGTACATCTATAGATCTATAGACAGACAAATAGACAACAGTTCACATTGTTATCTCGATAGAACTGCTACTTGTGGGCTATATATATCTAGAGATGTCAACTCTCCACATTTCTATGTAAATCCAGCTTTTCGTTTTCAGCATTTGAAATTCTAATAATTGAACAATATTCTGCCAACAAAACAGTGGCTTGCTTTAACATTAAAATTCATAAGTTGCCCAAGTCAGAGATACGGCACCAGCCATACAGTCTTTGTTTCCCTATGGAATCTCCCCCACAGACCCTTAGCCACATGCTGCGACAGACATAAACCCGGTTTCCTTGTTGTCTTGATGCCACTGAAGTAGCAGCTTCTACAGAGATGTAGATGGAGGATCCAGCTATAACCCTTGGCTGTGATTGGCCAGATTTCCCAGCCACTCTTTTGGAATAGAACGCCAGTGTCAAATATAGTGTGTGCGTAAAGTATGTGTACAGATCATAATTAATACACCACCCAATGTTTTATAAGATAACAGTTTGAAATGCACTCGTGCTAACATGTCAGAATGGGGTTTTGTTTGTGTAAAACTTTATTTTCACATCGACTCAGATCATTGACTACATTTCAAAAACTTTACATTCTATTTTACGCGTTTCTAGCGATTTGATATTTCTAAAGAGTGTGAAAGCCAATAGCTGGCGTTATAGCTGGCTTTATTACTTACAATGTTGCAGTACAAGTCGCCGATTCTGTTAATTCAAATCCTCTAATTCATGTACATGTACATTATTTGAGACCCATCTGAAACACATCCCCTTATTTCAAAGATCAATGAAGACAACAATATAGTGCTTCCCTTAGTGATGCTACATGTTCTTACTGTACACAAAAAAATATGCTACTATTGCTCTACATGGGAAAGATATCAAGACGAGAACGTGGCCAGTATTCAAATGAAGCTTTGTTCTTATAGAGATTGCTGTCTATCCTATCATTATAGGCTGGGATTTTTCGTCCAGCCTTCTCAAATATCAAGTGTACTCATTGTCTGACGTGCAGTAGCCCAACATAAGATTTGTCTTGTTTTTGAAGCGACAAAGGTAACGTCAACTATGCGCGTATCCGTGTCCGTTTAGAAAGGATGCATGGGTTTAGTTTCTGAGAGAGATGATGATACACATGTATTTCTTCTTAATTTTTGCTCTTTTATTATATATTTTTGTCATTTTCAATTTTGAAATAACAGATTCAACAAAACGCATATCTCCTTTAAAAGTCCCTCAATACATAACATGAGTTCACAAAATCAGTTACACGTCGCAGGTTGTAGTGGAAGTATAGGGGACGGTGGCAATTCATATTTTTCATTGAATTTGTTTTCTTGAATTTCCATAGCCATTATTTTGTTTACCACCAGTGTCTGATATACAGAATATTTTAGACATTTTACGACGTGGTTTTATAAAGAGCCATCTAATCGTCCACACGTATGATACAGAGCCTCGTTTTATGTCTCTGCAATGATATTATTCTAAACGGACATCTGTTTTTGCAGCTGGTTCAATTTGTATATCTGTTGTTGCCTCTCTAAGACACGGCTGTTATCCAGACAGCTAGAGTCCATATGCTGCAGCCAAACGATTGTATCATAAAATAATTCAATAATTCACAGAAAATACAAAAACGAAAAATGTGATGATGTTTTATAGCATCTCCAAAATATTCAGTTTACACCTTCCTATAAATATTTCGGAGTTCTATTTTTCAGATCTTAAGGTGTAAAACATTTATATCATATTGGATGCTATTTTTCAGAAATCATTTATGCATTCTCCATGTTTCCTGAATTAAATTCATATACATTTGTAGTTACATTGAAAGTTTAAACTTTACCATTAGCTACCGTTCTCATCCACCTTCAATAGAACTTACTTAAGAGTGTTGAGCCATGCGGCTGTAGAAGACTGAGCTTTCAAGAGCCCGTACTAATTAAGCCGGGGTCCTTCTCTAAAATCTACTTGGTCTAAAGTTGAAGTAGATCAGAACACACATTAGACAGATGAAAAGACTGCCTGCTCTTTACGAGATCGACTGTGGTTCAGTGGATGCCCGCAGCTGACCCCACTTTCCGTTTACTACTCACAGTTCAAACACCGGCTCTGCCTGCAGTGCATGTGGAATGTGAGAGGGAAGCCCCATGGAAAATGCAGTCGGCTTTTGGTCGTAGAAATATAGCTACATTCTGATGGTTCTTTTTATTAACATATACGATATTCTGGATTATATAGCACATATATATCATTATCTAACACATAAAATAATTGAAAATATAGTTTGTTTTCGTGGCAATGATCAAATCACTCTCCAAGCTCTATGCTTATAAAGTTTAATTTTGGGATCCCCTTGTATTGTTCGCATCAGTCATTCTTATAGGTACCTTTGAAATGTATCTTAGTCGTAAATATAAAATGTGTGCAGATAGCATCGTATACCAACCGCAGTAAATGGAGCTGATTACGAAATGATGATAACCGTGTTTTTTTTGTCGGGGCTGCCATATGCCACACTACACTGTGGCAAAACTACTGCATATGGTGGGTTTTGGTGTATATTTTCGTTACAATGGAGGCTTTTTTGTCTCCGTGTTCGGAAAAAATACCCGGTTCTCTCTATTCCGTGGTCTCAATAGCGGTGGGAGGAGGTCTCAGTAGCAGCAAAGCCTCGTGAACCTATACTGCATATGGTGGGCCCGTATATAGGCATTCAGTTTCATTTATTTATTCCCAATTTTGAGTCCTAAATAACTTTCAGAGACACGGATGACCACAGCGTATGTTAGATCCTAGGAAGAATAGACTAGTATAGTTAGTTCATGGAAACAACACTAGAGGAGAAATATATGCGCTTTGGGACTGCGCATGCGCCAGTGTCGATGTGACCTCACAACGTCGAGTATGCCCCTAGGGATATAAATTCTATTTCATGGCTGAATAACGACATGTAGGGGCATATACAGTGGAGGCCGCGTAGAAATGGTCGGTGTTTATGAGGACCGACGGCACAGATTAGGCTGTGGCTAATGAGGATTCCAGGGTGATTCGTACAAATAGATGAAGACCAGTCACACGTATACCACACTAACTTTAATCAACACTGACACTTAATGGTGTTTAGTAACACCAGCGTCATGGTTGATTAACCAGGGACATCTCCAGGGTTAAATAGTAAAATGGAATCAGTGATGTAGGGGTCGTGACGAAATATAGAAGGATCGTTGGAGTCCTGGCTCTAATCTAAAGTCAGAGTGTAATAGCAAATTACAACTCCCACATATGGTTTCTGTCTTTGGCCAAGTATATAATCATGTAACAAATTACTTTGTAAAATTAATGAAAACTTACTGTCCGTTTGACGGTATTGGATGAAAATCGTATACATGTAGGTGAATCCTTTATCCGTCAATAAAGAAATCCCCCCTCCCCCCCCAAAAAAAAAAAATGAAGAAATAGAAGAAGGCATTTGTCACAGAAATAAAAGTATGGGGTTTTCACCCATTTCTTTCCCTTAAATTTAGGGAAAGGCCCGGTGCCCACTGAGCTCCCGATACCCTATGATAGACCTTATGATACGTGTATTGGGGTTTATTACCCATCTAATACGGAGTCTCCATACTAAACCTATGTAGCCTACAGATCGCTACTGAGTAGGATACGGACCTCCGGAATCTCCTAGGAGGATACAGATTTTTGAGATGAAAGTAGTCCCCAAACATCGGTAAAAAATGTAAACATAACTTCTTAACTACGTTGAAACGTTTTCTGACGATCATATTTATTGCTTAAATGTGGGTAATAAATAAAATATAACCATGATTTGGATCTGCGGGTCGTACTCTCCTCATAGTTGACGCTACACATTACACCTCGCTATCGCTCGGAGTATTACTATGCGTCAACTACTTGGAGAATACGACCATGCAGATCCAAATCATGGTAATATTGTGTATGTATCCAGGGAAAATGCTATCTGCGTGATCCAATACCACTAGCGGATTTTTGTTGGGAGGATGTCTAGATTAGAGAAGAGAGGCATGGTTAATTTGTTAGTGGCTTTTATTTTTAATAATTCTCAGGTAGGAGACAAAATATTTATAAATGAAATTCAAATTTCATTTAGAAATGAAAGAAGTAACCTAACTTATGTCTACTGTGGTATTAACACCAACTAGTGGCCACGAGGTAAAGAAACAGGTTGTATTTTTATTTGGGGGGGGGGGGGCATCCATAAAGTATGTAAGCAGAATTTCCATACTCTTTGAACCACCCCCCCCCCTCCCGATTTTATACGCAATGGAGTAAAGAAGGAGCATACGCAGAATTTCCGAAAACTTTAACCCCATCCCCCCACCCTCTCAGTGCATACGTAATCCATGAATGACCCCCAGTGATTTGGGTTCAAATATCATATATCTTGTTTTCATGTTTCTCCGGGATGCAAGTTATCCGAGAAATGATGGAATACCGACATTTCTAAGGCCCGGCGTCCACCTACTACGATATGATTCCGATACGGTCTACGATGCACCTCCCGATGAAAAATCAAAATCGCGTCGGAAGGTCACCTAATATCGGGGCAGTTGACCACGTCTCTGCGATTAGACACCGATAAAAAACCCATACAATGCATGGTGGATTGGCATGTCTAAACATATGTCTACGATTTTGCACCTTCCCGATATGTCTCCGATATTTGCTTTTTGTATCGGAGCCATATCGGTAGGTCTAAATTTCTATCGTAGTAGGTGGACGCCGGGCCTTATAAACCGGCAACACTCACAGTGTTAGAATATAAAAATCAAAACTATAACATTTGTATTCGGAAAAGAAGAGGGTTCTCTTCAATAACCGATTGGTTGGGCAGCGTACAGTTAACGACCAAATCCAAGATCACGATACAATGTCCCCATTCAGCACTTCTGCTGAGTCATCATAATACCCCTCATGCATACTGTATGTCGCTGTTGGCAACCACACTGTCAAGTCTCAGCATTGTGAATTCTTATTGCCCGTGTCCTTTCCTATGCACGTTATCTCCTCAGGCGGTGTACACAATTGACTGCAAATATATATCCATGGCTAACATACATGTGTGTTCACAAATAACCTCTGTCCCTTGGATAGCCTTCTGGTCAAACCTTTCAAGATCAAACTTAATAGGATCATTAAGGCTTTTCCACACCCAAAAACGCAATCCACTTTATTATTTCACCCTCCCCGTGTATGGGTTTCGGTGACGAAATCCAATGAAATCTCAATATTTGTTCTGTATATATATGTTTTATCAATAAATGTTACGATTGAAGTAACATCACTGGATTAAGCAGAGTTTTTCAGTACACGTCAAATTGGACTTCTTCGAGGTATAAAGCACAAAAGTCAATTGTTTTCGCCAAATGTCTGTTGTCGACAGACATAACTTCTGATGATTCAGATATGTACAACGAAGGTTTATACATCTCAATTTTCAATGCTCTCCTTTCATAGAGCTATATCAACGCATTTCGCCGGAGAACGTTTTTGGATTGCTGATATCTGCAACGCTGCGGCGCAACTTCTGTATATTACCCGGGAATCTGGTAAAGGCATTATATTATATTAATGGGTCAACCAATATCTAGGCACGACTACTCTGGTGAAATTAGATTCTACTCTTCGGGAGAAAAATGGAGCTTGCCTATCCGATTTTATGGGGATTGCAGTTGGCTTATGCATTTGGCATTCAAAAACTCGTTCTATGGGTATATTACCAAGGGCCGGAGTAGACCATGAAGACCCATTGAGTGATCTATTACCGTTACCTGCATAAATACAATTCTGGCTTCGAATTTGGTTAGTTATATAAGTATCTGAAACCAAGGCTGCTATGAGGTTGTACATTTGATAGCTTGCGACTATTGGATTACGTGAGTGACAATAGTTATGAATTATAGTTATGATTCATTAGAGTGAAGCATAACATAAGAAATTACCACAAAATGGGTGCTTAATTCATCTCTATAAGTTGATACTCTGTAAAATAAGGCTTTCAATTGGTCTAAGCTATAACCCTCCAACCTTCATTACGGATTCATCTAAATGTCGTAAGCTGGTGATTTTGTAATTATGCATTCATTTCATATCTGGGGCATACTTTTTCTTTGGGGTTCCCAGCTCATTTGTCTAATCAAGGTGAATTGGTTGCTGTTGCTATTTATGCGTGCCTTCTATTTTCAAGCAGGCCCAAAGCACCCACAGTCTCTGCGATATTAGGTGTCAATTTGCAGTTGAAGCGGTCTAAATTAGTCCAGAGCAGTGGGGGGAGAGGTTGGTAGGTGCAGCTCTATGCTTGTTGGGTTCTCGGTGTTGAAGATGCGCCATTATCGTAGCCTGGTTTGACGTTAGAAACTCATATCGAACAAACCCATACTCATACTCAATGGGCGATAAACAGATAAATATGTCAAGGCTAGGATAAAATCAGAAACATATCCTTATTTGATGTGTGTCCCCGTTTACCATCTCTTTAGAAGCGTTTCATAATATTTACTCCGCAATTTCCTTGTTCACATTCCTACGCACTCCGACCTCGATGGCGAACGGGGGCACAGACCAGACAATCATAAATTTCTTTCCTAATACCAGCCTGAACGTTTGGTAGTCTAAACTACTATTCCCTGCGACCTCTTTGATACATCTCCAAATAAGACCACATTCACTATCTAAGAATAGATAAGGGTAGATAATAAGGTATAATACTCACTCATTCACATTATTCTCTCTGGTCCAATTACTCTCCCAGAATCTTTTCATCCCACAATATTTAACCATGGAAAAAGAGGCGAAGACAATATATATCAAGACAATTTATTGAGTTTGGAATGATAATAAGCTTTAGACATAGTAGTGGGTGGAAGTAAATTGTATGAAATAATATAATGGTTGCGATTGATAAAATATTGTTAAATTATAGTTGCTAAAAAGATTGTTGTAGTCACTGCATGAAACTAACCAGTTTATTCCTATATACGCCATCACGGAAGTGCATGTATCGTCTGTAAATTGACTTGTTTTCATATATATATGTCCATATTTTGCGCCAGCGTATGATGCATATACAAGGCTGTTTCCTTTTAAATACGGACGCGTCTTGGCTGTATTTCACACCAGGTGTATACGAGAGGAAATATTCTCTGTGCAACATGTATACGCCGGGCGTATACATAATAATAAAAAAAAAAGAATCGCGACCCACCGGGGCCCCCCGTACTCGTGCGTGTTGGTTACCAACAATGACCCGCCACCCCCCGCCAGTCAAAATACTGTGGCATCGGGATGTATCTGATCAATAATTTCACCGCTTATTTTTAACCCAAGACCCAATGTAGTGTTTGGGGCGTCACTAGTTCCCACTAGATTTTGTAGTTGAACTCCAGGTAGCGTTTTATATACTTTCGGCATATTCAATGAACCATAATTAATAATCACCATAAATTATTGCCAAATTTTACATTCTCGTTAATGCCTTGTACTTTATAAGTTTCTTCCTCACTATTTCCCTATCTGTTCTTTCACTATTTGCTATCACTATATCAATTGTCAACGCTTGGTTCTTACATCCTTAGAATGGGGTAGGATATAGTAAGATATAGGACTGGTCGCCCTGGGCAGACATCCTCCTTCCTTTCCTCCTTTATTCCCATACCAACTTGATGTAAATCTTCCTTCTCCTTCCACCCTATCCCTCTTTTGCTTGTCCTACTATACCTCCCTAACGCCCTCTATGCCGATGTCTGCATTCTGGCAATTGGAATGCCGCATGGCCACTGTTCAGGTTAGATCCACTGACCCTGTCGGGATATATTTAGTCCAAGTAAGTACTACTACCGATAGGGACCTGCTTATAAATCTCTAGGCCAACGCAACCAAGTTGTCGGGCGAGAAAATTCCACTTGTAAGATTTTTACCACACTCTCTCCAGACACCATCCTATTTTTGGCATAGAGAACATGGTCATTGCCGGAGGCCCTCGACAGAAAGGGCACTTCTACGTCATAGACTGGTCACGTGGCACGTCAGCGCCTACCCTGAGGTAACGTCAAAGGGCCTCGTGGTGACACCTAGCGTGTAAAATGGGGAGGTTGACTGGGAGGATGGGACTCGTTGAGCCTGAAGTATCGTAATGGGAGGTAAGGGGGTGTAACCAGGTAGTGACTACCCCGCCGGAGGGGAGGCAATTTGCCACATGAACCATATGAATACACGCTAGATAAGATTGAGCCCTATGCGGGTAATTCTCATAATGCCCTTCTTACATAAGCGCGAGGGAAATTATTTAGAGGAATGATGTCAGGTTGGTTTTCTTTTATAGAATATTATACTACAAGTATATCATTTTGTGAGTATAGGATGTTGGAACAATGGCTATATGGATATATCTACGAGTAGCGGTTGGGAAGGTTATGGTTTACAGACCGTAGGTTCCACTCAAATAACCAACTAGTATAGACGTTGGTCGGAGCAAGGAGTGTCTACACTCTTTGTTTGGAGTAGATCCAAGGAAATCTACCGTTTCAAGTTTTTAGCCGCCAACTGTGATAAAATTTACTTGAAAATCGATCTCGTAGTTTACACACTCAAGTAGGGATGCAAGTTTTCCGCCAAATCACGGAATTCAGAGAGTACATATTCATCGGCAACACTCGCAGTTTTAGAATATATATATCGATTCATAGCTAGTCAGTTCCAAAATGATGTTATAAATAGATTTCTTTTCATAAGTGTCTTAAATTTCCGATTTTTCCCTCAGTCCCGATTATCATCCCAGCTGAAGGATAAACGAAGTATAAGGTTTCCCTTTCAAATTGTACGGAGGCACTTTATTTTCTATGATATTAAGTAATAAGACTCTTTCCCTCTCATTCTGTATAGTTTATTCAGGTGAACGTTTTATTGACGTTATTGACGTTATCCAGCTACAGTCATGACAATCATACAGTTATTCCAACATTTCTGTGTTGAAAAGAAAATTTACAGTTGTTGTATGCCTATGTGTTGAACCAGAGGGGTTTTACCTCCACAATGATAGCCCGTTCTCAAACAGACTCCGAGAAAAAGTCCTACACGAGTAGCAATAAAAGTGGAACTGTTAAAAAAAAGGGGGGGGGATGGGCCACACGCATTCCCTCCCTATGTGAAAGTGGGTGAGAAGGCGGTTGGAATTGGATCATCAATCAAATCAGGTGGAAGCAGGACTTTAGTGGAAGAGTCGTTTTAATTTCATGGTCAGCTGTTCATAACAGTCTAGTGGAGGCGAGCACCTCACAGCGGACCGACTGGTGAAAAGGGGAGCAGCTCACCGAGAGCGGCTCGTGGTGTGAAGCTCACGTCCCGGCCGCCCTCGGCTGCTCTGAGCAGCTCATCAAAAACCTAAACCAGCTCTCCAAGCGCAGACCCTGACTCTAAAGCACCGACTCCTAGCACAATTCTCAAAGAATGATACTAAGCGCTCAGTTTCCCTTCTACAGTCTCCAGAGTGAAGTGAACGTAGCAATATGTATACACACAGCAGTCATACCGTGGTGCTTGCTGATATGTGCAACAATTCGTAGGTCTGATTTATATGCTATGTGTGTCCATTTAGTTGATCATGTGATGGCATTGAGCATTGATCTTTAATCCTTACCATGTCACGCCAAAGCATGTTGTTGGCAAAGAGGTCTCACGATGGGATTGTACTATAGGGGAATTGTTTATATCAAAATGCATGTTTTCTGCAAGCATATTTTTCATTTTTATGTATAATATTCGCGAGTGAGCTCGATGTATTTTCTTCTGGGTAAATAGTGCTTCCTTACAGGACACCGGGTTTCGTGCCTTTTGGGAGTTCTCCTTGACAAAGGCCGCTGAAATTAACCAAAAGAAGAACACAACGATTAAAAAAACAGAAGATCTGTTGAGATTAATTCCACATGCTTCAAGGTTTAGTTCCATTATGGACATGCCTTTGCCCAACCTGGTTTTCAATTTTGGCGAGTCTCTGGATCAGTTAATGATCCCTCCTGGTTAACCCGGGGCGTGTCTGCACCGACTTGCTGCGCGACAAACACACTTCTTAAAGGTTTGCAACTGACAGACAAGTGGAGTTCGATTTCATCAACTCCAAACTGCTTCTCTTTTTATCTATTGCAAATCTGAGAACTGAGGCAGTGAGTTCCTTGTGTTGTTGGTTCTGGGTTTTTTTTCTTATTTGTTATTGTCGAGGCGGGGGTTAGAGAACCGCGCATGCGCAAAGCTGCTGTTGATGGTGAATGATCTGCCCTGCGGGGACCAGCAGCAACAAATGGCGGCACGTCTCACTGCCCACCGGCTACCAGTAATAACAAAATGGCGGCACATTTGACAGTACGCGGCACGTCTCTTACACCCTTAAATGTACTAAAAACCCACATATGGAACAACCCTATTTCAACCAAATTTGTTATAAACTCCCTTAATTGTAATAACACCTCCCTTAGATATAATAACCTTGTCAACCTCATTTGTAATACAAAGTCACCCTTAAATCAAATCAAATTTGTAACCATAAATGTAATAAACTCCTCCCTAATTTGTAACAAAAATCAGTGTCTGATAGAAAAACAGTACATTTTCAAATATAAAGAAACTGTTTATACTGCCATTGGGGCAGCAGGGTGATTTTTGTTCTTATAGCATCCATTCTAACTGTTATATGAGAGTCATAGGTAATCATAATACAAAATGATGAGAAGTGATCATATTGGGCTATATTCTCAACTCTAATACCTTTTCATATGTTCTTGTAAATGCCCTGATATATAGGATATATGGTCTTATATTTACCAAGCCTACGATTCATGGCCATGAAATTTTCTTTATTATCGACGTCATTGGCATTCTTGTATTTTCTTTCCTTCCCCTGGGGTCCAATGGGTGTAATACAGAGCAGATGCTGTTTCTAAGGGGACTTCTATATGATCTCTAACATGAGGAACCCGACCAGTCAGAATGCATATGTCCCTCTATGAACAACATCAGGGTTCACCCCTCATGGTAGACTTTAATGCATCAGGCCCGAATGATAAATCACCGATGTCCATTCAGGTTAAACACAAAGTGACAGCAGCGTCCTGGTATATATATATATATATATATATATATATGTATGCGCAAGTGGTGCAGTACATGCAAGTAGGTCAGTATCTGCACACAGTCTATGTATACACAGTGAGACCTGTTGGCTGAGGGAGGCGCCATCGACCTGCTCATAGGAATTGCTCATAAGAAGAGTTTGGTCTGAGGCAAACCTGCGTTTACAAATACATGAATAAATTGCAGGTTACTGCAAAACCTTCTCCATGGACCCGTATAATTACAGTCAAAGTTAACAGGTTAATTACTGATTCAACGCCTTGTGATAATACCCTGGATTTCTCAAGCGCTGGAAATAAATGTTGTGAATAAATTAATTAATCGATTATTAATTGCGTTTTATACTTTGAAATATTATGCTGCACGATTGTGAATATGATTTTCAGGCCAGCAGTATATTTTGATTAGTGATAAAGGTATGGGTAACTTTAATAAGGAAATAGGATATTTAGACCATATGTACAATTTCATGTACATTCAACACAATACCAAAGCACACGACCATTATCATGGTGAGAGAACCATTTAGTCTACAAAGGTTTCAGGAGTTCAGTATCATAGTATCAAGTGTCAGGTCAACATAACAGATTGATTTAAATTTCTAGTAGTCCTTCAGTATTCGGCTAATTCAGATAAAGCTTTCTGGGTGCTTTCCTCAGGGCTTGTAAGTGACACCGCCATCCACTAACAACAAGCAACTCGCTCGGGGAAGAAAACCCTTACCAATTGTGGTACGTGGGATGAGTCAAAGCCCACAAACCCAATTTGGTACTACCAATACACGGCGCCTGTGCTTTGTCCGAGGCGGACTCCTGGTCGATATCGTAAAGTACAAGCATTCTATGATGGAGATTAAGTCTGGCAAAAACAATTCCTTTGTTCTTCTCTCAAAACATGAATTACACTGACAGTTTATCACCGCTACAATTGTACCATATATTCAGCTAAAATGGGAGATAATCTAATCAAGTATTCTGATTCTTATATATCTAACCCTTTATTTGACCCTTTATCTAACAGCAGGACATTGCTTTAAGGTATTGCCATGCTACAGCAGGACAGTGTCATAAGGCATTCCCAAGCAACGGCAGGACAATGTCTTCCATGCATTTTTTACAGTGGTTTCAAATACCTGTTTTGGTAGGTAACTCTGTCAATAAATACTCAATAGATTTTGATGATTTTCTCGGTGTATACTTGGACTGATGTTATGTTACAAAATAAAATACTTTACAATTAAATAGTATGTCAAATCGTCAAAATTTGTGAAACTGCCTGCTAAAGGTATGTGTATTGTGCTGGGGGCGTTGTGGTACAACTACTGTTCCAGGAAAGGTGTACGGCCTTTGAATTGTGAATAACAGTTATACTGATGGCAACTGGTGGTAGACTCATAAACTGTATGCGTTTGTTCTCTCATACCTCCCTGCAGATCAGTATCAGTGTTTTCTGTTTTCATGTTGCCGATGGTGTAATGTTGACTAACGCGGCATACACTATTCATAGACATTGTTGTACTACCTTTATTCAGTGTTGAAATCTTTTTCTATGATGATTATGTCTCACGTTTCCTAGGGGAATTATTTACATTTCACATGTGAAATTTTTTCTATATTGTTTGCAAATATGCCCTTTCATAACAAGGTTAAAGTGGCCAACGGAGCCTACCACAAAGAGGTTATGATCACCCCAGTAGAAGTTCCAGAATAATGACAATGTTATACATGTATATAACAAAGTCCGCTCTTCCAGGAGACTTTCCAATACTACCGATCGCCTATCCATTCGAAGGGACGTTAAGTGAAACATAGGCAGGAGAGAGCAGACCAAGGGGAGCCACACGTCGATTGTCATCTGTCTGTATTTGGGTCGGTCAGGGAAAGGCTTGCCGACCTGGCGCTCATTGTCACTGACCTTTTGCCGCGTGGTACGTCTCTGATGTGTTCTTCGCTGTGGGGTACTCGTATTCGCCCCGAATACTAACGATATTAACTCTCCCTGTGGATGGCTCTGATATCTAAACCCTGGACTGTTGGGCTGTCTTTCCCAGTATATATTAACATGCTTGTCCTTTCTGTTTTCCACAGCTCTATATTACATACCCTACTCGCTCTTATCTGACTTATGCTATCGATTCATGTGTTAGTGGACAGGCTTTCATGACCTAATCTTCCCCACCACATTAGCGTCCCAACCCTTTCGTACGTTGCACTTTCCTGCATCTGCCTTCAATGTCTTCTCTCCCACTTCTTCTACTACTGAAAAATGTTCCTCTTTTAACACTTATCTAACCATCATTGGTTACTGCCTGTTAACGGTATCCCAGTTAGGCTTCAATAGACCTAAAATGCTTATGATAGTAATGAATAGGGAAATATCATTTCGATGTTGCATGGCCACATGTTTGTAAGCTGGGGGATACTGGCCACATGCATGTGTTATGGCAAATTAAAAAGTTAAGAGAAAGAGAGAGAGAGAAACTTGAACATTTGGGGTCATAGTCTCAGCGGGCATATTGCTATTCTTACTTGGTAAACTGACAATTTGATGGGAGCAATCAAATTTTGACTGCATACTCTCCTACTAACAATCCAGTGTCAGTTCTTAAGTGGGATTCACACGAGGAGACTCATGTGCCTCTCATGGAGGTAAATCTCAGGAGAAAGAGCCTGAGACATGGATCCGGTGCATCATCTCCCTGTGTGAACACCCGGGGTCAACTTTCTTGAGATAAATCGCCAACCACCCACGGAGGTGCGAGATTCACTGTACCAAACACCCCTCGGAGGTACCAAATCTCATGACATCCTGAAATAAAGCATATTTTATTTTTCGAGGGGACCTTTGGTGAGACTGGCGTACCTAAAATCCCCCACCTGCTGTGATTTTGGCCACCCGTCTCTGTGTTCCACGGATGGCCGTTCACACGGGAAACAAATGAGCTTACACGTAGGAGTCACAAATGAATTTTTCCTGAGACTGCATTCCGGGATGTCATATTGTGTAAACCCAATCCGCCATTTTCACCTTGAGACTGTAATGATACCTGCTGCTTTCGGGACCATGGGAATAGGACTAGATGTGAAGTATATCAGCATTAAGCGGGATTCATACGATGGGATTTATGTACCTCACAGGGTGTTTGAGACAAATCCTGCTGAGATTATGTACTCAAACACAATCTCTTCGTCTAAATTGTAGGGCTCCATTTCCCTGAGACAAGTTATTTCCCCTGCAATTGTTGGCAACATTTACTCCTAAAAAAGAAACACAAGCTCATGAGATTTTGAACTGTATGGGGTACACGAATCCCACCGTGCGAATTCCACATTAGGTATACGAGTCTCTCTGTGAGAATCTCGCTTTAGCACAGGATAGCAGTAAGCAGCTCAAGAACAAGCAAACAAGTCATAAGACACGATTCAGATTAAACTGATTACAGCGGGACTCACATGGACAGACTAATGTACTTAAAACTGGTGTACTCTATCGATTTTCTCCAGTCTCCGATAACGTTTTCTCTCTAAAAAAAACCTGACAGTAACATACTGACTCGGGGAAATCCCAGTCTGAAGGGAAAATGGCGGATCAGATTCACATGGGAGGACACACCTGGGACCTAGTCTCAGACAAACTCCCTTTCGCAGGGTATATAATCTCTGACTTCCCCGTATGAATGCCTTCCTTGAGACCATTCCCTAGCACCCGGTGAAGGGCACACAGTCGCAGCTGCAGAGACCTTTCGAATGTGAGCATGCCATGCGAGAAAGCACACAACTGTGACTAGGGGATCCATATTACCAGCGGGAGGTACGTCAGTCTCACAAAAAAATGCCCCGACAATTATTTTTAAACTGGTTTGAAATCCAAATTGCTTGAGACTATGTACCGTGACAGGGGAATCGACAACGGCAGTTTCTCTTTCGATACCCCTGTCCGAGAGAATTGAGACCTGGGGTGTCAGACGAGGAGAATATGTACCCGTAAATAATCTCAAGGAACTAGTCTAAGATAAAACCTCCATTTGAATCCCGCTTAAAAGGTAGTGGTCGTTCGTAACTTAGGTGGGTAACTGTTGGCAGGTGTTGAATATTCAGATGGTTCTGCTCAAAGGACGTACAGACGATGAAGCTTGTTGGTAGGATCTATGCGGCGAATATATTCATTTCAGAAAGTATGATAAAGACCCCACATCGAATGAGCACAAAGAACAATATGTCAAGTATAGAAAGGATATATTCAGAGATACAAGTTTTCGGACAAATCACGGAATTCTGACATTTCGTATATATTTGCAACGCTCCTCGCAGTATTTGAATTGTTCAAATTCGGAAAACTCCGTGGCAAATTAACATGTGATGTAGCCAAATTAGTATATGTTACCAATATCTTACCGTTGATAGAATATTGTGGCTTTCTATATGAAAGCCTAAAAAACCGGATCTACTGAATATTGAAAAACTGCACAATAGAGGCATGCGCATGGCTTTATCTGTCTCCATACGGGAATTCTCTATAAAAAGAAATCTGCATAAAATGTCGGGAATCGATCTTTTGTGTAGAAGAAGGAGAAAGCAGTTAGCGGCTATAATGTACAAGAATCGTTTTAATCCAAAATGGACGGAGATTCCTCGTAGAAATACTAGGTTAACTGACAAAATAGTTTTTGAGATCGTTTATACGAAAAGTAATTGTATACTTCGTAGCCCTTACCTACGTGGCGCTAGAATGTGGAATGCTTTCCCTAGATGTATCCAAGATGCTCTGAATCTAGACGAGTTTAAATTAAGGGTACTTGATTATATAGATAATGTCTGAATAAGTGAGTATTGTTCATGCTATCCACCTTCCATCACATCTCAGTATATTACTGTTCAAGTTAACCGATATCACTATCATGATGTATCCGAGTTTTGTACCCCTAGTAATCCTGATTTGATGTTGTATCTGAAAAACTTTTAACCCTACGAGAGATACAATAAAGAAATTTAAAAAATGCTCGGAGATATGTGGGGACATTACTACCACGTGTCATCTATATACCTAGCCGTGAATAGTAAGGGGGGCAATTTCAAAATAAAACTTTCCCGAATTTTGCCTTTCTCCCGGGAAAGGAAGTGTGGGGATGGGGATGGTGGGGTGGGGTCTCAAAGGCTATAGATGCAAATGGCTTTAGCTTTTACCGCCGATGTCCCGGTATTATTTTGAACCTTTGAGTAGGATGGGATGTTTTTGGTGCCGTGGGAGGAGAAGGGCTGTTGGCCTTCCTGGATATGCAGGCAAGCGCTCTCTCGGTGTTAAGTCTTACAGACACACGCGACAAGGGATGTATGCAGAGTCTGACGTAATACAAATTCAGAAAAGAAAAAAATCAATGTCTTTCCCAAGAAGAACTCTAGGTTATTGGCGTATTCCAAAGCATAAAAAGAAAGTGATTCTTTGGAATTAATGGCCATTGATCCCGGACTAAAATATAGCTATTTGACATCATGGCAATGATAAGCTTCAAATACTTGGTCTTTTGGTGAATGCCTCGTAAGATTTTATGTGTTTGAACAAACATATATATCCCTTTCCCTACAGCACTAAATTCGCCTGCACTACACCGCAGGCAGCGCTTAGAGTAACATCCCTCCTACCGCAGGCACTTTAAACCAGAAGTGGCAATGCCATGTGATTTACTATGATTTACTATGAAGTCCAATATGCCCCGTATACTTTTTCATAGTTTCTTCAAATTCCTTTTTTTCTCAATGTATCGAATTCTTTATAAAAATATCAATGATACTTGGAGGCGTCATCGTGCGGTAGCCACGGGAATGCATGGAGACATACTGCTGTTTAAAGGGTTAAATAGCGACGATATCATGCAGAGTAGAGGTTGTTTCTGAAATGTATTGCACCGGAAGCTGGCTGCCGTCTGGCCGGAAAGCGCGGGAAGCATCCGCTAGTCCTCGGCGTGCTCCCTCTTCTGTGGTCCGCGAAACGTAGGGAACCAGCGACGCGCCGGCGTCCGTCCGTCTCTGGTCCAGTCGCACAAAACAGCTTCCGCTCCTCCACCCAGGGCCGGCCCACCGGGGTCTCCTTAGCGCCCAAACTACCTCAGGTTTCCATGGTAACCAATGGTTATTGATTTATTTGGGACGCTTGGTTTATCTGGTGACGGTGTCTGTTGCCTGTAACCGGAGAGTGTGAGGACGCTGGTGCCCAGGCGGATTTAGATGTTTACTGGGTACCGTCTATCAGCTTCCTCCATGCCGTCCCCTTCCCCGCTCCAACCCACCCAGCCGCGCCCACCCATGCCTAGTTCAGTCCTGACCCGCCCACCGCAGCTTGATGCACCCCTACCCAGCCACCCCCCCCCCCCCCCCCCACACACACACACACACACCCATGCCCGTGTTGCACAGTATACTTGTATAAATCGTTGGCTTTGGAGGAAATTCTTTTTCATACAACCGTCTAAGTCCATGGCTCTTCTTAAACGTCGTACCACTGTAGCAGTGTCTCTACCTCCTGGAATGGTTAGTCTCTAGAACCAAACCAAAGGTAATCACATCCAACTCACCATCTTCGCTAACAACATGCTAAACAGGATGGTGGGAAGCAAATAACCGCTACAAAAATAGCTTGAAATCCTGGGGGACATATTCGCCAACCACTTGTGTCACCTATACCTGATCTTTTGCGAATCGCTCCTATTGAAGGGTCACCCGCTCATGAATAATTCAAAATTTCTCCGACCTAGAGAATCGAAAGCTCTAAATAATGCAGGTTTTCCTTTAGTGGTCCACCTCCGTCGCTCTGCACTCTTAATTTCTTCTAATTGCTTGCCAATTGACGGCCGCGGAATTTCGATTTTGTCATTGAAATGTTTCTGGGGTGCCGGGTGGTTGTCCAATTAAAGGTGATAAAAACTGCAATTAAATTCTGATTTGTCAAAATGGTTTTAGGTGAAGTGAAAGGGTTAAAAACACATCTCAAGACTTGCTTTGACTCAATAATTCCACGTTGCGAAGTGAGATGGCCGCAGTTCAGGTCACTGACCAGAGTCTGCTCGAGATTCTAAGGTCCTCTTAAAGCAGACTAAAATTCGTCCAATAGAACCATACCTGCCTGTACCTAGGAGTAGTGATGAGAAATACAACCTAGCCATGCTTAAAAGGTGCCAAAGAGAGTGGCATTCCTTGTGGTTCAGAGCCTTCAGTATATATCCGTTATATAATCCTTGCTTCAATTCCGCCGTCATATATTCATATTTACACCTGTAGCTGTTTTTATGCGGAAGAAAAGGGGGGATGTGAAACCGTGCGAAAATTATAGCAAATAAATCGCATCTAATGCTGGTGTGGAATACATCATTACGTGTGGTAGGCAAACGCAGCCATTTATCACAAAGATGCTATTTATATACATATTAGGAGCACACAAAGCAAAGACCCGCTTTCTAAACAGGCTTTCTACCATGCACACACCAAATATGTATGGGCTGCGGTTACAAGCACTCAAACGGAGTTAACCTGTGCAACAGATTATCACCAACTGTACAGGCACAGTGGCGGCACCTAGTGGGTAAAGGTTACACCAGCCTCAGGAGACTCCCATTGCTCAAGTTAGTGCCAAGGGAGGGTTCTGGTCCCATGAGCCTTGCTTGAGTATGTCTGTCGTCTACGAGTAATGTGTGTGTATATTTTTCTCACACATTGTTTTGAATTATTCCCATCAAGATTTTTTTTTTGGTCTATGATTAATGGTTTTAGATGTCTAATTTTTTATAACTACCATAATCATATCACTGTGTGGTCGAACCTTTGCAATATATAGGATTTTGTGCACATCAGATTATTGGATGTATAACTACAAAGTATATAAGTCATGCTACCTCCGATGTGTCGCCGATACAGTCTTTGTAATAAAAGCTTTCTACCCTTTCCGTTCGACTCTGCTCGAGACCTTATCTTGACTAGGAAATAGGAGATTACAATTGGAGATCAGGATAGAGCATAGTTTTATGGAATTCATTCCCTAAATAAGGTATGATCACCAGCATCTGTAAATCAGCAGTTTTATGCAGGAGAACGATTTATAATAAGCAATCGCATCCTAAAAACTAACCATTATATTCGTGGAGTTTCATCACCTCTTGCTTATCATTCCAATACCTTTCCAATGGATCTTATATACAATGTCTCTCTTCCAAGAGGCATACTTGGTTTGCGGTTGCTAGTTTGACGTAATGCCATTACAAAAGATGCGGAATGGAAAATAGGTTGAATGGGTTTGACAAGTAAGCCATAATCAACAGTTTCATATTAGATATTTTATCCCTGTGAATGTATGACATGGTTCTAGAGTATTTCTTTCTAGTGATAACAATTGGCCTTGGGAATGACAGTTTTCTGAATGCCCATACATGTATACATGTATATGCTTAATAATTTCTAAACATTTTGTATGCGTGTTCCATACTTGTGAAATAACATTGTCTAATGTAGATCACTAATGCACTGAATAATAACTATCATATGTCAAATAGCACCTTCAAGTTAACAAAACAAAAAGGAATTTGATATTGCTTGGCTGCAAATAGCGCGGCAACCAGAGTAGTCACATGGAAACATTGAAAGAAATAGCCGTCTTGAGAGTATGTCTATTTGCATAGTGACCATTCTCTTAAATCCCTGCACTTAAATTTACTTTTAAATATTGACATCCATTCAAAGCAGCTTTTAAGTACAGCATAGGCCCAAGTTGTTCAAACAGACAAATAGTGTTCTGGAGCTGTCGGATTCAGTACTAAAAGTGGGTTCTCTGATACACATGCATGTGAGTTTTGCTTGATGTTAGGACACCTGTATAAGGACCCCTATTTCTAATAAATGCAAGGGCTTTTGACACACTCAATAAAATGTTTTAATATTCAGACAAGTATAACAATCGACACGATGCTGTAATAAGAAGCGACACTGAAAAAGGTTTATTGTAAGGTAATACACCGTAAATGAACCTGTGTCACAAAATACAAAATACCTAAAGTAAATTCCGTTAAAATATAAGAAAAGACTTACGTTGACATATGCTGCATATGTAATATGCGTTCGCTACTCAAGAAAGAGCAAGGTATGTGCTAAAATATTTATCAAGTATGGCATACATGTACTTGGAAACGGAGGAATATTGTGATTGCATCATGGTATTCTCATTTATTTGGCGGAATTTCTTCCTTTCTCAGAAATATGTATTATTGAATATGTATACGTACAGAATAACCTTTCATATTCATATTCCACCTTGACTCTTGAACAACCTCACCTCGCGCTACCCCATTCTCACGGTTTCCTGAAGTGTGTGCACAAATAAGTATATTCAGAAGCATGACTGACATGAGGGCGAGGGTTCTGCGGGTATTAGCTCTGGCCTGGGTCGGCCTGTCAGGTTTAACAAGGGATCAGGCGCAGATCACGGGACCACGTCCTGGAGGTGTTTGTCCACTGGCAGTGTGTTTGAGCGGGAGCCCAATGGTAAGCAGCTACCGCTAGTTGTGTCAGATATGGGTTAAATGAGCATGTTTTGCGTCGTATGTTGGCGACAAACAACTCGCTCTCCAAGCGGGAATTGAAAACCTGACCGTCCATGCGGCCACACCTCAATTCGTCTGATGCCACTGACTTAATAAGTCTGCAGCCTCCAGAGCATGCAGGTCCCCAGCTTGAGGGGCTTTCCTTGTTATACAGAGCGAGTCAATAAGGTTCTGTGTTTTCGACAGCAGCATACATATATGAGCAACTCAGGACAGTCACAGATTTACCCATATCAGAGGTGATTGACCTAAAATGTCATTTCTATCAAATTCGGAGAGTCATCTTTATGTATTTTTCACAACAGCTCCTTCATATATCACGCGATTATCCAAACACACATACACTAACAACGATAATCCACAAACAAGGATTGTATTTACAGGTGTAGATATTGTCTAACTTAATGCATGGTGTTTTAGATACACAGTTATAGAAAAAGATATGTACAACATTCATGATTAGATGGGTCATCTGTAGACCTGATTGGAGCATGTATATCGACCTTGGTCACAGAGATTACAGACTTTTTATCTACAATTGAGACCCCCGTATATATCTGCAATGTTGTTGCCATACTTGGTGTTCGTCCCGCTACACGTCATGTATTCTCACCTGACAGCCCCCGTCCGTACCTGTCAGATGATAACAATACCTGTAACAGCTACCCAAATGACATGGTCATAACTGCCTTTCTTCTTGCAGGGCATCACTTTAGAGCGACCTCAATAAGAGTCGACTTGTAACGGATTATGAAGTACTATAGGGTTTCCCCATCAGGCTCTGTCAACAAGAATCTTTTGTAAAGCTTCTACCTGTTTTTTGCCATTGTTTTTCTTTTAAAACAGCATCGAGGGCAGTAATACCGCGAGATTGAATCTATGAAATGAGAATGAGAGGACAGGAAACTGATGGTGACTTGAGGGTGTCGATTATGCTCGAGTACCTTGCCCTCCTTACCCCTCCTGCACTTCCGGTTCATAATGAAGTATTAATGATATTGTCAGCATTGTAGGTGACTACAGAGATGACAAATTTGAGTAATGATCTATCTTTTTAGTGTGTGTCTTTAATTGAAGGTTGATGGTATATGTATAACCTGTGTATTTCGTCGTTAGCTATCTGGTGATGTAGAATGGTGAAACATTTCCCAGAGGCGATGACAAAATCAGGTTTATGAATGTTCCTAGACCCAAAGACCAGAGGAAGCCCAGGCTTCATTACTCAGAATATCCTAGTGCAATGCGTGTTCAGAATAAACAGGTTAATGATCAAATTATCATGTAGGTGAACGTGGCATGTAGTCCTTTCCCTACTGTTATCACGACCACAGTATAGTGAGTTGGACCAGGAAAAGTGTTTCCAATGCTGATATCCGCAAGGGGAGAGCAAACGAAAAAGTTTTTCACTAATAATCAAATTATTGTCCACCTAATACAAAGTGCCCATAGAAAACACATAGGGAGGGTGTATTGAGATACCCGGCGCATACGGAAAAAAATAGTGCATAACTAAAACGAACTGAGATCGACATGCCACTTGTCCAGAAAGTTGGATGATAAATACCATATAGCCTGGTTTCAGATAAAAGCAGTCGTATGCTCCTCGGAGTTGACTCTACGCTACATCCTCGCATAAGTTCGGATATTACTACATAATCTCACTTGGCCTTGTCTCGTGAAATTACTCCGCAACCAAGACCCATGGCATATTTTTAGTATCTCTGAATCTCGATAAAGTTCCTTCTTAAAATCTGATAAATCAACACTCCAATTGATAGACAAACGGAGCTCGGAATAAAAATTTCGCACCCAGAATAAAACAGGTATCTTTACCAAAGACTGAATATTTACCCCAAAACACTCATTGACCAGGAATATCTCCAGTAAAATCAGCCGAGACTAAGTTCAACATCTCATTTTAATCCATCATTTCTGTCTACAAAGTGTATTTACTATATACCTACTGCCGTAACTAACGTAATTACTACACGCTTCTCCCTACAATGTACTGCACAGCTGTGCAGTAGATCACGGTTCGTTTTTCAGTGTCAACTAATAGAGTTACGTCAGTACTTCGAAATGGCCGACATTGTCTATTAGTCCAGTCAAAATAAGGTTTGACCGGCCACAAAAAGCAATAGATTTAATTCCAGTGCCATTCATCTCAGAATACCTTACATATTACCAGAATGAAAATCGAAATTAATCCAAGTAGTGGAAGTAGGTCAAATTAGCATAAATCCAATATGGCCACCCAAAATATATGAAACTCCATAATTCTGGTTTGAATTGAGATAGAAACATGATTTAAATGCTCAATTTATGTTTTCTGGGGTGGGGAATCCATACAAATCATAAGTGAAATAATATCTCTTAAATAAATTAGCGTAAATTCAATATGGCTGCCTGAATTCTATGAAATACTATAATTTGGGTTTGAATGAAGATATAAACATGATTTAAAATGCTAAACATATGTTTTCTGGGGTGGGGAATTCATATAAATAACGAGAGAAGACCTAAAACAGAGTACATCAGTGTAAATCGAATATGGCTGCTTGAGTTCTACGAAATACCCTAATTTAAGTTTGAAAAAGATGTTTTAAAAAGCTAAACAGCTGTTTTCCTAGCTGAAAAACACATATATATCACACCAGGGAAGTCCTATCTTTCTAGTAAACAGGTGGAACAATGAAATGTCCAATATGGCTGCTTTGTATCCAATGATTTTCATGGCGATGCCACAAAAACAATGCCAACACTTGCTAAGGAACAGGATACATTTGATTTTTCAGAAGCAAGAGGACAATCAAATCCAAAATATAAGTTGTACTATTAGAGATAATCATATCTGCAAGGGATTAATTAGTTTTCAATTTTTCTTCTGAATTGAGAGAAAACTGCAACCAAAAACTTTGTTTCCTTTTTTTGTGTTACAATAACTGAAAATAACATTCAATGATTATGGTTCTTACAAAGAAAACAGTGATGCAGACCCTCCTGTATTTTAACCCATTTGCTATGCCATGATGCTTGGAGGCATTCCCAGGGCTAGTATGCTATGATGCCTTGAGGCATTCCCAGGCCTAGTATGCTATGATTCAGGACTTGGGGCATCCTTCTTGGAAATTTCAGTAAATTTGCCATTTTTTAAAGAAATTAGGCAAAGATTTTAATAATATTTTCTAAAATTATCAAAAACAATACATTGATTCATATCATCAAAAAATTATGTTGTGATTTCACAATGGTTGTGTTGAAATAATACTGAAAATAGTTGTAAAATCGCTTTAAAATTGTTTTATACATGAGAGGTTAATCGTTAAAGAAACTAAACAAATATTCAGCCCATTTGGTTCAGAGTATTCAGGTGATTGAAAAAGACCTAACAGAAAATGTTACAGAATTACTACAAGGTGTCCTAGAACAGCTTGATACACTTATTTCAGGACCAACCATAGTGGATCTTGAAGACACTGAATTGCAACTGAGCTAATGTAATTTGTTGTTATTCCTAAATTTTATTTGAAAAGGGAAATAACTGAAAAGCTCTGATTCCATTACCTGGATATGGTAAATATACTCTTTTAGAAATAGGACGAGGCGACGTCCGTTCCCTATGCTGATGCTACCTTGAATGACAGTTGTGGAACTCTACCTAACCACCGTAACTATGTACACTGGTCGGTGTGACATCACTCTGTGATGTCACACCTGGTCTCCCCAGAGTTGCCAGGCGAAATGCCTGGGAACTGGTAACATAATTAACACTCCAGTGTTGAGTATGTTGAAATAAACCACAGGAAGGGTTAGAAACACTAAAAAGAGATTCTTTTAGTGGGTGGGGGTCAAGGTTTCGCCAGGATCGGCTCATCAGGCATCATTAAGTGCTAGTAGGGTTATCAAGGTGATCAAAAATTTGATCTTATTAGGTATGGGTAAGCTAATGGGTGCAAGCTAAAGATTGCTGATCAAACCCATGAAACCAGTGTGTGTGTTACAAACCAAAATGATTCTTGGTTAATCCTAATTTATTCTCCTGCTGGAAGCCGACCGTGATGTACCACAATCCGAATACATAATACAAAAAATTAATGAATAAATAAATATACTCTTTTGGGCTTGTTAGGTTTGAAGACACTGGGCATTAACAATGGGCATAATAATTATACAATAGATGTCCCAACCAGGGGTAAAAGAATAATAGAAAACCAGCAGTTGATTTGACTCTTGTCTTCTACAGTCTGTTTTGATATCAACATGGCAATACAAGTTTTACTGGTTGCAAGTGAAATGAAAATATTGATAGTTCAATAACATAATGTTTATCAATGCAACACTATTATGATGATATCTTTGATGTGTGAATCATTGGTAAACCAACTGCCCTAAAGTTGATCAAGAAGAACAATGCTTTCGAAGCTATAGCTGAAGTGTTCATGATACAATGAAATTGATATTATACTCTCATATTTCCCCCACTCTCTGCAAGTCTCCCTGTAAGCCCAGGTCAACAAATTCTAGTAGTTCTGATCGAGTTCTATTGTGGTTTTGGACATAGGGGCCATCACTGTCTTTTTTGTCATTATAGGGAGAATAACAACTTTCTCTGAACTTAATTTAGGCCACATATATAAATATATAACCAGAATCCTTATAGGGTTTGTATAGAGGGAGTAGAAGAGGTTAGATTGGGTGTGGGATACATGGACATATAGGATACATGGCATACAGGACTTGGACAGGCAGGTGTGACACACAAGGAATCTGAAAAATCTTTAATGATAATATAGACTAACATCTATAGCAGGGGAATTATATTAATGTTTATGCAGTGCAGTGAATATGGTATTTAAGCTGAGATGAAAACATGAAAAACCTCTAAATATCATTGTGCCATAATTGGGAGTTAATCGGAGCAACTGACAATAATTCACAGAAGCACCACCTATCGATGAACACTGGAATTATGCGATGCCATCTGGACATCTCTGGCAATATTTTAGCACCACAACTAGCCAGAAGCAACCTTCAGAGTTTTAACCCACCCACCCACACTACTACTTAATGTTTAAAGAAGGACAAGTGAAAATTCATAGGATGCCTTATGCACCATGCTGCAAGGATTATCCTGTTCAACTTGTGAAAATTATCATCACATCGATGAATTTGAAATTGTCTCCAAACCTGCTTCCGATTTGATTAGAGCTATATGGTATGATGAGGGGGTGGTAAAAGCCAAGGTTGGAGGACTGTTGGGGTTCAAGTCCCACTACAGCCACTCTTCTCTTTCACCTCCAGCAGTGGTGACTTTACAAATATATCAAAGGCCAATTGTTCTACATAATGGTCCCGTAGCTGGAAAGTCTATGTCTGCCATTACATACTGCTGTATCATTTTTTTAAAGGCCACTATGATATATCCCACCTAAGAAAACATATATTTTTCAATTTAAATCATGTTTATATCTTTATTCAAACTCAGATTAGGGTATTTTGTAGAACTCAAGCAGAAATATTGGATTTACACTAATGTACTTTGTGGATAGGTCTTTTTTGGTTATTTATATGAATTCCCCACCCCAGAAAACATGTGTTTAGCATTTTAAATCATGTTTATATCCTTATTCAAGCCCAAATTATGGTATTTCATAGAATTCAGGCAGCCATATTGAATTTATGCTAATTTATTCAAGAGATATGGTTTCACTTGTGATTTGTATTGATTCCCCACCCCAGAAAACATATGTTGAGCATTTTAAATCATGTTTCTACCTTAATTCAAACCAGAATTATGGAGTTTCATATATTTGGGGTGGCCATATTGGATTTTTGCTAATTTGACCTACTTCTACTACTTGGATTAATTTCGATTTTCATTCTGGTAATAAGTAAGGTATTCTGAGGTGATTGCCACTGGAATTGAATCTATTGCTTTTTGTGGCCGGTTTTGCCCTTTTTTTGCTTATTTTGACTGGACTATATCGCTTCAACATCGGTAACGTTAACGTTACGGTAAACCCACTGAAATACTGCAAAATCAAAAATACATACATGTATATGAATTACGGGAAAACATCGAAGTACAGAAATAAAAACATGAATAAGCATGACATTCACCTTAAGACGGGAGTGCAATGAGAAAATAACCGCGCTGTTTTCTTCCCGACGGTTTCCCGCCGGTTTCTCACCAGTTTCCAAGTGACAACAAGTGTTGCTATGCAGGTTGCTATGCGTGTTGCTATGCGACAACGTCACAGCCGCATTCCACGGTGGAGGCGAAAGCTATGGTTCATATCGACCCTTCTGTTCCCAAATTGTACTGAAAATGGCTCTCACAACTTAAATACATGAATGTTTTGGAGGTATATAGTAAAGATAAAACGTTGTACCTGTAATCGTAATAACCCGGGTACTCATCGCACATGCCCCAGGACGTTTACAGCTCGGTGTAAATACCTCGCTGTAAACGTCCCGGGTCCTGTGTTCATATCCGGATTATTACGTTTACAGGAACATCGTTTTATTACTTTAATCTTCAGCAGCCGAGAGTCTCTGCTTATACAGACCCCTCTCTGGGGGTCCTTCCAGCACAGCATAGAAAGCCCTGGGAAATAGCTCGGTATGTGATAAAAATAGAGGACGGAAAGCTTAAGGGACATTTCTTATAAACTGTAACTTTCTTGTCTCCAAACGCACTTCACTTGTGCTGATACACGGAGTGATCCCACCGGAGAGCTGGCTGTTTATAGTGTTTCAAAAGGTGGTCGGGGTGTATGTAAGAAGGATGCCGTGAAATATGTACAGTGACGTGAAATGGTGTTTTGAGTGTCAGGAATGGTACGCAATATTAAGGAAGTCTAATCAAACATATTAGACGTTAAACCACCCAAACAAACAAATATTCATAGTAATGGTGTATTGTGATAGGGTAGCAAGAGTATCATGGTGAAATTGGGAGTGGTATTACTTAGGTACTGTAATCAAAGGGTACCGCGATAGACCTTTTTCTGCTCGGCCAAAATTGAAACTGACTTGATAGATATGCCGCTGAGTTGGCCAAATATTCACATAGCAACGTATCCTTTAGCATTGGGGGAAAGGTTAATTCGCGTATAACACCTGTTCAGGTTATCTCAAAATGAAATACAGTGATTGTATCATATTCTATGATATTTCAGCTGCAATTGGGTGGGTTACTCATCTTTATCGCCTAAGCAATATAAGTTAGATAGCACAGGAATACCACAAGCGGCTGCAGAATAACGCTTTGACAGGTTTGGCCATAAAATAGGTATCTGTTTCTATGGTAAAACCAAGGCAACTATCAAATCTGAAGTTTAGACAGTCCCAACTCGTTGATACTATGCCACAGTAGGAAGATCTGCCTAGAATGACTAGTGTTTGCCGAGCAAACAATGTTCTTTATCTATTTTATATCCGAAATTAATGGAAAATAATTACCTTAACTAGACCTAACAGCTAATGTTTTAGTCGACACGTACAGCGCAGTGTTCCGTTTATTGCAATACGGAACACTGTTCCGTACAATATTTTTACGTTATATGGCGAAACGGTGTGTACCGTTGGGGGTTGGGGGGTGGGGGTATCATCAAGGGGTATCGGGTGGTATGGGACACCATTATCATTTACAAATGTGTTAAAAAAAATATATGATGTACTTTTATATAATATAGTATCAATAGAGGAGTACATATGGATATTATGAATAGATAGAGAGGTCCTGGATCACATAAGGGTGTAAAGGGTATTCTGGATGAGTATTGGGAAGTACACATGTACTCGGAGTACCGTATTATGAAGGGGTATGGGGAGGTACAATGTGCACCGTTATAAATACATGCAGAGAGCTCGCGGTGAGCATGTGGCACCTGACCATGGGGTTTCACTGAGAGGATCAGATGGGATGAGCCTTCACAGAGTCCTGCCTCTCAGCAGGGATCAGGGTCCTGCACACAGACCTCACACGCCCGGCTTAGAACAAACCCTTGGGTCACATAATATTAAAACACTCGTGTGGCTTCAGTTGCAGATCTTTGCAACTTAAACAGCCTGACAAACAGATGAAGTCATGTAGTATTCAGCGCAGTGTCAACTAGACATATAAACTCTTGCTAATACGGCTACATTTTTCCTCTCTCCAAAACTTGTCTATACTGAAGTGTGACTGCATTGTCATGAATATTCATGTCACATTATCTGTATAATTCAATGCAATATTGAACGTAAAAAAATGTTGATCTGCCTATTCTAACGGTTAAAGAATTCCAAGTAAAATTCATTTTTGAATATGCTATTAACTACCTTTTATACTTTACTTCTCAAAGCATGTGTGGTAGGGAGGTTTGACGGCAATAATGAGGGTTTTTTTTAACAAGACGTGTTAATTCGACAAATCCAGAGAGTATGGGTACTCATCACTCGTAATTGAGTTGATGGCAACAGCAGGAGTTTGAGGGGGTTGACTGTGTACGTTTACATACGACGATAGAAAGCTTTTGACCTTGGCAAACGATTTTAACTTATAATTGTCGAAGTAGGAAAAAATGCGATAAAAGGTTCGAGACAAGATATCGTGGAATATCTTGCATTCAATTGTACACACACACATATTTAATGCCATACCACTATCATATTGACTATGGAGTTTGTAGTTATGTCTAGTAGATTGTGCAGAAATACTATTACGAGGACAATAAGTAGACTACAATTCATAAATCCGATGTGTAACACGCAGCAAGTATCACATTGAAATTAACAAAGGTGTGGTGATTAGTTCCCGTTTTGGTTGCATGGGATTGTTCGGAGGTTCGCTAGACCTGCCGTGGATACATTTATTAGATATCCCTCATCTTCCCTTCAATTTCCTGGATGACATGACAACCCAGGAACTCTTAATATCGGCTACGGATATTTCACATAAGTGTTCAGGTCTTGAAAGTTCGACTGGGAGGAACAAACTCCTCTGAGGGTTATGCAAGATATTCGAATTGAAGTATCAAAATGCGCTGAGAGAGACGGCAAAGGATTAGGAATAAATCTCTAATCCTAGGAGATAAGACCGGCCGAACGTTTTAGGAATACCACGTACTAGATTCGCCGGAATGTGTTAATCCGATGCACTAGCTAGCCTCTGGAGATCTACGCGTGTGGATTATTCCGTAGAATGATTCTCAGACTCAGTCTCTGGTGACTAGTATGCCTCATAAGGCGAGAGGGCTACATTAATACGTTTTCTAGAACATGTACGCTTCATCGGGGATGATTTATGTCTCGGTCTATATCGGACTCCAGGGGCGGCAGAGGGTATTGGAATCTACTCAGGGGCCTCCTGTTAAACCCCCAGATTAAGACTTTCATCCTCTTGCCTAAAGTCGGCACAGATCTGGTAAGCCTGATGCTCCATGGGAATTTATCGTGGACCACAAGTACTATATACCTTAAACATGTCTTATCAAGGGTTAAAGTAAACATATGTTTGTGCAAAGGTCCTGGCTCTACGTGGGAATAGAAGAATGCTGAAGGCGGAGAGGAGGGAGGGATTATCAAAGGAAAGGTTTACAAGTCCGCCCTGTGGAAAACATTAATCCTGGACTGTACTTCTCCAGAAGATATGCTATCATAAGATAAATGGAATCCTCACTCACCTTGTCAGCTAGGTTTGGGGTCGTACAGCTATATGAGTGAGACGTCAGGATGCGTCAAACGGGGTGTGGTAACGTCAGATGGTGCATGCAGGTGGGGGCTGCTTACCTGCGTGTAAACTGTCAACAATCAAACCCTCTTCCTGCGATATTTATTACTATGTACAACAACTAGCGTTATAACTGCTACTTTGCCCACTGCCCGACAAGTCCCTCATGACCCCCTCCCTTGCCCGTCCCCCTGCTTACCCTGTATTATTGCACAGCCCGGAGGCCTTCCTTCGCCACGTGGAGATCCATGACCGGGAAGAAACATTGCGCTGTTAAAACTAACCCCCCCCCCCCCACACACACACACACACACACCCGCTCCCACACCTCTCCCACATCTAATCCACACCTATCCCCACACCTGATCTTGCCAATACTAGGTGCCGGTTCCTAAACTCCTAGATATTCCTAAGGAAAGTTGTGATATTGAATGGTCCTTAAATCGAGACGCCAGATGACCGAGCAAGGAGGTGATTTTCATCAGCTTATATTTTATCGATATAAAGTTCAATAATCTACCAGGTGTTTTACAGTATAAAGTAAGTATGATTGGACAGATATATGTTATGGAGAAACACTGACAGTTGGATATGGGTACTGCCCCGAGGCACCATCCCCATACATACAAATTCTAGGCCTGTTGTCAGGTACCGTTAATTTTGGTGCGACTACTTGTAGGCACGTATAGGTTGACTGTCGGCGAGCGCGGTGAGTTGATATGTTAGAAAAACACAGGACTGAATTCCCATTAAAGACACCCATGCGTATTTGGTGGTTACAAGAATAATCCTTTATGATCATACGGACCACGGGCAGAAAGCGAGGGAAGAGAGAGGTTGATTGGTGCGGAGAGGAGGTGGCCGTGGTGTAGGTAGAATGTGCTCGTAGTGTATTATAAGTGGCTAGGGGCTGGTTCCTAATACCACCCTAGAGAAATTCTCGAGGTGGTAGTTATCTTAGGTAATGATGAAATTTTATATTCTAACGATGATTGTGAAATGCATACGGCCACATCGTCCTACATCGGGATTCGGTGATCTATTACCCATATTATTGGTCTGAACAGACTTTTACTTTGAAAAATGGCAGTCTGCATCTCATGGCTGATTTCAGGAGTTGGCATTGGTCATACGCTGTTGCCTCTAAACATGGGCTTACTTTTGTACATAACGAGTTAATGCCATCAAAGGCCAGCACCAATAAACCACTCACTAAGTATAAAAAAACTCCGCCTTGTGTTAATTAATAACAACCTTAATCTGGATCATCCTGACGCGTATACTCAGGCCGTACGGGGAGGGGATTTACTGTTGGTATAGGCTGTTAATCGCCTTCAGGAGCGAGATGGTGTATTAGGAATAACTTATTGAATAGTCCGTTCATCGGCACCTTAGCAAAGACATCAATTCGGGAAAAACTGATTTTCTGTTCCCAATAACATTGCCATTGGACATTAGAGAAAATGTACTGGCGTCATGTTTCTGTTAGGATCCATAGTCTAAAATGACACTAACAATATTTATCAGAATTTAACATCTTTCATAGACTATGCATGACACTACGTGTGTCCGTACTTGATATATAATAAATTCATATATGATTGCATTTCGAAAGTGTCCGTACTTGATTGATTGCAAATGTGTGTATGATTGCATTTAAAAAGTGTTTGGTAAAAATAAGGGACAATGCAATGGGAACATTCTTGAATCTGAATATACATAAGATTTGCAGATGAATGTAGAGTATCAGATTCGTTGTTTACCTTCAATCTTTCGGTTTTGTCCATAAAATCATTGCCCTAACATGTTCAGGAGAAAATTCATTTTATTTGGAATTTAAAACCACTACAGTAATTGCTATTCCATAGTAGGTAAAATGTTGGGAAATAAAACTTTATTGCAATAACATGTAGGCTTATTAAATCCCTTAGAGTTTCGCCTGTATAACGGCATATAAGAAAAATTCGTTCTCGGAGGAGATGATAAATATGTTTGATTCCTTTTTACTACGTCAATAATGTATTATCTTTTTATCTAACTAAATGAATTAGTTTCTTGTGAAGAGACCGAGTGCTCTCAGCCTACTCCATCATCAATGGGCGGTATCTAAAATATTCTTTCTGGGGAGGATTCTCATCAGGGTATGAGGATTGAAAATCGTAAAACTCCCGATAAATAAAGGCGTTAATCTAATACAGGACAAACCAGTCACAGGCCACGGCTTAATCCGCTTTGAAATTGGTCCTCAGTGAAATCTGAGAGAGTTAGAAAATGGAGGAATTAAGAGGAGGTTGACTCCAATAATGGGGAATAGTAAGTGTGCGTTAACGCAAAGGTTGTGTCCATATGAATTGAGTTACCATGTATAATGGACTTGTGGAGGCTCTCTCATGAGCTAAAGCTACCCTTGTAGGTCATTATAAATGCATTTATAGTCAATTGTACAAAGTGCATTATATAATCACACACGGGCTAGTTATTCGTTACTTTTCTACAGTTTTACGTCAGGAATGGCATCGTTCTTTGTCTGTCGTATTTTCCTCGTTTTCTACCCTACACTTAACCCAATGATGCGTGGCAGTATGAATCGTGGCTGCATTTATAAATGGGGCTCACACCCTCGGCCATGATACCCACTATAGAATAAACCTATGAAAGTTCATTGTCAGAGCTCGTATCCGATCGAGTGTGAATAACATAGTAATTAGCAATGCATATTATGTAGCGATACAAACGATATGGGATTGATTTCTGACCGTAAACTTGAATTGGTTTCTGAATTTATCTCACCCTTAACAGTGACTAATTGGCTGACATTTGTGATTTTATCCCCCATTGAAGAATTTTACTTAATACCCCATGAACATTGAGTACGAATTCCGAATGTTAAGTCTATGGGGAAAATATAACAGGGGTGAGATAAAAGAAAATACGCCACCCAGAGAACCGTTACGATCTGACATAGGGCATCTGTGCCACGCCGACCTGCCATATAACAGTATTGACGTAGATACACCAAAGGCAGGAGGCTAGGACCGAGTAGTTAATCTCAATATTGGATTAGGCCAGGTATATATGGATTATCCACACCCTGGTATTAACTGGATTAGCACCGTCGCGCTCCTGGCGGCGGATGGAGAGGAGCTAATGTGCGAGGCTCTGTTCCCTCAGGTAGCCCCGAGTTGCCGAGAGGGTGACGACCACCGGTTATTTTAGGTCTGAAGCCGCCAAGGATAGTTTCATAGGCCGAGTGATTGGATGGCAGTTAATACTGCGAGATTAGTCCTAGGATCCACAGATGAATGTAGCTTCACTGGTGGGTATATGATGGGGGAATCGAGCATAGGCATCTGGTGCACGTCTATCATAGGACAACAGAAGGGCTGATGGGGACTTCCTGATATCTAAAGTTGATGTAGAACAAGAGGGCGATAGAAGGGTGACATGTGTAGGAGGGAAGGACGATCCGTTGTATAACTGATTTGTGCTGCAGTACAATGGAGGTGAGGCAAAGATGTTGTAGCTAGAGTGAAGATATGCTCAGGCTGGAACAATATGTATATTTGAATGATGCGGAATATAATTTGGATTAAGAATGTTGGGATAGTGACAATAGAGGGTAGTATAGGAGATGAGGAAGGACGGGGTGGTTCCGATAGGGCATGCTATGGTGAATGAGGGAGTACTAGGTGGTGATGGTGCTATATATAGACAATAATCGATGGTTTTGTGGACAGGCGGCCGTAAACCACGAGGGGTTGACGCGTAGTAATACACGAGCGCTAGCGAGTGTATTACGAGGTCAACCGCGAGTGGTTTACAGAGCTGCCTGTCCACAAAACCATCGTTTGTTGCATTTATTATCCATCTTTTCGAATAAATTAAACCCAGTAATTGCCATATTAACAGGTATAACATTAGGAACTATTTCTTTGCTCTATAGCAAAAGGGACTATTTTTCCCGTATACAATGGTTTTGAGGCCGTATACCACAGGTTTGAATCCGTATACCACAGTTATGGTATCTGACAGGTTTTATACAATGGGTCGTGGTTTACTGAGTCCCCATGCATTTTCAATGGGGACTTTGTATACGATGGATAATAAAAGATAAGAGAAGATGGGGGTGGCGAGTGAGGGTACTATATGGGATGAGAGTAAGCAACATGATATATCATATCGTTGGGAGTACGTTGTTTCAGGGGGTTATTTAAAAAAAAAAATAGTCTTCAGAATATTCTCCACAAGCTTTCCTCTGTAGAGCTGAGGTTGCATCCCAGTACAGTGGGAATTCCACACACGGACATGACAGGTTTAATAAGAGAATTGACAATGAACAAATGACAATCTGACTGGAAGAAGCAAAGAAGAAACAAACAAACCATTCATTCAACTGCGAATGGGAAGAGAAACTGTGGAGGATTAAGTGGTAGTGAACAGGTGAAGGTGACCCATCTAAAAATCAGTCACTCTAGACTAACATGCAAATACCTCCCGAAAGAAAAAATCTCCCAAACATCATGCTAAGCATGCAGTGTGCCGATAACCCCTCAGCATACCCTGCTGGACTGTCAAAGGGTACAAGAAAATAGAAGGAAGTACTTGAAAAATAGTAACAACACGGCAATGTTGTTTGAGAGTATTCCAAAGAAAGATATCATCAGCTTTTGGAAAGGGACAAATATCTTTGATTGTTTATAAAATGTTTGAAAATATTAAAAAGAATTTACTGAAATAAGTCCAGAAGGAAGTGAAAAGCTTAAATTGTTTATGGTCCCTTTATACCCTCAGGGTCCCCTGGGACGTTAAACCACAAACAAACAATCATCTTGTGACAGTCCATCTATATGCCAGATTATTGAACTCGACCTTATATATGTTGTTATGTGAAGGTAAGCACTTAACTCTTTTGGTAAAGAGATGTATAGGCTTACGACGTTCACCACGAAACACTTGGGGCAGATGTCTAGTACAGGACTACAGGCTCCACCAGGACTCAAAACGAGCAAGTAGTTTAAGGGAGACATTGAGATGCGGGAAAATGTAGACCTGGAATTTGGAGAGAAAAGCGGGACTGGCGGGATAGGAATTATGGTGGCAGTGGAGGCAGGGGCATTGGTAGTTGTTGGGGATACGAGCCCCTGGAACGACAGCAAGGGTGGATGGAGTATCAATTAGTGTCACCGTCAAGGTTCCGTCTTCCGAGACGAGCCATCGCTCCCATAAAATGTTTTAGTCTTCCTTGCCAGAGTTGCGGACCGTTAGCATATAGGAAGGCCTTATTCTGCGTCAAGTGTTGACAAGAATAAAAGCGTCAATTCATTCTTATTCTTCTCCTATCCACCCTGTCCTGATCCCCATGTGATAGTGGGAATTACGAAATGATATCTATAGAGCTGCTAATGTGCTCTCTGATTATTATTGATTTCTCTTCATGCAATTCCATCTTATGATCGCTGATTAGTATATTTTCGTTTTGTCCCAACTCGAAAGTGTTGTTCGAGTAATCTGTTTCCTAGATATCTAGTAGACAGTATCTATATACTATTGATTTGGTTTAAAATGAAACCTCCATTGAATATATCATTTTCATCTTATGAATCTGTATCCACTAGGATTGTGTTGAGTTCTAGTGTTACTGTTTTCTCATAATTGGTAATTAATGCCTGATTGTCTATAGTGGGTTATTTTTAATTTACTACTCTAAAAGTTGTCAAGTTTCTTACATGTCTGCAAATGTAACCCTGGCTTTCATTTTAAATTGCCAGGGTGATAGGAGTACACCCAATGCTATACTTCCACAAAATTATTCTAAAATCTTTTGTGCTATCACATGTTTTTATCGTCGTCATCAGGTGTCACCGACGGTATTACTTTTTTTCTTTTTAATTGGTTTATTCACGAGACATTCGACTTGACATTGTCGTTGTAAATATAAAGCCAAACGGAAAGACGATTTTTTCCCCCATACGCTTTTGACGAATGTGAATAAAGTGGACGAGGAAGAGGGATCGACAGGCAGACGTAAGTTGTTTCCTGCTACCTGAACAGCCAGGTTCTGCGAATGCCAGTTTATCACACGCATGTCAGAGGGGTACATGCAGGAGCCTTCCGACACGGCGGGAAATCATAGTTTGGGATGTGCTTGCAGGAATTCACAGTTGTGTCCAGTTGACTCGTTAAGTTTCTATCACCCCCACGTGTAGTCAACATGTAACTTTGTTCGATTAAAGGGTCCAGTGTATAATCTATAAACCAGTCATTAATTATGTCCTAACTAGGTTTGTTTCACCTCTTATGAAATATGTTAGGTTTATTTCACCTCATATACAGTGCAAGATCGGCATGCCTTTGTATATCAAGACATATATTGTATTGAGTAATTAGTACCATATGTACAGTATAACCTCGCTTAAGGGTTCCCCTGTGCTCAGAACGGTAGATGTTGATTTCGCCCAGTGTTAGGAACACCCCATGTAAGAGACAATTGGCCGGAACGGAGGGTGCCACCCTAAGCTTGTATATACTTATCGTGAAGCATTACGTTATAATAAGAACTTGGTGTTAAAGAATATTGATTCATTCAATTTTTTTTATTATTTTTTTTATTCATTATTAACATGTGTCAAAATACATCTAGCGAAAACAGGACATATCATATTCGCCACGTGGGCGTTCTTCCATATAATAGCCACAACATCAGAAAAGCAATTTAAATTACAAAAAATATGTATATTAGAGTAGATTTTCAGTACCCTCTAGTATACCAGATACAAAGATAACAAATACAAAACACAAGACATACAAATGGACATTACAGATGACATAATACAACCGCTATATCACAATTTTTGTATAATAGTACTATCTTAAATTATCAAGGTTGACCAGTGAATAATAATAACTCATTCATACTTCATATGATATATGTTAATGTACTAAAGCTTGCAGTCCTTTCCGATATCAGGGTTACATGTCATTGAATATTTTGAATAAGTAGCTACTTTCATTATGGTAATCTTATGATTTACCTTAAACATAACATTGTAGATTAACTGTGAGTAACTCCTCTTTAACCCTAGCTTTGAAAGTACTGCCTCTTGGGAGAGTCGGGGTCTCTACTGTCAATTGATTCCATATTTTTTCACCAATTAGCAAAGTTGACTTCCTAAACCTCTCAGTATTTGGTTTCTTTACTTTAATCCGTTTTTTCTTTGATAATCTTCTATTTGATTCACGATTCTCATAGATATTATTATTATTCTCTGACCACCACTTAATCATAGACATTAGATGTGTAATACGGCGGAAAAACAGTGGTCGCATTCTACTTCGTTCATAGATTTTAGTTAGTTCCATGTCTCGCGGGGTTTTTACATTTAATGCTATTCGTAAACTTTGATTTATTACAACTTGTATCCTTTCTCTATTTCGTTTTGTAGTTAGGAACAGTATAAAATCACAGTATTCCGCTAAGGGTGTTATCATATGTTTGACTATTTTTAGTAACGCATCATCTGTTAAGTAATACTTCAGTTTTCTTAGTTTAAAATTACGAACATTAATATCTCTTATAATTTTCTCAACTTGTAAGTTTAAGTTAAAGTTTTTATCTAGAATAATTCCTAGGTACTTATAATTGTCCACCGCTTTTAGCACTTCATCTCCAATCGCTATTTCCTGTGAATGATTTACCTTTGAAAAATGCCCTACCCACATAATCTTGGATTTATTATGATTTATTGCTAATCTATTTTCTCTTATCCATTTCTCAACAACTTCAAGGTCTAGTTTGATTCTCATAGTTGCTTCCAACTGTGTTTTTCCTACTCCAATCAAAATTAAATCATCAGAATAAAGATATCCTTTTGTTGAAATAAGACTATCAGTGATATTGTTAATAAATACTATAAAAAGAAGGGGGCCAAGTACAGACCCCTGAGGGACACCACATAGCATGCTGGATTCCTTGGATATAACACCATTTACTTTTGTTTTTTGCATTCTGGAGCTTAAATAGGATTTAATTAATAAAAGCAATTGTTGGCTAACTCCCATTTTAATTAATTGTGTATATAATATTTCATGATTCACGCAATCAAAAGCCTTGCGCAGATGCAAAAAACTTAGTACACTGACACACCTTTTATCTAAATTAGTTAAAACGTCGTTTAGAACAGAAAAAATTGCTTGAGCAGTACTTCTTTTAGGTAAAAAACCATATTGATTTTCATTCATAATTCCATGTTCCATCAAAAGATTATATAACCTGATATGTATCACTTTCTCAATTATTTTCGCTACTGTCGGTAAAACTGTGATAGGCCTCCAATTTTGGAATCTGCTTAGGTCACCTTCTTTGGGAATCGGTGTAATTATTCCTATAGCTAAACTTTTTGGAAAAACCTGTGTTGTTAGAACCGAATTACCCACTAGAGTAAGGAAGTGATAATAACTGAGCTGCAAGAATACGATTAAATCTGGTTGGATCTTGTAGCCATGAGAAGAGAGAAGTGATGTCAATATAAGATAGTGTAAAAGGGGAGCACTGGTAGTAGGTGTCTGGCATGTCGCTTTGGCATGCAGAAACAATACGTAACAACTCAAAACAGTTTATCTATTGAGTTTTTAATCTCCATTCTTGGTCATATGTATATGTATATGTCAGCAAGCATCCCAGACAGTCGTCACCCCTATTATATTTCGGTGTGTGTTTTGCCATAGACGTTTGCTCCTTCAAAACACCGACGTTAACATCAACTTCCACCAACATGGACCGATTCTAATCATGTTCATGATACTTCTATTTGAGAGTCACAAATATAGATATTTCTCGATTTACTGAATGTCATGTAGGTTTACAGCATTGTTTGAAACCCATTGATATACAGTGATCGATTCGGAGTTATTCAAATAAGAATGTTTTAAAAGAAACAAAACAGCACAACACCATCCTCAGGAACCTAGTCACGGCACCAGGTGTCAGTTTCTAGGCAAAAGGTCGCCGAGCTCTGATTTGGTATTCAGACCCTGGCTGCTCGAAAGTAATGCAAGAATGTTGCCTATGCACCTTTATATCTTACCCTAACAAAGGCTATTATCCACAGCATCCACCGAGGCTAACACTGTAACCCATTCTATCATTCGTACATTGTTGGTTAACGTGTCATTGTTATACGTCAAGTGACCGCATCTGCTAAAGTTTCTTGTCATCTATATTCGTCTTAATTCAAAAATAATCAAAGGAACTTGATATCATTTGCTAAATGTAGTGTTTCATCTGGAATAACTGTGATATCGTTAACCAACGGAAATCCACGATGAACTAAGTCAACTGAATACTATTACTATGCACTGTCCCTATGATGGGGTGTTTGCACGTATTGATGACTGCACGCCTCATCTTACGTGGATTTAGAACGGTGACTAATGGGTGGAAATTCTGAACAGAACTAGTCCAAATGTGGAAAATGTGTCGACTGACGCGATTGTTTTATTAGAATTAGGTGACCACAATTCCAGGCTGTGAGTCAGCCCCCTTTGCCACCCGCATGCCCCCATCATAAGGCGTGGGCAGTCATATCTATTCATCAGTCTCTCTCAGTGATAAAGGCTGGAATCGGTGCGGTGTTGTCTCTGGGACATCGACCGTCCAAAATAGTTAAGGAATCTTGAACGTTTTAATGCCTACATCATGTAGCCTATATTAACATTTTACTTATTCATCGAATCAGTCAGTACACTGTACAGGATATTACTCGCTAGACTAATGCACATCTATGGGTATGACGATTCCCATGCCCCTAAAGTATTCATATCTCAGTCAAATATATATGGATAGTGTTCTCTTCAACAGAGTATATGATTGAATTCTCTGGACGTTTCGAAATATCTGTAGGCGTGTAATCATGTTGGGGCCTCAGATAACGATTGGACATATCTTTTGCAGCAAATAATTTATACATCATACAGAAATCCTTACACGCAATTCGTAAAACTTCAAATATAGCGCCATCAACTATTCCTCATGAAAATCGAGCCCTATATGGTATCTGGCACTTACAAAGGTAACCGACATAAACTGTGTCGTAAACATTAATATGTAATTTCAAAGATCAACGAATACAGTTTTATAACGTGTTTGTCTATACATAATGGTCATATCCCACCAAAGTGGTGCAATTTCGAGAAAAACCAAAGTCCATTAATCTAATTCAATAGTTTATCTCGAAGTATAATGTTCTGGGATTGGCTGCCAATTTTTTCTCACTAGTTCATTATATGAGGTTAGTTATATGATATAACAATCTATCAGGGTATGTCAGCCTACGAAACAGCACACTTCTATGAACAATTTACATGATCTAACAATCGTTTACTTATTACTTTGGAAGCATGAACGATACATTATCATTTTCTAGAAATCGTAAATAACCTGTATTCCTATATACCCATTATTGAACTAACTAGAGTTACATACCGCTGCTGGGGGGTGCATTAAAAATAAGTTATGTGTCGAGGTTGACGTTTTCGTCCCGCTCTCGTGTTTTCGTCCCGCTCTGACGTTTTCGTCCCGCTCTGATCACGTGATACAATACAGTAAGGCTTAGAAAAATTGCTGCCCGCGGCTTACGCCTTGGGCAGTAATTTTTCCAAGCCTTACCTCGTAACTTTGAACTTTTGCTCACCGGAACATAGTTTCCCTCTAATATTAACCACCATAGCAAGTAAAATCGGCCGCTTCATAGGCTGACACTAGGGTGGAAAGGTAGTAGGTGATGATTTATTTATCATGACTTTTTGCCCAGCTCCTCATATAAACACCAAAGTAAATGATTCCATTGATTTAACTTTATAAAGTAATCTTTAGAAAACCATCAGGCCCTTCAGAAAGTGATCGTTCCATAGACAGACAAGGTCTCACTATATTTATCGGAGTGTTGGTTAGGGCTATGTGCAGTATTTCAGGAATATGTCAAATCAATTTCCCTAATGTAGATATAGCCTGTAGCTATGTACATATATAATATTTCTCACGACTCATCATGAATAAAAATAATACAAACATTTTAATGCGTCGTTTCATAGGCTGACATATAAACCTGTAAGCACCCGTGATGACAATATCCAATTTGTTTTATCCACAAGAACATTTATTTGTTGAGACTACTGTTTAATCTCTTAATGATACTTCCTAACCCTCATAAATAGTGATTTGAAGATGTATATATGAGCAGTAGACACATACCGTTTCGGAGACTGACAGGTTTTTTGAAAAATTGATTTTGATATAAAAATATAAACCCCTCATAAATCATTCCATATCTAGATGTACCGTCAAATAAGGCCACCTGGGCACTTTGAAGGATCAAGGTAATTTTTTTCCTGCAGTCAAGATATGCATGTACTTGGAATATAAATGATTTCGGGATCATCTCGAAATTGCACCTCTTTCATGGGATTCGACCATATATGTATTTTTATAATTTTGGAAATGTGTTTATGTAAAAGTGTTTATTCATCAGATACAGTGCGAACGCAATGTAGAATATAAATTGTATCGAATAGAACACATGCCAACGACACTTGGTCAATTTTTTTCCATAAAGTGTAAACGGAATTAATCATAACGGACGTTATATAGAGATGCATGACTAATAGAAGCAAGTTTCAGACCACCAACTCCTGCCGTTCTAGTGACGTCACGACAGTGACGTTGCAACAAAGCATTCTATATTCCTGTCAGACACACAGCGCCGTGGGCGTTGAGTTATGGAAGGAGCAGCGGGTGTGAAAACAAGCTATAACCACTCCAGATGGGTCCAGCTCTTGGGCGGAGCGAGGTAGAAGCCTTTTTGGTCCGTCGGCATTGCAGAGGACAAGACTGTTATACGAGTATAAGCCTTTGACAATTTAGCCATACCTTCAACAGTTCAATGTTGGTATTTTTACAGCTATACACATACATGTATGTCTGTGTGATGCTACTGATAAATACCATTTACAGTTTCGGTTTTGAATACATGTATATGTCTTGATGTTGAAGATAGCTAAAGATACCTAAAATATGATTGCCTGATAAATGCATTAATAAAGTCGACCACTATGATATCCGACTCAATATGATATATGTTATTTTACTGCGCGGGTTTCAGTAACTACAGGTCAGTGCATATAACATCAGTTGATTATTGAGGTTAGTTTCAAACACTTTATGTCTTTCGACTAAATAGTTATTAAATCTCATCAGTTATGATAAGATTTTCTGTTACCTAGCTAGGTTAGGCATCCATTTGACAGCTCTGGATTTCGCCCGTAAAATATACTACCTTAAGCATTGCTAAACATTCCCACCATCCTTATATGGTGGTCGCCAGCCTAGCTGCGTGGCAGGTATATTTTCGGAAAGTCTAATTCCCGGCGATATCCCACCCTACACACTATTACGTAGGTCGGTTCTGTATTTTCGGCAGATAGGAGCTAGCCTAGTCACACAGAACACAACTTTAGATAAACAACAGGTTGTTTATTCAACTTCCCGGAGTGATCCCGGTTAGATCACTCCCAAAGTACAGTACCCTGGCAACGGGTGCCAGGTAGCGCTGGGGAGGCTTATCTTCAACTGGAGTCTCAGACTCGCCTACCACCGCAAGGCTTCAGAAAACCCTACCAAGAGTGAAGGTCCAAGGGTTTACTCTTTACAGTGAGACGCACGAGGACAGCCTGTTGACCTCCTGCAAACCCAGGGTATATATATTCTGAAGAGTGGACGAAACACTGCTAGATCACCCAACCACTACTCTTATGTCTTATCTTCAGTCGCCCCTTTATGAAAGGGGGGGGGGGGTAGATAGGACGGACTGGCATATTCATGTTCGCTAATTATACGTTCTTTTATGCAAAGCCACACACCGAACCTACTGCAGGTGCATGTCTGCTTGTGAAATAAAGTTTTTATTGTACTGATGAATAATTTTACACCCTCCAAATTGTACTCACTTTTGGGAAACATGGAAACACCTTTGACAGTCTGGAAATGTTTTTGTTTTTTTAAATTCTTTGAGAGGCAGTGACAGAGTGGCGGGAGATGCAGAACTGCATTATTCATAAAGTGGGACCAGTTCGTGCAAGCTACCAACTGAATGGCGGGAAATGCAAGTGTCACACTCTTGGGCCATCCCCTCACATTCATAATGCCGTGTGCCGGTAAAATATTATAAGATTCATGTATGTCGGCCCAGTTGCTATATGGATATCATCGTATGCGGTTGTATGCTCCTCGGAGTTGACTGCGCAACATCCTCGCATATTACTCACTATTTCTCTTTACTAGTATATACATGTACCTCCATTAAAAATGACATTATAAAAACGCCACTTTACAACAAGTCCTGTGGTACGAGGTGCACGAACTGCACAGTGTTCACGATCGGAACCCGCAGCTGGCCAGTAAGTGTTGGACAGGTATATATATAATAATCGTATTTCAAACTTGTTTACCTCTGCGTTCATATCTGCATTAAAAACATATATTCTTTCTTCACTACGGAGGTGCGCAGATCACTGGACCACAAAGACAGCATTAGTCTGAAAAATATGATTAGCTTGTGGCGAATCCTTCAAGAAAATGCCATATCAAAGCTACCCCCACCCATCATGCCCTATCTACAAAGAGGCTAGTCTCTAATAATGAGCTATATCCCCTACCCTTTGTCCCAATATCGCCAGTGGGAGAATCCTATTCTGTTATGGGTTAGTCTTGATTTTGTTCATGGTATGGCCGACATATACGTACTTCAAGGGTCCACTAAAAATTGCAAAACATGTCTGACTAGAGAACTATTATTTCCATTCTATGTGGCCTGTAAAAGTACAGAGGCGAGGCGGTCGGTGCCTGGGCAGATACGAATGTGGGATGCCTAGTTGAGTTAAGCATTAACCTTACGGCAAAATTTGGCAAAATGATTAATGTAAGAGAGCGCAATTCCAGCATTTGGGGTCTCAAAACAGTTATGATATAGGGTGGAATCGGGCAGAGTCGGCTTGTTGATGTCCTATAGGCTTTAGCCAACAGCCTAAGGGTTACCGATGATAGAGTAGGATACTAGGAGTGGGCGTTGTATATCTATGATGATCATGGTTAGAGGGTCCATAGTTTATACTTCTACCAAAGGATTATCCTGGTTTACAAGTATGTTCGTGAGCGAACCCACCCAGTAACAGTTTTCAGCATCACCCTACATCGTCTCTCACAGCAGATTGACTCAGTTACCAACTTAGGGTTCGGTACAAGTTACCTACATACACGTGTATGCACAACTGTCCATTACCCCGCCCCACACCCCCCAAATATTTGCCTGGGTGGCGTTCATGCAGCAGCCACAAAACCCAGACTGCTGTCTACAAATCTCAGTTCACCACCGCATTCTCAGCGTCAATCCTACCTTTATAATCCTCTCAGGTTTTCCCAAACAGAGTCCGAGGTATACAATGTACATGGCTGGTAAGGCTGTGACGGACATTGATTTCTCCATAGATACGGTGTGTCTGTGTATGCAGGGCATTATTGCGGATGCTTTACACTGTAATACGTATTTTGTCGGAATGCTGCCGTGTATTACATCGATAACGGTGTTGAAACGACCAATGATTTTAAAATGGAGGTACGTGTATATATGTCCAGACCGTTATTGAGGTTAATATAGGTGTAGGTGTGGGCATGTGTGTGTTTGAGGGGGGGGGGGGGGGGGTGGTAGGCTTTTTAAAATTTCAGAACAGTAAAGTGATAATCTGTTACACTAGGTATGTTTTTGTCATCGTTGCTCTTACATGGAACAGTTTCAAAAACTATCATTAGATGATGATAGTGGGGTGGAGTTTATTTATTTTTGAGTTAAACGTTTATCTCGATATATCCCCGACTTGATAATAATGTTATAAACATTGTTATAAACGTTAATTATAATCACTCATGCTAACAAATTGATAATCTATATAGATTCATGTGTAACATTCTACAGTCCAATTCGGGGGGGGGGGGGGGGTCTATGTCGCGAGTCCAAAGAATATCAAACCTTCCATGAGAACCCCAAGGATAAACCAGGCCTTGCTGGGAAAAGGCCTATACTAAGGTCCTTAAGGTGAATATTGCCCGATTTTATGTCAAAATATCCTGATCGATGCTCTACACATATATTTGCCCAGTGCACATAAGCTAGAGACCCCTACAAAACAGGTTAATCCTTAAATTGCTGTGAGCTATTGTGGTAAATACGTTCATGAAAGTATAGCTTTCATGTAAACGGTGGAAGGTAAACCCGTTCAACAAGTTTCCGTAACTGGAGAATTCATTTCTAGAGAGAACATGCCTGTGTTAGCTAGAAGTTATTGGAAAAACGGGTCAGTATATTGACCGTACGAATAAACAGATCACACATATACCTATCACAAGACCAACCAACTAGCAAAGAAGGCGAACTTAGAAATACCAAAATGACGGTTCTCTTCTTGACAAATACAAATTCATGCAATGAAAGAAATACGTTGCGAGACAAGCAGTTCGACCTATTTGACCGTGGAGTATTTCTAGTTTCCGTGGAATATTTATATTATTGAGGTTCTCATGAGTTTTCCCCATGATTTGTGATATTTGAGCGTATCATCAGTATTTGTCTTGTCATTGTGATTTTGTGTATGTATATAAAATGATAATCATCATCATAAATGCAGATATTCCTAAAATCCTATGATTGGGGTATAAATCACATGGTGTAAATGTAGTGCGATAAATGTGCGATTCTCAAGCGTTAGCCACCCTTTACATCTTCTACCGCGTGGGGGTAAGTTGTTAGGGTACTGGACATCACGATGACGTCACCTGTGATTGCTTCCTCCACCCGAACCCCCCACAGGTGTCACCAGATGTCGTCACTGGTGTTCACTTCTACAGTAGGTGTGGGAGTGATGAAGACACCCCTATTTTCTTCTCTGCCTCCCAGTGAGGGGAACCTGACACATGTGCCCCGTTTGTTTATGTTTATCGAGTAGGAGAGGTTGTTAGGGACGCCCAGATACGCATTGCCGGTTTCCATGTGGATGACACAAGACATGCGTAGCGTGCGTGACAAATGTCAGGACAAACTGCGACCTGCCAGCAAACATACGCCGATATACTCGACTGACCACTAACTGCTAACACCGGCCGCGTGTACGTATTGAGTGAGGTGGGATATACGCTCGGGTGTACACATATATCACACACAGGTGAGCACTGACTCCAGCAGTAGGGGTCACCTGCTTTCTCACGCGCTCACTCACCTGGAGTCATACCGTGGAGGAGGAGGAGGAGGAGGAGGAGAAGGACCGGGCAGTTAGGCCCCACATTCAGGACACAGGACATTGCAATTCAACAACTTTGGTGTCATAAACCAAGGGACTTTGTGGAACTGTTTCTTCGATCCTTGTAATGTCAACATCTTTTCCGCGTCCATGACTGATTTCTTCCACGACTCTTATATGTTTTCTCAAGACGATAGTGTTTCGTCTGATCGTACGGGAGCGCGTTTAGAAGTGCCTTCCTTTGATGGGTTTTCAGCTACTACGAGCGCCGTGACAGCCAGGAAGACCTCTATCTCTGACTGATTATACACCCAAAACAGGGCACAAGAAATACCCAAGGTAAGCGGAGTTTCTTCTCTATTCACTGTTCCTTATCATTATTGTATGTATCGCGTTATCTTGTTTGCTTCCTTCTATGTGTATGTATTAGATTGATACTACGAGAATTTGCTTATTTTGCTGTTTCGATCAGGATAAGCTTTAAGTTGAATGTAAGACTACATATTTGTAGCTCACATTGCTAAGTTCAGTCAGAGGCGACTAGAGTCCTAGTTTAGGTACGATATTTCAGTTTATACGGGATACAGACAAGGAGTGCTTCTGATTTCCTGGTTCCATAGACTGAGCTCCGCACACCAGAGTGCATCCTGACAAACATTATTCTGCTTACCTTTTCCTAGCTGTCAGTTTCTCATTGCAGTAGTCCCAAGTACTAGCTTTGACAAAATTCTGGATAGGGGAACCCAAGAAAAATTGCAGATGAACACTGTTCGAAAAGCATCTAATTCAGAGTGCAGTGCCAGAACCAACAGAAACTCATTCCAGTACGATAGATAAGGGTTTGTAGCTGTCTGTAAATGGGAGTCTGTCTGCGCCAATATACACACATGCTGACCCCAGAATTTACCTGCACTGAATGACCAGATAGTTGAAAATGCAGCACCTTTGATAAGCTAAATATCCCTTGACTTCGAATCACCTACTCAGCATTGTGTTATATGTACATCCAAAGTGGGCCTGAGTTAATGGTCCACAGTATATATGCACGTAGGCTCACATGAGAGTAGATAAAACTAGAGAAAGTAACACATCCACCAAAACATAAATCATCCATAAATCATCAAACAATCAACCTATAAAGAGATTGTTATACACAAAGTATATGGAACACACCTTCGTGTGAAAAGGGCCATTACCTCGTATTATTTTGAATGACAACTGCAATTTCATTCTTTTATATTCGTGTTCCTGCACTGCAGGCAGGTACCATTTGAGTAGTGATCCTATAGTAGAATACATAGATAATAAACGATAGTTTTTTGGACATGCGGCCGTTAACCACGAGAGGTTGACGTGTAGTCCCTAGCGAGTGTTTTACTACGCGTATTGTGTATTTAATAAATTAAACCAAAGAATTGTCATATCAAAGAATATAACTATAGGGACTTTTTTTTGCTCTATAGCACAAAGGAAATATATTCATGTATACCACAGCTGTGAGGCCGTTTACCACAGATATGAATCCGTATACCACAGTTATGGTATCTGACAGGTTTTATATGATAGATCATAGAGTCAATAGAGTCCCCACACATTTTCAATAGGGTCTTTGTAAATTGAACTCTAGCATCAAGTGATTCGCATGAAGGCCAGTGCAGGGCTTGGGGCTAGGAGTTCCACGGGACGTCAACCTCGAGTGGTTTACAGTGCCATCTGTTCACATAGCCATTGTTTGCTACATTTATTATCCATCTTTTCGAATAAATTATACCCAGTAGTTGCCATGTCAAAGGGTATATCAATAGGGACTATTTCTTTTCTCTATACCACAGAGGGACTATTTTCCCGTATGCCATGGCTTTAAGACCGTATACCACAGATTTGAATCTGTATACCACAGTTATGGTATCTGACAGGTTTTATATAATGGGTTGTGGTTTACTGAGTCCGCATCCATTTTCAATGGGGTCTTTGTACACGATGGCTAGTAAATACACAATCTGGCCATGGACCACTAACAATAAAAGGTTATTTGCTACTATGCTGATGGCCTTTCGTTTGGAACTACTATGAGGACTTCTCTATTATGGACCGCTGTGCATACAATGGAATTTGAGATTAAGAGGCTTACAAGGCTATCTACCCATGGTGTAAACAATAATTCATGATGATTCACTGGAACGTATACAAGAGCCGCTTTTATTAACGGTTCATCTAGTATACGTCTTACGGCAGTATAAGGTCAATGAAATTTACTCATCGTGAGACTTCATCCAATCTCATCTCACAGTTACTCTTGTGTAAAGCAGATGGGTGTGTGTGTATGTGTGAATTCTGCCTCCCACGTTTCACAGCAATATCGGTAAATTTCTGCCTAATCCCTATGTGAGATACAGATATTACAGGGAGAGATTTTGTTGATTCCAGCAGATATAGCCATTCGTTGCTCTGAAGTGGTCGATTGCCGTTACAATTGGTGATCGTATCATTTGAGTAGATTTGATGTTTATTAGCCTAATGTACTTAAGTTACTAGATCGGAAATCATCGGCTTATATTTTGAGTAAGGTCAAACTTTGTTTTCTCTGATTCGCTGATGAATGATAAACATCTGCAGACCATTTGTTTTCTTCGGCGAATGGCTGATGATTTACGGTAATTAATGACAGGCTGTCCGCGAGACAGTTGCATCAGACTCATTAGTGTAAATGTCCCGCCGCCTATTTCAAGTCCTCGCTGAGAGCATCTGACAAGGAATCGTCCGAGTTTAATTACACATTGACTTGACACCTAAACCTTTGTGAGAACCTAGATTCTCAGTGGTGGGGGAAGATTCAGGGGGTCGAACCCGCATCCAGGGGCTCATGCCTTGAAGGTGGACAAGGTATGCGCTCCTTATGCCGCCACCTAAACGAATGGCCATCAATCACGCGTTCGGGAGCAGAACTGTTGTGTTCGATGAGAAGTTGAGATGGATACATTCAGGAAGTGACCTATTTGATAAAAGGCGGTTGCAGATCAAACCTTGATATACGCGTAAATGTCGGAAATCATGCCGATCTCGCAGCAGTTCGTTCTTTTACCGGATCTAGTTTGAGTATTGTGGCTGTATTAAGCTACAACCCTAAGCAGTGTCGACTGCTGCCGGGATAAACGTATAGATACCACCAACGAGTATAGAGAAAGTCTATACTCGTTAGTACCACTCAAGCCTCGCCTCCCTTTATTGGCTCCTTAACGTACCCCAGACTGGCTGGGTAGTTTGAACACGGAACTTGATCCTATGATTAACACAAGGCCATGGGCCAGCTTATTAGGAAGATGTAATCCGGAATAGGGGTCAAGAAGCACCACAGTATAAGCACTGGTGACTTGTATTAAAGTACCTTGATTTTCAAGTCGGGTCAGGTGTAGCTGGTAGGGAATAGAGGGAAACTATGTTCCGGTGGGAATAAGTCAAAGTTACGAGGTAAGGCTTGGGAAAATTACTGCCCAAGGTTTCCCTATTCCTATATACCTTCAATTATCGGCTAATATCGTTTAAAACCGAATGTCTCTGAACGTCAACCTGGGCAGTAAACGTCAACCTGGGCAGTAAATGTCAACCTGGGCAGTAACTTCAACCTGGGCAGTAAACAAAAGTTATTCCACCCCCAGCAGCGTTAAGTAATCATAGGTTGTTCGCTCATAGGTATATAGGAATAAGGCTAATCATACGTAAGGGTTATATTAGAGGTAATCATGTACCTATAATCATATGGCCTCACTGAGAGACTAATTGCCTCGCCTACCTGTAACAAGCTATTTAACCTGTCTCGTTGAAGGAAACCAATGTTGAAGGAAGTTGCTTTGGTTTAATTCTGTTACCCTGATTGAATTTCTTCTGGTTCCTTTGGTTCTTAACGAGAGTCGATGGTAGGAACATCGGAACTAAGGGTCACATGTAGGATTTAAAGAAAAAGCTTGACCTGGTTCAAGTGAGGGTCTGCGTTCGGGCAAAAGCCAGTTTCCATAATATTGTTTTGACAACACTGTACAATGAATTGTTGTAAAGATGTAAGACGTATAGAAATGGGTTAATACTGTAGACAATTTGATGTAGGAAATCTGATGTTAAAGTTACTGAGAGTAAAATTTAATTAACCACATTGCACACCAGAAACTCTGCTATGTTTTGATATCGGAAAAGAAAATGCTGTGCACAAATTCTAACGATAAATCTTGTTATGGGAGATCCCATAAGCTGTCAATGGTCCAGACAAATAGACAGGACGTTATTAGCCGTCAGACTATGGCATATAACAACCTCTCAGTCAGGAGTCGTATCTTTGTCGGCATGTCATGTTGTCAATGGCTGGGGCATGTTTACGCAAGCCTGATCCTTAATACAGAAGAGAAGTAGAGAACAGAGTGACGCCCTTACCATCTACCATTTACCGTGGTAGGTCTCTATTGATGCACATTGATCGCCTGTCATAATACCCGTGTCTGATGTCATGCTCAGGGAAAGGTTTGGGTCAAGAGGATCGTGGCACTGATAACAGTATTGTTATGTACACATTGTAGAGATTATTACCTTATGAGTAAAGTGGTCATTGATAGGTGAGTCAAGCTGTATGTGCGAGCTCCTTCTGGTTCTTGACTGAAACTTTGATATCGATGGTCCTTTGGCTGCGTCTTCAAGGCCTAGTTTGTTTATAAAACAAAGTTAAACAGACCAGTCACACATAGTCAAGACCACATAATGGTGTGACGTCATATGGTGATTATGTGACACTCAGTTATTGGCGTCATAACGGAACTATGGTTCCCGCAGATCCCCTCGTATGGCCATAACCAGTCGTACAGTTCCACCACGGGGGATCCCGTCACCTCATAACGTGCATTGTTTGCTTACTTGCTGCCAGGTATTAGAAAAGTTATGCTTCCGGCTGGCGTTGTGACTGCCGAATCCCTCCACGTCGTGGCATGTGAAAGGCCTAAAGTACCTCCCAGTAGAAATATGGGTAATACTCTTGAGCAATCGTCTGAGCTTATTATTATCATAGGCAGAGTGCAGGTGTTGTTGCTCTACAAATAGCCAATTGGATGGATTTTTCAAGTCCAACCAGATGACAAGGTGTCCGAAACAAGTGAAAGACTTACCTGTAATGGGTGGTTCACTGGAGGTGTTACACAGTTACATCAGGGGAAATTAGGTGAGCAATCATACAGGTACGTCTAACGTTGACCCGGCTGTATCTGTTTCATTGCCTGTTTCTATTGCCTCGGGAGATTTTATAGGAGAGCAAACCTTTCGCTTCTGGCCCCCACTCCCACATTCATAGACCGAGAAAAAGTAGCTCAAATACAACAAAGCAAATCGCGATCAAAGATTGCACTTTAGTACATGGGGACCTTGGGTAAAGAGTTAGTGGGAGACATAGACGATCCTGTATTGTGAGGAAGGACGTTCAAAGAAGGTGCTCGTCTAATCTTCGTGTGTATTAGATCTATGATAGAAATACCTGAATACATAAGCGGTGCTATAATCCTTATTCAGAGTTCATAATCAGAGATAGCAGCAGGGATCTTATCAGGACGCCCCACTCTTTTCAGAGTCGGAGCGCGTGCCAGAAACAGTGTACTTTACCATGATCTTCATAGTGGAGAGCTCTAAAGCCAAGAAGCCAAGGCAAAAATATAAGTCTGGCCTCTTGGTCTGTTACCTGGACCCAATGGCATGTTTCTCTTTGAGATGCCCTTGATTGTGAAAACATTCTCGCTACTTATCTCGAGGTCAGATCAACCTATAGAGGAATACAAGGCAGGGGTAGTACACGTTGTTTTCTTTATTGTTAATGAATTACAAGTCATGTTTGTCCTCTGTTAAGGCAGCACGAGAGAAAATGACGGCAGAGGGCAGGAAGGGTACTTACCGCTAATTTATTCAAATACAGCGACAGGGATGTCATGTTTTATGCTGAGGCTTTATTACTTTAAATGGATACCTCCACTTATTTTCTCCTGCTGTTGCCTGTGCCTATGCTGGCTTTAAAGTTAGGTTCCTGTAATAAGACGGAGTTCTTGTCAGACCAAATATACTTTTAGAGTAAGTATACCAATAGAAATTCAAAAGTGACATCGTTATGAATATTTCACGGTAGAAACATTGTTATTTAGCAATGCCGAAGTGGCCATGTTTACAAATACAGTTCCCTCGGCCGCGCGGTTCCAAAACTGATGCCGTGAGGAAACACTTCTCTTAAGGGCTGGTTACGTCAGTATTTTTGATTCATGAATCAGAAGGAGGTTATTTTTCACATTTGATGTGAGAGCTGAGTACTGCACCGACTGCGGAAGAATGCACCATCAATATTAATAACTGTTAGCTAATTCGGTTACGTCCAAATGGTGGACGGATTTATATGCCACTTGGAGCGCGCGCCGACAAGCAATTTACAAGTATTAGTCGAATTTTTTAGAGAGCGGTTCTTGGCCCTTTATTTAGATTCATTGACCAATTTGAGGAATGTGGATCGACGCCGAAGCCCTGGTGGAAAGTGTGCTGACTGGCCAACGTACCCACGGGTGCGCAGTGTGGGCGTCTCTGCGGCGTCTGTCTCAGACTGAGTGGCGCACTGCACCGCTTGTTGACCTCTGAAAGTCATGGTTACCACACTGCGATTTGTGTTCCTAGTCCACAAGAGCGAGCACTTCAACTGAAATAGTTCTCTGTTTGGGGCTTTGGAAAAAATGCTAGGTTTTGTTCAGTTGCGGGGTATAAAAGGTGAGGTTACATTTGGAGAAAGCCAACAATAAATCTATGTAGATTGTATATCGAGGTATATCAATATAACTATATAATTATGCATTGCAAACACCACACACACAGAACAGTCTAATTGAACAAATTGGACATTAAACACAGAACTATAAGTCGAATAAAACATATTGGAAGTTAAACTACCCAAAGAAACAAGAAACGAAACACAGAACAATTCTTTATACCACTCCGATAAACGTTCATGATACCTCTAACTGGCTATATTCGCATTGTGACACTAACTCAGCGAGTATAATGACGGCCTGTCGGTGTGGCAGCGATGCTTTAACCCACCAAATGCCGAATTAGTGTGTATGTACCAATGGGAGTGGTAGGGTCTCACTGTGGCGTCCCAAGCCAGTGTGTAACCAGTTCTTTGAACTCATCAAGACTATTAAAAAAGCCAACGCCCTTATTCAGAGAGACACTAATATCAGCCGCTCGGCCCCTCATTTTCTTGCAGTGCTTATGCCAGTGGTCATTCATGACTAAATTAGTTCAATTAAGAGCGCAATAATTAGTCCCATTGTTAATTGCGAAGGTCAGAGGTCGCCACCTGCGACGTCTCCCGCCTAGTGGTGTCATCGGTGCCAATCCGGGAAACAAAATGGCCGCCCATTTCTTTTTACTCCTTTTTCCACTGCAGGAGCCAGGAGTGTGTTATTTCCAAGTGTCTTGAGGTTTAGTCGCCTTTTACGCATACGCGCTGCACCGGTGGTGTTTGTATTCCGCATAATTAGGATTCACTGGACATTATAGTGTCATTAACGATAGGTTATACAACCCATTTAAAAAAAACTAACATTCCCTAGGAATTCAGTCGCACATTTGATCATGCTGTTGTCAACAGTTGTAGAGATGTTTTCAGAATAGTATGGAAATAGAACAATATGAGTGTGTGTGTGGGGGGGGGGGGGGGGAATAACGGAGCCCAGAATCTGGAGATGAAAAAAAATCACTTAACATCAGGAAATTGATGTATTAATGACATAAAGTTGTAGTGGATACTATTGGTGTTTTATTGCAGGGATTTAAAATAGCATCAATATAAAACCAAGTGGGATAATATTGGTGGCTTTATGTCTTGGATTTACAACAGCATTAATATTCGGAGAGGGCCTAGGATGGCTTGTGAGTAGATCTCCTCCTCGTGAGAGGAAGGTGGGTGTGACTGAGAATCAACACTCAACACCTGATCGTAGACAGCCCACACTGACCACTACTGAATGAGATTATCCCAGCAGCAATGGCGGATTAAGGATTTTCCCGTGCCCGTTATGAGCTTAGGATTAACACCTAGTATGAAAGCCTCAGTATAACATTTATGGGCCAAGTTTACTTTGGGCCAGTGGTGGCATCATTATGAGTTGGTTTTTTTTACATATAATCCGAACTCCATAAAATAGATACATTTAGCGTATTGTGATGTATAAATATCGGAAATGTCTCTTTTTGTATAAACACTAAAAGGGAAGACGAGTAGGAATAATGAGAAAAGTACCCTTGACCAGTGTGATTTCTCATTTTTTTCTGTTTAAGAGAAGAAACGCCTTCATTATCGACGTTCATTTTTGCCGTCCTGAGATAATGTACTAAGGTCATCCACATTTGAATGGAATTCATTAACGAGTTGTGTGTGCAAAACTTACTCGCCGCAGGCTGTTTATTTTCGTGAGTTCGTGTAATTAACGTGATACGAATTGAAGACTTCCAGTTCTTTTCTTTAACGTGCCTTTTCGTAAAAGAAGACATACGCTAAGTTGACGCTATGATATGAATTGACGTATATAGCTGTTAAACTTAATCATTGATATGAATGAAGAGTGAACAAGGTATAACCAGTACTCTCCCACATAACAGATACTATACACAGTAGCTTTTACTAAGCATCACACTTGATCTCTGACTTTAACGTTGTATAACATAATTGGTAGTGCAATTAAGTCCGACTTAAGAACAGGTTTGCGGCTGTTCCTAGTTGGATCTAGTCAAGGCCGAGATTGAATGATCAAGCATGTGGAATGGTCGACTGAGCTGTATTACAGAGATCTTTATCGAATCAATGCACATGTCGGCACCAAGCCCTCAAGAACAAATCAATTCTATTTGCGGTTAACCCGTGCCCCCAAGTGTTCGTACTACTCGATATTCTTGATTTAAAAAAAGGTTTCTACCCATATTTATCAACACATATAAAAATGTAGTTTACTCTTTATTCTGTTAAATATCTAACAATCATGAAATTAATCGATTTATTGCAATATGACTGTAAACACGTATACTTGTTGTGCAATATGTGTATTCTGTCCAAATCCTTCAAATGACCGCGCCAATTATGACACAAAGGTTTCCTCAATGTATTCTTTCCCTTTTGGCACGGTGAGGGTCGGGAAAAGGTAAGATCATGTTCAGGCCTCTTCATATTAGCATTCATTCAACCCAGCACTGCGATCTAGACTTCTTAATGGTAGAGACTTTAAAAGTCACATGGCAACATGGGTCATTGAACATAGTACTTGAATCTATGGTATTTACATAACACATATCCACGTAGAGAACACAAGGAGAGTGTCAATTAGATCAAGCCGTCTTCATAGCAGTGAAGTGCTTCAGACCCCAACCACCCACACATACACACACTCCTTATTTTGAAAATAAAAAGACCTTATCAACTCCGTACTCTCAAAATTGGTAAAATCAGCTAGATGAAAGGTAATTTAGGGCCAAATAATATATTGTTAACATTTTAATTGCAAGTAACGTGGCTTTGTATATTTTTGTGTTTACATTGTTATTTTTCAGTCTGCTGAAATATGAATTATAAAACGCATAATCTATTTCTCTACATTTATAGTTTCTGCCTGTAAAGATAATAATTTGGCGCATGACTTACGACTTAGCACTTGTCGTAAATGAGTGAGAACCTGACCATTTTACTGTCGGCGAAAGATACCGTCAAGAAATATATGGTGCAATTATTGTCTTTACCTTAGCCATTAATTTCTATAAGAGAAACATTTATATACGTATATGGTATTCATCAGTAATCATAAATGCTGAGTGTATTTTGATATTGGACTGCCCATCAGAGGTTGTTTTAATCTTTCGTTTCTATCACGCCATACCATATGCACCTCAAAGGGTTACGCTTGAAACATCTAGAATATATTCACAGGAGTTTTAGGTGTCAACATTAAACTGCTTGTTTATAAAGTAGCGATTTGTTCATGGCCCTGCACATGTCAACTTGGCAGGTTTTTAGCCATGTTTAGTTCTGAAAGTTGGCATTATAACGCTCAGCATACACACTTGACACAGGGCATGGCTGGAAAGCACTGGGCTGTGTATTGTGAACATCATTTACCCTATCGACCACCAGTATGGAGAAACAGGAATATAACAGGGTTTTTTTCACTGATGAGTGGTTTGTTTTTAATATACCTATTTCACTAAGTTTTATTAATACGTTCTCAATAGCATAATGCTTTTGGAAAGCTGAGTTGGTAGAGCTACAGAATTTGCCAGGTTAATATTCATGTTCATTCGCAGCACTTTCTTGCTGCATTTATCGATCTAGATAATACGGGTAAATGGTTGTCGACGTGCTGGGAATATTTGATCTAGTTGTCTTTATTGTACCCACCATACTCTGATCAAAACGACTTGGAGCTAATAGTCTTTACTTTATTTACATCAAATACTTTATGCATAGATATGATTCAAAGTGCATCATAGGAAAGAGCTTTTTAGTTCAATTTGTCAAAAGAAAACAGGAACACATAAGCAGAAAGCGATAATCCCTAAGTGTATACTGCAACGCCTTTATGATATTAAGTAGTCTCACATTTGTGCCAGCATCAGTTTCATGCCGATTAATATTGCTCCCATCCCCCATTACCCCCCATTAAATATGAAATTACACAGCCCCATAATACCCCGCTCAGGGATGGTACCATGGTAAAGTAGTGTAACATCCTGACAATACGTTCATGTCTTGAACCATGGTTTTCTCCCGTATATAAATGGCCTTATCAATAAGTGTTAAACCAACAGAAAGAGACTATAAGAAAACGTTGCGACGTACAACAAGTCCACTTTTACCGCTGAGCTGGTGACCGTCTGGCGGGTCTACATATGCATATAGCAGGTGGTGGAGCTGTCTGGTCGTAGGTTGTCAGGTCCCAGATCTCATTCTCCAGGCGTTCCTCAGGGCCCAGGATCCAGGAAGGTGTCAGGCTTTAGCACCCAGGTGTGGCACGGCGAATAGGGGATCAACCTCCCGCTGCCCCCGGACTCCCTCCCCGTCACTCCGGGGGTTGCTCTCGGGTCGGAAAGAATACCTTTGCCTGGAGGGGGGTCTTTATGGAAGGCAGCACACGGCTAATAGAATTAGATATGGACTAAATAGCAGAGGCAGTCGGCTCCCGGGGGTGTCTGGTCCGGCGAGGAGGCACCAGCCACGGGACCTGTTTGAAAGCCGGTCTCTGTGCCAGTGAAGCTTGTCACAGCTTTGCTAATAAGAAGTTGTCACCTGGGTCAGGTTTTATGTTCTTTCTTTTATTTTACTCTCAGGAAAGAATCAGTTTGCTGAATGTAGTCTCTGCATATCACTGCCACTGTATGCACAGGCTATTGTACAGGCTGGAATATGTCGTTTTGGCATTTCAAAGTCAAGCAATTCAGCAATTTGACAAGAATGCATATAAATATTTTTTCTGTCTCATTACAAATAGGGATTACGGAAAAGAATATTTCAAAAAGGCTAAGTTCGGAGGTGAGATTCTGTGGAATTATTGTGAGTTATTGTGGGATTATAACTAATTAATTTTGGCGTATCATTTTCCACAGATCGGTCATTTAACACTTGCGGGAGATCTATCAAATGTTGTCTAAGCTCCGGCGTCCACCTACTACGCTATGGCTCCAATATGGTCTACGATGCACCTCCCGATAAAAACTCAAAATCGCGTCGGAAGGTCACCTAATATTGGTGCAGTTGACCACGTTTCTGCGATTAGACACCGATAAAAACCCCATACAATGTGTGGTGGATTGGCTTGTCTAGACATATGTCTACGATTTTGCATCTTCCCGATATAGCACCGAATTTGACATTTTGTATCGGTGCCATATCGGGAGGTCTACGATTCTATCGTGCTAGGTGGACGCCGGGCCTTACTTCTTCTTTTCGTCTATATCTCTTTTGATCACCATCTCGTCGCATTTGACGGTGAACTTTCCTGAGAGGTCTGCATTGTATAAGATCCTGTATCATATCAAAGTCAACTAAAATGGGGAAAGCTTTGACTCAAAATGGTAGGGTAGATAATAGGGCCATTTTAATACAGAAATGATACAAGTGCTCGATGAATGTCCCCAAAATATGATTGTTCAACATATTAGTTGCATGGCTAGTAGCTTGGGTGTGGCCTATGATTCAACGTGTTGTGAATGATATTGTAACGTAGAAGGGATTAGTGTATAATGGTATCAACAATCTTGTTGTTGTTGTTGTTATTGTCAATGTTATTGGTGTGAATTCTGACCTTACATTTCCACTTAATTTGCGGTTTGTTATAATCTTCACTGGTTCCTGTTGACCTTATGGGCTTTTTCTATATTTACAGCCAGAAACAAGCCACAATTCTCAGCTTCATGACGACAGCGTTGCGCTATTAAACCCACCTTATCATCTGGAAGTTTTGGAAGACTGATTCACAAGGAGGTCTGATAACATAAGGAAGAAGTAAAATCTGAAACAGAACAAAACTGCCAGGCATTTATTAGTGCACACTGATAAACGTACCCAGACTACTCACAGGTTGTCTGGGGACAAGATGGCCGACTTCGGGTACAGATTCGTGTCTCAGTCCGATCTCACAAAGATCGTACAGCGTCTCGTAAAGCCGACCAAAGCCAGCCGAGCGTGGAACCACGACTACGACGCGCAGAGCGTACACGTGGCGCACCTCAAGAAAGGGGACCCACTCGTGCACCGGCGGTCACGCTCCGTCACACCCACCCAGCTGGACGGCATCGTGGATCGGCTCCACCGTCCCACCACAGCCAGCACGGCCAAGATGCACGACTTCGACCACCAGGACGCCAACCTCTACTTCCTTAAGAGCCGCGATGAGAAGGTGCTTCTGCCCTTCCGGTCGCTGACGCCGAGTACGCTCCGCGGGGCGCAGGCCACCGTGTCCGGCAATGGTAGAGCCATCCGCTGTAGTAGTAGCTCTTCAACGGTGTATACGGTCACCACAGAGCCGGGGAGGAATGACCACAGAGGCCGTACTAAGAGTGCGCTGTCGTCGGCGTCCAGTCAGCGAAGTGTCGTTTCCGGCGCTGAGCTGCAGAACATCGTCGATCGCATCGCCAAGCCCACTGTGTCCTCACAAGGAGGCGCGCCGATCGCCGGAAAGAAGTTCGAGTACATCCCGACGCCGCGTCTCAAGACGCTGCCCAACATCCCGGGACTGGACACTAAGTACATGTGCACCAAGAGGGTGGGGGCGGAGGAGTTTGAGGACATTGTGGGAAGGCTGACCAAGCCCACCATGGCGAGCACCTCGCGCGCCGGCCCCGACCCGCACGTGCGCATCACGATCCGCGCCAAACGCTCTTCCATCACGTGCTGATGGCGGGCGGGGCGGGCGTCGCTGTTATGTCGTCTTGTTTTGTCGTATACTGTGCGGTTATTTTTTTCGTGGTTGTAGCTGGTAGCACAGGAAGGGGTATGTGATAAATTGAGTTTAGAGATCATATACATCCGCGAACAGTTCCCCCCCACACCTCCAACAGGAGGGGGAAGAGTATTGCCTCAATACACATTAAAGAAATTTTAGAACATTGATTGAGAAGATCCCTGTTTGTTAGTGATTCTACTTATCAAAGTCTACCAAGAACACTGTAAAATTATGTTTTGTATAGCTGGTATATGGTGCAGTCGTCGGTAGGAACAGGAAAACAGAGTCAACCGACAAACAGGAAACGCACTCATGGATTCCTTATAGATGTGCATTATTTCAAAGACTCTTACATGTATACAATACATACTACTTCCCTACTATTTTACCATAAGAAGGAATACAAAAAGCATCCGTGTTATATAATGTTTCTACTTCAAATATATTGCATATAGAAGTTATGATTACAATGAATAGCACCTTGAAAGCTTCTCTAAGGCGGAAGATAAGTATGCATATCTTGTGCCTATCCGCCCCGCCTATGGCTTCTAGAGAATTTCATATTAAAGTCTATTGAAGAGGATATGCCCTCAAATTAGGGAATATTTACGAGAATTTCGTCGGAACAGAAAGAGATACAGCAGAATTTTTCGTATTCAAACAACCTTAGTAACACAGATATTTTGGTCTGTGCATCGCACGAACCACAACTGAAGGAATTTCTCGAGTCAGCCTTGAGAAGTTTGGAAATGTATATATATATATATATATATATATGTGTGTGTATGTAAGGCATTAGATAACATAAACAGGACCTTTAACGAAATATCATTAATGTTGAAATGAGCTTATAAATAACTAAAGGTGGGTTTGACGTGGCGTCGGCAGCGACTACTAAATGAGTGATCTGTCCGGTTCTTTGTCTGCCAGCCGCGGCTGGTAGGCAGTGACACCGAGTTGCGGAACCTTGTTTGTGATTCGTTATTGTGTGTATTTGACCCCTGACCCTTTGTTTATTGGTTTTCGCCGTCCTGTTTTCGCCAATGGGTGTGTAGGTTATGTATTGTTTTGGTTGGGTTTGTGCACTGTCACTGTCAGGTACCAGTGGGATCTGACCTGATCTCTAGTGTCGAAGGCTGGGGACTGGTCCCTTGTCATCTTAAACTCCACAATACGGATTTCCATTTGATCTATGCAGGGGCTGGTTCCATATTTAGTCTAAAAAACCGTACAGGGTGGAGGCAAAAGCCGAAACCTAGTCTGCCAGGAGGAAATTTGATCAAATTACAAATAACTAAACCTGGTGTAAAGGTAGACAATTGTAGTCTCTAACATCGATCCTTCTCGCATCCCCTTAGATTCAAAATTCGAATGTACATACATCTATCCCTCTCCAGGGACATTTACTCTGTTTAATATGCATCCAATTTGAATTTGTGCTAGAGAATTAGTAGGGAATATTTATAAAGTGTTGTGAGCAGATAAATAACAGGCAAAACCTGTGTCTTGTTTAGATGGGATCGACCTCGAACACTGTACCTTAGGGATATATACATACCTCTCGGTTATAAATCTTTGAGGGGAGAAGCATGGTCTGGTAGATTAGATAATTAGGTAGCCGTGTAATCAAATGAGAAATAATTATACTACGCAGATATTGTGTATTGACTGTGATATGATCTAAAATATCGAACTAGAACTGAAGTTTTGTTAATTGTTAAGTTCCTCATTGGGGTTGTGCGGTGGGATGAAGTGTTTATACTTGTCTCAAAACTTAGGATATGTGGTTATAAAGGATCAGGTGACGGGTACGGAAACATGTTGGATTGTATGCACTTCGAATGACGTCTTAGTGGGTCAATGTAGAACACTCAAAAGAGAATAAATGAATCATGAATAAGTACTGTACCCGTTACAGGACTCTTAATGACTCGCACAAAATTTAACTTGGAACAGATGCTTCAAAATCTTCATTGTTGTAGCTTTAATTCCAAATAATAAACAATTGTATATTGTAGATATGTAACCATTCCATCAAGACTGCATTTCTATTTCACAGCTGAGATAACACTTAGTTTTATTTACCTTGTTGTGATATTGCCCTTCATATATCTAGATGTCTCCTAAGGTACTTTGCCTAATCATACGGAATTGAGTGATGCATCAGATGAAAGAGGTATGGTATAGCTGTTATTCACAATTTGTGTTTCCATTATGAATGATTATAAGCATAAATGTCACAGTGACCCGGCGTTTACACTAGACGACTAAATATGTGACGACTGTAGATCGCCAGCCAATAGTCGTCAGGCGGCGGTTATGTCCACCGCAAAAGCCGTGGAGCTCAGAATTTCCTTGAGCGTTTGTACACTGACGACTATGAGTTTTCACAGAATCGCCGCCTATGTAGACGACTATTTCAAACCGGCTTGAAATAGTCGCTGGCGTCAGAGCGTTTTCAATAGTCGTGAGGTGGTGCCAAATTGAGTAATCTGACGTAATCAGACGATCTATGGTCGCCACACGCTTGGCGTTTACATTTGACCATTTCTAGCTTTTTACTGCTGAAAGTCGTCAGGAGGTGCAAAATGCAAGAATCGCCGGCCAGAATCGTCTAGTATAAACGCCGGGTGAGACGACATAAACACCACTCCATATACCTATCATTGAGACTGAGATTACCTGTTCATACTTTTGTGAGCTGTGTAATATTCCAGGTGTTATTGGGTCAGCATTTTATTTGAATTCAAACATTTCCAATTTCTGAATTGTTACATAGGCATTATTCAATCTATAAGGTGGCAGCCGCGGACACAACTTCTTCTTGAGGGTTCCAGCCTCTCTAAGCATTCAATGTCTTTCTGATTGTTGCTCACTACTTTTATCTCCTTATATTGAAGGATGGGGCCTCATTTTATCTGAACAAATTACATAAAGTGTTGTAGGAGTGTAATAGAAGTAGAGAATAGTGCATCAAACCGTATTGCTGTCCGATTATAGAGGCCGATATTTTGTACGGTATCTGTAATAGTATAATCAGTCGGGGTATCTTTGCAAGCATCGCAAGAGGAACAGACAAAAAGTATAATTGACCCTGTGATGGGGGTCCTTTCATAATTTTTGTACTTGACCCTGGAGGTGTGACATTTGAAACTGATAAAGGTAATCGAATCTGCAATTATTATGAAATTCTAACGATATTCTGGATATAATATAGCATGTATTCAGCTATTACCATATGCATGTAGAAGGGGAGTTTTGTACAATGATGTGTCTATGTATGGTGAATACTATACTTTTGTAAATATGACAGAGACATTCTATCATTGATAAACGAAATAAAAATGACATAATTCCACTTAAATCTTCTTCGTTGTTGTTTATATACTTTGTGTCTTTGAATATCCCCTAATGATATCACCGAGAGCAAGATTCTCTGAATGAGAATGAGGATGATTGATCGAATTAATAATATGAATGTAGAATTGAGCATCAGCCTTGGAATATGACGGGGTACATGATGGATTTAAAAAAAGCTGATCTAAAAGCAATATGCTAGCACCCTTTCGAATATATGTGGTCCCATTCAATTGTACTGGGAATGCAAACCAGGCAGTTCTCTATGTAGTCTGATGATTAAACTAGATTAGGACCACTATATAAAGCCCAAAACAGACCTATCAACATTTTCCCTTGTGACATGGGTACAGAAAGTCGCCGACTTCCCCCCTATAAACGCAGCGGTTGAGAACATAAACAGGACAAATGTCGCCGATTTCTGGTCTTATTCTACAAAGAACTTTTCTTAAAACGCTTTCTACAAATGTTTGCTCTTAACCTGATTAATCCCAGACATTCAGTGTATACACATGTAGACTAAAACTGCTATGCGCCAGGGTCTCGTCAGACGTGCTGCTGCACAGTGGCCAACTCTGACACAGGTTTGCTCCACACAGCTTCCATACTGTTTCTGCTCCCACTTGTTTGCATAGTAATTAAATTGGCAAATCTTCTGGCCCCTTCCAAATCCCATGTCCGTGGGCTATTTTGCCCAAAATACTGCTCGTGTAGCTCGAGTGCAACCGATCCCACCAGCCTTCAGTCCCACCTCCTCATGGCTTAATCTAGCCTTTGGGTTCTATTGCATCACTTCCCCTTGGCTATGAATGCTCATAACCGAACGAAGGAGAATCCTGTTTGATAGATATGGCGCCACTGTGAATGGTGTGCTACATGCATTCCCCATTAACCCACCTTTGTATTACCAATATAGACAGTCACTTTGATAGAACCCTGTGTAGGGAAACATTGAACATTCCAGGCCCACGTTCCTGCTAACGCGGGGTGATCCCAACATACGGTTTTCAGCTTTTCAATGGTCATGTAAAAGGTGGGATTGCGCGCAGCGCAAATCATGAAATGTCCATGATGTGTGACAGATTCATCACAAAGGCCTGTTGCACTGTTGTATCATATAGAAAGCTCCCTTTCCTCACATGTTATATCAACTATTTAGTGGAAACTAGTTTAGTGTACAGGATAGTGGTGTATCTAGTTAGTTTACTAAACCCGTACTAAATCAGCAGAATACCGGGTGCCTAATCGGCATATCGCGACAACGAAGGTACGTCATATTTGTACTCTCCAAACAAACATACTGACGTACTGTCGATCTACACAGCAAAGTGGGTATACATTATTACATGTATGCTCTCATATTTGCGCACTTTGTAAATCTCTGTTACCGCTTGGTGAGCAGAGGTTAGTAACTGAATAAGACATACTTGCATAGTTATACATGCTGTTCAAGTACACAATATGCAACTTATATTTGTTTTCACTTGGGATTGCTTTGAGCCTTAGTAGGAAACCTGTCTGGTGAGAGACAGGGACGGGACTCCTAAAAGAAAACAGAGTGAGGGAAAACTTACGTGAAGGGTGGCAGTATATACAGCCTTAAAGTGGACGGGAATGAATGTGTGGAAGCTGGTGCCGTTGTGTTTTCATCACAGATAAGTTATTGCCCATAAATGTACTCAACACGCTATTGATTGGAATATTATCATAGACTACCCTTTAACCATGTTCCGTAACTGAAGGTTCTATCCCTTAAAAATCTCGTTCTCTGTAGGCTTTTGTCTGCCAGTATTTTCGGTTTAGTATTGATAATGATAAAAATAATTCAATTTATCTGTTTAATAACTCCAAAGATAGCCGAAGCCACAACGAAAAAGGGTGCGCTTTAAATATCTGTGTTTTGTGTTTAGATCGAAAATTTCGAAAAACAGGAAAGATTCTTTTGCAAACATGAATCATCAGTGTGCTTGGTTGGGGCAACGAGTATGGTTGGGGCTCCTTGGCCCGCAGAATAGGAGGCTTTCGGGGCTCCTTCATGCATAATAAAATTGTTTGTCCGTGCAGGACCCGGCAGACAAGCAGCGCCCGGGGGTGGCCAACTTCCACTCTCCCGCAGATTCTTTCTTCCCCTTCAATCTACTAGAGAAGGCAGCCTTAAGTCATTCCTCTGACGGGAGAGTGGCCTCCTTCCTGAATGTTTCCCGGGGGCGAAGTCTTGTGACGTCATCCAATAATAACCTGTACAGTAGTTCCTCCGACGACGACGGAGGGGTTCCAGAAAGGTGAAGCTTCAACTAAGGCTGAGCAACAATACAAGACCGGATGTTGCAATGCCAAAAGCGGTGAAGACTGCAAGTCTATAATTCAAATATTTAATCACAAATGATATCGTTAGAGGTATTTCTCCAAAATTCAAGGCCTTCTTTGTTCTAAAATTGACTGTGGCATTGCCATTATGTGCCTGCTGGTAGTCTCTTACACCTTGCACCCACCAACTGTAATCTGGGATCTATGTGGTAATAAAAGCCTACTTAATGTAATATGTAACTTATAAACACATAAAATAAAGCAATATGCCTAAGCAGGATGTAAAGTAATGCTTTCGAACGTTATAGTATTTATACTCGAAGGTAAATCAGTGTCATCACCAGAAACAAGTCATTTTATGGGATGATCGCCCTTTGCTAAGCTGAAACTTTGGCGTGCTTTATTTGGGCTCAGATTCAACCCCGACTGCCGTCTACGATGAGGTGATGGTCGACCGGGAAGTTTTCTTGTCGTAATCTAATCGCAACCTTATTGCGGTAGATGGCTGCAGGGTTTAATTATATTATGGGTCATACTTAGGTCATTCTCATAAATACCAACAACAATCACTCTATTGTTACTCAAATAGAACCCATATTATTATAAACTTTATATGGTCCGTATTTCTTCGCAGTCGGTAATAAACAAATATGAGCAAATATCATTCATTTTTGAATAAAGATTGTCATTCATTTCACACCATCGTGCCCTCTTGTAAAGTATTCACCCAACTAATAAGCCGTAATACATGTAGGTCTGGCCTCGCCCAACAGTTAATATGAACTATACTAATGCTAGTAATATTTCTGGACACGCCAAGTGTACATCAGTTAAACTGGTTTGGGGCTACCCTACCTGTGTGATAATACCAATAAAACTCTGTGAAAGGGGGTTCTTTATGTTATTCGATATGGTCGACAGTCATTACATTCAGAAGCATTTATTAAACGGATTTTCGAATGGTAAAGGTTTGTGTTTGCTTAAGTATGCTTGACTTAACCAACATTTTGAACTATAAAGAATACGAGAGTTGCAGTATAGCGAAGTTGGACTTCATATTCATTACTACAAAGAGAGACTATATTCATGCACTAGTGTCAAAAAAATCACCATCTTGTTAGATATTTGAAGGTACATGTATATGATAATAGGGAAACCGTACCCTACTCAGATAATCGTAGAAACATTAATAATACGATCGCCATAGCAGCTGAAAGTTTTCTTGTTCTACGAATATACGACGGAATCTGGAATTTTAAGATTCAGAGCATTCATTGTGTAAGACCGACACCTGTACAGGAGGCCTGGCGTAGTCCTTTTCCTGAAAAATGATACAGCCGGTCAAGATAAGTCTTGTCAACAGAAACTGGTTCCTGGATCATCGTTGCTCTTGTCACTTAATGCGATCCCGAGATCCTCATTGAATGTCTCTACTCTCTGATAACTGGTGCCAGCTACTAAACTTCAGAGTCGGAACACTATACTACCCGCATCAGAGATGGAGATTTTTGTTTGTATTTGAGACTTCCAGATATCGGAAGGAGATAAATGCCACGAAGTGTATTTTGAATCATTAGATTCAGGGAGAAGTGAATGGCTTTGCTAGTTAGTGTACATCGTTAATACGCCACTAGTGATTTATATTCATCTCAGAAAGTAGTTTTTACCGCCACTACATGCACATTTATTAAGTTAATGGCAGCAGGGTTTGGGGGGGTAGAAAAAAATACCCTTGCCAATATAAACATATTGTTGAATCTAATGTTTCTTCTTTTACATGTACTTGCAGGAATTCCAGACCATCTACCAACAGTTTTTCCCACATGGAGACCCAACAAAATTTGCAAACTTCGTTTTCAAGGTGTTTGACGCAAATAACGTGAGTATAGTGAATCAATCCTTATTAGTTATTTGCAAATAAATACATCATTCTATCCAACAATGAGAACTTAAGAAATGTGTTAATTTCAGGAGAAATAACAGCGCCTGACATAAATCGCAATTAAATTTGTATTGATTCATAGGTTTAAATTCATATGGTCAGTTTCTTTGGCGGCTGGGTGCAATGCATGAGTTACCGTTCAGCACTCCTAGCGGTGCATTGTGTGGTTAAGTCCGTCGCTCAGTCAAATAATGCCAAGAACAGAACGTTATCAGACCTAGAGTGTGAGCGTTTGGGGGTGATTGTTAGGTATGTATGCTGGCCAGATCTGCCAATGTGTCAATATGCAGTCATTTGCGATGTTCCTGTTTTATCTAAACAATATCTGAAGTAATATTTAGGTAATGTGCATGTTTAACACGCCAAATTGGAGCTTGAATACCATAGAACACTTAGAAGGAAACTCATGAGATGAAAATAACATGGTCCGTCATCCACTGAATTTTACTGCGGAGTAATTCACGAAGTGAAGCTGAGTGAATTACGTAGTGGTCAAACGAGGCGGAGTGTGAACCAAGTTGTTTTCATCGAATGGGGTTCTGATTTTATGTCACCCCATTTGGACAGGATTATTTAAGAAGGTATGAATCTGTTTGCTGTGGATTTCTTTGTATTCATGTTACTGGAATTATATTCTGCGAGTCATTCATGGACTCTTAAGTGGTCAGATAAGTGAGTGAAATAAATGATCATTGTTATTTTTTTCGGCACAAGCACAAAAACCAATCCGTACTAGGATTGATGCCTTGTGCATCCTTTACTGGACAAAATAGTAGAGTCATGTTTTTTAGTAAAACTACAAACAATATACCTATACTAGCAATAATAGGCAAGTGACCAAGACTGTCGCATTGTGAACTGAAGAAATTATGTAAACCCTTTGGTTCAATAAAGGAAAATCTTAAACACACAAAAAAAATATAACATCATTTATTAATGAAACAACTGACAAAATTAGCTATTGAGTTCCGGGTACAATACCTTCATGGCCGTGGAGTATGAGTATAAGATGAAATATAGCTGTATTACGCTCATGCAGTCAGTACTATAATGGTAAAGAATACGTTACTTTGTGATTGTTTGAAGGCGCATTACGCATCAATTGCGCCTTCTATATGGAAAAAGGTCTATTTGAGAAGACGTATATATAATAATTTACCTTTGTTTTTTTCGTATTTCAGGATGGGTACATATCTTTCCGTGAATTTATCTGCGCTCTTTCGGTGACATCCCGGGGCAGTCTGGACGAGAAACTAGACTGTGAGTAGTCCAATTTGTGATTCTTTAAGTGTCTCCATCTTTTGTGTAATTGAAATATCTCTAAACCAGGCCAACTGAAGACAAATCCGAGTTGCACTTGGACGTGTTCAGAGAGTTTGTCCTGCTTTTTAATGTAGTCCGATCATCAAAACTCTGACCACATGAGAAAAGAATATACATTTGTCCATGTTTATCTTGGAAGTTGATCCTAGATATGTACGACATGTCCCTCACATTTCAAGATGTGACGTTTGTATCGTACCCGCCATCCGTCAGTCAGATATTGTATACGCATTCCATGCCCCATTTAGTAAGCCGGCCAGGATCCAGGTTAATTCATTGTGAAACTTTATGTCTTATTTGCCTTAAAATAGTTTCTCACTACACGTACTTGTATAACACAAAGGGAGGAAATGATCCCTCATCAGCGCGAATGTGTGGTCACTTAAACTTAAAGCCTGACACAGTATTTACGGTATTTTCTTGGTTTTCGCTTTTGTTTGCGGGACGTGGGGGATTTACTGCATTCTTTGCCTGCATTTACCACATGGTGAAACACAAGGCATGGCTGGCTGGCTCTTTACTGAAATGACCGCCCCGCCGCACAGACCATTTCGCAGTGCACTACACCCTTTGTTAAAGCAAGCTGTTGGAGTTTTTCATGCAAGTTTTCAGAGGCAAGGTTTCCACAACAACACCACGACGAGTGGAGTTTGAACAGGACCGCCGTCATCGCCGACTCCTTATTCTATTGATTGCAAATACAAGTGGTCGCTAGTGATAGCGGGGGAAATAAATTGCATAAGAGGTTATTTCTGCTGGATTTAAGTCTGAGAACGATTATGGGACGGCTATAAGATTATTTTTTAGTTTTGTAATGGAGACTTTAGTCAAAATGGCCTCAATGAATGCAAATAACTCAAGTAGATCTAGGATCCGTGGGAACCCTCGGTGACATATTGATCTGTGTCCAGGTTGTTATAGTTTATGAGGAGGCTCGTTTCTATTATTTGTTTCTATTATATGGTTCTTTCCCTAGAAATCCCTAAAATGATAAGAACAAGGGGATATATATTATATGCGTCCGCAATGTAGCTCGTATAGAAATAAACTCAAATCTTCCAATATAAAACTATATGTTGAACACAGAGAGCAATGATATGACTGTCCTTAAAAGAGGATCGTGCAGTTGCCGAGTAGGAGATTCACAGGGGTTAACATTGCCCTAGGTGTAGGACAAGTTGGACTTAAACGGCTCTCCCGTTATTTTCTTGTACAGAAATGATGAAATTTGTATTAGTTGGCAGCAAATAATGGGATATTTCATAAGGATTCACCCGCCATGACAAAGGCAATCTAAGTTATGCATTACATACGTGCTTCTTTTATTATCATAGAGTATGAATTTCTGTCCTGCTTTCCAACCGCCCTCTAGTCTGATGGCAGTGTAACTTGTCTCACCGGTCGTTTAGCAGTCACGAATCTGAGGCAGGGTTTTCGGTCCTCGCCGATCAATGTCACCGCTTTCTGCGGCTATATTTTCCCCAGCAACTCAGCAAAAAGACCCGCGACTCGCTCACAAAAGGCGGATCACACGGCCCCGTGGCGCCACCTGTGAGTCGGCGCTGTAATGACACGCTGGTCACTATTCCGCGCGGCGCTGCGCACTGCGAGCACTCGCCGAACCCAGCGACAGCGAGCTGCTCCGAGCGGAAAAAAGTGGCGGGCTTTGGCGGACTATGAGTGAGTCTGTTTTGTGGGATGGAGCTGCTGTGCCCGCCCCTCCCGCCACACACAGCGCCACACAGAGGCCTCATAGAACAGCATACCCGACTTCCGGATAGGATTATTCCCCTTATTTGCCTCCCGGTGTGACTGTGTGGTCGGCGGTGCTGAGATTTGCCTTTACTTGCTAACTACATAAAGAGTGGGAGCAGATTCTGTTGATTGCAGCACTGAGAAATGTCTATCCTCCGGAAATCACGCTCTCATTTCTGTCATTTCCGTTTCATCGCGAGAGCAAATAACTAGAGAGGAAAACAGATTGCACTATTGATATATTCCAGATTCAGAAATTTCCTGAATGGGCAGAGCATTTATGATTGAAAGAAAAATACCTGGAGGAAGTAGAACATTCTTGATATCTTCATATATAAAGGAATGGGAAGTTCCAGCATCCAGTCAGAATAACTAACAAGCAAAATCAGCAATTTGATATTTACAAGAGTAATAGAATTCAAAGTCACTAATGGGAACCATACATTCGTTTATACTTAAAGAAGTAACAGAATTTCAGGTATGAGAAATCACCATAACATTAAGTGCAAGATTTGAACATAAAGCATTTTTCAAACATAGCCCATGATGACCCGGCCTCTTTGGACAATTTCTACTGGGGTGGATAGCAATTAACAATCTGTTCGCCCTCTTAGTCACCTCACCTCCTTGTGGTGCAGACCGGATATGCTTGCACACAAGCATAACAAAAGCGACCAGGGTGGGGAGTTAGCTCAGTGGTAAAGAGCACTGGACTTGTAATATCAAGGTTATCAGACTTTGTTGATTCAGGTCCCACTGCAGCCACTTTTCTCCTTCACCCCCAGCAGTGGTATATTTACTGCTATATCAAAGGCCAATCTTTCTCATACCATGTCTATGTAGTGTGGGAAGTAAAAGAACTCTCACCTCGGTAAATGTGTAGGGGTGAGGTTTCCACCTAAATTCATTTCATAGATTCGATCACCACCCTTGTGGTGTAAAAGAACCTTGAGAAAGTCTGGTGAGAACCTGCAATGGTTAACTGTACGTTAAATTAAATCAACCAACCAATTATTGACACTTGCACAGTAGGATCAACTTTCTTGTTGCTAGGATTAAGTCATGTACTTGTTGGCCTGTGTTCTGTATAATTCCACCCTCGGATATACCTTTGAAAGGCACCGCCTGCTTTGTCGTATATCGTAGCAACCTGCTCATCCCCCCATCCTTGTACCCATTTCTCGCCACTGTCCAGCCACACTTGTAGAACTATTTTCCCACAGCTTACATACAACATAGACAGATGTTTCGCGCACATTGCCACTGGTCTGACTATGCCTCACATTTTTCCCATATCTTGTTATAACTTTAACCTATAGCGAATATATATGTATCCATACAGTTTGTCTCTTTGGTACAGCCTGCCTAAACATTTTGCAAGGTCGAATCATACTATATATGTCTGTTGGCATCCTCTACTGAAAGCCATGGCCTTTATGTATGTATGTACATATCCTGTTTTCACCTTGTTTATAGTCTACGCATACTGTTTCATTCCGAAAAGCTTTCATAAAATATATGTTTGCCCCTCACAAATAACTGTACGCAGCTTTGATTCGTATGTACATGAAGCTTGCTTGCACTCTACACAGAATATAACTCAAACCCTTTCAATTCATACTGTCATCGCGACATGTCTCTGCATATAATCTGAATCTGCTGTATCGGTTTGCCCTCCTCAAATAGTATATCAGCGATATATCACACCAACAATATACACCCGCCTATTTCAAAATCTGTTCATTACATACCTGCATTCTGACCACCTCCGCTCAAAAAACCTAACCACAATCTGACCATCGGATGCCGCACTCCACTTGGCCTTTGGCTGCCCACCTGCTGCCCGCCTCAGCACCCACACCCACATACCCTACCCTACCACCCACGCACCCCCCCCCCCCCTCCCCGACCACCACCACCAACCACCACCACCAACCCACCGCCATCGCCACCGCCTATTGGCCCTACACGTAGCCTCCTCACCTGCTCGGCTCCCCTCCCCTGACAGATGACACCGCGATGAAGGTTAAAGTGTTGCTATGGAAACCATTAGCTCTGAGTCTGGCATTCTGAAGGGAAAAAGTTTGCGAGCTGATTTAATGTTTTCCTGGCCTGGCGAGTCCTTCTCCGTCAGTCGTCTGTGCGTGCTTTCCAGTATTAGACTAAGTGATGAACTCGGCCTCTTCTTAAAGCAGCGCAAATAAGGCGACTTGGGAGGCCCCCTGTAAAAATGGAGACAAAATACTCACCTCTTTTTTTTTTTGCTGAGATTATATTTCGTTAGAGTAATACAGAAATTACTTTAAAGGCGATCCGATTTTTTTTCACTTAGCTGATTTGTTACTCATAAAAGGCAGTATCCAAAAATATGATGAGATACGAAATGTGACAACTATTAGGGTGGTTTACCAATGATGGTTTCATGTTTCCCTGTGGCCTGGATCTGGAAAATTTCTCCTAGCATTGTTAAGACACCTCGCTAGTTTTAATAAGACTATTGATACCACCTCAATATATTTTTCGGCGAAAATGAGAGTATGGAACTTCTCCGACATTTCCAGGATCTGCGATGAAATAAATGTACTCTTTGATAATCTCTAGTGGAGATAGACGATCAACAAATTTTAGATGCATATGAGATGCAAGTCAGTGGTGGCCCTTGATCTTGTACATTCGTGTATGTAAGGATAACTTGATTTGAATTCATATGGATTACACCAGGAAGATAAAATAAACTTTCGAAAAATAACTCACAGGCAGATATCTCTTTAAAATACCTCTTAAATAAACGTGGAGGGGGATAACAGTCACGCTGAGAGGGCATCTAGCATCAGGTAATATAGGCAAGGTGAACATGTGAGCTCTTAGAGCGTTAGCGATATTCTGTGAGATATAAACATGAAATAGCTTTAATGTCAATAACAAGGAAGGATTTACGAGTTAGAGATGTGCCGATACTCTTGGCGTCTACGCTCGAAATACCCCATACAGGTCACAAGTAAGTGAGGCCTCTGTTACTACGGCGCGACTCCACCAAGACGTTGACAAAAAACGCCCAGAACGAGTGAGAACTGCTGAATTTACATGTATTAAGTACCTGCTGTTTGAGAGTATCATGTAATGAAATATTACAATATTGAATAGAAAGACATTGCCATCTCGTATATCACTTTTAGTATGAAAGTTCACTGAACCTATAGACTTAAATAGCTTTCAATGGAGATTCGAGGAGGCTTCGTCGTGACTCCCCTTATTCTTATTCATATTCTTTATCACTGATGACTCGAACATCTTTATCCACCACAAAACGGATGGCATCATTCACCTAAAGCGATACCCTAAATAATTTTGTTTTTGCCTTTGCCCGATTAACCCTGATGTGAAACTCCTACAGTCGGTCACAAATATAAATACTGTTACACCTAACCGTATGATTTCAGAGCAAGTATTTATAAGGTGTGAAAATTTATATTAAAAAAATCCAGGGAAAGTACTTTATGTACCGGTAATTCAAATACAATAGCCATCGACGTTATGAAACATAGGTTGAATGTTTATGAATAGTCCATTGGGATTATAGGAAAAAAACCTCTGTTGTTCATGATTTTAATAATAAGTTTATAGGACATAATTGTTGAAACATCTACAAGAGGACCCTCAATGTGTGCTCTATGTTCATGGGAAATAAACGACTTTGAACATTGGGAGCAGCGTTTCATAAGAGGTTTATTTCAGAATACTAACATGGTCATATCCCCTAGGACTTGAGTGCTGTAAAACCAAACTAAGGAAACACATGGATATGGATTGGTTCTAACTTGCATTCACAATTATAACTGACATACAATCATCCAATGACACGATGAAACGACAAAACGATGACAAACAGAACTAGATCGACTAACCCCAAATGTTGCACAAACAGCGTGTGATAAAGGCGTACACAGATGATTACACAGGGTGGTGTCAACTAGGCATGAAATGAGAGTGGAGTGCAGAGACAATGGTCATGCTGCATGGAAAGCATTGTCTATGTGGAGCGGGATCCTGCCAATATGTTGCTGCAGGGATCTCCCAAAAGTTCCCTTCCTTTCTGTTCCCATCTTGGACTCTCTTCTCTCTCTGGTCGTCAGTCTCTCCCCACTCTCTCGTTATCTGGTGACTGGCGTTTGATGCTTATCCGGTAAAGTTTTTGATATCCTATGTATGTATTTTCATTTAAAAAAAAGAAGTCATTATACAGTAAAGATACATCTCCCATTTGGCAATTATGCTCAACAAGGTGGTACAGGCCTCAGCCATTTTATAAGGCTGGTATTAACGGCCTAACCATGACAGAGTTTATATAATAAAACTACATGTACATAGAAATTATAACAGGCAATGATATACTACATGTTCTAATCTTTGAACAATTCTGACATGCTTACGAAATTACAAATGATGCACTACAAATACACCAGCTACTAATGATAGCTACTAATGCACTCAGTCCTAGTCTACCTGATCTTTGACGAAATCTAAACGAGATCCTTGTTGCTCGAATACAATATTTTACAATTTATTTCACTTTATATACATTTTACATAGTAGTCTTTATGGTCATTTTCAACTCGAACCACTATTCTTTCACATACACTATATACGTACTTGATTATATCCACAATAATGACTAGTTTTCGATACGAGTGGTCATAATTTCCGAATAATTGACGCATAGTAATATCGAAAGCGACAGCGAGGATATAGCGTCCTCAACTACGAGAAGACAGGCACTTGTACACAAAACCAGTCGTTATTGTATTTATTACATAAATGATTGATAACAAATCTATTGCAATAAAAGATTTGTGTAGTCCCAGATTACACCATAGCACTGTCAAGCAAGGTGGTAATTTTGGGGTAGACTTACGCTAGCTATATAATTCCTTATTTTCTATGTTTTTGCATGCAAAATGATGTATGACAGTGGTTGCTAGTAGCAAATTGGATTATGATGACAAATTATAGATTTTTTTTCAATGGTTTTTATTAGGGTCGAGCTACAAGCATATCCAGGTTCGGCAATGGCCGAGCTTCCACCTGGTCCCTCCAGGTTATAAGGTTCAGATAAGAATATTTGAAACTATACAGAGTAGGAGCAGGTAGACTATATCATCTATTTGCTTGCAACATCATTATACATCTTCAATGACATCAACAGTAACATGTCAACACCAATTACATCATACATTGTCACTTTGTATTTTGGCATATTGGGGAGGGACCCGTAATCAGTAAAGTACTCGTGCAGGTGGTCCCTGACTAGTTGATCATTATAATCAATACCAGATCAGAGACAACACATACGAATTAACCGACTTTCCTACATAGCAATCAAGTAGAGTAGGTATGTCACAGTGGACTTTCTATGTATGCCGCCAAGATTAAAACTATGTCATTTAGTGTTTACACTCACTAGTCACTTTATTGCTTGGATATTGAGTTCACAGCCTGAGTTACATAAATTAATGTACCTCTATATGTAGAGTAGTTGCAACGCATAGCTGTTGTACATTTCCATCTGTCAGATAGAAGAATACTATTGAATATGTTACTAGTTGCAACGCAAGCTAGTAATAATTGTTTAACATCATACGGCCTTACAAGATTTAGCTAACTAGTTTACCATGACTTTCTAGTTTTGTTAGGATTTGAGACAGTTTGGGTATAGTTTTTTAGTTAGGATTTAAAGGTTTTCTTATCTTCAATATATGTGAAGTCTTTGGTTAAATCGTTCCAGAGGGAAATAGCTTTAACAATGAAACTATTGTTAAATACCGGATTTTTTAATGGTGGTTGCATTAAACAAATTCCCTGGTTATGTTTCGTGGGTAAATCACGATTATCTATAATATCAATATTCTTGGATAAAGTAAAGGAGTAATGTAGGAGATGTATTTTTCTTCGATCAACTAATTTTCGGCCTTTGCCAGGGTATGTAATTGGTCAGTGTTGTATTAAGGGTTTGGTTCTTGTTTTACTTTATATATAATACACAATATCTTATTTTCTAGGCATTGTACTTGGTGTGAATTGTATACAGAGTTATTGTCATAGATAAAGTCACAGTAGTCCAGAAAAGGGTAATATTGTAGATTTATAAATTTGGAGTGCTGCAGGGACGTCTATAAATTGTCTGATTTTTCTAAGTAGGTAGATTATGTTCGATACTTTTTGGATTGTTGAGTTTCTTTGTTCATTGAATTTTAATCTATTATCAATTTTTAGGCCCAGATAATTAAAGCAATTTACTTTGTCTAAAATAATATTGTTCAATTTTAAAGGGGGGTTGTTTCTTGAGTTACGGTTATAGGTCATATATTGAGTCTTATTTTCATTTACAGTCAATACATTATCTTTGCACCATGATTCAATTCGTGGCAATATTTGTTGCATATCAGAGATATTCGTTGTTGAAATTACTGCATCGCATCGTCAGCATATAGGGTTATATGGCAGTCACAGTGTTGGAGATTTTATGTTAAGTCGTTAATATATACAAGGAAAAGTGTTGGTCCTATAACTAAGCCCTGTGGGACTCCATAAGAGATTTTGTTCAAGGTAGTCGCTAAGTCGTTTGTTGATGATTTTTTCGAGGATTTTTCCAGGTAAGGGTAGCAAGCTTATGGGACGGAGGTTGTTGACATTTTGTATGTTGCTTTTTGGGGGAATAGGGGTAATGCTTGGAAAGCTATTTTTAATACAAACGTTTTTATATTATTTATCGATGATGACTTGGTGCAGACGATATCCTTAATAGAGCTAGTTATTTCGTCCAGCGTGATGCCATTATCAAATAAGGAATATTCTACGACCCTAGCGGGGAATGGGAGGTTTATTGTATATCCAGTGACCCGCTGACTGATTTACCCACCAACCGATTGACCCACTGACCAATGGACCCACTGACGGACCGATCGACTAATCAACTGACCAACCTTCCCAATGACCAATCGATCCACTGACCGATCGACCCACTGACTGATTGACCCACCCACCAATTGACCCACTAACAGATTGACCCACCGACCTTCCCGATGACCGATAGATCGAATGACCGACTGATCTTTCCATAGACTGATTGTCCCACTGACTGTTTGACCCACCCACCGATCAACCCACCCACCGATCAACCCATCAACCCACTGACTGCTCGACCCACCGACCAACCAACCAACCGATTTTTTTTACTCATTTTCAGTTTGACCAACCAACCGATTGTACCACCAACTGATTGTACCATCTATCGATTGACCTACTGACCTATTAACCCACCGACCAATCTGCCTACCCACTAATCGACCCACCAACAGATTGATCGGTTGGTGGGTCAATCAGTCAGTGGGTCAATCGATCGGTGAGCAAATTGGACGTTGGGACAATTGGTCAATAGGACGATCTGTTGGTGGGACGATCGGTTGGTGGGACGATCTGCTGGTGGGACGATCTGTCGGTTGGTTAATTGGACGGTGGGACAATCGGTCGGTGGCTCAATCGGTCAACGGGACGATCTGTCGGTGGGACAATCTGTTGATGGGACGATCTGTTGGTGGGATGATCAGTCGGTTGGTTGATCAGTCAGTCAGTCGATCCATCAGTCAATTGGTCGGTGGGTCAATCTGTTGGTGGGTCGATTAGTCAGTAGGCCGAGCAGTCGGTGGGTCAATAGGTCAGTCAATTGATAGGTGGTACAATTAGTCGGTAGGATGATCGGTTGGTTGATCAATCAGTCCATGAGTCAATCAGTGGGTTGTTAAGTTGTTGGTTCAGTAGGTCGGTGGGTTGGTTTATTGGTTGGCTAGTTGGAGGGTGGGTGGGTGGGTAGGTCAGCGGATGGGTCGATTGGTGGTTTGGTAGGTCGGTTTGTTGGTTGGCTGGTTGGAGGTGGGTGGGTGGGTAGGTTGGCAGATGGGTCGATTGGTGGGTCGGTAGGTTGGTGGGTCGGACGTATGGTGGGAGGGAGGCAGGGAGGCAGGAAGGGAGGGGGGAGGCAGGCAGACAGGCAGGCAGGCAGGCAAGCAGGCAGGCAGGCAGGCAGGCAGGCAGGCAGGGAGACAGGGAGGGAAGGAGGCAGGCAGGCAGGTAGGCAGGGAGGCAGGAAGGGAGACAGAGAGGGAGGCAGGGAGGCACGCATGGAGGTAGGCAGGCAGGCAGGGAGACAGGGACGAAAGGACGCAGGCAGGCAGGCAGGCAGGTAGAGAGACAGGCAGGGAGACAGGCAGGGAGGCAGGTAGGCAGGCACACAGGGAGACAGGGAGGCAGGCAGGGAGGCAGGCAAGCAGGCAGGCAGGCAGGCAGGCAAGAAGGACGCAGGCAGGCAGGCAGGCCTACCAACGATCCCAAGACACTTTCGACGATAAAAGATGGCCAGTGTCCTTTAGACGATGTTGTAGTGCGCCACGGTAGATCGCCGCTAAAAGTATCAGCCGTCACGATAAGTATAGAACTGTCTTAGGGTCTATAGAACCTCACTGTGCATATATAGAGGATTTCCCATACTTCCCATACGAATTAAGCAATGAAATTTTAACACGAGTAAGGGATACATATGACCTATGATCGTTTCAAATATGAGGAAGAACAGCCACACCGTTCTGCAGTTATCGGCGTTTGAATTTGAAACATCGGGCTATCGATCTGATATCGTACACGCAATCTCCTAGCAGATCTTTCGGGGTATAGCGCGCCGAATCTCTGCTGGGAGAGTGAAGTAAGCACAGTCAATGTCAAGGTCGCCGCATAAATCAGATCACATGATGGTAGGGGTACACTGGCCACCAGAGCAGTATTTGCTATGACGAAATTCAAACTCCGATAACTTCAGAACGGTGCGGCCGATTTTCATAATTTTTGGTACGATTATAGGTTATATGTATACCTTCATCGCTTATTTCGTACGGAAAGTTGCGCATTCTGTACGACATGTCCATAGATGTCTTAGGTCTAAGACAGTTTGGGAGACAAATTTACCCACGTGACCTTACATGTCTCGTGACTATAGCACACCTCAGACCACCCTAAGTCTCTGAGAGCAGTGATAGTTACCCGACCCCCTAAACTATCGCGACTATAGTACACTGACAGCAAAAACATGTTGCCCGTAACAATGATCGTCACTAAAAAACAAGGCCCATGTTTTTTCATTCCCGGTCTATGCAACGCCCCCTCAGGCAGGCAGGGAGACAGGCAGGGAGGCAGGTAGGGAGGCAGGCAAGCAGGCAGGCAGCCAGGGAGGCAGGAAGGGAGGTTGGAGGCAGGGAGGCAGGCAGACAGGCAGGCAGGCATGCAGGGATTTAGGGCAGGAGGCAGGCAGGCAGGCAAGCAGGCAGACAGGCAGGCAGGGAGACAGGGAGGGAAGGATGCAGGCAAGCAGGCAGGTAGGCAGGCAGGGAGGCTGAAAGGGAGGCAGGGAGGTAGAAAGGGAGGCAGCGAGGCACGCAGGGAGGCTGGCAGGGAGGGAGGCAGGGAGGCAGGCAGTATTTTTGGTGGTTCTTTTGAATAATGTTCAAACAACGACAGCTCATGACTTGTCCGAGGTTATCGTTTGTTGTTGCCACTTTTCATCACCTTTGCGAGGGTCAAATTGTTTAAATGCAACACGGATTGTCTTAGGAATTTCCTAAGTAATGAACGATAATAAATGCCGGGTCATTTTGTCCTTATGCAACGCGACATTACGAAAGTTAACGAACGAAACCACAACGTATGATAAAACAAGGAAAGGTTTTTATGCATCTCAATTTTTTCCATTTTGGAGATTAACGTTTGTTGTTGGTATATGGCATTTCCATTCGTTCTTTATGCATCACTAATGTTCGTTGTACACTTTCTTTACCGTTTTATCTATCGTTTCCGGTTTATGCAACGCCCCCCTGGGATACTCAAATTTTGGCTGTTGGTACCATCCTGCATGGAGTTGTCCCATTACACTCACTGCCATATAAGGAATAGAGTAGACCCAGTAGCCAATGACTGCATTCGCAGCAAACCCCGACCTTCACCCTGACCTCCTTACATGATATTTATTGCGCCTTGGGACAGTTCTACAGTCGAGAGTTGACCTAGAATCTAGTGGGCCACAACCACCCTCCATCTGAGGGGAATAATGCTCATTGTTATTTTCAGCAAGGTAAACATCTCTAGGGTTGGAAAATAGCGAGACCACTGATGAAACGCAAATTTGGGATTGCCACTGTTGGTGCCACTGTTGGTGCCACTGTTGCAGTCCTACCTCTCGCTTTGGCCCCCTACTAGTGAAACTGCCCCCTGGATGCAGTTCTGTAGACGGACTACGGCGAAATCTGTTAGGTTATTAGGGAAGCATTCTCTCTTCTATCTTTAGAAACGTTGCGATTCCTTTTTCGTGAATTTCCATGCATTTCAATCGAGTGTAGATAAGATATTGGAGAAATCTCATGATGGAGAGAGGTTATAAATAATGGTTTCCCTTGCCACTGCAAATGAACAGGAACTACCGCAAGTTCAATGTCGCTCACTCACTGCTCAAGCTGTGCGTTACCTGTCCCAATATTCATTGGGGCAGTGAACCAGACTAGTTTGCCATGACCCCTGGGTAGTGTGGCCACTAGCGGCTAGGTGGGCGCAGCTTCAATGAATGAATAAGAACTAATAAGCAAATACTCGTAGTTGACAATGCTAACACTCCCACTCCCGTGTTTTCCACACACAGGGGCCTTCAACCTGTACGACCTGGACAATGATGGCTACATCACAAAGAAGGAGATGATCGACATCGTCGACGCCATCTACAGTATGGTCGGCAACATGCTCGACCTGCCGCAGGACGAAGACACCCCGGAGAAACGTGTCGAGAAAATCTTCGCCCAAATGGATACAGTATGTCAATATATCATTCCCTGAATTACAGATGTGAATTCTTCGGCAGTTGTTAATTTCTTTGCATATTCTTATCTAACACAAAGAAGTAATGTTCGGTAAATACTCACTACTGTTTTATCTTCGAGAAGAACGATATGTATCCCATATGATTTAAGTTTAATTTTACAAAAAGAAGACAGATCCTCAATAAATTATCATGAACCATTGCTCTTTCTGTATGCCCTTGTACACTGTTTTTAAAACACAGAAATCTGAATGTGTCACAAGGCCATCTTCTTTATTGCCCATTTCCCTTTCCAAGCACGATTGAAATTGTGCCAGAATAATTCTTAGATCAAGGATACATGCAAGTACATCTGCCATTGTGTGAATGATATTACAAGAGTATGTATTTCTTATTTCCAGAACAAAGATGGTAAACTTACAAAAGACGAATTCCGTGAGGGATCCAAATGTGACCCGTGGATCGTGCAGGCTTTGTCCATGGACATTCCTCACAACTAACTCCACCAGGGCCAACACACCCAGCAGATCTTTTGTAATTTGCGCCATCTTAACCCCGCCCTGCAAACCCCACACCACCCCCCGACGAGACAACGATGACGACAAGACGGTCGCAGTCGTGTGTCGCAAGTCGCGTAAAACCACCACCACCAGCTTCTGACATCACCCGGTGAGCACAAATCCAAATGACTGAAGGAACTATTTACAACCGCCATCTGAGCACCATCTGGGGAGTTCCTTGCAAACCACTCCATGGAGCAAGGTACCGCCACCTGGAGGGCAATATGCCAGGAATGCCTCCTGGCGCGTGCCTCCAGGGGAGTTACGTATACTGAAGATCAGGTAGAGTCATGTCAACCGGAGCTGTGTTTGTAATGACTGATCCCCTTCACCCAATTTTGCAAATTTTATCATCATCCCAGGTTGCTGGATCTGTAGATAAGACACGCCGGATAGGTGGATTCCATGTTGATGTACAGACTAAAAGATGACAAAATATGAAACAGCAACTACAATCATAATTTTGTGCATGTTTAATAATACAATTTACGCCGGTTTAGGCGAAATTCTTGGGAAAATGAGTATTGAGTATGTGAGCTACCGTGTCGTTGTTTACCGCAGCAATATTTATCCAGTTGGAATTTTTTGGCTGCTGCCACAGTGTGATGAGCATATTATATACATGCTTATATGAATGTATCAGAACCAACCCAAGTTCTATAGCTGTACATGCAGAGTATTAATGAATATGCCATGGTGGTCAATTTGTCGCCTTGTAATATACATTCAGCGTTGGTACAAGAACAGGTTTGATAAAAATGGTGTATGGTCCTCACCTTATACAGATTACAAAATATTGTAATGGTTATGTACGTGGTATCCTTCATAACAAATGGGTGTAATTTTTTCTTTTTTTTCATAAGGAAGAACATGTCAGATTTTGCAAATTGGGTGCATAGTAATGTGCAAGCAAGCTGCCAGGGTGGGTGTGGAGTGCCGCCGAAAAAGAAAAATAATACAGTCCTTCACATGGAAACCGTAACGGAAAATGTGAAGAAATAAGAAAACAGAAGTTTGAATTGCAACTATGGAAATTTCATCGGAAAGATATACTGGTGTTATAACGAATGTTATATCATATCGAAGTCTTGATGCCGCTGAAGTGTAAAGAAAACATGTAATCGATCTCGCGTAAGTTAGCTTTATAGAGGAATATCATACTAAGTCAGATAGAAGCCGCTGGTTTTTTTCCTTCTCATGGAATGCTGAGGAGACTATGCAGAAGGTTGCTAGATTTATACGTGTAACCAGAGGTGATCATGAGGATGTCTTTAGACATACTAACCTATTAGCTTGGAGGCGTACATACGAAATGCACGGAGGCACACACGCATTCAGTTCTCTTTGTACTTCTAAAGCTGTATCTGCATCACACCAACTCTCCTTGTTAGCGGACACTCGCCGGACAAAGACACTGATACTTTATCTGGTGTGACTTGACGCTGACAGCGCACTGTCTGTTAAACTAGAATGTGCTGTGCTAGAGGGATGGGGAGAGATCTTAAAGATTGCTTCTAGCTCTCTTTATAGCCTCAATCTTCATTTGAGGGTCATTTACTCTAGCATGCAATCATTTCTGAACTACAGGAAACTAACAACTTTTTTTCATGTACTTAGTAGAACAAGCATCTAATGCCTTAAGTTTGTTCCTGATGTAGATTTACTATAATGATTGCATGTACATGTAGATAGAGAATGACCTAAGACTGTGGATGAAGCAGTTTGTAGGAGGTTACTTCCAAGGGTGACAATCTCAGCAGCACTATAGTGAAATGTCACAGTGTATTGTCGGCTGATCTGTCTCAATGCTGTGCTGGTCTGGTGTAGATCTGCTTTAGGTACAATTACTGCACAGGAGCCCGCACCCAGGCATGCACTGCCCACCTCTTTGTTTCCATCTAGAGACTGCACCATAGTAGTTCAATGTGTTCTGTGTATCGTGAGTCAGCACTTTCAGTGAGAGAGTAGCACAGTGTTCCACACCCACCTGACGCTCTACACCACAACTCTCAACACCAAAACTACACCAACACCCTCAGATCTACATTCGGTCATTAAGTACAAGACATTACTGCCTGCTGAAATACTAACCGGGACAAGAATTGGATTGAATCCTGTACATTGTCTCACTTGTGTATGGCAAATCTATATCAAAGACAATAATCGATCTGATAGCAGCAGTAAATTAATAACAGTAGACTGTCTTGTCTGCCCCTACAACCTGACCTCATTAGGTCCCGTTCTCTTCACACACACACTTTCCTTTTTGCCATTTTGAATATTACGTCACTACCGCCTAGGTCTTCCTCCTGCACTGGCCTGCACTATTCGCACCTTTGACGACTCCACTCAGTGTCACGGACGGGTGCTGGCACCCGGTGTTCTTCTGTGGAACTACTCTAGTTATAAATCTTGTCTCATGTTGGTGCATAAAATATTTTACGTCTCAAATGTATATTGTTTGTTTGCAGTCCATTCCATGGTATGTTCTTGAGAAATGTGCCATTTTTGTACAATTATACCATGAGTTGTTTCCTTGATATACGACTACTTTCAAACTGATACTTGTGTTTCTTGTGTACTGTTGATATTATATGTTCCCAGGCCAAAGGGGGAACTAGTCCAGATCAAGTATTACGGTTTTATCCTGTTGTATTAACTTCATCTCATACGATCTTCCATATGATATTAATTCTATATCCTTCGTTAATATTTCTTTATATGGTGTTACAGTATTCTGTAATGTTTAATGTTTTTATTGTTTTCTCTGTTTGCTTACTTTTTCTATTGCTTTATTCCCACACAAATATGATAACCAAAGGAACATACAAATTATGGTCCCCTTGAGAGGACAGTTTTACCACATTATATTGCATTGGTTTATTCTATTTAATTGCAGTAATTTCTGAATGTGTTTTATTAGGCTTCATCGCTGAATGTTATGTACAGTATTTATTCTCTGTTTTATGTTTTCTTCTTTTTTTCTGTATATTGTCAAGGAAGTTCCTGAATCAATTAGGGAGGTACTTATTAAGTATGCATCTTTTGCCTGACTAAGACTAGACCTGAACACTAAGTAGAACCCTACGGGTAGTGTCAAAATCTATTTGCCTAGTAGGCACACTGCAATACTATAAAAACAGTGTTCATTGCTAATTGTATGGGCATTTATCTTGTTTTCTCTTGATAGCTCATCTCCCTGAAATGTTATACAGCCTTAAAATGACTTATGAATGTATATCTTTATGGTTTGTTTCGTTAAAATATAGCGAGGTCGATAGATCTGATAAACAAAAGAGCTTTCCTCTTTGTTGATCCAGGTATTGACTTCAAGAATATTCTTATCTGCTCTAGAGGACAGCTGACATACTTGCTAGTTAGTGCATACATTCTGGTATAAAGAGTGGGCATTCCGCACTGACGATGCCTCAGGTGACAAATGCAGTGACGTAGAATGTAGAGAGAGTTTAAATTGGTTAGTAGGCTCTACCTACCTAAGAGGATGAATACCTTATAGAGAAACAAATTATTGTTTAATCCCCTCCCTACCATCTTCTCAAGAGTGCCGTCTGGTTATTTCGTCCTTCACAGAGTAACTATGATGACAGAGATAGAATTGATTTTGTTGTTGATGAAATTGTTATCAGAATCTCCCATTGAACCTTTCATTTCAATACAGTTAATATACATTGTCAGTTAATTGTGATTTATCCCTGTCTATTGACTTCTCTTTGTTATCCATGAAATAGAAATCCTATGAGAACTGCTATACAGCCATCTTTCTTTTTATCAATAGTTTCTCCAGTGTATTTACGTTCAAGCTCAGTATGAAAAAATTCAATTAAGTAGTCACAGTTTATCCAAAATTAAAAAAGCAGTCATTACTGCCATGATAATAATGAGGTATTTGATACTGGCGTAGTTGTTCACCTCTTCCTATTGGCGGTAAAACCGTAACATTTGTGAAATTAAAGCTATGACGTAACCATCGTTGCTATGGGTTTCTATAAACCCATTGCATTGTCGTCGATTATGTCTTGACTTCTCTATTGAAACACGGACTGTCTATTAACACCACCCTTCTCACTAACTGAAAGTTTATGATAAATTAGTTAGGACCTGAACCAGGAAAAGGTAATGGAGAATATCCACTGTCCTATTGAATACTAGGTGTTGCTAAAGGTGTATCTCTATCTGCAGTAAAGTCTCCCAGTAAGCGTCGGACCGCTTAGATCTTTAATCTATTGAAAATATACTTCATTGGCACCTTGTTTCCAGTATGTTGCATACTTCTTCCATCATTAACTATAAATTATCTATGTTCTTTCTGAATTCGTTTGTCAACCATAGGTTTCCACGTGTTCTACCAAAGAACAGGCGTCATATTATTCCTACGATGTCGATTCGATGTGTTGTTGTTTTTTTCTGATAATTCCCACTGATAGCACTAGTCTTTTCTCAAGATGCCAGCACAACTACGAGAATCCGTACAGAATAAAAATAGGAAGTGAAAACCATGTTGCTAAAACCCTCGCTTTTACAGTTCCCATTTGGCTGGCTGGGTCCATTCTGTATTTGGGGGCTTTCATATCAATAGTAGGTTCTAAGTGTACTAGTGTGTCTACTAAGAGGAAAATTGTTATACTCTCTGTGAATGTCAAACTCATCTTATTCCACACAAACAAATGGATGGTGTTTCAATAGAGGTGCCAGAACTAGTAGTTGTGGCACGGATCGTCTTGATCATCTCTAGATGGTACAGGAATGGGATGAGTACATTTCTCATCCATGTTGGTAAAGTGAGATATTACTGATTCTAAATGGAACGATTCGAATAATTTGAGAATGATTACGGACTATGGTCAGGTTGTAAAAGGGAGTTTCTATATGTTGAGGAAAATTGACAACAAAATCTGAAAGAATTTTAGGATGCAGAGTATTGGTCCGTGAATGAAAGTGAGCCATTTACAGCAGGTTGCTTCAGGATAATTCAAGTGTTCATGGTGTCATCCCCAATATCACTGTGAATATGAAGCCATATTTGTAATATCATTCTCGGAATGTGTGAAATCCATATCAAGTAATTTGATATCTATGACCAATTTCTCAGCGACGCAACATGATAAGAATGGCTTCTTGATGCAAGTCAATTTATATTGTCAATGAAGCCATGGCTATGATGTAAAGGTGAACAATTGGCTGAGCTGCCTGAGAGAAAGAGATTTTGTCCGACATGTTGCTTTGGAACAGTTATAAGCAAAAGTCATCGGATGTAAAGGATATACCAAAATATTCCGCTAGAAAAGGCGAAAAGGAATAGTCCAGGATTTAACTGCACGTGACCTTGGCGTTTATCCTCTGACCTTAACAGTGAATATCATTCCCAGCGCCACTTTACAATTTCTATACTGAAGCCTGTATGGCGATGAGGAATGCCCAGATTTAAATTCCGGAGCTTCTTATCCCATACAAGGAACCCTAAAGTATGCCCTAAACCATATCAAAATGAGGATTTTGTGTATCCCACTTTACCAAGTGGCGATAGCTTCCTGACTTTAAACTTTATTGTGTAGTGAGCATTCACCAAGTTGTGGTCGAGGACAAGGTGTGGATACAGGTCAGTGACAAGCATTTATGAACCATATCGTCGAGAAACCTGTCAGGAAGGTCTGCATTTTACAACAAGCATACTTTTATCCTGCATCCCACGAGGGTGTGGTGTTTTATGGGTCATACGACCAACGTCCATATCGTTTGTACTTAGCCAAATGCGTAGTGGTCTCAAGTTCTAATGCATGATTTCGAAATATTTAAGATGAAATGCTAGGAGGTGTTCTTTTTATGACATGGAGTATATTGAGTGTCACCCTTAAACATCTATTGTTATCTCTGGAATCGGAAAAGCAACTAATTTTCATGGTTTTGTGTTTTAGGAAGAGAAACCCGGAAGACAGTTTTCCCCCGCCTTTGTAATATTCTTTAGGAGTACTATTTCAGCAGAACATGATGTTAACCTAACGTTGCAGATGGAGCAGTGTTAAGTCGCGTCTATCCTGAACTAGGGTAGTTTCTCCCAGACAGAATTGTGGTCGATGAGGCAAATACGTATTTGGAACGTATTCATATGACGAATTCTATCGTGATTTCTGAAGACTACAAATAATTCCTTTTATTGTGACCTCTTGCTCGGGGTAGTTTAATTTCTCTTCACAGTGAAATAGATCTCCTAGTGAGCCTGCCCATGTGTAATATAGGATTCATTTCTCGTCACCACGAATCATTTTGTAAGCTCTAGTCTAGTAAGCTCTCCATGCAAACAGTATTCTTAATTTATAGCTACCGCTAAGGATTCTGGTCCCTACAAATAACAGCAATGAGGAATGCATGAGGAAAGTGCTATGTGGTGATTGGTACCTGTAGGAGTACTACGTGTCCATCCATTGGTGTTTACCTGATCATGTGACCACCACACGTGACCACCACGTGATCCCAATAGGAGGTAGTCCCTTCGTATCTATGGGTCATCACAGGTCTGGCACATCAAAGTGCGTCCACACAAAAAGGGGTTCCAGGTTCCTTTCATACCAGAACAAAATGCCTAGTCGATTACCCGACGTAGACTATTTTAGACTGTACATAGTGTACCTATGTAGAAAAATAACAATTTACTGTATTAGCTATGATATCACATTTATCATTTTTATTAGGTCTCATTGTAAGATATCTGACATGACTAACAAATCTAGTCTAGCCTATATAGGTACAAATGCTCACTTTTAAGCGACAATTGCCCAGATGTGTTGATGTTTAATTTTTCAGTCGGTGTACCAAAACACTGCTAATATCTCTTTTTCGCAGACTGTGTTATGTTAGTTCGTAGCCCAAACATATAATTAGGTATCTTCAGAATTAGCTAGATAACGTCAAAATGTACTATAAGTACTTGCGTAGGAGCAGTGCCTCATATGTGGAAACAGGATTATTATCGGATTTCTCCTGTTTGCTTTGTTAGTTTGTTTTTCATTGTAAGCATCATAAAGGCTGGTAAAATTATATTTCAGTGACTAGTAAACTATTTTTCTTTTGTGGAAAATACGGTTCTTTGAAAAGAAATCTGCCAAAATGTGGATGCAAAAGGTATGTAGTATGCGTTCCTCTAAGGCGCACTTGTGGTATTCCTGGTAATTAATGCAGATATCTTAATGCTAGACATTCCAATTCATTAGTATCTTAAACCGTGTAACAAGTGTTTAGAATTTACGATATCGAGTTTTTCGCTAGAGAAGAGTTTGCGATTAGTTAGAAGACGATTCTGGCGCCTCGTATCCTATGACTGAATAGAAATCTAAGTAAAAAAGGGAACGGTTCAGAACCTATCTAACGTCTTCTTCAACTTCGACGAGCTAATCTAGCCATTAAAGTTTCCTCTATTTTGAACATTATATTGTAAACGATTAAAGAAAACAATTATTTCTCAATGACGAAACAGGAATATTACCATTCAAGGTTGTGTCATATGGAGCACATTTGATTTCAAGTCTGATTTTTGTTAAAAATGTGGAGAACATCCCAACGCACCATGCATTACAAACTATCATTCTTCATAAGGTTGGTTACATACTGCTACATTCTTAAAAGTACTCTTCTTACTGCTTGTTTTCAAGCAATATGTTGCATACATTATCTGTAACGATGTGGGCGACATTTCAGTTGAGTGCTAGTCAGTACCAAGGAAATCAATAAAATAATTTTCATTGTGATAGAAATCATGTGTTGTTGTTGTTGTTGTTGATTTGTAGGTTCATATATTATCTAGTTTCATCATGTTGTCTGTACAGATATATCTCGAGAAGGCTCTTGAATAAAACGGGAAAAAAAATATCTGTGTATATAAATATATTTATTACGTGATATCATCTGTCAAATATGAATAATAAAATAGTGAACACTTTTTCATCCAGCTACTCAATTGGTTACAATATGACATATATTCATTATAAAGCTTTACTGCTATGCGAATGGGTTGGCATGGATGGTGATTCTCTGTAGTTTAATATCTGTGTGTGGGCGGTAGTTCTTCTCATTCACTGGTTGCCGCTCCATTTCTGATAATGTTTCAAAGCCATCAATTACTCTGAAATGATATATTCAAACACTTCTGTTGTTTCGATTCAATCATTCATTCGGTAAATTTGTGGCGGAATTCGATCACTGTAAAAGGTCACATTTTCAAATCTCTTCAGTCTCTTTCATGATACAAAACGCTAATTCTTAAATTAAAAACTGCACATATGTCGGACAATACATCTTATAGGCCAGGGATTAATAGCAATAATTGTATTGAGACATACATTTTATGCAGGAAGACAATAACTTGTCATCGGAGCATTACATTTCTTAAGTAGAGTCTAGAAGAAACAGTAATGAACAAGTCAACTTAATAATAGCTTTGTTATCTGTCTCCATTATCAGTAGAAATTGTCTGATGTACCATTAAAAGCCGCATAGCCCACTCCTACCCATGTCTTACTTATGGTTTTACATCACACTATGAAATGTGGTACAGCCATTCAATAAAAGGTGAAATTTCGATATTTTAATGTTTATAATACATATAATAGGAAAACAGGCTTATTATCGTTGTAAGTCAAATATAGTTCTTAGTAGAATATAGTAATGATTAAATACAGGCTGATTGACAAATAAAAACTATATGCATTATATAGGTGTCATATTAGCGTCAACTAACGGACTAAAAAATTTTTCTAACCACGAAATCCGTATGGATTTCCAACGGAACGAAGAAATTATACACATAAAGTCATCAGGTGGGGGACACTGAAGGACCGAATAAGTTAGGACTACAAACAATAGAGAGAACTCGACACCGCGAACTAACCTGTTCAAGGTGGGGACACATATCCACTCCCCGGACTGGTTCCGGGGGGAAAGACCACAGAAGAGTACCTACCACACTTAGCCTGATGAGACTAGATAAAAGTCGAAACCACGAGAGAATATTGAGTGTAATCACACTCGCTACGGTGGATTTCTGATGCGAAAACATCAGACGAGCTACTCGGGTTGACTGGTTCAACAAGAGATAGCAACGCCACAACCACACCGTGCGAACGCACGGTGTCCACATATCGGTTTGACGAAGTTTCAACAAGATAATGTTCATAGTGACAGTACGTGACAGTGGGACTGTCAAGTCTAACACAACACCGGCCTGGTGACTCCCAGGAAGGTAAGAAGAACCACACTCACCTTGGGTTTCCTCCATGTTCTGATCGAACTTGGCAGTGGGGTTTGCACAAACCCCATGTTTAGAGTTGTTCTGACCGAAAAACTCCATAGGAAATGCGTGCAAATACACGTAGTAACGCCCAAGCGAAGCCGACACGATCGGGCGATGTGCACACATCGAACGCAGCCGGCCGTACAAACGACAACACGGGTCACATGATACTCACGTGACGCGCCGACCAATGAAAACGCCGCAACGGGTATGTTAATGAGGCCGCGGCGTCGTCCGCGGCCCGTTTCCCGCTTCTCTCTATTCCGTGGTCGCTACGTGGTGGGGAAGAGGTTCGACGCTAGGCCCCGTGAAAACACATATCTGTTTAACTTTTTCGAGCCCTTTCCACCTACTATACCGTACCAGTTCCAAGATGCCAGAACCTGAGGCGAAGAGACAACGAACGCAGAATGAAGACAAAACCAGCGGTCGCCGTGAAACGGCGATGGCTGTCACCGACGCTGACACTGACCGGCCGGCGGGCAACACGCCGGCTGTCAACCAAGACGCCCCCGACGAAGAAGCGTACCGCAAACAGCTGGCTGCTCTCCATGAGATGCAGACTGCCACCGAAGAAATGCGGAAAAAACGACGGGAGGCACGGAAGATCACAGAGACTGACCTGTCACTACAAGCGAATCTTCCTGACAACACGATCAACCCGTTCCGGTCGGGGAGACCGGAGCCATCGACATCGGCAGAGGACGGCAAAAACGACGGCGTGAGTACAACAGCCAACACGGCTTTTCTAAATGTCGATTTTCATGCTGTCATTGATCGAAATACACCCTGTAATCAGAATACGAGTAAAACTAGATGTCAACCTACACACGCTGACAGAAATGGTGGTCGGATGGCGGGGATTAAAGGATTTGAACTGGTTTCAAATTCAAAACCCGCAACCGCCACATGCCATAACAACACCGAGTCGGCGGCCGGCACCGGCCGCGGACATCAACACACACGGGGACGGCGTAACTTGTTTACACCGTCGCTGTCACGAGTGAAATACGCCGAATCAAGCTGTAATAAGGCGAAAAACAAGGGAAACCTTAAACAACCGACAATCTTGAGTTATGTCCGAAATACAGCGAATATTGTGGCTGTTTCTACATGTTTTCCTGAACAAGCTGATGTGGCTACAGACGGTGACCTACTTCGAGGTCATGACCCAGTGACACACACAGCTGACAACATAGATACAGTCACACCCAGAAAACAAGACTTAGAGGCCTGTGCAGTGGCCCCTAAGACTCAACACACACCAGGAGGGAAGAGACACGACATACAGGTAATAGCAGGAAGGGGAAGAAAACGAAACTCACAAGGTAACGTACTCCCTCTTTCAATTAAAAACACTCTTTTTTATGAAAATTTGTGTATATTGCTAGACCTCGACACAGACACAACAACCACTCACTCTCGACATGACCGCACCTACACGCAGCCACCGAGACCACTCAAGACGGACATGTTCCACCACGATGATGACGCTTTGCTGACCGACCAACCGGACAATAATTCTCGTGATCCTGATGTATCTTTTCAGGACCTGGACGAGATGCTCGGCGAAAATCTGAAAGCCACCTGGAGAAGCGTACGAAAGAACGGCGTGGATAGCATAAGAAGTGGGCTCCGCAAACACTGGATAGAAAGTGCACTAGAAGCGACTCTACCGACACCATGGGCAGCCGGACTGGAAGACCTCCCCCAATGGGTCCAGGACAGCCATGATATATGTGAGAAGATCACAGACATAAGAAAGGAAGCAGCTCTCCAGGTCATGAGGGAGACAGCCCTTTGGCTCGACAGAGAAGACAAGAGAAGCCGCGCACTGACGCAGCAGTGTCTCGACAACGTAAAAGAAGAACTATACGAGAGAGAGACAAAGGATGAGGCCCACAAAAAGGTGAAGAAACTGACGAAATATCTCGACGTAAAATGGAATAAAGAAAAAAAGATCACCGAGACAGAACTTAAACGAAAAATGGACGCGCTAGAAGAGACCAAGGTAAGGGACGCCGACCTGGCCTACCCGTCCAGATACGTCAAGAAGGAAGCCCGAAAGGCAGCCGAAGCAGACAGTCGCCGCTACAACATGCAACGAGAAACGAGGCCCTTTCGCGCAGCCCCTCCGAGTACATCAAAAGGAACGCGGGGGGGTACTCCAACCGAGGACAGAAACCAACCAAGACAGAAGGAAAAAGAACACTACCCGACCAAACCCAACACCTATCGCCGACAAGACCCGAGACCGAACTACAACCCAAGAAAACAGTACCAAGGAGGCAGGAGCCACCCCCCAAAACCGTATCAACAAGGAAGATACGAGGCTAGAGAGGAGGGACCCTACGAAGGAGAGAGACGAAGCCGCGAGAGGAGATACTGAAGAACCAAAGCCACAACGAGAAAGAAGAAGACGGGCAAGACCTCACCGAGAGAGACTCGAGCCGACTGAATGTAGGAACAGATGGTCCTCTCTCCAACCAGCGGATGACGAGGGAAGTAGCGTACTACACCAAGACACTGATCCTGTTACCTCTGTTTTTTCCACTAATAAAGGTTTAAACTGTTTCCCGGAGTTCGAGTCTGATTTAAACATCTCCGAAGCCGACAAACGACCCAATAATAACAAAGTTTCGAATCAACACCCCAGCATAGTAGTTAACCTCTCCAGTAAAAGTCTAAACTTCCACCAACAATCTATCCTAGAAAAGGGTCTTAACTTCTGTCCAACTCAATCGACACGAGGGGAGGGGGACCTTAAAATAGAGTTGGACCGTTTCCACCGAAAACTTCGAATCAGACAGTTTTTCGAGACCAACGAAAAAGACACACCAAAGGAAGTCCTAGGGTATTTTGACCAAGACTCGACCGCCACAAGAGATGCCACAACGAGAGGCACACTCACACCATTCGACAACAAGACGCTGAACAGGAAACTACGAGGGGAATCTACATGGAAGCCGCCCGCTGGCTCACAAAACCTGGAGGGGTTTATAGCCCTAAACGAGTTACGACTACAAGGACGAAAGAATATCAAAACAAGAAAGTATAACACGACGAAAGAAGAAAAATTATCTCTCAAGGAAATGGCTAAGGACAAATCGATCACCATCAAACCAGCCGACAAAGGAGGGGCGCTGGTACTACAAAACACCAAGGACTACATCAAAGAAGCAGAACGACAACTCAAAGATACAAAAGTGTATGTGGAAACACCAACGGATACAACGGACGAAATCAACACCAAGGTGGACAAGAAACTGGACGAGATGCTGAGCAACGGGGAACTGAGTCATTCAATGGCAGGATCACTCAAAACCAACAAACCAAGAGCCCCACACATCTACTTCCTGCCCAAGATCCACAAACCACAACGACCACCACCAGGCCGGCCGGTGGTCTCTGCAAACAATTGCGCCACCGAGAAGATCTCCACCTTCGTAGACAACTTCATCAAGCCACTTGTACCAAAAATCGGATCGTATGTTAAAGACACCAACGACTTCATCAACAAAGTGGAGAACCTAGGGAAACTAAAGGACGACACCATAATAGCGACTCTAGACGTAAGCTCCCTCTACACAAACATACCAAACGAGGAAGGTATAGACGCAATAAGAAGAAAACTGGACGCAACAAGAAGCAAACGTCTAAACCCAAGCAACGAATCAATAGTGAGCCTACTGGACCTTGTATTGAAAAACAATAACATCCAGTTCAACGGGACACACTACAAACAGATAAGCGGCACGGCAATGGGAACCAGACTGGCCCCCTCATACGCCAACCTCTTCATGGAAGCCCTTGAAAAGAAGCTGCTAGACACCGAGGGATACAAGCCCAAGATATGGTTGAGATACATCGACGACATCTTTCTAGTCTGGGAACATGGAGAAGAAAACTTCAACAGATGGCTAGACAAGCTCAACAACTCTCACCCAACAATAAAGTTCACGGCGGAACAATCAACAGAATCAATACCATTCCTGGACACTCAAGTAAAAATCGACGGGGAAACAAGAACAGCGTACACCGACCTCTATACGAAACCCACTGACGCAAACACATACCTCCAATACGACTCGGCCCATCCACCAGCGACCAAAAGAAGCCTACCATACTCTCAATTCTTGAGATTGAGACGTATCTGTGCAAGAAAGGAGGACTACGAAAGACACTGTAAGAAGAAGATCAGCGAATTCCTTGACAAAGGATACCCAAGAGACCTAATCAACGACTGCAAAAGAAGAGTGGACCAACAAGAAAGAAACCTTCTCCTAAACAAGAAATCAAAACAGGATGAGGAAAAGGAACAAACGGAGAACAACAAAATAGTGTTGGTCACTACCTACAATCCCAACAACAATGCTGTGGGAGAAGTTGTGGACAAGAACTGGGACATGCTGGCCCGCTCAACGACAACCAAGACCCTACACAAGAAGAAGATAATTAAAGGCTACAAACGTCCAAAAAACATAAAGGACTACTTGGTCAGAGCCAGAACCGAGTACGAGCGAGAAGAACACAACCGGAAGAAAAAGCAAGAAACGAAGGAAGAGGGCCAACGAAGAACGACAAACAACAAATGCAAAAAACCCAACTGTAAATACTGCAACCTGATCTGCATGGACGGAAGAATACAATCCAAGGAAACAAGAAAACACCACGACACCAAGTGGAATGTCACTTGCAACAGCTCCAACGTCATATACTGTATCGAATGCAAGAAATGCCAGACACAGTATGTAGGACAAACGAAACGCAAAATCAAAGAACGAATACGAGAACATCTCAATTGCATACGAAAAAACTCAAGCAAGAATGAAGTACCGAACCACTACAACCAGCAAACACACGATGGGGTAGAAGATGTGAAAGTCTACATCTTGGATTACATATACCGACACCCAGAATCAAAAGAAGCAGCAAGACTACGCAACAAAATCGAGTTCAACTGGATACATCGGCTGAAGACACATGCTCCATATGGCCTCAACACACTGGACAACAGGTACGGCTAACTGTTTGGCCCCCCGGATGTGCCCCCACATAACGCCACGTCAAAAAATTTTTTCTAACCACGAAATCCGTATGGATTTCCAACGGAACGAAGAAATTATACACATAAAGTCATCAGGTGGGGGACACTGAAGGACCGAATAAGTTAGGACTACAAACAATAGAGAGAACTCGACACCGCGAACTAACCTGTTCAAGGTGGGGACACATATCCACTCCCCGGACTGGTTCCGGGGGGAAAGACCACAGAAGAGTACCTACCACACTTAGCCTGATGAGACTAGATAAAAGTCGAAACCACGAGAGAATATTGAGTGTAATCACACTCGCTACGGTGGATTTCTGATGCGAAAACATCAGACGAGCTACTCGGGTTGACTGGTTCAACAAGAGATAGCAACGCCACAACCACACCGTGCGAACGCACGGTGTCCACATATCGGTTTGACGAAGTTTCAACAAGATAATGTTCATAGTGACAGTACGTGACAGTGGGACTGTCAAGTCTAACACAACACCGGCCTGGTGACTCCCAGGAAGGTAAGAAGAACCACACTCACCTTGGGTTTCCTCCATGTTCTGATCGAACTTGGCAGTGGGGTTTGCACAAACCCCATGTTTAGAGTTGTTCTGACCGAAAAACTCCATAGGAAATGCGTGCAAATACACGTAGTAACGCCCAAGCGAAGCCGACACGATCGGGCGATGTGCACACATCGAACGCAGCCGGCCGTACAAACGACAACACGGGTCACATGATACTCACGTGACGCGCCGACCAATGAAAACGCCGCAACGGGTATGTTAATGAGGCCGCGGCGTCGTCCGCGGCCCGTTTCCCGCTTCTCTCTATTCCGTGGTCGCTACGTGGTGGGGAAGAGGTTCGACGCTAGGCCCCGTGAAAACACATATCAACTAACGGACTTACCTTCCAAAAATAGTGTACTTCAAATCCAAATGTGGTTGTTTACCATAGGTTATGAAGAACTGGGACCCGTTAGTGTTAGGCCCATTGTTTGCCATGGAGACCATACCCCTTGTGTTATGCTTGAAAGAGAAACCGACATGGTACATTACAGCATAGATAACATTAATTATCATTCGAGTAAACGAGAAGAGAGGAATTGGTCCATTGAATACATCTTATACATAACAATTGTTGATGTCTTGCTCGAATCTGAAAGTACCAACTCAAAAAATATCATATTACTTATCGTTTCAGGTAATTCAGATAGAATATCAGTATTTAGGTTGAGGATAGATTTCAAGCGAAAGTCAAACCGATTACATACAAGTAACATCTGTGATATTTATGAACCTATTCAGAGACAAATAAAGAATCTCACCTTTAATGTTTCATCAATTTCATCCTCAAACTTCTTCCCCCAAATACTAGTTCCTCCCTTTCCCGTACCAGTGGGATCTCCTGTTTGAACCATAAAGTCTTTGATGTTCCGGTGAAAATTGCAGTTGTCATAATATCCACTTGCGCAAAGAGCAAGAAAATTCTAAGAAAAAGAAGCATACACCAAGATGAAAACTTATTATGCTAATGAATACTTTTGAATATTTGAATGGGGTGAAGGTAATCTTAGCTTTTTATATTATTCAAGTTACAGAACGAATTAACAGTTGGTTAACAGTATGATATTTGAGTATTTGCCGGGTGTTGGGTCATGGCTGTGTTCGGAATGTCCTCTTGTAAATGACCCACCTCTTTGCAGTACGCGAGCTGTGATGGGAACAGCACCATTCAACCCTGATCTCTGATGACCAGTATATTCCATAGGAAAATCCATTGATGTCTACAAGGATGTCATTCCCACGCGAAAAACTATAACTTCATATGCTATCCGTTGACGTACTCCGTTCTTGTAATGATGTGATATGTATGGCCCAATGGTCTCTGTTGATGTTATATGGTGTTATAATAGGCCTTAATGACTTCATACCTATCACGATTCAGTCTTGAGTTTTCCTTCATATAATCTTTGGATTTCTATGGTGGCAAACCCATGGGATCCCTTGCTTCGCTGTTTGACATAAGTATATGTTTAATAACCTTCTCAAACTACTTAGAAATTGTACAGAGATTCTAAAACATGTAAATATATTTTGATCTGAGGAAAAGAAGAACACACCAACCTCACATGCTCTAGGACATTGTTCGGCGTACAACTCAATCTTGGCGTCTCCCAGATCTGTGTGTAACGTCACAGCCTGTATAAATGGAATGTCGATTATCATTAAGACTGATTATTGAGTGGGGCCCATCATACTAAGACTTTTAGTGATCTGTGATGCAAGAGCTTTTCTGAGATAACAATGCAATATCTTTCAACAATCATCTTACTAAAGTTAGCAGCAAAATCGTTGGTCTATTGAAGCAGAGACTATCGCAAGGTTATTGCAGGCCCTTGTATTGTCATTTATATCCAGAGCAATCTGTAATGTTACCATAAAGGTAAATATTAACAAATAAACCCTGAAAAAAAGGCAGCTGCCTGAAGAAAATGCAAGGTAAATGAGTAGAAAATGTACGATAAATGAGAGTTGCTGTGATGAATTTTTTTTATTAGATAAGCAAAGATATTATCAGATAAACAACATAATAAATGGGTGCCATGTGGCAGACACGTCACACAATATCACCTCCGCAGCTTTTGTCAATAAAACACTGGAAATAATTCCTTTTGACTGAAATCAGCCAACTGAAAGTATCCGTTATAATGCACTGTGTGCTTGCACGAAAAACACTGATGGATTTGTAATGATTAAGAGTGTTACAAGGTAGTGTAGTGTGAACGAAGTTGAGCATGATGATACGGTGGAAAAATACTAGAGTTAGATCAAAGGAGTGGAAAATCACAGGTATTCTCTATATGAAAGTGATTTGTCATGTGATGTCCAGATGATTGGAAGAGAGGTTGATGGTTCAAGTATATCAGAGTGCTGCCTGCTCTGAGCAGCAGGGTAGGAGGGAACCACCTAGACGATAACAAGGTGAGCGTGGCTCACTACTTCATGGCAATAGGAATGCTCAGCAGGCACTGGGAGCTTCAGTCTACCTGGGGTGAGGTTGACCTGCTAGCTGGTGTGTGTGTAAAAGCAGGATTACTCTGTCTGTCCCTAGAATACCTACATTCGCGGAACTAGCTCTCATTGGGAGAGTACACAGAGTGAACATTTACCAGGACTCATAACACTGTGAACTACTGGGAGGACTACATCTGGTTAAGTGAACTATCAGGAGAATACTGTAGGCAACACTCAGAACTGTGATTATGTCACATTGGTTGTGAGGAATGAGGAGGAATATAAGATTGGAAGATAGACTGACCAGGCCATAGGAAATGTCACTGATCTACTAGGACTATGTAAACAGATAAGTGAATGATAGAAGAGTGACAACCTGAATTGTAAAACATCTACAAGGGTTTATTCACGAAGTGGTGTGTATTTTTATGATATTGACATGGATTCATTGCTGATTACTCAATGCTTCGTATGAATAAAAATAACCATTAAGGCAAAGTTATTAAGAAGTCATTTGTTACTTATATGTACCTCTAGTCAGTAGGATGTGTGAGGTTACCGTGCACCTATGACTAATCATAGCAAGAAGCTCTACCTACAGAGAGAAAGTTCTGGGATGATACTATAAGGCTGACTATAACAATAATGAATTACTGAGCGATTGAACAATCATTATCTCAATCATTATCATCAATGTATCCAAACACGGAGTGGCCTTGCCTCTGTAAGTTGGCAAATACTGCCTTCAGAAGCCTTGTAAACTGCCTTGGCACCTGTGCCAGGCCATTCGGCAGGTAAGTGTATGGAATCAATTGCCCTTTACACTCGAACCTAATGAATTCTTTGTCCACTTCACGGACAGGGATTGAGTAGGAAGCATCCAACAGATCTAGGGACCCCATAAACGCCCCCTCCTGATCTATGACCAAGGCTGTTTTGTAAACTTTCCATCTTGAAAGGTTTATAGGTCACACTGTCATTCAGATATGAAAGGCCTAGTATCATCCTGAATTTCCCATTTGGTTTGGGATGCAGGAACACATTTGAAACAAACTGGTTTTTTCAACAATTCCTTTGTTCAGGAGCTCCTTAATTTCCAGTTTAAGGTTAGAACTCGCCTCTTTTGATAGAGAAAAAGGTCTAGGCTGTACTGGCAACTCATCGAACTTGATGTGAGCCCCTTTTACACTTTCGATTATGTAGGGATCGTGTGTATTTTTCAACCATTGTTTTACATGGTATTTGGTACCACCAGGTACAAACACGCCATAATCTGGCAGAGTAAGGGAGTCACTCACCTCTGGATTTACTGTGACCTCTATTTGTGAAAACCTGACTTGAGAGTGTACAGAAACTTGTCTTTGTGCCCCTTGTCAGACTTCCATTCTCGTTGTAGGCCTTGTTTTTGTTTCTGTTGCCAAAATCTTTTTTGAAGAAGTTCCTCCGCTCTGACTGAGGTTCATACTTCTTTTTGTCATCTTGTCGGCCTGCCTGATTTCGTCTTTGGACTTCTTCATGGCCCCGTTCAGGTCTTCTCCCCTGAGCCACTCCATCATGACGGGGTTGTCATCTGACAGGAGGTTCCCCACTTTTTGTCCAGGTTCTGCTTAACCCTTTCCTTGCCACGCCTAGCAGAGTAAGGGAGTCACTCTAATTAAATAACTTAAAGAAATAATTAGATAATTTAAATGATACCGAATCGAGTGAAGCAGTGTATCGGCGTGTCGGGATTTGTACAGGAACGGTCAGAAAACGTCAAATAACCGCGGAATTACACATTTAATCGAACAATGAAGGTAAATAAAGATAAGGATTGATGTTATGAATGTGTATGGCACGCTATGGTGCTAGAATTCTGCCGAAAATATTGAAAGTGTCGGAATTTTCTATGTCCGTTCGCGGTTTCGGGTATCGCCGGTATCGCTCACACTATGTTGGCGGCGTTCCCTCGGTGCAACTCCCGGCAGAGCTGGCGGGCGGGTGTCGTACCTCTTCAAATGCATCGGCCAGATGCCCAATCAGTTTTTTGGCAGATGGGCAAATTATGTCTCTTGGAGGGTTATTGGAGTATCGGTTGGGATATCGCCTGAAAAAATCTGGTTGGTGAAAGCGCATCTCAACTGGCTCTCCTGCCAGACGCTCAGCAACCGTGAAGCGACACTCCAACGACCCCCAATATCCAACAGACGTCTTGAAACGTCTGGCAGGAGAGCCGACGCCTGCTGAAACGTCTGGTGTGTGCTTCCACCAACCCGACAGATGATTAAAATAGAGCAGATCTGCCAGAAACCACCATACGGGCGCTGTACAACGTTTTTGTCTTGTTGGTGGAATACAGGCTTTAGGCGGGCCACGTTTGCCTTTGACATTGTCCCCCTGCTCCTGCGCCATGTTGGTGAGCTGCTTGACCTAATTAATACAGGCCGATTGGTAAATACTGTGTAAACATAGTGTATCAAGACTTCAAAAAGCTATAATGCTTTTAGGGGGAGCGATAACTTGCTTCTCAACTTGTAAAAATCCTCTTTATTTTCGGCAAAAAAGTGGGATCGAGGTGAGTCACTGCTAAGTGGTTTTACCACGAGGAAGCTACTGCTGGTACCAGGCAATAACCATATCTCCGTTGGCCTCCGACCACCGAGCAAAACCTACACCCTCTGCCATAAATGATAAGCACTCCCTAATGTAAATAATCCTATTTCGGAGTATCACTACGCGTCCGCTACGAGGAGAATACAGCCACTCAGATCGAAATCATGGTAATATTGTGATATGAGGAAAAGACGAAGAGGTGGACTTTCCCCTATCGCTACCACGACCACAATGCATGGAGTTGGCCAGGCGCATTCAAGTCCTGTGCTAAAGCTAGGCCGTCCACGCACCGCGCCGCCTTCGGGTTACGGTACGTGAAAGTGTATTGTGTGCAAGGCTATGATTGGTCAGTTCCCTATGCGTGGAAGGGATATTGTGATTCGTTGTACTATTTATAGCATCAGTTTGACAAGTGGAAATCTGTGCGGCCTGGTCCCGTTCGCCATCAATGTTTGTTGTTTTCGAAGGAAACAGTAAAAGTCAGCGCAATAAATGTCCCAGAACCGGCAACTATACATATAATTTACTAAATACAATATAATTTACCATTATTTCCGCCCCTGTTGCTTCCCGAGGTGTGCTACCCGAACCGTGACTGTTGTTGGCGGGAGTGTCTGTGAGTTGACCCGGGAGAAGCAGTCTTTCTGCCGCCAGGCTTTCATATGGTCAGACGAATACAGGTCACTACCACCCGCGCCACAATCACCCGGTCACAATCTCCTGTCGGCGCGACAATGACTCCGGGTAGCTTTTTTTGCCTGCTTGTACCCACATATAACCGCGCATGCGTGAGATACTGGTTGCTGGCAAGCAAGTTTTAAAAGCTGGGGCCCAGCGAACCACCATTACCCCGTTACTTGCTGGGATACACAGGTGGGAATTTCAACCTAAAATGGCAGCCTTTCACAGTCCCACTTTGGGAGCATGAGCGCCCTGGCACCTAGCCAGTATACCCGGCCCTGTCCCCAAACAGGGCCGGGTGCCGACTCCATACACCCCAACCCTGCCTTGTCATTCACGACTGGCCGCAGTCTGACATATATGAAAAAAAAATTGAATCGATAAATATATATCCATTTGTCTTCGCCAACCTTCAAAATAGCTGTCACTTACTTTATAACTGTGTTTTAGAAGTAGTTTTCCGTTAGATCTTGGCTGGTTCTTAAATTCTGCCATTTTGTTCAGTCTTCCTCGCTGGTTCCCTAACTGCAAAGGGCCTCGCCTATTCTAATAGGACAGCTGTTCACCCCTGAATGGAGATCAGGGGTGAATACTTTACCTACCTGGCACCTAGCGACAAGGGGACGTACTACAGTCTATGCTAAAGCTTTCCGACCCCGGTTCGGTGATTCCTATTGGTTAATCCTGGCATGTTTTTGAGAGCTGCGTTGTCGTTGGCTGAATTTGTAATGAGCGGTGCCGTTTTCTGGTGCCGGTAGACCTTGGTACAGGGTTGGGAGTGTAGCTCTGTTCCACAAGGAGCATATTCTGTGGGTTTCTTTACATAACCCTGTAAAATATAATAAAATCACGAGCAGTGGAAGTAATGGAAACATACTTTTGAAAGTTGGTCACTAACACTAACACTAGATAGGCACTTCAAATGGTCGCGCGAGGGGGAGGTGTAAAGTCTGCTGCTACACTGATAGTTTTTGGCAGGTCCAACTCATGGTCACGCGATGTTACGCGTGCGACTTTTCAATTTTTAGGAACTTTCCCTTCGAGTATCTTCATGCTCTTAGCATTGTTAAAAAGCCATTGATCCAGGGTATCAGCTTGCGAAATCAGAATTAAGAAATATTGATTTCCCGCAAAATGGCAACAGGTCAAAGTGAAGGCTTATGTTTGACCATAGAAAATTCCATGAAGGACTTTTCAAATTCTTTCAAGACCATGTCAAACGCATTTTTCAGGTCAAGAAGGTGCTATTTGCAAAGTTTCATGTGAATTACCCTTTGCCCACCCCTTCATTTTACTTGCCCCAAATTAGTCATGTTGGAAAGTTTTCACTCAAGTGAGGTGAGGTGTGTGTGACCACTCACACTCACTACTGCACCAGTGGTCGTGCTACATAACCTGTGCGACTTTTTACTTTTGAGGAACTTTCCCTTTGAGTATCTTTATGATCTTTACCCTGTTGGATAGCCATTGATCCAGGGTATCTGCTTGCGAAATCAGAATTAAAAAATATTGATTTTCTGCAAAAAAACAATAGGTCAAAATGAGGCAAAAGAAAAGTATTGTTTGGTACAAAAAGGTCATTGTAAGGTCCTATATAGGTCATCTGGGGGTCTGTATATCAGGGAACTGTTACAATCTTTAAAGGAAATTATGTGAAACATAACAATCACCTTGCACAGAAAATCTCATGTCAAAATGACTAATATTAAATCAGTTATGTCAAATCAAACTTAATAGTCTCAACAGGTGAAGGCCTGTTACATGCCAAAAATTGTCCTTAGATTTGGCCATTGCATTGCAGAAATTTTCGTCAGATTTGCCTCACAAAAACTTGAATATCTTCGTAACCAGTAGTGATACAGACAAAAATCAAAAAGATTAGCAAATCATTCAATGAGGCCCAAATGGCTACTAGCTAGTTAGTTATGTAATTAAACCTGTTTTAAAATTTCACTAAAGTGCCTACACTAGATTGGCTGGGTTCCGCCTGTGATCGCCGCCCGCTCCTTATAAGTATATCTCCGCCGAGTCCCCTAGCGGATACCCCGGCAACCAGCGTACACTAGACTATACTATAGTGACAGAACGACAGGCGGCCGCACTGCTGCGCCGTGCCCATCGCTAAACTATGTAACTTATAGTTCTTTGGTTTTATGGAGACCACAAACCCGTCACTGCTTCACGTAGTTTTCACGACGACAGGGTCGGGCCACGTCTGATTGTTTCAACCCCTAAAAAATGGTTGAGACAATATATCGTAGCGGCCGTCTTGTCAACGTCGGAATTCTTATGGAGATTACCCCTATTATCGCCAGCAGTGGAAGAGAATGCAAATCTCGTTTACATAAGCTAATCAGGACAATGAGGTCAGTCTATACGATTGTCTTACCATTATAAAGATTTCCTACTATACCGGCAAATTCAGGTGTAAAACGTATACTTCTTTAAAATGAAATTGAACTGGCGAAACAGCAGACGGTGCTGCTCCCTGTCAACATGTACTTTACTTAGCTGGTTTCCGAAGCGTGTAGTGGCCAAAGAACCCACACTGCACCGCTAGAGCAACCTTCGTAAACTTTGGTTTTGCGGAACCATAAACCAGAGCGGCGCAGTGTGCAAAGAACCAACATTTTAAGTCCCTCTGGTGGAGAACCTGCTAACCTGACCGGAAGTTAAGAAAACCAAAGACCACGCTGGAAGATAAACTGCGGCAAAAGGCAACTAAGCAAGGAAAACATGGGTATTCACAGATTAGCAAGCAACAGAAAAACAACCGTATGTAAATTATTATTTTAGTACCACTATCCAATTCCAAAGTATGTCTGTCATTCCTTAACAAATGCGAATATGTGCCTTACTGTGGTATCTAAATAGGAAACACTTTTATTATCGCCTACTCGTACACCACTTTCCAACGTTAACTTAAGTTTTTTTCTGAAAGTTTTCAGTGTTTCGGTTGAACAATATATGAATTAGATATTTTATTGGCCTACTGTAGTACTGGTGATGGTAAATGAGTCAGGGTGAAACTGCAGATCCATAGTCCCCCTAGTTGTGGCGACCCAAACAGCTACCTCCTATCAGAGTCCTAATACTAGATATAGTGACAGTGTACAGTATACGTGTAGAGTCTGACTCGTCTGACTGAATACTGGACGCCCCGCTCGGTAGCCGACATGCTTTGGAGGTCCCGCTTCGTAAATTGGACGCCCAGCTTGGTTTTCCGGAGCTGGCGGTCTCGCACTCGCGGCGAACCACGTAACAAAAAAATGACAAATAATCATATTTTGTGTTGTAAGACGGGCGTAGCTGAATTATTATCATATTTTGCCCATCGTAAATCATATTACAGTAAAGCCCCTCTTCCGGGACACCCCGCTTAAGGGGTCACCCCGCTTCAGGGGACAATTTGCTCGGAACGGAAATTTTTCCCTCTATTAAGAGTTTATTTTAACCCCGCTTAAGGGGTCACCCCGCTTAAGGGGACACCCCGCTTAAGGGGACACCCCGATAAAGGGGACACCCCGCTTTAGGGGACAGTTTTTCGGTACAGAAATGCTTAAAAACCCCGTTTAAGGGGACAGTTTTGAGGGACATGATATAAAAAACACTGAAAATCCTTCTCGTGCGGGCCCAGGCGGCCGGAGTGTGTTTTTTCAAGGTAATAACCGCATCTCTAGAGGCTCTGGGCGGGCGACAGTGAGTGGATATTAGTATGAGCGACTTTCGCACTTGTTGAAGGTAGGGGGTTAGAGGTCCGCTTACAGGTTAGCAGTGGGCGACACAGGGAGGGCTGGGGGCTTTGAAGATGCGGTATTTAAGGAGCCGTCGCGGCTCTGGGCGGCTCACGGTCATAGGGCTGCTGACTTTGGGGGGGGGGGGGTACATTGAACGGGGGTGCAAATTTCAAAAGGGAGGCATATCCATCTTCAACCTCTTTTTTTTTTTTTCTAATTTTTTGTACATTTATATTCATTTATATTGTATGATTTATATTTATTTGCTTATTTATTAATGAACCTTTTAACCTAATAACCATCGTTTCCTTCATTTATGTAGGTATTCTCTACTGTATAACCACTGGCATACTGAAAACCCCGCTTAAGGGGACACCCCGCTTAAGGGGACACCCCGCTTAAGGGGACACTTGGGCCGTAACGGAGGGTGTCCCCTTAAGAGGGGTTTTACTGTATATTACTCACGAACTGTTTTTCACACAGATTTAGCTATCTATTGATGTTTATTGCAAGTTCCAACGTCAATTATTGTGATTGTCAATTATTGTGCGAGAGTGATACCTCCCGAAAACCAAGCGGGGGCGTTCAAAATATGAAGCGGGGTACCGGTATCCAAAGCGTACCGTAGCAATGGGCACGACGTAGCAGTGCGGCCGCCTGTCATTCTGTCACTATAGTAAAGTGAACAACTTTCAAAAATACATTTCTGGTACTTCCACTGCTTATAATTTTATGATATTTTACAGGGTTACGTATTGAAACCCACAGATTACACTCCTTGTGTTTTATTTTACCTGTTATGAATGGTGAAATAAATATAGCCATATTTCGCACCTGTCACGATGCTGTTTCCGCCGAAAATCTCTGAGAAAGTGCTCCGCATCAAATCCTTTTTTGAGCCCAATTTAAGCTTCAAGCTTCAAGCAAGTTCTTAAGCCCTTGTCAACATGTTCTTCTGATATAAACAAAAAACAGTGCCAAAATCAAACAGAAAGTGGGATTTCTAGCTTTACAAATATGTTATTGGAATATCCAGAGTTATAACACTGAGCTTACTCCTTTAAACTGTAATACCATAGACCCTATTGAGGTATCCCGTAATTCAGTCTGTTGACAAGTTCTGGGTTTCGCTGGTTACCAACGTAGTATGGTGATAGACCCCTTACCCGTAGCCCAGAATTAATGCAGTTTAACGGTTTTCAGACATCCTCAAATTTAAATTCTGATGTCAGAAATGGAAATTTCAGCTATTTCTATAGGGAATCCGAAATTATATTCAGTTTCTCAAATTATAAATCAGAAAACTGTGGTTCATTTTGTCGTAGTGTGCCAAGTCTATCGGGAGCGGAACTCTGCTTTACCCGGGGCGATAATTGGGAGTTTAGTAACCTCTGGAGGCTCTATGGTCTCATAGATAAATTTGTTCTGAAGCCTGTTTTTTACATAGAGAATAGCGCAAATTTGCGCAAAGGAGTTTAGTGAATGTGGATCTGTGTAAAAATAAGCCTAAAAATATAACCCCTACCGCCTCCCCTCGCACACACGCGGTAGACCCACCGAGCGATGGTGCCTGTGTTCGCTCCACATGGAGCTACTGCCTCCAATACACTCCCAAGGTGTGGCAGAAACTCTGCTGTTTTTTCTTTCAAAAATTTGTAAAATGTCAGTTTTTCGGGATAGAGAAGAAATAATTACAGAATTGCATGCGAATTGATCTGAACTTTCAGAAAATGTATAATTCCATTCTTGTTTATGAAAATTTTTTGGTCGCCCCTCCCTACATACTGGCTACCGTTCAGGGCGTCCAGTAGTCGCTCCTCAGTACCCCTATGGTAATAGCATGGCCGCGTACAAAACCTCACACAAAACTTGACAGATTTGATACCTGGTAGGTTCTCAGGCCACTCAAAAAAATTGTTTCCCATCACCACACTCATCAATAAAAATGTTTTCAGGAGTTTTTTTAAAATATAAGATATGTGTATTTGGTATTAAATTAAAGCTCTTGATTTCAGGGATGCATTATACATGATATACGGAAACTGGTTTACTCTCTTCCTATGTCAAAAATATGTGGTAAAATTATTGATCAGATACATCCCCATGCCAAAGGCAGAGGGATGTATTAGAGGGAACCATTCTAAGCAAAGGTCTCCATTAACGTGGAGTCTCCCCTTACGCAGGGTGTCCATTCCCAAAACCGTTGTAATCATATCTCCCTTTCATAGGGAGCCAAAGTGAACCCGATGCAACCACAGATAGCCGGTCAAACATACTATTTCCGGGTATAGGCGCTCAGTACTTTGACTATGTAGTTTCCAGATTATATGTGTCATTCTTCAATCTTATAGATCCAAATTTTTAATAAACTTAACAACTGTCATCGTAGTTTTGAAACAAAGTTATTCAGAGATGATAGTTATAAACTTCACTTCAAAAGTAACAAACGGGACCAAAAACAAAAGTCTAGCCTCAAACCCCCATAGCTTTAGCACTAGGCCTCGTTCTTACTGGCAACCGGAAATGGTGTTCTGTAGGTGGGTATCTGTGGTTTCAGCGGGTTCACTTTGGCTCCCTATACTGCCTACACAACCAATAGTTTTGTGCTGCCACCTATTGTCAAACTATGGTACTTGTCATTTCAAAAGCCACATTTGATCAAGAAAAGGAAAAGGAAAAAAAAGTGCCCTTGTCATATTTTTCATGGCTTGGGGATGAGAAACAAGTTTGTTTTTTTGAGTGGCCCTGTGTGACCCACTGTGGTTTGTTTACATCTCATTGTTTCTCATGAGAGAACGAGAGTCATTTGGAAGATGGCCGCTGGGCTGACTGAGACAGTCACAGACAACCTTTAAGCATTTTACAATACAGAAATCTTAGTATCTTGTAGTTATTTTCTTATCAAAATTTATCAGAAGCAAGAGAAATATGTAAACTATCGATTCCGGTGGGTATCATTGTTTGATGTAAATATCTAAAAACGCCGGAGTGCGAACCACCTTGGTTTGCGGAAAACCCCGCAATTTGTGGAGTGAACCACAACCCACATACGGGAACGTAGCTGTTTGGGTCGCCAAGACTAAGTAGCCAGTATACCCGGCCCTAGTAGTCCCCGAGATGAGTGAATACTTTACCTAGATATTTACTACATATTTGAGAGTGGAACAACCAATATAACTTCTGTAAGTTCACAGTATAAGAGTGAGATAAGATTCTAAACGTTCAATTAGTATGGATGCACTGACGAAAACACGTATACATGGTAAATAAACAATGTAGGTTGACAGGGTCGTTGACAGATATTTCCATACTGTAAACATCAAGGAGGAGGAGACTAACCAAAATGCCGACTGTTCTAATTTAGTATATTTATTCGCTAATAGATGTCTATTTATTCATTAATAAATAAGGGTAATTTTGATGATCACTTTCTCCTTATAGAAACTAATATTACTTGGCTGTGATGGGATTTATAGACCAGAACTTTACACATTGTCTGAAGGGATCAGATACTTATTGGTGACAAACCCGTTTCAATTCCCCGATGGTTACCATCTTAGAATTTGACCGTCATTTCTACTTGCAGAAACAAAGGAAAAAGAACCAAATGACTCATCGTCGGAAATTAAAAGTCAAAAGGGAGAAGCGGGGAGGTATTTTAGTTGGAGATATAGCTTACCCTGAGCTTGTGACATCACATATTCTCAGTAAGAGAAGGTATGTACAACACTTATTTTCATTGTCACATGATCTGTCAAAGAAGACCAATCTGTGCCCTCAACATTACATAATAGTTTTCATCAATTTCATACCTGGCACAATTAGATTCATCGGCTATGAAATGTTCGAGTAACATATGGAGCTGCCGTTTTCAAATAAGAAATTTATGTTCGTTCCAAATTCCCTTATGGAGGCCACTGATAGCGCCCCCCCATCTCCCACTGTGGTTCTTGACTTGTGGTTGGTATTCTGCGTGGATTTTCATTTGTAAAGCATTACCACTAAAGAAATGCTAGTGTCGTGTTCACGTAAAAAGTAGTCCGACTTCCCTAGCCATGAAATCATCAAAATGTAAGAAATGGTCATTTTTTTCATATTCTATTAGAAAACAACCCTATTTTATACCATTCTGTAGAATATAGGTGGTATGAGAAAATATATTTAAACTAATCTATTTTGTTCTATTGTAGAACATCTCCCCGAGCGAATATAACTTTATCTGGAAAGAAGAAACGTAAATTGATAAAGCAGCTGAAGCACATGGCAGCCGAAAAGGAGAAGGAAGAAGCAGCTGCTGAGGATGGTATGTTGTCTTCTATCGGAAACAATCGTTTCGTTGCAAATTTCCAATACATTTGATTTATACCAAAGCAGCATAATCATGTTATTTATGCAGTCCCCAAGGTAACCTACTCCTCTTCAGCGACACACAGGTACTGGACTTACTTGCAATTGCGTCCAGTACCCATAATTCATTGATCTTATGTTAAGTTCTTTTCTGTTTCGACGGAATAATTTTATCAAATCTGTTGTTGATGTTTTTACGAATATCTTGATTGTAGAATAGTGAATACATAGCTACATCCTTCCTATCATCATCGATTCAACCTTGAGAATGACACTTCCTCTTCAGCTTAGAATCAAGACAGATTCGACGTTGTCTCACTTAAAATAAGTGATAATACATTTAGACGCCCAATTGCTGCAGTAACGTCTATAAGGATCTGCCATTAAGCACGAGTCTCTGAATAGTAGTGATATACTTTGTGGGGGCACATAATTGGAATTCTGATAAAAGCAAATTTACTCTTTTGTTTCTAGTGGAAATGACTCAAACAGGCAAGGATAAAAAGGCAAAAAGCAAGCCATCAGAGAAGGCAGCAGAAGCTACTGACGTAGGTGATGCTGATGTAGAGATGGATGATGAAGACGAATGGGAGGACGAAGAAGTGACAGAAGTAACAGCTGAAGATGAACAATAACAGAGTATTCTTCGGGATGACCATTGATGTTGTGAGACTGTAAATAATGAGATATATGAGTATGACAGCTAGTTGAGAGGGAAACCCTCATGGAGCCTTTCAAGACTTCTAATTCTTTTTCCATGATCTTCATTGCTATGGTATGTTGATGATTGCTATCTAAGAATAAATGTGATACTTTTCAAATGCGTTTCTACGGTTTATGTTAGCTGTCATAACGACATAAGGAAACATTCAAGAACATATTGATACTTGGCATATCCTACAATTCACAGTGGTGCCACCTGGTGATTTTCAAATAATGTCAATTATTGGTGAAAACTGGTTTCTTGGGATTCATTCTAATCCTGAATGAGTAAATCTAACATTTTGTGCAGCTTATCAAATCTTAATCGGTAAAATAGGCCAATTTACATTTGCTTGGTTTATATAGGAAATGTACTGCAACATATGGTTTTCTGCAATTCATTCAAAAATAAGGATGGTGACCTATCGTTTTTAAAGCTTAAATAAGTAGTACGTACTATATTCTGTGAAAGTTTGGGGAAAATGACATGGGTTTTATTATGTGAAAAAATACTTTTTAGAATTTCTATATATTCATATATAAAATTATCATGATATTGACCTATAAATCAAAAACTAGCACGGTGACCCCCCATTTTTAAGTTAGATATGTGTTCCACAACACTTAATGATCATCTTATTAAATTATCAGGAAATTGACATGAGTTTTGATTTTCAAGCCAAATTGTCCGATATGCCTTTAACTATATACCCATGCCGTATGTCCTGCAAATACGCACCGTTTCACCATATAAAGTAAAAATACCGTATGAAACACTGTTCCGTACAGCAAAATACGGAACACTGTTCGGGACGTGTCTAATAAAATATTATAGTTGTTAGGCCATATTAAGTTGATAATTTTATTAATTCTGGTTATATAGTAAATATAAAACGATCCACCATACATAGTACGAGCTACTAACTCGATAATAATTTACAGTTATTGTGTAACTCGGCATAAATGCCTCAATTCGTAGAAACCGTAAATTATTATTGCGTTTTGCAGCTTGTACAGCATGGTCAGGTCGTTCTATATACTCTTCTGGCTGGAGGGCTGGAATGAGTCACTAAACAACACAGTGGGATTAGGGAGGCATTTGTTATATCCTCCAAATTATTTATTAAGTATTATCAAAGGAAAAGTGAAGTGTCTGGGTGTGTGTAAGTCCATGTGGTGTGTTCAGGGTCTCTGGTGTGAGTGAAGCTACCTCCGCCTGGAGGTGCAGCGGTGGTGGTAGGAGTGGTGGCGCCCCCTGTTGTATCAGAGTATAACCGTATACTTTCGGTATACCCGCAATAATTACTTTATCGCATAAATATGCAGCCTGATGACCGGACTAGATAACTACAAAATAAAGTTTATAGTACATGAGCCTAGAATGACAAGGCATGTATGCCAAAGAAAGTTTACGTTTTGGGTTAGCGGAAATAAAATGGGCCTGAAACCTTGCAGGCACTTAATGATGTATTATTAAGATGGTATGGGAAATCTCTTTTTTTTTTCACTTTCTTATTAATTCGCTACCTCCCTTCATAATATGTCACTTACCTGTTCACCGAAATCGGTAAAATCTGTTCGTTCCGGCATGTATCGGGTAAACATTACAAGCCTACCACTTACAGCTCATACTCCTTTTGTATTTATAAACTGTACAGAACCTGTAACCCTACAGGTCTTAACAATAAACATCACTACCCTATTTCACCCTGAACTGCAAGTCATGTTTATTACCTGTTGAAACATCAATTGACAGGGCTGCTTTAGATGGCTTATTTGAATAATGTCAACCAGACATTTAAATCCCCATCCACCAGTGCAGCCTGAGGATTCCCTTGGATGAAACTGCTGTAGTTGTCATGCGGGGATGCAAGTTCTCTGACAAACGAGGGAATTCCGACATTTCATATACACTAGAATATATATAGATTCATAGCCATTCTGTTCCAAAATAATGCTGTCAATTATTCTTTTTATAAGTGTTTTGAATTTCCGATTTTTTCATCAGTCCCGACTTTCATCCCTGGTCATGCACAACCCATGACAACCCATGACACACCTGTTTTGTTACTCTAAAAACTATTTGTCAACAACTTGACACCAAGCAAATCACCACGATTACGCTGCTGTCAACAATGTCATAATCAAATGAACAGACATGTGACATCAGCCGATGACAACATCGAGCTCTGTAGCAGCACCCCTACTTAACCATGCCAGAACCGTGCTGCAGTCTGGTGGCTACTTTGTGTACTAACAGAATTGAACTCTGCTGCCACCTTGTGTATATTTGAGTACAACAGTTAATCTCAAACCAAACACTTTTACCACCTTTTAAATAAGATATTGTGTTTATAAAACCTAAATGTAATATAATTTGATTTAAACATGATATCAGCATACAGATTAAGTTTATACTTATTGTTTTTATAATGTCCTAGTGGACTAACTATAATCTAGTAGAACTGAGGGTTCAAGACTAGCATCATGTGGATTGCACAACTGCAACACAGAAGTGGACAAAGTTCCTGAAGAAATCAGTCCAAATAGATGTCCAGATGTAACTTACAGAGGCCACAAGGTAAATATAAGTTGACATTTACATGTAGATTTACTGTACCTATGTGTGAGGTATGTGTATTGCACAGAAATACTGATTTTGTAGACATTTTAGTGGGAGCTACTCACAGTATTGACCTAGTTTCAGAATCCTTTGTTTGAGAGTGCCATGCTTTCAGGTTAGTGGTTGAATGTATGTATTATGTTCCTATTCATTTAGTGCATCTACTTACTTGTCTGATAAGTGGAGTATTTCTAGTTGGTGTATACATGTGTATTTCTCAAAGTGTCCATATTGATGTATGGCCAATACTCACTGTATGACTAGTTTAACACTCAGTCACTGTATGACTAGTTTAGTACTGGTGTTCGAATATGTCAAGGAGATTCAGTGTTATGTGTGCCTAATGACAGCTATAGTTTTCCAAGGAACTTTAATGTGGTACTATGTTTCACATAAGTGTATATCATTTAATATTGTTTTATTAGTTGTATAACTATTTAATGTCAAGCAAGTGTCAAATCTGTAAACCTGCGAGGTGTGAAATTGAACTAATTATCTGAATTTATATATACCGATTGCAGATTTGACGATGTCTATGTCGATGTCTATGTCGATGTCTATGTCGATGTCTATGTCAAACGTACCGAAGATTAATAAAGAATGACATCCGTATCATCTTAAACTGTCGTTATCATCTGGGGCATCTACAGTCAAATCTTCACCTCGCACCCCCTGCATGTACCGTAAATACTCGAAGGCTGCAGGCAAGATGTGTTATAGAGAGGGAAGTCGACTATATATGCTGACGTAGGCATGTGAACAAGGCAACAAGTACAAGTCCAAGGTCAGATCTCCAAACAAGCGATTGGTGACCAAAACGTGTCGGAAGACGTCGTGACAAGAGAAAAGCATCGTGTTGGGTCTACTCATCGCATCGCCGGAGAAGCAGACAAATTAGTGAAGTACCATAACTCGTTAACGTCAATCAATGGTACTTAATGGTCTAATTCTCCATGATTTAATGACTCTTAAATGCCTTTCTTCTGAATCAATACTCTGACAGCTGAAAACCAAGGACTCAATTAAGGGTAATACTATCCCTTTTTTATGGTTGCTAGTATCACATGTTTACCAATTCGTTTACTTGATTCGTTAACATCTATTGCAGAACCTTTTCAAACAAGTACTCTTGTTTATAGAGCTCAATAATTTCCAGCACCACTGTTTACAACTGAATTTCCATATTGTGTGGTATAGGTGTTTATTGTCATAATCTCCTTTCTTACACGGTTATTACTTTCCAAAATATTGTAAAATGTCGGGTCAGGGTGATTCAGTGCAGGAGTTAGAGGGGCAGGTTGAAACCCTTCAAAATAGGTCAACAGCTATAAGAGAGTCACCTGACGAAACAGAAGAATGGGCTGATGACTCTGGTGCCCCCCGGCGCAGCGCACGCACATCTCGACCGACAGAGAAATTGTCAGAATTCCAGGAAAGGGAGAGGGAGAAGAAGGAAAGACGTTTGAGGAGGATGACTCAACAACAATACGACCACTGGAAGGCAGAGGCAAAGGCTGGTAGAACGAAGTTGAAAGGGTATTGCACAGAAGAGGACCTGACATCAATCCTTATTTCAGTGCAGGAAAGTCATGATGACGCCATTCAGAGCTACGAAGCTCTGCGTGAGATCTGCCCACCAGAACAAGAGATACGACGGCAGATTGACACTTGTAGTGCTGTCACAAAGGCATTATTAAACCACATAAACGAGAGGATGGTGAATTTGGAGATGGAAGATACTGTTACAAATTTGAAACTTTTACTTCAAAAAGATGAAAATGCATCTGTTTTCAGCTCTGTTGCTTCTAGAGCAACACAACGTAGTCACCGTTCGAACACATCCCAGTCGTCATCTACAAAAAGACTGCAAGCTGCTGCTGAGCTCGCTGCTAAGGAGGCTGAGTTGAAAGCACTGAAGGATAGAGAAGAAAAGGAAGCTGAGCTTGAAGCACTCAAACGCAAACAAGAAGAAGAATTAGAACGGAAAAGACGTGACATTACTCGTCTGGAGAAACAGAAGGAAGTGGAGATAGCCCGGGCAAGGTTCAAGGTTTATGATGAAGAATGTCTTGACATTGAAGATTGCAAGAGTTTACTTCAAGATAAACATCTTGGCGGAAATGTTGACTTTCTTCAGCATGCATCAAAGATGTCTCCTGGCAGACCGGTCAAGGTCCAAGAGACAGACAACACAGCAACACTTGTGAAGGCCCTAACTGAATCAATGAGTCTCAGTCGTCTACCAGCCCCTGAGCCATCCGTCTTCAATGGCGATCCTCTGCAGTATACAGACTGGAAGTCATCCTTTATCGCCCTAATTGACACCAGATGCTCATCGCCAAGTGAAAAGATGTTTTATCTCAGACGTTATGTTGGCGGCGAAGCTAAGAGAGCTCTCGAGAACTACTTTCTTAAGGACAGTGCATTGGCTTACACTGAAGCCTGGAATGCACTCAACCAACGCTACGGTGATCCCTTTATCGTTGGAAAGGCCTTCAGGGAGAAGCTGTACAACTGGCCCAAGATAACTCCCAAGGACAGTAAAGGGGTACTGGAATTTGCAGACTTCCTAAAAAGCTGTAGAGCAGCCATGCCCTACGTTCAGGGTCTGCAGTCCTTGGACAACTGCCATGAAAATCAGTGCATCCTAAGCCGTCTTCCAGATTGGCTCACATTACGTTGGAACCGCACTGTGCATTCTGCCATGAGGAAAAAGGAGAAGTACCCAACATTCAACAAGTTTGTAGACTTTGTTGGAGAGGAGGCTGAGATTGCATGTAATCCCATATCATCGCTCAATGCTCTGCGATCCTTAGATGCCCCCGTGTCAAATTCAAAGTCAGCAAGCAGCAGACATGATGCCAAGCGGAATAAGGCAAGTACCTTGGCAACGGCAACTGATGAGAAATCCACAACAGGTGGACAGAAGGGGGACCAAAGGATGTCCTGCTTTTTATGTGAGAAGGAGGGCCATACTCTAAGTAAATGTTCAAACTTTGCTAGGAAAACCATGGATGACAAGAGGAAGTTTGTCAGGGAAAAACATCTCTGCTTTGGATGTTTAAAGAGAGGACATCACTCCAGGGACTGTAGGCAACGACATACCTGTGAGAAATGCCAACGTAAACACCCAACCTGTCTCCATGACGAAGCATACAAGCAAGACCAGTCGAAAGTAAGGAATCAATGTGTCAAGACCGAGCAAAAATCATCGGCGAAAGAGGAAGTAGAGTCTGCAGTGTCTCTGAATGTGAACAGAGGGGGCCAGACCAACACATCAACCATCGTTCCAGTATGGGTGTCAACTACTGCTAACCCAGGAAGGGAGAAACTTGTATATGCCTTGCTCGACACACAAAGTGACACCACATTTATCACTGAGGAAACCTGTGAGTCACTGAATGCAGACTCCACACCAGTGCGACTTAAACTAATGACCATGATGTCGCAAAATTCAGTAATTCAGTCTAAGCGTGCAACCGGACTTCAAGTCAGAGGGTTCAGTTCGGCTACAAGAATAGACCTTCCCCCTGTATATACTCGTGATTTCATACCAGTGGACAGGTCACATATTCCTACTTCCGAGACAGCCAGAAGGTGGGCTCATCTGGTTACTATAGCAGATGAGCTACCAGAGCTAAAGGAGTATGAAGTTGGCCTACTTATCGGCTACAACTGTTCTCAAGCATTGGCACCGCGACAAGTCATCCTAGGCAAGGATACAGAGCCATATGCTCAAAGGACAGATTTGGGATGGAGCATAGTTGGATGTGCATCTCCACACCTTGACATAGGAAACAACTTTGCCTTCACTCATCGCATCGCTGTGAAAGAGCTCCCAGTTGTGACGCCAGCTGATGCAATCAGAATACTAGAATCTGATTTTGTGGATGTCAAGCTCGATGACAAACGTACATCTCAGGATGACTTGCTCTTCCTGAAAAGGTTGGAGTCAGAAATAAGGAAAAATGAAGACCAACACTATGAGATGCCCCTTCCTTTTAAAACTCGGCCAAACCTGCCAGACAACAAAAAACTGGCCATCACTCGACTGGCGCACTTGAAGAAAAGACTTGTAAAGGATAAGAAATACAGTGACCATTACATCAACTTCATGAACCATGCCATAAACAAAGGAGATGCTGAGCATGTCACTGGTGAGTCTGCAGTTGGGGAAACGTGGTACATCCCTTATCACGGCGTGTACCATCCAAAGAAACAGGACAAGATTTGTGTTGTATTCGACTGTTCAGCAAGATATCAAGGGACATCACTGAATGAACACCTTCTAACAGGGCTTGAATTGACAAATGGACTAATTGGTGTGCTTTGCAGGTTCCGCAAACATCCTGTAGCGATAATGTGTGACATTGAGAAAATGTTCCACCAATTCCATGTTAAAGAAAAGGATCGTGACTACCTGAGGTTCCCATGGTGGGAGAATGGTGATATCAAGCAGGATCCTATTGAGTTCAGAATGAAGGTACACTTGTTCGGAGCAGCATCATCCCCTGGCTGTGCCAACTACGGACTGAAATATCTCGCCAGGCAGCATGAAACAGAATTTCCACAGGCTTCTAGTTTTGTTAGTCGAAACTTCTACGTGGATGATGGTGTGACCAGTGTTAAGGATGCAAAATCTGCTATCTCACACATTAAGGAAGCAAGGCAGCTCTGCTCTCGAGGAAGTCTGCGACTCCACAAATTCATATCGAATGATCGAACGGTCTTGGAGAGCATACCCCCATCTAAGAGAGCCACTGATGTGAAGGACCTCGATCTGAGTTTCGAGGAATTACCAATTGAAAGGGCTCTTGGAATACAATGGCACGTGGAATCTGACCACTTTGGCTTCCACATCACTCTCAGGGATCAACCTTTAACTCGACGTGGCATCCTTTCTACAGTTGCTTCTGTATATGATCCCCTAGGCTTCCTTGCTCCCTTCATACTCAATGGAAAACGGATCCTTCAAGAAATGTGCCGTCAAGGAACTGGCTGGGATGATCCCATTCAAGATGTACTCCGTCCTCAGTGGGAGTGTTGGCGAAGAGATCTTATCCACCTTGGTCAACTCACCTTGCCCAGGTGCTACGAGCCTCCAGAATTTGGTAGGCTGCACAAGGTTGAGCTCCATCACTTCTCAGATGCGAGCTTGTCAGGCTATGGGCAATGCTCATATCTCCGCCTGAAGGATGACAAGATTATGGTACACTGTTCCCTTGTCATGGGCAAATCCCGTGTATCTCCTACGAAGGTAACTACTATACCCCGGTTAGAGCTCTCTGCTGCAGTAGTTTCAGTCAGAGTCAGCAATGTGCTCAAAGAAGAACTGGAGTATGAGGAAATTGAAGAACACTTTTGGACCGATTCAAGGGTTGTTCTTGGCTATATTGGAAATGAAGCCCGTCGTTTCCACACATTCGTTGCAAACAGGGTACAACATATACGGCAGAGTACGTCACCTCAGCAATGGCATTATGTATCCACCAGTGACAATCCTGCTGACCACGCATCACGTGGACTTACATTTGCAGAGCTACAAACATCAAATTGGTACTCCGGGCCAGCATTTCTATGGACAAGCGAAATCACCTTCAATGATGAAGCCCTACAAGACATATCAATCGGAGATCCAGAAGTAAAGGCTGTGCAAGTGCTGACTACGAATACCAAAGAAAATTGTTGTCTCATCGATCGTATATCTCACTTCTCTGATTGGTCAAAGGCAGTGAGAGCTGTTGCCCGTTTAATTCGTGTCGCAAGGAAGAACAAGTCAAATGGACTTGCCACAGTTGCTGAGAAAGGGAAAGCTGCGTCCATAATCGTCCAGGCAGTACAACATCAAATCTACGGTGATGAGATGAACCTACTTAGCAAGCAAGGGGCCAAGGTTCCCAACAACAACAAACTCAACAGTCTTGATCCATTTGTTGACAATGAAGGAATCCTCAGGGTTGGGGGGAGACTTAACAAGTCAAGTCTCTCATTCGAAATGAAACACCCTGCGATTCTACCCAAGAATAGTCATATAACTGATCTCATTGTCTCCTACTACCACTCGAAGGTGCAACATCAGGGAAGAGACATGACTACAAATGAGATTCGAACCAATGGCTACAGGATCATCGGCTACAGCAAAGTCGTAGCTGCTTGCATCAACAAGTGTGTTAAATGTCGAGGGATGACAAGACCTGTGGAGGAACAACAAATGGCTAATTTGCCAGAGGAACGTGTAGAACCCACTCCACCATTTACCTTCTGTGGTATGGATTGCTTTGGACCCTTCTATATCAAGGCTGGCAGGAGGGAGCTAAAACGTTATGGTCTTCTATTCACCTGCATGAGTTCCAGGGCAATTCACATCGAAGCTCTAGATGACATGACTACTGATGCATTCATAAATGCTTTACGTTGCCTCATTGCCATTAGAGGTCCAGTACAACAACTTCATTCCGATCAGGGCACTAACTTTGTTGGAGCAAGAAATGAATTGAGAAATGCAATAGCAGATCTGGATGCTGAGAGGATCAAGTCATTCATGGCAGGACAGCAGTGTGACTTTGTCATGAATGCTCCCCACTCAAGTCATGCTGGTGGAGTGTGGGAGCGACAGATCAGAACTGTCAGAAGCGTGCTGTCATCCATCATCTCTGAATTCCCTGGCCGCCTTGATGATGCCTCTTTTCATACATTCCTTTATGAGGCAATGGCCATTGTCAATAGTCGCCCACTGACTACTGATAACATCAATGATCTAAAAAGCCCAGAGCCCTTAACACCAAACCATCTAATGACAATGAAATGTAAGGTTCCACTGCCTCCACCTGGTAGATTTGTAAGGGAGGATATTTACACCAGGAAACGCTGGAGAAGGGTTCAGTTCCTTGCTGACCAGTTTTGGAATCGCTGGAAAAGTGAATATCACATCAATCACAGGCAGAAATGGCACACCCCAAGAAGAAATCTGCAAGTTGATGATGTCGTGATTGTGAAGGACACAAACTTACCTTGCAATGAGTGGCAACTAGCCAGAGTAGTTGAAGTGAAACTAAATCCAGATGGATCAGTGAGTAGTGCTAAGGTATAGATGAGAAATAGGAAGCTAAACAACCAAGGGAAACAACTAGACAAACCCCTGGTTCTTGAACGTCCAATACAGAGCTTGGTTCTCCTGCTTAAGAAAGAGTAAGAGCTGTCCCCTGATATCCTGCCTTATCAACCTGACCTGTCATTGACCTGTGTAATGTAATGGGTGTTTGTACTTTGAAAATTACTCATGATTTTTTATTGACCTATGTATGTGTCATCTTATGTGAACATTTTTCATTCGTAATTTTGGTGGGAGTGTAGCAGCACCCCTACTTAACCATGCCAGAACCGTGCTGCAGTCTGGTGGCTACTTTGTGTACTAACAGAATTGAACTCTGCTGCCACCTTGTGTATATTTGAGTACTAACAGTTAATCTCAAACCAAACACTTATCAAGTTTACCACCTTTTAAATAAGATATTGTGTTTATAAAACCTAAATGTAATATAATTTGATTTAAACATGATATCAGCATACAGATTAAGTTTATACTTATTGTTTTTATAATGTCCTAGTGGACTAACTATAATCTAGTAGAACTGAGGGTTCAAGACTAGCATCATGTGGATTGCACAACTGCAACACAGAAGTGGACAAAGTTCCTGAAGAAATCAGTCCAAATAGATGTCCAGATGTAACTTACAGAGGCCACAAGGTAAATATAAGTTGACATTTACATGTAGATTTACTGTACCTATGTGTGAGGTATGTGTATTGCACAGAAATACTGATTTTGTAGACATTTTAGTGGGAGCTACTCACAGTATTGACCTAGTTTCAGAATCCTTTGTTTGAGAGTGCCATGCTTTCAGGTTAGTGGTTGAATGTATGTATTATGTTCCTATTCATTTAGTGCATCTACTTACTTGTCTGATAAGTGGAGTATTTCTAGTTGGTGTATACATGTGTATTTCTCAAAGTGTCCATATTGATGTATGGCCAATACTCACTGTATGACTAGTTTAACACTCAGTCACTGTATGACTAGTTTAGTACTGGTGTTCGAATATGTCAAGGAGATTCAGTGTTATGTGTGCCTAATGACAGCTATAGTTTTCCAAGGAACTTTAATGTGGTACTATGTTTCACATAAGTGTATATCATTTAATATTGTTTTATTAGTTGTATAACTATTTAATGTCAAGCAAGTGTCAAATCTGTAAACCTGCGAGGTGTGAAATTGAACTAATTATCTGAATTTATATATACCGATTGCAGATTTGACGATGTCTATGTCGATGTCTATGTCTATGTCTATGTCGATGTCTATGTCAAACGTACCGAAGATTAATAAAGAATGACATCCGTATCATCTTAAACTGTCGTTATCATCTGGGGCATCTACAAGCTCACTTGAGCAGTAGCTGCCACTTAGAACACACCTAGCCCCGTCTTTAAACTATATTAAGATGGTATGATGTGATAATACCGCTACTTTTGCTACAAATTCGATCAGATCATATTCTTAACGTGATCTTGTTGCTGCAGTCGTTGAATAACCACCGGAAGTTTCTTCCACGCCTTAATCCTTCGCCACCACGGACTTCGTTGATTAAAGGAAGTTCTCGGTTTCTTGTGCCTGATTTTTATTCCATCCTTACTCCTGGTCGCGTACCGTTCTTCCTCGGTATGCTCTGGGTTTCTGGCCATTTTGTGTATTTGAATTAGTAGTAGTTTCCTCAATTGCAACTCAATAGGATTAATAAGGCAGGCTGAATACAGTGCACTTATTGATAGATTTAGATATCATAGTTCCTCGTGACAGACTAAACATAATTGCTTCGCAAATCTAACAAAATTATGCAAATTTTATTAAAATCCTTTTATACAAAAAACTTATTTTATACTCATAATCAGGCATAGAGTTTTCCCGGATTTCTGGACATTACTAATAAATAAAATAGATAAAGATTGTTTACCTATATAAGATCCGGAGTTTTGTGTTAACTGGGATCTGTAGATTACATCCGAACACTGACTACAAACGGGAAGACATTCAAATGGACTTATGTAATACCACATAGGGTAGCATAGCCTCACCGCCGTGATAGAGATCTAATCCAAGGGTAGGGATCCGGGAAGTAAAATAAACGGCAAACCCCTACAGTACTGGGCCGTGTATTTAGTTAGCAATAGTTTACATTCTGTTGGACGGAAACTAGTCCATAGACAGCATTAGTGTGACATTATTCTACCTGCCCAGACGGTGCTTCGCTGGTCCTGTGGTGATACACAAACTGCTGTCAGCTCAGCAGTAGACCAGCGACTATGGTTATTATCATAAGACTTATCTTATTTTGTTGAATTGTTAAATGTAAACAACTATATGTTTCCTTTCATTCAACTGTGAATGGGAAGAGAAACTGTAGGGGATTAAGTCGTAGTGAACAGGTGAAGTTGACCCATCTGAAAATAGGTCACTGCAGACTTGCACACAAATATCTTCTAAAAGGGGAAAATCCCCCATTATGCCAAGCATATCCTGCTGAACTGTAAAAGGGTACAAGAAAGTAGCAGAAAATACTTGAAAAACAGTAACAACATGAAAATGTTGTTTGAAACTATTCCAAAAAAAGATATCATCATGTTTTTGAAAGAGACAAATTTGATTGTTCATAAAATATTTGAAAACATTGAAAAGAATTGACTGAAATAAGTCTACGAAAGTGAAAAGCTAATTCATTGATGGTCCCTATATACCCTCAGGGTCCCCTGGGACGTTAACCCACAAACAAATATCTAAACTTACTACTTTAATTATAGTTATCACGTTTTATTTCCCTGGAAGCAGGGAAGTCACTATATACAGCCCTGCTTGAGCCTGGGGTGGCCGGCTGTTATCTAATCTGCTCGAGAGTGGTCAGATTCGCTGCACTATAAAGGCAGGGATGCTAATATACTTGAGAAATGTCTTAGGATGCCTTCTGAGCTCTTTGATTTTTATTTTTAAATAGAAACTAGCGATAGAATTCGGAATGATGTCAGAAAGTCCATAGAGATAGGCTGAGGCAGCTAGATTCTTTATGACCATCGCACATGGTGGAGGGGGACTCCTGGGCGCGACATCAGCACAAATGCGATCTATGAGGCCTATTCCACCAAGGAGGCACAAGCCCAGGCCGGGTCCCTTGTGGTCGCCTATTGGCGATCGGCGGCAATAGCCGGCCCAAACCTCTCGGCGGCGGCGATAATCTGCTTGGTGGAACAGCTCATGAGAGCTTACAGGCCCATCACGGCTGGCCCCTGCCGGCCACCGTGCCTCCAAAACCCCGTAGCCGGCCAGTATCGGCTGACCTGTTGGTGGCCGCCGGCCGCCGGCCGGGGACAATTTTTTTTTTTTTTTGAATTCTTTATTTATCCTGGAAAACGATCGGTTGTTAGCCGGTTTGATTTCGGTTCCAGCCTTACATCACTCACATGGCTGTTTACCTGGTTTTGCTTGACATAGTCATCATTTCTCTACAAAAATACATGTTATGTACAGATCCGTGAATAAAGAAATAAATATAAGGTTTCGCATTATTTAGTGATTGTTCATCATCCTAGTATGCCTCCTGTGTCATCCAATTGCCATTAGCTCTTCGTAGTTGGTTCGCAGGCGCTTCATCACTGTTCGGAAAAATTTTCCAATTCCACGTCACCATCTAATGGCGATAATTTAGTCGCATGTCATTTTTGCATGGTACAGTACTGTATCTATCAGTGGGTGTGGCGCTCCTCGGTCTGCAAGGTCACCCAATATTTCAACAGCAGATTAAATGGATATCACAACTTGTCTATAAGTGAGGCCAGTTGTACCCTAGTGACCACCATTTTTGGAATCTTTTAAAGTCATCATAATTTTCTATATTTCTTACATCACTAGACATCTCATTCCATTCGAGTGCCCCGCGATAAAACAGACATCTTTTGTACATTTCGTTTATCGGTCTAACTACCTTGAACACAGGTGCATCATAAAGACGGGTTACGTTACCTTCATTTGGGGTTTCACATAGATCTTCGAATTTTTGCTGTTTATACATGAAGTTTCTTACTCTTGCTCTTCTACGGGCTTTGAGGTTGGCTATCTTTGCAAGTTGATGTAAGCGTATCACTGGTACATGTGTATTTTTATTAAGACATAGACGCAAACAGCGGTTTTGCATATTTTGCAGTTTTTCTAACTTATGATTCGGAAGGCAGTCGTATATCGTATCGCCGTGGTCAATGTACGGGAGTATCATTGTTTTGTACAGCATCGTTGCACTATTGACATCCAGATATTTACGAATTTTTGACAAGATGAACATTTTGTGCGACACCAGTTTGACTACATTGTCAAAATGTTTCGACATGGTCATATGCTGATCCAGATAGATCCCTAAATACTTGTATGTGGTCACTCTTTCAAGTTGTACATCATTCAGCATTATCTTCACATTTGCACACTTTTTGATCATTTGGCTCGACCCAAAAATGATATACTTTGTTTTTCGTTCATTTACAGTAAGTTGACTTTCCGTACACCATTTATTAATACTATTTAGACATTTGTTAAGATTTTCTGCTGCTGCGTTAATATCCCTATTAGACGTGTATACAACCAAATCGTCTGCGTATAACTTACAAGCACATTTGTCAATACATCTTACAACATCGTTTATGTATACAAGAAAAAACAGGGGTCCTAAAATGGACCCCTGTGGGACTCCACATCTTACCATGATGAGGTAGTACTATTCGCTATTGTTCGTTGTCTTCTCCCATTCAAATAGTTTGTAACCCATGTGTGTAGCTTTCCCTTTACCCCAATTTTTGATAATTTTGAAATTAAAATTTTGTGATTAACCGTATCAAATGCTTTTTTTTGATCTATGAAAACCGCTATTGTTAAGATTCTATTATTTATTGCTTCATAAATGTCTTTAGTTAATTTGGAAACGGATTCAGATGTCGAATAACCTGGCCTAAAACCACCCTGTTCTGGTATCAGTATACTATTTCCCTCTAGATAATTGATTAACTTTGAATGTACGACCTTTTCGAGTAGTTTCCCAGGGATGGGCAATAAAGTGATTGGTCTTAGATTATTAACTGAGTGTGGGTTACCTTCTTTGGGGATCGGTACAATTAAACCGTCTTTCCAGGCAGCGGGAAAATTACCTGTTCTGAGTGACAACTTGAAGAGATAGCATAGTTTGTCTGTTGTGGCTTGTAGTGATACCTGGGATACCAGTCGACTTCCAAATATTGATTTCATCTATTAGTTTTCGCACCTCGTCTTCCTCAAACTCTATATCGTTGATTTCACAGTCATAGTCTATGGGTGGTGCCACCCAATTTCCTTTAAATTTAGCAGCTAACTCGGGGCCGATATTGGCAAAAAATGAGTTTATATAGTTACATGTTTCATTTTCTTCGACTGTTGCATTTGTGTTGTCATGGACTAAAGTTATCTTCTGTTGCTTATCCCTTCCTGGCAGAATCTTCTTTATCTCACCCCAAAATTTCTTACTGTCGTCCTTATATGATTCTAAATTATCTTTGATATAAGTTGATTTTGCATATGTTGTGGTTTTTTTGGCTTGGTTTCTCAATTTACGTGCTATCTCCCAGTCTGTAGCTTTGTTTGTCTTGTGGGCTTTTTTGAGGGCAAGGTCTTTGTCTCTTATAAGTTCGAGTACTTCATTGCTCAGCCAAGGTTCTTTAGTTTTTTTGATAGTGTAAGTTTTGATCGGGCTTAGTTTGTCGAGATTATCCATGAAAATTGAGAGCATCATATCCCAAGCAGTGTCAACATTATTCTCTGTGTCAAAGTCCTTCCGGTCTGATTTTTTAATCATGTCTTGGTATTTAGTGTAGTCAAAGTTCCTATGCGATCTCCCACTAAAGGTTTCTTTTTCAGTAACTACTTTGTGCTTTCCCATAACTAGGTAGGTTAGTGAATGATCGCTAAGGTTAACCTTGATCACACCATTATCTTTAATTTGCTCTGAGTTAGTGGCTATCAAATCAATACAGGTTGATGTTATATCTGTTACTCTTGTTGGCTATTTGACAATCTGTGATAGACCGTATGCCCTTAACCAGTTTTTTAGTGCTTCTGTGTCATTGTCATTTGCATCCCTAATGTTTATGTTAAAGTCTCCGTTAAGAATGATAATTTTCCTGTTTTTTTTTATTTTATCTAGAGTGCTTTGTAGATACTCAATAAAGTCGGACACCGATCCATACGGTGGTCGATAGATAGTTGCATAAATAATGTTCATTTGATTTGGTCTGTGGATTTCAAACCATTGTACCTCAGCATCCTTGGTTGAGACATCAAATAAGCCCATTTCAATTTGTCTTAAGTCAATACCTTTTCTAGCATACGTACATATACCACCACCTATTTTTGGTTCGGTTTTCCCTTCATCACACCATGCTCTGTCTAGTCGGTACAAGTTATAGTCTCTAAGATTGACTAAGTCTGATGGTATTGACTCTTTGAGCCAGCTTTCGGAGATAGACATTACATCAAAAATATTGTCTATTTGTGCCGCAAAAACATCGTACCCCCCTAGAAGGCTTCGTATATTTAGGTGACCCATCTTCAGACCTCTCGCGTCCCTCACCACATCAAATGCCATTATTGTTAGACATTACTCTAGTTTGACAATCATTTCCGATTATTACACATTCAGCTTTGATACATGTAGTCACTAAGTTAGGGAGTTTATGGCTTTCACTGCCTCCCCCTTCGATCAACATTATTAGTTGCGGAAGATAACCAAGATGTCTGAGGCCGGTTGTTATCGCCTGACAGTCCATGACCGCCTGGGTTCATAGTAGTTATATAACTTGTTTGTTTGGCAAACACCAGGGTGCCAGTCCCACAAAGAGGAAACGAACAGTAACAGGTTAATTAGGTGTAACTCTTAACTATAGTTCTGGCTCACCTTCGGTTTAGTGTCCTTATTTCGGCCTAACTTTGCCACTCTGGGCTTGTTTCCCTCGATTTGACTTATTGCAATTAGTTGATATGTGTCACATGTAAGTAGGTGGACAGGAAATTTTTACCCAGTTAGTCCTCATTTAGGGGAAATAGGGGGTGGGGACAGGGGGCGTATCAGTTTTAAATGTGTTTAGGTTGTGGCTTAGAGTGGAGTCAGTCAGCTCCAATCATTACAGGTGGTCGATGACCCAATGTAATGTATTGGCCAGGTAAGAGCAAATTGTTGACAACACGATGCTTTCACAAGGTTGCCTCTTGACTCCAGTCCCTGCCATTATATAAACCCTCCCCCCACCCTTCCCTTACATTCCACTTCACTATACATGTTTCAGTCATGTGATATGGCGACAGAGTTCTTGTTAAAGCATCTTAGTAGTTCTTGACTCCAGAATTCACATAACTCATCAGTCGGGTGAAGTCCATCATATAAGTTGTTGTATTGGTGAACAAGTCCGGTTGGCTTGTTCTTGTGGTTCATACGCGCTAGCCATGGTGTCGACAGGCCCCGTGCTTCGTTTAGGCGTGCCACTACTTTGTTGAATTCGCCAACAGCCGTGTTTACAATTTCTTGTTGGTTCGGCGTTGCCCCCTTGACTTGTCTTGATAGGTTAAGTCCCACAAGTGGGCAGACTATAACCTTAGATTTCGGGTGAATCGTGTCCAGCCAACTCACTCCAACCTCGGTGTAGGCTGTTAAATGGCTGATTAGCTTGTTTGGGTCCGTCCAGTTGAACGTGACTTTGGTTCCTACCTTGTTAGTGATGTCGTTCACTCCCGCAAGCAGATAGATGTTGTCGGCTGGGTGCGCAAGGAGGTGCCGGTGCGCTATGACTACGGCTCGCCGCATCGTGATCCCCGGTGTAAAGTATACACTCGCCCGGTGTGGTTTCGTCCTCTCCATGGTAAGTATATTCCCCAGTTTCCGTCCCCGGCTGTCAGCTATGATAGTTTGTCGTGGGGCCGGTCTCCATTTCCGCCAGTTTGTCGTTGTTGTTGTGCTTTGCATTTTATTTACTTCGCCTCATCGCCGTTGTACTCGTCACGTACCTCTGTGAGTAAAATTTGTTGGACGTTGCTTCGTATATTGGGCCTTCTAACGCTGTTAGTTGTTCCCGGATTGCGTCGTTTTGTTCGAATTTTAGGGCTACAACCTGTTTCATGGTTTCTATTTTTGCATCTTCCCACGTTTTGGAGGTTTTGATTGATTTGGCTAGCCTCTTTGCGTGGTATCCATCCTCACATGCACGAATCTGTTTTGCTATTTCGGGTGCTTTGTTGTGCTACAGGATCATCGGCTACAGCAAAGTCGTAGCTGCTTGCATCAACAAGTGTGTTAAATGTCGAGGGATGACAAGACCTGTGGAGGAACAACAAATGGCTAATTTGCCAGAGGAACGTGTAGAACCCACTCCACCATTTACCTTCTGTGGTATGGATTGCTTTGGACCCTTCTATATCAAGGCTGGCAGGAGGGAGCTAAAACGTTATGGTCTTCTATTCACCTGCATGAGTTCCAGGGCAATTCACATCGAAGCTCTAGATGACATGACTACTGATGCATTCATAAATGCTTTACGTTGCCTCATTGCCATTAGAGGTCCAGTACAACAACTTCATTCCGATCAGGGCACTAACTTTGTTGGAGCAAGAAATGAATTGAGAAATGCAATAGCAGATCTGGATGCTGAGAGGATCAAGTCATTCATGGCAGGACAGCAGTGTGACTTTGTCATGAATGCTCCCCACTCAAGTCATGCTGGTGGAGTGTGGGAGCGACAGATCAGAACTGTCAGAAGCGTGCTGTCATCCATCATCTCTGAATTCCCTGGCCGCCTTGATGATGCCTCTTTTCATACATTCCTTTATGAGGCAATGGCCATTGTCAATAGTCGCCCACTGACTACTGATAACATCAATGATCTAAAAAGCCCAGAGCCCTTAACACCAAACCATCTAATGACAATGAAATGTAAGGTTCCACTGCCTCCACCTGGTAGATTTGTAAGGGAGGATATTTACACCAGGAAACGCTGGAGAAGGGTTCAGTTCCTTGCTGACCAGTTTTGGAATCGCTGGAAAAGTGAATATCACATCAATCACAGGCAGAAATGGCACACCCCAAGAAGAAATCTGCAAGTTGATGATGTCGTGATTGTGAAGGACACAAACTTACCTTGCAATGAGTGGCAACTAGCCAGAGTAGTTGAAGTGAAACTAAATCCAGATGGATCAGTGAGTAGTGCTAAGGTATAGATGAGAAATAGGAAGCTAAACAACCAAGGGAAACAACTAGACAAACCCCTGGTTCTTGAACGTCCAATACAGAGCTTGGTTCTCCTGCTTAAGAAAGAGTAAGAGCTGTCCCCTGATATCCTGCCTTATCAACCTGACCTGTCATTGACCTGTGTAATGTAATGGGTGTTTGTACTTTGAAAATTACTCATGATTTTTTATTGACCTATGTATGTGTCATCTTATGTGAACATTTTTCATTCGTAATTTTGGTGGGAGTGTAGCAGCACCCCTACTTAACCATGCCAGAACCGTGCTGCAGTCTGGTGGCTACTTTGTGTACTAACAGAATTGAACTCTGCTGCCACCTTGTGTATATTTGAGTACTAACAGTTAATCTCAAACCAAACACTTATCAAGTTTACCACCTTTTAAATAAGATATTGTGTTTATAAAACCTAAATGTAATATAATTTGATTTAAACATGATATCAGCATACAGATTAAGTTTATACTTATTGTTTTTATAATGTCCTAGTGGACTAACTATAATCTAGTAGAACTGAGGGTTCAAGACTAGCATCATGTGGATTGCACAACTGCAACACAGAAGTGGACAAAGTTCCTGAAGAAATCAGTCCAAATAGATGTCCAGATGTAACTTACAGAGGCCACAAGGTAAATATAAGTTGACATTTACATGTAGATTTACTGTACCTATGTGTGAGGTATGTGTATTGCACAGAAATACTGATTTTGTAGACATTTTAGTGGGAGCTACTCACAGTATTGACCTAGTTTCAGAATCCTTTGTTTGAGAGTGCCATGCTTTCAGGTTAGTGGTTGAATGTATGTATTATGTTCCTATTCATTTAGTGCATCTACTTACTTGTCTGATAAGTGGAGTATTTCTAGTTGGTGTATACATGTGTATTTCTCAAAGTGTCCATATTGATGTATGGCCAATACTCACTGTATGACTAGTTTAACACTCAGTCACTGTATGACTAGTTTAGTACTGGTGTTCGAATATGTCAAGGAGATTCAGTGTTATGTGTGCCTAATGACAGCTATAGTTTTCCAAGGAACTTTAATGTGGTACTATGTTTCACATAAGTGTATATCATTTAATATTGTTTTATTAGTTGTATAACTATTTAATGTCAAGCAAGTGTCAAATCTGTAAACCTGCGAGGTGTGAAATTGAACTAATTATCTGAATTTATATATACCGATTGCAGATTTGACGATGTCTATGTCGATGTCTATGTCTATGTCTATGTCGATGTCTATGTCAAACGTACCGAAGATTAATAAAGAATGACATCCGTATCATCTTAAACTGTCGTTATCATCTGGGGCATCTACAAGCTCACTTGAGCAGTAGCTGCCACTTAGAACACACCTAGCCCCGTCTTTAAACTATATTAAGATGGTATGATGTGATAATACCGCTACTTTTGCTACAAATTCGATCAGATCATATTCTTAACGTGATCTTGTTGCTGCAGTCGTTGAATAACCACCGGAAGTTTCTTCCACGCCTTAATCCTTCGCCACCACGGACTTCGTTGATTAAAGGAAGTTCTCGGTTTCTTGTGCCTGATTTTTATTCCATCCTTACTCCTGGTCGCGTACCGTTCTTCCTCGGTATGCTCTGGGTTTCTGGCCATTTTGTGTATTTGAATTAGTAGTAGTTTCCTCAATTGCAACTCAATAGGATTAATAAGGCAGGCTGAATACAGTGCACTTATTGATAGATTTAGATATCATAGTTCCTCGTGACAGACTAAACATAATTGCTTCGCAAATCTAACAAAATTATGCAAATTTTATTAAAATCCTTTTATACAAAAAACTTATTTTATACTCATAATCAGGCATAGAGTTTTCCCGGATTTCTGGACATTACTAATAAATAAAATAGATAAAGATTGTTTACCTATATAAGATCCGGAGTTTTGTGTTAACTGGGATCTGTAGATTACATCCGAACACTGACTACAAACGGGAAGACATTCAAATGGACTTATGTAATACCACATAGGGTAGCATAGCCTCACCGCCGTGATAGAGATCTAATCCAAGGGTAGGGATCCGGGAAGTAAAATAAACGGCAAACCCCTACAGTACTGGGCCGTGTATTTAGTTAGCAATAGTTTACATTCTGTTGGACGGAAACTAGTCCATAGACAGCATTAGTGTGACATTATTCTACCTGCCCAGACGGTGCTTCGCTGGTCCTGTGGTGATACACAAACTGCTGTCAGCTCAGCAGTAGACCAGCGACTATGGTTATTATCATAAGACTTATCTTATTTTGTTGAATTGTTAAATGTAAACAACTATATGTTTCCTTTCATTCAACTGTGAATGGGAAGAGAAACTGTAGGGGATTAAGTCGTAGTGAACAGGTGAAGTTGACCCATCTGAAAATAGGTCACTGCAGACTTGCACACAAATATCTTCTAAAAGGGGAAAATCCCCCATTATGCCAAGCATATCCTGCTGAACTGTAAAAGGGTACAAGAAAGTAGCAGAAAATACTTGAAAAACAGTAACAACATGAAAATGTTGTTTGAAACTATTCCAAAAAAAGATATCATCATGTTTTTGAAAGAGACAAATTTGATTGTTCATAAAATATTTGAAAACATTGAAAAGAATTGACTGAAATAAGTCTACGAAAGTGAAAAGCTAATTCATTGATGGTCCCTATATACCCTCAGGGTCCCCTGGGACGTTAACCCACAAACAAATATCTAAACTTACTACTTTAATTATAGTTATCACGTTTTATTTCCCTGGAAGCAGGGAAGTCACTATATACAGCCCTGCTTGAGCCTGGGGTGGCCGGCTGTTATCTAATCTGCTCGAGAGTGGTCAGATTCGCTGCACTATAAAGGCAGGGATGCTAATATACTTGAGAAATGTCTTAGGATGCCTTCTGAGCTCTTTGATTTTTATTTTTAAATAGAAACTAGCGATAGAATTCGGAATGATGTCAGAAAGTCCATAGAGATAGGCTGAGGCAGCTAGATTCTTTATGACCATCGCACATGGTGGAGGGGGACTCCTGGGCGCGACATCAGCACAAATGCGATCTATGAGGCCTATTCCACCAAGGAGGCACAAGCCCAGGCCGGGTCCCTTGTGGTCGCCTATTGGCGATCGGCGGCAATAGCCGGCCCAAACCTCTCGCCGGCGGCGATAATCTGCTTGGTGGAACAGCTCATGAGAGCTTACAGGCCCATCACGGCTGGCCCCTGCCGGCCACCGTGCCTCCAAAACCCCGTAGCCGGCCAGTATCGGCTGACCTGTTGGTGGCCGCCGGCCGCTGGCCGGGGACAATTTTTTTTTTTTTTTGAATTCTTTATTTATCCTGGAAAACGATCGGTTGTTAGCCGGTTTGATTTCGGTTCCAGCCTTACATCATTCACATGGCTGTTTACCTGGTTTTGCTTGACATAGTCATCATTTCTCTACAAAAATACATGTTATGTACAGATCCGTGAATAAAGAAATAAATATAAGGTTTCGCATTATTTAGTGATTGTTCATCATCCTAGTATGCCTCCTGTGTCATCCAATTGCCATTAGCTCTTCGTAGTTGGTTCGCAGGCGCTTCATCACTGTTCGGAAAATTTTCCAATTCCACGTCACCATCTAATGGCGATAATTTAGTCGCATGTCATTTTTGCATGGTACAGTACTGTATCTATCAGTGGGTGTGGCGCTCCTCGGTCTGCAAGGTCACCCAATATTTCAACAGCAGATTAAATGGATATCACAACTTGTCTATAAGTGAGGCCAGTTGTACCCTAGTGACCACCATTTTTGGAATCTTTTAAAGTCATCATAATTTTCTATATTTCTTACATCACTAGACATCTCATTCCATTCGAGTGCCCCGCGATAAAACAGACATCTTTTGTACATTTCGTTTATCGGTCTAACTACCTTGAACACAGGTGCATCATAAAGACGGGTTATGTTACCTTCATTTGGGGTTTCACATAGATCTTCAAATTTTTGCTGTTTATACATGAAGTTTCTTACTCTTGCTCTTCTACGGGCTTTGAGGTTGGCTATCTTTGCAAGTTGATGTAAGCGTATCACTGGTACATGTGTATTTTTATTAAGACATAGACGCAAACAGCGGTTTTGCATATTTTGCAGTTTTTCTAACTTATGATTCGGAAGGCAGTCGTATATCGTATCGCCGTGGTCAATGTACGGGAGTATCATTGTTTTGTACAGCATCGTTGCACTATTGACATCCAGATATTTACGAATTTTTGACAAGATGAACATTTTGTGCGACACCAGTTTGACTACATTGTCAAAATGTTTCGACATGGTCATATGCTGATCCAGATAGATCCCTAAATACTTGTATGTGGTCACTCTTTCAAGTTGTACATCATTCAGCATTATCTTCACATTTGCACACTTTTTGATCATTTGGCTCGACCCAAAAATGATATACTTTGTTTTTCGTTCATTTACAGTAAGTTGACTTTCCGTACACCATTTATTAATACTATTTAGACATTTGTTAAGATTTTCTGCTGCTGCGTTAATATCCCTATTAGACGTGTATACAACCAAATCGTCTGCATATAACTTACAAGCACATTTGTCAATACATCTTACAACATCGTTTATGTATACAAGAAAAAACAGGGGTCCTAAAATGGACCCCTGTGGGACTCCACATCTTACCATGATGAGGTAGTACTATTCGCTATTGTTCGTTGTCTTCTCCCATTCAAATAGTTTGTAACCCATGTGTGTAGCTTTCCCTTTACCCCAATTTTTGATAATTTTGAAATTAAAATTTTGTGATTAACCGTATCAAATGCTTTTTTTTGATCTATGAAAACCGCTATTGTTAAGATTCTATTATTTATTGCTTCATAAATGTCTTTAGTTAATTTGGAAACGGATTCAGATGTCGAATAACCTGGCCTAAAACCACCCTGTTCTGGTATCAGTATACTATTTCCCTCTAGATAATTGATTAACTTTGAATGTACGACCTTTTCGAGTAGTTTCCCAGGGATGGGCAATAAAGTGATTGGTCTTAGATTATTAACTGAGTGTGGGTTACCTTCTTTGGGGATCGGTACAATTAAACCGTCTTTCCAGGCAGCGGGAAAATTACCTGTTCTGAGTGACAACTTGAAGAGATAGCATAGTTTGTCTGTTGTGGCTTGTAGTGATACCTGGGATACCAGTCGACTTCCAAATATTGATTTCATCTATTAGTTTTCGCACCTCGTCTTCCTCAAACTCTATATCGTTGATTTCACAGTCATAGTCTATGGGTGGTGCCACCCAGTTTCCTTTAAATTTAGCAGCTAACTCGGGGCCGATATTGGCAAAAAATGAGTTTATATAGTTACATGTTTCATTTTCTTCGACTGTTGCATTTGTGTTGTCATGGACTAAAGTTATCTTCTGTTGCTTATCCCTTCCTGGCAGAATCTTCTTTATCTCACCCCAAAATTTCTTACTGTCGTCCTTATATGATTCTAAATTATCTTTGATATAAGTTGATTTTGCATATGTTGTGTTTTTTTTGGCTTGGTTTCTCAATTTACGTGCTATCTCCCAGTCTGTAGCTTTGTTTGTCTTGTGGGCTTTTTTGAGGGCAAGGTCTTTGTCTCTTATAAGTTCGAGTACTTCATTGCTCAGCCAAGGTTCTTTAGTTTTTTTGATAGTGTAAGTTTTGATCGGGCTTAGTTTGTCGAGATTATCCATGAAAATTGAGAGCATCATATCCCAAGCAGTGTCAACATTATTCTCTGTGTCAAAGTCCTTCCAGTCTGATTTTTTAATCATGTCTTGGTATTTAGTGTAGTCAAAGTTCCTATGCGATCTCCCACTAAAGGTTTCTTTTTCAGTAACTCCTTTGTGCTTTCCCATAACTAGGTAGGTTAGTGAATGATCGCTAAGGTTAACCTTGATCACACCATTATCTTTAATTTGCTCTGAGTTAGTGGCTATCAAATCAATACAGGTTGATGTTATATCTGTTACTCTTGTTGGCTATTTGACAATCTGTGATAGACCGTATGCCCTTAACCAGTTTTTTAGTGCTTTTGTGTCATTGTCATTTGCATCCCTAATGTTTATGTTAAAGTCTCCGTTAAGAATGATAATTTTCCTGTTTTTTTTAATTTTATCTAGAGTGCTTTGTAGATACTCAATAAAGTCGGACACCGATCCATACGGTGGTCGATAGATAGTTGCATAAATAATGTTCATTTGATTTGGTCTGTGGATTTCAAACCATTGTACCTCAGCATCCTTGGTTGAGACATCAAATAAGCCCATTTCAATTTGTCTTAAGTCAATACCTTTTCTAGCATACGTACATATACCACCACCTATTTTTGGTTCGGTTTTCCCTTCATCACACCATGCTCTGTCTAGTCGGTACAAGTTATAGTCTCTAAGATTGACTAAGTCTGATGGTATTGACTCTTTGAGCCAGCTTTCGGAGATAGACATTACATCAAAAATATTGTCTATTTGTGCCGCAAAAACATCGTACCCCCCTAGAAGGCTTCGTATATTTAGGTGACCCATCTTCAGACCTCTCGCGTCCCTCACCACATCAAATGCCATTATTGTTAGACATTACTCTAGTTTGACAATCATTTCCGATTATTACACATTCAGCTTTGATACATGTAGTCACTAAGTTAGGGAGTTTATGGCTTTCACTGCCTCCCCCTTCGATCAACATTATTAGTTGCGGAAGATAACCAAGATGTCTGAGGCCGGTTGTTATCGCCTGACAGTCCATGACCGCCTGGGTTCATAGTAGTTATATAACTTGTTTGTTTGGCAAACACCAGGGTGCCAGTCCCACAAAGAGGAAACGAACAGTAACAGGTTAATTAGGTGTAACTCTTAACTATAGTTCTGGCTCACCTTCGGTTTAGTGTCCTTATTTCGGCCTAACTTTGCCACTCTGGGCTTGTTTCCCTCGATTTGACTTATTGCAATTAGTTGATATGTGTCACAGGTAAGTAGGTGGACAGGAAATTTTTACCCAGTTAGTCCTCATTTAGGGGAAATAGGGGGTGGGGACAGGGGGCGTATCAGTTTTAAATGTGTTTAGGTTGTGGCTTAGAGTGGAGTCAGTCAGCTCCAATCATTACAGGTGGTCGATGACCCAATGTAATGTATTGGCCAGGTAAGAGCAAATTGTTGACAACACGATGCTTTCACAAGGTTGCCTCTTGACTCCAGTCCCTGCCATTATATAAACCCTCCCCCCACCCTTCCCTTACATTCCACTTCACTATACATGTTTCAGTCATGTGATATGGCGACAGAGTTCTTGTTAAAGCATCTTAGTAGTTCTTGACTCCAGAATTCACATAACTCATCAGTCGGGTGAAGTCCATCATATAAGTTGTTGTATTGGTGAACAAGTCCGGTTGGCTTGTTCTTGTGGTTCATACGCGCTAGCCATGGTGTCGACAGGCCCCGTGCTTCGTTTAGGCGTGCCACTACTTTGTTGAATTCGCCAACAGCCGTGTTTACAATTTCTTGTTGGTTCGGCGTTGCCCCCTTGACTTGTCTTGATAGGTTAAGTCCCACAAGTGGGCAGACTATAACCTTAGATTTCGGGTGAATCGTGTCCAGCCAACTCACTCCAACCTCGGTGTAGGCTGTTAAATGGCTGATTAGCTTGTTTGGGTCCGTCCAGTCGAACGTGACTTTGGTTCCTACCTTGTTAGTGATGTCGTTCACTCCCGCAAGCAGATAGATGTTGTCGGCTGGGTGCGCAAGGAGGTGCCGGTGCGCTATGACTACGGCTAGCCGCATCGTGATCCCCGGTGTAAAGTATACACTCGCCCGGTGTGGTTTCGTCCTCTCCATGGTAAGTATATTCCCCAGTTTCCGTCCCCGGCTGTCAGCTATGATAGTTTGTCGTGGGGCCGGTCTCCATTTCCGCCAGTTTGTCGTTGTTGTTGTGCTTTGCATTTTATTTACTTCGCCTCATCGCCGTTGTACTCGTCACGTACCTCTGTGAGTATTCTGCCCATGTAGTTGTTACCCGTGATGGACTGTGCTGTGATTCTGTGGGATTCCGAAATGGTCATCCCACAGCCCCAAAATTTGTTGGACGTTGCTTCGTATATTGGGCCTTCTAACGCTGTTAGTTGTTCCCGGATTGCGTCGTTTTGTTCGAATTTTAGGGCTACAACCTGTTTCATGGTTTCTATTTTTGCATCTTCCCACGTTTTGGAGGTTTTGATTGATTTGGCTAGCCTCTTTGCGTGGTATCCATCCTCACATGCACGAATCTGTTTTGCTATTTTGGGTGCTTTGTTGTGTATTGCAAGAGTGTGAGTGTAGAGCTGTTCGGCACAGTGCCAGGTTCTGTCGTCGTGTGTAATTTTACAGGGATACAGGTTCGACAGGTATGAGATGTGTGATTGAAAGGCTGTGCCTTCTTCCAGGTCAACTGTCTTTGCCGCCTCAAGTGTTACACCTTCAGGTAGGTTGGCGATTTCCCGATGTGTATACTCTTTCCTATCCACCACCAGTCTGGCTCCTTTCACTTTGGCGTCATGTCCATTTATTCTCGCTACTGCTGCCAAGCATCGCAGTTCTTTTCGTTCATTTATTTTCTCCGGTGTCAGATCGTCTGTAATGTAAACATCCTTCCATTTTTCAATGCCCCTCATTTTTGCAATGTTTCGATACAGGTTGCCTTTAATTTCCCGTCCACAGAGCTTGACTAGAATACTTCTGGGCCGCCTGGCTCCTGGTCGTTTCACCCCTATCCTGAAGGCGTGTTCGATCAGTTGGTTATACTCGGTGCAATAGCCAATTTTGGAGGTGTTCCACCAAAATATAGTGATAACCACAGAGAAGGCCGGCCAGGTGGCCGGGCATTATGATCGCGACCTCCCCCGCAAAGCCCTGCTGGAGGAAAACTGTTTAACCTGTAATTCCGCGGTTATTTGACATTTTCTGACCGTTCCCGTACAATTCCCGACACGCTGACACACTGCTCCGCTTGATACGCGACTTTCACGGGTTCAGAGTGCGTAGTGTATCGCCGCACGCCGCGCCGCCTATCGGATCGATAAAGAACCGCGGGCTTGCGCGTTAGTGCCGCCAACGTCCACCAGACGGCAATAGCAAACCCGCTGCGAGTGTATCACCGCGCCGGGTCCGGCCGGCTACAGGGGCGTCCACTAGGCGCCTTGTGTATGCCTGTTGGTCGCCTCGGGGTGGCTTTGGTGGAACAGCTCGGAGAATTTAGGGGTTTAGGGGCGGCTACAGGGGCGCCCGCCGGGCACCTTGTGTACACCTGTTGGTCGCCTCGGGGTGGCTTTGGTGGAACAGCTCGGAGAATTTAGGGGTTTAGGGGCGGCCTGCCCCGGCGGCAAATGCCGGCTGGAGTGCAAAAACCCGCCTGCTGAGGGCATTTTTGGTGGAATAGGCCGATATGGCTGTGATCGGTCCACCGATGCGAGAACTTTGTATGGACACTAATAAGTACATTCAGCAAATTCATAATGTATACAGTGTCCTATGAATACTGTCTTTTGGACTCATTGTATCAAACTCTTTCAGGTAGACATGCAATTCTTGAGTCGCCTTTGTACTTAAGTAACATTGGTGTTTGAGACTAATGGGCCTTTTCCACCAATGAGGCACAAGCCCAGGCCGGGTACCTTGTGGTCGCCTATTGGCGATCGGCGGCAATAGCTGGCCCAAACCTCCCGCCGGCGATAATCTGCTTGGTGGAACAGCTCATGAAGCTCATAGGCCGCTCACAGCCGGCCCCCGCTGGCCGCCGGCCTCTCCCCGTGCCTGCAAAACCCTGACGCCAGGCAGAATCGGCTAACCTGTTGGTGGCCCCGGCCGCGGACAATACTCGGTGCAATAGCCAATTTTGGAGGTGTTCCACCAAAATATAGTGATAACCACAGAGAAGGCCGGGCGGGCAGCCGGGCATTATGACTATGAGCGCAACGTCCCCTGCAAGCCCTGCCAGAGGAAAACTGATTCATTTGATTTTAAGCCCCCGGCAGGCCGGCCGGCGTGCCAAGAGCTACATCGAGAGTGACGCCGAGAGCACGCCAAGAGCTGTTCCCCGGGCGCACGTTGACCGCTCGCCCGCATATACTACGAAATACACCGTCAATATTGAGCTGGCAGGCCCGCGGACGGTATCCCATTACGGGGACACCGAAATTTCGGACAGTTGCGGCAGTTTGGGCAGAATATAAGCACCAGAGTCAAATATACACATTCATATCATCAAGCCTTATTTTTATTTACCTTCTTTGTTCGATTTAACCTGTAATTCCGCGGTAATTTGACATTTTCTGACCCTTCCCGTACAAATCCCAACACACCGACACACGGCTCCGCTCGATACGTGGTTTTCGCGGGTTCAGAGCTTCATAGTGTATCGCCGCACGCTGCGCGGCCTATCAGATCAATAGAGAACCCGGCTTGCGCACGTTAATGCAGCCAACGTCCACCAGACGGCAGCAGCAAATCTGCTGCGAGTGTATCGCCGGTGTGATGCGAAGATCGGTTACCTTGCGAAATTCCGCTTTTATCGCCCACTCTACTCGCGCATGCGTGTGGAGACCCTCTTGCTCTCACATTTTACGGACTATTCTGGAGCCTCGGAAAACATAGTAGAATTCTCGGGAGCGGTGTGATGCGAAAATCGGTTACCTTGCGAAATTCCGCTTTTATCGCCCACTCTACTTGCGCAGGCGTGTGGAGAACTTCATGCGCTCACATTTCACGGACTATTCTGCAAAGAGAGAAAACCGAGCAGCGCAGTGTCCGTTTTTGCGGCCGGACGTACCCGTTACTACGTTGCGTGACATTGGCGCCACTCCCGTGAAATATCGTTCGATCAACTAAACGTGCAAAGTTGCTTGTATTACTATTAGCAAGCTTTAGTGCCATGAAAGATCTGGGAGGAGAGTGTTACCAACTAGGATGAGAGAGCCCGATGATTTCCGCACTCTCCAATCGTGAAATTCATGACTGCGCATGCTCGTGGGCGATAAAAGCGGAATTTCGCAAGGTAACCATATTTCGCATCACAGCGGAACATTCAAACCCAAACGAGGCTTTAGCTGGCAAAGGGTTTTGCCATTTTCGGAGACCCTAGCTTTCTGTTATTATCGCTCGATCGCCGAAACGTAAATCGATGTTTGCACTAGAGCCGCCAAAGATCTGGAAGGAGAGTGTTACAAACTAGGATGGGAGCGCCCCAGAGCGCCCCAGAGGAGCGCCCGATGATCACACTGCACCGCTAGAGCAACCTTCAGAAACTCGTCGCTGCTATTACAGGCCTCTGGGAAGGAACTACTTTTCCGTGTACATCTAGGTCGTCAGTTCGCACGTGCAGCTGTTTTGTAAACATTATCGGAAGTGCTTGAAGAGACTCCATATAATATTTGTGATAAATGCACATCTCTGGTTTTCATATTATGCCTATAGCAAGCAAACATGGTAATGTCTTTCATGATCATGTCTGAGTGACCAGAATGCCTCTCTCAGTGCAGCCCCTGGTAATGACAGCCAGAATGACAGGACCTACAGTGATGGAGATCTAGGTCAACCGTTTCTAGGTCATGGTGGAATCCTAACTGTCAATTCAAACACTAACTGGTCTGACAAATCTCAAAGTGTGACAACACTGGAACTATCAAGCATAATCAAGATTACATTATATTACATCTTTCTGAGTGGGATCCTTTTTTTTCGTATTCAGTAGAAACAAGAAGAGAGAGATGATATGACTGACCCATCAATGACTTGAGAAGATGACAGTTGAATGTTTACTTCAAAACCTAAAACTCTTGTAATCAAATTATATCATTTTCAAAGTGACTGACAAAGTTACAACTAGAGTACTTTAAAAGAATTACCAACTAAATTTACAAATATCACTGGGATCATCATCATCATCATTCACGTGCACTTTCCTGGATTGCCAGGTCGCTCAAGCCCATACTTGTGTCAGTGGCGAGCTGTGCTATTTGTGATCTATGTGTGGTTGTTTGTGTTTGTGAGTTAGCCTTAAGTATTTCCTCTATCCTGGTTGCTTCTTTTGCTATATTTTTTAGGGTTTGTAAGTTGCGGTCAAAAGCCTGGTTTAGGTATGTTTTGGTGGCGTCCGTTGGGTGGAAGGTTGTGCATTGGTTTAGAACATGGTGTATTGTTTCCTGTGTTTGGCCACACCCCCTGCATGTGTCCGTTTGGTGCATTGTCCTGAAGTTGTCCTTGGTGGGGAACATCCTGTTCCTTAGTTTGAAGATCTGTTCTGCTTGTTTTCTTGTCATTAGTGTTAGGTATGTAGGTCTCCTCTCTGTTTCCTCTGTTGTTCTGTTTAGGATGTATTTTACTTTGCTCTTTTCCTCTGCTACTGTTCTTGCTTGTTTTAACCAGTCGTTGTTTATGATTCTCTGGGTTATCCTATTCCATTGGGATTTGGTTGTGGTTCTGGATGCCGTTGGCTTTATTCCTAGTGTTGTAATCAGTTGTTCGGTTGTTGCTAGCCATCTACTATCTTTTGGTATGTTTGTGATGGTTTTTCCGTTTTGGGTTTTCCAGTAGTGTAGGATTCTTTTTGTTTTCATGGTTGTTTCAGGGTCCTTAAGTTTTGTTTCTAGGTAGAGATTTTCTCTAGGAGTTGTTGATGGGGCTCTAAGTGTTCTCCTTATTATGTTGTCCATGATTTTGTTTATTTGTTTTATTTGTTGTTTGTTTGGTTCCCAAGTTTCTGCGCCGTAGGTTGTGATCGGGGTTTTGCATGTCTCGATTAGTTTCCATATTGTCTGCATTTCTATCCCTCTGAAGTTTGTGTCCTTTGCAAGGAATAGGATTGTCTGGAATGCCGCTTCCATTTTTCTTTTTATTTCCTGTATTTGGTCTTCCAGGTTGCCCTTTTCGTTGATAATTTCTCCTAGGTATTTGTAGTGTTTAGTGTGTTGGAGTTTTGTGTCGCCTAGGGTCATTTCAGTTTGTTCTCCTTTGCCAATGATTAGGGTTTTAGATTTTTCCTCACCGAATTCAATCCTGTATTGGCTTGCTACTTCGTTTGTGATATTTAGGAGTTGTTTGTGTTGTTCTACGTTGTTGGTGATTATCGCTATGTCATCGACCCAGAGTAGGCAGGTGGGTGTATGGTGTGTGTCTGTTTGTTTGGGGTTGAGTTCTTCTATGGTAAAGTTTATGTCGTCCATGAGGGTTGAGTATTGTGTTACTGCGAGGACACCCCCTTGCCTTATGCTGTCCTTTATTTTTATTCTTCGTGTTGGTCCATGTTTGGTGTTTATCGTTGCTGTCAGGCCTTGGTTTAGTTTATCAATTATGCTCCAGGTGCTATCAGTTATGCCTTTTTTCTGTAGGCTGTACATTATTGCGTCGTTCCATGCCTTATCGTAGGCTTTTGTTACATCGAGGAATGTTATGTAAGTTGGTTTCTTGGCTTCTTTGTTTTTTTGTATTATGTCCTTTATAGTTATGATGTGGTCTGTTGTTGCTGCTCCTTTTCTTCCCCCGAGTTGTGCTTGTGTTATATGTATTTCATTTTTTATTCTGTTGTTTATGAGTCTCTCATAGAGTTTTCCTAGGTTGCTCGCTACTGTGATTCCTCTTTTGTTTTTGCACTGCCCTTTTGTACCTTTACCCTTGTATATTCTAGTTATTGTCCCGTGTTGCCATTGTTGTGGTATTGTCTTGGTTTTGCTTATTTTGTTTAGTTGTTCAAGGAGGTCTAGTTTGTTGTTGTGGTTGAGGTTTTTGATGAGTTCGTTTGGTATTCTGTCGGGTCCACTGCTCTTACCGTTTTTTAGTGTTTTTATTGCTTGGTTGATTTCCTTCAGGGTGAAGGGTTGCATCCTTTCGTTGCTGTGAGGTTCCAGATCCCTGATGTTGTCGTTTGTGTGTTTTATGTGTTTGGACCATGATTCGTAGTTTTTGTTTCCCTCCCTAGCTTGGTATAGGTTTTCGAAGTACTTAGCAATGTGTTCCTTGGCTTCAGTGGGGCTACTTATTGTTTGGTTTTGTTCGTCAATTACGTCGTATTCGTCGTTCGTTCTACCTATGAGTCTTTTCCTGGTTTTCCAGAAGAGGTTGGATTTCACCCCCCCTTGGTCTATTAGCGTGTGTAGTTTCTGTCTTGTTGTCCGTTTATCCTGTTTTTCGTGTTCGTTTCTCAGTGCTCGGGCGGCATATTTGTATTTTTCACTAGTTTCATGTATGTTAGTGGGGTCTTTTGTTCTACATGCTCGGTTGTATTCGTTTTTGGCTTTTCTCTTTTCTGTCCTTAGTTTTTTTATATTGTCCGGTTCTGGTGTTTTGTGTATGTTTTTGACCGTTATTGTTCCCAGGTTTTTCTGAAGTGTATTTATTAGGATTTGTTGGTATTCTGTGTAGTTTTTTGGGGGTTAGCTCTTAGGGTTTTACTCAGGTATTGGTTGCAGGCGTTCCATTTCTCCTTGGTGCCTTTTGCCCATGTTTTTCTTTGTTCTGTATGGGTTTGGTGTGGGTTGTTTACTATGTTCAGTGTTATGGTGTTGTGGTCTGTTTGTGTTTTGTTAGTATTCCTTATGTCTAGGGTTCCTTGATGGTCTATGTTAGTTTCGCTAATGGTTCTAGACATACCTTTCGTGCATATAGCGTAGTCGATGATCGATCTCTGTGTGGGATTTTTCCTATTGACCCTTGTCCATTGGGTTATATGTCAGGTTGGGTCGTTAGGACCTCAAGGTCCGTGGTTACCAGCATGTCCTCTAGTAACTGGCCGTTTCTAGTTTTTTCCTGTTTAATGTGTGTTTGGTTGATGTTGAGCTTCGCGTTGAAGTCCCCTATGACTAGCATGTCTCCGATGTGTTTGTTGTTTGTGATTTGTGTTGTTAGTTCCTCGTAGATGTTTTGTACATTGTCTATGTTCGAACTCTCTTGTGGCCCGTAGAAGGTGCCTATGATTATTGTTCTGCGTGCTTGTTTGAGTTTTATCCACAGGGATTCTATGTTTGTGTGTTTTGTGGTCTGGATTTCTTGTGTGTTGTGTTTGATTTGGTTGCTTACTAGTATTCCTACACCTCCCCCTCCTCTGTCCTTTCTCGGGTTGTGGTACCATGAGTACCCCTCTATTAGGGGTGGTCTCTTTGTTTTGGTCTCGTTGATGATTGCTATGGTTGTGTTGTGTGTTTTTAGGGCTGTTTGGAGGCTTTGTTTTTTCCCTGTGATTCCGTTGATATTTGTATAGAGTATTTTGATTGGCGGGTGCTTCTGATAGTATCAGATATACTCGATAAATCTAAGAACTATATTGCACCTTGGGTAGTACTACATCGCGGTAGTCCCGAAAAAAGGCGCGGACGTATAATCTTAAAATCCTAAGGTTGTTGTGAGTCTATCATTGCAGAGACAGGTTTTGCGGTACAATAAACCGGAGCGGCGCAGTGTGCCCGATGATTTCCGCACTCTCCAATCGTCAAATTCATGACTGCGCATGCTCATGGGCGATAAAAGCGGAATTTCGCAAGGTACCGTAACCAATTTTCGCATCATACCGGGCCGGGGTGCTGTTGCATAAGGAACGATTGATTTTAAGCCAAAACGACTGATCTAATCCGCCGAGGTACGATATTGCATACGAGGATCGTGTATCTGCATTGCATAATGACGATCGTACATGCATTTATGGTTTCGCTCGTCATTCACGACATTGGTCGCCTCAAGACGATGTTATCACATTTTTATCGCGGAATTATCGGTCGTAACCTACCAGGAACCAGCTTTTCCCTAGAAAAATACGTTTTTATCGCGGATTCACGCGAGATGGAGTTCAAATGTCAACCCATTCACGTCATTTTCAGACAGTGCAAAGCCAGCCCGGTAATACCACTCAGATTCTACTGCTTGGCGGCGGGCCTATGCATTTCCAGCCTAGTTCTGGGACAGCGTAACGTTGTGTCAACCCTGTACAAATTGATTTTCTAACTCGCCTAGATCCGCTGTCACTTGATAAGATTCAAACATTCATACTTGTATCCCACAAAGTTTATTAGTATATCTTGTTAGAAACACATCAAACTACCTTTAATTACCCATATTAATCATGTACAGTGAGTTCAAATATCGATTTACGTTACGCCGGTTGAGCGATGATACCAGAAAGCTAGGGAGCCCGAAAATGAGAAAACCCTTTGCCTCATTTTGGGTTGAACGTTCCGCTCCTGAGAATGGGTTAACAACTAAAATGTTATACGATATTTTCCTACGAGAGGGTCTACCCTCTCGGACGTATTCTTACGATTACGACGTTCTGATCTGATTTTTACAAGCGATAATTTTATTTATGCAACGCGGTTTGTCATATGTAGGCTACTCTCACTCGTGAAAAGATCGTGACTGCTACGACTGATATTTTACTCATGCAATGCAAACCATTGTACGATCGTCGTAGGGCCTACAAACGACCGATAATTTCGATTATGCAACATGCAGGGTCCGGGTTCATCTACACAGTTGGCTCAAATGATGGAAAGCATACTGGTTATGCCTTCCACACACACTATGGAAACCAAAGCAGTAATTCCATGTCATGGCTAAAGGTGTCAAAACATGAAAACTTCATATTCTTCTCTGATTGAAAGTCCTACCTGCAGGCCATCGGCCAAGAAATGTCATCATTAGAGACATTAGTCAATCGTACACAGGCCTGAAGAGAGAACATGGCAAGGTTGTGGTCTTATGCTGGCTACCTAGCCATATCGGAATTGATGGAGATGGAGCTGCAGACCATGCAGCCAAGGGAGCACTGGGCAGACAATACTGAGCCCATACAGTTCTTCATATAAAAGGTGTGTTCACAGCTTCCAGGATGTTTAGTAGTATTCAAGGTCACAACAGCTATGGAATATCAGTGTTCACATAATCATTAATAACATTGAAAATACACAACTCTCTAGGCCTGATGAGAACTATCATAAACTGAAACCACAAATAACACTAGCCTTAAGGAGGGCTTCTGCAGACAAACTGTAAAAAAAAATCAGGTCCAAAGTGACTGAGAAACAAGGAGGCGATAGACAAACATAAAGCCTAGCAAAATGGCAAAATGACCCCCCGCATATAGTTTAATGATCTCTTCATACTCTATCAAATAGTCACTCCCCCATAGATGCCATGCTGAAAGTGCCTCAAGGGGGGGTACACTTCCTAGAAAAATATTACTACACAGACAGTGGTCATGACAAATAAACAAGCTGACCAATAGGAGGAGTGGAGCACATACACCTCAGTCAATGGAACTCGAGGCAGCCTTGAGTACAACTGAATCACAGCAGGGCGTGAGAAATTGAATTGAGGTTACTTGTGGTCACCAACTTCGTAGAGAGCACACATCTTGCACCCAATCTTTGATATTTGACCTTGGAAATAGAGGTTATGCCGAGTGCAAGGTCAGGGACCCTATGCTATCGAGATATAACTCAAAGAGTACTACAATTTAGTTTTTTAAATGTTTTCAATATGTGCATTGAAACTCAAACTGTAGGAATAGATATGCATTTTCTCTGAATATTTTGATTTTTCGTTGTTTCCATGGAAACATGCTCCTTCCAAGGGCACACTATCAGATTGGAATGGCCCCCTGTGTTTTTCATGTCCCCAAAACATGTACATTCCCCACAACCACAACTAGGTATTTTTCTGTCTGCAAATCTGAAAGGGAGCAGCATCTTAAGAGATCAACTTTTAAAATACAGAGCAAATTTTGATATTTGAGCTTGAAAATAGAGGTCATGACCTTGAACAAGGTTATAGGCCTTATACCATAGCAATAGTACTCAAAGAGTACTACATTTTAGTCTTTTAAATCTCATCAATGTGTTCATTTAAACCCAAGATATAATGCTAGGTTTACACCATCACCCTGGCAGTCCCGGCAATCGATTTTGGCACAATCCTAACCTGACTTGCTAATTTTATCACATTCTTATGGTTTTTGCCCGCTCGGCCCCAAATATCCCGTTGACTTAAGCCCCACCGCGTCAATTTGGTACCGATGCTGGTCTGGTGAGGCTACTTCATGGCCATCTCCTTTTCTTCTTGGGAGAAGTTGGTGTGGAAGCATGGAAGTCTCATCCTCCCAGCAAGTTTGTGCTTCATGACAGAGATGGACCTCTTCTTTTCCTCTTCTCCGCTTCATTCCTGGAGCCTGGCGGCATTGTGCTGATGGGATGATGCGGGAACTCTTGTGGTGGAGAAAATTCTTTTTGCCCTCTCAGTCCATATTCCCTCCCTCTCCACTTCGTCCGTGGAGCCTGCCGGTATTGTCATGATGGGATGATGCCATAGTAAATTCCATAGCAAACTCTGTGGATGTGGCCTCCATCAAGGACTTGTGCTCTTCCCCGTGTCCTCCTTCCCTGGAGCATGCCGGCATTGTGAAGATGGGTATTAGTAAATTCTATTGCAAACTCTGTGGACATGGCCTCCACCAAGGACTTGTGTTCTACCCTGTGTCCTGCTACCCGTGTCTTGCTTCCTGGGGGCTGTTTCACTAGGAGCTAGAAGTCTCGCTGTTTGTAACAGTGGTAGCAAAGTGGCAGTTTGCGTTTCATTAGAAGGTGCAGTCAAGCGTGAACAGCACTTGGGATACAAGCGGCACCAACAGTGGCAGAACCTGTTTCATCAGTGCAGTGGCTCTCGCTGTTAGTGCCACTGTGGAGTTGCTGTAAGCGAGAGGGTCTACCCTCTCGTTGGTTACGTGTACAGAAGGTTTTTACCCACTTTACATAGGAATTAAGCAATGAAATTTTCACCCGAGTAAGGCATATATATAGCCTATAATCGTATCAAATATGAAGAAAATCGGCCACGAGGTTCCGAAGTTATCGGCGTTTGAATTTTTTACTCCCTCCGTGCGTTTCCTTTGGTCGCTATTCTTTTTCACTCCCTCCGTAGTGTGGCGGGGTTGCGGCTGTTCTTTTTGTCTTCCACCGGAGGCCAGCGGGAAGTGCAGTATTTGCTATGACAAAATTCAAACTCCGATATCTTCAGAACGGCAAGTCCGATTATCTTCATACAATTATAGGTCATATATATACCCTACTCGTGTAAAAATTTAATTGCTTAATTCCTATGGGAAGCGGTGAAATTCCATGTCATACCGGCCCGTTGACAAATAAATTCAAATGTCAAACGCATGTGCATAGCGAGAGCTGGGCCAACAGTGAGAGCTAATCACCCCTCAACAGCGAGAGCACTGATGAAACGCGAATTTGGGCTTGCCACTGTTGGTGCCACTGTTGGAGCCACTGTTCCAGTACTACCTCTCGCTTTGACCCCCCTACTAGTGAAACAGCTCCCTGGTCTTTCAATTGACAATAATGCAGAGTTGTGCTCTTCAGTGTGTGCTGTTTCCTGGTCTTCTAAACCACAGTCATGCAGGCAAGAAATGAATGCAAGTGTAAAAAATGTATCTTCTAAGCCACAGTCATGATTGGTTTGTTTGTTTGTTGGTTTGATTTAACGTCCAGTTAACTATTGCAGGTTCTCACCAGACTTTCTCAAGGTCCTTTTTCACCACAAGGGTGGTGATCGAATGTATGAAATGAATTTAGGTGGAAACCTCACCCCTACACATTTACCGAGGTGAGAGTTCTTTTACTTTCCACACCACATAGACATGATATGAGAAGGATTGGCCTTTGATATAGCAGTGAATCTACCACTGCTGGGTGTAAAGGAGAAAAGTGGCTGCAGTGGGACCCGAATCAACAAAGTCTGACAACCTTGATATTACAAGTCCAGTGCTCTTTACCACTGAGCTAACTCCCCACCCCAGTCGCTTTTGTTATGCTTGTGTGCAAGCATATCCGGTCTGCACCACAAGGAGGCGCATGAAACAACTGCATGAGGGTTTTTTTAAATGGTCTAAAAAAATTGTGTGATTTTGTAACAAAATGAATGTGAATATTATCTAATATATTTGAGTTCATTCGTTTTACTTCCAACTTATCAGAGAATCTGGTATATTAGAATAGATTAGAATATTATTCTTTGCATTTCTAACTTAGTAGGTGTTCCATTCTAGTAGTATGAGTACCTTCACTATTTCTCAGAAGGATAATGAGCAGATTCAATATTCAGTTCAGAAATGTATTTATTAGCGAAACATTTGACCATAGGCATCAGCAATACAGATAACCAATCATAAATATGAATAAATAATAGCCAAATGTGTATCCCCGTGTGATAGCAGTCAGTGGTGCCGACACATTATTATTATGCAGTCCATTCTTTGGTGTTTCTCCCCATTTTTCTTTGGGGGAGTGGGGCTTGGGTCACGGCTGGAGTCAAAGACTGATGCGATAGACTGATCCAACCAGCTGGGAGAATGATATATCATCTGCTGACAATGGCCTTTCTGTTGATGTGGATGGTTGCCGGTCATTGCAGGTGGACTGTTGCTGTGTGGATGTTGTTGTGGATGGGAGGCAGGATGGGGGAGGAGTTGGTGGCGGTGGGCAGGCAACGTTCATAGTTGGGAATTGCTGCAGCACCCAACGCCTTTCTTGGGATTGCCACACCCCAGACAGGGAGGTTACGTTAGAAGGCCACTGTGATGGAGGTGGCTGCCACTGATGTATCAACTGCTGTTGCACTCCCCTGACGAACTGCCCTGATGTGGGTGGGTCAACATCATCTCCCATTTTCGTCCGCAGGTGCAGGGTGATGAGGGAGCTGGAGCACTGGCACCAGATGACTGGGTACTACTGTCAGTTTGCTTTAAAGGTGCCATGAACGTCGAGATATGTTCATGGCAATTAACAGTTGCCATGACTGCCAGTGTAAACCTAGCATAAGGGAAAATGTGCACTGTTTGAGAATATTGGAACACTGTGTTTCCATGGAATACTACCACAGAATACTACATCTTAGTTTTTGAATTTTATCAAAATATGTATTTAACTCTTTCAGTCCAAGCAATGCCTGGAGGCATTCCCACGCAGGGGACGATGAATGCCTCCAGGCATTCCCACCCAGGGGACGAGCAATGCCTCCAGGCATTCTTTTACACGTTATCATTGCTAACGTTATTTTCTATAAGAAATAATGCACAGATTTACGCCATTTTTTCACAATAAATAAAAAACATTATGGATATTATAATACTGAGTCGCCATTCCATTTGTATCTATAGTAACGCGTGTAGAAGGGTTTCTAGGTGACGGTATTACGTCAATCGATGCGTAGTGCTATCGCGTGCGTCACTCACTGACAGCAGTGTCTGTGTGTATATCGAATAAAACAAGTTGTGGTCGCTATTTTAGCAAAAAAAAACATGGACCAGGATGACGAGTGGAACGGAGGCGATGAAGACTGGTTAGATGATTTTCCCCTAGCAACATTGAGGATAATAGACCAAAAACGAAAGCCAAGAACACCCGAGATGAGCGATAGTGACAGTGAGGATGACGCGCCTCTGTCAACAATCTTGACGCACGAAGAAACTGTCGGTGACAGTATAACACGTCAATTGGTGCGGGTAGCGATGTCCCCGAACCTAGAGGAAACTTTGATGACACTAAATCTGGTATACAGGACTGTGTGGATCTAACGAAGACAACCCGAATAGTCGATTTCTTTCGTCTGTTTTTACACTTGATTTTCTTTGTCAGCTTGCCGATAAGACAAATGCATACGCTGCGAAGAACCGCGTAGGGCGTGTCAACAAACCAAAAGATAAATGGAGCCCGGTCACCCCCGATGATTTGTCAAGGTTTTTAGGATTAACATTTCTGATGGGAATTCATCATAAACCTCAACTACGAGATTACTGGTCTACCCTGGTCACCATTGTCACACCATACTTTAAATCTAGTATGGTAAGAGATCGATTCCAGCAAATACTTCGGTGAGTGTCACTGTCACTGTCATTGATTTTGTATAGGAGTCACTAGCGTCAAACCATCGCTGTTACTATGTAGTTTTATTTCTAACATTTTTCACTCATATCAGTTGTATATGTGCCTGCTGAAAAATATATCTCTTTATATAGTTTTTTTCATATTTTCCTAATTTTCTCTGTAGATACCTCCACTTTGGGGGTTCAGAGCCTGCAGAGACAGACACAACTTCCAGCGCATCTGCAAACCCTACCCCCCCCCCCCCCCACCCGTGATCCTAAGCGAATGGTTCGCTGGTTTTTTCGAGGATTTAATGGAATTGCGAATACAGTATATTGACCACACCGACAGCTGGCTGTAGATGAATCAATGGTAAAGCATAAAGGAAGAACACGCCATAGGCATAGTCAAATGGGGACTGAAATGTTGGGTGCTTGCAGAAAGTATAACAGGTAAAAAAAATATAGATAAACTGCTTGGCGAATCCATAGCTGTATAAATTTGCAAAATAAATATATGTTTGTGTAATATGGCAATTATTTGTGCCTAATTTTGAATTTTGGAGGGGGGGGTGGGTGAAGAAAATCCTGTACACAATTATTAATTATAAATTGTTTTCTCACATTCTTACAGGATATGTCATCAATACCTTCCCATTCCTTGGACGAGAGGACCGCGTCAGAGTTAATATTTATCAGGATATAGTTATCAAATTACTAGAAGGTGGCAAAGTGCTTGGCCAGAATTTTTATTTATTTATGGACAATCTGTACACGTCTCTGCCATTGTTCGAGGACCTGGAGATACGAAAAACCTATTGTTGTGGCACTGTACGAAAAAATAGAAGAGGCTTTCCAAAAAGTATAATGCAAAAAGAAATTCCTGAACTAAAAAGAAGGGGCCAGGTTATATTTTCTAAGAATTATGAGAAATGTATTCTTATGTAATGTTCAAGTCTCTTCCAGCCAATAGCAAGTGCACACTATATGATTTTTCTGTTACCTTGGTTGATCAACTAGTCGGTACATCTCTCACACCAACACCAACAGCTGGCCCTACGAGTTCCGAGCACAGACTAACATCGAGATGCCTACCCATCGAGGAGACAGGATGACGCACGAATAGCACCTGCACGCACAAACGGACCACTCCGATTATATCGGGACAACAAGTAGTTTTAACAGCTCAAAGACATCCAAATAGTACAGACATGCAGTAAGAACATACCTGGAGTACACTTACCGGAATAAAAAACGGTGGACGAAGAAATACCCTTGATAGGACACAAAACAAGTTTGCACGGTGCGTGTGCACATGGGAAAATCAAACATGGCTGGCAGATCGACGCGGGCCAGCACTAGCTCCCAGCGCAAGCCCCCAACACCCGCAGAGGACTTCCCGGAACTCACTAAGACGGTAACAAACTTCGCTGAGGCAGAAATCACACCCAAAACGGCAAGTAAAAATCATGCAAAAACCCCAAATGTTACAAACGTATGCAATAAAAGGCTACTCTCACCAAATGAAGAAAAGCAAAGCCCAAATAGTCGGGAATCAAGCCCGAAGAAAACGAAACCTCCCTCAATATTCGATATATCTGATGATAATGAAAGCATAATCATAGATCCGGATACTTTATCACAACAAACTAATAGTGCGGAGAACAGAGAAACTACACCTACCTTGAAAGACATTATGACAACACTATCTAACATGAGCATGAAGCAAGACACACAAAACAACAGCACGAAACAAGAAATAAAAAACCTAGAAGAATGCTTAAAAACAACAATGGCGACGAAATTCAGAAAGATTCAGTTAGATCTAGATAACACAAAAGAAGACCTTGAAAAAAGGTTAGGACATGAAGAAAGAGAGAGGAAAAACATGAACGATAGGCTAGACCGTCTGGAGAAAGAGAATGATGAACTAAAAAGACTAGTAAAAAACAACGAAAAAACAAACACCTATGCAAAAGCTGTGGAAGTGACAAAGACACACAATATACAGAATCTTGACGAACGTAGATATAAACTGATCTTTGTAGGGGTACGAGAGGAATGGCATGAAGATCTTAACGCCATTGTACATCGAATCTGTAGGGTCATGAATATCTACTTACTACAAGGTAACATCATTCAAGCCCGCAGGCTAGGTAAACAACCATATAGTAGGGACAAACCGAGACCGATCGAGGTCACATTCAGCGACATCCCAACTACGGAAAGGGTATTCAACAACAAGAGAGCCCTAGGCAAAGCTAGGTTTAACCTACGAGTAATGGTCCGCGAGGCACGCACAAAGGGTAAACAGGCGCGAATAACAAGCGAAGGGGCAGTCATCAACAACAAGTTCATCAGTATAGACTCAACCATAGAGGGAGCCGGCAACCGAAGTGGGGCGCCTTCCCACACAGCGACTAGACTTGCAACTGACCATGCCAGTACACGATCAGTAACAGAGTTAGCGAAAATGAAAAGACCCATCGAAGATAGACTAAAAGCAATAGCAATGGAAGCTAACGAAGAAACAAAAAAAGATGAAATCAACACCGCCCCACTTAAAGGAACAAAAATCACGCAGTCCGGGCTACTCTTTAACGGTCAAACATGCCCCCTTTCCAACATGCACCCATGCGCTGTAACCAAAATAGTACAAGGTAAACCATATAACTTCGGATTGGTGGAAAAGGCCTACACCTTTGAAAAATGTAAATATTTCGGAGAAGAAAAGCTCGCGCGAGCGTTAATGGATATCACCAACCCTTATGACGCAAAACACTTGGGTAAACTGGTGAAAACGGAATCAAAAGAAGCATGGGTCGTGGACAAAATAAAAATCATGAAAGAACTACTTGTGCTCAAGTTCGAACAGAATCCAGACAAAAGACAAGATCTGCTAAACACTAACGGACTGCTGCTAGTTGAATCGACGGACGACACGTTCTGGGGAGGCGGCGCTAACCAACAGAGTCACGTATACAACACTGGCGACTTCAAGGGACGCAACATTCTAGGGCACCTCTTAATGGAAATTAGGAAAGACTACGACTCCCAGACGAAACCATGAGCCGAACAAACTTTGTTATAGTGGGAGACTCAAGAGTCAGAGGTCTCGAAGAAATATTGGGCGAATCAATACAAGAACTCAGACGCTGCTACACCCTACCGGGCGCCAATGCGGAACAGATCCTTGATACAGTATGTGACATTTTGCTAACCGACAACAACATTGAAACTATCTACCTGATTGCTGGTATAAATGATATAACTACCAAGAACAAGGATAGTGGCTTAATAACGGCCTCAGAAGCTACCAGACAAGGAGTAGTCATAGGTAAAATAATAGCTACCTTTCAATAGATCTTAACAAAGAAATCGATGCATTGAACAGATCAAACCATATAATCACCCCCAGAATAGACCACGTTACACAGCCCAAAAACTGCGGAGGGAGGAAGGAACCACACTACCACACTCTATGGGATGGGATACATCCGACTACACAAGCACAAAACAAGATCGGACTGGAAATTGAAAAGGCCTACATTAAAAACAAAATGAACGGTACACATCGATAAACAAGATAAAAAGAGCTACACCTGAACAGTTTATATATAAAAAGACATGTTAACCCGGTAAAGCAGCCAAAGTTCCATACAGGACTTTGGACAAGACTATACATGGGAAACATAGATAATATATAAATTTTTTCTACGAATCTAACACGCCCACACCCACCCCCGGGAATGAGGCTAGTCGGGAAAAAGTTTTATTAAAACTATGATCCATACCCCATCAACCAAACGCACATAAGAGACCAAATGTGACTAGACACACCATTATAATTTCTCACTGGGAGGCACAAAACCACCCAATAAACAAGCCATAGGTCGTACAGTAATTAAAACAATTTACTAAGACCTAACAATCAGCCAAAATAGCCTGAAGAGATAGAACACTATTGAAACTGTTGGTATGACAGATTCCAGCATAGGGATCTGACTACATACTATAACTCCCACACACACACACTAGATGACATGAGTGAAGCTGGAATGCCCCAACTACACACCAGATGTCCCCACCAGAAGCGGCCTGACACCCAAACATGGCCAGAATCCGCTCCCTGCATGGACAGGACACATACAAACCACCCTTTGTCCGTAATCCTGCCCAATGGGAACTAGGGGAGACCACCTGCTGACCAGGGTAACCCAATAGGTGCCGCGCTTTGTACAAGATTGAATAAATTATACACGGAGCCCGCAAACGGCGCTCTACGGTCTAGTCACATACCAACAGTCGCTTGGCGAGATTGGACGTCCTACACACATTCTACTACACAGTACCTGCTCGTACCCACCCGTACGCCTTGTCCGCTGCCGGCCACACCAGCATTCAGCGTTCACCATGCCCGGGTCCGACGCTAGTCCGGTTCTATCCACCCCGTCACACCAGAGACGCCGGGTGGTTAGAGAAGAAGATGGTGAGGAGGAAGTCGGCGTGCTGTCAACATCCAGCGGCAGCTTCACTACTACCCCCACCGCCAGCAAAAAGCGCAAACGTGACGGCACTGACGCGGAGAGCCAAGATAGCTCGCCGAACGATCCCGTCACGGACTATGGAGTGAGCCGTAACCAAGCGGCGGACTCTAAAGTTCCCACAGCTGACGAGGTGAGTGTTAACATAACAACAAATACTTACATACCTGTATGTAATCCCTGTTTGACCATGTTACGCACATCTTCACACGCCACGCAGGCCGGCCGCCCGTCGCCACAGACGGGGAGCGCTGACCTACTTAACGCTGACCTAGTTAGCACACACCGCGATCGGGACGGCCACCACCGTGCCGGCTTCGCGGAGCGGTGCAGCCGGCCGACCACCTCAGTCGGCAGCACACGCAACGGTATACACACACGTATAACAGACTACTTTAGGTCGGTCAGTCAGACACTGAACGCACCTAAAACCACATTGACAGACGAATCAGTCAACAATGTGCAGTTGGGATCGGACAACAGTCCTTTCCTCAATGACCCGGTCCGTGTAATGCACACGACCAAACAGAAGCACGAAGTAATGCACACCGCGCGCACGGTCTTACCGAGTGGCAACAGTGTTGACCACAAGGGGCACCACACCCACCACACTGTAATGCACAGTGTGGACATACCGGGTGGACATAACACTGGATGCAATGCGCAACCACAAACTATGTCACCACCTCATAAACAGACAGACAATGTGAGCTGTACTGATTGTGATAACCTACAAATTCTAATCGAACTTGATAGGGACGGTGAGGCCAATGGTTGCACCGACCACACACACATTACTTACAACAATGGGCCAAATGCAGACCCAATATGTAAGGTCAATAAAACACCTAGATTTAGGTACAATGAAAAATCATTTCAGAATTTCATTCTAGATGATGATATTGACATTAAACATCTTTGTGACAATAATCTTTGTAACAATGATGATGTTGGAAAAACTAATGATGATTTTCCTCCCTCTCAACAGATGATTGACGGGATGCTACCTAAAGTGGCACATCTAGCCTGGCGTGACTTGAGAGATGTGAACAGTCGGTATCACAAAACAGAAGCCCGGGCGGGCTTCTATGAGGCATGCCTCACGGTTGACCACTACGAGCCGTGGACAGCAGGGCTGGCACCTACACCAGCCTACATCAACCCTGAGTTGATGGAAAAGATCATAGCTGAACGTAAAGACTCTGCACAGAGGATTACCACTATGACCAAGGAAGCCCTGCGTAGCCAGCAGAAGCTGGAGCGCCATCGCAGGGAACAATTGTGTGGAATGATATACAGTATGGTCCGTGCCGAAGGCCAGAATCTCTAAGAGAGCGACACGTTGCCTGACCAACGAACAGCTTGGCGACCCCTTTACCGCAAGGGGCACCTTTGTGAAATCGAAGGCTACCCCTAGCTCTGCCGCTGGCTACACTGGCCCACCAAGTGATGGACAGCAGGACAGCGCACAGCCGCAGGGTTTTCACAAACCCCCTCCGCACTGCCCACCGGGCGGAAAGCAGAGGGGGAAAACCCGCGGGAACCGAGGAAACCGTGGGGGCCCGAAGCAGGGACCCCAGGTGAACCTTGACCCACGCAATCCCCCAACCATGAATGTACCAAGCCTGTAAAAACGGCACACATCCATTGTAACCAAGTTGATTCCGAAAATGAAATCAATAAAAAGTCAGTTTGTTACGAGATGCCTTATGTCAATCCATTATCTAAAACTACAAAGAATGTTCCAGTACAGGAGCAGAATGATGTAAAAGTAGACAAAAGCACCCTAAAGGAGGCTAATAGCACAATAGTCAATCTATCGAGCAAAAAACTCACGAAAGCAGAAATATCAGTCCTAAACAAAGGTCTTAATTTTTGCCCAACAGAAACCCACATAGAAGAGGGAGACTTAAAACTAGAGATAGATCATTTTCACCACAACCTAAGAATTAAACAATTCTTTAACAAATTGGGTAATACCACCCAATCTGAGGCAAAACCACCATGCCAAATCAGCGAACCTTTCTATGACCAGAACTTGATCAAACAGCTGGGAACCAAATCAAACTGGACGGCCCCACAAGGACCGAGTTGTTTGGAAGGGTTCATAACTGTCAACGAAATAGATCTAGCCAGGCGAAACATCAATAAATCGAATGGACGCTCAAACTTCTCTAGAGAAGAAAGAGAAGCGGCCAGGGATCTTGCCAAAGATCCAGAGATAGTCATAAAACCAGCAGATAAAGGAGGGGCGGTGGTGATACAGGACACTGTGTCCTATATCAAAGAGGCCAAAAGGCAACTGGGAGACCAGCAAACCTACGCCAGATTGGAGAAGGACCAAACGATGCCCTTCAATCTCGAAATAGACAACTATATAAAATCTCTAGTGGAAAAGGGTGAGCTAAACGAAAAGATGGGAAGCTCTCTAATTACCGAGAAACCCCGCACCCTGCAGGTCTACTTTCTCCCCAAAATACACAAGGGGAAGATCCCACCCCCTGGGAGACCGGTGGTATCAGCAAACGGCTGTCCCACTGAAAAAATATCATCATTTGTAGACAGCTTCTTGAAAAAAGAGGTCCTGAAAATCAAATCCTATATAAAGGACACGAACCATTTCCTACTGAAAATCGCGGAATTGGACCAGATAGCGGAAACGGACATATTAGGCACTTTAGACGTAGGAGCCCTCTACACCAATATACCAAACGAAGAAGGTATAAAAGTAATCAGGGAAAAACTGACAAAAACGAGGCACACAAACGCGATGCCAAAAAACGAAAGTATACTGGAACTGTTGAGGTTGGTCCTCAAGAAAAACAACATACAGTTCAACGGGGAAAACTACCTACAAATAGGTGGCACTGCGATGGGCACCAGACTAGCACCGTCATATGCTAATTTGTTCATGGAACATTTAGAGGAGGAGATGTTACCGAAATACCACCTACAACCCAGAGTATGGTGGAGATACATCAATGACATCTTTTTCATCTGGCAACATGGCGAAGTGGAACTGGAAAGATGGTACAAATGGCTGAACGGATACCACGAAACCATCAAATTCATGAAAGAAGTTTCGTTAACCTTGGTACCATTCCTAGACACGTGCATCAAAAAGGACAACAACACTCGCCTGATAAGCGACTTGTTTGTGAAACCTACTGATCGGAATACTTACCTCCGATTCGAATCAGCACATCCTCCCACACAAAAAAGAAGCATCCCGTACTCTCAACTCCTCCGAGTAAAGCGCATATGCACTAGACAAGAGGACTATGAGAGACATGCAGCCGACAAAATCAGGCAGTTCAAAGAGAGAGGGTATCCCCAAACGATACTAGACGACTGTGTGAAGAAGATCAACAAAATTGATAGAGAATCCCTTCTGAAACCAAAAAGAGACAGGGAGAAATAGAAAGAGGAGGAAAAACGAATCTTCCTAATCACAACATACCACCAAAATGACAACAGTGCTCCTAAGGTGGTAGAAAACAACTGGGAGATCCTAGGAAAATCCAGTACAACCAAACATCTTTACGAGAGTAAATTGATAAATGGGTACAAAAGACCGAAAAACCTACAAGACCAACTGGTCAGGGCAAGAATCAACTACAAACCAGATGAGAAGCAGAGACATACTGCTAAAAAAGACAACACATGCAAGAGCAAAAGTTGCAAATATTGCAAACAGATCGATACGAGTGGCCAGATCAAAAGCAAATCCACCAAAAAAACATACTCAGCGAAGCACAACGTGACATGCAATAGCTCCAATGTGATCTACTGCATCACGTGCAAACTTTGCCAAACCCAGTACGTGGGACAGACAAAGAGGAAAATAAAAGAACGCATGAGAGAACACATGCGATCTGTAGTAACCGGGAGCAAAATAAGTGACGTCCCCAAACACTTCTGTAAAAAGGGACATCAAGGCGTGGACGACATGGAGTTTAAAATCATAGACTTCATCCACTGCCATCCGGACAGTCAGGCAGCCAAAAACCTCAGATTGAAGGTTGAATATAACTGGATACACCGGTTAAAAACCCAGGCGCCTATGGGCCTCAATACCATGGATAGCAGCTACGGGAATGAGGCTAGTCGGGAAAAAGTTTTATTAAAACTATGATCCATACCCCATCAACCAAACGCACATAAGAGACCAAATGTGACTAGACACACCATTATAATTTCTCACTGGGAGGCACAAAACCACCCAATAAACAAGCCATAGGTCGTACAGTAATTAAAACAATTTACTAAGACCTAACAATCAGCCAAAATAGCCTGAAGAGATAGAACACTATTGAAACTGTTGGTATGACAGATTCCAGCATAGGGATCTGACTACATGCATAACTCCCACACACACACACTAGATGACATGAGTGAAGCTGGAATGCCCCAACTACACACCAGATGTCCCCACCAGAAGCGGCCTGACACCCAAACATGGCCAGAATCCGCTCCCTGTATGGACAGGACACATACAAACCACCCTTTGTCCGTAATCCTGCCCAATGGGAACTAGGGGAGACCACCTGCTGACCAGGGTAACCCATTAGGTGCCGCGCTTTGTACGAGATCGATAAATTATACACGGAGCCCGCAAACGGCGCTCTACGGTCTAGTCACATACCAACAGTCGCTTGGCGAGATTGGACGTCCTACACACATAGATAATATATAAGCTTACAAATATCGAGTACGAAGGTAAATAATCATAAGCCAGGGCTCCACACAGGACTCTGGGTATCCCACAAGCTATATGTGAATCTATGATTGTTGTAATATCCCTTAGCAGGGTAGAGTGATGGGAGTGACACCATTATGGACATATAAGGAAGCACCAACCCCAATAACTAGTAAAGGCTTTATCCGGAGTTCCATACCGGGCTCTGCGTAGAACATAGCTATACGTATGATATTCTGATATGATGTATGATATGTGTATCAGTATTAAAATAAGTATCTAGTTGACATTGTGTTATAAACGTAATATGTCTGTTACTAAATTTCCCTAATCTTCTTTATTGTAAAAACTTGATATGGAATTCGGATGTTTTCCAGTTTACCATACGAAAGAGAATTATACTATTGTTTCAGAGGAATAGATTTGCGATAGGCCTGGCGAAAGATGCGTCCTAACGGTGAGGCTGCTGCCTATGAACGTTAGGCGTCCACAGGCTTCAGCTAGGTTGGGTTAGATAGCTAAAGAAATGCGGTTTATGGATGGGAAGAGTCTTTTTATACCTGAAAGTGAATGTGTACATACATATTAATGATGGTGACTGTCCAATATATGCAAAATAAACCATTCCTACCTATAACCTTGTGTGTTGTCTCGTGCGAGTTCTTGTCAGTGCGGCGGTGTATCCGTAAAATCCAAGATGTCGAAGCATGACTTGCAGTTATCATCATATTTTCTATATGTATTGACAAATTCGAAAATATCTAGCAAGTATCACAAGCATAAATATCTCTTCTAAATAGTGATAGTAAACTTGAACGATGACAACCCATAAAATCCATATTATAGCTGAATTACTTTGACGCGGTACATACAGAAAGTGCCAACAGACACCATTGCGGCGATAGCATCGTCCCCTGGCGGTTCATGGTATTACTATGCCTCGTCCTATAGTGTGCGCGCTACCCGCTAGGGCTGGGACTGAAAGAGTTAAACAGAAGATGTGGAAGTAAAGGTGCATTGTCTAAGAATCTGTGATTTTTGGGTGTTTCCATGGAAACGACCCATCTAATAAACATGCCACTGAATTAAAATGGCCCCCTCAATACCTTTCCAAAAATCATAGGTTGAAATATTATTGTCCATAAACATGAAAAAGAGGGGAATTCAAAGTGTTGTACTTTGAAAAATTAGAGAAAAATTTGATGTTTGACCTTGAAATGAGAGGTCATGACCTTGAGCAAGGTCATTGACACTATAATGGCCACAGAGAACTTAAATAGTACTACATATTGACTTTTTAAATTTTGAGAAAAGTTTCATTTTAACCAAGATAGAATACAAAGTATGCATTTTCTAAATATACCATTTTTTGGCAGGTTGCCATGGAAACAGGCCTCCTGTGTCGCCAAGCTGGACATCAGAAATGGCCCCCTCACTTTTTCATAAGCCCTGGATAGATAGCTAACTGAAATCATAATGGAAATTTCTACCTCCATTTAAACCCATATTTTAAGCTTCTGGTTCATAGACTAATACAGATCTGAAACCAGTGACTAAAGAGCATTTGCAGAAATGCTGGCAGAACATCTTAAACAATGCCAGAGATTGCCAACGTCAGAGAGAACCTTAGAAGATCAGAACAGGTGAAACTGACCTGTCTGCAGACTGGTAACACTAAACTGACACATGGACACTTTCTGAAATGTGAATTGGCAGCCATGTGTCAGACATGCAAACACATCTTAGCATTGAACATCTGATGCTCCATTGTCAGGTAACAAAGAGGAACTGGTAAAATGTCCTGAAAAATACATTGAAAAGTACCTTCTACAGCACTGGTAGAAAAAAGCCAAGATAATCCAAGATATTTGAACAGCTATAAACAACCCGAAGCCTGGCCATCCAACACCCTATCTAAGGAATAGGGAAAAGAAGAAGAGTTCTTAAGCCATTGTAAAGTCTGGGAAGAGAAATTCTAAAATGACTGGATGTAAAATCAACCAAACCAAACCAAATTTTCAGTTCCATTTGTTGTGTAGGCTCACTTTTCCTCACATTCTGACATCATATATATTATAGATGTGAAGAAAATTGGAGGCTGTGGATTGATGATGAATCTTCATTGGTATCAGATGTTACAAGCATAGCAGTGATCTATAGAGTGATAATAAGGGAAAACTGGAAACATCCACTTACATTATCTGGAGTTGGCTGGAAACTTATAGTTTAGTATTTTCAGATATACCTCCATGACATTTAAGGAGAAAAGTATAAGACGCTTGGATCAACCAGGCAGCATACCCGGTTATTCCAACAAGATTTATGCAAATTTGTTCCTTGGCCAATCTGGAAAAGGGGCTTATTTAAGGAGTTGGCTGTCCCCCTTGAAAACATTTGTTTTATTGTTTTGTCTTGTAGATCCATTCTTTATCCTTTCCACTTGTTGTTCTGTCATGTGGCCAGATTACCATGACAACAGCTGTTGAAGAACCCTACCTTCAAACGCCTATACTTCTGAGCATTGAAAATCATTACTTGGTTCAGTGTTCTTTTAAGTATTACAATTGCTCATCAAATTTAATTTTGGTATTGGACTCCATATTCTGGTTCATTCTAGACTCAGAACAGCAAACAGAATCAAAATATCTTCTTCTTGGTCTACACCAGCCCTTTTTATGTGTGTACTATAGAGAAACAGGCTTATTGTCTCCGTACGGATTAAAAACGCGGTAAAATCGGCGATCAGATGAACCGATGCCGAAGGCAGAGGTTCATCTGATCAACGATTTTACCAAGTATTTTATCCGTACGGAGACAGTCAGCCTGTTTCTCTATTATTATAAACCTCAAAATATCCAATTTTTAACCTTGCTTCTGGGTGAGTTTTTGGATTTCGTCGCCGTACATGCCCCGTACGCCACATACATACCCCGTATGTCACCTAGGTGTCGTACGGATATGAATACGACATGGGTAGGAGCGGGCCGTATGTATAGGATATACTACCACAGGTATATAATAATATCATGGACTGGAAGCAAGCCGTAGATAAGAGTGTGCCGCACCTAGTCTCTTTCAGACACTTGGAGGCGTACAAGGCAGCCTGACAAGGGTCTGTTGGAGTCTAGTGGCTGAGGTAGGGAATTCCATACCCGGAAGCAGTATGGCCACTAAAATGACGACACATGTTTATACACATACAAAGCAGCTGTCAAAGTCATCAATATCTTTTTTCTATTAAATTTCGAACATGATATAATATCATTTATACAGTTTAACGAGGCGTATGTGTAGCGCTCACTACCGCAAGTAACGCGGGTGCCCGATACACAGGGCCGACTTCGGGTCCCCTGTCTACATCTCGGATTTTCATTGGTCCTTGTCAGAGGAGGTGTGAAGCGCAGCACCCCCTATACCGACTTGGTTCATATATGCGATCGCGACAGCGTTCAAGGCGCCACTCTCAAACATGCCAGCATGAGGGAAGGAGCTCTGAGAAGAACCCACACCCAAAACATGAAAAATACAAATAGCTCTTGTGTCATGAATAATCGGCCGATTTTGATAAACAAAACATTGTTAGAAACCTAAGACATGGGCCTATTTAGTCATACACATGTCATATACCTGTGCTATGGCTAAGGTTTCCTGTCGTAGGTTGAACATTGGAATTTGTGAAAAATAAGGTTGTATTCCACAACACAAAACAGGCACAAAACGTGGAGCTCTATTGAGCTCTATTGTGGTTTGGAGTACATTAGATGTCCCTCTATCAATATCTGAAAAGATTTTTGATAGAGCTCTAACAGTTTGTATGTAGTAGGTGTTACTAGTTAGCCTATTTTTGCTATACTTTAGCATAGGAATCTGCATCAGCTGTCATTTGAGTCCATGCCAAAACGATAGGGGGCGTAGCGCTTCACACCTCCTCTGGGTCCTTGTGGTACACGTGTCCCTTGTACTCCCCATTTTCACTCTCCGTTCGGGTTTTGTGTTCCTATTAGTCGTAGGTTGTGTTGGAGAGTGAGGGTGATGTCAACCAATGATATAATATCATTATTTATGTTTAGCTCTTCTTAGCTCATTACATTGGTGTGATATCCAGCCATAAGTTTAGTTTTCACAATTGACGGATGTCATATTTTAAGACTGCTCGCAGGGGTGTATTAGTTTGGTGTTCTCTGTGCTATTTGTAGCATGTCCAACGAGAAAATTCCCAGGCCAGCCAATGAGCGCCCAGCCCTGGTAGTCTCCTAGTAACCCTTGCCAGCGTTCCCCGTGTGCCTTAAGCGGTCCTGAAAGAGACTAGTGCCGCCCCCCGCCAATGGCGACCATGGCACCATCTAGTGGCCAAAGCGTTGAAGCTATATTTAGACTGTAGTATATCCAACGGCCACCAGGGCACCTTCAAATTGTCAAAAATATGTCATTTTTAGGTACTTAGAATAAAGATAAAAAGCTCAATTCAAAGTTATATAAGAAGGCTTATAATAACAGTTATATAAGGAGCATATATATCACAATGCTGAGACATTTTTGAGATTTTGAAACTTTGGGATGCCTTCATGATATATCATGCCAGGCCAGTCTCAAATAATGTGACACTGGAGTGAAAAAATGTATACCCATTTTTCTTAGATACTAAGAATAAAGATAGAGGCATAATTTAAAATGACACAGAAAGGCCTGTAATATTTATCTTGTAAGGGCTAGGTCTCATATGTCTGAGAGGTTTCTAAGATTTTCATCTCACGGGATATTTTTGATGTTTTTAAAGTCAGGCAACAGTCTCAGACACTGTCATTTTGTAGAAACAAAAAGTTTTCCATTTTTCTTTGATACTTAGAATATAGATAGAGGGATAATCAAAAGTTGTTATTTCGGAGATTTTAATCTCAGGGAGTACTTTTGATGTTTTTTTGTGCCGGGTAACAGTCTCAACACGCATTTTATAGTGATAACAATTTCCCTATGTTTTAAAATACTTAGGGCACAGACCTATATCTATATAAAAATCTCAGAAATTTCTCAGCTTTATAAGACCTAGCTAGCCTTTACAAAATAGTTATCACAGCCCTTTCTGGGAGTCTTTGAATTGCGCCTCTTTCTTTATTCTAAGTTTCTCAGAAAAATGGGAAACATTTTGTCACTACAGAATGACAGTGTCTGAGACTGATGCTGACATAAAAAAATCATCAAAAGTATCCCTTCAGATGCAAATCTTAAAAATGTCTCAGGCTAATGAAACCTAGACCTTACAAATAATCATAACAATCCTTTCCTGACACTTTTGAATAGTTAGCAGAGCTGTTTTCAAGCAAGAAGTGAAAAATACTGAACCTGGGCCCTGTTTTTTAGTCACAACAACCTATATGTAAGACATCTTACAACTGTCAGTGTACTATAGAGAAGACATCTTAGGGGATCGGCCAACGATTGTCGCTCAAAGATACTTAGGCTGCAGCCAGGTGTGCTATAGTCACGACAATCTTAGGGTCATGTGATTCAAAATGTCTTACAAATTGTCTTAGACCTAAGACATCTATGGACATGTCGTACCGAATGCGCAACTTCATTTCCCGTAGGAATTAAGCAATGAAATTTTAACACGAGTAAGGTACACATATAACCTATAATCGTACCAAAGATGAAGAAGATTGATCCTGAGATATTGGCGTTTGAATTTCGTCAGCAAATGTCTGCTCTGGTGGCCAGTGTACTTTCCCCCACGCCTCCGCTATTTATGTGGCCACCTCCACATTCACTGCACACCGGGAGATGGGAGGGTTTACGGGCCACCAGAGCAGACGATTGCTATGACGAAATTCAAACGCAAATAACGGCTGATCAGAGTGGCCAATCTTCTTCATATTTGGTATGATTATAGGATATACATATACCTTACTCGTTGCTTAATTCCTATGGGAAGCACAGGAAATCCTCTATATATGCACAGTGACGTTTTATAGAACCTATGACAATTATATACTTGAGACACTTTTAGCGGCGATATCACGTGGCGCACTACGATACTGTCTATAGCACACCGGCCATCTTTGTCTTGCAAATTGCAGGCTGTCAGGATTAGACAGGGCCCAAGGTAATGGTCCAAGTGGATGACAGAAGATATCTTCCATCTGGAGATTGTGTCCTTGTGCCATTACTATTATGCGACCAAACAGAGATCTGTCAGCCTTCAAGATCATCATCCTCCCAATTGATTTCATTTCCTGCTTCTTATACATATTACTGAATGTCTTTAATTTGAAATGAAATGAAATTTCTTCAGAGGTGGATCTTTCTCTAGCCTCTCATCCTTGAAGGTTGCATAAGCTTTGGTACCAATCTCATTTCTTTCAACAGGTCAGAGGCAATGTCTCTGGGTGCTGTCTTTGCAGTGGAAATGCTTATTAGGTCCTGCTTTGCTGCAAATGGGTTGACCCAGTCCTTGATGAGACCAAAGACTGCAGACACAGCTAACTCATCTCTATGGATTCTTGGTGGCTGGAGTTCTGTATGCCACCTTTTTGATTTGCTACCTTGAACCATGTCTCTTAGCTCTCCCATAAATGCACCTCTGTAATCAGCTGTTATGGAATGGCAAGGGAGTAGGTGTCATATCCTCTTTGATGACCTACCGTATATGTGATGAAGTCTGGGGGGGGTTTTCAGTCGAGAGGATCTCAACTTGAGATCCTCTAAGATCAATCCAAGACCCTGAGACCAACTTTGAGATCAATGGCGGAAAGTGTTTTTCAGACATTGTCTCAAGTCTACACAACCGATCTTAGGGGATCTCAACTCCAAGGATCTCAAGATGAGATCTCTAACCCTCAGTGTAGAGCTATCTCAAGTTCTTTAGTGATCTTCCTGTGGTTTAAGTAAACCTGAGCCTCTAAATTGCCTATTGTCACCCCAAACTGTTATGTCAAGTCCCTTGCGATGCCTTTTGTGAACCAATGTCAAGTTGAGACCGATCTCAAGTTGAGACCGATCTCAAGTTGAGACCGATCTCAAGTTGAAACTGACTTTGAGCATTACAGTAGGTTCAGCACAAACTAGCTGAGTGGTGCAGTGCCTTGTGTTTATGTTGCTTATCAATTGTCTCTCATGGTCATAATAACCACAATAAAACTATGAAATTTGGAATATACGTTTGCCAGGTTATCAATACACTTTGCTCTAAATGTCTTTTAATTTTGATAAGTTTTAGCACTGGATAAAAAAGTTGAGACAAGTATCAACTGATCTCAAGTTGAGACCGAATTTGAGATCCTTTCCCTTGAGATCCCTGAGATCATCTCAACTGAAAAACACCCAAAGCACCCCAAACGGTCTTATCTTAGTCTTAACTTGAGATCACCTCAAATGATCTCAACTGAAAAACACTTTCGATCTCAGCGGATCTCAAGTGGACATGATCTCAACTGAAAAACAGGCCCCTGGTCTATAATCTTGTTGATGTTTGATGATTTTGCTGTCCAAACTTTGAGTTCCCTATTAAGCATTTGATTTTCCAAGACTAGTTCTTTGAAGGATACACTGTCAGGAACCAATAATAATTTTCCCTTGTCATCTGAAAATATATCTACTGATTCTCCAAGTTCTGATTCCAGTTTCCTGCGAATGTGTTTCCTTGTGGAATAATGTAAGTATTCAACTCCACCAGACTGCATAAAGGATTCCAGCATATTTGTCAAAGCAGTAATTGCTACAATATTCTTGTTAGAAATGATATCAGTAAAGAGCTTCTCCTTCAATCCTTTTATACAGTTCATCACGACTTCATTTTCTATTTTCTTGCCCCTTGTATAATTCTTGTAGCAAGAAACATGATAGTGTGCTTCTGCAGCAACTAGGTCTCAACTTGCTATTGCAAGAATGTTTTCATCTCCCTTTTTTGTGGCACATTCTTGTTGTATTTGATCTGCTCTTAGTTCCAAAGCTTTAGTTAGTTTATCACGGGTCTTTGAGTGTTTTTGAAACTTAACTTTGCAACAAAAAATGCTGATTTGCCCATACACCCTTCCCTCTGATTATGATCTTCTACTGGGCATTTTTGATGTACTACCAGTGTTCCCAACCTCATCAGTAAAACTCTCAGTTGCTTTCTTTTTCAGAGTCTCTAGATCTCTCTTCATGGTAAAGAGGCTACGGCAATTTCTATGATATAAGATTTCGGGGGCTACTCCATCTTCAAGTTTTTTGACAGTGTCTAAAATAGGTGTATGATTTCTAATTTTGCTGCTTCAAATAGAGTTAGCCATGAGCCATAGTTTTGAGGACTGATTAAAGGTGAGATATTAGTTGTATTAACAAGATATGTTTTATAACTGCATAAGCCCTCAAAATAAGGTGCTAAAGAGTGATTGTTTGTGTATTGATAAAAACTAGCTTCACTATGTGTTCATATAAGCTAGTCCCACACACAGCATAAAAGTGTGTGTTCATGATCTGAGACACTTATTTTAAGTATTTGCTGCTATTTGTCAGCCACAACTAGTCTTTGTGTTTGTCATTATATGTCAACACTTGAATTTATGTGTATTTACTAGTCATTGTCTATGTCATACTATGAAACTATGGCTAAAGGTTCTGTTACCTCAATTTTGTGCTACCTTAAATTGAGTTTAACTATAGTCTAAACTGACTGCTTGTGTTAGGTATTATGACTCAAATTATGTGTCACCTAAATTCTATATTACCTGAGATAGAGTTTGCCTATAGTTTGTGTACAACACACATATTGTTTGACTCTCAAGTAAATCTTTTTTGTTATTCTAGTTCTTACGGCATTACCGATACGGCATTATGGCATAACGACATACCCAATACGGCATTACGAAGTTATGAAATAAAACTTTCAACACTATGTCACCACTTGTCAGTCAAGACTTGTTTAAAAACCAGGGCAGGCAGCTACAGTTCATTATCATTCGCTGCTGCCATGTGAATGATACGTTTGTTTTCAACAAATACCTTGTGCTGGAGCTTTTCCATTTTCAAGCAAAGAAGTTAGAAATAGAATAGAAAATAACATTCTATGAATATTTACATTTGCTAAAATCATATCATACACAAATATGATTATATATGTGTGATATATACTGTCACGGTATTTCACAACACAACTCGGATATGCTGTATAGATATAGGTCCACTATTTATTACCAAATACGCGCAGAGGTTACAGCTTGTATTATCTCACAACAGCTCGTGTATTACGCTGAGGCGTCCGCTTGATAGTGCCTCTAAATACAGGGAATAAGAGCTAGGAAATGTTTAAGGGTTCTGACAAGCAACCACCCTTAGCTATGTCCCTACTAAATTTCAAGAAGATAGAGCTGATATTAAGAGAGCCAGCAGTTTTAAATAGAATGCCCTCTTTTGCTCAACGCTGGTTTAAGAAAAGTTGTTGTTTTTTGGGGGTTTTTTTTTGGGGGGGGGGGGGGGGGTTACTAAAAGGTTAAAAAATCATAAAAAGCTACTATGAATACAATGCTATCATATATTTTCTAACCCTATAGATGTGTTCCTTGCTGAAAATAACAATGAGCATTATTCCCCTCAGATGGTACCGATGGCCAAAATTTGAGGGTCTGGCTCATGGACTGATATACCAATGGGAAGATTGTAACCGAACTGACACCGATAAAGAGAATGTTCAGAGAAAAGAAAATTCTAGTACCTAAAAGAACCAAGTAATGATCTTCGGCAATCCAAATTATAGGCATTCAGGTATTTTGACCATAGGTCTCTTCAACAGCTGTTATTATAGTGATCCAACCACTTGCTAGAGCGACAACAACTGGAAATGTTAACTAGAAGAATAGATCTACAAGATAAAACAATAAAACAAATGTCTCTAGGATGGCAGCGGAAAAGAAAAATTGGGGTCTTCGCCCAGGGACTAAATGTTAGTTAAGTAAACCAAAATAAGTCTAAATGATCCAATTGGATGTTAAACTAAGCAAACAAAAGACTAGGTGGTACCATTTACATAGAATAGAATGACGTCACGTAGGCCACTTTTTTTCTCATCACAGCACACATCAGTATTCTAAACGTTTTTAGAAGACTGTTTTTTGAATAATATGAACCTTGATAGGAATTATGGAAGGTATGTGTATTTGGTATCGAATTAAAGCTCCTGATGACAGGGATGCATTCAGCGGTATCCATTCAACATGGTATTATAAATGTGTTTCCAGGGAGCTGTTTCACTAGTAGTGGGCTTAAAGCGAGAGGTAAGGCCGCAAGAGTGGCAGCAACAACAGCACCAACAGTGTCAAGGCAAAATTGTGTTTCATCAGTGGTCTCGCTGTTGAGGTAGGACCAGCTCTCGCTGTTGCCTACTGCTGCTCATATTTAACGGCATAGTGCACTTAGTGAGCACAGGGTCTCTCTATGCTGGCCTCTGTCCGTGGCCACTGACGTCAAATCACGCTCTCTCACTCAATATACATACATAAATCATATTTCTAAGACTATTGTATGTAAGACTTTTGTAAGACTGTTATAGGACTGATATAAGACTGTTGTAAGGCTGAAACAAGACTTGTAAGGCTGAAACAAGACTTGTAAGGCTGATACAAGACTGGGGACAAAAGTGTGGTAGTAGCCCGCCAACCCGAGAAAGCTATGGACCTCCCCCATCATCCTGGGCCCTGTTTTATTTTTTGCCTGGGGAGGCTTGAAATACTCCGGGAGAGGTCCTAGGATAGTTTGGGTTTGATAATTCACTGTCTCGTGGGGAAGGAGAGTTGTAGCCGACGATCTAGGAGATCTCCTCAAATTCCGTTTTATTTTTAATCCTGTGGCCGGGAGAGCTCGTGAAAAGTGTCCTGCAGCTCTCCTGGCGGGCGACACCTCTAGGGGTATCGTGGGTGATTCAAAATAACAAATAAAAGCTATTTAATTCATTTGAACTATCGGAAATATATTTATTATGATTTTAATAAAAACTGGAGGTCTCAGATGGAGAACTACTGTGCTATTTACTTAGATTTACATACATTCATAAATGATGAAATTAGTTCCCAAAAATACCACTATGTGCCACCACCTGCAGTATACACAGCCTCTCTTTCAAGTCTCCCCAAAAGTGTCCTACAGGTTTATTTTGCGCTGGGGCTCTCTCAAAGGAGACTACGGCTGAGAATTTCTCTCTCTCCCGAGGACAGGGTAAATCGAACGAGATTGAGGAGATCTCCTAAAAAAAAAAGCTATTCCTCGTGGGGACTCTCCTCCCCCAGGAGAGTTGAAAATAAAACAGGGCCCTGGTCACAGGCCAACTCTCCACGGCTTCCACCTTGCTGGCCTCGGTGTGAATACCCTCACTGGATACCACATGCCCAAGGAACTCAACCTCTCTTACAGGCTGATGTTGTAAGACTGCTGAGACTGATACCAGACTGTTGTAAAACTGATACAAGACTTGTAAGACTGTTGTAAGGATGTTGCAAGCCTGTTGCAAGCCTGTTGCAAGACTGTTACAAGACTGTTACAAAACTGTTGCAAGATTGCTGTAAGGCTGATAGAAGACTGTTGTAAGGCTGATTCAAGACTGTTGGAAGACTGATACAAGACTGTTGTAGGACTGATAAAAGACTTGCAAGACAAGGCTGATACAAGACTGTTGTAAGGCTGATTCAAGACTGTTGTAAGACTGATACAAGACTTGTAAGACTGTTATGAGACTGTTGCAAGACTGTTGTAATACTGTTGCAAGACTGTTGTAAGGCTGATACAAGACTATTGCAAGACTGTTGTATGACTGTTGCAAGACTGTTGCAAGACTGTTGTAACATTGTTGCAAAACTGTTGTAACATTGTTGCAAAACCATTGTAAGACTGTTGTAAGGCTAATGTAAGACTGTTGTAAGGCTGATACAAGATTGTTGTAAGCCGGTTGCAAGACTTGTCAGACTGTTGTAAGGCTGATATGAAACAATTTTCAAATCAGAAACAATTTTCAAATAAACCTTACAACAGTCCTACAACAGTCTTGTATCAGCCTTACAACAATCTTTCAACAGTCTCACAACAGTCTTACAACAGGCTTATAACAGTCTTGTATCAAACTTACAACAATCTTGCAACAGTCTTACAACAGTCTTGAATCAGCCTTACAATAGTGTATAGTCTTGTATCAGCTTTACAACAATCTTACAGCAGTCTCACAAGTCTTGCAACAGTCTTACAGCAGTCTTGCAACAGTCTTACAGCAGTCTTGCAACAGTCTTGCAACAGCTTTGCAACAGTCTTACAACAATCTTGCAACACTCTTGCCACAGTTTTGTAACATTCTTACAACAGTCTTACAGGGAGCTGTTTCACTAGTAGTGGAGTGAAAGTGAGAGGTGAGACCACAACAGTGGCACCAACAGTGGCACCAACAGTGGCAAGCCCAAATTTGTGTTTCATCAGTACTGTCACTGTTGAGGTGGGACTAGCTGTCACTGTTGGCACAGCTCTCGCTATGCGCACGCGTTTGATGTTCGAATCTATTCGTCGACGGGCCGCGATGACGTGGAATTTCACCCCTTCCCATAAGCACTAAGCAATGAAATTTTTACACGAGTAAGGTATATATATGACCTATAATCGTACCAAATATGAAGAAGCCGTTCACAAGATATCAGCGTTTGAATTTTGTCCTAGCAAATACTGCACTTCCCGCCGGCCTCCGGGGGGAGACAAAAAGAACAGCCGAAACCCCGCCGCACTACGGCGGGAGTGAAAAAGAACAGCGACCAACGCAAATGCAATGAGGGAGTAAAAAATTCAAACGCCGATAACTTCGGAATCACTTGACCGATTTTCTTCATATTTGGTACGATTATAGGATATATGTATATCTTACTCGTGTAAAAATTTCATTGCTTAATTCTCACGGGAAGTGGGTGAGACTTTTCTATCCACATAAAAAACGACAGGGTAGACCCTGTCGCTTACAGAGGCTCCACAGTGACACTAACAGCGACACCAATTTTACTGATGAAACGGTCACTGCCACTGTTGGTGTCGCTCCTTTCCTGAGTGCCGTTCACGCTTGAGTGCACCTCCTAATGAAACGCACACTGTCGCTGTGGTGCCACTATTACAGAGAGCGACACTTGCAGCTTCTAGTGAAACAGCTCCCAGGTGGTTGTGGTTACCAGTGAAGTGTAGGCCTACAGGTGAATGTGGTAGCAGTGTCGTGGTGGTGAGGTGGTGAAGGGTTAACTCCCTCTAGGTGGAGCCACCCCCTAATGGGGCGGTGGCGATGTCTGTTGTACCGGGGTGGTATTATAAGTGACTCTACTACCTTGTAGAGCCTACTATAAACCTCTTCCTTTTTCAGGTTGATAGACAGATATGCCTTTTCTCTTAAGATTTATTTCGAACCACGCTCAAATTAAAGTTTAGAACTGTAGTTTTCTGATCTCATTTCCTTGAGAGCATAGAGTAGAGGTATATGTTGAGAGAAAGCAATGAGACCATAGCCTTTCGCTGGTAACCTACCATAATTCTGGTCGGATCCGTTTGGAGTTTCTCCCACATTTTGCAGGTCTACATTCAACTGTGCCTCTTCTCCTATGATATATTTCTACCCATACTAAAAGCAAATTGCAGGACTAGAGGGAAACTATGTTCCAGTGAAAGGAAGTCAAAGTTACGAGGTAAGGCTTGGAAAAATTACTGCCCAAGGCCCTGGCCGCGGGCAGTAATTTTTCCAAGCCTTACCGAGTAATTTTGACTTCCTTTCACTGGTACTTGGTTTCCCTATTCCTATATACCTTCAAATGTGGTTTAATAAGAGACAATCTGATTGGTCTAAATGTCAACCTTGGGTAGTATACGGCAACCTTGGGTAGTAGCCTATACCAACCTTAGGTAGTATCAGATAGTTACTCCACCCCCCAGAGCGTGGTGTAAGCATAGAGTGTACAGCCATAGGTATATAGGAATGTAGTTTACTGATCTCCTTACCCTGAGAGAAGTGAACATGCTGTCTGGTGAAAGTTGGCCGCACTACAGGAACCTACACTGGTGGCAACATGTGAGGCTGAGGGTCTGCAGGGTAGGCTCAGTGAGCGGGAAATCAAGGGTTCAGGGGAAAGTTTTGAATTATGCTGGAGCCTTTCTTTTTTAATTACCGTATATTAAATACCGTATTTCATGTTCATGTTTCAAACTTTATTGTACTGTATATATATATACAGTTCCTTGGCAGTGAAAGTTCATTCACTGCACCTGTAGGGTACTGCATGGCTGTAGGCCTACATAATATAATAATGATCCGTGTAGGCCTACTCCTCAAAAATAAAATCCAATAAGGCCGTAAATTCCACTAATATTCTGCTCTTATATGCGGGTAGTTGATTACGAACTAATTCTACACTTTGCATCAATACCGCTTATTTCTGTCAGTTAAACACCTGTAACAAACTAAATGTATACCACACCCTCATATTAAACTGCATACCGAGTATCAATGGTATAGTTGCCAAAGAGGCAAACAATCGGCGTTGAGTTGAGGCAGGCTCACAATCTTGGCAAACTGTCGACGCGGTGCGGGCTGTGGCACCGCTGGCCGGTCACATGACCAGGGAACAATAGCGCGGAGCGGCCTTAGATACGAGCAGAGGATCCACTGTGTCAACAAGCGGCGTGTGCCTTGCTCCCCTTTTCTGCCTCTAACTTCCAATTGGACAGTCAGTAAGTCAGGAGTCGGGGTAAAACTAGCTGGAGAGGTTAACTTAACACAACCATAGTCATCATGGCTGGAAATAAGAGCGTTCTTATGACTCCGGACCCCTACCATACACCTGGGTAAGTAGTGATCCCATGTGACTGGCTTTGGACAGTTTGGAAATAGCACATAGGCTTCATTGTTATAGCGAGCGCCTCTTCTGATACTCTGTCAATGTTATGCTTTTCTTAGTTCAGTAAAAACTGTGGGGTTTCAGTACAGTATCGTTTCTCATATTCATACAACATATTACGTTCGTATATATTAAACTAGTTGTATCTTATTTTGATATGGCTGATTGCAGCGTATCTTTGATTTGTTGCTCTTGGACTAGATCTATCTAGATCTAGTTAGAGAGCTGTAGAGAGTGTAGTGTAACTGGATCCAGCCTCAGTCCGAGAATAGTTTGATCTGATTCAGGGAGAGACTGATGGCTATCCGTTAAGATACTATGAATTAAAACTGGAAAACATCACACGAAAAAACATGGGATTGGTTCAGGAGGAAGGGACATGTGGTTGTTTGGCCTAAATCTATCGCATTTACAGTGGACTTATGATACGGATTGTAATGTAAAGAAATACTGTTCGTCTAGATCTAGACCTAGTGTCTGTCGAACGCTTTATACATGTTCTAATGTTGATCTCTGCAGTGACCCAGTTTATCAATATTATTTTACTCTGTCAGTGTCACTCTACTTCACATGCATGTTGTGGGTTATACAAAATCAAACAAAGACTGTGTAGTTAGGCTCATTATCTCATATGTTGCACGGGTTGTTTACTTAGCGTAGCGGCATATAGTTTGATTTCATGTCGGATAATTTGATTTAGTTTGATTGTAGTACTGTTTTTTTTCAGATATATACTAGATTCTCTAGATCTATAGTATAACTATAAGTTACTATAGCCTCGATAATGGCAAGCGCTTGGTCAGTTTGAATCAATATATAAATCCCCTAGATCTAGATCTAGTTGTATCTTTAAAAACGATAACACGATATTCTCAAGTAGAATTAATAAGATAAACTTGTGAATGGATACACACTCTTATTCCATGGATACACACTCCTATTAAATTCATTTAAAATTGCATCAAATCTGTATACCATTATTGAAACCCACATAGTTAGAAGGAACAGCATCTTATCTCACCCCTGGAATAAATGCCCATAGGCTTAACAATGACATTGGGAACTCGTTCTCCATGCCCCTACAAGTATTACAGTTCGTTCTCCATGGTTAATTTTCTGTGTTTTGTCCATTCTTTTAGTATGTACAGGGGTGAGATAAATACAGAAAGCAACTCGTTTTGGTCAAAGAAGTCATTCTCCAACTCGTTTGAATGCTATGTGATATTCACTCGACATCAATCAAACTCGTGAAGAACGACGACTTTGACCAAAACTTGTTGGTTTCTTCTTTAGTAAACCATAGCTGCAGAATTCATTATCCACCTAATGATAGTGTTAATGGAAAACAGATCGGCAGCGTGTATCTACATACATTATTATAGTTGCAGAAGACACGTACCGATAATTTAATCAGAAGCTACTGTGTTAGTGTGTACACGTCTTTGACATGAAATATTGACCAATCCAATCAGTAGCAGGTGTAATGCCGGGTATATCCAATACTGGCAATAGTGGCAATACGAAATGGAGCCTACTGAAAACAGGGTAATTTTACCCTAGTACATCCCTCCAGAATAAACATAACTTCAAAAAAAAGAAAAACGAAAAAAAATCAATGATTTTACGTAAATTAATAAATATGTACAAGGTTAAGGTAAATCCGTGAGGAAACGTAATTTTTAAGCAGGAATGTAGTAAAACATCATATATAGTACTAAATCGTATCATTTCCCAGCCTAGGGTACAGTGCCCAATCATCTGGGGCACAATCAGAGTAGTTATCGGAATTAACTCATCTTAAACCGATAAATTCCCTTGCACGAGTGTGTACTGTGTGAATGATAATTCCATTTTGTTATCACTGGTTCTCCAATGCTAACCTTCTACAGCTGGAGGCGGTATGGCTAATAATATAAGCATGCAGGTCGATATCATTAATGAGTTAAGCACATAGGACAGCTAAAGCCGTTGCACACAGTTGCCATGCGTTTATTGATGAAGGCAAGCTATTATGACAAAGGGAGCTAACATCGGAATTGCTCGAGTTTTGTCGACATCGATATTTTTAATTTACTTCTTGTTCAAATTATATAGCAGATATTTTCTTGATCCAGGCGTATAGATCAATAGACAAATGCATTTGTCTGTAAGACCATAACACACGCGAGGAAGCACGTATGCAGACCCACACCTACGCCCATAACGATCCCTGGACCCCCTGCAGAGTTAGAGTACACCTAGACTGTAGCCATAGTCTTAAGGTTAAGAGCCAACGGGACACTGGTATGGCAATCAGAGCTGAAGTCTTTAATCGGCTAAAGAAGAAGGGGATCTCGGACAAGTCCTTTTTAAAGGAGAACGTTATACACGATATTTTTGCCAATCCCAGTGTGTATCATTAGATTGCTAGATGCGTAGTACATCTCGTTTCTAGTGTACATTACATGTGTGTAGGGTAGGTGTGTCTGTGGAGGAGGGGGGGGGGGGCATCTATCAGAAATGGAAATAGTATGATTTAAAAATGGGGTCAACAATAGTCAAGAAAGAAAATTGAAAGGGATATCTCTTTTCAATTTATATTACATTTGAACTTATCCTTCACTAATGAGAATGATATTGAATTGCAATATAGTTGTGCACATATGTATGTGTACGTATTGATATCAATGTACGTAACACTAGATCAATACATTTTCGTTGCATTAGAAGCTTCAACACATTTTTTTCATCTATTCCAGAAACAAGGAGAAATGTATCTGTGACATTAAAATAAATGTTATCTTATCTAATCTATATTATATTAATCAGTTCACAGTTGAGCTGATAAGCCTTCATCAAGATATATTTCTAACGCCACCACATTACCCCGACCCCTCCCGACCTTCCCATACTACAACCCCCCTCCCCCCTGCATGCCATGGTTGTTCCCATGATTAGGTGCCTACAGTTCGCTCACACAACAGCACGATTGAGTGTTATATCCTGAGTATGGTTGGTTTCACTAAGTGCGCACTCACCTAGTCTGCAGTTTGATCTGGCCAACTCTTAGTTGTGGCCCTTCATATAATTAGTTTCAGCAAACATGGCCTCTATAAAAGCTCTTCACTTGAACTTAGCCTTAGTCCTGTTGTACCACACTTCATTCCTGCGAAATAGGCGTCAGTCAGTAAGCACCAGTGTACCTGTAATTAAATACTAACCAGTTTTACTTGCAGTACTTCTACGAACTCACCACTATAATAATGCTATAGACAGACCCAAGAGTAGCATATATTTATTTAAAGTAAATATCACGTATTTGTTCTGCAAACCGATATTTAGGTGTTTCTAATTCAAAATAATGTTCTATGTACAGTTTGAAGATTTTATTACTGATACAAAAATGCAATTCTATGGAAGTCAGGAAAAAATGAACACGATTTTGTGGAGATTAATGTCATTTCGTATGGGGGAAAAAACTAAGTATGGAGTGCCAAATTATCATAAAAGTAAACATATTCTCTGCGTTATGGTATTTAAGAAAGAATACATCAATGAACATTTGTGTGTAAAGTGTTTATATGATTGCCTGCAATATAATACACGAAAAATAAACTTAACGGTTTAATTTGGTGGGATTACGGTAGACTGGAGACGGCTAGACTGAATTCGGGGCGATTGTTTAAGCTCCTCACGGCACAGAGTCAGCCTCTGAACGGTCTCCTGTGTCCGACCCGTGAACTACTAGTCCACGCTCGAGCCTTGCCGCCGGGCTTACACCGACTTAGTCCAACCGCTAAGAGCAGTATTAATTCTTATCGTCGTTCCATGTCCCGAGGGCCCTTGGAAGCAGGCCCTGCCGCTAAGGTAGCAATCGTTAAGCATACATGGAGGCCGGGCTTTCTGTGAAGGGTTAAAGGAGGAAGGCATGCGTCAGAATCCAATTGCATGCCAGGTGAGCCTTGATCAGGTGTGAAGGGGCAGGTGTGAGAGCGAGGCCCTCAGGACGTGCTGGCGGAGGTGCGGACAGGGGCGGCCAGTGAAGTTGTAACAGTATACCCGGAGGAGGTTGTAAAGTGCAGAGTTAGTGCGGGGATCAGACCAATATACGGCCAAGAAAAGTCAACACAGTGGGCAACAATACCATACTCTCGACCGGGCAATGAAAACTAAAACCCTTAGATTACCTGTACTTGCTCAGATCCTCCCTTCCTTACTTTTTTCTTCTCTCTTTACTTCCTTCCCGTCTTTTTCTTTTTTTCTTTCTATTTTTTAAATATTTTTTTAAAAACAAAATACTGGGCTTATTAAGACGTATAGCTATAGCTCAGGAGATTTAGCTCAGTAGTTTACTACTACTGGTGGAGTTATCAAATATAGAAGTCCGTATGGGTAACATGAAACTGTGATTTTGGTGTTTGAGTTCACTTGTCAAGTTTTGGGGTAGTTCTGAATATTTTCATTTTTACTACTACATGTACTTAGGAAGCGAGTTTTTCCCATTCCCAATAAAGTAGAAGTGGATGAGGTTGTGCAAAGTCAGTAATATATGTCTTTGATCAACAGATTATATTTCCCTTTGGAATGTTCAAGTCAGGTATATTTTTGAACGGCCTCATTCTTATCACACTGAATCTATCAACAAATATACGCAGTTACAGTACGCATATATGAGGCCCATGACACCAAAGGTATTTAACAGATGTAGTGTTGTGACTTTTATAGTTTTATTTGCATAAGGAAGGCTGGCATAAATAGGATTCACACAGGGAGGTAGAAGAGTCATTTCTTTCGCTCAGTGAACATTGCCCAAACTTAATCCTGCGTTGAACAAGGCTTAGCCGCAACTTAATCATCAGTGACTATAGATACCCCACTGTGAATAGGAGTGAGCGCTTAATAGTTCTCCTACAAACTCCTACCTCTTACGTAGCCAAGGAAGCTTCCTATAGGAAAGTGACGGGAAGTTTGTCACCAGAGGGCTAGGGGACACCAAACCTGTGGCGTAATTTTCAGAGAATCTGTAATTCGGTGAATGGTTACGGAATCGGGGGGGGGGGGGGGGGGGTAAGTTGACAGGTACATTTAACCTTGAAAATGTGGTGACTGACATGAAGTGCACTGAGCAGCTCTCTGTACTGTAGTTCTACACTGAGTTAATCCGCCTTCCACTTCATTCTATCTCATCAGCTGTGTACCTAGCGACATTTCCACAGAGGCTTCTCTCGTCTTTGTTATTAATTCATAGGTGACTCACTCTTGCTATTATGAAAGGTGCACGATAAAAAATGTATCGTGCCAAATTCTATACCATATAGCAAGTGCAAACACGTGATTATAGATGAAAGGCTTTTTGAAAAAAATATGTATATATATATTTTACACTTCAAACAAGTATGGCGAGAGATTTTTGTGTTAGAACACCAAAGAGGACTTTTTTATAACCATCTTGGATCAGTATTTTATCCTCTCTTGGATTTGAAACCAAACCACACATTTCTTTCCATGTAGGTAAGTAAGACGCGAGGACACTGGATGACATTACAAGGTACACATAGACCACAATATTCTGACCATGATCAAGGTCAAGTAACTAGAATTGACGCGTGATATATATTTATGACCCGTTCTTACGAAATGGGAGGAACCCCTGTTTTCAGGTTCACCATGTTGTAACTCATTCAATTTTGTAGTTAGCTACCCATTTCTTTTTTCATCATGTAGATCTCACTGAGAGCTAAAACGCCATATATAGTTTTACATTTGTCAATGCATTAGAAGAGACAATATGGTTGAAAAAATACCCATTTTTCACTATTTTGTTGTTGCCATAAACATGTACACACACACACACAAATATATACCACATTCATCCCTCCAAAGTTGATCTAAACCAACCTGCCTTTATCTCTATCCCATTGAATAATGAAAAAATGATTTACCAATGTATTTTTAGTATGTATTGTAACACTTATGGTGTATGTTCTGAGGAAAAAACATAGAAAAAATCATAAGAAAAGAACTATGGACTCCATAAATGTTAACATCATAGAAAGTCTGTATGGCTAAAACATGCTCATATTTACGTTACCGCCTTTAGCAATGTCAGAAGCTAAGAAAAAAAAAGATAAATATTTAGAAAAAAAACTTTAGAAAATATGTTCAGCTTTACTGTCAATTTTTTCTACATGTTATTTACATTTTTTTTTGTAAAAATGTTGTGAAAACTGTGGCGACGTAAAGATGAGATTTAGTGTCTTTTTACGTCGTCGGTTTTTATTTGTCTCTGGCAACAAGGAAATGATTTAAAATTTAATAGTTTTACCCTCAAACTCAACTCAACCTATGTCTCACGCTCACTGATAATTACACCATTATCACTTGATTTGAATATGAGATATTACCCTTTAAAGTGGCGACGTAAAGATGAGTACTCATGTTTACATCGCCAGTTTATATATGTCCATGGGAACAAAGGTTTGAATATAAATCTAATTGTTTCACCCTCAAACTCACCCTGAACCTATGTCTCACACTCACCAATAGTCCCATCCTCTTCACATGAATCGAAAATAAGATATTTGCCTTTAAAAACGGCGACATAAAGATGAGAACTCATCTTTACATCATTTATATATGTCTCTGGGAAAAAAGATTCAAATCTAATTTTGATTGTTTCAGCCTCAAACTCACTTTCATCCTATGCCTCACCCTCACTAATAGTTATACCCTCATTATATGAATCAAACATGAGATATTATCCTTTAAAAGATGAGTACTCATCTTTACGTCGTCTATTTATATATGTCTCTGGGAACTGAGTGTCACTGCCCGCTTAGCCCAACACGTGTTCTTCTGTATGGTGCTATTGAATGGCCACCTCCAATGACTGCACCATGGTTTTGTAATCGTCTTGGAGTTTCTATTTAATCCCTATCTGGCAGACCTAACATTGAGGAGAACTAGATACACAGAGGTTAGCCTTTCATGTGTGTAAAGTAGAGTAAGAGCAGCGGCGTAATTGGCGTATTTCAGGATATTTTTACAAAAACGTACTTAAAAAAAAAAGGCCATATCAGTTCTTAGCGGAGGCCAAAAAACCAAATACATTAGCTAAAGATATATCCCCCGGACCCCTGGAAACCCTTATTTGTTCAGGATTTTTTGTCATTCTCAAATCCCATGCCTGACAGATCGTTGGGCAATTGGCTGTTTTGCTATTCATTTATTCTACGGTAACTTTACACACTATACCAAGCAGAAACCATATCCGCTTGTTTCCTGCTTGTTACATTTACATGACAAATTTTGGAGAACCGACTGGTTATCAATAATGATCAGTTAAACTAATTGTTTATTCACGCCTGTGGAAAGGAGTCGTTAGAATCGTTACAAAATGTGGATACTCGCAAGTAGACGCTGTTTTAACGTTCATTCTACAATTTCTATACATTGACATCACCCTTGTGGGATGTTAAAGCATGGCCAGAACGGTGGCCCCCTTTAATGCATGGAAATCTCTGAGTATTAACGAACATGTTTAAGTAACTAGCAGTATAGATCTACTTATGTATAAGTAGCTTAGTCTGTGTGTTAGACTATGCTACACCCGGGCTACATGCTGAAGCATACCTCAGTTGCATTGATATGCATTGTTTCCTGGCAATAGCATTCCCTACTGAAATGTAATCTTTTTATGTGTACCCGCTGTCGTGGGTGATCTTGGATGTAGATGCATGAAGTCGCTTTTGATATCGTTGTTCTGAAAAATGTGCACATATCCCTACAGCAAGTCTCCATAGAAAATATTTCAAGAACTTTCGATTAAGATATATAGGGAACATTTTTCAAATCAATCTTAACCTTCATATGTCTTCAGTTTATTATCTCACCCCTGCTATTTTTCTCCCATAGACTCAATTTTGGGAGCTTGTACTCAACGCCCATGTAGTATTGTGTGAAAAAACCTCAATGGGTGATGATGTCATAAAGGTTAGTCAATTATTCATTGATAGGGGTGGGATAAAATCTGAAATACACTCAATCCATTGCTGCTGAAAATATACCATTTATTTTGGTTTGCTACCAAATCACACTCGGCCTTGCCTCATGAGGTGATTCCGGAAACAAAACACATGGCGTATTTTCATTGTCTATTGTGAGCAGGGAGGAGCCCTTGATGTGAAATTCCCGCACTCACTGTGTACTTGTTTTCTATCCATGGTTATGTCGCCTTCTGTCAAAATATGTCGTTTCTCCATTACATGGATATTATCATATTGTCCTCAACTGATATTGATTTTTGTTCCATCTTGAATGATAGATAGTCACCCCAGCGTAATGGGGTATTTATATATACGGCACACGTATACCAGAATAGCGTGAGAATCAGCAAGTACGCGCAAAGAAAATGTGAAAGTATATGATACTAATCTGAGTAAGCAAATTCAGGTATTGCTGTGATAGATATTGTGTCGGAAGATGTTTGGAACTCTTTTACAATTATTGGAATGGAAGCTGTTAGCGGATATCCCAAAGGCGGTCCCATAAATGACCAATTATGGGGTATAAATAGGAAAACAAGCTTTCCCATTGGTCAAAATGTATATCTCATCATAAAAGATGGATCATCCGAAACGTTGGCCATGTTTTCATACAGAAGCTCGAGGTGGAAATGAGAAATGTTTTGTCGTTTTTCTTTGATAGTGAGAGGTTGAGGGTGTTCATACTTCTCTTCATAGAAACCCATGCGCCATATTTAGGCCAGCAGATATCAATTACCTTTGGCTACATCGCAGAATGAATATTTCCCAGAATATATCTGCATAATATTCACGTGCAGTGTAAAACAAGTAATTTATAGATCACGCTGTCGCGTTGCTATAATTACTCATTTTGGGAAGCCTGACCTAGTAATTTACCAAATTCTCACTTAATAACAAAATGTTTCTTTATATATAACACTTTTGACCAATGCGGACAATATTTTGAGAATATACATTCGCATATAATACTGGTACTGCAAATGGCATCGATTTCATACCATAATTGTGATCGGGGAAAATAAGATAGAATTGTTAATTGCCTTCAACACAATAGAACTGGTCCAGCCAATTATACCAGGTATGTGAGAATGGTATTAAATAAACAGAACTTTGTATAGTATCTCAGCTTTAAATTTAAATAGCTGCATGGTTTACCTAATCCTTAAACCACAACAACACTTCTTAAACTACAATAACACTCCTTTGAGTAAAAATAAAGTAAACGTAGTTCATTGTGTAGGGTGTACTATCTTTAATTGGGTTAACTTGGGTCACTCTGGGTGAGGACCCGAATTGCCAATCGCACACAAAGTAGCGGATAATCCCCGTTATCCCAGGATTAACACTGTTGTATGGCGCTGGCTATAGTATGGGCGAGAGCCTCGTCGACAAAATCTGTACCTTCACCTCCTAGGACTGCAGGCTGTACTTACAATGGTGTGGGGTTGTTTACGCGGGTTTTCCTAACGTTGTCGTTGGCTGGCGGAGTAACACGCAGTTATGTTTGAGCTCCAGTCTATTGAAACTAGGAGATATATACGCCAACGCCACAGAAAACGTCCCCATACGCTAACGAGATTCCCAGTTCCGCTTCCTATAAAATTCAACACCCCACCTTTTTGTGCATGGATTAATGGAATCTTTAACCTCCAAATAAGAAATGCGGTGTCCAAATGTTTTCCTTTCATAAGGCCAAAAGAACTTGATGATAATAGATTATGACGGTCATACACACTCTTGCTGACCAGATGGTAGACAGAATTTTGAGCCTAAAATGGTCTAGGATAGATTAATGAATAGAACGCATAGTACCTTCAGAGTTTTTTTGGGTTTTTTTTTCGGTCAGGTTCGCTACAGTTATTTTTGCGGTCTTCCGACAGTTAACTCAGTTACAATAAAAATGTACCAATAGCAGGTGTAATAGGTGTTCCTAGCCTATTTATGATTTCTATTCAGTCGTCTTTCCAAATTTGGGGGTTTATGTTCTTCCCATTTCCGAAGAAAGAACCCGGTAATCATAAGGGCCTGTCATAAGGTATTTCATGCTCTGAGCCAGCTATTTATTTGGCATCCACATATAGATAATATCAAATTAAAAAAAAAAATAGCATTCACGTCAACATCGCTATATCGGGTGAATTATCTAGGAGGTCGTAGTACTGTGAACCTATGTGAAAGCCACGAAGTTAGAATAGTGGGTCCTAGCAACTTTTATCAATTGAAAGCGTTGGCCTTGAGATGCCAAAGGAACAAAATGTGCAAAGCAAGCGGCACACCTCTATCCTATTATTATATACCTATGGCTGTATCAACTATGTATACTGCCCGCTCCTACCCATGGCATATTTATACCCGTACGCCACACTCTGACGTACGGGGTATGTGATCATGTGACGAGGGAAACTTTCGCCAGTTTTTGGTATGTAATACTAGGAAAACAGGCTGACTGTCTTCGTACATCATAATACTTGGTAAAATTATTGATCACATATGATCTGATGCCGTAGGCAGAGGTATGTATGTGATAAATAATTTCACCGCATATTTTTGATGTACGAAGACAGTTAGCCAGTTTCCAATATATACTCCTATTAAAGTATGGAATTTCTTCATTCAGTCAACCTATTATGGTTCAATACTATAATATAAGTAATATACAAGGAATACAACTGTTAACATGGGTATAGTATCAAAAGTGTGCACTTGCAATACACATTGAATATGGTTACGATATAAAAGGCTATAAATAGGACGCTTGGGTAGCGGACACCACTCTCCAAGCAGCAATACCAACGCGTGTCCGCCGCGGCACTAGCAACTCTGTCAATATGTGATTCTTTAATCTTTACCTAACAACATTGATGTGCCTTGTGAAAAGTACACACGTCTGAAATATTCATGATGACGCGAAGTGTAACTGAAGACGACTTTCGTTTTTCTGTGTCTGAGACTTCACTTGACCGTCGAACAGATTCTTTTATTTTTTTCTCTTTTTTCCCCTTATGTAGAACATGAATTACTCGTATCACGGGCGTAGATGACTATCTATAGAAGTCCGTGCTCGTGGATATGTTAAAATCACGAGGCGAATATTTGCCCTGACTCCCCGGTAGCTAGCTTTCCATATCTGACAAAGATCTAAAAAAAAAAAACTCCACATGGAGACTTGGCGATCGGACGCGCTTGGAGAGTGGAGAGACGCGCGCTGTTTTCCCGCCTGTCGAATGGAGCCTGCTAAGCCTATCACAGGCTAAGCATACTGAATAGTTGCGAGATTACAGTTCATAGTTAAGTCTCTTATTCACATGGATAATATCCACACTGGAGAATATTGAAGGCTTTATTGTGAGCCGTCCAATCGGATTTATTTCATAGTTAATAAGCATATATAAGAAACTGTATACAACTGTACCACATAATAATCAGATAAAAGAGGTGATATGGCGATTAATGCCTATCAAAGTATTCAACAATTATTGGAAAGGACTGGAAGCTATTGAATCCAGACATAGAATAGGTCAGACAATGACAAGTGTATTCGGTCGGCATTAATAGTTTGGTTTTTTATGAACGATTGACGATAAGGATTCTTTCTGGACACAAAATTTAATACTGTGCGCCGTCAGTCTGTTATCTATCGTTAGTAAACACTTGCTCGATATGTTATCGGGTGTTAACATACCAACCTTGTGTGATCTAGCGATGACAATATATAAAGTAATATGGGTATTTAACATACATTACATTGAATTATTTATGGATGGAACAAATCTGGATTAAGCCTCATGGAATATGATGAAATGCTAAAACGTAAAGTATATTTGTGTATCTGCAGCAGGGTCCCTGTTAGAACGCCTGTTAAGTGGTTGCTAGCACTTGCCCTAGAATATAGCTATTGAAATGCATGCCTAGAAAATGGTCAGTTGAAATCAATGTTCCCCACTACCTAAAGTTATCTAGTACAACATCCCTCAGGATTTAAAATTTTTAATGTGATAGGGGAGGGGGTCAATTACTCGGTGCAAGTCTGCCATAAGACGCCCTTATTTTCTTTTGCTACGATGATCATATATTTGAAATATTGAGTTCAATTGGATTTAAAGATTCATTCCATCCAAATGTTTTATTTTTGAATCATTCAAGATGTTTCGATAAAATGAAACGGATTTTAAAAAGGGATATTTCGTTGGTTGCTAGGTTGGTTTAACTCGTGATCATACAGACTCCGAGTAGATACAGCCAGGTAGGCAGAGAAATAGGCACAGACAGAGCGGCATACAATCAACCCATCATAGTCATCCAACTAGTCAATACCGGGCCAGGGAGGTAGGTAGCCGTAGATGAGAGCCAAAGAATAATTTCTGATATTAAGTGCAACCAAAGACTGCACACGGGGTCAGCTGACAGATGAATGTATAAAGATCGTCAAGTTTATGTTTTATTGTCGTCGTTATTGATCTTGCCGCTGACGACCCCTTTAAGTTGTCAGCTAAAAGCCAGCCTGATCAGTACAAGAACCCCGAGAGCACTTCATTAGCAGGACAGCCGGGTACCGGGGCTGGTTGAAGTAACACTATGTGGCGTGTTGGTGTAACGCATATAGTTGTCAGGGTGTACACCTTGAACACGACACGTGAAATGCCTCCAGCCAGCGATAATATTTACTACTTGTAGTCCGTGTTGAAGAGAACGGTCTGTGTCAATTCATGATATAAATGCGCTATAGCCGATGATTCAATGGTTGGGTTCTGTTACGTAGATCGACTACCTTTTAGTTGGCTTACTGCAACCATGGCATCTTTGGGAGCGTTTGTGCGCTGTGCAAAGTGGACACAAGCTGTTGTGTTTCTCTTGGGAAAGGGAGTTGGGAAGGATTGATTCTTGTGTTCATATCCACTTTCATGGTAACAAACATTCTTCTCCCAATCAAACTTCACAAAATTCATAGCAAATTACATAAAATAATATGTATATATGCAACCATACCTATTTGATAGCCATCTCAGTAGATGTAATTGGGAAAATGGTGGAAATGTAATTCATGATATAATCTCATTAAAATACTTAGGTTGTTGTGGACTGAATTATAATTCGACGCTGAAGGTCGGACATAATCGTATTGGTTCTACGTGAATAAGAGTTTGATAAAGAAACTGTTCCTCATGTACAGGTCTGCTGTTACATATAACGAGGTAGGTCGTGGTCCTTGTAATTGATATATCTTCTCCTAATGTTACAATTTCAATGACTTCGCTTTAGTCATGTTATTGATTGATTTCGCGGTTGTATTGGAATAGTTCACTACTCATAATTGTTGACCCTGCTTAATAGAAGCCTTTGTGTATCAAGTACAAGTCTTGCAAGTTTCTGTATTGTACTATATATGTTCATTACATGACTCCTCTGTACTTTTGTTGTTGTTTATGTTGTATATATTTTCTAATTATTTGTTAGGTGTTTACTTATTGGCCAAAAAAAGAGTTCTAATTATTGGTATTGAATTCCCAACAGTGAGTACATATGTATTCTTTTGACATAAAATCTAAGAAACCATGCATAACGAGGATCTTGGTGGTGATACATTATGATTCAAATTTTCTTGAAAGCAGAAGTAAATTTAGGCTAACGTCATACAGTGATGTGTATTATTGTCAGTAGACGTGTGTAGATAGATATTGAGGGTAGAAACCGCTCAGCCTTGGCAAACATATGAAATGCTCTCAGTATCAAGACAAATCTTTGCAATGGATGTGGTTAAGATGATCCAAGAACAGCTCCTGTCGACCCTAGAGCTTAATAGAAACAACACGGAATAGAGGGAAACTATGTTCCGGTGAAAGAAAGTCAAAGTTTCTCGGAAAGGCTTGGAAAAATTACTGCCGAAGGCCTTGGCCGCAGGCACTATATTTTCCCAGCCTTACCGAGTAAATATCGTTATTTGCTTACCCCCCATCAAATACGAAGCCAACTCTAACCTTATCGGGTAACTTGACACTACGTTTTCTTCCCACTGGCTTTTTATATGGATTTTGTGAGAGACGATCTGATTCGCCTAAACATCAACCTTTGGTAGTGACTGTGAGCCTTGGGTAGTAAACGGAAGTTATTCCACTCCTGTAGCATGGTGTAACCATAGAGTGTTCGGCCATAGTTTCGTCACAGTGTCACCCAGTCAAGGACAAAGTGTTTTATTATCCACCTAAAACAAAGTGTCTTTAGCAAACCTATGGGTACTCTATATGGACATACCCGGCGCATACGGAAAAATAGTATGTATGAGGAAACAGTTCTAATCAAAAGTAATTAGGAAACTAACATCGGTATGCCACCGGTTGGATAAAGGTGAATAATGAATATAATATAGACTAGTCTCAGATAAAAGCGGTTGTATGCACCTCGGAGTTGACCCTCAATATCCTCACATGTGCTCGGATATCACTACGCGTCAACTCGGATCATACGGCCGCTTGTATTTGAAACCAGTCAATATTGTGTATTTAACCGAAGAAATACATTCTAGTAAGGGTTACAATTTCGAAATATACGCGTTTTTCGCGTTATTTTCATTAAAGATTGATATCCACAGAGCATTGACATTCGTGTGCGTTCTTTGCCCACAGGTATGGCGGCTTCTGTCCTCAGTTTAAGTACCAGATCGGGGAGACGTTCGGGCGCACCACGTCACACCTCCTCCGGAACAACACCGTGGCTAGCTCCGGACGTCTCGTGCTCAGCGAGATTTACCCATCGACGACAGATGCCGACCGCCTAAAAGACGCGCGCTCCCACCTCATGCGCACGCGCACTCAGAGCTGGGGAGACCAGAAGCTCGTCGAAGGCATGGTACCTGGCTACACAGGTATGGGTCTATTTTGTTCTGATAGATTAACGTTAATTTTCTGCGATTTTTATTTGGTGATTTCTTATAGACTTTATTTTTGTTTATCAAATGTGTCTTTATTTGATCTTTACAGTCATTGTTCCAAGCAATATGACATGAGCAGGAACATCTTTAACCCCCGATCAAATTTGAATATCCATTTTTGAGAATGTTTCTTGTAATATAAAAGATATTTTACATTTATAACATGGTAGAGTGAATGACTTATACAAGGTTAGACAAACAAAGACCACAAATGGATGGGGAGCGTTATAAAGGTTAAGGCTACTACATTTTCCTTGCTACTCCATGGATTCACTCTTTTCCACCATTTTTCCTGATGAGAGGCCACTTTTGGTTTGGCTGGTTTAGCGTCCAGGCACCAATCAATAAATCTATTCTCTGTATTTTCATAAATTGCTGACAATATCCGGACACGGTGGTTGGTTACTGCATGGTCCGTTTGCCATAATTACAGATCCCTATAAAACTCCACTCAGACACGGCATGCACCCGCCTCCCAGCTTTATATTACGACTAACGTTCGTAAAAATGGTAAAATTTACGACGAAAAGTGGCTCCTAACAATTTGAACATGATTAACTATAGATCACCAGCGTGAAACCAACAGCGATTTTATAGGTAAAACACCTTGATTGTAAGTTGTGGTACAGCAATAAATGTCGCCGCCCCGCCTTCCCCACCCACACGTACTTGCACGTAGAAAAACGTAATCTCCCGTAGTCCACCCCACTAGCCACGATCACGTTACGGTCTGCCGAGTCTGGTTACGCTTCAATAAGTACCGATTGGCCTAGGTATCAAGGGATTACTGAAAGTAGGTCAATACAGAGGGGCCGTGTTTTAACAGCACCAGGCGATGTTTGACACTTTACCGTTAATCAAGCAACCTATTGATACTTGGTATTTAGTGATTTGATGATTAACGAAATATTTAATCACTTGAGTAATGCGATGGGGAAAATTCTTGAGATGCTTTAATAGGATTTCAAGGGTACTAGCTTATATTGAGAAAAAGGATCTGTTGAGGTTATATTGAACGGGATGGAAATGAATGACCTGAATTGATGCGGTTGTATATGTAATTTACTACCCACTGTATCGAACCATGAACTGTTGGAATAAACTGGGCTGTAATACAAAAAACTGAATCTCAGGAGGATCAAAAGATCATTTTAAACCTTATCGAATCTTCATAATACAGACCATCTGAAAACTTATCAATAGATCAAAAAGTTGCTAAAAAGAAAAACCTTGTATTTGAGTTGTTCTATACCCAGATCATCACTGTATGGAAGACCAGTGTATGAAAATTGAAAGCAGTGAAAGATCATTCCGGTTCAAAAAAAAAAAAAAAATGGTGTAGCTGGGAATTGGTAGAAAAAAGGTTAAATTCCAGTAAGGCTGTAGAATAGTCAATATAAGTTTAGATCATCATGAACGGCTATATAGTTTTGCATTAAAAACATGTATAAAATACCTATTCACAATCATGAAGGCTTTTGAGCGGATTGGTCACAAAACCAAGGATAAGCTGTATGTCACTATAAGATTCCTGACCATATTATCTCCATTCCATTGATAGGATTCGTTCCCAAGAACCAGCACTACTTCGGCAAGCGTTACGCAGAGAACTGTCAGAACGCCGCCTCCGACTTTGAGAACGACCAGCGCAAACACAACCAGAAGATCCAGGAACTGAGAGTGACTGAGGCGCTGCAGAGCGGCAAGCTGAGCTCCAAGGAGGGCACTGATCTCCCCGTAAGTACCTGACCGACGTGTACAGACCGGGCAACGGTCTAGTTATATAATCATCATCAGGGTTCTTAAACCACTGACAGACTTGTACCTTGTTTCTAGACCGCTAGACATGATATAGGGCACATGGTCCCTATCATCATCCACATTAATGATATTGAGAGGTTGATTCCCATCAGCAGCAACAGTAGATTTTTTTAGGGGGGGGGGGGGCAGGGCAATTCCTTTATTTCACTTCTCATTTTACAATATAAGTCACTTCCGTAGCTCTCTTTTATTTTGTCTTCCTTTTCTTCACCTTACATTTATTTTATTTTTTTGTGGTAAATTTGTTGCGTTTTTGTTTTTACAGTAGCCTCTTGCTTTTATAACATGCAAAAGGACCGCCGTTCAAATGTGGTTTAGCACTGTGAGTTCATTATCTGAATAATCAACAAATTCTAATTATTTCCCATTTAACGGCATCTGTCGTTTGTCTCGCAGGAACGCAATCGAAAAATTCGACGTTTATCCACAAGCTCTGTTTTATTCCCTACATTGAGCGCGTGCGAGTTTATTGGTGTTTGTTGGGAAATGGTCACTGAAGACCACTGGTATTTTATAAAAGACGATGCACTGAGCTGCTGTTCTCTCTCCTCTGTCCCAGAAACTGTCCACCCGCCACAGGACGCCGCTGACGGCGATAGCCAAGGAGCCCAAACCGTTCGTCTCACGTAGCACCCCCCACCACACCATGTCACCATACTATATGGACAACGCCAACGCCGGCAAACTCTTCATGTCAGGTGAGACTACCTCGTCTATCCCCCTCGTCTACTAATTCTGATTGAGATTGGACTGAGGTAAATGATATATATTCTCAAAGATTGGGAAATATGTTAAATATTCCCCAGGGAGGGGGGGGGGGGGGGTCATTTCATTTACATTTCATGTATGGTACATGTTTCTTCTTTTTATCTTTTTTTTTTTTTTTTTATCAAATTGCTTATTTTTTAAATGTCATAAAAATTGCACCATCTAATAGGGTAAATAATCCTTAGACTCACACCCTACGGGTTTGTGGTTGGTGTTCGATTAAACAGCATCCTTTAATGTTTGATGTACTGTATTTATTACCATATTACTGACACAGGTTACACGGGCTTCGTACCACGCGCTCGCGGGCTGCTCGGAATGGGATACCCACTCATCACTAACGCAGCCATCAATGAATTCACCGACACCCTAAAGAAGCAGAAAGACATCAGCATGCGGCCCGTCATGGTCAGTTGGCCTCATTTTTATATCAACGTCAAATAGAGCAAATTGCCCTCCTTACCAGCATTAAATACCCATACTCTATACAGCTGCTTAACTGCTTCAACAATTATACATTTTTAGGGTAGAAATTATCACAAACCAACATCTCCGGAAATATAGTTTTAGAATTTTAATGATACTGGGTATTATATAACATAAGTACGAGAAGGTTTTGAGGTGATACCCGCTTCTTCAGGTGAACTCATCTTACATTGATATGATCATGAAGTACTTTTGAATTTTAAGATAATAATGTCTTCTTGCAGTGAATAATATCAAGAGACGTCACGAGTCTGAGTTTATTTATGCCACGCATTTTGTTGGCTCCATAATTTCACGAGTCGAAGACGAGTGACATTACGGAGCCAACAAAATGGGTGGCATAAATAAGCTCTAACTCAAACGAGTGGCGTCTAGATTTTATCCAACCCTGTTCCTATATTTTTTCAGTATCTATTTTTTCAGTATCTATATTTTTTCTAGCTTCTATTCAGTCTTTTTCAGTTTTCAGAAAGTAGTGGCATAAAAAACACTTTATGTTACACCCGTGACATAAACAAATCCCATGTTAAGCCTATGGCGTTTTTTATTAGGGTTAGGATAATCCCTTAGTTAACACGATTAACCCATTATACTATCATATAAACAGGAGAAGGATGGGAGGAGAACTACAAACTTGTTATGATGGAGTGGTTGAGTACGCTCAGATCCTCAATGAGGAGGGCGAGTGCGCTCACTAGGGTCTAAACCTTAAACCAGGTGGCACCACTGCTCTGTCATAATTGGCCAATCCTCACTGATGATTTCCCTAACGTGTACGACCCCTGTGGACCAGGCCTTATCGTATCAGGGGTGTATGATCTATCGCTATCCGTGAGTTATAAGTTAGTTGCCTTCTTGTCTGACAGGTACACCGTGAGCAGACGATTGCCGTGGACACCTCCAGTATCTACCCCGTGGAGTCCGGACTCGTGCCGCACTACACCGGCCACATCCCCGGTAAGACTGATGGACCAGCCTCCCGGCAATCTAACACCACGCAGCAGTAGTCTGCATGTACAGGGAGATGAGTCTAGATCTGGAAACTATTCATCGATATTTTGATTAGATCAGAAGTTATTGGACGTTAATTCATTTGCTATGGACACGTACTTAGATATATATATATATGTCCGTTCTATGGAGAATTGAATTAAGTATTACTCCATTCTGCCCCAATCTGAATGAAACTAAGAGAAAACGTAGTTAGTGAGCCCATAGCGATTGCTGTTCTAGGCCGTTTGTCTTATGACTATGGCCCAACACCAGAGGCAGAGAGCCATAGTTATAAGGCAAAGGAACCTTGATAAAGTCCATGTAAAGGACGAAACGTCGGTTACCAAATAAACGCCATTCTATAATCGGATTTACTTGATGGTTATGCTATTCATTATCAAACAATTTTATAACACAAAAGACCGAGAACGGAATCGCTATGGGTTCACTCACTTCGTTTTCTTCTTATAATTATTGTTCATCTAAAAGTACACGAAAAAAACCATTTTATTCACCAAATATGTCATCGATTCATAGCTCATTCACTATGTCTCAGTGAGCCCGAACATTATTTATATAGCATCCCTAGCAGCGTATAGTATTTCATAGATATTCGGCCATAAGTATAATGATGACGATTCCCTCCTGGTAACAGTGTTTTTAAACCACATATGTATTAGGAATCCTGAATACTACTATACCATTCACTCATAGAACAAGTGCTAACGAAGTCTAATTAAACAAATTGGACGTTAAACTACCCAAACAAACACAAAAAGTGCTAACGTGTATCACAGGATCTCATCTTACTGTATCGAGAGCTATTCTGAGTTATAAGGAATCTCACGAGATGAAAATAACTTAGTCCCTACTCCACCACGTTTGACCGCAGAATAATTCACTCAACTCCGCTTTGTGAACTACTCACCGATCAATCTCGATGGAGTACAGATCAAGTAATTTTCATTGGGTGGGTTTCTGATTTTATCTCACCCCTATAACATTATTGATTGTTAAAATGTATCATCCAATTAGCAAGGATGTCAGAGTTCAGGGAAATCCCTGAAATCAGGGTTTTTCTAAAACACAGAAATATTGTCCTCACTACTCAAAAGTCTCAATAGAACCTGTGTATAATATCAACACCATATTGTTTCAGGAAACCCATACACCTGATTTCCCTTTAAATATTGCATTATTACTTCCATGATTTTCAGGGTTTTCCCTGAGAAGCTTCCCATAGATAATGCATGGATGAAAGTCCCTGAAATCCCTGAAACCCTTGTACTGTTACCATACAACACACTTTGAATGCATAGCTAACACCAGGAACCAGCTTAATACTACAATCTCCCATGCACATGTTTGGTTCAAAATCAATAGGACATGGATGGTAGGGCTCTGCTTGGAGATCACAGACTGTAGTACCATTTCTAATCACCAGGGGATACAGTTTTAATCGTTTTTGAGTTTCCAGTAAGCATTGTAGTTAATGGGGGGGGGGGGGGGGGAGGAGTTTTTCCCTGCAAATAGTTTCAGGGATATTCCTCACGGGCTGCTGACATCCCTGAATTAGCCATTGAGTATTGGGCACACTACCATCACGGCCGTGGAGTATGAGTTCCTAACGTTAAGCCCATGGATAAAAATAGCGGGGTGAGATAAATATGGGCATATTGATAGGATGCCTTCTACTACTGGTCTTTCAGGGAGTAGTAGCTATAGCTGTTCATCCCCTATAAGCCAGAGATCCACCAAGCGAAAGTTAGGGCCGGCCGATGTCCGTGCGGGTGGAATATGGACGTCGGATCAATGGAGAACTGGGCTGGCCCGTCTCCGCGAGCGCCGTGTGTACGGCATGTGGCCGTATCTGAGTATTTGAGTGTTGACATTATTTGCTGTCAGCCGGCTGGTGGACCAGCACGGAGAATTTAGAGAATTCCGGACAGCCGGCCTAGCCGAATATCATCAGCTGAGGCCGGCCGGCCGTATCTGAGCGTTGATTTTGGTGGATCTCTGGCTTAACGTTAATTCTAACCAGTAGCAGTTCAAGAAAGGACTTACTAATACATATAGTAGAGTAGGATTACCATTGTGGATTGGGAATTTTCTTTCATGATATGCCTTACTGTATTAGCCATTTGCCATAAGTTTTATAGCAGTGATTAATTATAATAGTAAGTACATTTACTGATAATACTCTCTTTGTTCTCGTAAATATACTGATTATCATTAATACATGTACATGTATTTGCACACGTTGTCCAATGGTAACTCACGCTCTGCGTATCTTGTCTTGCAGGTGAAAAGTTCCGTTATGGCAACACATTCGGCCACAGCACGGAGAACGCACTGCGATGCCCACCACGTGCCATCTCCGCCTAGATACCCTCCTCCTCACCCCTACCCCTATAAACCATCACTAGTAACCCCTCCTCCATGTGCCACCCCAACCCCCTCCACCCCTGTGCTCTCCCCTACCCCTTCCGAGCACATCAGTAAGGATCCTGCATTAAGTAAATATTTACTCTTTGATCTCAGATAGTTCTAGTATCTTGCCAGCTCGTAATGAAAATCGTATCTGAGTTAGGACGTTTGAAATCATGATTACATTTGTGATGGAGTGTTATACAGATGTTATGTTTTTTTATTGTATGTAACATTATTAGTGGATATTTTAGTTGTGGAAATTTATCACGTATCACGCCGTTATACAGTTTGCGTATGTGACTATTGAGGCAATGCTGTTTATTTAATCTCATCTATTTACTGAGTATCAGACAGATGATTCTAGCTGTTCATATAACCACGTGTAAATTACGATATTGTAACAATATTCTAGTGGGCTGTATAACACTGATGGCTATCGGAGTTAAGATTCGAAATCTTTGCAATCTCAGGAATCATAGCCAAAGTCTGTCAGAAATAATTCATGTCGGGTGACTATTTCCACTTAGATATATTTACGTTTCCAACAGGCTACTTTGAATTACAATGAATTTAACACCCTATACTACCCCATCTAGGCATAATTATATCTCCTGTAAATAATTGTTTTTGGAACAGATATGGTCCTTTTTCAAACAAATCCCTGTGTTTGGCCTATTTATAACCTCAATAGTGACCACAATGCGACTACCATGTCTTTCACGGTAATTTTAACGTCATGGTCGATATGTCCTTGCGTGTAATTCAGATCATGCTAAGAATGACGCCTTAGACTAGTCGTGACGTCATTCAGTCGTCAATTGACGAATTTCGATTTCGATTCACATTTGGCTTCTAGCATTGCTAGCATCAGTTCCTATGTGTGTAAAATCATCAAATCACGTGTCCAATTCAGCATTATCAATACATGTATATTTTGTACTATAATATCAGCGTATCTGTGATAATGTGGATTTCTGTTTTCTACTGGAACCGAGTGTTACTGTCCATAATAAATGACATTGTCCAACTTATATGTGCTACTGGCGTTGGCGTTCATCTGTCCTATTTTCCGAAATACGTGCAAGTTAACGGGGGGGGGGGGGGGGGATCCATTAAGGCATATTTCAGTGGTTTTAGATAAATGGTTGAATAAAGATTGTTTTTCAATAATTACTTGGATTTTCATGAATAGTTCAATATACATGTATATTCGAGGTTATATTTACTATGTTGCGAAATACTGTACTTTAAAATTGAATGTCATGATAGTTTCATTCAAATTTGACTCAATTCCTGGAAAAACGTGAATATTCCTGAGTCTGCCTGCCTGCCGTAGTATGTGTGTGTAGTGCTGGTGACCTGTTGTGCACTTCCCGCTCGGGGAAAGGTATGCGGCCTTTAAGGGTTAGTAATCGTTAGAATAAGTAATTATTGGTCATTTGGTAGCAATGTGTGGAAACGTGGCTTGGTTTTTGCGGTTACTTTCTCTTATATTAGGGAGCTTTCATTAATTATCGGCCAGGGGGGGGCACAGTTTTTCTAACACCGATCGATCAAAAAAAAGTTGGCCCCCCCCCCATGGGAATACCAAAAAAAAAGTTGGCCCCCTCCTTGGAATGCCAAAAAAAAACATCCCCCCCCCCCCCCCATCGGAATAGGGTAAAAGCACAGAGGAGGCTTAATTGATGTGGCATTTTTTTCATAAGGCTTTCCTTCTTTGCTTTAGAACAAACCCAGCTACAGTCAGTCATTTGTCAAAATCTTGACCAATCTCAGTAGCTAAGTGGTAGGGGTGTTCACCTTAAGCATGGTAGGTCATGGCTTCAAACCCCGGTCGGGTTATACCAATTACTTACACAGTACCTACTGCTCATTAGGCTTGACACCTGCCATTAGAATGAGGAGTAAGAGGCTAGTGCCCGAGTGGGAGAATGGCTGTACCACCAAATTTGGTGATGGTAATCACAATATTCACTTCATAAAAATTGCTCAAAAAAGAAAGTAAATGAAACAAGTAGCAAATGAACAGCTGTTGTTGACGGAACAGCACTGATGCAAAAAAGATAGGGGAGTCTTGAGCAGGACTGGAACACACACCATGTGGAGGCCAGTTTCAATGTCAGTCATTGCCATCTGGAGTCAACTCTGTTGGAGAGGTGCTCGCAGAGTCCTTGGAGAGCCTATATATGAGAGGTTTCTGTGTCCTGCTTTTAACATATGAACTTGAGTCATATACCTGATTTGAATTATAAGATTCTGTAAGAATCATATACATGATTTGAATTGTAAGATTCTGCTAATGTTCTACCCCGAAATCAGTGAATCAACCCCTGCCAAATTGAGGCTGTAGTTTGCAGCTAGCAGTCTTGCTGGAAGGCCCCATCTCTCCTGTACCCATATAATCAATCATAAAGCTTGACTACCTAGAACCTAATTCTCAATGAAGTCACTTATTGAGACTTGGTTGTTCACATTCAAATATCAAGCAGCAACTGCTTTCTCGATTTGTGCCATCAATTCATAGTCATCAGGCTCCCTTGCAGAATCTCAAAGGACCTTCACTGTTTCTTGTAGCAGTATCATTGACATGCAAATACAGAAGTTCTGCAATTTGTTATAGTCTGGCATGGCGTGAGGGATCTTTGGAATGAGTGGATCAATCTATGGTGTGGCCCTCAGAAGGAAGTCCCATTTTCTTGCATGCAGAACCCCTTTAAGTACTCAATGCTCTTCCATAAATATGGTAATCTTATTGAAATAAGCAGCAACAGGGGCATTTTGTAGTACTTGATGTTGTAGTAAATGCTCTTAATTCATCAATGTTGAAGAAAAAACCAATGATCTTGTGAGACTGCATTGATTCTGGGACAAATGTTAGTGTTTGTCCATTGTTGTCTTCCTCCACATAAGTCTGTCAGACTGAGGGAGGGTGGACACCCATCTCGAATTGGCAAACAGGACTGTGACCATAGAAACTGAACTCCAGGGAGTGAGACAACTATAGTTACCTTGTGCATTAATCATTATTATAGTTGTACAACTAAGCTGATTTCTTGTGATATGATATGAATGCATTTCATAACATCAATTTTTGTCATTGAACACAAATATGGGAGTTTGCCTCCACCTTTAGCTGAAAACGTTGACCCCATGACAGAATTAGTGGAAAATTTTTGCCCCCCCCCCCCCCCCATGGAAATATCCCAAAAAAAGTTGGCTCCCCCCCCCCATTGGAATACCAAAAAAAAAGTTGCCCCCCCCCCCCCACTGGGAATGCCCCAAAAAAAGTTGGCCCCCCCCCCCCTAAAAACTGTGCCCCCCCATGGCCATAATTATTGTACGCTCCCTTAGGACTGGACATTTCACCGCTTGTTCACCAAAGTGGGACTACATAGAGCCTCCAGAGGTTACTAAACTCCCGATTATTGCCCCGGGTAAAGCAAAGTTCCGCTCCCGATAGACTTGGCACACTACGACAAAATGAAACACAGTTTTCTGATTTATAATTGGAGAAACTGAATATAATTTCGGATTCCCATGTAGAAATAGCTGAAATTTCCATTTCTGATATCAGAATTTCAATTTGAGGATGTTTGAAAACCGTTAAACTGCATTAATTCTGGGTTACGAGCAAGGGGTCTATCACTATACTACGTTGGTAACCAGTAGTTCTTGCTACACTATATACAACATGTGGCCAGGGGGCTGCCATCTTGTTCTCTTCATCAATGGGTTACATTAGATCCTGATAACAGACTGCCCCCTACCCCTGAACTAATGGCGCCATCTTCACTGGTCATACTGGAACTCTCCTGGCAGATCCGTTGTGCTGGTTGGCTCCTAAGCAGGACAGAGCTCCAAGCAAGACAAGGAATCCCCAGTTGTCCCTCTAGCAGCTTAACATGGAACTAACAGCCCCGATATGCCCTATAGGGTGTATTCTCTGTTAAGTCTTGTAAATAGAGACGGCCTTTGCCTCTGGTATTAATTCTTTTTTGAATATTTTCTTTCATTTTGGACATTTTTTTTTTTACTAATAACTACAAAAGGGATCCACAATCATATCCTAACCCTAAAATAACATGCCTATTTGATAAGAGGCATACATTTTTATATTATCATTTTATGAAAAACATGATTTTCAGTCTACATCTGAATGTTCAGATTCTTCACTAACCTCCGAGATATTCTCATATAAGGTTGGATATACTCTTGTTTTTTTTCAAACTGAAGTGTATAATATGATAGATCAGATTGAAAATGAAGATCATGTAATAGTGAATGGTAATCAGATACCAAATACAATAGATGGATACTTTTGCCTTATTGGAAAAGAACTAACAGGAAAGTTGAATGATGGAAATTGTAACGTTTGCATACTTATTATTTACTGAGACACAGCTTACTGTCTATCATTCCTGAGACACAGCCTGATGCCATGCTACTTCCCGAACTGACTACTGACAAAAACTTCACATAGACACCACTTTAAAACTATTGTTTCACAGACATTACATGGTGTCAGAAGTGCTCTACCATTTAGGTAAGTCAAGAAACTTTTACTGCATTGTGTGGAGAAAGGAGAGTGCCCAAATTCCTACACAAGTGATGTAAACAGTGAAAGTAGTGACTGCAACTTAAGCACACAGATCCAGGTGCCACTGTCAATAGTGATGTGTCAGTTAGTATCAGTCAGCCACATGTGTTCCAGGTAGTGTCACTGTCAGTATTTGATGTCAGAGACTCTGTGTTATAGTGATTGCCACCAAAACAAGCCCTGTGTAGGAGCAGCCCTGTCACTGTTTTGGTTTTATAGGAGCATATAGCAGTGCCACTGACACAGCCAACCATGAGGAAAGACGACAGCTTTGATAAACCATGTATGAACTGGGGGGCCTCTGACCTATATAAGGAATTTAAGAAGTTCAAGTCGCGTGCAGAATATTACTTCGCAGGCCCCTTGGAGAACAAGTCAGAGAAAGTCAAAATGGCATACCTCATGAACTTCATCGGTGACAAGGGCCGGGAGATCCATTCAACTTTTGTTTACCCCGAGCCGACAGGAGAAAGCGAGGCGCGAGTGATCCCAGCCGAGGTCCTCAGCACTATTTGGGCCAAATTCGAAGCATACGTAAAGCCTAAGCGTAATGTAATACAAGCAACCGTACTCTTCAATAGGAAGAAACAAGGCGAGACAGAAAGGTTTAATGACTTTGTCACAGCTCTAACAATTCTAGCAAAAGACTGTGACTTTGCTGATGAGGACCGCATTATCCGCGACGCGATAGTGCTACGATCCAGACACCCGATGGTGATGGAGAGATGCTTTCGAGGCTGGAGGCAAGTCCGTATAGGTGCAGATCGACACAGGAGCCACCCAGTCACCTTCGACCATACTCCCCGCTTCAGAAGTACAGAGCCCAGAACAGTCTGCAAAAGTTTGATCTTCGCTTTCAGTCATACACCAAGCACCCGATAAAAGTGCTAGGATGTGTGACATTACTAGCAACCTACAAGGACAGGTCTGCCATGGTAAAGTTCTACGTGGTCGACACAGAGCAGAGGCCGCTGTTGTCTGGTAATGTGAGCAGGGACTCATAGAGAGGATCCATGCAGTCAATAGTACTCTTGACTGATACCCACAGCTGAAGAAATTGACCGGTACTCTACCAGGCACCTACTCACTGCGAATTGATCCGACAGTTCCGTCCATAGTCCACGGTCCACGAAGACAACCAAAATTGTTGAGGAGCTGAACAAGATAGAGGCCGAGGAGCACATAGTGAAAGTAACTGAGCCAACCGATTGTGTTAGCTCCATGGTAGTGGTAGTAAAAAAAGAGAAAGTGAGAGTCTGCATAGACCTAAAAGACCTGAATCGTGCGATACGCAGGGAGCACTACCCGATCACCACTGTGGAAGAAGTAGTAGGGCCTATGCCCAACACCAAGTACTTCTCAGTAGTCGATGCCAAGCCTGGATTTCTCCAGATGAAGTTAGACTATGAGTCAAGTCTACTGACAACTTTCTATACCCCAGTTGGCCCCTGCAGCTGGCTCCGCCTACCATTCAGAGTCAAGTCAGCACCTGAAATATACCAGAGAATCATGGACTCGATGCTAGAAGGCATTCCTAGATGCAGAAAATGCAGGACACTTTACAAGATATTTATTACCTAGCTCTTCATAGAATCTATTTATTTTCCCATTCTGACACCTAGTGTTAAATTCAATAAGCGTGAGTTTCATTGTAAGGAATGGCCATCAATTTATCCACTGTAAGAAACGCCTGAAGTAATAAAGGAATGAACTTTCCAGGAAAATGTACAAGGCATGTTTTACCTCCCCCTTCATTAAATCTATTCTTTCTCCTGTTCTTTCAAACTTCTCACATCCTTCACCCCCCCCCCCCCAACTCCAACTCTATCAGTCTAAGTAGCCTAGTGGTAGAGTGTCTCTATTGAATTCCCTGGGTTGGGAGTTCTATATCCCTGAAGGAAAAATTGCCATTCCTTATCTCTGTCTTGAATGCTATTTCTAAATAAATGAAAAAAAGGTCCCTTACTTTGTTCTGGTAATAAGACAAATTTCTTTCCCCTTCGTTGATGAGCTTTTCGGAAAATGTGGTGGTTGTCAACTCCATGCCTACAAACAAATGTCGTTTGTTATAGGCAAAAATAGTCTTAATGGAAGAAATGCCTGCAATATTTCATGTAGGGGATGCAACATCTACTGTAAAAGTGGTGAAGTCAGAGTACAGACCTGACACTTGGAGGAGAACAGGAGAAATAAAATTGGTTAACTGGAATGGCCTGAAACCTAGTGTTAAGTTAAATATGTGTGTGTTTCATTGTAAGGAATGGCCATCAATTCATCCACTGTAAGAAATGCATGAAGAGATGACGGAATGAACTTTCCAGGACAATTTACAAGATATGTATTACCTCCCCCTTCATTGCATTTATTGTTTTTCCCATTCTTTCAAACTTTTCATATACTTTACCCCCCCCCCCCCTACTCCAACTCTTTCAGTCTAAGTATGTCCTGCATCTCTGTCTTGGATGTTTTTTTTCTAAGAAATGAAAAAAGTCATTTACTTTGTTCTGGTAATAAGACAAATTTCTTTCCTCTTCTTTGATGAGGCTTTTGAAAAACGTGGTAAGTGTCAGATCTATGGCAACAACCAAATGTAGTTGATCATAGGCAGGAATAGAGTTTTTCATGACAAAGATGCCTGCAATATTTCATGATGGGGATGCAACATCTACTGTAAAAGTGCTCAAGTCACAGTACAGACCTGCCACTCAGTGGAGAACAGGAAAAGTAAAATTGGTCAACAGGAATGGCCTGACACCTAGTGTTGAATTCAATAAGTGTGAGTTTCATTGTAAGGAATGGCCAGCAATTTATCCACTGTAAGAAACGCCTGAAGTGATAAAGGAATGATCTTTCCAGGACAATTTACAAGATATATATTACCTCCTCCTTCATTGCATTTATTCTTTTTCCCATTCTTTCAAACTTCTTGCATCCTTCAACCCACCCCCCCCCCCCTTCCTTCTACTCCAACTCTATCAGTCCAAGTAGCCTAGTGGTAGAGTGTCTCTATTGAAATCCCAGGGTTGGGAGTTCTATTTTGTCTGAAGGAATAACTTTTGCTGTCCCTCATCTCTGTCTTGGATGCTTATTTTTAAAGAAATGAATAAAGGTCACTTACTATGTTATGGTGATAAGACAAATTTCTTTCCTCTTCTTTGATGATGTTTTTTTGAAAAATATGGTAAGTGTCAACTCTATGCCAATGACCAAATGTAGTTTATCATAGGCAAGAATAGTCTTTCATTGAAAAAAAATGCCTGCAATATTTCATGTTGGGGATGCAACATCTACTGTAAAAGTGGTCAAGTCACAGTGTAGTTCGGCGGGCGTTTGGCCGTTCTGAGCGCGCCCGCATATTACGTAAGCGGCCGCTAGGCCGGAATGTTTGCCTAACTGCAACGTAATATTTTATATTTTCGCGGGTGTCAGACCGGAACGGTCACGGTCCGCGGAGTTTTGGCGGGAAAACACGCCCGCATCCGGTCGCAGTTTTTACCCCTTTATAAGCTGAGACATTTGTCATCTTATCCATTTTTGAATACAGCTCTGAAACTCCACGTGTGTGTTCGAGTCCCACCCCCAGCAGTGGTAGATTTACTGCTATATCAAAGGCCAATCCTTCTCAAACCATGTCTATGTGGTGTGGGAAGTAAAAGAACTCTCACCTCTGTAAATGTGAAGGGGTGAGATTTCTACCAAAAAAAAACAACAAAAAAAACAAACAAAAAAAAAACCTTCACCCACCCCGTCCCAAGGATCTTAGACGTCCACTCCTCTGTGCTCGGTCTGGTCCTCCCTCGCATCAGCGGGCTATGGTACCCGCAGCCCCCTCGTGCAATCCCCCCTCGTATGGTGATGCGCTGGCAGCCCGAAGAGCCGCTAACCTGGCTCCGCCACAGTTCCGCGGGCGCGTCCTCCTCTGTGGCAGTCAGGCCTGTCTACTGTGCCGACCATCTGCCCTCGAAAAACCTCTCGTCCCACAGCTCCGTCATGCAATCCTCCAACGTATGATGATGCGCTGGCAGCCCGCAGGGCCGCCGGTCGCCCGGTCCCAGACGTAAACATTCAACCCACCCCTATCCGTCCATCACAATCCCCACCAACAGGGACCCCCGTGTCAACTGCGGCCCCCGCAGCTAGACCTTCATTGCGTGACCAGCCCGAGTTGTGCCCGCTTCTAGACCGCATCGATGCCGGTCCACACCCCAATGCTAGCCGGTTGAACAACCCCATTGCACAACATAGGCCCTCTGCAAAACAAAGAACTCCTGCTCAGAGGCGCGCGAAATCAGTTCCTGCAACTTAACCCCGTCGTTCCTCCCGGCAGCGTGCAGACCCTCCGCACGTCCCTGCGTCACTCAGTAAAACGGATTCCAGTCTCATTCACCCACAAACCATATCCCCTCCTGCCTTAATGAACCGGCCGGTCACTCGTTCCAGAGCACCAGCCTTGCCTGCCCAGCCAGACCCTACTTACACCGGCCCCTGTCTCAGTTCTGGTAGGCAAACCACCTCCCGGCGAAAATAACCTTTTCCTTTCAGTTACAATATATTTACACCTGGTTTGCTGTAGCCCATGTCTGTTCTTCTCCAGCGTACACTCGAGATGATAAGTACACTAACTTGGTTTCTGTTGTTGTCGACCCTAGTACTGTGCGTAACCTTCTCTGATTCAGATACCCTGCTGAAGGATGCTGGATCTCAATTCACTCGGTGAGCCACCTTATGCTATTACTCATATCTATGGTAAATGCCTCCAGACTATTTATTAGAAAAATTAAAGGATATAGTACAGCTCCAGAACCTCACTTCAGCCCTGAACATCCTTAGCTAAATCAACCACTGCCTGCATCTCCAGACGGCTAAAAATCCCTCGAACTACCCTGGAGCAAATTTCATCCCCCCCCCCTGTCTGGGGGTTAACTGATCTATGGTGACTGGTAGTACTGCGGCTCATTTTTATCTTTCCAGAAGGCGGACTGACAAGAAACATCTGGGCCTATCGAAGGAATTGGAAGAGGAACCCTCCCGTCGTTGCGTGGATCGACCTCCTTCCTACCGAACGGACAAGGCCTTAGATGAATTTATGTTAGCCATACAAATTCAATGTATAACTATTGTTTTCTTTTCGGAGGGTTTCAGCCAAAGATCACATGCAACTTTTCTAGTGTTTACCCCAATGTGGGTACCAAACTGAGATGGACCTTTTAATAACTAATTTCATTGTCTTGCAGTTCGAGTAAATTATGCTTGTAAATAATATCTATGCTGCCTATGCCAATGCAGTTAATCTTGTAGATATATTGAAATTATGTTGTAAATGGTAATCTGTGTCAATGTAGTTAATCTATCAACTTAAAACTATATTTTCAAATACTTGAAAAACTTGTGTTGGGAGCTGTTGTAGTTCGGCGGGCGTTTGGCCGTTCTGAGCGCGCCTGCATATTACGTAAGCGGCCGCTAGGCCGGAATGTTTGCCTAACTGCAACGTAATATTTTATATTTTCGCGGGTGTCAGACCGGAACGGTCAAGGTCCGTGGAGTTTTGGCGGGAAAACACGCCCGCATCCGGTCGCCGTTTTTACCCCTTTATAAGCTGAGACATTTGTCATCTTATCCATTTTTGAATACAGCTCTGAAACTCCACGTGTGTGTTCGTGTCATCTCTCCACCAGATTTACAACAGTACAGACCTGACATTCGGTGGAGAACAGGAGAAGTAAAATTTGTTTAACTGGAATGGCCTGACACCTAGTGTTGAATTCAATATGTGTGAGTTTCATTGTAAGGAATGGCCAGCAATTTATCCACTGTAAGAAACGCCTGAAGTGATGAAGGAATGATCTTTCCAGGACAATTTACAAGATACATATTACCTCCTCCTTCATTGCATTTATTCTTTTTCCCATTCTTTCAACCTTCTTGCATCCTTCAAGCCCCCCTCCCCCCTACTCCAACTCTATCAGTCTAAGTAGCCTAGTGGTAGAGTGTCTGTATTGAAATCCCAGGGTTGGGAGTTCTATTTCCCTGAAGGAATAAATCTTGCCATTCCTTATCTCTGTCTTGGATGCTATTTCTAAAGAAATGAAAAAAGGTCCCTTACTTTGATCTGGTATTAAGACAAGTTTTTGTCATCTTCTTTGATGAGCTTCTTAGAAAACGTGGTAAGTGTCAACTTTATGCCAACAACCAAATGTTGTTTGTTATAGGCAAAAATAGACTTGAATGGAAAAAAATGCCTGCAATATTTTATGTAGGGGATGCAACATCTACTGTAAAAGTGGTCAAGTCACAGTACAGACCTGACACTCAGTGGAGAACAGGAGAAGTAAAATTTGTCAACTGGAATGGTCTGACACCTAGTGTTGAATTCAATATGTGTGAGTTTCATTGTAAGGAATGGCCAGCAATTTATCCACTGTAAGAAACGCCTGAAGTGATGAAGGAATGATCTTTCCAGGACAATTTACAAGATATATATTACCTCCTCCTTCATTGCATTTATTCTTTTTCCCATTCTTTCAACCTTCTTGCATCCTTCAAGCCCCCCTCCCCCCTACTCCAACTCTATCGGTCTAAGTAGCCTAGTGGTAGAGTGTCTGTATTGAAATCCCAGGGTTGGGAGTTCTATTTCCCTGAAGGAATAAATCTTGCCATTCCTTATCTCTGTCTTGGATGCTATTTCTAAAGAAATTAAAAAAGGTCCCTTACTTTGATCTGGTAATAAGACAAGTTTCTGTCCTCTTCTTTGATGAGCTTCTTAGAAAACGTGGTAAGTATCAACTTTATGCCAACAACCAAATGTTGTTTGTTATAGGCAAAAATAGACTTGAATGGAAACAAATGCCTGCAATATTTTATGTAGGGGATGCAACATCTACTGTAAAAGTGGTCAAGTCACAGTACAGACCTGACACTCGGTGGAGAACAGGAGAAGTAAAATTTGTCAACTGGAATGGTCTGACACCTAGTGTTGAATTCAATATGTGTGAGTTTCATTGTAAGGAATGGCCAGCAATTTATCCACTGTAAGAAACGCCTGAAGTGATGAAGGAATGATCTTTCCAGGACAATTTACAAGATATATATTACCTCCCCCTTCATTGCATTTATTCTTTTTCCCATTCTTTCAAACTTTTCATATACTTTAACCCCCCCCCCCTACTCCAACTCTTTCAGTCTAAGTATGTCCTGCATCTCTGTCTTGGATGTTTTTTTCCTAAGAAATGAAAAAAGTCATTTACTTTGTTCTGGTAATAAGACAAATTTCTTTCCTCTTCTTTGATGAGGTTTTTGAAAAACGTGGTAAGTGTCAGATCTATGGCAACAACCAAATGTAGTTGATCATAGGCAGGAATAGAGTTTTTCATGACAAAGATGCCTGCAATATTTCATGATGGGGATGCAACATCTACTGTAAAAGTGGTCAAGTCACAGTACAGACCTGACACTCAGTGGAGAACAGGAAAAAGTAAAATTTGTCAACAGGAATGGCCTGACACCTAATGTTAAATTCAATGAGCTCCAGTTTCATTGTAAGGAATGTCCAGCAATTTATCCACTGTAAGAAACGCCTGAAGTGATGAAGGAATGATCTTTCCAGGACAATTTACAAGATATATATTACCTCCCCCTTCATTGCATTTATTCTTTTTCCCATTCTTTCAAACTTTTCATATACTTTAACCCCCCCCCCCCCCTACTCCAACTCTTTCAGTCTAAGTATGTCCTGCATCTCTGTCTTGGATGTTTTTTTCCTAAGAAATGAAAAAAGTCATTTACTTTGTTCTGGTAATAAGACAAATTTCTTTCCTCTTCTTTGATGAGGTTTTTGAAAAACGTGGTAAGTGTCAGATCTATGGCAACAACCAAATGTAGTTGATCATAGGCAGGAATAGAGTTTTTCATGACAAAGATGCCTGCAATATTTCATGATGGGGATGCAACATCTACTGTAAAAGTGGTCAAGTCACAGTACAGACCTGACACTCAGTGGAGAACAGGAAAAAGTAAAATTGGTCAACAGGAATGGCCTGACACCTAGTGTTGAATTCAATATGTGTGAGTTTCATTGTAAGGAATGGCCAGCAATTTATCCACTGTAAGAAACCCCTGAAGTGATGAAGGAATGATCTTTCCAAGACAATTTACAAGATATATATTACCTCCTCCTTCATTGCATTTATTGTTTTTCCCATTCTTTCAAACTTTTCATATACTTTAACCCTCCCCCCCCCCTACTCCAACTCTTTCAGTCTAAGTATGTCCTGCATCTCTGTCTGGGATGTTTTTTTTCTAAGAAATGAAAAAAGTCATTTACTTTGTTCTGGTAATAAGACAAATTTCTTTCCTCTTCTTTGATGAGGTTTTTGAAAAACGTGGTAAGTGTCAGATCTATGGCAACAACCAAATGTAGTTGATCATAGGCAGGAATAGAGTTTTTCATGACAAAGATGCCTGCAATATTTCATGATGGGGATGTGCGGTCCATAACTATCAAAAATGTCCTTAACTATCAAAAATGACTTGGTTTGAGACTTATGGACATTCGTCATGTCCATAACTATCAAAATGTCCATAAGTATCAAAAAATGTCCATAACTATCAAAACCTGCTTAAACAAATGCGTTACCCATTTGCGTTACATTGAGTTACTCAAACCACATTACGCTACCTAAGAAAACGTTACTGATCTGGTATCATTACAGTTACCGCGTTACCGTCACGATTCTAACCCCGTTATCATGTTATCGTTACTGCATTACTGTTCTAACCGGGTCACCATTCTAACCCCATAACAGCATACCGTTACCATTCTAACCCAGTTACCGCGTTGGCGTTATGCGTTACCGTTCTAACCGCGTTACATACTAACCGCGTTACGCGTTACCGTTCTAACCGCGTTACATTCTAACCGCGTTACGCGTTACCGTTCTAACCGCGTTACATACTAACCGCGTTACGCTTTACCGTTCTAACCGCCTTACATTCTAACAGCGTTATGCGTTACCGTTCTAACCGCGTTACATACTAACCCCTTTACTCGTTACCATGCTAATCATAGAAACGTGGTCAACTGCAATGGTACCAGAGACGGACGATTACTACGACAATAATGGTCGTAGAAACACGAAATAAAAAACAGAGGATAGGTTTCAACCCCCCACACACATCTGAGATTTTTTATTTTTTTATTTTTCAAGATTTCAATTTTTTAACTATACATAATATACCGGTACTGTATAGACTTGTATAGGCCTACATATTACACTTGTACACATATTACATATTCAATACCTACCAGCTCATAACCCTTCTCATAACTTATCGATGTCAATATAAGGAACAATAATAACTACAAATCACACTTACAACTATGATTAAAAATGATTCAATTATATTTGTTGGAATTTCCTCCACCATACTGCTCATCTACAATACTTTCCTTCAACCATACTGCCCCTCCACCATACTACACCTCCACTATACTGCCCCTCCACCATACTGGCCCTCTCCCATACTGCCCCTCTACTACACTGCCCCTCTACTACACTGCCCCTCAACCATACTGACCCTCTCCCATACTGCCCCTCTACTACACTGCCCCTCCACCATACTGCCCCTCCACCATACTGTCCCTCCACCATACTGCCCCTCGACTATACAGTCCCTCCACCATACTGCCTCTCCACCATACTGCCCTTCTACTACACTGCCCCTCCATAATACTGCCCCTCTATCATACTGCCCCTCCACCATGCTGCCCCTCTCCCATACTGCCCCTCTACTATACTGCCCCTCCACCATACTGCCCCTCCACCATACTGTCCCTCCGCCATACTGCCCCTCTACTATATTGCCCCTCCACCATACTGCCCCTCCACCATACTGCCCCTCTACCATACCTTCCTTTAACCGTACTGCCCCGCCACCATGCTGCCCCTCCACTATACTGCCCCTTTCCCACACTGCCCCTCCACCATACTGCCCCTCTACTACACTGCCCCTCCACCATACTGCCCCTCTCCCATACTGCCCCTCTACTACAGTGCTCCTCCACCATACTGCCCCTCCACCATACTGTCCCTCCACCATACTGCCCCTCTCCAATACTGCCCCTCTACTACAATGCCCCTCCACCATACTGTCCCTCAACCATACTGCCTCTTTCCCACACTGCCCCTCCACCATACTGTCCCTCGACTATACTGTCCCTCCACCATACTGCCTCTCCACCATACTGCCCTTCTACTATACTGCCCCTCCACAATACTGCCCCTCTATCATACTGGCCCTCCACCATGCTGCCCCTCTCCCATACTGCCCCTCTACTATACTGCCCCTCCACCATACTGTCCGTCCGCCATACTGCCCCTGTACTATGTTGCCCCTCCACCATACTGCCCCTCCACCATGCTGCCCCTCCACAATGCTGCCCCTCCATCATACTGCCCCTCCACCATACTGCCCCTCTATCATACTGCCCCTCCACCATACTGTCCCTCCACCATACTGCCCCTTTCCCATGCTGCCCGTCTACTATACTGCCCCTCCACAATACTGCTCCTCCACCATACTGTCCCTCCGTCATACTGCCCATCCACTATATTGCCCCTCCACCATACTGCCCCTCCACCATACTGCCCCTCCACTATATCGCCCCTCCATCATACTGCTCCTCCACCATGCTGCCCCTCCACCATACTGCCCCTCCACCAAGCTGCCCCTCTACCATACTTTCCCTCAACCATACTGCCCCTCTACCATACCTTCCTTTAACCATACTGCCCCTCCACCATGCTGTCCCTCCACTATACTGCCCCTTTCCCACACTGCCCCTCCACCATACTGCCCCTCTACTACACTGCCCCTCAACCATACTGACCCTCTCCCATACTACCCCTCTACTACACTGCCCCTCCACTATGCTGCCCCTCCACCATACTGTCCCTCCACCATACTGCCCCTCTCCAATACTGCCCCTCTACTACACTGCCCCTCCACCATACTGTCCCTCAACCATACTGCCTCTTTCCCACACTGCCCATCCACCATACTGCCCCTCGACTATACTGTCCCTCCACCATACTGCCTCTCCACCATACTGCCCGTCTACTACACTGCCCCTCCACAATACTACCCCTCTATCATACTGCCCCTCCACCATGCTGCCCCTCTCCCATACTGCCCCTCTGCTTTACTTTGCAAATTGACTAAGTTATCGTGTTATCATTACCGCTGTGCTGCCCAATCGCCACCTATGCTGTCCCTCCACCATACTGTCCCTCAACAATACTGTCCCTCAACCATACTGCCCCTCTACCATACTGCCCCTCCACCATACTATCCCTCCGCCATACTGCCCCTCTGCTATTTTGCCCCTCCACCATACTGCCCCTCCACCATGCTGCCCCTCCACCATACTGCCCCTCCACCAAGCTGCCCCTCCACCATGCTGCCCCTCCACCATGCTGCCCCTCCACCATGCTGCCCCTCCATCATACTGCCCCTCCACCATACTACCCCTCTATCATACTGCCCCTCCACCATACTGTCCCTTCACCATACTGCCCCTCTATCATACTGTCCCTCCACCATACTGCCCCTTTCCCATGCTGCCCCTCTACTAGACTGCCCCTCCACTATACTGCCCCTCCACCATACTGCCCCTCTCCCATACTGCCGCTACACAATACTGCCCCTTTCCAATATTGCCCCTCTAAGTACTACACTGCCCCTCTATTATACTGCCCCTTCACCATACTGCCCTTCTACCATACTGCCCCTCCACTATACTACCCAACATCCTACATCTCCACATCCATACATCCTACATCCCCACATCCTACATTCCCACATCTCCACATCCATTTTTCCTACATCCCTATATCCTACTTTCGCACATCTCTACATCCCTACATCCCGACATCCCTACATCCCTACATCCCCACATCCTACATCCCCACATCCCTACATCCCCACATCCTACATAATGATGTAGGATGTGGGGAAGTAGGATGTGGGGATGTATGGATATATGGATGTGGATATATGGATGTGGAGATGTAGGATGTAGGATATATGGAGGTGGAGATTTCGGGATGTAGGATGTGGGGATAAAGGATGTGGGGATGTATGGATGTAGTATGGTGGAGGGGCAGTATGATAGAGGGGCAGCATGGTGGAGGGGCAACATGGTGGAAGGGCAGCATGGTGGAGGGGGAGCTTGGTGGAGGGGCAGCATGGTGGAGGGGCAGTATGGTGGAGGAGCAGTGTAGTAGAGGGGCATTATAGTAGAGGGGCAGTATGGTAGAGGACAGTATGGTTGAGGGATAGTATGGTGGAGGGGCAGTATGGTTAAGGGACAGTATGGTGGAGGGGCAGTATGGTTAAGGGACAATATGGTGGAGGGGCAGTATGGTTGAGGGACAGTTTGGTGGAGGGGCAGTATGGTTAAGGGACAGTATGGTGGAGGGGCAGTATGGTTGAGGGACAGCATGGTTAAGGGACAGTATGGTGGAGGGGTTGTTTGGTAGAGGGTTAGTAAGGTGGAGAGACAGTATGGTTGAGGGGCAGTATGGTGGAGGGTAAGTATAGTGGAGGGGCAGTATGGTTGAGGGACATTATGGTGGAGGGGCAGTATGGTGGAGGGACAGCATAGGTGGCGGATGGGCCGTACAGTGGTAGCAATAACGCGATAACGCGATATGACCTTAACGAGTTAGAATGGTAATGTGGTAGTGTAGTAATGGTGACAAAATTAAGATGAAATGCAGATAGAAAGATAACACAGTAATGGGCTTTACCATGGTAACATGGTAAGGCCTGGCGTCCACCTACTACGATATGGCACCGATATGGTCTACTATTCACCTCCTGATAGAAATAAAAATTTTACCACGATTCTACGATTAGCACGGTAACGCGTAACGGGGTTAGTAAGTAACGCGGTTAGAACGGTAACGCCTAACGCGGTTAGAATGTAACGCGGTTAGAACGGTAACGCGTAACGCGGTTAGTATGTAACGCGGTTAGAACGGTAACGCGTAACGCGGTTAGAACGGTAACGCGTAACGCGGTTAGTATGGTAACGCGGTTAGAATGGTAACGCGTAACAGGGTTAGTATGGTAATGCGGTAACTGTGATGCAGTAACAGGGTTAGGATGCTAACACGGTTAGAAGTGTAATACTGTAACGAGGTTAGATTGGTAATGCAGTAACGGTAACGTGGTAACGATAACGCGATAACGGGGTTAGGATGTAATGTGGTCATAAATATAACGCATTCTAAGGTAGCGTAACGCAATTAGAATGTAACGCGATTTGATCGGTAATGTTTTCTTAGGTAGCGTAACGCGGTTGAATGGTAACGGGAAGTAACGCTATGTAACACAAATGCGGTAACACATTTTTTAACCAGGTTTTGATAGTTATGGACATTTTTTGATACTTATGGACATTTTGATAGTTATGGACATGACGAATGTCCATAAGTCTCAAACCAAGTCATTTTTGATAGTTATGGACATTTTTGATAGTTATGGACCGCACAGGGGATGCAACATCTACTGTAAAAGTGGTCAAGTCACAGTACAGACCTGACACTCAGTGGAGAACAGGAAAAGTAAAATTTGTCAACAGGAATGGCCTGACACCTAGTGTTGAATTCAATATGTGTGAGTTTCATTGTAAGGAATGGCCAGCAATTTATCCACTGTAAGAAACGCCTGAAGTGTGTAGTATTCCTACTGTACACTAGGCGGCGCCACCGTTACCGCACTACGTGAGAGACGTTTATGAGCGATAATACACTTCTTCTATGAAAGCAATGCTACTGAGTTCAGTCTTATGTCCATAGCCTAAATCACACCATTTAAAGATATTACATTGGCGACGAAGGCTGTTAATCAATGCAGGTATACTTTCCTGACTTCAAGGAACCCATTGGTGGTGAGTGGAACTGGCTGGACATAAAATTTGGCAGATTTTGATGACTTTGATGTGGGTGTGTATTGGCACTGTACTGAGTCACAGTGAATGTAACTATAGTGTGTGCACTTTTGAAGACACAAGGCCCACAGCATCATTCTGTACTACTGATGAACTTTTGTACTGTAAAAAAAACCTGTTTTAAAAGCACTGCACTGTACTAAATTTTGATCAAAATGGCTACACCTTGTAATATTGGGCCTTATATCAAAGAAAGGGAGACTTTCAAGGCATATTGTGAAAGGTTGGAGGCATATTTTGATGGAGAGGATTTAGTTACTGTAGAACTTGTCGGTGATGATGCAGTGAAAGTAGCACAGGAAGCGAAAAATGCAATTATCACTAGAAAAAGAAGAGGCATTTTTCTGTCACAAATTGGAGCGGAATGTTATACAACGCTTGCTAACCTTATTTCTCCCAAAGTCCCACGTGAAACTAAATTAGAGGATTTAGTGAAGAAGTTAGAGGAACATTTCAACCCAACACCTCTTGAAATAGCTGAGTCATTTTATTTTGGTACTAGGAACAGAAAGGAGGGTGAGTCAGTGAATGACTACATTTTGGCTCTCAAAGAATTGGCAATTCACTGTAATTTTGGTGATAATCTCAACCGTTCTTTACGAGACCGTTTTGTCTGCGGACTAAATATACAACCTATCCAAGATAAACGGTGAACACAGAAGGCCTAGACTTTAAGAAAGCTTGTACTATTGCCCAGCAAATGGAGCAATCTCATAAAAAATCCAAGGATTTTAAGTCTAGCTTATCTGCTAGTGCTGCTAGTTCTGATGTAAATAAGGTTTACAAATCTAAGCAGTTTAGCAAGAATACCAAGAAAGTAAAATGTTTTAGGTGTTTTGGCAATCATAGTCCAGATGACTGTAAGTTCAAAGATGCGACATGTTACAAATGCCAACATAAGGGACATTTGGCTAATTCATGCAAGTCCAAATCCTCTAAGAAAGGGAGTAAGGGAAAAGTTCATTCTATGGACAAGCAACCAGGTTCTATTGATGATAGTGAGGATGACCTGGGCATTCACAACTTGTTTTCCACTAACTCTGATAACTCTAAGAAAAAGTACACAGTTGATGTTGTAGTTAACAACCGAGTTATTCAAATGCAAGTGGATACCGCTGCAGATTACACAGTTATGGGTTGCGACAAATTTCGGAAATTCTTTCGCAGTAAGAAACTAAAAAAATCTGATGTTAAGCTACGTGTGTATTCTGGTGCTCACATACATGTCTGTGGGGAATTGCTATGTGATGTGGAATATAAGGGTCAAAAGAAGGAACTACCGATCCTAGTTGTGAACTGTGTGAATCGACCAATTCTGTTTGGCCGAAACTGGATCGAAGCAATCAAATTGGATTGGAATGACATTTTTGGAATCGAGAGTAAGGAAAAGACACTCAACGATATTCTCGGTGAACACGAGGATATTTTCCATGATAGCTACGAGGGCATTTCAGGATTCAAGGCGCATATCAAGGTCAAAGACAATGTCACACCTCATTTTGCCAAAGCAAGACCAGTGCCTTACTCCTTATATGATCAGGTCAATGCAGAACTTGATAAACTTGAAAAGAACAAGGTTATAACACCCATGAACCCTGAGGACACTGAATGGGCCTCGCCCATTGTTATTGTACCTAAAACCGATGGTAGTGTCAGAATATGTGGCGACTATAAGGTACATGTGAATGAATGTATTGAAGATGAAAAATATGCTTTACCTACTGTTCAAGATCTAATGTCTTCTCTTACAGGTGGTGAAATCTTTACTAAACTTGACTTGTCGCATGCATATGCTCAACTTGATCTAGATGATGAGAGTAGAAAATTGATGTCTATTAATACTCATCGGGGTGTCTATGGTTATACTAAGTTAGCATATGGTGCTAAGCCTGCTTCTAAGATTTTTCAATCCACCATGGACAGGATCTTACATGGTATTGATGGTGTTATTTGTTTTCAGGATGATATATTGATCTGTGCAAAAGATGAAAAAGAGCATCTTGAATTTGTAGAGAAAGTTCTGAATAGACTAGCCAAGTACAATGTAAAACTCAAAAGAGAAAAATGTGAGTTCTTGAAAGAAAGTGTTGATTACTTGGGTTATCGTATTGATGCTAATGGTGTACATCCATTACAGGACAAGGTCACAGCTATCAAAGAAGCTCCCGCTCCAACAAATATAAGTGAATTAAAATCGTTCTTGGGTATGGTACAGTATTATTCTAAGTTCATTCCACAGATGTCTACTATTGTTGCACCATTGAACAGATTACTTCGTAATGAAGTCAAATGGAGCTGGGGTAAGTCTGAGCAAGAATCGTTTGATTTGTTGAAATCAAAATTGAGTAGCGATGCATTACTTGCACATTATGATGTGAAGAAACCGCTCAAATTGGCTTGCGATGCATCTAGTTATGGTGTTGGTGCAGTGATAAGTCATATTTATGAAGATGGTACTGAGCGACCTATTGCATACGCATCTCGTACTCTAACTTCATCCGAACGTAATTATGCTCAAATAGAGAAGGAAGCCTTATCTATTATATTTGGTGTTAAGAAATTTCACCAATATCTGTATGGTAGAAAATTCACTCTGGAAACTGACCATAAGCCACTTTTGACAATTTTACGTCCCAAAAATGCTATACCAACTTTAGCAGCTGCCCGTATGCAGCGTTGGGCGATAGTTTTGTCTGCATATGATTATGATATCAAATATCGTAGATCAAGTGACCATTCTAATGCAGATTGTTTGTCAAGGTTACCACATGAAAATTCGAAGGTGGGTAGAGAAAGTAAGATATACAGTATCAATTTTGTTGATACTCTTCCTGTCAAGGCTGATATTATAGCGAAAGAAACCAAAACCGATTCAATACTGAAGATTGTTTATGATTATGCTGCAAATGGTTGGCCTGAAAATATCAATCGAGAAGAGTTGAAACCGTACTTTATACGAAGATCCGAAATATCCATTGAAAACGGATGTCTATTGTGGGGAATTCGTGTAATAATTCCAACTAGTTTGTGTACAGGTATAATGGATGAATTGCATACAGAGCATCCTGGTATTTGTGCTATGAAGCGTATAGCGAGGTCACATGTTTGGTGGACTGGTATTGATAAGGATCTAGAAAATGCTGTGTACCGCTGTAGTATTTGTCAGGATAGCCGTGCTCTTCCTGCAACCTCTCCATTGTATTCATGGAAATGGCCGAGGCGTCCATTTCAAAGAATTCATATTGACTTTTTTGAGAAGGAAAATATGTATTTTCTTATTATGATTGATGCACATTCCAAGTGGATTGAAGTTGTTCCTATGCGAAGCACAACTGCTGAAAGAACTATTGACGAATTAAGATTGATATTTGCTAGACATGGTTTACCCGAAGAATTAGTGTCGGACAACGGTCCTCAATTTGTCTCATCAATGTTTTCTACATTTTGTGATAAAAATTGTATAAAGCATACTCTCTCTCCACCATATCATGCAGCGACGAACGGAGCTGCAGAGAGATCTGTAAGACTGATAAAAGATATGTTGAACAAACATATTCTTGAGAATCAAAAGTTGTCATTAAAACATCGACTAGCGAATATTCTGTTCAAATATCGTACGACACCTCATACTACTACTGATAAGACTCCGTCTGAATTGTTGTATAAGCGTCAGTTACGAACAAGGTTAAGTTTAGTGAAACCGAATCTAGCTGAACATGTTGAAAAGAAACAAGAGCAACAGAAGTTATATCATGGTAGAATCAGAGAAAGGCATTTCGATGTAGGAGATAAAGTTCGTATCAAATACAATACAAAAGGTCTCAAGAAAGGTTCAGATCGTTGGGTTAGAGGTAAGATTATGAAAGTATGTGGTCCGCGTAATTATGTTGTACAAATCGGACAGGCTACTCGTTTTGTGCATATTGATCATATATTGGCTGATAATATTCCAGAATATGATCCATCTGAGTTTGTATCTACTAGTATAGATGTAACAACTACTGATACACTGCCTGTTATGGACAATGATAAAGGTATAATTGAACCACCTGAGCCTGTTGAAGATGTACCTGAGTCACCCAATGTCCGTCTACAAACTCCCATTCATGCAGAAACTCCAATACCGAGGTCTCCAAGTCCTCATATTGAATCACCTGGAATGGCAACACCACCTCCACGTAGAAGTTCAAGGGTTAAGAAACAAATTGTCAAAATGGATTTGTAAATTGGTAAATGTCATACACATTTATTTGTGTATTTGTGTTACATTATTGTATTATGTACTTGGTAGCTTAAGGGGGAGGAATGTAGTATTCCTACTGTACACTAGGCGGCGCCACCGTTACCGCACTACGTGAGAGACGTTTATGAGCGATAATACACTTCTTCTATGAAAGCAATGCTACTGAGTTCAGTCTTATGTCCATAGCCTAAATCACACCATTTAAAGATATTACAAAGTGATGAAGGAATGATCTTTCCAGGACAATTTACAAGATATATATTACCTCCTCCTTCATTGCATTTATTCTTTTTCCCATTCTTTCAACCTTCTTGCATCCTTCAAGCCCCCTCCCCCCTACTCCAACTCTATCAGTCTAAGTAGCCTAGTGGTAGAGTGTTTGTATTGAAATCCCAGGGTTGGGAGTTCTATTGCCCTGAAGGAATAAAACTTGGCATTCGTTATCTCTGTCTTGGATGCTATTTCTAAAGAAATGAAAAAAGGTCCCTTACTTTGATCTGGTAATAAGACAAGTTTCTGTCATCTTCTTTGATGAGCTTCTTAGAAAACGTGGTAAGTGTCAACTTTATGGCAACAACCAAATGTCGTTTGTTATAGGCAAAAATAGATTTGAATGGAAAAAAATGCCTGCAATATTTTATGTAGGGGATGCAACATCTACTGTAAAAGTGGTCAAGTCACAGTACAGACCTGACACTCTGTGGAGAACAGGAGAAGTAAAATTGGTCAACTGGAATGGTCTGACACCTAGTGTTGAATTCAATATGTGTGAGTTTCATTGTAAGGAATGGCCATCAATTTATCCACTGTAAGAAACGCCTGAAGTGATGAAGGAATGATCGTTCCAGGACAATTTACAAGATTTATATTACCTCCCCCTTCATTGCATTTATTGTTTTTCCCATTCTTTCAAACTTTTCATATACTTTAACCCACCCCCCCCCCCCCCCTACTCCAACTCTTTCAGTCTAAGTATCTCCTGCATCTCTGTCTTGGATGTTTTTTTTCTAAGAAATGAAAAAAGTCATTTACTTTGTTCTGGTAATAAGACAAATTGCTTTCCTCTTCTTTGATGAGGTTTTTGAAAAACATGGTAAGTGTCAGATCTATGGCAACAACCAAATGTAGTTGATCATAGGCAGGAATAGAGTTTTTCATGACAAAGATGCCTGCAATATTTCATGATGGGGATGCAACATCTACTGTAAAAGTGGTCAAGTCACAGTACAGACCTGACACTCAGTGGAGAACAGGAAAAGTAAAATTTGTCAACAGGAATGGCCTGACACCTAGTGTTGAATTCAATAAGTTTGAGTTTCATTGTAAGGAATGGCCAGCAATTTATCCACTGTAAGAAACGCCTGAAGTTATGAAGGAATGATCTTTCCAGGACAATTTACAAGATTTATATTACCTCCCCCTTCATTGCATTTATTCTTTTTCCCATTCTTTCAAACTTCTCATATCCTTCACCCCCCTCCCAACTCTATGAATCTAAGTAACCTAGTGGTGGAGTGTCTGTATTGGAATCCCAGAGTTGGGAGTACTATTTTCTTGAAGGAATAACTTTTGCTATCCCTCATCTCTGTCTTGGATGGTGTTTTTTAAGAAAAGAAAAAAGGTCTGTTACTATGTTATGGTGAAAAGAAAAATTTCTTTATTCCTCTTTGAGGAGCTTTTTGGAAAAAATGGCAAGTGTCAACACTATGCTCACACCTGGGGGACTTTATTTATATAAGAAATATACAAAGAAATATGATTTTCTTCGATTTTAGAAATCCAAACAAATATCAATGATCATACATCTCGTACCCTGATTATAGTTCTATAATTACCTGATGGTTAAAATATTTAATATCTGTTCCTGCGTATGTTCAAAAGACCATTAGTAATGCATATCTCTATGAAATAGAGGAGAAAATATTGGATATCATAAAATATATATGAAGGTACATGTGTGTTTGTGTTTAGGTGTTTGCATAGTTTACCCATATTACAGAATGCTCCTGACACACTCTGACACAAACGGGCCTCTACAATTTTTCAAACATGTTATATATCAGGGATGTCAGCAGCCCTTGAAGAAAATCCCTGAAATTATTGTCTGGGACAAACTCCCCCTCCCCCCCCCCCCCAAACAAGACTACAAGCTTACTGGGAACTAAAAAACGTTGAGAACTGTATCCCCTGGTGAGTAGGATTGGTACCATAGTCTGTGCTCTCCAAGCAGAGCCTTGCCTTTCATGTCCTATTGATGTTAAACCAAATATGTGCAAGGAAGATTGTAGTATGAAACTGGTACCTGGTGTTACCTATGCATATAAAGTGGTTTGTATGGTAACAATGCAATGGTTTCAGGGATTTAAATGAATGCATTATCTATGGTGAGCTTTTTAGGGAAAGCCCTGAAAATCATGGAAGTAATGATGCACACATTTATAGGGAAATGGGTATATGGGGTTCCTGAAACATTAGGGATTGACATACATAGGTTCTTTTGAAGCTTTTAAATAGTGAGGACAATATTTCGGTATTTTATAAAAACCATGATTTCAGGGATTTCCCTGAACTCGGACATTACTGATTATATAATGTGTCAGAAGGGCTATGACATAGCTAAGATAAGGGCGGTGTGTCATGGCCATGTCAGAATGGGGTGTCCACTGCTACGACAAAAACCCAAAATGTTTGATTTTGTGTTGGAAGTCTTGTCATAAGGCTTATCTGAGTGTGTCGGGCCTGTGGTGGACACCCCCCTTTAATGTTGTCAATTCCAAGGTATGATAGTGGTTCACAGATAAGAGACAAAATTTCTACTGTTCTTAAGAAAAAGTGTGAAGAAATATAATTGAATTTCTTAATAGAAATGAGTCTGTAATGTAAAGCTGCAGGTTGTGAAATTAACAATTTTTCACTTTTAAAAGTGAAATTCCACTCTAATTCAATAGAATTTTTAAATTCCAAATTTTATGATTTCTCCAGGTTCATCCCATTCCCGGGATTTCAGGGTGTTGTGGGAACCATTTTATCAGATATGAATTCCATGGATGACCTTGGAGCAAACAGAATATAGGTTTTAAGGCTCAATTCTAAAAATAAAGGTTTTATGGATTCCTGTATGACCCCTGTACCATCTCACTACTCGCAACCACACATTCATCACTATCAGTCAACCCCTGTCTCCCAATCCACGAATTCAGTTGCCATCTACCATATCTTATTGCCTCTGACCTTTAATCAGAGCCGATACAGGAATATATATCTTATTAAACCTAGATGAGGTGCTATCACGCTAGTCATCAGACTGTATACACATTTTCAACTCAGCAAAACTTTTTTGGTCGTGTCTATCAACATAGCTAAAGTTTACATCATTTGAATGACCTATTTTGCAGTATTAGAGACAGGCCCTTCCTAAATATAGCGAACAAAACAAAATCGGTAATATAGTACAAATACATTGTTTATTCTCGATAGTAATTAATAGTAAATAATATTGATGGTAGGCCATACGGCTTTGGATACAGGTTATTTACAGCAATATCATGGACTAATCAGTCTAGTTGGGTGCACACACCAATCTTTAGGGTAATATTTAATAACAGTGACGTCACCACCTTTAATTGGAATATTCTGTCACACGGACTGAACGGCTGGCTCACATCAATTAGCAATAAGCTGAGTTCTCAATTCAAATGGTACTGTACCAAGCCACACATCATTACTTCGGACACCTACATAGAGTTGCCATTTAAAGTAATTCGTTCAATGTTCGCTAACTTGCAATGACAAAACCATGATATTGGTGATTGCCTTTCTTGCTATAATCTTCATCCTTGCATGAATGATTTAAAATAATGTTAAATGTTGGCAGGTCTTAGGGCTTCTTGGTTCTACATCAATAAATCTACAGGAAAGGGTGTTTTCTGTTACTTATCCAGTTTACTATTCATTCAAGTGGTCTGCAAAGGGTGGTTAGTAAATTTCCCCTTTCTTCTGCGATCAAGATGCCGAACGAACTTCTACTGGAAAACACTCAAAGGTGTTCGACTAAACATATCTCTCTTCTTTTTTTTAAAAATAAAGGCAACAAATATAACGTACGAAAGATTCAGAGTTGTTCTCTTGTGGTTCGACTAATAGTGAAACGTTGGTAATTAGTATAATCCGACAGTAGTGATTAGCAAACAAGTTCCAAGTCAAGCCCTTAATAATGGTGACTTAATCTCATCCAGCACAAGCCAAAGATATCAAACCAATTATATAAAACTATAAGCACTTAAATTAAGTCTCCAATGGTACATGAAGGATCTCAGCGCAGGCGATGGACATCTTCTCATAAAATACCTAGATTTATCGTTTGTTACACTACCAGTTTTACAATGTATTCATGAAATCTATTTTTAAAACCACTGAAAACCCTTATCGTACGAGGACTGAGTATAAATTGAAATTTGTGATCCATATAATTATGTCTTTATTGTACCTACTAGCATTAGGTTTTGTATAATTTGATCTTTAATTACATAAATAGTAGTACAACCCCCAAAATGTTAACAGAAGATATATCACAAATCAGGCGGTTGGAAAAACCAACGTTAACCATATTCTACAGTGGGTGTTCAGTCGAGCCAGACCGGACAATGTATTATCATAATTTGTAAACTCTGAAATGTAACATATGCTAAGCATTTACAATGGCCACATAGAGTATTCAATGTGGTCCACAAACAAGAGACGCCACCTGTGGCAAGACCGGGAACTAACTGGTCAGTTTTGTCCCATTCCCTTTTCATCAAATCACATGAAACAAAAACAAATATTTATCATGATTAAATTGTCAGTAAGCTACTGCTAAAACTTATCAAAAATCAACATTTGGGATGAAGGATGGGTCCTTACTACAAAACATTACCACTAAAGTACATAGGTTATGCAACTTTTTTCCAGCCGATTTGAAGAAAATACAGAGATTGACGCACGTGTTTCGGTGTCTCTATTTACGTTGAGCATTTGTGTATAGCAACGCTCGCCAAGTGCCTCCAGCACTGAGCTGACCACGGATAACATCACTGAGCAAAGAGATACAAAACCAAGAGAATCCTCACCAGTTTCCCACCTTCTTTTAGGATGGGATTTTTTCTTAAAAGATATTTACGCACCCTTTTAACAAAAATACAAATTCAGATACGTGTTCAATAAGAGAAATCATCTCCTTCTAAAAGCCTCTTATGGTATGTTAAAATAATATTTGCTGGGGGGTTTCTTAGCGACTGACTGTAAATGTGGATTTTGGTCTACAGCTTCTTACATCACGTCACGGTATCACTCGCTTGAACCATTCACTCCAAAAAATGAACACAAGTATTGAGAATCCCCTGTGGAAACAAAATTATTTACACTTTCTAGTGACACATTGATTCAAAAATGTAACTGAGTGAGAATGTGAGTAGGTTATAGCCAGATGGTCTTTTAAACTGGGCCGCATGTTAATGTTCAACTATGCCTGGCTCCGTCTGGCGAATTGTGTGTGTTTCTGGACCATCTGGCTATCACTACAACTCAGCAATGGATTATTCCAATATCTGAAGTCTACAAATCACCGCATGGTGCTTGAACCATTGAAAATAAAACTGATAGATCGCATATACTAAATGACGCTCTAGCCTATATGCTGACACAGTTGACCCTTCTCGTGAAAAATTCAGGAATGAGGAACATCAACCAGCGTTGACTTTCATCATCTATAAACCATGATTAACACCAGGGGCAGTGATGTAGAGGCACATAATCTGGATGAAGAAATCTCTTCTCATGTCAAAGCTGTCAAAATATAACATATTATTAAAATTCATCAACAGTAATGACTATAAACTGTCTGCCATCAAGAGTCTTATCGTTTGGTTGTTAAGATACATAACGATGTTTAGCTAATTGACGGAAACTTACCAATACGTTGCTGTTGATTTTCTATGTCTAGATAGTGATTACAATAATGAAAGGGGCAATCGGGACACTGGCAGCGGTTTAAGTGGTAATCCTGTCAATACATGTAACGAGTCAACAGTTGGCCGTCCTCTATAATTATCGCCCGATTTCTAGTAGATTGCCTACCTGTTTTAATCATTGACAGAGCCTGCTACAACGGATTGCTAATCAATTCTGGCTGGGGATAAGATAGCATTATCTTCCATCTACTCTACTCTTCGATGCATTCACTCGCGTCAACACAAGCAGAAATTATATATACAAAGTAATCACAAGCGATCCAGGGTCAAGGCAGCTCTGCGTTCAATCAATCTGCAGAATACGTCGACTTAAATGCTCTTCTACAAAACCACTGAATAAATCAGAAACAAAAGGCAAAGATGGGCATAAATTAAAATGCATCGCTCCCATATACACGGATAACTAATTATCCAAAATTTACTGAAACGACAGGATGGATAGTGTTTGGTCCAACAAAATATTATATCAATGCTGTCAGAGAGATACGAATGAAACGCGGTAAGATAATTCTCAAATCTTCAATATTTCTATTAGTGTTTTTCCACGGTCATCGAAGGCAGTTCCTTAAAAGAAGTTGCCTAAGCCAATACCACTCGTGTGTGAGGCTTAAAGCTTTGAAATTACCACACGCAAATTATAAAAGGAATGGGGCCTAAGCAATTTGGCACTGTGTGCTCATATCGGTGGGCAATACACACGTTGCCAATGGAAATACCCTTGGCACATACAACATAACATTAAAATTGGTATGAGGTGAAAGCAAGAAAAGAATTGCTTCGGATTATACAATATTTCACGGCCAAACTGCTCGGCAGAGAATAAAGGGAAAGTTTCATAATTTGTTACATTTGAGAGCAATTCGAAATATTCATTAAAATCATGGTATAGAAACGACCACCAGCCATCTATCTCCATTTACAAAGAGGAGGGAGGCCCTAGTCCGGACGTCAGCATATTCCAACAGAAACGGAAAACAATGGGACTGTTACCATAGAATAAACGAAATAATTCGATGAGAGGTGAGAAGGGGGTTGCATCTGTTCTCCGTCCACTGTGATGTCATCAAACCGGCTGTTGCTAGGTAACGTTATATCGGAAGTAACAACAAACAGATAGCCGCGTGGAGAGAACAGAGAACGAGTGGAGGGGCTGGCGGTGGCCGTCGTGAAGCATCAGAACCTATCCAGGTTCACAACCACACAAACACAAAACCCTGCAGCGCGACCCACTCTCGTAGAGCACCGACCAGTGAGGGGCCTCCTCGCTCCGATTAATGTCGTGAAGTGCAGTCCCTTCCATTTAACTCTGCCCTGCATGGTTTGCCAGCACTGGCAACTTAATAACACTAGTGGAAAAAAACTTTTTTTTTTTTTATATATTTCGCTTTTTAAAATGCTAGTGGTGACTATCATGATTCCGGTTTGTTAGTAATGTTACGAAGTCGATCTGTTAAAAGCCAGATACACGGGATTACAGTAGTCATTAGTAGTTGCTAATTAATACGAGTCTGTCTACACACGGAGGTGTATCAACGTCTATATACACGTGCTCTTGTATATGTATTCATGTCTTATTGTACATCGCTAGTGTCATTAAAGACACTTCAGCTATAGAAAACCCTCTCATCTCCAACATCACACAGTCTCATTGCCAACCTAGTGTAAACTATCCAACTTGACCTTCACCATAGGATTTGACCTTCAAGGACTAGGCGGGTCAGGGGATACTACGCTGAACCACGCCTCATAGAAAAGGAACAAATGTGTATTGATCATCGCATTATTGTCCGGACTGAGGGGTTTACTTAATATTACCAAGGTTGAAGATCAAAGTCGGTCCAATTTCCAAAAGTGAGGTGGCCTTTATCCACAAAATGTACTGTCCTTGCCACGATAGCTCTTAACAGGGTAACCAACCGCAATCTGTACATCGCAGTTATCTGACTGTGGTAGGTTGACGGGCTTCGATCCCTCCCAAAGTTATAATCACTTACTAAGTGACGTGATTTTAGCACAAGAACCTCCACGGGATCGATTCTATCATTACCCTTACCCTCACCATACCCCCTGCCTGCTGGGCACACCGTCAGCCAGGAAGGGGTGACATGAGAGGGGGTTTCACGACCACAATCTTACTATGGATTTCTACCGATTTCATTTTTATCTTTAATCTCTGTCCGTACATCACTACTTTCTGATACTTCACCCCGGGCGTGAGAAAAAAAACTAACGTATGTAAGATCCCTCCCCCTTTTAGTTATTTTGAAGTGCCCAGTGTTATGTTCTATGTACACGTAAATTACAGCACCATCTTATCCAGTTCCTCAGTCTTATAGTGGTAATATTTATAATAATGAGAATAACGATAATAATTTTCAGGACATCACATTTTCCAGTGATAAGGAGTCATCGAATTTCCCGGTCTTTCGAGGTTTTTTTTAAAAGATAGAAAATACTGAATTATAACTCTCTCTATATAGCTTCGATTGCATATATCAGGATAATACATCTTATCAGTGAAATCGGACGTACCGCTACAATGCCGAGTCAGAGAAATCTTCAAATCTATCCATAATTTCCTCTCCTTCAATGTGCTAATCGCATCGTGTAAGATTGTGTTTACAGTTGACAGTACAATATTCACCTCAGCGTATTAACATATTAATAGGTCAATAAAGCGATATAGTTAATAATTCTCCCTACTCCCCGAAGGGAGGCATTTCATTCTAGTCGTGCACGACGTATATCAAATATAACATGGTGAAACGTGTGTGTGGGATTCGCATCTCATCCGCTTACAAACACTCCGACTTCAATTTTACATTTCTGGAAGGTGTCGACACCCGGAGAACACGAAGACTCGGGCTGACCGACTTGTAAGCTAGATCACCATTTGCTGAACAATAGGTAACGACACACTTTCTTTCTCTCTCTGCCTACGCAACACAAAACTGGTTGCTGATGGTGGTTGTAGGGGGTGGTCAAAAGGAATGGCAACCTGCAAATCTATCGAGCAGCACGATTTGATGACAGAATGGACTAGATTAACTGGTTTTTAATCCAACACGAAGCCAGCTTAGTTCAGTTTCATGGCTTGACCTTGCACAGAGTTTAAAAAAGTACACTGCCAAGCCTATGAGAGGGTGTGGGGCGAACGGTGAATGTAGAACCATTCAAACTTCATTCTCCCGTTGTTCTACGTCAGACGAAGCAGCCCTGGGCTCCTGAAGGAGGGGACCCTGGAGGACCAGGAGGGGAGAGCTGCTGACCCTGTTGACTCCGGTAGGCGGCGCTGCTCGACGTTCTGGTGCTAATCAAACTTGGTTTCCAGGTAGGAGGAGGGGACGAAGCCCTCCTCGCCGTTCACCTTCCTCACTCGCGTCCACCCGTCCCCTTGGTCTGCCTCCAGTATGTCGTACTGCTCGCCCTCCACCATGTCAATGGAACCTTCGTTACACGCTGCAAAATGAGAACACTGAATTATATTTTGAATTTTTTTGCTGAAAATTCAGCTACTTATCTGGCGGTTTCGAGGTGTGCGCTCAGTGCCACACTGTTATCTATTGTAGTAGAAGAGATGTCAGTTGGGTGATGAAAACAGAGAGGAAATATTGTACTTGTGGATTTTCCCACCTCAGAGAGACTGAGAAAACATGAATAATATATCTTTATTGACAATGAAATAGGACTGCGCTATATATATGAACCACTGTTTATTGGTGTGAACGAGGCCAAATTTATTCTCTCTTTGTTTTACACAAGAAAGGAGAATTTCAAAAACGGTAAATGAAAACGAAGATTTCCTCGGAAAATAGGAAAATTGCCATATCTGTAAAGAGGGCAGGTCTGACTTAATACAAAGAACGTAAACTTTTAGTACAAAATAAAAAAAATCTTTATAAATAAAAGGGAGGTGGATATTGATATCAATTTCCACAAGAAATCAACTTGTTAACAAGGAATGAAATTAATTCCTTAAAGCTATGACTAAAAATATAAATATGAAAATGTAAACATAAGATATATAAATTACAAGAATTTAGCTACTAATCTAAGCTAGCTTCAGTCCCTGTACCTCTCCACCTACCCCAGTCACGCTACTGGTCAGTCAGTTCACTGCCCAATCACATGAATAATCCGTCATATCACTGTCCAGTTATGTGACAGCCCAGTCATGCTGGTTACTCACCGTCAAAGGAATAGAGTGCTCGTGCAGTTCCTATGATGGGGAACTCTTCGAGGCCGTCGTCGAACGAGTCCTGCTCAGCGTAGGTCGCTGTCTGCGTGTTGTCAACGCCGCTGTCCGGGCTGCCTCGAGTTCCTCGGCTGTGAACAACAAACCAACGTTTTAAACACTGGACCATTACCACATGTCTGCCCTGTGATTACTGACAGCGCAGTATGTGATTATGTGAAACTGGTCGTAAAGTCATCTATTCTTCCTTAGATTTAATTTGTACGAACGACCATATTGAGGTCAGGATCTTCAATCAGTACCATCACCTTCAATCGTGCAGATAATCAACTTAACAGTAAAGAGCATTTCTTGTACTCTACGGCATGTGCTATTTTCTTATGGCGATGTGTAAATATAAGCCTCTATATTCCTATTGTGTATTATATTTTAAGAGTGGGAAGAGTCGGGCTCGTGTCAATGATGATGATGGGATTTAATTACGTTCCAATCCGTAAGTTATTAACAAAATTCTAAATGTCAGGCCATGTCCAGATGCATCTCATAGGAATACTTAAATCTTCAAAACAATTATAAGACCACAGAAGAACGTAAAGAACAAATTTGATATTTCGGTCTCCTCTGCACATTTGATATGGTTATAAAACAAAACGCACGTAAGTAAGGATGAAATATAAGTGGTCATGGTATTTACACCCACATGTCTAGGGGTTAAAGGTATACCGGAAAATTCACCTTCAAAATAAAAACGTCTTATCATTTTCGTCGACGCTGATTATGATAATCTCTATGTGTTGTAGAACACATACATAGCTTAAAATGTAGGGGTCACTGTGCGAGTTTTTAATCTATAGATTGATATTATAATAATATCTAATAGAGTATATGGAAATTCTAAGACTGTAATTCCTCTAAAATTTCACAGTATATATAGCAAAAGTGTAGTACTATAAAATTAAGTACTAAAATCGGTTTGCCATAGAGGTGTTTTTGCTACTTCTTGTTAAAAGTACTAAAATCTTTAGGTCACCGTCCTTATATTTCTCAGTACATTTCCTCTAATAATCAGGCAAATATAGATGACCTTATCTAGCTATTAGGTTAAGACAAACTAGACAAAGCACTATATATTAATCATTTGATATTTGGATAGGTCACAAGGAATAAGTCTATTTCAGCATCAATATTTAAAAATCACCAAGTGGCGCCACTGTTAACTGGAGGACATGTCTTTAAAACAAAATGCCCACCAAATTTCTAGAATATTACTTTGCTAATACGAGGACATGATAACAGCTTATGAATATAAAGCAGGGGGTAATCTGGAGACTGTTGGGCCTTCTGACGAATCCTTAACAGCTAGAAATAACATCAAATATTCCTAATTTATTCTAATAGAAGCGCTACACGAATTTAGGTAATGTTTACTGCATGTACTTATGACGCAAGATGGACAAGAATTAGAGGGTTAAAGAATTGAAGTATATCATACATAGCACAAATTGTCACAAAACCCTCTTTAATATAAGAACGAAACAGAAAACAGCGTAGGTTTACAGTCATGAAACATTATTGTTGAATAGTCCACCAACACCTTCAGCAAGCATATTCAAACAAAGCCTAGGAGTTTCAAAATCCACACTTCATTATTCAGTCCTTAAGTGTGAGTGATAGTATGGACGTCTCGAGGCTAACCTTGACTTTAAAAAAGAGAACAACCTTGACTTGAACACAAGGTTGTTTTAAGAGCTACAGGCACATGCACAACACTGTCGTTATGTCGGTATGGGCAGGGACAAACCAACCCACCCACATGGCTATCATAAAAACGATGGAGGGGAGTCACGATGCAGCTATTTCATCATGAAGTGTATACTTCATGCAGTCAAAACGCAACAAAATGCTTTTTGAAAATAAACCACTCAATTTTGAAATGATCGAATTGACTCGGGAAGCATATTCGGTGGTAACTTGCATAAAAACTTGCCATTTCTTCAAAAACAAAACTTGCACTATCATTCGCGATAAACAAACAAACCCTGATTGGTGTAGGGAGGGAAAGAATGGTAACTTATGAGTATAAATCAAGCAATGGATCGCGGGAGATTCCATGATGTGTACGAATCTTTTCTAGGATTGATAGCTCCCTAACAGAGTCAACTGAAGGTGATGCGTAAGAGCGTAGGGGGAGGGGGGGGGTTCTACGTTAATTTCCTTTTTATTCTAATGATTTCCTGTAGACCAGGGGCATTGAGGAATGTGGTAGCACTACTGGGACTACTTTGGGAAGTCTCCGGTTATGTGATTCGGTCAGAGTGGGTTAGTGTGGGTGACGGCCGCTAGGCGTCTCAGTGCCATACAGTATACGGTTATTCATTACACACCCCGCGCTGCTAGTGTCCGCGCCGGCCGCTAGAGAGGCCTCGGCGCTGCCATCGTCCGACCATTCATCACTGAAAGCAAACCGAATGCCTTCTTCGTCAAGGCATGTCTCTCGTGTGTTTTTTTTTCAATCCTTTCTTCCCATTTCATATAAAATTCATATATTATCACATTTCAGGATCGACATATTTTGTTTCACAATTAGTTTTCGTTATCTAATTCTGGGAATGTGGATGGTATAGTTAGAATTTCAATACATTTCGGGATCATTGTTAGTACTACTATTACATTTACTGACTGGTAGATGGCTGGGTTTGTGTACTTTCTACCATTCATTAATACCGAAATGAAACTACAGGGCATAAAACATATCAAAACGTCTTGTATATATATACCAGGTCGACCTCGTTATCACTCAATTCAGGTTATGATTATGGTGCTCAATTGCTCAACTTAATAAATTCAAGAAAAAGAACACTTAAAAAAATCGATATCCACTCAGCTCTCAACAACCCGCCGAAATTATGTTTTCCAATATAATGTCCATGAAATATTTCATAATCTAAATAAGTCACAGTCTTAATATAAACATCGTCACCTTGCCTCTTGCGGTTGAATAAATTCCTTTTTTCTGTGATAAATGATTCATTGATTGTGTACAAAGTGTAAAATCCATATATCTAATTATTCCTTCAATAAGCAGAGAATACGGCAGTAAATGTAGGCGTACTAACATGTACGCACGCGCATAATAGTGAGCCAATAAGATATTCACAAGACAAAACTGGCTTATTTACTGTATAATCAAATTTGGGAAACAGATCGAAATCACATATCGCATGATAGAAGAATACATAGCAGTCCCTGTAAGAGAAGGTCGCTCATACACGTCCGTACTCCTTGGGTATACGCGCGGGACTGATTACTACGCGGTATAGATCTCCCTGCTGCCATAGAACTACGGAGAAAGTAGTTCCTGCGGCGAGTAAGAATCATAAGAATCAACTAGATATTCACACGCAACCATGTATCTAGGCTAAACTATCAGCTTACTTGACAGCTTCTGGACACTACTTGAGCTTTACCACACGATCTTGGCCTACTTGCATATTCCTTTCTACAAACACAGTTCCTAACCATTACTCCTATGGCGGTTCACTGGAGAAGGCGGGGTGTATATTATTCACATTCGCTAAGAGTTGTTCACACTGACACCTGACTGTTTACAATAAACAGAGACTTGACGAACGTACCTGTCCTGGTTGCCCTGGTGGTCGCGGTTGGTGTGGGTGGCTGTCGGGGTGCCCGGTGCCGACCCCTGGTGCTGGGAACCCACACTAACCTCCGACATGCTGTGAGTGATGGAGTCGTCTGACGTGCTGTGGCCCTTCATACGGGACTCGGCCTCTTGTAGGTAACCCTGCATGAAAATACCAGCAACATTCACTCGTGTGATATTCATGGTAGTTGTTTCAAATTATCGAGAAGACGTGGCTAAGTTGTCAGTTCAGCAGCAAATTGTAACACTAAATGATATGCTGATAGAAAATACACTAAAAAGAGTATCTAAGTGAATGTAATATCAGTTGAAGATAATAAATTCCACCCGAAAAATATTTCCTGCGTCGGAGACATCACCGTTATTGGTCATAGAATATGTCTGAGGTGTATGGGGAGGTTTGAAGCCCTGTTTATCGGTATGAATTTCTTTGTTTTACAAAAGAAAAAATATTTTTCTAAACTGAAAATGTAAACAAAGATTTCTTTGGAAAAGAGGAAAACAATGAAATGACTCACAAGTCTCACAAATAGCGAGTTATTACTTGGGCTTACGTGATATTATGAGGTCAGCTAGCTACATCAAGATCCCCCCCCCCCCCCCTCCAAAAAATGATTGCGTCATAACATGTCTCCCCTACCGCTCAGATGAGGCTTAGATTAAGACAATATAAAAAAGATAACAGACAGATTTGAATGATGGTTTTGCATAAAAGTCAAATACCACTAAAAAAGAACAGATTCAAAGAGCGGCTAAATGTGAGTGGAAAACCCATCGGTACTGGTCTCAAAATAATTGAGAATGAATTGATGAAAGATACAAGACTTACCTCAAACTTTTGTAGATCTTGTCGTAACTTGTCGAGTCGTGTAGCATTATCTTCAAGTTGTTTGTCTAGACTGGCTGGATCTCCGTGTGCCGGGTTCCTCACGTATGCATCTCGTAGATTTAACAATCCATTCCTGGAGATATAATGTACATATGTGAGACGTCTAAGTGCAGTTCCATACTCCCAAAATACGTTTTTTATAGGACAACCAGAACGACCTCCCCTCTACAAACACTGAGAAATGTATGATCAAAGTATGTCTAAACATTGGGTATCTGAGGAAGTGATGTCCTCTGGAGGAAGTTATGGTATTCAATATTCTTAGAGATGCAATTTTATAGTTCACTTTAATTTTTGATCTATGTTCCCTGCTAAGGGACAATAACGGCAGTGACAACTTATGAAAATATCACCTTGCTACAAAATTTGGAATCTATCATATAAAGGTACCCAAAAGCTATTTGATTAAAATTTGCCTTTTTTCTGTAATAAATGGAAGGAGAAGCCACAGACCAGAGCGCTGACTGAACATACGCATAGTTTATCAAATATAGTTCAACAAATACATTATGATATAACTATAGACGAACTTCTTTGAAATACTACCCGCTGGTAGGGGTGCAGTAAACATAACGTTCTGGCACATTGTGCTCATAGTGAATGAGCACCAACATGGGGTCAACAGGCTGTCGATCAACGACTTCGTAAGTGAGTAAAATGGCGTTTTTCGTTGTTTAGGTATATATTTACTATATACCCAAATCTATTTAACTACTACCGTAAATATAGGCGAAAATCACCTTTTCAATAGTCTATTGGGACCCGCCCCCTCGTACGGAAAGTCAATACACTCTGGTACTGTTTACTTTTCTTATTTCGTGACGTAAATCTGTGACGTAAATGCGTGACGTCACGCATTTCCTACCGCATATCTAGTAGTTATTAACGTTATTGAATCTGTTTGGAGAGTGATTGATTTGGATTTCAATCTTCACCGTAGCATAGTTAACGTTATATAGTTAAGTTGTTAAATCTATGTTAGGAGAGTGTATTGACCATTTACGGGTGGCGCCATCTGCCTGTTTTATCGGAACTAATATTGTATCGACTCGTGGATTATATGTGGCTTCTCAACCAACGGTACTTTTGGATAACATCATATATTAACGGTGCGTATTTACACAGTTACTAAGCGTATCTCCAACGCACTGCAGAGCCTGAAGGTGGGTGTGGCATTTATTAACCAATAGGATTACAGTATTTTAACGTGCTCGTTTCACATAGCAACGTGTTCATATTTCAAGTCCGTACACTTGACAACGTCTCTACCAGGCGGTCCGTACACTATTATACGGACTTGAAGTCCGTATATTCAAATTACTTTATATGCCGAAACGGTGCATATTTACACTATATACGGCATGGGTATATAGTAAAACTTGTAACACATATTTATGTTACAAAAGACCTTGAATTTCCATCCCTACGGACTCAGTAATCACGTTTTCTCTTATTCCCAGCATTTGACAAGGTGAAATTAAGACCGTGACCTTACACACGTAGGCGGTAAAGCCTTTTGTTGAGGATCTATATTTCTCCAGTAAATATTGGCCAAACTATAAACCACTCAGAAGCAGAATTTTGAGTATCTATTGCCAGTGAATTATATCATAATGCATGTGTAGGGTACCTTTCTGCCGTCTCCTTGGTGACCTGTGTTCTAAGTTCCTCTATTTTTTGTAGTAGTTTCTTTTGTTGTTGGGCAGGCGGTTTGTCACTGAAGTCTTCCTTGCTATCGTCACTTTGCTGAAACATCATACATTCAACATGAATCGAGCGAGTAATCATACAACGAGCAACCTCCACGTTTCACAGGCGTGTACCATTAATGACCAACGCGACCCTGTGTAATTTAGAAAGAAAACTAGAAAATGCTTATATGGATACTATTGTTAAGGTAAGATAGAGTATTTCAAACAAGAAAAGAATTATGTACAAATGATCATTAAGGGTTATTACATCTTGTCATATCATAGAATACCGAAGGGGCTACCTAATTTCCACAAAATCTTGAAAGATATGAGGCTATGCTCTCTTGCTTAGTAATTCAATAGTTTTACTGTAGATGTTCAGCCTTGATGTTACAAACCGTAAACTTTCTCATTTTATAAGAATATCTTTGAAAGCTGATCTCTACATTGTGTATATTAGGGCGACAATGGTTAAATCAGATTTGCCTTTGCATGGGCTTTATAGCGTGTACCTCTTTCATATTTATGTTGTTATAACTTATGATAATGTATCTCTTATTTAAATTATACACGCCTGAAGCTTGTCTATATCTCCATGCAAGTTTCTAACTGAAGTGGAGGGAACATCTACTCTTGTCTATGTGGTTTCCGACATTGTCTTCGTTTGGGTTAAATTCCCTGGGTTCTTATTATATTTAGTGCACTGGACTTTGTTTGCCTCTTTTCGGATCTTAACCTCTAGCTCACAACATAAAAGTGGCCCCAACTAATATTCTACAGTGAACCAAAGACAGATCTATACAGGGTTGAATTGAAAAATAAAACCAGAATGACAAGTGGTCTAAGTCTAACTCCAACCAGCTTACTATGAACCAAAATTATGTTTATCCGTTAAAACATAAAAATAAGTATTAGACTTTACAGAAAGCTTGCAGAAGCAGCATTAGTAGTAAGGTCTTAATCTGTTATAATCCTAATCAATTAAGGTTCATAGTAAGCCTATACTCAATAATGCAAACATCTTTCTAAGCATCTGGCAACTTTCTATCCATTCTTCTCCTCTGTGGTATCTCGCACTGCTCGTAGTAGATGGCCGTGAGTTAATTCAGTCATGTATTGTGAGAATGCACATTTCACGTTATGAATTCTATATCGACAATAAAGAGGCCGAAATACAATCCTTTACACAATTTATTACAGGGTTACAGTGCTTCACAACTATCAATTAACTCATTGACCTTTAAAATGCCGATACGCTTTCTCTAATTCCAAGCTGCTCTTCAAGGAAACACATCCAAAATTCCCTTATTACGGTACTTGGTGAAATTAGTGGAGGTGACAGTGAGGAATGATGCAGTAAGGTTTCATAATACAGTACAATTAAATGCGTGAGAGAGGCACAATGCATACTGTGGGATGTGGGTGGAAATACAAGTTGCCGGTGACGCAGGGAAAGAATGTCAACATACAAAAGCATTGTTGGTCTGAGAGTGAAGCAACAGGTTACCTTCACAGTGACTTTGTAATCTTAACAGGATCTATCTGAAGCATCACAGAATATAATCCATGTTTATACTTAAATGATATTTGGCGTTTGAATATTTCTCCATCAGATACTCTATTGCATAATCTGAGAATAAAATCTATGATTTCCCGAATTTGTATTCAACGTTCAGAAATTAATCAGAACTTGAATGGAAGTACATGCCTTTCGTCAGCAGACTCTATGTAAACATCAAATTCAGGTATAAAATTTTGAAAACCTGAACGTATTCTTTGGAGGAAATGTATGACCAGATAGGAACAAAATCACCAAAGTCAATACGCGAGTGAGACAACCTGTATGCAGTGTTAGTAAGGGACGCGGCCTGTAGGTGGCATGACGAGAGGTGGAGGAGGAGGAGAAGACACGATAGGGAAGACGTGAGAAGAAGAGTGATACGGAGGATGGAAAGCTAACCCTGCCGAGTCCGTTAACAGTCGGTCGTAAAGATTTGTCTCTTGTGGGCAGCGCGCCGCCGATCTGTGGGGACACACACAAAAAATGGCAAAACATACAGCAACTGAAACTTGGCCTCGGTTACAACACGACAGGCGGCGCTGTCTGCAAGATGGCTGCTGAGAGGGAGGCGCTTGTAGGCAGCACGGAGGCAGCATGGCTTTGGTTACTAGTGTACTTATAGGGGTGAAGAAATGATTACAAAACCAAGAGCGATGGTGCTATTCATAACAGTTTGTCATCTCAATACGCTAACAACTTTCAAGTGTAATATTCTATTGTTCTGTATGTATTTGGTATACGGAAAACTTATTGATGGAGACTATGCCACATTGCATGTGATATTTCTTAGTCGTGTTATGTTTAAACGATTAAAATTACTCATTTACGCAGTCTACTCGTTTTTCCTCAAAAGCTTATCCTAATTTACTACGAACTGCAACCAGTGCTCTTGGTTGAATAAAGCAACTTAGGCATGGGACACTTTGAAACTGTAATCTGAAATCTGGAAAGGAAGTCAACCCTATGAAGTGATGCCCAGTTCCTTTCAAACCGAAATCAAGGAAGGAAAATAAAATGAATGAAAACGAAAAAAAAACCATGCAACACCATAAGCACTTGCTGCAAACACGTGATCAAGGAAGAACTCTTCAACGGGTGAGGTACAGAAACAGACATGTGAAAACTGGCGACACTACTACGGACCAAAATGGAGGGATAGATTTGGTAAAAGACGTATGCCTTCCACCTACCAATAATCCTATGAGCTGAAGGTGTGAAGAGAGGGGCTGAGAGTTAGACGTGGTGGAAAAGAAGACTGTACAAAATAACATACGTCAGAGACTGCAAATATGACGTCAGAGTTCATGACGTCACAGTGCAAAGTGTCGTCTCGCACATCGTCTTACGTACTGACATGGTGTTCAATATGTTCCTGAGTGTGTGGTCACAGATTGACTGTATACCTCTTCCCTTTTTGTCTCTGTTTTTAATTTCATGATTTGAACCTTCATGTATTATGTATGATGATTCTTTCTCTAAGGGAGTGTAGCTTGGTAGATGTGAATTCAGATTAATTCCAATGTCATCAAGATTGTTGGTATAACCCAAAATGCTTTTCTAATGGATCGGGATGTCAGAACGTTAAAAGTCTGTTGTGCGATGTATGTTCAAATTGAAGTCTCTGCAGCTGGTGTGTGATATAATTTTGAAGAGAAGTTTCTCATTTTGTGTCTCCTCACAAACTTAGAAGATTTTTCAACCCGTGATGGTGTTCAGTGGTATGTGTTGCAGCTAAAGCTAGAACGGATAACGAGACAACACCTAGACAAGACTAAACAGCACGGCCTGCCAGACTCTGCTTGGAGAGTGTGTGGCCGTACATTGAAATAATGCAGACTAATAAAAGTATACCCTAACTACAACAAGCTATGTAGCACTGGACACATGCCTGGCAAATAGGACTGCCACCTGCAGGGAGACAGGCTCAGCACATGACATTTGGAAATCTAAATATTTTAATAACTTTAAGGAACAAAATATCAAGGGGTCAATGTGACCCCGATATGCAGTTGGAAAATGGGAATCTTTTTTCAAAATGTGACATCTATCACTTTGCAATATATCAATTGTTTAGAAAAGGACAATTTCGGAAACTGATTTGGAAAAAGTTCAGTAAATTGGGTGGAACGGATGTCCGAAGAGTGTCAAATTTGGGGGAGGGGGAGCTTAGTAATATACAGATTCTGATGTCATGTTAGGAGTTCCACGCAGATGGCAGCCCAACCTTTTTACACCAACGTGGTGTTTTCTGTCTCACCTTTCCGTTCCGGTGGTACCTCTGGTTATCCAGAACCAAACAAATACCCAGAGACACCACTAAATATCTACCATTAAAGCACAGTTATCCCGAGGTTTCTGCTATATACAGCATATTATTCTAATTAGAAACAAAGTGTATTTCTTTTAGCTCTAAGATTCTTGAAAATCATCGTATTAGCTGAAAATTAGGGTTCTTGATTCAGGGAAATTAACATGATAAATCAACTAATTCATAAGCAAAGATTTTACCATTTGTTAGCAGACAAACCCGCATGCACCCGAAAGGATTATTTTAATGCAATTCCAATACTGATTTTCTAAAACTGAAGGTATACCTTTCTAAAAATAACAATTACTAGATGCTAACTGAATAAATTTCAAATGGGGAGAATATCAGAAATCTATCTAAAAAAGGTCTTAACATTTAATGTTAATAACTTTGCATAACGATGTTAATGAGGTATTAAGGAAATTTCCATTCTGTGACATCAGCAAGACAAGGCGCAACAGGGGGAAGCTAAAAAGATCGATGGCGTTTTCTGAATTTCTTAGAAACTAAACCGTGTACGTGCTTGTTACATCCCTATTGTTGGGAGTCCAGATAGAGATACCCAGTTGTGTATCACCCTCGGCTGGCGCCGAGTAGGCCTACACATATGTCCCTAGGTGAAATAAGTCATTCATAAGAGGCTCGATACCAATAACAGGCAAATTGTTAAACTCGTAAAAAAGTACCGTTCCAATTAGCAAATCCTAAGCTTCAAAATCATTAAAAAATCAAAATAAATTTGGCGAACTTTAAACCAACTAATCCAACAACATGCTCGATAGATCTTGATTTATTTTTTTAAGAGCTTCAGATCAAACTGTCGCAGATATATATCCTTAAAGCCATTGCCTTGTGATATAACCATGGATAGCTATTAGCAGATGCGCGATTATTCCCCTGAAGAACCTAGACTATATAACTATTAGTTAGTTAACTATATCATCATGATCCTTAATAATATAAGCAACAAACGAACTTGACGCCTAACCGACCGAACAAGTACAAATATCAAGCTCACATCACAGCCAACCTGAAGCCTCATGCTGCTAAGGGTTGGTTCTGATGGGGGAAAATAATCATACACCCAGTAATTCTTGGCAGAAACTAAAAAAAAACCAAGTAGAGACCTCACGGTAACACTGGAGAGTCAACAACCATATGTGTATGCTTAACGTGTGTACCTTGTTTGAGTACAAAGAAACATCTCTTAGTGGTAAAGGTTGCCTAGAATCTGAGTCACATTCATAGAGGTAAGATATAAAACTGCATAGGGCTTATTTTATATGGTAGTTTGTATTTTGGGTGTCTTATAATTATGTTAATAACAAAAGAGAACAGCGAAGTATGTTATATCAGGCAGCAGTGCAACTCGAACAATTCCTAAAAATCTGATCATGCTGATCCGGAATACACAATCGGTTTGAGAAGTTAAAGAAATTGTTTGTATATTGTAGTGTGGATATTGTCTAAAACTGTATAGAACATAAGGATGGCACTGATCTAGACAGAACTTATTGATCGACAAGTCTAGTACTTCCAGTGCTATTTTGGAAGCCACTTTTGTGGTATATTTTGCAAATTTGGAGAACACATGATCATATGAAATAAAATATAAAATGATTTTTCACTGCGTATAAGTGCAGTCATACGTTTTTGTGTATTGATTTAAGCAATGTGAGATCATGCACGTTACACACATATCTCATAAATCAAAGTCACCACAAAATAGCAGCGGATTCTGTGCTCCAGACTCAGCATTTCGACAGGTGTGAGAAGTATTCACTCACAAACCACTACTATGCCTTAAAGTAGATTCCCAACGCATGTAGGTTAGGCAAGACAAGCCTTACTCAAATCTTCACTATTTCTGTGAGCACTTCAAACATGTCACCAAAAGTGAGTCACAATTAGTCCCCTGGTCGAACAACGTACCTTGGAGTTACTGAAGATGGCGAAGAGGCCCTTTCGGGTTTTTCGTGCCCTGTCCGAGGTCGTGCCTTTGTGGGAGTCTGTGCGGAGCGTGGCGTTTTTTGGTGTTTGAGAGGGGAAGTGGTTTTCTGAGCCGGGCGAGCTGAGGTCCTCGAATGGGATGTCACCAGGCGGCGTCAGGCCTGACCGGTGCTTCTCAACAACTATCTTAGAATCCTGAAATACCGATAGGAAAATGAGAATATGTACAGAACCTCTTTCGTGAAAATAATGAGTATCTGATCGAGATAATTATGTATTAATTAGTGGGGGTGGGGGGGTGGGGTGGGGGTGTTGTAGGAGGTGGGGTATGTACAGTTTTATCTAGAAAGAAAACACTTAACAATCGTTTATAACATAGGGACGTCAATTGGAGTCATGACAAAATATAGTAAATATTTCTCATCTGGAATTTATTGCCTTGGAGAGACTGTACAGTTATAGGCACACTGAATGTTTGACACATTCACCAGAAACTAGGGATGTCAGTGGGAATAAGGAAATGTAAGTGGACATAATTTTCATGTGGAATTTACTGCCTCAGAGAAACCACATGGAAAACACGTCGGCCATGAAATGGGCCTGAGGGTCTATGGGGAGGTTCAAATCGCTGTTCTATTGGTGTGAATGAGGCTCAATTTAAATCATCTTTGTTTGACACACGGAACAAAAATGTTGAAAGGTAGATTATGAAGACGTGGCTAGAACACCTCTCTGACAAGCAGATGCTACCTTGAAAATGACTGTTTCCTGTCAGTTTCGAACCAAGTTGCTATAGTGTCTCCTTAAAATCGATTGTTCTATTTGACAAAGAGCAAACTAGCCTTGGTTACAGTTCAGTTGAACCGCTCCACACTCTCCAAGCACAATTTAGGGCGCTAGAGTGTACACATCAAGTATATTTTTTGTATGTAACCTAATAAATAATTATCAGGGGGGCTGGGGAGTCAAGGTGTCATCCGGTTCAGAATCTTCAGGCATCTTTATTATGGCTAATTCAAGGCGTGTGACTTTGTCACTGTTTTATGGTCACCAGGTATTTTACATGGGCCTTTACCAGTTTATTAAATTGATGGAAAGGATTAATGGAGACTATTTGCAACATAACACCAGTATAGGGTTTTCTAAACTGGGGTTGTGTACCTTCCGTCAAGTAGGTCAAGTCTCCCTATGATTCATAGGGGGGACCATTGTACTTTTTAATTATGTCTGTGACCCGGTAATTAGATAAAAGATAGAAAAAAAAATAATTTTAATGTTGAAAGTGAAAAAGTGGGTTTCCTATCAAAATTAAGTCTCTTTTCTGGTCCAATGTTCATAATAAAACAGGACAGTAAGTCTATGACTGACCTGCGCGGGGTCGATGGCGTCGGCCGCCCGGAACGTCCCCTCTATACACGTCGAGATGATGGGGAGTACATTCTTCTCGACCTCTGCCGTCAGACGGATGTACTCGGCTAGTCGCTGTATGCGGTGCTCATCCATCTCCTGGAGTTGACGGAAGATGCCCGGCATCAGGGCATGGTAATGCTCCTGCTGCGCGTGGTTCGTCTTCTGCAATTCCGACGCGTACTCGTTCTTACAGTCTTCACAGTGCTGCTGTTTGCTGATCGACGTGTTCTTCGCCTGAAACATGTGTCAAAGAGCATGGATGAATGTCAGGACGAAAAAATCGGAAATTAATTACCCTTACAAAAGTAAGCATTTTAAGAATTATTTTTGAACATAATGACTATGAATCTAACATTGCGGTGCTGTTGGGGTCTAGCAAATCTCAGAATTCCGTCACTTGGCGGAATACTTGCATACCTGAATGAGAGATTAGTTTGTCCGTGGTTAGATGTTGTTCAACGTAAGAAAAAAAACCCGGCTTCTTATACCGAAATAAGTGTCAACATTCAAATTATTTTATATATACATTGGGATTTGTAAATCGTATAGACGAGGCGTAGCGGTTCACTTCTGCACCTAGCGCTTCGCGACCACGGATAGAGAGAAGATTTGAGCGATGAAAAGGATCTCAATATAGACCCTAGCGGAACGAAAAAATTCACCAAATATACATTGGGATTTGTATTCTACTATACTCAAGTCTGCAGGGATGTCAGCTAGGGTCATGAAAAATCGAGGAACCATTTTTCATATGGAATTTACTCAGACTTTGTGGGGAGGTTTGATCCACTGTTAATTGGTGTGAATGAGGCCTAATCTATTTTCTTGTTTTACACAAGAAAAAAATATTTTTATTTATTAACCAAAAATAAAAACAAGGAATTCCTAGGAAAACTGCCATCTCCGTTTTCCAAAAGATGATGACAAGCCATTGTTTGAGCGAAAATAAATGAAGATGAAACTGCAATCTCTGAGCCTGTATATTGACAAAATCAATTATATGTGGAGGTATGGCTATACTGTAAAGCTTCAGTACCGATAACAATAACCAGTGTTCACCCACCTTTTCTACTTCCGCTCTTGATAAGTTGATATCAGCATCTGCCTTTTTGTAGGCCTCCTGTGCCTTCTCCGCGTCCCGAAACGCCTTCTCATACTGCTTTTTGGCCTGTAACAAAAGCCAGTGTCATTCAGGTGAATATGTTGTTCAATACAGAAGACTTTTAATGCATCTTTTTTAAGGCACATCTATTTTTGAATGTTTTCTACTTTTTATGAAGATTTTGCCTCAAAGCCCCAGGAAAATTTAGGTTATGGAAAAGGAAGGAATATACTCTAATCTTATGGGAATGAATTTCAATGAGATAACAATATTTTGGTGAAGCATCTATCTGTGTTCTGTCTCATGAAAGAGAAAAACAAACCATCCTCGCTACGAGACTGCACAACGGTGCTCACGTTTGTAACACTAGGTAGCAGCACTTCCTTGAATCTGGATATAGCGGCACCACCTAGTGGGATGAAACTAAAACTATCGTGACCATGGCCTACACACGTATTGAGTTTTATCCTACCCCTAATAAAAAACGCCATCGGCTTAACATGGGATTTGTTTATGTCACAGGTGTGACATAAAGTGTTGTTTATGCCACTACTTTCTGATACTGAAAAAATATGGAAACGGGGTAAGATAAAATCAAGACGCCACTCGTTTGAGTCTGAGTTTATTCATGCCACGCATTTTGTTGGCTCCATAATTTCAGGAGTCGAAGACGATATAGCGGCACCACCTAGTGGGATGAAACTTAAACTATCGTGACCATGGCCTACACACGTACTGAGTTTTACCACGGACTTAAATGTATACATGTCCGTCGTGGTACTAACAAAAACTCTTACCTTTTCTAACAGTGATAGTTGTGCTTGGAGTGAACTCATCTGTTTTGTCCCTTCATGAAGATACTGTAACAAAAACACACACAATATAATCTCGGAAAAGACAGCTATTACAAATAAATAAAGCAATTAGAACTCTACTTATAAATCTGCTCTATCAGTGCTCTTTAGAAAAGCCTGCAAATCACTGCTGAAAGTGCAATGCTCCCAAACTGAAACAACATTTTTTTCAAACTAATTTTCAAACAAAATTTGAACTACCGGGGTATTAGTTTCCGAAAATACCAGTGACGTCCGGAAAGAAACGTGAACATTTCCCAACTTTATCTCTACTAGGATAGTTTCAACATGGATTTTGATACAAGTCTGTGGATTCAGGCACAATCTCAATCAGTTTACATCATTCCGTAAGGTCTCATTTCAACATACTTCTTCGTATACCTAAGGACTACATTTTAGAACGTTTAGAACAACACAATTAACACGTTTCGAGAGAAAAACGGAGGTGATCTAAAAGAATATCCTCCCTGTGTTGTGTGATACTGCAAACGGCTAGTTTTCACAAGGAAGAGGTCCATGTTTCACTTTATAAGCGAGTGGAGTTGAGAGACGTACCTGTTTCCGCTGCTGCTTCAGGTTACTGATGAGACTCTGCAGTTCCTGTACGACCTGCGTGTTGAAGTTCTCGGCGATCGTCTCGTGTTGTCCGGCCATGTCGTGCAGCTCCTTAACCATGCTCTGGAAACTCTTCGCCGTCGTAAACCTGCAACGAGTAATGAAGACGGCACCGTTAACGATCGCTAATTACACACAGGTCGACCGCCGTGTCTCCTTTGGCTAAATCCAGTGATGCCAATAAAGTCTAGGAGGGAAATAAATACAAGTATCTGTCTGGTACACATAAAGAATATATTTCAGGACATATACATGTACGTGAGTTGTATTCTCCTTGGGAAAACCGGTGAACTGCGATAGTTTGTTACCCTGCAATATAATTGCTCACTCATTACGCCCATGCGTCTGGACACATTCTTCCATTCAGCTATCACGGACTATTGGACGTACTATTTTGATGCAATTTTAAAGTAAATAAATGAAAAGAATAGTATTTCACCAACAGAAACTGTTAGTAAGACATGAGAATTACATGTCATGATATGTTTAATTTCAGTAATTTTTTCACTCTCCAATCGTGGACTTCCACACTGCGCATGCTCGCGCATGTGCACCAGATACTAGTGGGCGATAATAATGGTTTATCACAGGGTAACAAACTATCACACTACACTGGCAAACTGGCATTTCTGTAAACCATAATAGAGAAACTAATACAATCGTGCCATAGAACTGGTTGGGTTAATTTCTAACACATTATATACACCCTAGAACAGGAAAATTAACCTGTTTCTCACTATCATTGTACGGATGCAATCCTAACGGTAAAATGTGGCGATAAAGAAAATTAATTAGTCAATATTTAATGACTACATGGTACATGTACTATCATATTTGACCTATTAAACTATAAGCTCATGTCGGATACTACTAAGATCATACACGACCAATACGAGGCTGGTCAATGCGGGGTGATGCGCATAGGCTTGGCGGCATACCGGACGCGATGTGTGTGCGCGTGTTAAATATTAGAGCCTCTTAGTGTAGTAACATGCGTGTCTCCTACTCCAGATGCCTGTAGGGCTCTCACTGAGCTCCACTGTTAACACGTACAGTCCGTGTCCGAGTCTAATGGATATATACCAGTCTCCCAACGAAACAGCCCCATGAGGCGTGTATGTGGCCAATGTCAGTATGAGATGTGCGGAAGGTTCGAGGAGAGGATCCACTTCTCACGAAATATTGATTTTGAAGTAACACAATATCACAGACAGCCAATGCAGTTTGACCATTCTTAAAAAAAACCCAACAACAACAACAACAAAACAGTCTAGAAATTTTCAGAGATTCACTGCCAAGCATGGCGAGTTGGACTAGATTATTCACACATAATAGAGCATTTATCTTTAAATGTGGTTTAAGGATTCATGATGCCCATGAAATATGCCTGATTCCTATGGCAATGACAGAGGCTGGGAGGGGGAGGGGGAAAGTGGGTGGGTAAACCATATGCATTCTTAGATAATGCGTTCTATGCACCTCCAGTTATCACTGACCTGCTGCATGTGCACTGACTGGTCTGTATACTTATCTAGAAGGGAATTCAGAATGGATGAGATCATCAATTCTGCTTCTAACCTAAAATCTAGCATTTTAATCAATACATTACACAATGATTTCCGTATCTATGTCAATTCTTCCATCGTGCAGTATCAAATACAGAAGCTATATATAGATCAGAGGTTCGTATAATTCGAAAGTAAAACGCCAGGAAACACAAACGAAACACTTCCTTTGAAGCTGTCATCAGAGTATGCTCCAGGCGACACCCCCCCCCCCCCCCCCCCCTCCCGACTTCCATGAGGCCCTCCTGGAGGCAGTGACCTGCTTAATTGCGCCAACACAATGGTCCATTACTCCTGTCTGTCCACACTAACAACCTGCCACCCCTTACACACAGAGACACACAGAGAGCCCAACATGAATGCTGACCTCGTTCCTATATTGTCATCTGTCAGTGTGACCATCTCGCACTATACTGGTGGTGGGGTACGATGTCTGACTCGTTTTTACCTAATCTCAGACACTATTCAGAGTCCATATCACTGTCTATAATCTAAGTATGTGCTTTTATTTAATAACCGCCAGCTTTATATCATGTTGATCTCTTGGCTAAATGTAAGCATTCATATTTTTGGATAAGCCATCTATTCTATCAACCAATAGAATAAATACATATACCGCCCTTATACACGAAGATAGTCAGTGGGGAAAAGAACCATTTTATCACTAGTCAACATCCTCTATCTTCTCATAATTGACCATACTGGTGCTCTGTACTAACACCCTGTAAAACAACCTTATGAACAAAGTATGCTTCTTACGGAATACTGACTGGTTCATAAAAAAGCTGATTACATGGACATATATTAAATTTAGATATCACAGTATCTATACGATGAATTACGGGGTATTGCATTCAATTTTGATCTTGTATACCATGTTCAATCTTTGTACTACTTGTGTGTTGCCGTTTTTAATTTACAGCATTTTTCTCACAATAAAAGCCCAAAGACTACTTCCCATGGATAGTATAGGAATATCCACAATTGTCCTTTGTGGACACCAGTTTTGGTGTGGTGACCCAGTTTTCTCTAGAAAGTTCTCTAGTTGTAACAGAAAAGCCGATCATAGGGTTCGGTGAATAGGGACGATGGGATCATTGAGACAGAGGCCCGTTGTCACACGATTACGTACATGATACATAACAATCATGTACGTCGAAGCATGCAACTTCACATAGGCACCAGCGGAATGCATCCGCATCCACTCTTCAAGCACACTTCTAAGTTTATAGGTCGTTTGTAGGGGAGTTAAGTAACATATATCGGGTTGGAGCGTGTGAGGTGACTGGGACTCGGGGCTGAGAGTCGATGACTAGGGGCTGAAGGCTGGGGACTGGAGGGACACAAAATAGAAGGACAAATAGCTTGGAAAAACATTTCAAAATATAATCAAACTTTTTAACTATGCAATATTATTTTCTAATACTGGTATAAGGAGGTTTCAAGCAGCAATGTTATGCTTAAGCAGATGGACGATATTGTGCTCTTGTGTGAAAAGGTATTGTGAAATCCCTGTATAATTATAGCAAAAATAAACATCCCTTGTCTAGTAAAGCCATATCTGTACACACGAGGTTCTCATAGAACATGTATTTTTCTTAGTATCTGACTAAGTTAGAGGTGTAAGTACCATGTGTTCACAAACTCACACAGCATGTGATTGACAAACATACACAATATTCACATTAGTTATGTACTATTTTTTTCATACGCATTATTTTTCCGTACGCTCTAGTTTCCATATCCGAATGCGCCGGGTTTGTTCGTACCGAGTTCCTATTAGTTTACTATGGACACTTTGTATTAGGTGGATAATACAGCTGTTTACTCTATCCTTTTTATTTGCAATATATTAGAATCTATTACGTTATTACAGCACTTACTGTTATTTGAGCAATTGGAAACGGAAACGTCATGGATAATTCAGATCCTGGTGTATTACGGATGGCATGTACTAAATACACAGGATGTCGTATCCTCACCGCAAAGACATATACATAATGCTAGATGGGCCTTTCAACATACTTTCTATCTGACCTTTACACTCTTGACCCAAGATGACAAAGCTAGCTCTGACCTTATTAAGGATCTTTAAGAGCGATCTATAAATACGAGGCATATAACATGGCATATGAAATATTTCCGATGACACTATTTTTTCTAAATATTTATACACACAGGCAAGTCAAGATAACTAATTTTTCTTGTTGGTAGCCCGACGGCTACTATCACGTATCACGTGAACTGCAGGACGTGGTTCAGCTTCTGGTCCAGTCCCCATGACTGTCGTTTACACTGCCACTTACGTATACCCAAGCACTTATCTCGATGATAGATTCTCCGATCAGCCTATATGGACGATAGTAAAAGTCACGACAGTGGACATTGTAGCAACGGAAGATTAGCAAACTGTATTCTGGTGACAGGTTACATAAGGCGTATGGTCAATGTGTATATGGGTAGATAGGAGAACTCATGGTCAGTGAGTAAACCAGGAATATGACACTGATGCTAACTACCTGTTTGAACTAGTTTTTTTACCATTACAACTGAGAAATCATAAGAAATGAATGAATCACTATGACATTACTACTTTAATTGATGCGCATGCGCAACCATCAACTGATCCATAAAAGCGATCCCAAATGTACTTCAGAGAGCCAAACTGATTCCAGAATTAAACCAATCCCTGATGAAGGTGCATTAGCACCGAAACATGTTGGATATTTTAAACCGCCACTAACTGATTCCTTGTCATTTACTTAAAAGACTAGTCTAAACGGTTTGGAGGGAATATTTTGACTTATTATCTATTTTTCCCATATCCCCTCGGTATCCCATCAGGGATCACCCGCCGACGACCCATCGCCACTCGTCCGAGTTATTGAAAACAGCTGCAAAGCCCCAATCTTCAAGAATTATGTTTTCAATGAATCCCTCGGGATCCTCTACAGGGTTAACCACGCAAGTGGACCCAGGCAACCCACCTTCGTCCACTGATGACACATCACGAACACACTTGAAAGAGGAAAACGCAAAAAAACGTAAAAGGGTGGGGACAACAGGACCACCAGAAGTTACAAACCCAACCGCACAACCGCGCAACCGCAATGACCCAGAAACCAATGAAACCCCAGATGGAGCCACCAACGCACCCGCGGATCCGACTGCCAAAACGGATCCTACAGCCAAAACCGATCCCAAACCCACCTTAGTACTTAACAACACCAATATAGTATGGTTCAAAATCCAAAAAAAATTGACCCTTGGAATTACTAAATCAAACCATCAGTTACAATACCTAGATTCTCAGATCACAAATGATACGACCCCTAGGGGCCTACAAGTCGCAGTAAACGCACAAATTCCTGACATCTCACCAACGTTCACAGTAGCTTGGGAGGAAGCACATACTGAGTTTAGTAAAAAAACTCACCATATTATTACGTGACCATTGGAAAGAAAGATCAGCCAAACTACAAACAGATATTGATTTCTTCACCACAAAACTAGAAGAATCATGCCCAGTCGACGTGGTACGCCGCATCCAGGAAACAATAAACGACCTGGCCGGAAACCTAAAGAAGGAACTCTCCCAACGAAGAAACCAAAAAACCGACGGTTCAAACGTCAGGCGAAGACAAAACCCGCAACAGTAGTGAACCTATCATCGGTAACACTAACAGAAGCTGAGCTCTCATTATTATCAAAGGACCTAAATTTCATACCCACACCATACACTCCACACATCACACACACATTAAAAGATTGCCTATTATTCACTCGTAAAGTACGCTTAAATGAATTTCATAAGAACAACCCGCCAAAAGAACCAGAGAACGACAAATTACTACCGATCCCATCGTCTGGCTGGACACCACCCCCAGGCAGAAATGCATATGTCGATTGCTTTAATACCAGCATCACCAATAAAATACAACACTTGAAAAACAGTCACAAAACTAAAGACAACCTGTCACAGGAAGAAAGGGAGGCCCTAACCACTCTTCGGAATAATCCGAATATAATAATTAAAAGTGCAGACAAGGGAGGGGCCATCGTCATTCAAGACACCCCCAAATATGAAGCAGAGAACTTAAGACAACTCAATGACACCACTTTTTATCAGAAATTACCAACAGACCCCACAGCCAAATTCAATCGCCAACTTATTAAAGATATTACAAGTTTCGAGAAAAATAACTTCCTACCACCAAAAAGCAAATTAACACTAATCAACCAATACCCGAGAACCCCAAAATTCTACACCCTACCGAAAATTCACAAAGCTAACAATCCTGGACGCCCCATCGTCTCCGCTTGTGGGGGACCTACAGAAAAAATTAGCTCCTTAGTCGATAGAATCATTGCCCCATTGGCTGCCAAACTACCTAGCTATATCAAAGACACTACTGATTTCATCAACAAAATTGAAAACCTTCCAAGACTACATAAGAACGACTATTTGGTCACGATCGACGTCTCTGCCCTATACACATCTATACCACATAATGAAGGCATAGCTGCCAGTGTGGCATACCTCAATAAAAGAGACACCCCCCTACCACACACGTTCGTAGTAGCAAAATTAATACACACAATTTTGAACACCAACGCTTTCCAATTTAAAGACCAAATCTATTTACAAACACATGGCACAGCTATAGGAACCCGAATGGCCCCTAATTATGCTAATCTGTTTATGGGCCAACTCGAAGAAAACATCCTAGAAAACAGTCCGGTAAGAACTAAATGCTGGTTCAGATACATTGATGATATATTCACCATAATACCTGGCCCCATTCAAAAGGTAGACCAATTTCTCGACTACATCAACCAGATACACTACTCTATCAAATTTACAAGCGAACAAAGCCTGACAGAAATCAACTACCTAGACACCACCGTCTACCGTAGAGCAGACAACTCACTACGCACTAGACTTTACACCAAACCCACCGATGCACACACTTACCTCAACTACCACTCTCACCACCCTTTCTCCCTAAAACGATCTATCCCCTACAGTCAACTGTTAAGGATACGTAAAATAAATGCTGATATTGAAGACTTCAAACGCGATGCCGGTGTTATGTCCAAAAATTTCAGACGACATGGATACCCATTAAAACTTTGAAAATCAGCTCTGGCACGAGCAAGATCACTCGTACGCGAAGACCTACTACACCCAAACACATCACCATCCCGAAACACAACAAACTACATCACCGAGTACACACCCAAACACAACATTATACCCAAGATATTACGAGACGCTCAGCCCTTGTTAGATGCAGACCCGACATCAAATGACCAATACCCACTACCGATAAGAATCACCTATAAATGAGCCATGAATTTGAAAAGTCTTATTGTACACACGTCCCACCCCTATGAAAAAGTAACACAAGGTTGCTCACCATGCGAAACTTGCACGTGGTGCCGATACATCGACACCGCTACAAAAATCACCAGAACATCAACAGGACACACTCTCAAGATAGTGGGCAACAACAACTGCTCAACAAACAACATAATATATGTTCTAACATGCAAAAACTGCCGCAAACAATAAGTTGGACAAACCAAACACCACGCTCGCACACGTCTATACCAACACTTATACGACATCAGAAATCAGAAAATCACACCAGTGGCTGAACACTACAACAACGACAACGGTTGCTGCGGCAACCACGTCACAATGACCATAGTTGACAACACTCCGAGATCAACCAATGAGAAACTACGACTGGAAGAGGCATGGATACGATTGCTAGATACATGGCAACCAAGGGGAATTAACGTTCGCGCCTAACAACGCATGGTATTCAAAAATAATCACCCAAGATGGCCACATGCGGGACCTGTGGGACACAAACTGAGAGCTATTTAGCCCTGTTACGACACATCAACTCAGTACACGGGCGTGCAGGGTATACATGTGAGGATTGCCTCACAACCTTCACGCTACGATCGAACTTTAACTGCCATTGTCGGCGGATGCATCAGGGACGAGTCACCAAACCGATACTTTGTTTCAACCCGGTCGAAGAAGCCCCCGCGCCTGTCGTACGACGGACGTTTGAAGCATTACCACGCAAACCAGCGATCGATTTAACATGCCCCCAATCACCATCTGTCAAATTCCGGACTATACCCGCTCCACGACCAGCCCTACCAGATCGAATCAGCCCTAAATCATCGACGAGCAAAGACACTAACCAAAACGAAGAACCACGAACCAAGCAGAACACTGGATGTCTCCATACACAACCCCAGCGACAAAGAACCGTCTACAAGTGTGAAAATGACTATAGACCCTCTTCACACTGGCGCCATCTTGTAATGGCCGCCTAAGTAGATCGAACGAAAACGAGGCGAGCCCTCTCCACTCAGTCCAAACTATTGATAAAAACCTAGTGTTTTTGTAACTTGAAAGATGGAAATCGCTCTCACGTAATAAATAATCAGCCGATTTTTATAAACAATACACTGTTAGAAACCTGAGACTTGGGTCTATCTGTGGATACATATATAAAATACCTGTGATATGAATAAGATTTTCAATCAGAGATTTAACATCGCAATTGTTTATGTAAAATACACTAAAATATTTTACCTTCCTGTTTTCACAGTGATTTAATGATAAATCTATCACGATGACCTATAGAAATAAACATCCTATCTTATTAGGCATTTCAAGATGATTAAAAGGATACCAATATTACCAGGTTGTGATAGATATTTCCTGAGGTATTGAACTAATAATGTATCAGTTATCTGTCAGGAAATTTGGGAATTTGACAGCAAAAATCTCAGTTTTGAAGCTATAACAGGAAATCTTAGCCAAAACATAGGTGTATGATATGTATATCAACAAATATACCAGAGCCTTAGCTTTCTAAAAATGCTTTATTTATAAAGATCAGCTTGTTATACACAAAGCCAGAGTAGTTCACATTTTTTCAAGTTAGAAAATAAGTTTTTTGTTCCAAGGTACAAATGTACATATAGTGCCTCACACAATCTAATACTGTCAGACCCAATGCTCCATTATCTCAGGAAATATCTATCACAACCTGGCAATATAGGTATCATTTTAATCGTCTTGATATGCCTAAAAGGATGGGATGTTAATTTCTTTATGTCATCGCGATAGATTTTTCATTAAATCGCTGTGAAAACAGGAAGGTAACATGCTTGTGTTTTTTTTACCAAAATTATCTGGATGTTCAATCTGGGACTGGAAATCTTAGCCAAAAGATAGGTATATGGTATTATACCAACAAATAGGCCCAAGTTTTGGCCTTCTAACAATAGTTTATCTATAAAAATCGGCCTGTTATTCACGATATAACAACGATTTACACTTCTACAGTTACTCTGTGCTTATGGGACTGAAGCCATGCTGCTGATACAGTTGAGGGCTCGCCTCGTTTTCATATGCAAGCATGTTGCTGGTTCTCTGCAAGCAGGGCCTAGTTACATGCAACCAGCGCAACCCGATCGCAGCGCCACGCTTATGTGCAAGTGGTGAATTGAAGCCATCAGTGAGTTAATATTTGGCAAAATTACACCACCACTGCCGGTAAGTGACACCACAGTACTTACTAAGCCCCTTACTGACTTGCCTCCTGAAGATGAACTACTAGAAATCATCCCCCCCATACCCAACTACCCGCATGTTGACCATCAAAACAATAACACTCAGTACAGCGATCCATGGCTGTACTACCAGAATGTCAAGGATATTGACTTCGGGGCATCCGGACAACCGGTTGGGACACCAACCTGCAGTAACCGATACCAGGGACAATACCACCTGATCCCGATTGACGTACCTCACCAACCAAAACTGGCTAAAATGATACCACCAAGCCTATTAGGTGGAAATGAAACTTCAATGAGCAGAAGCTGGACTTCGATCCCTAGTCCGAACAGTGAACAACCACCAGCACAATTCATGAACCCTTCCCAAGACGATGACTTTATAGACAGCCTATTCAATTGAATCATTAGACAACTATTTTTATTACCACCATGATCTAATTCTAACAACTATGCATAAAGAACTCACTATCCCCAGGGACTTTTCAAATTTATTTTTTTACCATAACAACTGAGAAATCATAAGAAATGAATGAATCACTATGACATTACTACTTTAATTGATGCGCATGCGCAACCATCAACTGATCCATAAAAGCGATCCCAAATGTACTTCAGAGAGCCAAACTGATCCCAGAATTAAACCAATCCCTGATGAAGGTGCATTAGCATTGAAACATGTTGGATATTTTAAACCGCCACTAACTGATTCCTTGTCATTTACTTAGAAGACTAGTCTAAACGGTTTGGAGGGAATATTTTGACTTATTATCTGTTTGAACTATAGCTAACGCTACGTGAGTAATTACGAAAGGTGTGTGTTATCAAATCATAACCTAGACTAAATTATATAAGGCACAAACCGTTTAAACCATAACCTAAACAGTTTTAATATGCATAGTTACATAATTATCTATGAACTTCAAGATACTTGCTTAAGTTGATATGGAAACTGGCAACCATTAGTTTAAAAACTGAAAGGGGGGCCATGTTTTTATCTTTCATAAGCTGATAAACTTCGACATTTTATAGGATTTATTTCATTTCTTTTTTCTGTGGTATGATTGCACAATCTCTATTCAAATAATTTCGAGGATCTTGAAATGATTGTCTTCATAAATACACGATATGTACAGCTCGTCATCTTTCTGACCTATGTGTCGGTAATGTGACTTTACTTCACAGTAAATTGAGGATCTTTGATAAATAGGGTGTCAGAGTTCTAAACATGGCGTAGCCTGTCACTTATGTACCCAGCAGGACAACGACATTTTAATGGGGATGACAGCTGCCTTTATTATGAATGCCATTTACCACAATGTCAGTCAGACCAGGTGAGTGAAACTGGAAGCGATCGTGGGCTGGCAATATAAATCTGACTCAGACTATACAGAGATGTCGTCATGTGGTGATCCCCACACCCGGCCCATCCCATCCTGGGCCAGCAGCGGTCAGTGTCTGCCGTTACGCTCTGATGGATTCATGTCGGGGAAGTCCCAAGGACGGGAGATAATTACACAATAACACATACTCAGAATACCTGAGAGAGGGATGTGTATCAGATCCGTACCTTAAAGATTCAGTATTACATCTACAACACGTGTTGCTCAAAGCACTTGTACCAGTCTTGTTTGGCTAGGAAAAAAACAGGTGACACATCGAAGTTGACCTGACCTTGGGATGACCCGCTGACCTTGGAAGCACCATGCCCTACCTGGCTTGGTGCCAATAACGAGCAAATCCAACCTCTCCCCCATCCTTAGACTGACCAGGATCTACCAGCATTTTCCCATTCTCACCTGTGCGTGTTACCATGGTAACTGGAAAATCCGTACATTACCAAGGTAACTGAGGTGATTATACACCTATGACAATCGAGTTCATTCCATTAAGACCGTTAGTCACGTGTGGCTATCCATCTATAGAACACGTACGTGTGTTGGGGTTTCCCACACACAGTGGGTCGCCTCTCAGGTGGGAACGAGTGGGGAGTCACATGTAGGTGGGTCAGGAGGTGAGAGGTGGTGGCAGGTGGAGAGTCATTCTTCTAGGAAACACCCCCTCCCATCCTGCCTTTTCTCAAACACACGCTGAACGACCCTGAGCACACGTCAGTAATAAGAGTCAACACACAGCCCTACAGGCAATATTTTCCAGAATTATTATAGCAAAAAAAAGTTTTTCATTTGAAAACCATCCATCCATTTCCACATATATATTTTAATGCACACCGCTTTTCTACATCATATTGTATATTGTACAGCTTAAGGTGTATACAAAATTAAATTCAGTGTGCGTAAATATCTTCTAGGTATTGTAGAAGGGGGAATAAACATAGCTTTCTGCCAATGGCAGGTCAAGTCCACTGCGCCCTCTACCGTCAGTGAACACACTAAGCAGATTGAGTCCATGTGCTTCCCACGCGCGAATTACACACCATTTTAGACATAATCCAACACTGCATCAAGGCGTATCTAAAATACGACCATGACTTAACCGAACCTAGGTAGACCGTACAGCCTAAACGATCGGGATGTGGGCAGTGTGAACTTCTGTCATACCTTCTAATTACAATGTACAACTATCTAATTCGTAAGTGGGTACATGTACTTAACATATTTCTTAGAGTATCTATGAACGCCTGTAAGTGTCATGTGAGGATTAAACCACGAAGCCACTATAAGTACCGTCTGTATTATAAGTTTCCGGGATATCCGTAACCCTCCTTCCTTTCATTTAATGATCTCCAGACCCACAGCCTACTTTGAGATCCGGTTGGTACTGGGAACGATATTTGAGAACGAGTGCATAACATCAGCATGTCCTACCCCTACCCCCCCCCCCCCCCCACCCCCCGGAAAATAGGGTCAGAATAACTTTAGCAAGACATGAAGACGTGACACTGGATCCATGACCTTCTCCTTATGTCCTGACCTGGTGGGACGGCTGCCAGGAGTTTCGGCGGTTGGTACCGGGTAGAGAGGCCGGTGACGACGTAAGGGGTGATACATGTACATACATACAGCGCACCAGTCAGGTCCGGCTGACTTTAATCATCTCTCCACCAACGAGGAGAGATGATCGCCGGCCAATATAGACACATGTATACCTTTTTTACACGATATTTCGTCAGGGAAATTTGTACTGGGTTATTAGGATATGTCATATGGTGGCGCGTGTAGCTGTTTGCTACCCGCCACCAGTATTCTAGTGACAAAAGGAAATCACGTCACACAAGCTGCATATATTTATATACATTCAGGATAATTTGCAAAGGGCAGTTATCAGCCACAGAGTAGACTATTGATAAATCCAAACCATGGTTATTTTAGCAGTTTTGAGCTCTGATTCGTTTGGGGAAGACGCCAAGTGAGCTTACATATTATTTGTATATGGAGAGGAAACAGTCCAATATTTGTATCCTTGAACAACTTCTTAAGTCATCTAGACGAAATGGGCTGATAACAAATTTGTGGACACAAAAACAAATCTCAGTGACCAGGTGGAATCTATGTATATCTTCCCTTTCTTGTCCCATATCTCTCTCTCCCTAACAACACAATCAAAATTCGATGATATTGATAAATAACAAACATGAGACCTGACATGAGTGCTAGCACTGATTAAAAATCACTGTGTACCTTCATCAATATTAACTGGCGAAGAAAAATGATATCTTGATTTATCATAAATTGTTCAGGTTGATTTTGACGATCAATTCTATCAACATAAATATTACCAAGGACAGGGCATTCGATGGTACATTTATGATTTCACAGAGGCTTCGTTATTCTCGACATCGTCATCAGTATGGCATCGCAAACGTCATCTATATGTTAGCCTTTACTGACCTGCTGTAAACCTTTACATTACCTGGTAGAGTCTGTTTACCATACTAAAGAGACGTCAGTTGGGGTCATGGAAAAAGAGAATTATTATTTTTCATGTGGAATTTACTGCCTCAAAGAGACTGAGAAAACAAGGAAAGCACATCAGTATTCTCCATGGAATGAGGCTAGGGTGTATGGGGAGTTTTGAACCACTGTTTATTGGTGTGAATGAGACCCAACTGATGCTCTCTTTATTTTACACCTGTTTTATGAACTGCAGATAAAAACAGGGACTTCCTTGGAAAATAGGAAAACTGCCAAACATTAAATCTATTGTATTGCATAAACGCTATTCTGTCACACCACTATCTGCAAAATACCACACCAGCCTTACTATCCAAGTGAACTTTATCATATCACATCAAGCTACAGTAATCGGCAAACCTAGCTGTAGCACATACAGGGTGCAACACTAATGTTTCGCTGTCTGTGTGAGACTGCTAAAGTACCTCTTATGTCAGATACCCATGTAGCATGTACATAATGCTGTGCCAAGAGACTCGTCCAACTGTCAGACGTGGCAGAGCATGGGTGCGACCACACCATGTAAGTTTGCTAACAGTTGGCATGGTAACCACCTCAGGAAACTAGTGAAATACATAATTCTTACTAACACAATTTTACCCAGAGCCCACTTATTTGAATTCATCTTGTCAGTGTGGATTCAACGAGAGGAAATCGCTACGCTCGGAGATTTGGCTAAGTTCCGGTCAGTTTCGTGTCAATAGCATTTGAATGCAGTTAAATACATTTAACTACTTGCATTGATTTATAGGGATATTTAGTAGGAAGCTGTTATAACAGAGAGCCATAGAAATACCTATTAACCTATAAATTAAGAAATGAAGGTCACTAGATACAAGATATAGGTTTCACCGATACCGAGAACGGGAAGTCTTTTGTTTAAGGGTTACGCAATATAATCTTTTTTCTTTTAGGTTTGGCGCTTGGAGGAATAATCTGACTGATTATATCCCTTTTTTGCATATATATATTAAAAAGTATTCACCAAACTAAAAAACATGTTTGTTGTATCTTATATTTCCAAGCGATGTTTTATATATATATATATATATATATATATATATATATATATATATATATATATATATATATATATATATATATACATATATATATACACATACATATAGTGGTTGGATATTGATTTGGAGATATAGATTTATATGCTTTTACTGAGCATCTGCTGTTCCATCCCAGTACAAGTGTGTGTTGATGGTCCTTGTCACTAAGCATGAATACCCCTGTCGAGTGTGGATCTATGTGGCAGGAAGCCAGGTTCTATACTCTACCAAAGAGAATGAAGCCTCCATATAAACTCGTTAAGGCAGCACCGTCTAGCACTAACGTTGTGAGAGAATATAATTAAGGGCTTTTGGGGAGTAATTTTTGTGTGGGGATTAAAAGATAATCCTCAGCGCCTTGTCAAACAACATCATGGCTGATCTTAATGAGTAATAAGTACACCAGAAATAATGTTATTGTTTTTTTCCCTTCCTATTGGCCAATCATAAAATTAATGCTTAGAGGATAAGTTGGGTGGTGGGCTCTGGGTTCCACGAGTGGGAGTCCGCAATGTGCGTGGTTCCTGTGCGTTCCGTAGTGCTGGTAGGCAAAATCCAGTCCTACCACAAAATCTGTATAGATCAGGGATGTCGGTTGGTGTCGGGGGAGGAGATGTCGGGGGATGTCGGTTGGTGTCGGTTGGTGTCGGGGGGGGGGGGGGGGGGATGGAAATATTCTTCATGTGGAATTTACTCAGAAAATATGGAAAATACATCAGCGTTGGCCATGAAGTAGGGTTGCGGGTACGTGTATTTGGGGAGGTTAAAACTACTGTTGGCATTCAATGAGGCTAAATATTTACTCTCTTTGTATATATATATAAAAAAAAACAAAAAAAAAACCAAAAAAAAAACCAACAAAAACAACAACAACAACAACTTTGTATCTGATAAGAAAAATAATTTTATAAACTTTAAATAAAAACAAGGATTTTCAAGAAAATATGCCATCCCCGAGTAGGTCACTGGAGTACCCTGCCTGCCACTACATCTCTGGGTAGTGCTGGGTCTGGGCTAAGTTTTCCGGAGTGGAGTATAAGGCATCTGTTGCACAGTTATAGCTTTTCTATACTCGTTGGTTATAGGCATACGTCAGAGGGACCGTTCCCACCGCCCACCCCGGGGTGCAGTAAAAGCTGTCTGATACAAGGGCAATCTGAGGAGTGGGTCAGTACACAGACACACCCTGCAACCAACTCACCCGGATACCACCGCCAAGAGATCCTCACAAAGACAAAACGCCAACCACATAAAAAGACGGCATAATGTTTTATGTGGGTGACCTAGATTAGCTCATTGTGGAGAAGCAGAGATTGTGATATCAAATGGCATTGTAGTAACAGGCGTTTTAATCTATTTATCTATTCTAGATCGTAGTCTATAAATGACATAGTTGTTCCTTACTTATTAAAATCAGGATAAACATCCCAAAATTAATCAAGCATTAGTGATTGCAGAGTTAAACCAGGACAACAGAATTTAGACGAAGTGATTATGGGGGATCATTTCACTGTTTGCATGTGTACGTTTTATACCCGATTTCACTGAGTTAAGTGCCAAATACGTCCGACTGTCACCAAAAGTAATACATATATCTACAAATCTATATCTAATACTGTATATATACATATACATAAAGCCAACAGTGACAGATATGGGATGTGCAAACAAAGAGTTTGGTAGTATGATGGTAATTACTGGGGTCACTCAAAGGAACCACTAAAAAACTGTAGAATATGTCATCATATATCTTACATCAAACACCTCTGTGGCCAAGTTGGCACTGTGCGGTATTACTTTGATAAATCTAATGTTGCGGTAATTGCCGACCTTTATGTCCACGATGACCTCTGGGAGACACGTCACACGTCAACACACGAGAAAGAACGAGACCTAATTTCAGGGAGGTTTAATTCGGCGTCAGTGCTGCCATTATATCTCCAACATCGAGGTTCCATTGACAAAAGGAATAAAGTATGATAGCAAAAGTCCCCAAGTCCCCAGTCAGCCGAAAACATTAGTAGAGGGAAACTGATTCCGTGGAAGAATTCCGGAGTTTTGAGGTGGGAGTCCAAGAATGTAGGTCACGAGGCTGTAAGCCATGTGACTTACATTATGGGACTCTCCCCTAGGATTCCCTATTGTTGAGGAATGTACGGGTTTAGAAAAAGAATTCGCTGCCTCTGAGAGAATGAGAAAATCCGAATAACATCAGTGTCGGCAATGGTTCAAACTACCAGCTCTGATACCATAGACCTAAATTGAAAGGAAATCTCACTGGCAAACATGTCGATGGCCGTCACACGTGAACGTTGTTTACGCCATATGCTGCGGAGTGCCATAACAGCGTCTCTAATTGGCTGAGAACACATCACGTGATCCACCTTGGCATGAAATGTTCAGCCTTGGAATGAAAACTTCGGCCTTGGTTTGAATACCAGAGATGATGCATACCGAGCGGCAGTATGTAAATAAAGTTTTCGGCTATAGGTATATTCTAACAGAAAAATACTCTCCATTGCATTCTTGTCTTGCGCTTCGGTTATATCTAATTCCAATATGGTCACATCTGTACCCTGAATAGGATTTAGACTAATCGAGTCAGCACATTGGGGATGGAGATAACGACGAGTCTGAACCTACCGCTTCGTTGTCATATGCGATATGCGAATAAAAAAAAAGAGGATTGCCACATCAAAGCACGACGCTATATTGTCAGCGGTTACAATGGTTTTGGTTTCTGTGGCACCTTTCTTCTCATTTCCCCTGAAGGATAAGGTCTATAAGTGAACAACTACAAGTGAAATTTTGAATTATTTCTAAATCTCTAGAAATTTCGAATTGGCAATCGCTTTTGGTTCGTATACTGTCTTAATAAAATGAAAAATATAGGTATATGAGTAGGTGAACAGGTGGTTTTGTAATAAAAGAGTAGACATATGGCTGATTTTAACCCCTCATATTCAGGGAGGTTGAGGAAGGAGATGAGAGTTGGATGCGGGACAGACTGTCTGATTGAACTTTTAAAGTAAAGCATGGGAAAGACAACACAACTTTACACCAGGATCAAACGCAATTTCTACATCTCATGCTTGCAGCCTAACCGAATTCTAATCTATTGGGTGAAACATCCTCCTGGAAGGGACTGAAAACGGAATCGCAGGTAAAACCTAGAGTGTAATACTAAGCATTGCCCAAATTACTTACGTGTATCAGGTCCATATCTAAAAGTCTACAGACCTACCAGTTGCCCGCAGACGAACACTTACACTCTTCACTGCATGTTTGATTCTTTATTATAAATACTCCTAGCAGAATAGCATCTTTTATCTGGTGTATTTCTTGTCTTTTTTAGATCTACAAGTATCTATACACGTATTCATCCAAAGGGTTTTCCACCTCAAATATGGTTTTCCTAGTTTTTTAATCTCGAGGTTAGACTGAATTCCACGAAAAATACCCAATGTGGTTTATAATGAGTATCATTACACACTCATGTTTGTTACTAATCAGCCACTGACTCATCAGATGATACAGACTAATTACCCTTCAAAATGACCATTTAATGTATCTGCCCGTATACTGCCAAATGTAGCGACTGACGATGCAAAAGAAGTACATGAATAACATCTTAGGAAAAGTGTATTGGATACTAGTGAAATGATACCGAGATTCAGTGCAAACTTAAGTGATACCTTTTGAACATTCATTGCATTTGCAGAGTATTGGATTATTCAGAACGAAAGGATTCACCAAGACAAGTATTCAACACTTAGAATGTACTTCTTATATAAGTTCACAACTTATAGCCATACCTCAATACAGATCTATATATCAATTCATCCAAATCAGGTTTGAAATTGCAGTCTTAAGTGTCATTGGGAGAAAAATATGGTCTCAGTCGTAAATTTGTTGTTTATTATTATTAAACTACCACATGCAAAGGCATAGCGAGGCTTGATAAGCCTATTATGTGGAACTTAAGGTGCCTCCAATGCTCGTCAACAAGCCACCATGCAGAGAGCCATGTCAATGTTATGGCCTGCTGTAAGATGAACATTGCAGTTAATACAAAATGAATACTGCATTATGTATGGGTGAAATGGGGATTTGCAGTGAAAAAAATCAACCAGGTCCTAGCCGGAAACAAAGTGGGGGTAAATTAAAATAAAACAAAAGCTAGATTTCAGCTAGCCACACAGCCAAAACGGAAGATGCAAAACGCCAAAGTTCCCCAGTCATCACGCTCCTGGGTTGCATCTCTCACCGCCAAGGGAAAAGTTGAAGGTCAATTAAGGGTCAGTTCAAGGTCATCAACCAAGGTAAATAAAAGGTTATCAAGTGCGCCCGACCTCAATTCCTCCTCGGAAACCATCTTGAAGGACTTGGCCCTCTGAAGGTTGCTCACAGAACGCTGCAGCTTGTGAAGGTTATGTCTGCAAGGTCAAGGTCAAATCGAGGTCAAAAGCGAGGTCACAGTAATGGTTCACACAGGGTGCCGCTCTGAGGCCCTCTCGTCCGCATTTGTGTAGGTGGCCGTAGATAAACGAGAGACAAAGGGCCAGTGTTTGCCATGTATATTTATAATATAGTTTGACCGACTAGATTAGATGTGTTTCACTGGCTCGTCCTCCTATGACTGGAGCCATATACTCTGGCCTTATCATGGTTTCCGGGTCACTGGTACGACTGTGTTGGTACTGTGCTCTGAGGAGGGGCATTTGTCCGTTGAGCTATGCCTGAAAATGAACTGTTAGCCACGTTGTAAATATTTACAGATGAATAGGGAGGAGTATTTAGTGTGACCGGTGTCGTTTCCCAGTATCTAGACTGACGGAGACAGAACAGAGCAGGACATCTGTCTAACCTTAAGTTGAGTGTCTCGTTGTATCGGGTATGTTCTTGAAACACTGAAGTATCTTTGAGGACGTAGAAAACACAAGCCTACCCATATTATTACCACAGCGAATTTAGTTAATGAGTTATGCTACCTACTAAACAAAATTATCACAGTGTCAACAATACGGAAGGGGCTACGTGCGGTGGTGTATATTGTGTAAGTTATAAACACGAAGCAATGTTATAAACATGGAAACAGCGTGGTGAAAGAACCGATAGATCGTAGCCTTAACTGTGATAAACATAATGTACATCAGTAGTATCGAGGTCCCTGACAAGGATACAAAGTCAACTGTTGATCAGATACAGAAATGTTATAGCCTTGGTTATAGAGTTGGCCAAATCGATGTTCACTTATCTTGGTTAACTTCTCCACTGTCTGATTGATGTGGATCTTTTCTTCCCTCTCCGTTTTTTAATGGATTTGTTGTTTCGATGCGTCGTTAACGCGTAGCTATCCTCTTATTAGCATTCTATCTATTGACCTGAGAACACATATTTTGCATAAAAACTACGATAAAATCCTTCGGAAACTGCTACAATTCTACACTGCCCTATTCAGGGGGAAAATATAAGACAGGACATGAAAAAAAGAGAAATGATTCGGCTTGTGTGTTAGAGTTTGACTGTGACTGGACCACTGTAAGCTTGAATGTCGGGCCACGTTGTGTGGATGCATTTATTTATTTTCTGCTTATTTGTGTCAGGACGGGTAGGTGGGGATGTGAGAGAGATGGTTCGGCACAGGCTGTGTGCTGTTTTGGCCCGGACACGAACTTCTGTCAGATGATGATAACTGCACTGGGACTGTTTAACGGAGACGAGAACCATGAGAGATAAAGCCATCCCGTTTATACATGTAAGGTTGCATTACGTCCTCTTTCATTTTTTCCCTCCTCATCTCAACAGAATACATTATGAAAGCTGTAATGAATGGTAATTTGATTCTCAATGTAAAAGAAATATGTAATCAGAGTACCATATGGACATGTACTACCGTACTTTGTATTTGTTCCCACTGTATTATTATATGTTGGTAAGTAATTACAATGATATGAATGTATATCTATGAATCCTGTTTTATCTATTCATTTCACCATAATGTCCTAACTCAATTGGGCAACACTGATGTTCAGAAACATGAACACATAATAGAGCGTTAACTTTTTTCTCCTTGACTCTGAAGATTTACGCGTAACTTAATTGATGTGAACTGCACAGAGATCTGTTGTTGGGCAGGTTTAGTCCATGATTATATACTTGGACGGGCTTTGCTGGTGCTGGACTTTGTTCTTCTAATCGTCTCCCGCTGACCGCACTGAGTAAAAGGTCAGCGTGGCCTGCCTGAACAATGCATTATTGATTAGAATGTTCGACGAGCCATCCAATTACCTCATGTAACATAGGCCTGCTTACATATACATGTTCCTCTGGTGTTCTTACAGGGCTTAAGGCCATGTGCCGTGAATAATCTTAATGAGCCGACTCGGCACTGTAGTCATTCCGCCTTACCCTGCATAGGTTTGATGCATGTGTTACAGTATTTCGCCCATTCTTTCTTCCCGAACCACCTTCGCCATCCTCCAATATTTCGCTATATTCCTGAACTTTCCCCTCTACCGCTCTCTTCTTCTTATTTCACCTTCCTTTTCCAACGTTTTTCTCTTTCCCCTCAAATTTTCCAAATTTCCGTCATTCTCTCCATATTTCATTGACACATGTTCCCACCTCTTTCACCGTGCTTGTTAATACACTGCATATATACGTAGCTTCTCCATCTCAACACGTTCAGGTTTGGGTCTATCTGATAGGGAATTCGATTAGTGAACGCTATATACCCCTATCTATCATCCAGACGCGTTAATAGACCGCTTTACGGTACGGAGCAAGCCTCCGCAATAGGAATGTAAACTGCATAGTACTGGCAGCCTCATGGATCTGTGATAAAGCGAGTTTAGTTTTCCCCAGCCACAGTATAAGAGTCCTTGTCCTGGCGCCATTTTTAGCCGCGCTCAGTAATCGTCGGGGGCCTGTGACATAACCCTCACGACGCATCACCACGACCCACATGGTGGAAGCATGTTGCCAGTATCGATGCCATCGATCAAAAAAGTTGGAAATCTATAATTCCAAGTGCACATTTTTTGTGTGCACTCATAATAGCAACTGTGATTATGGAGTAACGCGACAGGAGGGACTACTGCTCAACGATTACAACTCGCATGGGAATCGGAAGTTTTATTCAATACACCGTAGAATGATAACAACACGTTAAATGAATCTGTTAATGTACAAATTTCGTTCCATGAAATACTGCTGTACTTTCAACCATTTAATTGTAGTTCAAAACATGGCATGCTAGGAGTTGTACCTGGTGAGATGTCTTTCCAAATATCACATTACAGGCGGTGTAATTTCTTGTAGATCAAACCTAAATTTAGGTCGCGAAATGACACTGCTTTTCACTGGTCTTTAATATCTGAAACCCTTGTGAAACCTGGCTGGCAGGATACCGCTCAGGGTCTGAGATACTCAGCTCACGTCGCGATGGCCGTAAACCAGCAGTGTGCCGTCCACACGAGGCCCACCCGTAACGTGCCAGGCCAATGAGATCAGCCTCCCCCTCCCCTTCCATGTTAGTAGCTATATCACAACCCACGGTCAAGTCACACGTTACCCACGGACCACTGTTAAATCAGCCCCCTGTATGTCGCTACACTACAACCCACGGTCAATTTACACATTATCAGCGAGCCACTGCTATATCTGCACTCTGTAACTCACAACAATACAACACACTTTAAATCTACGCATTATATTTGAGCCACTGCTAAATCAACCCCTTGTAAAACATTACAATACATACAACAGGAAAGTCCCCCTTTCTCCATGAGCCTCTGCTACATCAGCCCCCTGTATGTGTGGCCATTTGTTAGATGACTGAATGTTCAAGTTAAAAATTATCTGTCACTAGCATAGTAATGGTCTAAAGTTATTTCAGTTTTGGCAGCTCTCTTGTATATCATCAGCATATGGGCGTATCTGCATTTGTCCAATTTTGTTGTGTAGTGTTGTGTCCCATCTATTGCTGTTTAAAAAATATCATTTGTAGAAAATTAAGGTTTCACCACTATGGCGTGTCATGTGCTGCTGTAACTACAAGTGCACTTTGATCAATCTCCAACGTAAATGAACTCCCGAGGACTTGCTTGGAGGTCGACTGACCCCGGCTTAGTTATAAAGTGAACCCCAATAATGACTTACGGGTGCTCTTTAGGATCGTTAATTCCTGTTCTATGTAGCTTTGTAGTTTTTTGTACCTGACATTTCGGTTTCACTCCCTGTACACCTTTACCTGCCCCAACCCTCCTCACTGAAGGTTCGATTCCTGGGTCTGTCGGGTCTTGGGGAAAGTGAGCATACTTAAAAGTAGTTTGTTTTCTTCATGAAGGTCCAAAATCAAAGACTTGAGCAATTGTTTGTTTGTTTGTGTAGTATAATGTCCAATTTGTTCAATTGGACTTACTTTGGTCTACTCTACTAAAATTTGCATATCCCGTTGGACTAAGAAGGTATGCTGCCTGGTTAATCCAGGCATCTTACTTTTCTTGATTATATCTTACCGAGCATCTTACATTCCTTAAGGAAGTCAAGAGTTTATCTCTTGTCAGTGCTATGGAAAACACTAAACATTGCTGTTACATTCTTTAGGCATTTCTTCCTGCTCTTTTCTGTGGCCTGACAATTTAGCATGAGGTTTGAGTGTAGCATTTCTGCCACACGGGTGCTAATTCACCTTTCAAGAGAAGCCCATGTGTCAGTTTGGTGTGACTGGTCTGCAGACGGGTCATTTTCAACCAACGGTAAATTCACACATTATCCATGAATCATTGCTTAAGGGAGTGCTCCATCAGGCCGAATCTCACCAGATCGATTGTTTCTGGGCCTTTAAAAAGAAGGTCCCATATCGTAATGTATTTTATACTGATAAAAATAGTTTAATAAATGTCAATTATCAAAGACTTAAGAAACTCGAAGGCATCCGATAAGAATCGGCGAGTGTTTGACTACCAAATTGGCGTCAGTCGGTCCAGTGGAACACCCCCTTAAATTAGCCCTTGTATGTCGCTTCACTACAACCCACAATAGACCTCTTGCAAGGCAGATGCCTCTAAGCTTACCGCCGCCAGGCTGGAGACCACCGAGTAGACAAAGTACTGGGAGGGGGTTCCAGAGATCCAAAATATGACACAATAATGTAGAAAGAGATAGGCGGAAAAAGAACCTACTTTTACCTCGTCATTGGATAGGATTGTTGGCATTTACTCACTGTGTGCAAACATCGAAAGTCACTCACACTCCTGAGCTATGGTGGTCTCCAACATGGCGGAACCTGACGTTACCTGAAAGCGGCCTATATAACCACACATTGTGAATGTTGCCTGCTGAGCAAAAAGCTTCACCGCTATGACTTTTGTCTTTTTCAGTGACAACATAACCTATTCCTGTCAATCTATGATACCGCCGACATAACACTGTCGTCTGGTTCTGGGTTTTTCCTTTATAAAGGATTTTAAACTGAAAATAAGACGCACATGATAAGCCGGTAGGAGGAGGAACACCGCAACATCCCGGGCCACTAGTACCTGTGTGTCTACGAAAGTTATTTTTATGAATCCTGATAATGTCTTCCTTGTTCCTGCTACTACACAATACACTGTCCTTAGCGATGCTCTTGACTTTATGAGGCAATCTTCACGAGAGCTTGATAATCTTACAGGAGCAGAGTTCACCATAACTTAGTAAGCCTCTGGACAGTGTCAAGACATACACGGACAGTGTACAGAGTCAGGGTGTATGACTAAGAACGACCAAGAGCAGCGAATCAGTCGGCTAGACCCTCTGTGGTCTGGCCGTTGTCCGATACAAGCCACAAGTATACCACGGGGAGGCGGCCCCGCCACAGACAGGCCACAACTCAAGGGCACGTTTCCTGAGTTTTTACACCAAGCCTTACTCTCTCCCCCGCATGAGTGCAAGGTTTTATCTTTCACGCTATTCAACTGAGTCACACAGTAATTCTCTATAATTCCAAACCAGTAATATCAATTTGATCTATAACCCAAAGAAATAGGATATGTACAGAACTGGAATACAAATAAAAGTATTTTAAGGTTTTCTGAAGATGAACCTCATCAACATTCACGGGAGGATATACTAAAAGGAACAACCTAAAGTTTATGGTGACGTAACATTAACCTATTTCTTCTGGCAGTGTAAAATTGTCTGTGTTATAAAACTGTCAGAATATTTTGCTATGAAGACAATATTAGGAAACTAAATATCTGAAGCCATTGACACGGTAATTTTGTATAAACTGTAGGTTTTTGGCCGTGGCCATTACCCTAACACTGTTATCATATAGTCTCACTCCTTATCATGCTTGTTTTAAGCTAGACTCTTCATTGTTTAAGAAGGAATTCACTCACAAGTTAACCTGCTATACTGAATGCTCTTCATTCTTCTGAAACACCCATACAGTGAATATTCTTAGAAAAATGAAGACCCCCCCCCCCCCCCCCCCACCCCATATGTTCCCGTCTAGAGCAGTCTTTACTGAGTCAGTTTCCCAAGCATCTCAAGACGCGTAGTCAGTAGCGTTAGTTCAGAAAATGTACTGAATGACTTCCAGATGCCAGAGAAGAAATCTCGATAAAAAGTAAAAATTTAATTCTCTAGTATCTTCGCTGGGAAATACACTTGAAGGCATCATGCACTACTCCAGACGTCCACGTCAGCCTCAGACACTGGTGTTTTTTCTTTTGTTTTTGTGTTGTTGTCTTCTTTTTTTCCCGTTTAATTTCTCTTTTTTACATTCCGGTGGAAATGAGTCTTTTGTTAAGTGCTATTTTCAGTGTGAGGTTACCCACTGGGGTAGAGGGTGTCACTGACCCTCCCATCACACACTGCTGCTTAGAGGTCTGCCTTGGACAACGACGGCTACTCACACTGTGAGGCCTGTTTATGTTAGAGTATACATCTGGTTCGGCGTGCCAGTGAATGCACACCGATAAGGGTTCTCAGAAGTGAAGTCACACAAGTATACAGTAGCGTCCGCTTTACTCTAAGACTGACAAAATATTTTCTGACGCTCAGGGAGTGGTCCGTTCTGTGGATCTAGAGATTGTGTCAAACTTATATTTGCATTGTTTAAGAAATCACGAATCACCAAAACGACGATTGTTATGTATGAATAACCATTAGAGAATTCATATAAACATGTCATATAAGCATATATTTCGGGCAAGGACCTTTTTCAAGGAATAATTTTCTCATGTGTATCAATATCGAGGCAATAGATACTGTGATGCTATGGTACCAGTAATACATTCTTGGTACATTATTTATGAGCTATTTTTAATCTATTGCATTCCACTGAACCACTGAACCTGCATCTTAACCAACCATAACTGATATAATAAAAATTGAGTTATTCATTTTCATGTGTTAACTGACGCTCTTAAAATTGATAGCTGTTTGATTGAAACACTAAATAAAGGAAACCAAGTGAACACAAGACAGACAAAATACTGCGGTTATAAATATACGCTCAGAGAACCCGATACGGTTGTGTATATTGCTAGTCTGAAAAGGAGAGTCATGCATTCCAAAAGCTCAGTTTGCGAGAGTTTTTGTTACGTGCCGTGTTGTTTCTGTCATCCACCTCCGAGGGAAACAGTGAACGCGTGCGTGCGAGTGTGAGACCACGAGACGGAGACTGGGAGAGCAAGTAACAAGAACCATGTCAAACTCAGCATGGAGAGAAAGTGTGTAATGTGCCACATAATCTTTGTCGTGACTTCTGGCAAGATTTGCTGCACAGTAAAACTTCAGTAAAGCTTCACATGAAGAGAGACACGCCATTGCAAGGAAACCTTATGTTGTGTATTTGCAAGTATCAACTGTTTCTCATCCTGCACTGCCAAATGCTGAACAATAATATCAACTGAAAAAGAATTAATCTTTTTATACTAAAGGTTTCTCACTTATGTGCACATAATTAACAAAAAAAAAAAATCGTTGGCGGAAGGTAAAAACTTGAAACTATGGCCTATATTCTTCGTAATGGATTTGAAACACCAGCTCGTGAACGTCAATTGGATAGGGGAACCGGCTCATGAGTCATCTCTCTTGTGTAGATCTGTGCATGGAAGGATAACTCCAGTGTTGTTTATGTCTTGTGTGTGTTTGTTTTGACCCCTGTCTGCACTGATCAGGTGACGCACTAAAGTGTCGTACTTGGCATTCACCTGCAGAGGCTGATGTCGGCAACATGCGGCTGCAGAAAAGTCTACTGGTTACTCTACTGGCCCCCTTTCTGAACACCAATAATAAACACAAGATGGATTTGGTGGTACATAGCATTAATATCTATCATCTCCAACTAATATAAATTTTTCTTGCGTAGAATGAGTATTGTGTTAACCCTATTTATACGTTTGTACCCTTAATTATTTGGGAATAGCGGTATATTCTTGAGAGGACGTACCACCAGAGAATTGTGAAAGTTGGTAAAATATGATTGATGTCATTCGTACTATTGCCCTTCAACAGATGTATCATATCATAATATTACAGTATGCCTTCAGACTGAGTTACATTAGGCGACACGCCCCTAATGTCTGCATTCCGGTCACCTACCTCTACATATCATATGGATACATCAACGCCATTGCATAAATTTACCGCCTTTACAGAAGGGTATTAGACACTAATACGCCCGCTTTTTATAGTACAGTCCCCTTTGTGAGAAAGATGGAGCACTTCCTGTCAATAGTCACGAATCAATAGTTTCTCAGCTAGATGCTTCATTTGTCAGTCTTTGAAGTTAAAATGTGTCACCTCTATCTTGGGAAAAGCAGTCGGGACACTAAAGCTGGTATTCAAAAATGCATCCTTAACATTGACCACTGAAGCGAGATTAAAACGATCAGAAATAAGGGGGGTCATACGTGATGGCACCGGGCGTGGTGTGAGAGGGCGGTATGGTGATAGGGGTGCGGCGGTAGCAGATGTGTCTAGGAAAGGGTGTATATGTGTGGGAGGAGCTAGAGTAGTCGAGTCTGGTGAGGCGCCCCTGGAGAGGCTTAGCACAAACCTCCCTCTATTCACTGACGTGTAGACGTGTCGAATTCACCACTTTTATCTATTGATTATTGGTTCACTTGTAAAGCAGCTGGCTTTTTGGTGTATTTGCCTTTATTTTCTGCCATTATAACACTATCCAGTATACATTCTGTTGATCAATAATACTCGGATTATTGATTGATATGTAAAATTATCTACAATCAATATTTTGAACCAATGAAACCTCGAAGCCTTCTGGTAGTTCTTATCTCTTGATACTGTTTTTCCAAAGAGTAGGGTAATAACGGCTAGTAGCTTCGTGGAAACCTAGCATATTTACTCTGTGCATTTGGGCGCGTCAATCTAAAAATAGACTGTTAGAAAAGGGTCAATTAGAATGTGCCATTCCTCACAGGGAAACACGAACCACCGTGTTTGGTTACTTCTACTGTTGTTTCACTCTAGACTAGGAATAAAAATACTCGGGATTTCTCTCTCGGCATTCAGATGGTAACAGAATAAATTGCTTCATTGATTTTGACTCCCAGGGGACCGTCATGGCTTTCATGTGGCTTCCGTCATGGCTTCTTCGGATAGGTTACTTTACTTTTTCTCATTCCTTCGTGTTCAGTGGACTGGGCCTACGAGATCTCTGCGAATTATGGGAGATGCCACTGGTGAAGACCAAACGGTCTACAAAACACTTAATCCTTATAAATATTTTATGTACTCTATAGATACAAATATATAAAGTCTGGCCTTTCTAAGGTTGATTGAAGGGCCAATCCACCGTAGAATTTAATATACTAGCATTTCTGTTTCTGTTGACCAATTATTCAATTATCCTGGAAACCTGGTAACATGGTTGCATTTGAGAAGAGTTTTCTACTACTCACTCTGATGACTGAAATGTCTGTGGGCAGGACTTGACTAGGCAGGTCTGGTGCGTTCTCCTCTAGCCCTAGATAAATATATCCAACACTTCCATCCCCTGTAACCATGGTAATGAGGCGTCGCATAGCAAACACGTGGTCTGGGGCATGACGTGTGTCAGCTGCAGGGGGTACAGCGCCCACCAGTACGGTTGGCCGGTGGAGCAGTGAGCTACCACTGAGAGGTAAAAGGGTAGGATTGGGGTGGAACGTGCAGGGAAGGGTTTACTAGAGGAATGCATTTCCTCCCTAAAGTGCAGAAATGTACTCGAGGCTATCCTCGCCAACATATACAACAATGAAAGAGTGCCCCCCCCCCCCCCCGAATCTATACACAGTCCAGTTGGACCGTTCTCCAAGCAGAGTCTGTGTTTACGTCGCGGCCATTAGATGTTCTGAGTAGTTGGGTGTACCCTGGGTATGCTGTGAGAGTGGGAACAGTTCCCCAGGATCCATATCGGATCCTGACCGGACGCCCAGCTCGCTCCTCGTGGTATGCTCCCGTCTCTTCTTTTTTTCTATTTCTGAACTGGTCTGTTGGCTGCTTTTAAGATCTGGTTTTCTTCACTCTAACCAACAAGCTATTGTTCAATCCCTTCTTGTGTAACTAATGAGAAGACCGCATGTGAGTCGTATAAGGCATTCAACGGCAGTCTTAATCGCAACCATAAAAAAAAGAAATAATTAAAAAATCGGTCTTCTTTTTGTGCAAATTACCAAATGACCTGGCTCAAACACCTCCAAGGCAAAAGGATGCAAAAAATCGTGCCCACATTGACGGTAATTATAGTAATTTGAACATAATTACCAAATAACATTTTTTTCTATGAGGATATCAGTTTACTCTTCGCATCAGTGAAACATACAAGCTTATAGGGTCAAAACGATAAAACGGTTTGTTATTTTGCCTGATATTCACACTAAATCGAAGAATGTATAATCCGTTATAAGATACAGGAACTATGGATAGCCAAACCTACACCCATCTCCGTCTCCTGATTCCCTTGTCGCAATAGAAGGAAGGTAACCCAATTACTGGGTGGTCTCTCCGGTTCTACTGTCTCTGATTAGGACGTCTGTGGTTGACCCGGAGGACTAGGCAGGATGCCCGTCAGGAAGCTGGGTCTGGGACTAGGTTAGGCCCGGGTGGGGCTCGCATACCTCTACATGGATGAAAGTCGGGACTGATGAAAAAGTCGGAAACAAAAACGTATTCTGGGGGGGGGGGGGGGGGGGGGGGTGACCGCCCCCCCCCCCCCCGTGCCGTCAAACATTATTTCGGGACCTGACGGAACTCTGACGGCAGTGTCAACGGCCCTTGGGGCGTTTTACTGCCGCCAAGGTACTCTGCCCGTTTCCCCAGCGTGTGTCAATTGAAATTGGTGAAAGCCTGCTACTGGGCGCCGCCAACAACGGTATCGATTGTTTTATTTCATGATTTACATACTTTGTTAAAGATCATATTTCAAGATGCAGAAATTTCTGATTTCCGTCGATTGTCGGCGAACTTGCATCCCTGCCTCTAGCTACCCGTGTGCATACGACACAATTAGCCAGACCTTTTGAAGCAGCATCTCCTCTACTTCTGTCCCACTCGAAAAATGTTTAGATATTCTGTTGTAAGGACCTCAGGCGAGCAGCTGATACGTGTCCGTAATGCTCTCCTTCGTATCACGTGACATGACCTTAGGGGCCATCTATAAAGTTCGTAAGCAAAAATTCTGAAAACTTTGCCACTCCCCACCCCCTCTCCATCTTGTACGCAATAGATTAAAGAATGGAAGTACGTAAAATGTCCAAAAAGATTGTACCCCGGTTGCGTACGTACTTTATGTATGTCCTCTTTATGAAGCAGAGACATTGTGGTGTACATGCATTTGGATTATCTGGGACTCGTCAGCCGTTGTGCTGAGTGGTGCTTTGCTACGACTGACTGTACACAGAAATCTTTGGTAAATTGTATTTTTTCCAATCAAAAAGTGAGGTCTTCCTGTATCCGGGACCCTCAATGGTCTACCGAGGCCTGAGCTACTAGCCTCACTATGCTGGTGTCCTGTGTATAACAGGTGATGGTGTGTACGCCGGCAACCTATCGAGACTTTTCAAATTGCTGGAAGTAGTTTCTCACGAGAGGATTTGACGACTGGACCGAGCTTCAAATAAGCTAGCATCTATTTCAATGTTCACGCTATCTCCCGCAATTAGCACTGTATGATGTATCGTGTGGCTGAGCCCTTTATTTACCTGAGAGAGTTACTTTCACAAATCCATATTATATAAGCTTGGCACTATGAAAGTTGTAGTGCTCATATTCCTAAAGAGCATTATGCACTAAATAAGTCCAGTGTTGTCGAAGGAAGATGCATCACTATAACTTATCTCAATTTATTTAGGATAGTTTCATTAATCACATGTGGGGCTCCTTAGGTTCCCGAGGTCTCTCTGTGCAGTAGCATTGGGGTACATATGTACTAGAGGCTAGTGACCTTTTACCATAATGTCTACTACTCTAGGGTTGTTGCACCACTGACCATACAGTAATGGGTCAAAACACTTAACTTGACTGGCAACACCAGAGGACAATATGTGCTATCAGCTCTAGAGGCAAAGAGACTAAACAGGTTCAAGGGAAATGAAAGCTACTTTCCCTGCTTATTTTGAAATGACATCAGCTCGTTACTGTTTAATGAATATAACTTCTTTACATAAAACAACCTCGTTTTTTGTTGTTGTTTTCTGTTTTGCATCGGTTGTGTGTGATGTGTATTCCATCACGTCGCATGTTGATGAACCAAAATTATGGGCATTATAAAGAAATCTATAATTGACATTTGGAATACAAGTTGGCCCTGGTCACAAGATAAAATAAAAATAAGCAGTGGCGGGTTGAACTAGTTATGTACGTCCATGTGATGTACCTGTAATCACAACATCAACATTCAAATAGAGCAACCTATGGTTCTAATTATTTGAAGTATACATAACCGCAATGTTAGAAGAGCTTCAGTAGCTAATGAAGAAGAGTCACGTTGTATAACCTCTCTAAAATAGCAGTCAATTACATGACTTCTAGGCACGCTGCCATGCATATGTTACAAGATGTTCTCCAGGTATGAGGTCTTATATTTTCTGATGAAGGAGCATAGGGTTCTTTAAGCTATTTCGTCTATAGGTTTTCACAGATAGGGCAGGGCAGTAGGCGAATCGTGACTATTACCGCCCCAAAACAGTAGGGCAGACAACTCTACCTCACATTACGTACAAACATGTTTTTGTTTACATCATCCATAAGAACAACTCTCGCCCCCAGATTCACCACTTATCTTTGTGACTGATACAAATAGACTGCATGGAATGTGGGTCACACTGCGAATGCCTATAATCCTGTCATCACCAGACTAGTCCACTGTTGACTCTACTACAGGCGTCCTCAAGAGATATTCCTGCCTGCAAAACCTGGTCCCGCAGTCAGCTCTGCAACCCAGCAATACACTCACAGTGCCTGCAGCCACTCCATTCAAATGGTGATAAAACGCTTTGGTGTGAGCATAAATAACGCGCAGTGCACGCCGGCATCCGTCAGAGGGCGCCCACATTTAACAGTAGCCGTCGGGTGGCGCTGCTCTAAGTGCACAGCGCCCTCTATCCACATATTCACATTCAGTTTGCTGACCGGCAGACTATACTCTAGCTCAAGCCTACTTGATCCCTTCTTGAAGATATTACTGAGCATTTAGGTCACTGTGGCGCCTCTTATCCAAACACACAGTACGTAAGCACTTCACTATGAGCTGCCCTCTGTTACATGCAGAATAAAGGATAACTCCCAAGGGTTGTTCATCTAATTAGTGGTTTCCACATTTTGCCCAGAGTAACTACTGCGAGGTTGTCCAGCGACATGTTTGACAGATTACCTGCATTTCCATCTCTTTGGTTATGTGAGTTTGTTGTCTAGGGCAGTTAACATGAGACCGACGCTGGGCGCAACTGGAGTACTGTCATAGTTGTTTCTTATATTTTTTATTCCACAGGCGGCACTCGTGGTCTGGTGGCTGTGCCCCTGACACAACTCAGCAAAAACAAGTATAATGCACACATGGGCTTGCCGATTCGAATTTCCTTCGCTTTTTGAGTCTCTTTTCTTATGTCGGTATGTTTAAAGTGGGCCAGTAAAAACTCCCCACACCCGCCCTGAATTCAGACCTTTCCGTTATGTTGACGCCCACATCTGGCACAGCGTGCTGAAGTAAATTCGGGGCCTTCCTCTCAGCCACCGACTTACTGTACTCTCTTCTACAAGCACTTCGCACTCGAGAAGAAGGAACACAGGAGGCCTCTCAGAAAATGTTTATATGTCAACAGTTCAAATCTGGTACCGCCCTTAAAGGGCATGTCACTCGTGTCTGATTTCAAGTAACCGAAGCATGTAACCAATGGTCTAGTGATGAAAATCAGCCAATAACTGTAGATTCTTTCTTACATGCCTCAGTTACAGACATGTTGTTCTGTGCCTGCCTATAACTGCCGGACGATGGACTCGTGTACACCTATGCGAGTTTTGCAGAGTGGGGACAGTGAGGTCGGTATGTAATTCAGGTGGATCTCTCAAAGACGTATGTAGTGTATGGACATCATGCTCTGATTACGTCTAAAAGCATATCAACAGTACCAACTCCACAGTGTCAGCAAGCTGTGAGGCTGATAAATTACCTGGTGCTATTCTGTGAGAATCTGGTGCTACTGGATATACGTACACAAAGTGAATACCTGCCAGCGCACGATGGAAGGTGGGCAATATAGATTACCTGTGCTCGGTTATAAAACAGACATGTAAGTATAGCAGCAAAGAAAATCCGCCGGTAGAAACTTGAATGAACTACATACATTGTCTGGCCTCCTTTACTGCCAGAGGTCCGTGCCAAGAACCTCTCCCTCGCCGTCTCACTCGTCACCGCATGGTGGTAACCTTCTTTTGCCAGGCCAGTACAAGTCCAAAGGCTATGTAGACCTTTTTTATCTAGCAGTTTTTGTTATACCCCAACCGTACTGGTAAAAAACGGACTAAGCAGCCTAATCGTCACGTCTCGCCCAAACAACATCATTGCTATTTGCCTGCTCGGGTGTCAGCAGACCCTGGTTCAGATTTTTCTGGATGGCGCATGGTATTACACGACTCAATGATATATCGCTTTGGTGAGAGCTTCGTCATTCTTAGTCAGAAGTAATTAGTTCACGAATACAAGGGACCTATATCCTGTTCTAGTACAATGCTCAATATTCCATTCATGGGGTCTAAGAAAACATCTATCTAGAGTAAAAACAGCCTGCTTTCTATAGCCTGATTACTGACAGTCTGTGCATGTGGTCCTTGGTTTTATAGCGTTAGTCACTGACCTTTCTAACTGTCAGACAGTGGGGCTCAAACATGCAGAACTAATACAAACAGACGTAAATATAGGGACTCTAAACTGTTCCGGTCGAAGAGTATGAAGAATCATGATGAACAGCCGAAAATGAATTTTTTTTTCTTCTTTTTCTAAAAACTTTCTTGTAAACGTCAGATATGAACAGCATGCTTTGAATCAAAGATAACCTCCTTGAGGGCGAAGAGCTCTAACCAAGATAGACAAACTCTCCATCGCCTCAAGCACATATGACTGGACCCTGCTGACTCCTGTTCGAGGAGTGGATAGAAGAGTCCAACTTGACCTTCCACCTCACCGGAAGTAGATCCTCGTGGTAAGCGCACCCTGGGAGGCGCACGTGACCTCCCCGGAGACCACGTGGTCTCCCGAGAAACGCTGATGAGACGCAGGTGTAGCGATGCGGGACGTCAGGTGCCTGCGTCAAGTTGTACGTCATGTTCCATGTCACGTGACATATGGCGTCCACTGAGGTAAAGCATGCACTGTATCTTACCATGATTGACGGAAAACTGAATTTTCTACGTATTTCATAGTTAAATATGATGTATGCAACTTTTTGGATAATGTATTTTGAAATTATGTCTTACATATTTCTTTCAATTGATTCAGAATTGGTGGCTCTTCGGCAAGCTGCATCTGTTTCATATCAGAAACATTTAGCAATCAAGCTATAAAATTTGAGATACTATTGGAATAGCAGTATCTTACTTTCGTTTCTATATGCCATTACTATGTTTCACTCACCGACATATCACATGACTGCAGGTCAGATGGTCTACATTCCCACCATCTTGACCAAACTAATCTAGATTCCTGCTCTAATGTACACACCCCCTGGTCAGGCTCCAAATAACCCATGTGACCTCCACCCCTTACTATGTGACCGGCGGTGGCCAATCAGTTTAACCCTTCGTAAGGAGATCTTGGTTAAGCTATGACAGCTTCAGCTAATGATTTCAAAATGTGCCAGATTTAGCAAACATTTGGTCTTATATTCTCTCAGCACAAAAGTTGTTTAGTAAAGGTGTGGGGGTATCAAAATCTGATTACATAAATAGGTGGTTCATACCATATCTTCACAAGCCAACATGGACTTTATGGAATTACATTAATGGCAGTCATTTAGAGCGCTCTGATATTACATACAGGAATTACGACAGAATTTATTTGTTTGTTTGTTTGGGTAGTTTAACGTCCAATATGTTCAACCAGAATTCTGTGCCTATTGGTGGGGAAAGCGAGAGGTATATATGGTCACTAGCAAATTATATGATAATGCTATGAGTAGGGTGGAGTGACTCACTTTCACACTACACATTGACCATGGCCAGCCAGATCGTCCAGGGGACATGTGGCGACAGTTCCTCTAATAAATTGTCTGTGATCTAATATCTGAGCAGCCCCAAGCTTTCAATGGTTCAACGGTATCGCCCTTGGGTGTAAAATCGCAAAACTGTTTGAAAAATCTCCTGATATTCCCCTGTTTCTCGAGGCTATATATGATAGATAACACTCTAGAATATTTGGAAAAACCAAACATTCTACTGTGCTAAAACTAACTTTGCTAAAAGTAATGCACATATCCTGAAGAAGCGAAGTTTCTAGGGTGAGTGTTGCCTCAGGTTGTAGATCTGTTTGCAGAGGATTATTTTGCTAGGGGTTATGTAGGAGCTGCGGCTCCTTCCATCTTTTTCTCATTAGGTACTCTGAGTAAATAATCAACACAGACTAAGACTGGGGGGCAGTTGTGTGTGGTGGCTATGTTGGAGGAACTACTCAGTCAGATAATACAGCTGTCAGGACTGATGCGTTCTCGTTGTTAGCCATAAGATCATACAAGACCAAGCCTTACAGAATGAATTCAATGTGAAATACTGTGAACTATTGATTCAAGAATAACAAATTCAGATACCTTAGCTCTGTATCTAAGAAAATATCAGGTTAATTGAGTCAACATTTCTGCTCGTAGTGTTGTGAGTACTTTCTATCGTGGTATTAACTCAGTGAACATGAGCCAAGTGGAAGTGAAGGGTCTTTATTATAACCTCGACCAGAACGCCTCCTCATTATAGAGTGACATACAGAAATGACCCCAGTTTTATCATAAATTATACATGTACTCTATTCCGCACTGGGAGACTCTTTAAAGGCAAACATTCAAAAGCACTCATCGCTAACACTCGATATCAAATTGATCATATATAGGTCTTCCTGTTTCCATGTTATACGCCCTTATATTACTTATCTTGAACCACATTATAATGCTTTGGAATTTTGTTGTCTTTAGTATGCAATGTTTTGACCATTTCAGGAGAAAAAAGGTATAGACAGATCACAGAGAAAATATGCTCACATTAAGACCTGTACCCAATACTCAATGGCTAATTGGGTGATGTATTTCATTAATCAATAATGTTATAGGGTGAGATAAAATAAATAAAAACACTCGATGAAAATAACTTGGTCCGCACTCCACCACGTTTTACCACGTAGGTGACGTTTGACTACGGAGTAATTCACGCAGTGAGGTAAATATAGTGATAAAGGGTAGACAACTCGGTTACACTAGTATATTATATAATGAAACCAACGAAGAGCGATTTACGTCGTATAAGTCATCCCAATCATGAATAATCTCCCCCTACTTTACTTCCTACATAGATGAGTACATGTATGCATGCACAGTAAACCTGTACTGTTTGCTATGTTATCACTTCGTACTACCAAACTAATGTCGCATGACTTTGATAGTAGTAAGTAATAAAAAAGGAAACAGTATAAGTTTACTATGTATACATACATGTACTCATGTATGTTGTGATAATATGTTGAATATGTAGACGTATCTGTGAGACATAGTACGATTACCTTTTTGTTGGTTAAGTTAATAAAAAATTAATATTTATTCCCTCCCTTCACACTCTGAAGACCACGCTGAACATCGCTACTCCTCGATTCCCAGGTACCAACGTATCTACCTTTTTCTCCAATAATGTATGTATTTAAAAAAAATAAGCTAGATATAAATATGCTTAAAACAGGCTATGTGCCTCTGAAATAAAGGTCATGGGAGGCGACTGACTTATCACTACTGCAGATCCGTATTACATAGAGTTCAGTGAGCTTCTGGACAAAAAGCTGCCTCGCTTAAGAGATCTACATCTGGCACAAAGACATATCTTTCTTTCTACAAAGGTGTATGTCCAATTGCGAGAAAAAAAGTGGAAGCTTTGCTCAAAGGATTCATTGCAGCTTGTAAAATGCTCTTTTCCAGATTCATGCATCCATCGCAATAATTCAATTAGTGGTCTCATGGACATTTCAAGACGGCAAAAGGCTTAGAGGTAGCAATCAATGGTCGTAATGTCTATATTTTTAATATGATAAATAGGTCGAAGTAACACGATGAAAGAACATGATGGCTGGAGTCTCTATAGATAGGGGCTGCTAAACTGGCCACAGCCTCAGAATCTTACTACCCCATCCCTCCTCGCCGGAATTCCTGAGTCTGTCAGGTGAAGGCTAAATATTATGTAGTACTTTATTCTGATTAAGTTCAAAATCAGAGGTTTGAGGAAGTCTTAGGGGCTGCCTGTCCTTTCGCCACTAAACGTTCTCTCCAAGCACACAGAACCATGATGAACCTCTGGACTGACCGAAACGTATATAACTCCACAGGATTCTGAGATTAGAGTTACCACATCTCCCTTATCGGTCAAGGAGGCACAGCTGGACCAAGCTGTCCTGTAGAGACTGGAGATTGACTTTTAACATGTCCCGTAAACTCAATATGGTGTCTTTCAATGCGTACCATAAATTCAATATGGAGCCTTTCAACGTGTACCGTAAACTCAATATGGGACCTTTCAACCCGCACCGTAAACTCTATGTGGTGCCTTTCAACCCGTACCCTAACCACAATATAGTTACCCATCTCTTCGTATATGAACAGCAAAGTATATTCTTTGTATCTAAAATTGACGGGAAGCAAAGGTTTCTGGTTAGAGATAAAAATGGGATAGAATTGTAAGTTTCTCAATCATTACGAGAGTCCCTTGTATATGTGCAATGCGCTAGGCCTGTAGAGTTCATCGGCAAAATACCCATGATGGGATAGTTATAAGATGCATGTAATAACTCACAAAAGGAAAAATTATTTCTGTGCACAGAAAAGAAGCCCATATTGATATGTAGACTTAGTAATTATTTCTACCGCGTTTTGAATTTTGCAAACGCCCTACCCCCACATGCTTATCTACTCCATCATGGTTTCTAAGGTTACTGCAAAAGGTGACCACGGGGTCGTCATGGGTTAACTGAGGCCAAACCAGACCCTGGCCCCTCCCCCTAGTATTCAACCACGGATCCAGAAGCTCGGCCTACCAGAACCTTAGGTTATCGTAAGGTTTCACGGCTGTAAACTCAAGCCTGGTTCGAGATTTCCTCTGAGAACAGTTTCCTTTACTCGATAACATCCTAAGGCCACAGGAGAGTAAATCTTCGGTTGGTCATTGGCCATAGCTATGTATATGACTGAAAGGCCGGTAGGGGGTCACATGAAGCTCCAAAGCCGCCTTGGGGCATTTCATTGTTGACCATTTTAAGTAGATGACTTAGGAGGTTAACGTACATGACAGAGGTCGGCTTCAAAAACGTTATTACTGGTTGTGGTTTAAAAGGTAACGCTGGTATTCCAACTATGTGTTCATGAACCTCTTTTTGGCCAATCTATTTACGCACAACATGGGATTTAATGTGTGTTTTTATGTGTACCACTCGAATCCTGGCTATATCTCCCTTGATTTTGGTTATACATGTTTTACAGAAGGAATGTTGAAAAACATCAACTTTTTGCCTTATCAGCTCTGAGCCGAGCATTGGGCACTTTAGTTCATTGTGTGCTTTAAGTCTGTCATATTCTAGCATTCGTCAAGTCTATGTCAATCTAAGTCTCTATCTTTGAGATGAGAATGATGGCCGCTGTCTGCCCATTAGCTCTTTAAACCATGTGACTTCGGACCTAGTCCTACTTACCTGTATGTTACATGGGGTCAATATGTAAAGTAATGACCTTCAAACATACGCTGTCACTTCACAAAGTAACCCGTGGCCAGGCGACATTGTAGACATGCGACGCCAAGTGATGAGGCCATGTGCTTCCATCGGTTTACTCCATCAAGAGTATAGTCACTTTCTGGACATTAGGTTCCTCCACAGCACCCCCAGATCTCCTTCCTACCTTTCACCCTCTACCACACTGTGTACCTGTACTTTGTTGATTTGATCTAACAACTAGTCAACCATTGCAGGTTCTTTCCAGACTTTACCAGGATTCTCCTTTTTTCACCACAAGGATGGTGATCGAGTCTATGTGATGAATTTAGGTAGAAATCTCACCCACACTTATTGACTGAGGTGAGAATTATTTTACTTCCCACACCAAATAGACATGGTTTGAGAAGAATTGGCCTTTGGTGAATCAGTAAATCTACCACTGCTGGGGATGAAGGAAAAAGTGGCTGCGGTGGGACTTGAACCCACAAAGTCCCACAACCTTGAGAATATGCGCCAAGTGCTCTTAACCCCTGAGCTAACTCCTCACCCCCTGTGTACCTGTATGCTGACCGACGTGTGGGCACTGTGTGGTGCACTGTGTGGTGCTGAGGTCTGGCTTGGCCGGGGGCGGTGTGAGTTTACGCCTTACAGGTATGTATGTGATGACTTCACCCGCTAGCTGTGTCAGCTGGACGCGTCTGAGGGGTGTGCTCGGGTGTGGAACTGACGGCCTGCCACTCTCAGTATGCGGGAGACCGGTTAAAGATGCGAGTGGCGAGTGGAGTGGAAAATGGGATCGGTAGAAAGCTACCTTCTACACTTGTACTAATTTGTCCTGATTGAGGTCACTATATTTCTTTCAGAACCAAATAAGATGTTTAAGAAATGGATGTAGTGGGGTTAATGGCGAACAATGAGAAGAATAGCAGTATTGTTATGGAAGGGAGGAGAATACGGTAGAAAGTACATGAGGCTTTATTCAATATATTAGGGAAGTGGGGAAGTTGGGGTTTTGTGAAGACACGGATGTTTGATGGCAAAAGGAGTTGCTGTAGTTTTTATCTTGAAATGCCGTCTGCTTCAAGTTCGCAGGGCAGAACGGTCTGGGGTTTTCTCTACCTGCACTCACGTGGAGAAACAGCCGGTTCACACGTGCGCTTGCCCCCTTCCCCCATTCCACACAGGCGCACTTCACCCCACTAACCACTGGCCCCACCTCAGGCACAGCCACTTCACCAACAGATATACACGATGACAGGAAGAGCAGACAGCAGCATCTCTGCCCGCTTATAAAGGGGCTTCAAATATACCCAAGCAGAGGTGTCCAGAAATATCATGAATTAGTAACGCGGCTGAAACATGTCCTAATATCATAGAGTGTCATATTTCGAAACAATTAAAGAATCTCTCAACTAATATTGACATGTACAATGTATTTGACACAATTTAATATATCTTAGATAATTGAGAATTGAGGAATTTCTCCAAAATGTATGTAACCAGGAGACAAATATGCAAAATTTGCTGATTTGATTCGTCGATTGTGAACCACTAGAGCAGACACTGAGTGTATTCTGGTCTGACTCTTTTCTATGCTCTTCCGAGTACAGCAGATGGTTGTTCCCCTCAGATGTCTGTATGCGCAGACAGGTCCGTGCATCGTGCAGACGGTGGTAAGTCATAACCAGGCCTCGGCGAGTAAGTGTTTCTGTTGTGTTCAAAAATAAACCCAACCATGGCATCTCATTCCACTCAAAGTCAAAACAGGTTTGTCTCTTAGTCCATGAGACATGGACGCTTGGAACATGACGAAACATATACAAACAGTCATGACTTGTCTCTAAAGTCTGTGTATCATACCAGTTTTGTTTTTCATTTTCTTGATTTAAGCTAAGGATTTCTTAAAACAAGTTTGGGAACTAGATGGGACAGCTTGTCTTCCCTCGTCTGATGGTGACATGTTCCATACCTATCTTGGATACCCAGTTTTGTTTTTCATTTTCTTGATTTAAGCTAAGGATTTCTTAAAACAAGTTTGGGAACTAGATAGGACAGCTTGTCTTCCCTCGTCTGATGGTGACATATTCCATACCTATCTTGGATACCCTTTCCTAGTCTAGAGTTACTGACCAACCAGCAGATGCTGCAATTATGATTCCACATTTTAACACTTTGCGGCCAGTGACCAGCCTAGACCTCGGCAGTCTTATCATATGCTTGAATACAAGATAAAGCAAATCATGAGGGTTTGGATCAATCTTGTGTATACTAAGTACTTGCGCATTATGGGCTTAACCCGACACCCTTTCAGTCCACTCAACGTCAAAACGCACACTTCCAAATTGCTGATTTGAGGGTGATTTCTCTCGCATGACTTGAGACAAAGAGGGACCATATCATATACTTGGTAAGCCTCCATTCTGAAAAGTGTGAACTGTACAGCCCATGTATGGCCTGCTGGTGCCATTATTGTATTGACCACAACAGGAGGTCGACACATTGGCGTCAGCCCTATATCCTTGAGCCTGACCACGAGATGTACACCACAGATGGGTGTAGGCTGTAAATCAATTTATATTTTTAGATCAAACACCATCTCTGGCGTTTTCTTGAGGTAAACAAAAATGTTTCACTGAGCATATCTTTCGCAGCTTATTTTGTTTTATGGTCATTTTATTGAACTTTAATTCGTGTGTAGTCTTGTTGTGAACCTGTATTGGGAAACCTCGTACAGTAGCACAAAGGTAAAACATTACGAATATCCATACTTGTCCTTCCCGTTAGTACAGCCCTGGTTTTATATTATGACCAGTTCTATATGTGTATCTAAGTCACTACTCCTGAAATAGCTTCATCACGAATAAAGAAAGTAAAAGGTCCTGTGTCTATAATACTATCTCTATATCGCAATCATAAAGTCGGATAGAAAGAATCTCGAGGTGGGCGTCCAATAGCGGTGGGATTGGACGTGTTTTTGCTATGCCTCGTAAATACACCTAGTATCTACTAGTCCGTTCACGCACCGTGCCACCTTCGGGTTACGGTACGTGAAGGTCTAACAGAGTATGACTGTGACTGGCCTGCCACCTTTAGTGAGAGGAATATCGTGGTTGGCTGTCCTATTTATAGTATCAGTTTGACAAGGGGGAATACCAACAGGCGCTTAGTCTGCTTAAAGTATGTAAGGGTCTAACAGAGCACAGCTCTGATTTGCCAGTTCCTTAGGCACTGATTGGAGAAAAGGATTTCTTGGTTGGCTGTTCTAATTTTAGTACAAACCCAAGCCAGAGAATACCACGATTTTGGCACTATTCTGGGAATCATTATAACTCTCCAAGCTGATTTATTTGGTACATGCCCAGTAAAAGCTACTCTAGGACCTCTGCTTGAAGAGTAACACACTGGTTACTGGCAAATCAATCAGGACAGATTAATACCAGCGGAGGCAGGAATTTCCACCTTAAAATGGCAGCGCAAAACAGTCCCAGTATGAGAGCCTGTGCGCCCTGGCCCTGGCGACAACGGGCTGTACTAGAGTCTAAGTATCTACTTGTTCTCTTTGTTCGGGTTGATTACGAAATCTTTGGAAAGTCGCATTTTGTGTATAGCTCTTTAAAAGTACTTGTATTGAGAATCGGGCACAATAATCTGAAAGAAACATATCATATATACAAATAGCACATCCGCGAGAAAAGTTACTTACTGTAAACCGTCGTCATTTTTCTTCTTTGATGATTGATAACTGTAGTTTTTGACAAGTTTTCTGGAAGGAAAAGAAGAGGCGGTTAGTATTGTAGGTGAATCATAACATGGTTGGCAATAAAGCATTACAGGGACTGATTATGATAGATTATATTTTGTTTGTCAGATACGTTTTGGGGTATTTAGGCAAGTCCTAAATGCAAACCCAGCATTGATATTAAGACACCGCAATGTCCGTACTGTCAGTGCTGTAGATAATTAATTCAAGCACACAAAGACTTTATTGTGTCTCAATGATTCACACAACTTGAGTCGGATGCCATTGAAATACCAAAATAAAAAGCAAGAGCAAGGTTTGTCATACGTATAAATTGACCTATAAAACAATAACTTGTACAGGAACTACCCCACACGGCCACCCGCCCAAACACACAGCAGTCATTGTGCACTCGCTCTGGTCCTTTCTGATCGCTCTGTAGAGCACTATTAATAGACCTTTTTCACAAGCCGGGAGTTTTTTCTAACTACCCACCACTAGACCACGCTGAACCCTGAACGAAAAAGATTACTTTTACTGTTCCGAGTAAAATATTTTGGTGACTGCACAAATATCCAATAAATAAACAGGGACAGGGACTGGGGTGCGGGGTGATACTGAAACTATAATTCAGTACATATACATCATGACATTTACACGTATACAATAAACCCTGATAACCAGAATAAGTTAAATGGTACCCCAGGTTCACCAGTTTCCAAGACTAGTACTTTTATTCAAGTGTTTGCTCAGTGCGTCTTGAAGCTGCTGAACATGTTTAGACAATGCCTCATACAACTTCTCCACGCCCTTATACCAATAAATATGACCTTATTTCCGATGTCTTTCAATGTCTTCTCCTACATTTCATTCTCAAAACATATCTATGATGGATAAAGCATCGGATACGGTGTTCCATATATAAGGTTTTTATACGGACAAAAAAAAGTAAAGGATCCTGGTATATGCTGAATGTATAATGTTTTAGGATGACCTGGATGTGTGACGTCAGTGAATGAAATTAACAACATTTTTCACATCTAGTAATTCACTTATGCAATGCTTGTAAATAGAACATGTCACGCTACCAATATTCTCTTTATGATTATATGAAATCCTGGTGTACTTTAGTCACCTGACCAAGTATATTATTACTTTTATTGGACATCCACGTAAGACGTACCTGAAGGTGATCCTCACTTCTAGCTCTAGACAATAGATAATTACCCGAGGTACTTACCATTACTGAAGGGGAATTAAGAAAATAGTTCCCTCGGTGAGTGGGAACCTCTGTCCCGTCATTTCTGCGGTTATCACACCTCGTAAATTCCTAAATATGCTTTAATTTTGGTAGACCCTTTTTGTTTTCTTTCGAATGATTGCTGCTACCCCAATATGTCAAGAGTAAAATGAGAGATAATCCTATCAGACGTGGCTGGATCATTTTTTCTTTAGAGACAGATCCTAAATTGGTATAAATGATAAATTAGTTCTACTGAACTTGACACAGAGATTATTTGTTATATGGGTATAATCACCACAGGTAAATAAAAGGAAAAGGTGCACATCACCTGATGACGTCAGTTCCGATATCTTGTCTGAGGTCAGGCATATATAAATCAAGGACAGACAAATAAAAAAACGATTCGAATTTATCGCAAGTTTCCTATGAGCCATTCGAAACATTATTTAACTAGGAGCAAATATAATGTTCATCACAGATGAATGAGCGTGCAATTATAAATGAATAACAATTAAAAGGTTTTAGTTAGATATAGCCTATGGATAGTTTTCTACAACCCACTTGCACCCAGTCAACTTGCCATTTCTCTAACTGCCTGAGTCAAGGATCAAAACATATCAAAAACAGTGGGTCAATGAGGTATTTCGGTCTTGAGTGATTGGTCATGGTCAGCTGGGCACACTTCTAAGACCCTGAGACACTGGCTCCCTGCTGTGTTCTCACTATCACAGTGAAAAGCATGCAGATAGTAAAGGGATAGTTTTCTGGAAGCACACTGAAAGTTCAATGTGACCACTCTAACCCTGACTCTAAGCTCTAGATGATGTATATAGGCGTGCAAGCACGCTCTAAAAAACTGATAAAGGAGTATAATATCATATAAATACCCCGACATTTCAAGCTGTACAAAATTCCAGTATATTCACAGCTATTCAAAGGAGAGTGATCGCACTCAACGGCATGCGGGTCATATATAAACCAGCCCTCATACACAGTAGATGCTTTCTGTATTCTCAAATGGGCTGAATGGTGGGCAACGCTGACCCAGACGGGACTGGCCTGGAAATACATGAGTGGAGGGGTTGACTGTGTGCCTCTGAGTGGAAGGTGGGAGGGCGGCAGGAGGTCACAGGTAAGCGCCTCCATCTCATGAACTCGCCACGAAATTTGCCCTGTACACATACTTTACTGCTCCCCTTGCCCTCTCCATATCCAATGCTAAACGGGATCAAAATATGTGATTCAGTAATTCTTTGGACAATATATGATTGCATGTTTTAGTTATTCATTTATTTTTTGCGTTTCACAGAATTCAGATAAAAATCTGAAATACAGTTTTATTACCCTTACCTATGCTTAAGCAGTATCTATTACCAATAAGATATTCACAGAAAATATTTGCAAATTTTGTTGTTGTTGTTGTTGTTGTTGTTGTTGCTTTATATAGTTTCCAAACATACTGCACTTTCTTTCTGCTCGCAAAGAAATATAATTCGGGATATCTTTCTTTAGATGCTTGGGGAAAATGACCCACTGTTCAAATGCCTGGCAACCCTAAAAGGGCGTTCAGTTATGACAAACGTACAATCAACCCTGTGATAGCGACAACAAAAGTACAAACCACAACGAATCTTTTTACAGCAGGCATTACTATCCGTATCATCAATCCCAAGTATAGATTACACAGCGTAACTTTCTGGAAATTGTAATACACTCTGCAGTTCATCTTTCGACAGAGGTCTGGATGAAAAGCAGTACAACGAGGCAAGTCGTTTCAATCATAGACTATGGATTGCTGATCACTAACACACCAAAAGCCTGGCCAGAAATAGTCCATCACTACCTCCCCAATACAATTCTAAATACGCTAAAATCCAACATAAGTAGCTCACCCTATATCTCCGTCTTAGTGCTGATGACCTAAGTAAACTAATATCGGTCACTTAAACTACACATTGCAGGAAGTACGTTTGATTCTTTCTCCAGCTCTAATCGTGGTAATAATGGGTGTTACGTCCTTGACCCCTTCCCTCGTGGCTACACATGAAAGTGTCTGGTGTTCGTGTGGGGTTCAGTTTGGTGCAGCGTGCGTGGTAGATGTGTGTGTGTGTGACTGCTGGAGGGCAGAGAGCGGGTGGTTAGCAGTCCCGGCTACTAATGGGGGTCGTTGTGGGCTTATTCCACCCCTTCTACAGGTGAGTCAGTGAGGCCTGGATCACCTGCGTGCCGCGGGACACCTGTGTGACAGCCAGCCTTGTCTGTGGTGCAGGCCAGGTACGAGGGGGTGGGGTTCTCTGTGAAGGGGCAGGGTAGGGTTACTACCTGTTGTGTTAACATGAATGACAACTACCACCTATATCTTTACCGACATTGTCTACATAATAAATACAATGGTGAAAGCATTCGCCATCTACAGTTTGATAAGAAATGTTATGGGAATGTGTTGATCACTGGTAATTTCCATCATGTGCGTGTGTGCTGATGTATAAAAAGATCACACAGGGTCCTTTCAATTCATGGAAACTTGCAGTCATTATTCAGTTTTCGTCAGATCTTTTTGAAATACCCGTACATAATGACTCGATGCATGTACTGTGCATCGAGAACAATGAAAAAAGAAATTGTACACAATAGTCCGGTTCTGTATGTTTTTACCTCCTGCCTTAATATTTTCTTTATCTTCATAACACTACATAGCAATAACGTATGGTTAACCTACAACTGGGATAAGTAGACCCTGGTATAAGATCCTATTCCCTTTACCCGCCCCTTGGAGCATTACGCACCCAGTCAGCTGTAATAATTTTCAGGTAGTTGAAGTTCACCACAGGTGGAAACTCCTGCAGGGCCCTCTCTCAGAGCACAGCACCAACCACTTCATCCCTGGAGCCGTGGCCTGTGCGGACAGATCGCTAGACCTGGGGGGTAACTGTAATGGCGGCAATGCTGGTGTTTTGTCACTGAACGGGACGAGGTATCTCAGGAATGACAATGATCGACAATAGGGGTAACTTTTCGTCCCTGGAACACATGCACATACATATTTTTAACCACTGCTTGATAGCGCTACCTTCCCTCAGTAGTGCGTAACTATAAAGATTATCCAATGACGGAGAAGCTCTGCTTGAACAAATATAAAATGACTCTACCAGCGACCACATTGGAAAATATCATGTTATTAGCGTTAGAACCTGCTCTGCCAGCATACCGTTCAAGTGCAGAACATACAAAATTACCTTCTGAGTATAATGTACATGTCAAGCCTTTTCCATTAGGATAACACGAATGAAAGTCAGGACCGAGGAAAAAATTGTAAATCTAAAATCCGTAAAAATGTAGCACTTTTTATTGTAACAGAATGGTTTTAACTTAATGGTTGGTTGATTTGATTTAACGTCCAGTTAACCATTATAGATTCTTACCAGACTTTCTCATGGTTCTTTTACACCACATGGGTGGTGATCGAATCTATGTAATGAATTTAGGTTGAAATCTCACCACTACACATTTACCGAGGTAAGAGTTCATTTAGTTCCCACACCACATAGACATGGTATGAGAACGATTGAAGCTAAACAGAGAATTTCTCTCCAACATTGTGGAGCTGACATTGGTCAAAATTTTCGTAATTTGTTGACAAACTTACATCACTGCATGGCATTTCCCTAGATTACTGTAGGTTTTCTATATACTTTGCAAGAACGATCCATGTATAGGGAACAAATTCTTACTTTTCAGAGGCTACTTTTCGGTATGGCAGTAGTCGCTCACCGTGTCCGATCCTTTCTTACAATAACATTATGTAAGCGTTGACCTCCTTCGCAACTAGGCCAATGAGAGGTGGTGTTGGCGGTCAAACTGCTTTATTTATGTGTGTACTGGCCACAGGCCAAGTATTGGTCCCATGACTAATAACGATATTTCGTGCCGTCATTAAGCACACTATAGTAGAGCGGTCAGAGCTGGGATACTTCAGGTTAGACGTCATTATGGTTTGGTGACTAGTCACTACAGTCTGGTGACTAGGACAATACACGATCGAGTTTATCCCGTTTCTTTTACCAATAATTCTGAAAGGTTTATGTTTTCATATGTCTACGGACTTTTTTCATAGGAACCACGTCGGTTCTTTCGACTGTGGATAAACCTTGACAGAGTCAATAGCTCAGACACTTTGCATCCATTACTTTTTGCAGGTCATCACATGGATTTGCTCTTACCGTAAAATAAGTTCTGCTGTTGATGCGCTGTAAAATGTCACTGATCAACCAGTGTTGCATTCCTCCTGCCCAAGCGAGGGGAACCCGACCTTCAACGTCAGCGAAAAAACATGACGTACATGTACCTCGTTACTACTTATGCAGAAGACTTCAGACTTCAGAAAGCCACGCATGTTTGATCGATGTAAAACGTGTCACCAAGTCTCAAAATTGTGAATAAATTCACTCTGTATTTAATGTACATTTGTACATTTTTTTATAGGAATTATGAAACTCTCACTGTCTCCTGACTATTTACTATGTATTATTTAGGGCCATTTTGTGTGTGCCTTATAAAGTTTGGGTTTGTGGGAATTGTGTCTTCTATGTACACGTATTGAAAATCTGGACCTAAGCTTGGGAGTACTACGTGTATTTCTATTTAGTGTCACCTTTTGACACCCACCATAAAGATTCAGATGAAAACTTTTCGAATATTTTCAAACGATAAACCTTGTATGGGGTACAGAAAAGTGTCTGCATGTACGAGCGCTTAGATTAACCCTTTAAGGACGAATGATGCCTTGAGGCATCAACCGGCCCAGGCCGAATGATGCCTCAAGGCATCATTTCTTTTTAACCTATAAAATTGTTTTTGACAAGATAATAATTTATGCTATAGGAGGAAAGGAATACCAACAGTCCTCTGTGCACCACACCTCTTCTATACATAATGCTCATGACTTGTGCTCTGGATTGCCATAGTCATAGAGAGGCACTACGTGACCAACCCAGACCTCCGCCCTCGTCATTTGTATACGAGATAATGAGACGAGACAAGTTGGGTTTGGTGGAGACTATTTCCTAAGGGACCATGCACTAAAGGCTTTAAATGTCTGATCGTATTCGACTGAACACTAACAGGAATGAACGAACTGAAGAATACAGTATAGGCCCTACAGAACAATGGTATCAACTCGCCCTACCTACGCTGTAAACCCTTTAACCCTCCACACAAACACAACGCCATGGCAGACAGCGCTTGGCCCAAACCACTTAGCAGCCCCTTGCAGGTCGAGCCAGGTTTGTTGACAGTGGAGATCCGTTTGCCCGGTTCGGCCGGATACGTGGGGTACAGGAGCGCCCCTGGTGAGTGATAAGATAGGGGCGAGACCTATACCTCCAGTTGATAGCAGACTGATAACGCTGCCCGGCCTGCTGTGTGGCTTCATGCGAGGTGGTGTTTGGTACTAGAGTCGGTCCCTCTGGAAGGTGAACTTTACATGGGCTAAAGCCATGAGTGGGCCGGATCAGGGGGGCCGGGTGAAGAGGACATGTTGCCGTCTGCCATACGAAGTTCCAGTTAATCCCATACAGGTCCTCATCCTGATAGTTATCGGAATTCAGCCATTTATGGTGGTTTTTTTTTATTCATTTGGTTTCTTGAGCGTGGGCAAAACGTTTAGGAGAGGTTATAAAGACTTTCAGGATGTTGCAAAAACTATCCCTTCACCATTTACGCACTAACTCTGTGATATTGGGAAAGGTGCAGTGGCTGGGTGTCTCAAATGTTCTAAAGGCGTGTCGAACTGACCATGACAAATCACTAGGGGCCGAAATAAGTCATCTAACCTCTGATGCTTGATATATTTGGATCCTAGAAAGGTAGTTGTAGCAACGGAAAGTTTTTGTTGTTGTTTTTTTTGTGGCTTGTATCATAGCCACGTCTTCAAAATCTAGAAGTGGAAAGTTGACTGGGTGCAAGTGGGTTACAGAAACTGACCTTTAGTCTGAATATAACCCAAACCTTTTAATTACTTTTCTTTTAACCCTTTAAGGACGGCCGCCTATGGCAGAATTACACACTAGGAGACAGCTGATACTGACTATGTCCGGTTCTAGGGGACGTCCTCTGAAGTGTGAACTCAAAATTTTAAGGTTTATCACGTGATGCAATATGTTATCCTAAATATTCATATTTCTATTATTTAGAATTCAAAAATATGATGTTACAATTACATTCTGTGCAAATTTCATGCCTTAGGGCATCATTCGCCCTTGGAGGGTTAGGTAAATCCACACGCATTCATCAATGTGATATATAAAAACAGCGAATACCACTATGGCATCAGTGATGTACATGTAGTTTCTATATCAGATCCACCCACACCCACTCCAGGGACAACGGGTTTTATATATATATATATATATATATATATATATATATATATATATATATATATATATATATATATATATATATATATATATATATATATATATATATGTGGACTATAAGTGCGCTCGCGCTTATGGACATATAAATGGTAGTCCAGCTTTATCCCACCAGAGGACCTGCTTTGAGGAACATGGACTAGGCGTTACCAAGGATCGGCACCAGAGGGCAGACCAGAAGGGTTATAAAAAGGAGGACCACACCTGCAGCCGGCCTCACTCACCGGGGATCCGTCGCCGCCTGCACCTCCACGCTTCAAATTTTTTTTTAATTTTATCTTTGCCGAGTGACAATATCAATCATCGTATGAAATAAATCGCTTATCGTATTATCAGCCAAAACGAAGTCATAGTTTTATTGTTAGTATTCATTGAATACATAGTATTATCATATAATCAATATATCTTTATATCACTTTATCAGAACTGGAAGTATCAGTTTATATATATATATATATATATATGTGTGTATATGTATACATACATACATATTTATATGTGTACATATATGTGTACATATATATATGTATGTATATATACATATATATGTATATATATATATATACATACACATCATGACCATGTAGCACTAATAATTGCAATCAAGGGTTAACAGCTCAGTGACTTGTCGATAAAATTGTAAATCAGAAGGATTGAATGAAAAACAAAGGTAAACAAATCAGGAACTCATCAAGTCTCCCAGGTCATTCAACATACAGTCATCTCAAATTTTAAATAATAGATATAAAAGAAATTCGAGTTTTAAAAAAATGACACAAGATATATCAATGGCCAATAGTTTTAGATGTGTTATAAACCATGTGCACAATGAAGTCTCAACAGAAGGGTTTTAACACGTTCAGAAGTAGTACGCTGAGTGAGGGCTCACACGTTTCAGAAGCCCTCGAGAGATCTTGGCAGATGGAAGATATGCACACTAATGGAAGACAGGGGTAGAGGTACTCCAAATGCCAAGCAAACCTGTTTCCCATCAGGATATAGGTGTATGCCATGGTATTCATAATACTCTGACAACATTCATTCCTTTATTATTTACATACATTATAGCGTTACATACACTATGATACTGACTGATGAGCATCGTGTCCATGAAACACCTAGTCACCGCCAAGAATTACAATGGCTCCAGCTGAATACTAGATCCAAATATATCTATTTTTCTTTAGACAGAACATTGATACCCTACTTGTGAAACAGAAAAGATGTATCTTGTCATGATTTTGTATGTAATTTGTAAGGACTAATCATTCACTTCTTAATCTCTATCCATCCTTCAGTCCTAGCCACACAAACCCAGAACATGTAATTCGGAGACAAGAGTATAGCCATTATATGCTGCCGTTCTATTGCAATATGAATTCCCAAAACATAAAATAATTTAACATAACGCAGTCCTAGTTCACACTCCAAGGTCAAAAACACCCAAATAGCCCGTTAACTGTTAGGGCTATCAGTAATTCAATCGGTGCTCCCGCAATGTGAAGCACCTGGAAAGGTCATAATTGTGTGAGGTACTCGTTATTTTACCAGGTTCCCTCATATTACCCACCCGAAACCAGCCCGCTGACTGTAAACGTCAACAACTTCAATTCTCGGAGCATCTAACAGGTGGCGCTATCGCTGGTGGAAAAGACTGAATTAAAGATATGCGTGCCAGGAGGACTTAGACTTTACTAGGCGTGGCCCTGTCTCACACTGTGACCATCGAGAATAAAACATGCAAAGTGCACTGAGCCAGTGATGTAGGTGTGATTGTGAGTCCATTTTCCATTGATCCACATGGAAGCCTTTCACTTTCCCAATACTTTGAGGAAGTCTGACATGGGCAAACCACGACTCTATGGCGAAACAGCTATGTCTATTAATAGTTGTTCCTCTTCATGATTACTTCGTTTCCTCCATAGGAAGTAGTATGTAGTAATTCAGAGTATACGTAAAGTGTGAGACAGTAGCATAACATATCTCTATCGATGTTCTGATATGGATATACGCATAATATTGACTGGTTCCAGATACAAGTAGGGGTATGCTCCGAGGTGTTGATATGGTAATATGGTAATATCCGAGAGCATGCGAGGATATTGCGTAAAATAAAATCCGAGGAGCATACAACAGCTTTGATCTGAAACAAGTCTATGTTGAGTTTATTATCCACCTTTATCCAACTGGTGGCGTGCTAATAGTAGTTTTCTATGGATTAGGCGGATAATGATAAAGATTCTCCTCTGGTTTTAAAATATTGAATATAGTGTTTAAAACATGGAGGTTAAACACACACTGGTCATAGTAACTATGGGTAATGTCTAATCTTGTCTGAAGTTACTGCTCGTACGATGTTGAATCGCTATGTATGTCGCAGTAAGATTGCTGGTTCCAAATGTATAGGCACTATATTGAAGCCATAAAGAACATAAATGTATGAAACAAATACGAAGATATCATTTCCGTTGAATAGATACTAACTGTTATTGTAGGATTTATGGAAGGTTGCATAGTATGATTGAATGTGTTACGATTTTTTTAAAGGTTTTTATTTATCCTGGAGTTCCGCCGTAGGAAATAAACATAATTTCCTATCTTCCCGACTCTCCAGGGAATTGTATGATTATGTAAAAGGAATTTCACTTCGTTCCTACCATACGCAAATTGATAGCGATATTTGACTATTCAGGATTTTATTAACGTTATCTGGGTAATTTTCAGTGAATAATATCTAAATCCTTTCATATTTTCCAAATTTAACTAAAACTAGGCATTACTGCGTCACTTGATTCAAACCTGGCCTAATTTTGTCTGCAACGACAGCTATGGCCGCTCAAACCTGACCCCATAATTACCAAATCACATTTTTTGCTTGAGGTTTCAGCCAATTGTTGATTGCCATTTATCTTTGTGTTCCAATTTTTATTATTGTAATCCCTGCACCCCCACGTGTTTGTTTTCCGCTGTGGGAAAGATAGAACTGCAGCTCTGAGGTTGAGCTATTTGCCCGCTGACACGTGCCTAAATAGCCAGTCAGCCGGGAACTGGTGGCGGACGCCACGCGTCTGCGGGGTTGAAGGTCACACTTGCACAACCCCTATCTGCCATGCAAAATAAATAAACACATAAAAAGTATGGAACATGGACAAAAACAAGTCTGTTCTGTCCTACACTAGACTCGTTTGGTTGGAGTTTCACATAAACAAATTTTCCTCCTTTTTATGGCAGTTGTTTTAGATGAGGGTGGGGACGTTTGGCATCTACATTATCTACTCTATACTGAGTGTGGAATTACATCCACTTCCTAGCTCTAAAAGATGGGGCTAGTGTGGGTTGCTGTAAATAAACAGGACAAATGGAGAGAGGTTTACCTCTGAGGCTGTAACGGTTAGAGGTCTGGCTCGTCACTTCCTGCTCGAATATTCTAGTGTTTTTCACTTAAAATTACGAGCATATATTTGATTTTCCAACAAACGCAATAACTCATAAGATTGATTTCCATTTTAAAGGATATAAGACATATTATTATATACTCATGGGCGAATGTCTCACTTTAACTGACCAGGAGTACAGATTCTGTTCCATTCCTCACTGAGTGACGACAGCATATTCATACGTCACTTCATACCACGTGACCAATGTCATTCGGCTATTAAGTGAGCTACAATATGGAGTTTTAAATTATTTCGAGGTATAAAATAATAAAAATGCTAATAAGATACATCTGCTCTTTGTTGTTTTGGTCGGAAACATTCACCTTGTTCTTCGAACTCAGTGAACACTTCCGACCAAAACAACTAGGAACAGATTGCACCCAGTCACACTAACTTTGTCTCCATCTATTACATATGACGGTACATATTTTCATAATATATCAACGATTCGCTCGAATATTCTGATGTTGCCATCCTCCATGTTAATGACCGCCTACGTTAGTCCTGAAAATAGTTGAACAAAAGAAACCAGATCACCAAAGCTGATGCTCAAAACGGATATTTCCATTGATCTTTCGTAATAAGAATAACTTCACAAAACCTTATAAACACTGAATTGTCAATCAAGGATAATTTTCCTGTTAAAATATTGACTCCTGTTTGAAAAGCCAAGCTTTTCATCGATCGCATAGGAATGTTTATGGTTTCCACAGTGTAAACAAATTCCACTCTTTTTTCATTGTTGACAATCTACGTACGATTGACACCACCTGGTCATAGAGACTTGACACCACAGCTGTTCCAAACAATGTCTCTAACCACATCCGAATTACCAAATATAAAAACTGCGATCATGTTCACATCTTAAATTACTAAACATGTGTATGTATAATACAAGGCAGAAGTAGAGTCCTTTGACCTTAAAATTGATCGGGGAAATATACTTTTACCTAATCAACTTGTTTATTATATATTTCGTTTTGCTATTGTACAGGATGTCAGTTGGGGTAATTAAAAAAGGAAATACTTTTCATGTGGAGTTTTCTGGCTAAGAGAGACAGAGAAAACATTGAAAACACATTGTTATTCTCCATGGAATGGGGCTGGGGTGTGTGGGGAGGTTTGAACGACTGTTTATTGGTGTGAACTTCTTTTAAATAAGGAAAAATAATCTTATGAACTAAAAATGAACACAAGAATATCATTGAAAATTAGGAAAACTGCCACCTCTGTATTCTATGTGATTTAAGCTGTTTTTTGGTTGATTTTTTTCAACATGTGGCTTTAGAAGTATTGACTGGGAAGCGGAAGTATTTCAAATTACGCATTCATATTTATAGTATATTGTTATCGCAAATGCAAGTTAAAGTAGATTTTTTTCTGTACTAAAAAATACATGCAAATATAAGTTAAGAAAAAAAAGGTTCTGAAAAGTTCAATACCAAATACAACTAATAAACATGAATGTAAGACTTGATTTTTCAGAAAACGCTCAGACTGCTTTCGGTGGCCTGTCACTAAGACTTCTTTCATACAAAAGTCGTCACCTGGATCGACATTAAACGTGAAACTTGTGAGAACTGGTCGTACATTTTGTTTAGACTTTCAGAAGGCAAATAATCTATGGGGACACGAACATCTACCATATAATATTACCAGCTAATTAGATGTGACAAGCTGAATGCTACGATAGCCTGGGTGCGTATTATTTTTGAAGACTATTGATTCTTGGCCCAATGACGACGAGGATATGAAACGCCATTCTTCGTTTGTATAGAGAATGATCATGACTTCGGACACACATGGTCTAAAATGAGAAAAGACCTTTGAGTGGCAACTGGAAGCGTGTCCCAACACAGCTGGCTTCTATCCTCCAAACGCGCATGGCACAAGAAAGAGAGTATTCTCTCTGTGATTGACATTTACTAAAGTGTGGAGATTCTCATACCGTCTCTGCCAGGTGTCTATGGCACTGGCCTGAGTGGTTCGGGTCAAATATGAGATGATCCAGTTTAGATATTCTGTAATATATGTTGTAGCATCTAGGCCTATAGCACTATACACCCCAGCCCAGTCAAACACCCATTATAGGTGATACCTGAAGTATGAGGCTTTGGTGTTCATCAAGTACATTATCCTAATTCCTAAGTGAATTTCCCCCAAATGACCAAGTACTATTGATTTGAGTGGGAGTTGATTACGGATAGTTTCCTGGTTAGCTCCACAGGAGATGATAGTTCACCGGAACCGGAAGTGAAGAGACAAGTTGACTGCACGTAGGTGCGTGCGTCGGTACATTTTACACTGCTCAGGAATTCTCCCTTGCTGTACGCCACAGCATGTTTTCCCCATATATCATTCATGGGATGGTCCAATGGTAGATATTGTTACCATGAATAATTTATTACCATTAGTTCCCCGTTTGGCTGTATACACCGGTCTTTTATTGGGGGAAACGAACTGAAATTCTACCTTGACTGGAACAACAAAATAGTTTCTTATCTATTCCTTTCCGTAATCTATATAACGGGTTTGGAAATGCCGTCTACAAAAAAACAAACTTTATATATTAATCTATACGCACCTACATGCCCGGGTACTCGTAAGTTGTCTCCGTGAATAGCACACGGACAACTATATTTGGCTAACTCCACATATAAATAACATTGACTAGCTACACCAGCAAACACTTCTGTTATCAACCCACACTGCGCCACTCTCGTGTTCCCTGTTGGGTCTTTCCAGTTAATGGAGGTCATTTAGAACGACAGCGTTTTATCGACCTTGCCTTCTATTCCTGTCCATCTCCGAGCTGCGCAAACCTATATTCAAGACTGTATTGAGAGCCCCAAGGATGCTTTAATGAGACCGGTCCCTGTGCCGGATGCCTGGCTTATTGGAAGTGTGTAGGTCGGATCTAGGGTTACACACTAGAGCCCCGTGGAAGTGCGGACTCCGGGCTGAGTGAATAAAATATTGAATGGTTCCGTTCAGTGGAGGAAGGCGGGCTATTCAGCCGTTACACAGATCAGCTGACAGCAGCCAGCCAGGTCTGTCTTATCTCCATGACTGGAACATCGGGGCCATAACTGCCGACTCGATCAGAACATTTACTTGAGTTATAGCTAGTGAGTCAATATGGAGCTTAGAACGTTGGGTCTCCTCTGCCTGATTTCTTTATAAACAAAATATGTCAATAATCGGTCGTATTTTGTGAATAAATAATACACTTTGATGTTGGACATATCTATGATAATATCAACTGTGATGTCATAAAAATACACTGATATCATTATCCAAACCGAATACCAAAAGGTTGGTGCACAAAGTGACAACACCATGGGTGATGCGGCGTTACCACTTCCTTTACGTTTCACATCGTTTACATAGCCGTCCAATTAAAACTTCCTTACATCTTATGAAAATCACCAATCGCAATCTGTTTATAAGACCGTGAAATATTAACTTAATGGTATGAAGACCAGCATAAGAATATATACAAAATACATGTGATCTTTACATTTTACAACCAATTTCGTTGGGAGTCTTGGTGACTACGCATTCGGTTACTATAGTTACCACTCTTGGGGCCGGTGAGTCACGTGAGGCAAATAACCATGACGACGGAACCACCCCGGCCTGGGTCAATATCTGGGACGACTCAGGAAACACTGAACAATCATTGTCTTTTTGGATGTGCGTGTATGAATTCTTAATTACCCTGCATACGCCCGAACATTGCGGGAACAGTTGATAAAGGCAGCGGCAGCAAGGTGGGCAGAATAGTTAATTACCCGAGGTACTTACCTTAAACAGGTCCAGGCGACTTCTATTAAGTGAGGAATCTCATATCAAACGTCGGTCTAGAGTGCGTCATGCCTATATCACTTTCAATTCATGCGTTTGTATTTAAGCTTATGTTTACATTCAGTTAAGGTGATATATTTCAGAATTCTTGTTGTAATGTACCATGTACTTTGCTGACTTCACAATACTCCCCCAACCAGCTCGTATAGATTTGTCTATACTTGTTGCCCAACTTAGATCCATCTGCCAAACCACCACAACGATAGCAGTATATAGGACTTTCCTGGAATAGGTAATTACCGGTGGAGTAGTTCCTATATCGGCGTTATATATCCGTACAAATTACCCCACATTGATTGGGTGGCCCTCTTTGTTCATGCCATGAAACACCTAGGAATGTAAGGTGCAATGTGTATAAATATAATTTATTTGGGGACGACCATTAGGGATGAGGGAAACCCACAGGTGAACAAGCATAAATCGGGTTTTCATATTTGCTCACGGTGGTGTAGCAGAGTGCCTGGTCGCTGGGATTTAGTCTCGGTATATTGGATCCTCGTAATAAGGCTTCCCATATGTCCTCTGATGAGAAGGGTCAGCGAGTTGTGACACGCATTATTTGTGCACGAGTTGCCAAGGGCATGGGCATAGGGAGCAGCAAGCTCGTGTCCTCGATGCTATCATCTCCTTGACCCGAATGTCAATATCCCGAGGGCGTGGCTTTTCTTCACAAACACAGAGCAATCCTTGTTGGGGTTTGGCTGCGAGCTAGGGTAGTACGTTAACCCACTGCCTATTATTGGGTTCAAATCCACACCCCTACCTGTTTGCACACCGCCGATAACCTCGTTTTCCAATGATCCACTGGTCCAGTAATACATCCGTAAAATGACATGTATGTAATCATTTTACATACGATGCCATTTCACATGGTCAGATAATTCCTCTATGGTGGTGGGGGGAACAAAAAGCTCCCTTTTGCAGTTTGTTGCAGTCAGGAAGTGGTGTGGTAATAGGGGAGTCACGAGGGACACGCCAATCTCACGTCCATTTCACGCCTAATTTGCCTCCTTCATGTCACCGCCCCGTACAACATACCGAGGTGGCGAGCACCTCATCTGAGTAGTCAGTGTATTAAGGCGAGTTCACCTGAGCATATAAATCATGCGTGCACGGCGGGCCTCCTATACACACCCACCGCCCACACCCCGCTCTCCAAGCACTGCCGCGGGGACGTGCTCCAAGCCTGAGACATACGACCACGAATCTGCTCGGAGAGGCAAGGCAGGGCCTGAGTCGCTCAGAGTGAATCACCCAGGCGTTTCCATGACAACATAAGTCGGGGATCCAGATCATATCGGCGAGTGGTTGTTGGTTGGGTGACTGGGCGCCCCCACCCCCAATAACACTCACAGAGGGATGCTGGATGCAGGGGCGGATGAGGTGGGGTGTGTTATCTCGGGTGTGAGATGATCCCTTGTAAGTCCCACTCCCACTTTCACTAACGGCACGTTAATCCACCTGAAACCACTCAATGCCTTTTGGCGGCTGTTAATGCGATCAGGTCTAAATCAGTTGACCTAAAGCACTAATTAGGCGAATGGAATCATTTATATGTATGATATATGCACACTCCTATGTTACGTTTTTTTCTTAATTTTCCCCACCCCCCAACCACAAAAATTAAAATATAATTGTGGATTCGATTAGTTCACTTGTATGACACCTACAGACTAAGAAACTCCACCTTTTAATGCAGGATCACATGACTGACACACTTTCTGCTACTTCCGCCTGGAACTATATCAGCTGGCTATCACTCTCATAGCACATACAACTACCTCACGCTCGTAGACAGCTGATTCGAGAGTGCCGTCTAAGGTACGCGGCAGAGATTGACGACCGATCAATGCACACCTGCTGTGACCAATCGACCAATTCCCTCAGCAGGCAGATAATCGCCTCCATACCACTGTACATGTGCGCGATACCCAATTCCTCTCCTGACAGGGAGGCCAGGGTAGCCTTTGGGCCTTTAGAGCGTTGAAATATTATAAAATATAGATTTAATTTTACCATTTGTTATTGGATCTGTATCAATATTATATTGCAAAGCCTGAATTCTTTCCAGATGGTTTATGATTGGAAGAGATCGTGGACTATGGTTCTCGAGCCCACGAGAAAACAAAATTCAAAGACCGTACCATCAGGTTTTTTTACGTTTCTTTTTAATCTATCAGAAATGAAGACTTCTTCATTATTAAAAAAATGAAAAGAATTGAAAAACAAATGATTGCCTATCACTGGTAATTCAAATCCTCGACAGGTCTAAATGAACCTTCCTTTAATGCACCTACAGGTAGACATGGCTAATGACATACGAATGTCAGTATTACCTCGTAGTTCAACTTCCATCCTGCGTTTCCCAATGAGGCCTATATTTAGTACCAAATATTTAAACTACTTTACTGGCCACTGACACAATGGAACTAAATATAAACCATTCTATAGCACCTCCGCCATAGAAACTCAGACTAATCTCGAGGACATAATATGGGTCAAACTCCAGAAATATTGCCTTTCTAATATCGGACCTGCATGAATGCATGGTCTTGTAATATGATACAATACTGAATCACTTGAGATTAGTCCAAACTCGATGCAATGGCGCTTGACCTGTGACGTCAGAAACAGCAAAGCCGATGACGTCACGTGGTGTTGAAGAATTCCCTATAGAGGATTCTCGATCTTCATATACAGGCTTTGATTAGAGTAATCAATGCATTATGGATGTATAAGCCTCCAGTTGGAGGATCTATGGTAAATCCTGTGATGAAATCACTGACTCGTATTAACCATTCAGGGCGCTCATGGTGGTGAAAGTAAAGAGTGGAGAGTAAAGCTCAGGGTCACAGCTGGTGACTCGGTTCACTGCAGTTCAGTAAACATATATGGCCGCATGGCCGGGGACACAGATTCACTAAACTGCTGATTCCACCGACACACAGGATATAGCGAGATTGGTCACGATTTGGTTGTCTTACTAAATTGGGCTAGGTTTGAATAATCGCGTGCCTATTTGTTGCGATGTGTCTTGAGGTGCTGCGGTGGTGGGGCACCAAAATAGACACAAGACATCGCGCAGCTACGTTTTGCGACAATGCAGGTACGGCATATCACGACACCGTAAGATATTACAAGATTTACCAAGATATATCACGACAAATCCATCGTGTTGGTGGAATCTTTGATCATAGGACATTATTAAGAAAAAATATTACTTTGCAAGATGTGAACTTTCCCAATGCCTGACAGACCCGGTAAGGAGGGCTGAAGTATGTTTATTTAGACAGTTTAACGTCCAATTTGTTCAATTAGACGTAGGTGGAGGGGTAGGCAGAGGAGACAGGGACTGAAGCTAGTCTAAGATTAACTTTGCTTACTTTAATGATGTTGTTCAATGTTTCAACGCTATTTTCAGTATAAGCTAGAAACTCATATAAATCAAGATCTTGATGAACAACTAGTAGGAGCTGACACAGAATCATATTCATCATATCAGCCTGCATAGTACTGGGTATTTATATAGAATGTCCTGACCATGCTGTACAAGCTACAAAACACGATGACAATTTACTGTTCATACGGAACGAGGCGTTTACGCCGAGTTCCGTAAAAACCGTAAATTATTATCGAGTGGTATCGTATGGTATGTTTACGTTATATAGCGAAACGGTGCGTATTTACAGTATACGGCATGGGTATATAGTAAAAAGCGGAATTGTAAATCTGATCCTTCCAGGCAATGTACAATCTCTCACATATATTAGAAACCAGTAACAGTTAACAAGATAACTTTTTTAAAACACTGAGAAGATGCAAGCAAGTGCTGTCGGGTTATTTACATGAACTCTGAGTAGGACAGTCAGCTAGCGTTAACTTACAATGTGCAGGAAATGACCGACAATATTTGTGTACATGATACTGTGTTGTGAGTATAACAATCCTGTATGTAGATTTACATGGTCTGGTAGACTATTCGGGTATCTTATATGATAAAACATGGCTTTCTACAACGTTACCCGTGTAATAAGTGTATCGAATTGAGGGATTTGCTTAATAACAGACCAACAGGCAGTGTAAATGGACTGGAGATCGCGGGACTAGCTGGTGAATGTACATGTGATATAGGCCGTTCGATGAAGTACGTTTTGGGCAATCATGTTAGGAATCTGTAGGTTCGCGGGGCCGTATACTCGGAGACAGAGTAAACAGAGCTATGTCATGTTACCAGCCCCCTATACAGTGCTGAACGTGACACACATACCATGGTAACTGGTATTTTTTGCCAAGGAGAAATCCTTCGTGAATAAAAAGATATAAAGAGAGCGTGGTTCTTTCAGTCAGCATCTCCGTCACACTGCACATTCCTGGTTCTAGTTGGCATGGTGGAATATATACTGTAGGGTATACTATAGTAAAGGATAGTGAACAGTGACATCAGTTAGACATCCTTCACATTTGGTGTAGACTTCCTAAGGTAGACTTATCTTCTGTGGATATTTTCCTGTTTATCAACAGATGTTGTAATTCCATAGAGCCATGTCTAAAAAATTCCACAGCGGTGGGATAGTGAGGTTCAGCCATCCCTTCGCCAGCTCCGTTCAAAATAAAGCATATTTAGCAGAGAGGTAGTATATTCTACCAATATTGGCCTATAGAGAAATCTCCCCCTGTATACGAAGTCACAATGCGCTTCTTTATGTTATGAAATAATAAAGCTAAAGTTTAAATACAATTTCTTCTGGTAGACTGAAAGTTTAAAAAAAAAATCTGATGAGGCGAAAAAGAGAGCACTACCTTCAGCTAGATACTTCCTTGACATGAGAATGGAACATTCCAAACTGTCGCCATAAGATTGGCGCTAGCAGGATATGACGTTGTTACTGAAAGTCCAAGGCTGAAATATCTAATCTCGATGTAAGAAAAAGATCATCGCTGCTGAGCATCATGAAAGTTCACCATCGTCACCCCTGCTGTACAGACGTAACAATGAGAAGCAACTTCTGATGGACTTCAGACCATCTAAACTATGAATATCCGATTCAACACGACACAACCTTTTGGGACATCCAAGTCCTATTTTCATGAGTTTAATCAGAAATTTTTTGTAAGACCAAGAAGTCACAAAACGTTCGCTTAATCTGATGTCCCATATTAATTGAGATCCCAATTAGTGAGACATGGCTATAACACCTCTGTAGTAAGTTGATGCTACCTTGATAATGATAACTTCTTATCACTGTCCTGTCTCCGGGTTAACAATTGTTACCTAGATAACGACAATCGCCGCCACCATGGAAACCCGACATCGCTGTGTTCTCACTCTCCAGCACAGTACAGTGTTGGAGTGTTGTACTCCAAGCATTTTTCTAGATGGAAAACTGTTAAATTTAACAGATTTGTAGGTAATAGGTCAAGGATTCATCTGGTTAGGACTCATCAGGCACCTTAAATAATTTGGCTAGGTCAAGGCATGTGATGTTATCACTTTTAGGGGACGAGGTGTTTCACCTCAGCCCATACCAATCAAATTAAAATGAAATGAAAAGGCATTCTGGAGATGGTGCAACTTCATCACTGTCATCAGACAGTGGTTGTTATCCATTTCCCACCCCAATCTGGATCAGTCTCCCCGCTATGAATTATAGGGTCCAGGTAATCAATTAAAGAAATTAAGACGAGGCAATAGGGCTGCAGCCTGTGAAAAAAGGAGGATCCCATACTGCATCGAGATCCATAGCCACTTACAATATGCAATGCGTTTGGGTTTGCTTTGCCTCGTGAGATTGGATAACAAACCAAAATGAATGGCATACTCTCAGTGGCCATGGATCGAGTGCAGTTCAGATTTTATCTCCCCCCCCCCCCCCCCCCCCCATTACTGAATAATTGGCTAAGATTTGAGACATCATCCCTTATTGAGTATTTGTCTACAATACTCCATGGGCGATGAGTTTCCAGTGTTAAATCTATTGCGGGGGGGGGGGGGGGGGGGTTAATAAGGGTGAGATAAACTACAGAATGTTGGATTGCAGGAGATATGCAGAGTAGGTTACTTTTGGGTTAATAACGCGTCGCACTGTGGTCGTCTTGTTCTGTTGCCCCGGGGTCGTGTTGGGAATCGGGGGTAAGGGTGGGGGAGGTTCACCCAGTGATGTGGCCACGGCGGCTCTTTTCACGCACCACCCGTCTCCAAACAACCCTGCCAGCTTCTACCAGGACACCTGCCATGTGACAAACAGGGTAGTGCGCGGAATATTACCCGACACCTGGGGGAATGTGAAGGGGTGAGACGTGTACGTTTCCCAAATGGTCATCGCGTCGTCTGGGTGGAATGTGTGCGGGTGAAAAATGTAATGATCCTGGTGTCCGTCAAATTCTTCCCAATTATATATCAACAAGGGGTGTTCCCATGCCACCTCTCGGTTAGCACAATATTAGGCGACTGGTTACTATCTATAGGAAAAAAATCGATGACCAACGTCAGCCGATTATGCAGTATGTTGCCCTCTCTGAAATGTTGCGTAAACCTGGACCATTACCGCCGCCTGGTCTTTCTATTGGGATCCGTGTATGTAGGATTGGAAGGGATGACCGGCTGGTAAGGTCTAACAAAATGTCATCTAATAATGCAAATCCTCGTAATAATCTCCCACAGTTCTGTACCACTACGTTCTCATCTAAAGCTTAAGCTAAGTGCCTAACACAAAATATGATGTAGTTCTAGTGCCTGATAATACATAAAGGTGTTCCACTGGAGGACCTGGGGGTCAATGGTCTAGAGGTCACTTCTCCTTCTCCACTTCTATCATAAGGAGCCTGTAATTTCCCGTTTCCTAGGCTCTCGCTTTCCACAAGAGTATACTCTTATTAATGGATGGTTGGATACACCCTTCTAAATCTGCCCGTGCTTACAATGTATAACACATAACGTATACAAAAAAACTCGCACGCTTTTAATCTAATGCCGGAAGGTTCTGGGGTCCATATTGAATAAAGTTGACCCACATCGTCCCTGAGTCTCATTAGCGTTCAGAGAATGATCTTCATGTAGAAGCTTAGATTATTAAACGGATCCCTTATGTAGAGGGGTCAGATAAACATTGATATGATCACATTTCCAATACCTTAGTCATAGACAGAATATGACACCAGAATGCCCCTCTCACCCTACAGCCGTCCCGTGCATCGTGCCGCTCTGCTCCCATTTAGCCAGGGAGTACTCGGAATTATCAACGGCCTTTCAAATGTAGTCATTCTCCTCAATAGATCTATAATGCGGGCAATTTATCGTGTTCAGTGGACAACTATGCCAAAAACTCATCTTCAACCTCTGGCAAGATAGACTTGGCAACAGACAGGCCATTTAGAACATGTAGTTTGAATCTATAGTGAACTCTGCTTCACCTGTTAGTGGACTGGTCATGTTATAAAAGGTAGGGTTCCATGTACGTGTATACACAAATGAAAATAGAGGTCTACATAACAATTTACAGAATAACTCAGATAATCAGAGTAACATAAAAGTGTACAGAGTATTTCATTATCTTAACATATATCATATCAATTCAAATTCTCGTGTGCAAAATATATTTAGTTTACGCAGAAAGTGCTAACAATTTATTATTTTACACATTGTAAGTCATCAATGGCAATGAAACCATTGCCATTGATGTCAGGCTATTAGAATAGTGCATTACTATTGTCTCAGACGAAAGGATGTTGACATAACGTGAAAAAACAACAACTGGGATAAACGTAAGATGGAAGCCTAGCGGGGTCAGGACCAGGAGTAAAGGCAGTTCTCTTCTGCATTTTGCACTTTGTTACTCAATTAAATATTACATAAACGGCTTAGTGGGACTTTACTTTTATGTTGCACCATTGACGCTGAGTGGGAAATGCAGTCCTACTTTCTATACTAACTGTACTCTGAAGTTGAACTTAACACAGTATGGTCACTTAGCCATCTAACCCTCCTGTGATTCACATTGTTGAGAGAAAGACTCAATAGTAACTACCAGGAGTTAAGGTTGAGGCATTTTTCTTATCAAACACCGATGGGTTGTGTAAAATACAACATGCAGAGCTTCGCAAAGTGTCTTACGCATCTTTCATGCTGTACAAAAAGGCAATGAACCGTATCTATGGTAAGAGTATTCATAGAGGACGGGTTAAAAATGCCTAGCTCAACGACTTTGAAGGCAATCAATCTTATTATAGATATATAATTGATAGGTAAATTTAACTCATAGTGGTTAACATTTGAGTTTATGCCTGTATTTCATCACAGATCACTCAAAATAGTAAACATTATGATATTCTCTTTAAGTTCTCCTTGGCCTTATTTTCCCAATGAAAATAGAATAATCCCAGAACAGGTGCGTCTGTAAGAGGGGTTAGTGCATGGAGTGTGTGTGTGTGTGTGTGGGAGGGGGACTTTAGAGTGAGGAATGTGGCAACCACGCCAACAGGCACGAGGCTACCGCTGTGTTCCAGCCTCCTAGACTGCAGCCCAGGTCTGGCGTGGAAGTGGCACGAACGACCACCGACCTCAGTTTGTGGGGTTTGAACGCGCAGTATTTGATCAGATCAACTACTATTTGAACAGAGTTGGATGTCACTGCCGTTTATAAGTTTGAAGAGTATACTCTTATTCAAAATATGAACTCGAATGCTTTATCTTTTTTCAATCCCAAACGTCAAGTTTTGCATAAATGGAGTACCGGGTAGTGTCGCTGCACATATACTTCAGTAAACTGTATGTTTTACACTTTACGTCAGGACAATACAGAGAGAATTCCATTCCCTTGCGTTCCTTTATTCACCACTACCTCTTTAAATGTCTATTTTATAAGTTTCATATCAATAACTTCAGGATATCGTGATAAACATTGTGTAATTCTTGCGGCTAGATGTACCAAATCTACAGCAGACTACCTCCCGTCTAGATAGTGGAACCTGGAAGATGATTAATTACTGAGTCAAGTCTTCACTAAACTGCCAGCTCCTACATATGTACACTATCAGTGAAGACATGTACACACTGATCTATGAGGTATACATGAGGCTCATTACTGAACAATGTTTACACCAGACCGTTGATTAATCGGTGAAATGAAAGTCCGCAACCTGTGTGTCACACAATGGGATGGAGGTATTGGGGGGGGGGGGGGGGGGGGGGGGGTCCGGAGAAGGTTGTTTGCTGAGTTTGAAAACAATATGTAATGCAGCCACCTACTACTAAACATGAAGCGAACAAGGAAACTCCATTCATAAGTAAAATATATTGTACAATTAAAGCATCACTTCTCTAGTACAGAGCTAAGTTTTGTCTAATCTGCAGGGTTTAATTGAAGCAATAAGAAACTCTCATTCTTCAGTGGTAGACAGGAGCACATGTATTTATATAGAACGTCCTGACCATGCTGTACAAGTCACAGAACGAGATGGTAATTTACGGTTTGTACGGAACGAGGCATTTAGAAACCGATATGTTAATAAACGTGTATGGCAAGGTGGTCAGTATTTTAGTGTACGGACATGTTCGGTTAGGTAAACGTGACCGAATTGGGTTTTCCTTATGTTTACTAGGTTTTCGACATGTTCACTTTGTTAGATTTGTTTGGGCAGTTTAACGTCTAATTTGGACGTATCAAACTACATAAATACTAAGTGTAAAAACCCAATTATCTTTCATAAAGTGTAAATTTTACTGAATGAATAATGACTAAATAAAAAGTGAAAAGAAATCATAATCTGTAGATGTGTCTTCTAGTTTTCTTATCACTCACCTGAGCTTGTTTACGTAGTCCTGTTCGATGGCACATCTCTCTTTGATGAAGTGTTGGTACCGTTCGCAAAAGTCCAACCCTTTTTGTGTATGACTGTCTATTTTGTCAAACTGATCCTGTGAAAGTGAAATAAAGCACATTAGATATTTGCATATACTTTTTAATGGACTCAGCCTTCATTAAGAAATCTGAAGAGGCGTCTGTTGTATCTTTTTTCACACCAGAAAACACCTAATCACATGCACAATCCAGAGGCAATGAATAGAGCCTCAGTTGATTGGATATTAGTTTGTTTTTATCCTCAACAATATATGAATGCAAGAAGCCTAGAACTTAGGGAACTTTATTTGACACCAGCGGTTTCACAACTACTTAAGTGATTCTCTAAATGCCTTATACATATACCTGTACTTGTGAGCGTGTATACATGTATCTAAACATATCTTATTAGGAGAGGGCATCTTTTACATTAACCACATACTGTTATAAACAAGTCAGACCATTATATGGGACATTGAACGTCCCCGCATTAATTGTACCATGTTGTCGGCGTGATGTGTATGGACCCCCACTAGCCTTTATCATAACGGCATGGGATGGCCTTGGAATGGTGCCAAACTTGGATCCCATACACAGGCCATGACCTACATAGACACAGGGCCTGGGCCCGACAGGTGAAAGAATAGCTAAAAGTGCATGTCAGAGATGGAGTCTTTGTCTGCGTTTACTTTTTAAGCTTTGTTTCTATTTTCTTGCATATTTATCATAAAAAATATTGTTGAATTCCAAAAGACCCAACTAATATGATCTTGTGTCAGCAGGACTGTATTCACTGGACGAACTGTTTTGAATTAAATCTATAATAAATCATGTCCTTTTGCACTTACCACAGAGAAGGTGCTCCACGCATCTAATTATCATTGTCAATGTATATGAATTATGGTGAATACAAGCACTGTGGACTTGGCGCAATGTTTGTTTGTTGGATTGTTTTAACGTCCAGTCAACCAATTTCGGTCCTTACCGACTTTCTCAAATGTGGCAGTAGTGGGACTCTAGCCTACAATGTCCCACAACCTTGGGATTTTGAGTCCAGTGCTCTTAACCACTGAACTTACTCCCCAACCCTTGCACAGTATTATTTTACTGGGTGGAGGGATGATTAAAACATACTGACAGTGAGTGATATATCGTAAATAACAAAGCAATAAGCACCAATCTCTTGGTTTATTGATACATTTTGGTCTATGGCATATTCTAACAATATCTGCTGATGGTTTGCTACATTTGAAATTTCGAAAAATAGTCAAAATAGGTTTGCCCAAGATCAGCTGATATCTATTTAACTGTACATAATTGTTGTACTTATGGAGTAATGTTGATAATTGAGTATGTAAGCACTGATTTATCCATAAGCCACATATTTTCCAAAACATTTTTCCTGTCCGCCAGAGACAGTTCAAAACACATGAAACGCACCTGCTGCACCCAGGTTCCAGCAAGTGTCACCAGTGGGTCATGTTACTTGTATTGGGTGTCTGCCCCAAGTCTGTGTGTGTGTGTTCTGGGTAGGGGGGGGGGGGGGGAGGGGACGTAGCTGACTCATCAAAGCCTACCCCCATCCCAGCTTCCACTACCCATTGTTGCTCTGAACTCTCAATATGGTATCTTTGACGGCTGGTAAAAAGTATGAAAAGAAGTATAACGGCCGTCTGGTATTGACATAGCAGTTGGTTCTAGTCTACATCTTGAAATATAACAATAGGATCAAACTTCAAATACCTCAGGTCTGTTCACTTTGCCTGAATGGGAGACAAATAGGCCTACACGAACTTAATTTGATATTAATTGGTTGATTCTACTTAGTACCTTGTGAAATTTGTGGGCGTCAAAAAGATCACATTTACACATGAGTCACTCAGTCCTTTCAGTTTATATCCATATCACTATCAGTGACTTTGTCACTGTCCTGGCTGAACCGTCCACCCGGTCCCCGCTTTAATGAGACTTGGCTCTAGCGGATGAGTGGGGCACTAGTGTATGATACAATACGAACTCTGAGTGAAGAGTGTGGAGAACTTATATTGAGGATTGAGGCTTTTTTTCTCAACACGAGAATCTCACTATCGTGGCTTTTCTGTTTTCAAACCTAGGTCTGGTTGACGATGTCTCTATGTGGGAGGTGGGGTCTCCAAGCAGATCCGTCGAAAATGCAGATTTCATATAAATTAATATTTTAACACTAATGCTAGATTGGCTTCCGCCCATATACTCTATGTTTACCCTTCTACCTACTCCATTTTGATAAGTAAAAATGTTGCAAAGTAGTTCTATTTCTTAACCATGTCCATAATCAAGGACTTGCGCAAATCTACACTGATGCCAACAGTTAGATGTTGTTTAAGAGAATCTTGTTTGAACCAGCTGAGGTTCTTTGAAAAGTGACGTGTTTCATCTATCAATATTCCCATCTATATCTAATCTGCCATTTCTTAGTGAGAGAGAAAAATTATGACAAGGAACTGTTATAACACAAGAATTGTTTAAAGTAATTAGATCTAGAGTATCTAGCATTATATTCTAGTAGTGACCCTAGCTATAGTATTCTATTTAGTTCCATAATACAGTCAAATGACTGACACAGTGACAGACCGATACTGGCGATAGTGTGACAGTCATACCTGATTGACAATGTAGTAGCCTTCATTTAAGTTTATATTAGGCTATCGCCGCTATGAAGTAGGGGAGGGTTAGATTTAGGAAAATGGGAGTCGACAGGTATAGAAAGCGGGGTCGTGATTCTTTAATATATGACATATGTCACGTGTATCACTCCGTTTTGTAAGTTGATCATAATACTAATAGGGCAGAATCAGATGTAGTCTGTTGCAATTGTGAAGTATATTGATGTGGTTTCTGGGTTGATGTCGATAATTTTCATTTTGTGCAAACCGACAGTCACAACTTGACACAAATAGTGTGGAACATTATGAACCACAGTTTCATCAGTTGCGCTGTGGTTGCATGATCAGACAGAACTTTAAATGCTCCTGCGTTGTACATCCTGGACCGACTTCAGTTTGACTCAGCCCAGACTGGGGACTGGTTACTTGCCTTGACCCAATTCCCTTTGCCCGTAATGGTTGGTACCCTGTAATGCTTCAGTTTCTGCTGTTTACAAAAGGTTTAAAGCCGTTAATTCCCTGTTCTCACAATTTCGACGGCATATCTGCACTTACCCACAACTCCGTTCCCCAGCTCATTTCGTCGGGTAAACCATGAACGCTGAAATACAAAGTAAATATCCAATGGGCAGGAAAATACAATCCACCAGAAACAGGAACTCTCGCTCGCCACTATTTACTGATTCAATATGGCGAATCCAACTGCAGCATGGGAAGGTCCGAACTACGATATCCGTATTTGCAAAACGCACTCTATATTCAAAGCTGTTACTTGTAACATATTTAGAATAACGGTAATTATATCATCAGATTTCCCCTTTCTGGGCATATAGTCTTTATTTTAAAACTTTACACTATTAACGATAATTTGTCGTGTGACACCTAACTTTGCGCGCGCAGTGGCGCTGAATTTCCGGTTGAGCACAGATGCTGTTGTTACGTTTCAGAGTATGTTGTAAAAATCCGTGCCTTATCAGGTATGCGAAAACCTATGTCATACAATATAACTCATCAGCCTTCCATTATTGACAAGTACCTGTTCATTCTGACATGAAAAGATTTCATTATGTTGCATTTTCATTTACTCCGCGCTCTCCCAGTCGCTAGGACGAGGACAGTACAGTCAGTAGGCCTACTTTCTTTTGTAGATTGTACGTGGTTAGTACGTGGTAGGCCTTCCACACAATCATACGTGTACTTAAAGTTTACCGACGTAGTACGGTTTTACCCGTAGTACTTTAACTGTGTTGCTGTAAGTAGATTCTTAAGTACCTGGCTCTAGAGTAATATCCATTGTCATATTACATGATAAATGCTCACGCCCAATAATGAAGAACCCATGACGCGTAACGCAAACTTAATTTTTGTGTACAGAGTAGATGCACGATGGAGACTGCTATGAAGGAAAAAATCTCTAAGGTAATCCCTTCTATCGTTATCCTTTATAACCATTAGAATCAATATAGCTGGTTGTAATTCCACGTAATTAAGGCACATGTCATTCGAACAGACTCAGAATTAATATTCTTATCAACGACATTCATCAATTTCTATGATTGCAAATGATACGTTGCTGATTGTAAATTTGTATTTTACCTTTTTAGTTTATGAAGCTTTGCAAGTATGCAACGGAAAATGATGCCGAAGTTTTATTGCTGATTAAAAAACGCATCACAAAAGCTGATGAAGAGTTTCTTTCATCTAACGCGTTTCAAGAAGCATTGCAGACAGTAAGTCGGCAAATCAAGCTAGACACACAGAACAGATATGTACACTTGAAAACTTTCACTGCACTCTTAAAATGCCATGAGTCTAAGAAGTGCAAAAAACGCAGAATTGACAATAACACTAATGATAATTTCCCAAGTGCAAAACGACCTCGAAAGGAAGAGAAACATGATGAAAGTAAACCAAGCAAAGAAGCTAAGTCTGGAGAAAAGGTTTTAAAGGGGGACATCGACTCCTCACCAAAAAATCATTCCAAAAATGAGAGTTCGTTAGGTATTCCAAATACTGAACCTTCTCTGGCGTCCATAGTCCCGGTCCAGAGAAAAGGCACCACACCTGCAAAGGGAGACGACACCCATGCAACAACAAAAAGAGTTGCTGGTAAATCATCGGGAAGATCCTTATCATTGAAGAAAATAGAAAGGATTGCTATATCATCTAATGAATCATCAGAGGATGATTCTGTCCCCCAAAAAGATAAGTCTTCGTGTGAGACGAGTCCCAATGAAAAAGTGACTAAAAGGCAGGAACAACCCAATGTGAAAAAGTCAAAGTGTGAGGTCATAGTAACTGATAAACAGGGCAGTTCTCATGGTGCTGACAATTGTACTGAGATTGCACCTGTTACATTGTCGTCCCCAGAGCCCAAATATGTGGAGTTAGATTTGGATGATGATCTACCAGACATTCCTGTAGTAAATGAAAGAACACACACAATAGAGCCCGGTGAAGTAGCGCAGGTGAATTTGACCGATGAAAAGTATGAGACTATTGAGGTTGATGAACTTAGAAAAGATAAAGTGGCGTGGGAACCTGGAGAGATCAAAGAAGGAAGTGATGACGACTGCGAAGTGGTCTCAGGTGCCTCGGATCCCGAGTTAGAAGACTGCGCTGAAGCTAGTGCACCCCATGAAGAAGCCGATGATCTTCCTTCTCCAGTGAAGGGATCCAGAAAGCAACTCAAAAAGCTTGAGCAATTGCTTGAGGTATTGTATATAACTTATATCAGCTAATGTACAAGAAATCAAAATAGAAAAACAGAATTTGTTGAAAAAATGTTAATATCTTATATAGTAACGCACGTTGAATATAAGCGTCAAGCTTAAAGGATTTCTGCTAAATATAATTTTCAATCGGTTTTGGAATGAGTGCATTATGTGTAATTTCTCAAACAATTATCATCCTTAAACAAAGATTTTGATTTCTCAAAGAGGTTTCTATTTGGACTAATCGGTGACTGATTTTTAAATTATGTGTTCCCACATATCCTCGGTCTCTCTGAGACAGCTTATTCCACATGGAAACTATTTCCATTTTTTTATGACTCAAACAGACATCCCTGCAATGAATACATTTTAGGCCACTAAAATAACCACTTGTTTCTCACCACCGCGCGCATCAGAAAAACGTTTTTAGTAGATTTTTATTTTTTCATAAGACAAACCTCAATAGATATCATGAAAGATGTGTATTTGGTATCAAATTAAAGCTCCTGATGTCAGGGATTCATTCAACGTGGTAATATCATAATTGTGTGTATCTAGGTATTCTCTAAAACATGGTATTCATATCTATCTTCATACTGCTTATGTGTATCTAGGCACAGTAGAGCCCTGCGTAAGCGGACACCCTTCGCTTAAGCAAGGTTAAAATAAACATCTAATAGAGGGAACCATTCCAAGCAAAGGTGTCCATTAACGTGGGGTATTCCCAAAACCATGGTAATCATATCTCTCTTCATACTGCCTACACAACCAATGGTTCTGTGCTGCCATCCATTGTCAAACTATGGTACTTGTCATTTCAAAAGCCACCTTTGGTCCAGAAAAAAAAGCGCCCTCGTCATATTTTTCATGGCTTGGTGATAAGAAGCAAGTTGGGTTGTTTTTTTGAGTAGCTTACATATTTTTGTTGATTTGATATTGAAACTATAGGTTCTTCAATTCAGGGATTTCTTTTTTAATTTCATTAGCGAATCAGTGCAGAAATTATGAAACTAGAAAACCGTGAATTGTGCCTGGATGATTTGGATGATGAAAACTCAGCTTACGCATTCGAGGACCGGTACAAAAAGAAATTTGTCAAGGTAGGTACATAGGAATTAGAATTAGTATTGGAAGAAAAGTCGGTGGCTGCATCAATTTATATGTTTTTTATTTCTTTCTAAAAGCAAAAGGAATATATCAGAATGACTGGCGTCTTTTTTTATAGCATTGATACATTTTTAATACCCTGTGGAATTGAACCCTCGTAGAATCGCACTGATATTGATTGTGGAGTATAAATTTCTCAGTAATACAAGTTGTGTTCATATTTGATTTGTTTCAGGTGTGGGACAAGTACTGTGAGATAGCAGGTAGAGCCCCTACGACTGGTCGACCCACAGAGCGAAAATTCAGATTCAAAGGTGAGTACATATATATCTAATGCTATATTTTCTTTGGTGTGAAATATATTAATTTATCTTTCATTTACCAAGTACATGATGTTCTTCCTTGAAGACGTCCTTAACACGTAATACTATGCTTTCTTGGTAACCATGAACAAAATAAGGTTGGTCTCGCCAACCCAAGGATACACCTGCATGGGCAAAAACGTTGGCGGCATCGGACAAGATTAACTTTTGATTACTGTATTGAAAAGTTCTTTTGTCGAAACAGTCTGAACTCAATTTGTGTGGTTAGTGGTCAATTCCCCAACTTTGATGAATAGTGTCCTTGTCATTGATAAGTCAGTTTGGGATTCAAAATTTATTTACAGGCCAAACAAAACTTCTGGTCATTTGATTTTTTTATTTGCTTTATTGAATCTCTTCCCATAGCGAATTTTAGAAATACACAATTTTAGACTCGTAGTATAATCGGCTTGACGCAAATCGTCAAGATCTAAAGAAATTTCAGTATTTAATTCAAGAAAAATATTTCAAACAAAACATGTAAGCAGGTATACTGGAGTTACGTTGAAACCGTCATAAACGCCGAGCACCCCTACAGGATAAATAAACATATTACAAAAAGTACAGAGTAGTTAATAGAATATTGTTAAAATATTACATTCAGAGAAGATCTTAGATGAAATTGAAATAGAATGTAGTGGTAAGCTGCACTTAAAGACTGATTAATTTGAACCATATTTTCTTACGTGACATCCTGCATAGGTTATGGGCAGTTATTACTACTTCCCTTTCAGGAACCAGGTATCCGGAGCTAAACAAGAAAATTGAGAGGTTCGTGAATGTAAATAAGGTGTTTCCCGACTACCATGATATACGGGACATCGTAACAAAATGCAACAGAAAATACCAACTAAACCTCAAGTGAGTACCATTACTTGATTGATTGATTTATCGATTGATTGATTCATGTGTTCATTGCATATATCTACGAATATGTTAATCGTATCTATTGCCATGTGCGGGAAATGCCGGGCATAGTATACAGCTTAAGGAAGATGTTAATTCAATTTTTTTAATTGTAGCAATAGAAAAGTGTTCATGAATCCTCAATGCCACAACCTTAGAAAGCATTGTTTGTCGAATGAAAAACCTTTGTATGACATTTCTCATTAACACAGGCGAACAGCCGTGGATAGATTAGCTCTGGATGCTTTCACAATAGTTGGTAATGAACTTCAAAAGCGGCGGCTGCTTGATTTCTCTACAGACTTTGGATCTCAACTGGCAGAACCCTATAGGTTGGTACTTACAGTCAACTGATGGGCAATTGTGTATCTTGTTAAGTTTTGGTCTGATAATCAATAAATGTATAGTTCTTGATTTTTAAGGGCAGGGGAGTTGGCTTTGTGGTTAAGGAACTTTGTGGGTTCGAGTCCCACTGCAGCCACTCTTCGCTTTCATTCCCAGCAGTGATAGATTTATATGTCTATGTGGTGTGGGAACAAGATATCTCTCACCTCGGTAAATGTGTAAGGGTGAGATTTCTACTTAAATTCATTATATAGATTCTATCACCACCCTTGTGGTCTAAAAAGAACCTCGAGAAAGTCTGATGAGAACCTGTAATGGTAACCTGGACGTTAAATCAAACAAACCAACCAGGATCAGAGTGGACATAACTTCAGAAGGATGTGTCGTTATGAGCTATCAATGTGCATGGGGATTGTGTTAGGTTCAGGTTAACTGCAGTAATTGCGAAATGGAGTAGCATAAGTTATGAATAGAAAATTTCCAATTATTCATCTTCTTAAAACTTATGGCACTTGTTCGTTGTTTGGACGGACTTAAATTTGGACGTTTGACATAAACCAAAATATGGGAATGTTGCAAAATGACCCTTTTCACAGTCGCACAATATTGTAATGAAGAAATACAAATCAAGTTCCTCCCCTACTATGGTCCCTTGTGATAACCTACCCGGCAGGATAGGCAGTGGTACCAGCCAACTCGGTTCATTTGAAAAAATGTAACGTCGTCCTAAGCAATCTCAAGAGAAAGTCAAGTCATATGAACCCTGCCATTGAGATTATAGGAAATAGATGTTCTCCTGTTCGTTTCAGAATATTAATTTCTTAAAAATCTAAACCCAATAGGTTTTACACATCGTCATCATAGACATTTCGTTACATGGTATTCGTAGTACTAACTCGGCTGGCCATAAAATGTTATTTTCTTTGCAAACTGTGTACTATTTTCTAGGAATATAAATTGATAATTTCATTTCAAGTCTCCGCAAATCTTAACTTGAAAAGATATATCAATATTGATGCATTCATTCAACAAATAGCAGTTTGTTGACAAGCTATTGATATTCTGTCTCTTGTTTTCTTTCGCAGACCATATTGTGATCCTGCAATCATAGACGGAGAACTAAGACGGAAACTGAATAGAAACAAGGAAACCTATAAGAATAAAATGGAACAAGTATGTTTAACAGTTTTGGGTGGACTTTGCTCTTATACTTGATTACAATTTGAAGCCAGAATAATTCTAGAGGTGTTATTAGCAGGTGGACGGTTGGTCTTTAGGTTATGGCTATAGCCTACTGTAGTACACATGCTTGTAAACTCACTAGGCAACCTGACCACATTTTGCTTTTTATAGCTCACCAAGTAGAGATGGGAATATGATTTCTGTTTTGGACAGAAGGTTTTATGGCCATACAATATCTTACAGTTTTAGTATTTAGTATTTTTACATGGGTTTTCAGAAAAAAGAGAGTTCAGTTGGGGGGGGGGGGGGGGGGCTTTTGTAGTCACAGGTCCATTTTTAAGAACTCCTTTATGGACATATTTCTACCTGTAAAACTGGTTTAATCATAATATAATATACTATTCATGTATTTTTTCTAAATCTCATAATGTGAGGGGGGGGGGGGGGGGAGGCAGCAGGTGTATGAATGGATGGTTTATTCAGGATATTTACACACAAATAGAAGTCAAAATGGTTCATAACTTTGTACTAGGAATCAGTCAAGACCCAGTCAAATGATATTGTTTGTAGAATTATTTGCAATATCATTTACCACCAGATATTGGCTTGACCTACTTTATTGGTGTACATAGGGATAGAGTTTTCCCCCCAGTTTGAGCCACATGGTCAAAGGGAAGGTCTGTGTGCACTCATCCATGAAGGTGAAACTGAATAACGTTTCCTATGTACTCAGGTCATTCTTGATGGCCAATTGACATCCCCTACAGTTGGCTAAATATATGTGTGCATTGATCTATGAAATGCTTAGTTCATAGAGTAGTAGGGCTTTGAATATCCAATCCTCCCTCCCTCCCTCCCTCCCTCCCTCCCTCCCTCCCTCCCTCCCTCCCTCCCTCCCTCCCTCCCTCCCTCCCTCCCTCCCTCCCTCCCTCCCTCCCTCCCTCCCTCCCTCCCTCCCTCCCTCCCTCCCTCCCTCTCTCCCTCCCGGGGGGCTTCCTTGTTATCATAGTTATTAATTACTGGCAGACCTTTGTACTGTATTTAGTTTTAAAGGCGTCCACCTGCTCATTTGGTCTTAAAATACCAATATTTCTATTTGATAATGCACACTTAGCTCTTGTTGATGTAGAAAAGTAATGTATCACCAGTTTTTGCAAGCCAAGACTCATATGTATGGTACAAATTTAACGTTACGAGGTGGGTTTTCTCCCGTCAACTCTCTGCGAGTGTAATTGGGGAGATGTCATTCCCTCAGAAAAAAAGATAGTCGCCTAGCAGCCCTGTCACACAAGACTCCTATGTGACCAATATGCAATCTTGGCATCACCTCTAGTAAGTAACACTACTGTTATTCCTACAACAGAGCTTTTCTGCCACCTTATGTTGAAATAGTTCAGTCTACACCGCACTACTCTTAGCCATTCTGTAGTCAGTCCTGTGTAGGCTAGTTTGTCAAACAGACATAGACACGGAGACCTTGATTTAGGTCACAAGTTATGTCTAATGGATAAAGTCTCATGAGACTTGAATCAAACAGGTTTTATATTTTTCATTGAGATAGTGTACCTGTTGATGCAACCTCCTGTTTGGAGGCCTGTAAATTTACTTCCAAGGCACCTCCTGGCCCTTAAATTATTTTCTTATTCGGTTTTGACACACATTGAAGTATCCATTCTTGGTTTTAATCTATATAGTATAATCTAGTCTTAATATTATGATTTGATGCATGTTCCCTTTAAGAGAGGATTATGATAGGCAAAAATAAGCTATTTATATGATAGATGCATCTAGCAAAATCATGCTTACATTTTTAATGAACGATATTTGTAAAAGACAGGCTTGTTAGGAAAGATGGAGCAGAGAATCCTATGCAAATAAATTGCGAGAGGACAGAATTTTTGATACTGTGGTTTTCATACTTACAACAAAGAATATTAAGGGAGACCTTGTGGATCTGACCTTTCAACTCAGACTTGCAACTTTTTCCCCAGAACAGGGGTAGAAATCATAAGGAAATATTGCAAAGTGTGCACAGAAATTCCCATTTCTGTCAGAAGGGCCAGGTGCTTGCAATCTTTTCCCTCCTCTATCTTAAGTGTATCGCAAGGGTAATGTCGCCAGGTGTGCTATGGCATAGCTGCTTTTAGCTCACTTGTTTCAAACCTGGAATCGATACCGAACATCTAAATTTATTTAGTACTTGTGTTCTACACACAAATAATTCGATTCCGATTTTAGCCATGTATCCTAGCTCTGCATAGCAGTATGTTCCCGTTGTATTCAAAGATTCTTCATTACTTCAATATATCATTAAATGATATGTGTTACTTTTTATCATAAAAAAGGTCCTCGACAAATATGCGCGGAAACAGGAAGATGGAGAGGATGCGGATGACAGCGAGTCGGATGAGGAGGAAGACGAGGACGATGATGAGGGTTTGAAGAATTTCACTGATGAAGAAGAAAGTAAGGCATGTCCTAGTTGTTAACCTTTTGGTTGTTAGAACCCTATGTGTTTGTCTGTATTATCACTGCTTTTTGCCCTCCTCTAAAACCTATAAAAACCTATATTTCAATTCTTGAGCCTTTATGGTTTTAAAGTAACCTATATCACCCTATAAAAACCTATATTTTTTCACTGCCATGGAGATTGATGTGTACAGGAAATTTTAGAAGTTAACTTGACACAAAGTCAGATTGTTAAATAACGAGAAATCCACATTATCCGTGTATTTAAGAGACCGTATAGGTGTTTAAGAATCAACAGTTTGGATGACTTCTTGCCAGTCTGGCTTGCCTGTTGGAAACTCAGCATACACATGTGCATGCTGAGTATAACCTGATGAGCCAGACATCCAAATGTTATGCAAATTAGTACTAGGTATATTTCTTAGAAATCAAGAATTGGAAACTATATTTACTGATTTACCATATATTGACTCCATCAAGCTGAATATGTTGACCGTAAAAACCTATAAAAGCCTATGATTTTGTTCTTGAAAAACCTATAAAAACCTATATTTCGATTTTCAAAACCTATTAAAAAACCTATATGGAAGAAGCGGGGTACTGGGAGGCCTGAATATGAAATATAATCCAGACGTATTGCATAAGTCAGGCTGTAAAATGTGGGGATGCAAGTATTTATTAGCAGGTGGACGGTTGGTCTTTAGGTTATGGCTATAGCCTACTGTAGTACAACTGCTTGTAGAGTCACTAAGTGACCTGACCACATTTCTGCCTTTTAAAGCTAACTAAGTACAGATAGGAATATAATTTCTGTTTTGGACAGAAGCTTTTATGGTGGTACAATGCCTTACAGTTTTGATATTTAGTATTTTGGTATGGATTAAAAAAAAATAGTGAATTCAGTTTGGGGGGGACTTCTGTAGTCACAGGTCCATTTTTCAGGGATGCCAGTTTTCCATTTTTCCGTTGAAATCCACTTTTTCATATCCACTATATGATATTGCTTTTCATTGTGTGAAAATAGGATGACATAAAATGAGTCTCATCTACATCAATAACACATCAATTAAACCTCCCCACAGACCCTCAGCCCCATGCCATGGCCGACATGGACATGATATCCACGTTTTCAGGGTCTCTCTCTGAGGCAGAAAATTCCACATAAAAATATTTCCACTTTTTTCCCTGACCCCAACTGACATCCCTGATTTTTAAGAACTCCTTTATGCACATATTTCTACCCCTCAAACTGGTTCAATCATAATATAATATGCCTCATTTGAAAGAGAATAAAAAACAATAGGTGCTAGGAAGTGGAATTTTCTAGGTGGATTCTATATTTACTGAGATATTCAAGTATTTGTTAAAAGTGGGTGGGGGATTTTCAGTGAAATTTCTGCATCTCGAAATATGATCATCAACAAAGTATGAAAATCATAAAATAAAACTAAATTCCAAGAAATTCTGGCAGCAGGCTCTCACCAATGGCGTATAAACCTCCAGTCAGTACTTTGGCGGCAGTTAAACGCCCCAAGGGCCGTTGACACTGCCGTCAGAGTTCCGTCAAGTGCCGAAATTTTGTTTGAAAGCACGGGGGGGGGGGGGGCGACCCCCCGCCCCCCCGAATACGCCCCAGTTTTTTGTGTGTTTTTGTCTCCGACTTTTCCATCAGTCCCGACTTTCATACCTGTAAAACGAGGTGTTTTCTGATACCTGCACTGTCTGTGATACTACCTTGAAAAAGAGCCCAAATACCGACTCTCGGTGGGCTGCCTCTCAATGGACTGTCAATCTGTGGCATTCAGCTTTTCGTGCTTAGTTTCACATTGTAGACGAAGAACTTTTTTTTCAAGATTTCTTATGAATAGCTTTTAGTAAAATACCTGTACATTTTACACAGAATAACAAGTACAAGTGACACCCAATAGAAGCCGTTATCTCATTGAACTGGTTTGCATCGACCTCCATCAAACTTCTCCTTTTAACCTTAAGAGTGATACTTCATTATAGAGAACCCAAGGTTATCCATGTATTCATATCTTATAACAGGGTTCCAACAGCCCCTTGAAATCCTTGAAAATCATGAAATATGGAATTATAAGATTCTATAAATATAGCCTGGAATTTTCACAACCTGCAGCATTTAATTATATTTCTTCACATTTTTTTTACAGCAGTAGGAATTTTGTCTTTTTATCTGTGAATTGTTACCATGCCTTGGAATTGAAAACATTAGAGGGGGGAGGGGTGTCCACTGCAGTCCCAACACACTCCAACAAGCCTTATACAAGCCTGGGTCGGGGGATAGCTCAGAGGTTAGAGCATTGGACTTGTAACCCCAAGGTCATAGGACTTTGTGGGTTCGAGTCTCACCCCCAGCAGTGGTAAATTTACTGCTATATCAAAGGCCAATCCTTTTCATACCATGTCTATGTGGTGTGGGAAGTAAAAGAACGCTCACCTCGGTAAATGCGTAGGAGTGAGATTTCTATCTGAATTCATCACATAGATTCGATCGCCACCCTCATGGTGTAAAAGAACCTCGAGAAAGTCTGATAAGCACCTATTATGGTTGACTGGATGTTAAATCAAACCAAACAAACAATATGACAAGCCTTCCAACACAAAATGGAATATTTTGAGTTGTTGTCATAGCAGTGGACACCCCCCATCTCAACACAGCCTTCTGACACACTCCAACATTTCTGACACACTTGGACATGGCTATGACACAGCACCCTTGGCTCAGCCATGTTGTAGCCCATCTGACACAATATAACATGTTTGAAAAATCATAGAGGCCAGTTTGTGTCAGAGTATGTTGGGAGTATTCTGTACTGTGTGTAAACTATGCACCTTCATAAATCATTTATAATAACATACATTTTCTCTATTTCATAGAGATATCCATTCCCAACTGTCTTTTGAACATATTCAAATATAGAATATTTTAATAATCATATACTTTTAAACCTATAACTACCAGTATTGATGAAAGACAAAAATTCACTAAGTTGTTTTTGTTGGGGTTTTTTTTTTATAGAAAATTGAGGAAAATCATATTTCTCGGTATATTTCCTATAGAAACAAAGTCCCCCAAGTGAGCTGGTGGTGTCTAAGTGTGTCAGTACCATGGCAACCTTTCATTTCCTGCCAAACCCATTGCGCCACACTACAACACAGAGATGTCAGTTTTCCACTTTTCCGTGGAAATCCACTTTTTCATATTCAGTACATGTTATTTCTTTAGCTTGTGTGAAACAAAGATGATATTGATTTAACCTCATTTACACCAATAAGACTTGTTTGAACCTCCCCACAGATCGTCAGCCCCATGCCATGGCGGACATTGACATATTAACCATGTTTTCTCAGTCTCTCTGAGGCAGTAAATTCCACATGAAAAATATTTCCACTTTTTTTCTCTGGCCCAAACTGACATCCCTGACAACAAGGCTTTACAACACATTCTGGCAGAGACTTTCCAACACAGATATTTTTTTGTCCAGTATGGGAGGCATTGGGCAACCACCTTAAGGTGTTACAATATCTGTGAGGTAATTAGAAAAAGTGGTCAGAAGAGTCAATATTTTTATACTAATCTGAAACACAAATAAGGCTGATTAAATTAGCATGATTTTTTGTGGAGGGCTTTGTCAAAAGGTTTTTTTTTTTTGCCACATCTCAAATTCTGATAATTACAACCAGACATCCTCAGGCATAAGACTTTCCTGAATATTTCAGAAATTCAGGATCTTTTTTTACATGCCAATGGTCATTCATAAGATTGATGTACTTCTGAGGAAAATTTGTGTTTAAAGGTGGGGGTTCAAAGTGAATACGTGAAAGATGGTGAGCAATATTTTCACAATTCTGACAATTGTAGCTTTCAGCTAAGGCCAGGAATTCACTTAGACTATCTTAAAATGCAGAAGCTTCCTGGACCCCCAAACAAGGCACTATTCCTGTGTCTTTTTAAGGCCTAAGCAGCAGCGAATATCTAATTTTTATTATAAAAAAATCCAATTTGCTGGTCCCATCTGTGCATCCTCATAATATGTTCATTATATAGGATTGAATCTGAAACAAAATAAAAAACCAGCAAGATAGGATTGCCAACTTCAAAAGTAACATAGGCATACAAGTTATGATAGTTATGAACAGGGATTCTGCCAGAGCCTATAAATCTTCATTTTCTTCAAAGATCCCAGAACAAAGCAGGCATGATAGCAAATTTCTCAGATTTTTCAGCCACCAGGGCCTTTCTTGTGATAAGTGTAGATCTGGTGAGAAAATATTTTGGGGGTCTGTTACTCGGTCTAGATGGCTACATTTTTTAATTTGTGCACATTTCCATCATTGAAATTAGTCAAAAGGGAACACTTAAAACACTCAGAAATTACTTCAAAATCACTAGAAATAGCTCAAATTCTAGCTTGTGGGACTTTGACCCCTGGGCCCCAACAAGAAGACTGCCCCAGCCTGCACTGCAAACCTCTATGCAAGCCACCAGAATGCTGCCCATTCATCTAATTTAAAAAAACCAAAATGCCCATTCATCTAATTTTTAAAAACCAAAATGCCATTATCATACCTGATAAAGAGAGTTATATTCAAAAGCCTGTGATCGATGATGTGAGGGCATGTTTTTTTATTTCTTTCATAGGTCTCACCAGATACCTGGAAATCTGGTAAATGACTTGGACAAATAATGGAAAATTAAAAGATTTTTTTAATCAGGAACACTGTGGGAACCATGTTTAATATGTGTCTACCAAAATAGAAAATTAGGTGAACTATGGAGGTCTTCAAGCCTAGTCTAGCGACAGACTGACGTCATAGTGTACCAGTACAACAGCCTCGTCTTCTGCACCACTAGAGACGGACTGATGTCCAGAGGGTGTACAGATACTGTTATGGTCAGCTGTCTGAAAACCCTCTGACACCACTGTTGGGACCATAGCACCACCTGGTTGGCTTACAGAGCGTCACCGACACAACACTCTGGAGCCCTCTCTGGATGTCCAGAGGTGCCTTCAGGGTGTCAGAGGCACACCCTCTGGACAGCCCACCACAATAATATTGCATACAAATGGACTTATTTATTAATGTTAAAACCTTTATTTTTCCACCGAGAGCCTTTATTTTTTCAAAGAGGGCCTTTAAACCTTTATTTTTTTCATGAAATGGCTGTATGACCCCTGGTACTGTTGTCTTAAACTCTCCCTACTATAGGGGATCCAAACACTGGGACACCCTGACAGCTGCACAACAGCAACAACATGATGTGGACAGTTTCAAGGAAATATCGAATTGATATTATAGTAGTCTAACTGCAATAGCATACTATACGAGACCATACTTTCATCATCATTATTCCTTCACCTATTATTTCCAACACAACCCTATGGTTATTTAATCCTTTTAGATCTAGATGTGATGGTAAGAACCACATATTGATTTATATGCAGTCCAATAGCTGCATCTGAAAAACTCGGATAATCCGAGAGATGTATGTTTGATAAATTAATTAAAAAGGATCCAGATGAATGCCTAAATATATGGAAGGTGGTACTTTCGGGATGTTTTGGTTGTTAAATTTATGTCCTATTCTTTTACAGCGAAATGGAGTGTCGAATACCGTAAATGTTGTCTTTGAAACATTTACACTAAGTTTGTTTTAGTTACACCAGAGTTCAAATTCATTCAAGCCATTCCCGAGCAGACCCTCTATTTCTATTAGATCTCTTCGATGAGTATACCTAAAGGCATCGTCAGCATATATATGAAAGGATATTCATGTTTTGACCACAGACCACATCATTAATATGTATACATGTATATGGTATTGGGTCGGCCCCAGATGAGAGCCCTGTGTGCAGACCATTCCCTCTCAATCCGATGAAGTGTTGTTACCTTTCGTTCATTGGATTCTATGACTTTAACAATTTATATAAAAAAACAACAACCAGATTTTCTACCTTTATTACATATAACTCAAGTATTTTGGTTAGGATGGTTATTCATTTTCCTTATATTAAGATTTGATGTTATAATGTTGTAAAATGATGTTGGGCATGTCTCTATTTGAAAGTATTTGATTTTCAATATTTCCCCCCTATCCCGACTTGGCTACCCGTCTGTGAACTGCCTGTCAATGTACTGCCTGTCACTATATTCTCTGATTACTCATCATCCAATCAACCCTCCATACCCATCCCTCCTGACGTCTACATATCATCCATCACTCATCCATTACTCCTTACCATTTGTCACTCTACATCTCTTCTATTAGTCTACTTGCCTAGTACCCTACTTCCCTACTTCACTCAAGTCAATGACCTCAACTCAGTCAATCGTTCACATGCTCTCGTCTTCAACTCACTTCTCCAGTGAAAGCCCCTTTTACGTATGTGTATTAAATTTTCACAATTTCTGCCGTATTGTTGATTGTTCTTTAACGCAAAACTCATTTTGTATGATATCTTCATGTAAAATTCATAATTATTTAGAAACTGTAAGGCACCTTTCAGTATTTCTGCTCATGTTAACAAATTGCAAATAAAGAATTTAAAAATTAAGACATGGAAATCTATATCATGCAAGTACATCATTGTTACAAATTTGCCTAATGGGATATTGTTATTTTCTAGGTGATGTAGAGGAGGCGTACAAAACAACAAGTTGTGATGCAGTCCCCACTGATGAACACCTTGTGCCATCATTATCAAAACCAAGCTCGGACGATAAGGTTATAGATGTGGAGGATGCTTCATCTGACGTTGTGAGGTATGAAGTGATGGATATTTCTCCTCCTCCACAACATCAGCCATCCGATGAAGAATTAGATGGAAGACGTAGTAACAAGGAATCGGATATGGTTGTGAACGAGTTAGACTACAACTCCAGAAAAAATACAAGCTCACATCGAAGAATCATTCCCACTCTTATTCCTGATGCTGATGATGGATCAATGTCTCCTCAGGTTATTAGCAATGATGAAAGGCTTCCTTCAGAAGAACATGACCGGTCTCTTGATGAAGTCAGGTTATTGGATGAGCCGACCAGTGGGAATAGATATGCGTTTATTGATATTGATGATAGTACTCAATCTGAGGAGGATGCAGATCTCTCACCCACGAAACTTGCACAAACAGATACTTTAATTTTGATAGAAGAAACGTCCTCACCCATGCTTCATGATAAATCCAAGGAAAACGTTCCGCATAGTTCTGTGATAAAAGATAAGTCCAATGCGACCAGCAAAGTAAAATCATCTCCTACATTATCCTGTGAAAATGACAGTGGCAAGCAAAGTCTAGAAAACGAACCTCATGCTAACAAGAAAGATATCAGTGAGGAAAGTCTTGACAGCATAGACGACCGTGTGGAAAGGGAAAAGGATTTGAAAAAAGGATCTCCAAATGATCCGTGCGGTAACACAAACAAGAGTGACAAACTAAATAATACGGATATGGGGGCCAAGGTAGCAAAAAGAAGCAAAGCATCATCTGGCCAAGAATCAAACACCAAAGAGCAAAATGAACAAGCAGATGTTGATTTAACAAGCACTGACAAACTGGGAGACGGGTACTTACAAGTGAATGCATTCAAAGATAAGGAAAGTGACACACTGGATAACACGGATGATGCCAGTAACAGAAAAACTGTGAAAACTCCAGACAAAAATACGCCAAGTCATACGATTAATATTGGCGTCAGTGGGGAGCAAGACAACACAAAAAATGAAGATGGCACACACACATTGTTATCCAATGGCAAAGTTTCACCTGAGAAGTCTATAATTGTTGAGAATGACAGAATAACCAAAGGGGAAGAAATTGACAACAGATGTGAAGGTTATGCTCCAGAAAAGGTGCCTCCAGACAGACCCGCACGTGACGGCGACGCTGAAATGCAGGAAAATAGTACCCATATTTCAGGGAAAGTGGCAGTAGCTAAGGGCGACACCGCAAGTCAGCCATTAGATTTAGATCCTGATAATGAGCAAAGTGATGATGAGCTTCAGACCACAGTGAACTCTACTCAGATAGGCTCATTAAGTCAACCAATTAGGATAGATAGTATAGAGGATTCAGAATCTGGTAGGGAAACGGAAATTAATGATCTGACAAGTGAATTAGAAAGTGCCCCAAAAGTCTCAATAGGTCAAGAACATGATGTGAATGGTAGTGAAGTTAACGATGGACGACCACAAAGCATAGCATTAAATCGAGAAAATACAACCGAAGAAATGGACGTGTCTCATATGGATGGAGTAGAAATTGAGGGTGAAGAACAAGTTACAGATAAAGCCGGACCTGTGAATGATAATAAGTCGGGCGCTGATTCGGCCGTAAATGCGAAAAAGGAGGCTAAACCTGGTGGTTCAAATTTCAATGCAGATGCTGATAGCGAAATCTCTTACATCGAAATCGATGACGACAGCCTACAGGAGTCTCCAAAGCAACCACCAAAAAAGCCTGCCAGTGATATTGGAAAAGACTCCTTTCCCAAGGAAAAGAAAACCTTTGATGAGAAGAAGACAATACATATCATGAATAAAGTCATGTCTCAATCAAAGTCAGATAGTCAGGAAGTGTTCACGAAAACAATTTCTGACATCATTCGTCGAGTATCCGCTGAAGTTTTTAGTGAGGAACCCCGCGATGGAGGTAACCCACCAGGAGCTTCGCAGTCGAATCAAAACTCGAGGAGAATATTGCAAAACCCGGAGACTGTAACCCAACCTAGTGTGCAGGACAGATTACATAGTAACAGGGTAGTGCCTGAACTATATCAAACTATTAATAAAACACCAGCAACAGGTGCTCATAGAGATCGAGTAACTGCTCCTCTCAACGTTCAGGGACAGCGCCATGTACAAAAGGCAGCACATTCGTATAAATCTGTACCAATGCCTGGCTCAGCAACCTCTCGAACAAATGCCACAGGTGTCGGAGGTCAAATCTATCCAAGGCAACCCGCAAGACTACCTCAAAGTGCAACAGTTCCTATGTCCTCCGCACATGGGCGCAATGGTGCTGTTAGTCAGCGTTCATTCGCTAGAGGAGGTGCAGGTCCAGTTAGTTCACAGTCATTCATAAGAGGGCGCAGTGGTCCGGTAAGCCCGCAGTCGTTCAATAGAGGGCGTGGCGGGCAGGGTAGTCCTCGGTCGTTGAATGCGGGGCGGATCGTTCATCGACCGAACACTGCGAGTCCTAATCGGCCATTGCATTCACAGGCACCTGCCATAGGTCGCAACGCCTATGTTAGGTCTCATTCAAATGTAAATAGATTGAACCCTGGTCGGGCTACCGTGACCGCCTCAGCAGGTATGTCCAATGTGGCCAACCAACGGAACTTCAACAGAAATGATTCTTTCTCTGCCTCCGTGCAAAAATCTTCCAGGGGGGGGAACCTAAGTGAAGTAGAATTCTTTAAAGGACTTCAACAAAGGGCTCAAAAAGGAACTTCCACGCCGAGAGTGAAATCAAATCCCCCTCAGACATCTTCAGGGGGGTTGAAGATTGCCTCGTATTCGTCTTTGTCAACTGGAATGACTATTCGCAGCCCGCCTTTGGAAGCTATGAAGAGACCTCCACTACCATCCCGAACAAGGCAAAGCAAGCCACGTGCAACGACACAAGAAATTGAAACGGTTGTCTTAACAGACTCTGACTGATTTAGCTCAGTTGTTTTTGAGAGAGTAAATGCGTCACTGTCTTTTATCTCCTGCAGAGATTGATTTATTTGTATGACAGAATATGTAATTGTTACTGTTACGCTATTGATGAACGTTGCCTATGTCACTACACCAGGAAAGCATTATCTAGCTGTTTTATCACCTCTCTTATCATTTTTAGGAATTGAGAGATTTGAGTGAAGAGCAGATCCCTTTGAACATAGAGAGTGCTTTGAGAGTCGTGCATTAGGGAAACTAGGTAAAAGAGATGGTTATAGTTATTACAAAGACGCAAAACTTGCCTTATTTTACAAGATGGGTTTCTGTGTCTATTTGTATTTATATGTCAGTTAAGACCTGGAGTTGACCATACAACGGAAACATGTGCCCGATGGACTAGGATCGTCTGACTCAACCCTATTTATGAACTGAATAGGTACATTGCCTAATTACCCTTGCTGTAAAGAATCAAGAGTTCAGTCCATATTTCTTCCATTACTTTAAGGCTAGATGCATGTATAAAAGTTTAAGTGAATGATCTAGAATCGTTTTTTATAAATCAAGAAAGGGTGCTTTAATGTTCGTATCCGAACACATAAATATTAATACATTCTGCTCGACCATTACCTTCCTTTAAGGAGGCGCATTCTGTATCATAGGATTTACCATTAGATAACCTTCCATCAACAAAACATTATGGTAGAATATATCATACAGTATATGGAGTGGTATATGGAGCCAGTGTTTGCAATCATTCCATATCATTTGAACAATGTAAAATATGTAGATTCCTTTGTTTTATGTTTAAGACGGATGGGATCTGAATTAGTTGATATACCAAGGATAATTCTTGAGATCAATGTGAATACGAGGGGAATCTTTTCGCGGAGGCAGGGTGTGTATTTCTTTTTTGCAATTTCCCAGTCCCATGCTTGTTAAAGGAATAATTTAGTCAACTGTTCAGCAAATATCAGGGATGTCAGAGTTCAGGGAAACCCCTGGAATCATAGTGTCCTCAGTATCTTAATACCCTCAATAGAGCATGTGTGTGTCAACCCCATATACCTGACCTCTCTGTAAATTTGTGCATTGTTACCTCCATGACCCTCGGGGATTTCCATGACAAGCTGTCCTTTGATAATGCATCGAAGAATATCCCTGAAACCATCTGATAGTTCTCATACAAAGCAATTTGAATGCATAGCTAACACCAGGAACCAGCTTCATATGACACTTTCCCATACAGATATTTGGTATAATATAAATAGGACATAAGGCAAAGGGTTCTGGCTGGAGAGCACATACACTGTAGTACCAGTTCTTCTCGCCAGGTGACATAGTTATCTGTTTTGTGTAGTCTCTCCTACAGACCGTTTGGAGGTACATGTACGACGCCGTCTGGTGAATGTTGACTGCTTTACAGACTGTATTTTTAGTGTTCCCAGTGAAGCTTGTTTTGTAAGGGGGGAGGGGTCGTTGCTGTAAATGACCTCAGGGATTTTCCTCAAGGGCTGCTGACATCCTTGACATACAGAACCCCCATCTCGTCTATTGTTTGTAAATGTGTAGATATTGAAAACTCGGGTCTTGGTTGAATCTGTCCTGCTCAGGTCAAAAGTCAGAATTTGTAAGTTGCGTTAGAGCTGCGTGCTTCATATATTCTGGTGAACAACTGCGGTGTCTGTTGATGTCAACCAGGAATATTCTTAGCGTTCTTAAATCAACGAGCCTCGATGCCAGGGCTGGGGAAGGCGGGGGCACATTGTATTTTGGCTACCCAACTAGATTCCTTATATTCCGGAAAATGGACCTTATTTAGCTACGTTAACTTATCACCTTTGCCTGTCGCTGACAAAAATATCCCTTTCTCTTGGTCTGACTAATGAGAGAATACCCCAGTGTGATACTTTTGAAAATAAGACATTTTCCTCTTACAAATGAAACAAATTATCTGCCTTTTAACTCTATAGTATTGTGGGTAACACTGAACTTCAATAAAAAAGAATTACCTCAAAAAACATAAACTTACTAATCAGTCGATAGCGTAGGAACAAACAGATATATGTGTGAAGATGCAAAACTCCGCAATGGCACCCCTCTTTTCATAGTAGTGAGATCTGACGATAGAATCGTCATGGTTAACATGTACAACTGGGGTAAAACCACCCTCATCCGCTGAAATAAGACATCATGGTTGTTATTAGCGCCCACAAAACTTAGCTGAGTGATGGTATATAGTGGCCATATGTGAGAAAAGCGCCCTATTCGCACTGAATGACTGCCATCAACCTCAGATACAGGAACCATTACTGCTCACTTAAATTAATATGTAAATGTATGTAACATTGAAAGGTTTCCTGCGATTCAGTCGTCTAGTCTGTGCAATATTACATTCGATATCGTTCTCCAAATTCTAGAAGAGGTCTCTGATATTTGCAATGAAAAGGGTATTTTCACATGGATATATGTGGTGTAAATGGTCGCTAACATATTTTTATAACGTCCATAACAGGTGTATTGACTCGTACTGTCAGGTATAGCATAACGGTTTTGTTTGTTTTTTTCAATCATTTTCTGCTCTGCTGTACATTGACATAAGAAATAAAGTGGTAAAGCATGCAATTTGTTACTTATACAACATTTTCAGAAATTTTCACACCATCTAACACTGGTGGAGGTATGTGGTCATTAAAAAATAGAAAATGTAATTTGACATGCGGTTTATATTTAAGTCTTCCCGGCAGAATAGAAAATTGGAATACACTGGGAGTTATTATAATTAGACCAGGTATTGATTATACACAGGATAGCTGGCAGGATTTGACCACACAGCAGGCAGATTAAGAGTTGATGTCTGGTAGAGGGCAGCCGGCTGGGACAGATAACGGGTTCTGATGAACCGTGGTCAGACGGACATGCATTGGCAACATACAATCTGAATAAGACTAGGTAAATTCTAAAGCTCAATCTGGCAATGTTTTTTTTGTATTATTATTTTCCTGACGTAATACATAGGGGTTGCATATATAGGCAGATGGTAACAAATTAGTTCTGATGATGAAAAACAATCTAGAAGTAGACACTAAACTAGATTTGGCAGATGTGTACTTCTATTCAAATTGGCCCTCGTCATATGAAATATTAACTGAGACAAAGGTATTCTTAATTACCAACCCCGTAACTATGTATCATAACAATGTACATCAGGAATGTGCGTATTCAGATATATTACTAATAACTGAATAATACATTCCCAGAAGTGTCCCTTCATTTCAAGGGTGGACCAAACAAATGGTAGGGACGGGAGTCAAAACTCTCGGATCTCTTTCCATCATTCATTAGCTGTTATCAATATTGTAAGATAGTCTATTTTGTCAATAATTTGTGTGGCCTTGCAAATTTTATAGATTAAATGTATGTTAATTCTATTGTGAATATTAAGTAATGTATTATTTGTACTAATGTTTATGTCTGAATGTACATCCTGCTTTTATAATACCCAAAGTACCGGTACACACCTAGCACATTTTTCCAACAGTAATTACACATTAGATTAAATAGTCTCATTATCAAGTCTAACAGAGTAACTGAAAGGCATAACTTCGATACGCCTGGGCATGTCTTGTTTATGAAGTAGACAGGGACTAAATACAACAAAGATACATACCGCAGACACGACTTGCATGTGCACTGCTAACTTAATTCCATGCCAAAACAACCCAATAAATAATAAACGATGAGGTCGTAGCACTTCTACTCCACGCCTGGACCAGATAGCACCTGGTGTCCATGACTACCGCAAGTGAGCTGGAGCGAGTGGGAGCTGTTTTAGTGATCGGTGAGCCACTCGCGGCAGGAAGACGGTCTTCTGTAGCTCGACCCGAGCTAATGGTTAATCATTACATACTTATAGGCCTACTCCAGTACATGTACGGGGACCTGGTGGAGAACAAGGACCATTAAGGTTAGTGCAGATCAGTATTATCTCACTTGAAGTGGTAAAATATGGTAAACCACATTGGACAAGAAAGTCGCACCACCGGGTTCAACTCTATCAGTGAAGGATCAATCTCGATGAAGGATTCACGTACCTGTACGGTGTAGTGTAACTTTATCTGACAACGCCCTGAGACATAAACAGTTACCGATCAAGCCCACGGTAATGGTCCCGGTACACTTTATACTTCCTTTAATGGAAAGCTATATAACATTTAAATGATAATGAAAATTTTAATGAAGTGCAACTTCCTCATAAATAGTTCAACGTTTATTGATTGAAATAGATAACCATTGAAATAAAACTCTAAACTTCACTCTACACATGTATGTTTGTTTATATAGCCTATTTTCTATTGCACATTCATGTAGTTATATAGGAATATGTATTAAAAGTGAAACTACTGCGTTGTTGTAGTAGACAACAAACTAGGCATAACTTTATGAGACGACAGAGTAATTCAATTACTTTGTGTTGTTCATTGCCAGGTCCTTTGGTCTGCTGATCATGAATTCCATTGTGACGGAATTACAGAAGTTCATCAGATAGGCAGATTCAAATCCAGATATCAGAATATAGATATACTAGGAATAAATGTTATTTCCATTTATAATGGAAGAGCGCAGTATACCAAAATCTCCTCAAATAAAAGTGTGTTTTTTTTGTCGGCTTGTCATAGAGGTGTTCTAGCCACGTCTTCATAATCAAATAAAAGTAAGAGAATATAATAGGAAATTATTGATCAGTAAGCCATTTGTATTTGAAAGCATCAAGAATGTTTCAATAAACCCAGACAATGGATTTAATAGTTGTTCTCAAGTATCATCAACAAGAATATTCATAATGGTATAGAAATCTACATGTGTGACAGATGGCAACTGATTACTTAATCAAAATAGGTGAATCCTAAATCTGCTGAACATCATTAAGTTTCTTAATAAATATATCATGTAAATGTTTTACTTTAGCAATACGTTGGCATTTTTCTTTTGAGGTGTTTGTCATTTGTTGGCTAACGTTTTTGATTTTGACTTATGCCTGGTCTAGCATACCACAGAACCCATTCAACTCGTCGTAGTTGTGACTGAATTTTTCATTCAGGGTCTTGGTCAACTGCCCTACTTCTCTGGCTAATAGGTCAGCTGTGCCACTCAGTTCACTCTCTGATAGCCCCTTAGCGCTTGATACACTCATGTTTGTTTGGCTTGAGGGTACTTCATTTGGAGTACTACTAGTGCTCTTGGTTGTCCTCTTACTAACATATTTGTCATTTGTTTTCCTTCTACTTCTAAGAGTCCTTTTGACATCTTCAGATGGGGTATCTTCTGGAACATCCATATATTTGGCACTATTATCATGGTCCATTGATATGTGATTTCTGTCCATTGATATGTGGTTTCTGTTGATCTGCTAGACCGCACAGCACACCAGTTCACATGGTCACTCATCCATGAAAGTTCTATTACTGGGATACTGGACCCCTGCCCATTTCACCAGACCTTTATAGTTGGGACATTGATAGTGAAGTGTTAGATTCCCTGCAGTAAGCTGAAAGCCTGTGTGAGCATTCTAACCTCTCTAGATGACGTATATGAGCGCGATTTCCCGTGCTCAACTAGGAGCAAATAGTGTGTTCATCATTGATGAATGAGCATGCAATTATAAATGAATAACTATTAAAAGGTTTGAGTTAAACTCAGCCTATGGATAGTTTTCTGTAACCCACTTGCACCCAGTCAACTTGCCATTTCTGCAACTAGGAGTCTAGGATCCAAACATATCAAGCACCAGTAGGTCAATGAGGTATTTCGGTCTTGTGATTGATCATGGTCAGCTGGGCACGGCTCTAAGACGCTGTGACACTGGTTTCCTGCTCTACTCTCAATATCATAGTGAATATCACACAGATAGTGAAGGGATAGTTTGTATGCAGTACCCTGAAAGTCTATATGGACCTCTCTAAACTCTAGATGATGTATATAGCGCATGCAAGCACGCTCTAAAAAGGGCAGGGTAAAATGTGTTTAGGACATTTTTGTGTAGTTTGAGTTTTGCAATTATGAACACTTTTATCTACTGCATTTATTACTACAGGGGCAGTAGAGATGGCAAGACCTCCTTAATTGGGAATAACGTGCTGTGACATGCAAAATTTAGGTTGAAGGGTTGTCCCTGCTTTCCCTCATTCAAGGGCATTTCAAGTTTTAAAAAGACCCTCTTTCCCATTACGGAAGACAACAAACAATCTAGAAATATCCAGGACACAGAATATAGCAATGGGTTTCTGATGACCCGTAGCCCTGGAGGTCATTGACCCTTTGTAATTCTGTCATGTTTTGGAATTTCACTTACTGCATTTGGTCAATTTGCACATGTGCACCACTGCAGCAACTATGAAATTTGGAATGGCAATAGTACACCAAAAGCATAGCAAAGAGACGCTCTGCAGATGCTCCGAAGACAGGTTTTGAACTGCCAGCTGATGATCCTCGCTGAGGACGGTCGTCCAGACACCCCTAAATTCTCCATGCTGATCCACCAAATCCTATATTTCTGGTCTTCGCCGATGTCCACAACATGTCCACACCACACTCGGGTAGCGCCTAGAGAGCGTTGGCTGATCGGCACTAGAAATTAAATGAATCAGTATTCTCTAGCAGATGGAAATTCCAGCCAACGCTCCATAGAATGCCCCAAATATGCAAATTAGGTCAGGCCAAAGCTCAAGAAATGATGATCTGTCAGCCAGAATGTTTGGTGGATCAGCAGGACAATGGCATTTAGAGCTGTTGCCGACAACCATACATCCACCACAATGCCATCGGTCAATGCTAGCTGAAGCTTGGTGGATCACACACTTGACATGTGTTTTGGCTTATGGGCCTATTCCACCAATGAGGCACAAGCCAAGGCCCGGGCGCCTTGTGGTCGCCTATTGGCGATCGGCGGCAATAGCCGGCCCAAACCTCCCGCCGGCGGCGATAATCTGCTTGGTGGAACAGCTCATGAAGCTCATAGGCCGCTCACGGCTGGCCCCTGCCGGCCGCCGGCCTCTCCCCGTGCCTGCAAAACCCTGTCGCCGGGCAGAATCGGCTGACCTGTTGGTGGCTGCTGGCCGCCGGCCGGGGACAATACTCGGTGCAATAGCCAATTTTGAAGGTGTTCCCCCAAAATATAGCGATAACCACAGAGAAGGCCGGGCGGGCGGCCGGGCATTATAAACGCAACGTCCCCTGCAAGCCCTGCCAGAGGAAAACTGATTCATTTGATTTTAAGCCCCCGGCAGGCCGGCCGGCGTGCCAAGAGCTACATCGAGAGTGACGCCGAGAGCACGACGAGAGCTGTTCCCCGGGCGCACGTTGACACACACCGTCAATATTGAGCTGCAAGGCCCAGAAGGGGTACTCGTATGGACTCTGACCAAATATTCGGACAATTGGGGTAATTTAGATAGAATTCTAGCACCAGAGTCGAATATACACATTCATAACATCAATCCTTTTCTTTATTTACCTTCTTTGTTCGATTTAACCTGTAATTCCGCTGTTTTTTGACGTTTTTTGACTGTTCCCGTACAAATCCCGACACGCCGACACACTGCTCCGCTCATTACATGGCTTTCGCGGGTTCAGAGCGTCGTAGTGTATTGCCGCACACCGCGCCGCCTATTGGATCAATAGAGAAATTCGGTTTGCGCGCGTTAATGCTACCAATGTCCACCAGACGGCAGCAGCAAATCTGCTGCGAGTGTGTCGCCGCGCCGGGTCCGGCCGGCTCTATGGGCGCTCGCCAGGCGCCTTGTGTACGCCTGTTGGTCGCCTCATGGGGATTTGATGGAACAGCTCGGAGAATTTAGGGGTTTAGGGGCGGCCGGGTGGCCGGCCCCGGCGGCAATTGCCGGCTGGAGGGCAAAAACCCGCCTGCTGAGGGCCTTTTTGGTGGAATAGGCCCATTAGATAAGGCCATTTGAAATGTATGGGCACTCAGTAAACCACTACACATTATTTTAAAACTGCCAAATACCTGAACCGTTGTATACAGAATTCAAATCCATTATATATGGATTTGAAGCCATTCATTATGAGAAGTAATCCCTTTGTGTTCTAGAGCAAAGAATCGTCCTTATTGATATGTCCTTCAATAGGGCAATTCCTGGGTTTACTTTACTTGAGAAGATGTATGATGAAAAAAATAGACAATGGTTTTGTAGAAAGGTGGCTTTGTAAACCACTCAGTTTTTATGTCCACCACAATGCCATCAGTCAGCACTAGCTGAGGCCTGGTGGATCTTGCACTTAACATGTGTCTTGTCGTTGATAAGGCCATTGGAAATGTATGGGGACTCAGTAAACCACTACACATTATTTTAAAACTGCCAAATACCTTAACCATTTTATATGGAATTTAAATCCATTATATATGGTTTTGAAGCCATTCATTACGAGAAGTAATCCCTTTGTGTTCTAGAGCAAAAAATAGTCCTCATTGATATGTCCTTCAATAGGGCAATTCCTGGGTTTACTTTACTTGAGAAGATGTATGATGAAAACAATAGACAATGGTTTTGTAGAAAGGTGGCTTTGTAAACCACTCAGTTTTTATGTCCACCACAATGCCATCAGTCAGCACTAGCTGAGGCCTGGTGGATCTTGCACTTAACATGTGTTTTGGCGTTGATAAGGCCATTGGAAATGTATGTGGACTCATTATTATTAATAACATACTTTGCCTCATTATTGAATAATGCTGATTCGGCCCATGCCGTCTGGAAACTACGTTGATGGATTCATAGAAGTGCTACACAATAATTATCGGCCAGAGGGATGAGTTACCTACTGTAGAGTCAATGCCAACTACATATGGGGTCGATCCATGTCTAGCTTTAGATTGAGCATAGGCCTATAATCGATGGATCCCAAATTAATTATAGATATGAACAGCAAGTAATTAGTGGGCAATTGATTGGGGCTAATATTGGCTTCTCGTCAACCGATGCTGCTCACCAGATGGCGCCCAGGGTCACGTGCTAATCACGTGGCCTATGTAACACACGAGTGTTGGTCGTGTCTTATTCTTGTGACGTCTAATTGGAGTGACGCATGACTAATCTGCATACAAATGTTCTATAGGCTATTAACCTCGTGTATCCTCTGTACACAGTGGAGTCTCAGCTTGAAGAGTGTAAGCCTACGTGTGGAGACTCATATATATATGCTCAACGTATTACATACAATATTCACAAACAGGAGACCTGCGTGCATGAATAGGCAGAGCTTTGAAATACATAAGCATAGGCCTGCGCGCTGCATTGGCCATAATCTGTCTTTACGCCTCCCGGTGATCCAAGTCAGCCTGGACCCGGCAGTCTTCCAGTGCACCGGCCGACAAGCGGACGAGTAGACCGTGTATAACACGGGGACACACTCCACTCGTATATTAGAGAGCACACCATCTGGGCTTGCTTTTCTATGACTAAACACCTGAGAAGTTTTGTGGATGGTACGGATTTTCATGTTTTCATATACTACAAGCACGGAACAATTATTACATTAATGTTCGCTGACTTCGCCACCATTCCTTGACTCAACCTGGAATGTACATGTTAACTTCACCTTTTGGCAGGGAAACCCTTTACAATCGCTGCTGCAGGCTTACACCACTAGCCAGGTAGGACATCAATACACACCTGTATATTAGTGTATGATCAAAGAGCAACTGCCTTGGCCATAGTGACCAATGTCAACATGGCCCACAAACTCGCCCGAGGCAAACAACCGGCCACCCTTACCTTACTGTACACTCATTTTATATATGTACACCCATTAGACCATATATTATACATAACCACCACCCTTATAGTGCTAGCCAAAACTCCAGTATCCATACTGTAAAGAAAGTCTGTAATTTACATTACGATTCAAACCTATCTACATTTCAAAGACCAACAGTGTTTTAGTGGCGCCTCAGGGATATTTCAACCAATGGGTACAAACGCGTTGGAAATCCTAACGGTGTTAAACACTTTTTTGTGATGTAATCATTGCATTGATGCTAGTAAACCTCACTTTAGTAATACGGCTATTGCTGATTCTCATGGCGAATAGAATTGTATTGACAGCAGTGACTAACACTCATGGTATTATAAGGACTCTGGCGGAGGCCGCCGAATATTTAAACTAAGATACAAGTACATCGTGTTTGATAGTTTCAAAATCGGTTTACATTCAAGATTTTGTAGATTTAAGCAGAAAATATGATTAATGGAAGGATATATTTTGACCAGTGTAATAGGTGTCACTCAAAACAGCCCCAATTTGCCATTCAGCAATTCCTGTTCCGTTGTATGATTCAGATGTTAAAAATATCACCGCGCTATCCTTTGATGATATGAATTAAAGATCAGCCACTCTAACTGTTCAATGTTCAAACAGCTCTCTTGATAAAAATACATACTTGGAGGCGTGCACGTGTCACTATTGGTGTTTAGATTCTTCGGTAGTGTGGTTATCGGACACTATGAGACAATTATCAGCTGAGATAGCGAGAATAACATAATGTACATCACTTCTGTCTCAACAAAATATAAATAGAGCAATACAAAATAAAGATTTCAAAGTAAACCAAAACAGATATTGAGCTACAAATAAATTACATTAGCAATACAATTTATGGTGCCAGATCCTAATGGTATCCTGTTTCTCGTGAGATATTTCATATAGCAAAACTCATCATATAAAAGTCTTTGCCATTAGTAAATGCATTCGCTTAGAAAAATAGCCTCCAGCAAAGCTATACGAGTGCATTCAGGCACCCAACTGGCACTTCCGATCACCTTGTATAGGTTTCTCCAGGTTCTATAACTCAAACTAAAGCGCCCAGAATTATGGCCGTAATAGCCATAAGATCACCTTCGATAAACCTTTGATAAAATCTTTCTGACGGAGTGCAATTCTCATTCCAAGGACGTTCCATCATTCCTATGAAAAACCAACAACACCTCGATAGCCCAACATTAAGAGCGCATACATGTAGTGTCAATCTTCAAGGAACACATTCATTTAGATCACGGATACACATACTCACTGTTAGTTAATGCTCCTTGTTAAGATTTACAGAACTTATGTACAACCACAAACATTGGCTGCCAGAGTCTGGTGCCAATTCCTGGATGTTTTCATTACTTTATATCAGGCACATGATAATGCTTCCGATACTTCTTTCATACAACCTCCTAAGTAAACCTCCTTCATTTATTGAAGTGGCCTATTCCAAGAACATGACCAAATGTATGCATTCACATATAATGCAAACTCTAAATCTATTGTATATATATATATATATATATATATATATATATATATATATATATATATATATATATATATATATATATATATATGTATATATATAACAAAAGGTCCAATTGAACAAAAGGTTGAAGTCCCATTGAACAAATTAGACATTAAACTATTCAAGCAAACGAATAAAGAAATATAGCATGTTGACTCTCTTCTTGGTGCTCCTTGTGATTCATATACCTCGGGCCTTGCGCCCCTCTGGGAGTGTTTTGAGCGTCTTGTAGAAGAATCAATATATAAACCAGGACCCATTCTACCCAACGAGTATAGAGTTGCTGCACTACCAGTTGCTGATTGCGCTCTCCAGGCTCATAAACTATATTCCAAATCAAATGCACATCGGCCACCGTTTCATGAAGACGAGCAAACTCAAGGAACTGACATAGTTATGTCTCCACTGTAGGCTTATTCCGAACATGACACATCTTAATTAGCTGCCAACATCACCAACGTCCCTATCTCCATGTTACCATAAAGACATGCCCCTGATATACTGAACGTGAGATAAATGATACTCCTCGTACCAGATCGCCGCCAGGTAATGAAATAGTTATCTAGTTTCTAGCTTCTTTGTCTTCTTTCAACATTTGACTTTGACCAATGTCGCCTATCGATAGCCTCACTCATGTCCGGAATAGCACAATTCCTTTCTCCCTAAGATTTACCTTAACTTTATCGTCTATGGCAATAGACACGCAAACATGCCATTATATTTTAACAAGCGAGATGTAACAAATTAAATACTCATAGAGTGTAGCAGTAGCATGGAATAAGGTTCTTAATCGAAATAGATAATCAAATTCATAGTCCCTGAGTTTCGTATGAAATACTGGAAATCCATGTGTTTTCAGCAAACCGGTGTCTTGATCTCAAAATATGATAGGTCCACATCAGTTTGTGAGCAACATACACGACAGATACGTACATGTAATTGAATTAAAGCTATTCAGACTTTATTATCACCTAATACGGACCTATCAACATAAACGCATAGAGTTTTAAGATCGCTCGAAACAATTTTGTCTTTCCTTTTTTAATAGCTTATATTTTCAAATTTGCTGAATAATGAATAGAATAATGACCCTGCTTCTGATACAAGTGTACCCTCCTTGTACGTGACTCTACTACAGTAAAGTATTCTACTAATAGTATGGATATATTACTGCCCGTCAACTACGCGGAGAATACACCCACTAGTATCAGAAACAGGTTGATATTATGTATATACCCTAAATGTGTTTGATATCACGATAGGGTATTCTACATTAATCATTGACATGTTGAACCTAAGATATCGTAGTATTTATAAAGAATCAAAAAATAGGGGGGGGGGGGGGGCTATTTAAAATAAGGACTAGAAAGCACCCTCTAGAGTGCAGTTAAATTATTTACAGAGTTTGGTGGCGAGAACTAGAATGATTGATCGTATACTGAACACTAAATCGGCCTCTTAGAGGTATGCCTTTATTACGACTGTTGTGCAAAATACCAAATGATGTTTGAGGCAGCGTATATCTTTACATCACTAATGAGCACAGTAAATAAGGAGTAGACGTACATATGGGAAATAATAGAACCGCTTGATGTGATTTAGTCATAGATGCATGGTAACCTCACACACCCACAACCAGAGGCACATATAATAGACGATAAGTTCTTACTAACCCTATCGCACTGGGTACCCATGATAGCATCACAGACCAAGTATGGAGGCGGGTAGTAGTGCCAGTGAATACCGCTAGAGGCAGGGTATCGCAAACTAATTATGATGATTTTATCTTTGCATCACGTGACACGACACATGGTCCTTAATACTATTTTTCATTTTGCTTAAAAATATTAGAGATGATGTTATACCTACATACTATGAAAGTTTCATGTTTATTGAGCAAATATTTCCAATATTATTCACAAGGACGAATATTTTGCCAACGATGCATTAAGGCATCACCCGGCCATCCCTGGATGATGCCTTGAGGCATCACCCGGCCAGCCCTAGTTGATGCCTCAAGGCATCACCCAGCATGAATAGGTTAACATACTTTAATTAACTGAAACAATCAACACAAAGCATTGAGTAATCAACAATGCAGGAATTTCAATTGTTACACAAACCCACTACTTTCTTCAGTAAACCTCCAATATAAACCGCAATTCTTGTTGTTCACCCCTTTCGATAATCCTACCAATCACATCGTCCAACTCAGCTGATATCACCTAGAATGATTCTTATCAGTCCATTGTCCCATCGTTCCTAATATCCAATTTGAATTGTCACATCCCTCAAACCACTAACACCACAATTCCTCCTTACTGATTGTTCAGTGTGATGTAATTCCTTTTTATTATAAGTCCTGGCGTGTTCCCCCCATGTGCTCTCCCGATGAGAGAGCGTTTCATGAATGTCGGTTTTCTAGGTACTCACGGAGTAGTACTGTTCTCACTCATACACCAGCTATCAAGGTGACCTCACTTCAGGTAGAGGCCTCTGGCACCTACTGAGTGTTTTATTCACTGCAGAGCAGCGAGTAATGCTCACCTGTCTATCGTCTAGGTGTTATCTTCCTACTCTACTGCTCAGCACGGAGCAGCACTCTGATTTACTCAAACCAACAACCTCCTTCTCGATCGTCTGATCAATATGTGACCAACCACTCTCCTTATAGACAGACTAACGCAAAGTCATATCATATCATAACTTTGCTCACACTACTCTATGTTATAACATGCACATGATTATTACAGTTCCTTAGTAATTTTCGTACAAGCATATAGTGCAGTACATACTTTACAGACCCGATCATAATAAACTATAATTTAAAGTTTGGTTCTATTCTATTTAAGATATTGAAAAACTGTTTTAAGACCCATGATTGCCTTGTTCGCCCCTACAAATCGGTCTATAATACTTGGATGTAAGACGTGGTGATACAGACCATGAAGTGCATAGAGCAACAATCTTAAACCAATAAGACAGTGAAATGACGATTCTTCCCGATGACACTTTTGCCAAACAGATCCATCAGGTCAGTCAGAATCAGTGAACTTTATGTCGCTGTATGCACTTCACAGAGCTGATTATAAACGGGTTGGGCATAACTAGCATGGGGGTATCGACTGACTCTGCCCAACCTTAAGATTGTTGCTAAACGTGCTTCACTGTTCCTGATTCCGAGTAGGCCGTGTAAATAGTGATGATAGGTATCCCCCTGTACTATATACAAGTATCGTATTCCTATTTCTAGAAGAGACATTGGCGGTTATAGTTCTGAAAACAGTTAAATAGAACAGAAGATATTAAACTTTGTATCATTACCCATTGAGGCCTATCACCCGGCCCGGTGCCTAGGCAGGCCCATCTTCCAGCCTCTCTTTTTGATCTGAATCAGGTCGTTTTATGAGGAGGTGCGATCGATATGAATTGCCATATCGATGTATGAGGGTATAAAGCGGCTATTCTACCAACCCAGCGCAAGGCCTGGCCAGGCGCTTTTTGGTCGCCTAAATATTGGTTTTGGCGGCAATGGCCGGCCCAAATCTCCCGCCTGCAGCTATAATCTGCTTGGTGGAACAGCTCTTAACATCGAATAGCTTCTGCACGGCTGGCGCTGCCGACCGCTGGCCCCTCTGGGTGCCTCCAAAATCCTGTTGCCGGCAAGAATCAGCTGCCCTATTGGTTGTCCCCAACCACCGGCCGGGACCAATAGCCCATTGTGAAGCCATTCCACCAAGATATCGTTAAAAACCACAGAAAAGGCTGTCCGGCATGCCAAGAGCTATGCCGAGAGTGACTCCAAGAGCAAGGCCGGGATCCGTGTCAACCGCTCTCCTCACCGCTCACCGTCAATATGGAGCAGGCAGCCCCCGGCCGGTATCCCTATACACGGAGACAGAGTCAGTCATTACTTTAATGCTAGTGATGCCGACCCAAGTATAATCAGGTCTGGGAAGTACATACAGCGAAATAGAGTTCACTGATTCTGACAGACCAGACGGGCCGTCGGGCAAAGGTGTGATTGGGATGAATCGCTGTGTCGCTGTCTTAACATCTGAATATATAACTGATTCTCACCGACCCGATCAAAATCGGGAACAGGCGGGAACAATGAGGTCGATGTACGAGGGTACCTGACTCTCACAGATTGGGATCGATCAGTGCTCACATGTTAGTGATATCTGATTCCCGTTGGGAATAGGTGTGGTCGAGCGAAAAATGACGCCAACTTTGTCTGACCCGATGGACCGGTCGGGAAAGGTCGGCGCTTTAATGTTTTACGGGGTTAATAAGGAAAATATCCAAACGCCGAATATTAATCAATAGCATTATTCAATGAAAGCCAATAATGTGGTAGAGTCTTTATCAAATAGTTGAATACAATTAATGGATAGGCACAACATTGATCCACATATTGAAGGGTCTAATCATTTACTAACCTACATAACACTCGTGTACACACTTTGTATATATGCTTATGTACACTTCTCAACGTGGTCCCTAAACATATTGACCAGCCAACAGCAACAATCCGCTTGATTCTCAAAATCCGCAAAGTAATCGGGTCTTCCAAGGCGTTAGAGCCCGGTGCATACCAATACACCCGACACTGCCAATGAATTAGTAATAGCACAGGAAACCCTGTGCCTTCGTAGTTTCTAACACGGCTGACCCACAATAAACATTTATCTACTCTTCGGTTTCACACACAAAATTGCATTTCTCTGAATAAGAGAAGCTAAAAGCATGTGTGGAAATTGTACCAAGTATACGTCTTAACTAACCGGCACCAATGAATAGATAATAAATTTTGAATTCTAAGAAGGCTCGGTTTACCTTAGGTGTTAACGGTAAACCACTCTGCTGTAGTTGTTTAAGGCTCTGGTTTGACCTTCTTTAACTGCAGCTTCCTTCAGCGCACATGCAAGCTGGCCTCTCACGGCTGAATGAGCAGCATGACTTCCTTCCATATATGTAGCCGATGGCGAATAGAAGAACACTTGTAAAGTAATAGTTTTAACTCGATGTAGTTTATACAGTGGGTGGAAATGAAATCTGCTGCACCAATACTTTGGTACGTCAACAAATTTAGTTGTATTTGATATACATGTAGTTAAGTCTGGCACACTCACTGCTATTTGGAATTTCCGCTATACTGGGAGCATATCATAATGTCCTACTACTGTCGAATGTAAGTTGATGCTGTACAGGCTTCCTAACAAAGGTTAAGGTTCTTATGGTTGTTTCTATTCACCATGAGAACAAGAGAATCGCCCAGGTCTTGGGCGTTCTCCCTTGCATTATCCAGAAACAAAAAACATAAGAATCTTATGACATAACACGTTACTTTGTATGCACAGGGACAAGACCACGTTACGGTTGTGGTATGGACAGTAGTGTTGTACGAGTCATACCTCCGGTAGCTTATATATATATATATATATATATATATATATATATATATATATATATATATATATATATATATATATATATATATATATATATATATATATATATATATATAATCTAACATCAAACACATCATTTTGAAAAAAAAAATCAATTCTTTGTTTCCTTTTCTTGTTATTTTCCCTTTCCCCATTATTCTACCAGGGTCATATGAGGCCATCAAATGGGAAGAATTATCTGCATTCAGGTCATATTACTAGAAACGTATTGATTATATCAGAAACAACTATTAGCAAGTTCTACATAGACATCAGTAGTCCTTTAATTTCACTCTGGACCTGATATCTTGTGTATTCTGTAGTAGTTAATTCCAAAGTAATTCTGCATGTCTCTCGGTCCGGGTGGTATAATTTATAACTGAATCTATTGATTAGAGCGTTTGGCAGTTGGTGGATGTGTTTCAACTGAGGCATCCACCAGTAAGTCAGCATAAGTTACCCCTCTTCGGTAAGACAACAGTTTGGATTTCCCCAGCTCCAGTAGGTCATTTGTACACATTCATACTACTCTTGAATGCATATGCTGACCTCAAACAATTGTTGACAATATCCTCTAATCTGACTTTATTCAACTTGCCCAACTTGTCCAGCAACAAACAAAGCTGACGTAGTCTATTTTGCGATGATTATCTGTTGAACACTTGTGAATGTGTTAAGAAAATACTTATTTTCCTAAGTTTATACCATCGTTATCTGAATTATTGTTTTCAATCTGGTGGAGGGGGCTGCCATGCTGACCCAGGCGTCCAGCGGGTCGAACATATTGCCTCCTAGTGTGAAAGTGACATAGATTTTGTTGGAAGACCTGAATATAGTAAACAGCCTAAAAACTACCATCCCCGCCCCTTGTTCTTCTACCGATATGAAATAGCGATCCACACCACCAGGTGTCAGACCAGTTTTAACTGTGATGCCATCTGTATTCAACTAAATAACTAATGACTCGTCCCCTGGTTCAATATATACCCCTGAATTGTTGTATCGCTATCACATCGTAATGACTAGCGATACCGCGTGAATATAGGGATACCATCCGTTAAAACGGGGCATTGCTTTTTCATTCGGATCATTAATGTAATCGTAAAAATATAATTGCAATCTGATTATAGCCAACGACACCACAAACTTGGGGGGGGGGGGGCGTTGCTTCATGTTTTGCAGATCGCAGAATAGCGATCCGAGGTCGAACGCGTTGCTCCAGACTTTTTTGTGGATTGCATCATAAGTCTCCATATATATCCAATTAGATATCCCATGGACTTTTCACCTATGATACTGAAAATTTGGTGTTGTAAAGGGCAGCGATACAACATGGAAATAACAATACTACAAGATACGATCCGACTGCATGGACAAACGCTTTTCCCACATTTTTAGGAGCAATGACACCTTGGCTGCTAAGGTACCGAAATGAGGACCTAAAGGCGTTTACTAAAGGACATCGGCGACTGTGTCCGATATACAGTGGAGCAGCGTTTGTGGTGGTCGGCGATGATCATTCGACAGCGATATCGGCCGCAAATAATGACACATAAATGAAAAATGAAAATCTAATGAAATAGTCTTTGTCAGATTCCTGAAACCGGCGATCGCAGTACGTCGGTTGGCACTATTTTTCTTAGTAGGCTATCGGTTTCTACATTATGACCATATTTGGCACACATCCGATAATTCAAAATTTCTCGACGGGCCAATGGAACAATAGTTTATACTGGAAACATCAGCTCTTGGCAACGAGCAGTGCCGACACACAGAAAAACTCAAAGTTGACTATTTGTAGAGGATAATAGAAGGCTAGCTCCGTGGCCAGTGGAGCGACAAAAGTAATTCCCAATTACGAGGCCATAGCAGTAGTTCTAATTCACGGATAGGATTAACTTCATCATGTAATGGTAATATAATTAACACAGTATTGCCTCGCTTAAGACCATCTCACAACACAGGCTGTTGCACTAACACCGTCTGTTAAGAATAACCATTAGAGGATTAGCGGTTCCTAGAATATTTCTTAACACTGGTCTTTAAGAGTAAATTTTATGCTGTTATATTTGTACTATATTTGTGTTAAACTCCCACAAAAAGTGAATCTATTTTAGGTCAAGGTGGCACACATGTATATCGAGAATGACAAGGGAGCGAAATTTAGATAATATGTAGTCAGAGAATGAATATCTAGTCAGATAATATCATATGTTCAATCTTGGACGCATGTATGTACATGAAAATCAATTAGCAAGTAATTGGGTGAATTATATATACTTTTATATGTCCAGCTCTTTATATTTCCACATATCATCGATGAATAATCACAACAATAGCAGTAGCAAAATAATAGAACCAATATGAAGACTATTTGCATAAATGACTTCCTTCTTCTGAAGTGCATTTTCGTCTTACCTCTCCATATATCAATTTGTGCTTGCATACTCCTTTGACATACATGTACCATTATGAACTTCATATTTCACAATGTATGACCAAATGATAGATTTTCGGTAATTACACTCATTTTTTAAAATCTTTACTTGATGCTAAAGGCTCGGCCCCACTGAAGCGACGCGATCGTTCCCCACGTTTTGTGGGGCAAAAACGGCCGGACGGATCCAATGGCAGGGAAAACCAAGGGTATGCCCCACCGAATTCTAACTATGTTCAGAGTGTTATTTTTTTTACAACTTCATCCCAGTCAACAAACATAAACTCTTATATGTTTATAAATGTTTAAGTCAGGTCAGAAATTGAGGTACATGTGACAGGTTATAGAATAAAGGTGTCAGATCTACATCAACAGCTATAGCAAGCCGTTTTCACAGTTTTCACACCTCCGGAGCCTGAGGTATGTCACCTAAGAAGAGGCTGACAAGGTTGCTAACAATTGACTGCAGTCTATCCCATGTACCAGTGTTAGGACCTGCCTGGGTTAGACAGGAGAGGGGAGGGGAGGTATATATAAATACAATAGGAAGCACTCAATGCTTGTGCGACAAATCCATCGCAAATCATGAACATTTCAAGATGTGCGATGCGACAGATCCGTCGCATTGCACACAATCGCACATGTGCGCAAGCCCAGCCCCACTGGTGCGATTGTGTGTGATGCGATGGGCGCCGCCTGTTTTATGACACCCGCCGGCCGTTTATGACCTTTTATGGACTTGCGACAATCGCATCGCACCAGTGGGGCCGGGCTTTGATGACAGTTCTTTACAGAACACGTCACGACATTGCCTTGCATGTTTACTTGATCCCCCATGTCACGTCGGCCTACTAAACTGTCTCTTATTACGCTCTCCTAAACCAAATGAAAAACTAATCCAATACGAGGCTGAACATCTGGTAACGTGCCATCTGGAGTTAAGTTTAACAGGCGCACCATATTATTAATAACAAATCTCCAGACGCCTCTGCCCTCCCACCCCTTTACTGCCGAGAAAATATCCTAGCTGTCCAGATTCAATTATTTTGGTAAAATAATTGAAGAGAGAAACATCTTCAGTGAACAGGGTAATAGAATAGGATACAACTGGATGTGGTCGTGGTTGTAATTTCCTGCATTATGCTTGGTTTCTTCAGTGATTAATTTCAAACTGGTCTAGATAATGGATTTTACTTTACAAGCTGGACTTCGGACATACACAATATTACCATGATTTCGATCTGAGTGGCCGTATTCTCCGCGTAGTATTGCGTAGTGTCAACTACAAGGAGAATACGGCCACACAGATCGAAATCATGGTAATATTGCATCTATTACTCATCTTTCTACTAATTATTAGGAAACAATCTTTTAACCCTTTAAAGACGGGGTCCTGTGGCCGAGCCCTGTTGGTTGGCGAGTACTTTGGATTGGCATGACTCCAGGGGACAGGCCAAATTTTGTCTAAATCCATATTCCTTATTTGATCACATGATATGACACACCATTCTTATTTATATTATTTGGTTTACCAAATAAAATCAAATACTATATCATAGGTATATTCTCTGAAAGTTTCAGATATATTGATCAATCATTTCTTCATAAAACAATGGAATGGTAAATATTACTGAATTTCTCCGCGGGGGAATGCCTCAAGGCATTATCCACCCTGAAAGGGTTAGACAATTAGAAGTTCGACGCAAGCGCCGTGCATTGTTTATATAAGATAGTTCCTATGATGCCCGTCAGGTGGCCGAATAAGCTGTATTCTCTTAGGAGAATACGACTTTCCGTATTCTACTCAGTAGCGATATGTGGGCTCCATAGGCTTAGTATGGAGACTCCGTATTAGGTGGGTAATAAAAATGGATATTATGCTCCGTTCAGTACATGTATCGCACTATGTATCGCTTTATATGTATATGTAAGTACATTGCATTATGTCTCATGCAGAGATGGTGGGAAATTCACCAACACAAGGCCTGTCGGCTCCGAAAATCCCCAATATGCACGAGTTCAGCGAACACGGCACACATTTAAATCCGGATTATCCACTGATCCTTGTCTGAGTGCTTACACTAAATACCCGAGGTTAAGTTGACCGACCATAACCTTATACAGTTTACAAAGCATTTCTTCTCCCGATATCATCTAGGCCAATGTATAAAGCCCACTACTACTTATTGCTGCAAATGCCTATATCTTCGTTGGACATTTATACGGTTAGCTTATCTTGGACATTGTGGATTAAGACTTCAAGAGCACTGTTGTCGTTAGTAATCTTGTAGAGATCACCAGTAATAAAGAATATGTAAGTGCCATTATGTTATCCTAACTGGTGACCTCTACTCAAAATATATATCAAGACACATATACATATTGTTAGTTCAACGGCTCCCCATTTTCCAACTTCACCTTCTGAATCTGTAGTATACATTCGCAATATTCACATAAACCGGAGTATGCTGCCACCATGTGTTCAATCACAAACATTAAAACAAGTAGGGAAAACATGTACCGGTAGGCCTATGCATAACATGTAAAAATATGGCATATGTTAACATCCCTATAACGTCCCTATATCAGACACGTGTGGCATATCGTACCCTCAGTAGTTTACGCATATTTATCCTACCCCTAATATAAAATCCCATAGGCTTAACATTGAGATTCCGTATGCCACGCTGACTTGCATACGGACGTTTGTATGCTACTAGGGGCATACGGAATTTGATGATTTTCATTCATGATTTTGATATTAAAATATTGTAGAGAGGGGTAGGATAAAATCAAAACCTGATTCGTTTTTCATCTTGGCTCCCGTATGCCACTCCTGGCGTTTGGTTCTGGATACCACTCGGCTCCGCCTCGTGATATCACTACGCCAAATGCCAGTCGTGGCATACGGGAGCTAGGATTAAAACTCATCCGGTTTTATGATAATATCTTATAGAGGGAACCTATGAAAGGGTCAGAGCCCAAATCCCATTGAGTTTGAATGACATAGTAATTCACAATGAGATGCTGTGTGAATTACATAACGATTCAAACGACATGGGATCGACCTCTGACAGTAAACTTGAATAGGTCTCAGAATTTATCGCACCCTTCACATTGACTAATGGCTAATGTTTGTCATATTTACTAAATGCTCAATGTGCGTTGGATACGAGTTCCCAATGTCAAGTCTATGGGGAACATACATGCCAGTGCTGAGATAATAAAGCAAATCTCATTCTCATTAGCAACTTAATCTTTCTCATCCCTACCAGCAGACCAATATTTGACACCACAGTTTTCCCTAAATTAGATGGTACGATTATATATTGCAGACACTGCGATAGTTACCTGAAAACAATCCATTCAATCCGATCTACTGGACTGATATCAACACAGCCTCACAATACTGACACAAAGTGTGCCCTAAATAGTCAATGGCGACTATCTTAATCACCATCTGAAAAACGAACAACCTCTGATATTTATCATTTATAGCCGCGCGCGAATGTCTCAGGCTTACTGGTCAGCTATACAGGTTTCATTCTTCCTCCCACCGTATAATATTACATGATGTCTAAGTAGATATAATCCGATTTTAATGATATTAAGGTATACAAAATGTATTTTAATAATAAGGCAGTGTGCAGGTGGCCGGGTATATTCATTTCCTCATTGTTTGGGTGTTTTACTAGACTTGTTTAAGTCACTGATTATGAACATCCAGTAAATGATTAGACAAAAGCAAGATAAAGTATGTTGCACTGGTCGAGGAATCCTGAGGTCTCTTCCATGTTGAAAGACTCACTCATACCAGCTAGCCACTGAAGATTGTCCCAATGAAAATAAAGAATTTTAAAAACTAGGATCGTACATGATCATTTTCTGTGCCTCATACAAGGGTCATCGTTTAACAATATTTAAGCCTGTTCACTAAGATAGTCTTATCCGTCGATAAGGTCGTCCATCTGTTGAATAAAGTTGACCCACATCGCACCTGGGTCTCTATGGCATACAGAAAAGGGTTTACGTACACGTACGATCTTAGATTATTTAACGGGCCCCAGAACTAGGTATGCCTATATAAAACACAACAGAACAACCCGGAACGGGTCCTCACATTGATGCCATATACTATTGAAAGTATGGCATGAAGACAAAACTGATACATTCTATTTCAAATTTATGCTTGATATATATTTCATATATTAAGTCATACTGTATGTTTTATGTCTTCCATGCAATATATCCATCATCATTCAACCCGCAACCGCACCCGATTCTAACCTGTATATATGCAACCCTTTTCTGTATCTTCTGTTTCCGCGAATAGCACTGACCCCATTTCCCCCGATGTTCAGAACGGTCGCATTGTCATATGATACTATTGAGTGTGGATCTCGGGGTATCAAACGAGTATTTTTGAAAACGTTAGCATTATGTAACTCTTCCATGTAATGTTTTTTTTTCAGATGGCAACGACAGGTTAGAACATCAAAATGGCTAATGAGATCCAAAATGGCCGTCGTATGCAACCAGACACCAATTCAACGCATGTATGAACCTAGCACCCTCTGAGTAACGGCAGTAAAAATGGCCATAGAAGTGGGAAGCAGCTCTCCCCCTGTCTTGCCCTCTGATGTCAACTCCGACCCCGCTCTCAGCTACAGCAGACACTATGCCAAGAAAATCCACGACCTAGGAAAGTCCAGTCGGGAAACGTGGATTCAGACGCTGGTCGATCACGTGCTCCACGGACCAAACCCGAATCGCCCTCAACACGCCAGCAACCAGCGGGGAGCGAGTGCAGCGACGCGGGTCGGTCGGTCGGCGGACCGGGGATCCTACGACGGCAGTGACTTCAGTCCCACTATGACGCGACATCGGAGACGAGATATGGGGTCTGCGTTCGACCTGGCCGGGGCGACCTCCAGGAGGGACGGGAGAATCATGAACAGCCTCAAAGATTCGCCGTACCAGCCAAAGACTAAAATACCCCAGGAGGCGCCCGTGCATTTGAGGAAGATTGTACAGACTCGGGATGGGTATCGTGAGCCCACGCATCGCAGTCGCGACAGCACCAACAACACGGCGCGCGACAAAGACGATACCCACTCCACGACGAGTTCGTACAAAGCCCATCACTACCCTCCCATCAAGAACGCCATGTTCAAGGACCATAAACTCAAGTTCGTGCCACAGGAGCTGGCGGCGAGCCCCTACATGAGCAACCGGCAGAGCTACCGGATCGTACCCATCGATAAGGTGCTCGTGCCGCGTTCCAAGCAGCGTCCACAAACACGTCACTCTAGCACCGCGCGCAAGGAACACCATCACCACAGCAGTAGTTCAACCAATCAGCGACAAGCCAACCCGTACCTGTCGTCTGCGCCTGCGCACTCGCACTCACAGCACCCACCGGCAGAGGCCTGGCGGCCGCCACTGGTACCAAGCTCAGCACAGATTTTGGCGTTAGAGAAACGCGCCAAGAGCATCGCCTCGAAGGCCGTGAAGGTCAGTGACTTCAACATTTCCTTCCTAATTAAAAGGGCGATATTTCTTAATTTCCTAACAAACACATCCATGCTATTGGGGTTTTACTTCCCCAAAATTGACCAATGGGATGTTAAAAGAAGACAATCCGGAAATTCGGAGAAATCCTGTGTCTGATAAATAACATGTACTTCAACCTTACAGGGGATTCAGCATGCAAGGCTATAATACATTCATAATGTAATATATAAATATGATTCTTTGGATGACTCAGTTACAATTCGGTAGTTCAAACATCCGGAAATGCCCTGGTTTTTTTATGTGTATGCCTAGACCATGACACGTGATTCTTTCCCCGACTTAATTAGACATCATCTTAGAAATTTCTGTTCTGAAATCTAGGGGACTCTCCGGTTATAAGGGCATAATTATAGGTTCACTGCCTTTACCTTCTTTCGCCATCCGACATTTAGAAGACTATCCATTTGTCAATTAAGATTGCACTTGATCGATGAGACTTTTGTGTGTGTATGATTTCTCGGTACTATTGACTTCATATTGTGGCTTTCATCCGGTTTTGTAATTGTGAACAATTATCCATTTTGTAGATGGTAATAAACAATATATACGTGTGAACCTTACTGATCTTAATCGGATAACAGAGGCTGACCAATATCTTTTTGGATAGGGGGTTTGGTTTAACTGTACATGTATATGGATCAGACATATGCTGTGGTAAAAAGCCAATTATCCAACCTCTTTGAACGGGTGAGGAACGATACCACTCTTTTAAAGAGCTACTTTCTGGGAAGTTTGTACCTGGTATTGGTGAACTATCGCATATTCCCTTTTCGTACACTCCTCAGGAAAGTAAGATCTTCACGTGTGAGGGCCCGTATCCAGTGGACGCTTACGTGCGCTACAGTATGCGGAAACGAGGCTGGGTAGAAAAATTCGCGCCAAAAATACACAGTTCGATTCCGAGCGGGAGAGGCACCGCCGACAAACTCGAGTGTCAGCTCGATGAAGGTAATCGTTTTTATAAACTAATGTTGGTTACTATCGTTTCCCAATATTGCCAACACCCCTTCTTATAGAGCCCGTTTCCATTGGCCGGTCATTCCACATCGATATGCTGTCAGGAACCACTAACATAAATCGATGAATGGAAACGACTTAACATTTGATATGGCCATCGACTCATTTTTGGCCACGATTGTGCAATAACTCCGGTAACCACAGACCGACTTTGTCAACGACAGACATAATTTAAACGCTTTGGTTTTATTGGTGATCCTCAATGATTTATACATAAATTAATCTGTATGGCCCCAGAAAATCTAATTAAAAACAAGGCATGCACAGTATCTTCACCGATTCTTTGATACCGACATACATTCATTGGCACCACTGACAGACTAGTCAAATACACGTATATCTGGGTAATTCAAAAATATACAAATTGCACCCAACACGACTAATTGCGTTTTCACCAGTATCATTACTAAATAAAAATTATACTTTTTTTAGACTTCGACGTAATCTGTGATCACAACGTTCCAGCCCCGTGGATTGAAGACCACGGAGTATACGCTATGATGGTAGGTAGACATACAATCTCTACTACACACATTCAAACTGCAAGATTCATATGTCACCTAACGAATGACTTCATGCCATATCATGCTAATCAACGTTACGCTTGTAGTTTGTCATGGGCCTATATTGATAGACTATAGGGTATACCAGATGTAATTGGCACTGGGAGTATGTGGAATGTTGTCGCTGGTGGGGCGAACCGTTCTGTTTTCTCTCCTACCGACTGCTGTTAGGGGGGATCAAGCAATAGGCTATTTGAGGGAGTATATAATAAAAGCATAGACTGCTACAAATTCATGTAATATACAATTCTAAGCTATCCATGTTCTGGTTGTACAAATCCCTTTGTCCCATACATGTACAATCTTTGCAAGGCCAACTTCACCCAACTACGCAGTCCACATTTGTCTATATAGAACGTCCTGACCATGCTGTGCAAGCTAAAAAACGAGATGATGATTTACGGTTTGTACATAACGAGGCCTATACGCCAAGTTCCGTACGAAACATAAATCATTATCGAGTTTTGTGGCTTGCACAAGCACGGCAGTTCGTTCTATATTTAGTATATACCCGAAACTAATCAAAATGATTAATTTAATTTGGCTTAACAACTAATAATTAATCAACGCGTACGGAACAGTTTTGCGTATTTTGTTCCGTACGGTATTTTTTGTAGAGTGTATATAAAGTTATTCCAGCATTGCATACAAGTTGTGGATACTGATAGGTATTCATATTCTCTGTTCTTGTTGTAGTCTCGCCTGGTGCGACACCGCCCGGCGAGATTTATCTGGGCGGGACGGGCCGTTAATTCAATGGTTCTCCATCAAGACGTCATCGTGAACCACTTCCCTAAAGCCAGACATTTCTCATCCAAGGTCAGTCTCCGGTTTAACCGACTAATTATCGGACAGCTTAAACAGATACCTACCTAAATACCTTTCCGATGTTGCATATTCCCGTACGCTATTTTAGCTTACTTCACCCACACCAGTCTATGCATCTTTTTTAATATGAGTTACTATTATGGTTTGTTTGTTTGTTTAAGTACTTAACTTAAACTATCACAGAGGAAGTAAGTATCAAATTGCGTTTCTTTTATCATGTTTTAGGCAACTATGGTATCAAATGTTTCAGGATCACTGACATATTAGTCCCTTTCAGCAACTTGCGCTCTCATTTCTGTAAGCTGAAATATGAACCTTTCAATGGAATCTCATATTGTCAGATAGTGCTTAACTTAAGATGATTCCTAGTCGCTAGTAGCCCAAACAACAACGCCAAGAAAGGTGTGCCAAAAGATACAAGACAGGCAATAAGTGTCTAGCAGTCTGCTGGGTGCCAGACGTAAAGCATACCTCAGATGATTAAAGGTTAACTTCATCGATATTATTGATTTCCGTCGCCTTGTAAGTCAAATTGCACAGAACAAAGGAAGTTCATTCAATTTTTATTTACTTCCTACTGACCATGACAACAGGGATAATAGGATGGTATAGTGTTTTCTGGAATTATGAAATATGTATGCTTATTTAATGGTAAACCAATTAGGAGCTATTCACAGAATAATTCTATTGCAGATTTATCTGGTACCAATAAAATATAGAATGACCTGACCATGCTGTACATGCTACAAAACAAGATGGGGAATTGATGTTTTTTTAACAGAACAAGGCCCCAGGCTTCGAGTTTTGTAGCATGTACAAGCATGGTGTGTCGTTCTATATTTATCATATACCAAAAATTAATCAAATCTTACCATATATTGGTATAGAAGATATATTAGCGTGAATGCCCACACACTGCTGATATTTCAACGTGTTCAGTATAACAGTGTACTGCACAGGGTTCAGTATACAACTTATTCTGCATGGGGAGCAGCAGTAAGTAATTATCAAACATACAGCATGGGTATATAATAAAAGAATACAGGTCACTACCACCCGCGCGACAATCACCCGGTCACATCCTCCCCTCGGCGCGACACCGACTCAGGGTAGCTTTTTTTGCCCGCTTGTACCCTCACACACGCGGCTGCGGCCGGGTACCGACTCTGGGCATCTTTTTTCCCGACTTCTACTACTCTGTGCCACACATGCGCGTCTAGTACAAGGCAGAAATGATATAAATCTTAATTGAACTGCATTAATGCGGTACTTTATATATATATATATATATATATATATATATATATATATATATATATATATATATATAAAAACTCCAAACATTTTCATTGCAATTTTCATTCATAATATATATATATATATATATTATGAATGAAAATTGCAATGAAAATGTTTGGAGTTTTTCTTTAGGTACTTGCACAAGGTGGAAGTATGGAAATCAAATACAACACAGATTCTAACACTTGTTGCAGATTCCATTTTATTTTCAACAATATGTGTGTAATGTTTTTACTATGATATATATATATATATATATATATATATATATATATATATATATATATATATATTATATATATAAACATAAATATAAAACGCATTTAATTTATCACATTCCTTACACTATCATATTCCATACACCATCGGCCACACCCAGCCGGGGGTGGCCAGACTCACTGTCAGACTTTCACACAGGCCATTGACACCTCACGCTTGCCGCCTGTAGGCGGGTATAGGCGGCCGAGCTTCGACGGGGGAGAAAGTGACCGAGTGATTGTGGGGCGGGTGATAGTGACGCGTAACCTAATAGAATGGTTAAACACGCAAGTTATGTAATAAACTGTTTCATGGTTTTGTTTCCGTTTTTTATGGACGTATTTGCCATGAATGCTCACTTGCTTTATGTGGCAATGTAAGCTTGCAGAAGAAAGAACACTTAGCTTTTATGTTCTCTTTCCTCTATATTAACAGTTTGTTGACTCCACTGAATTGATTATGATACCACCACCCATCTATGATCTAAGCAGAAATGTTGCACCCATTCTTTCTATCGGTATCTCCTTGTATTGGCTGGCCATTAGCTAGTGATCAACTGATCGAAGATGGTGACAATGTCCAGCTATACCAGTCCACGTCTGAGAACGACGCCTGTACGTTAATGAACTCTCTACCAGTGAGAATTAACTACTAATGGTGGTGTGGATGCCAGCAGCTGTGAGTAATGGCCAGTTCACGCTGTGCGTTTTGAGAGACTAAAGCGGGATTCATACGAAGGGACTAATATACCTGAAACAGGTGTACTTTCCACCTTTCCCCTAGTCTCAGACAATTCTCTTCTGGTACACAAATCTCATTGCAAGGTGCTTTGGCCAGTCTCAAGGAACAATGCCGAATTGGATTCACATGGGAAGACAAACCTGGTACACAGTCTCAGACATAGCTCCAGTGAACACTCACCTGGGACTCGGAGTACCCTTGAGGTGAGGGGTCTTACAAACAGGTGATCCTGCTTGCTGGCCTCCTATTGGCTAGGGCAGGTACTTAATCGGCGACTCTGTGGCAGGTCCATTTGTCTCACCAAAACGTCTCTGTAAATTTCAAACGTGTTTAAAATCAAAATCTCATGGGATTCTGTACCTTGTTAGGTGTAATTGTCGCCTAGGAAAATTGCAGAGGAAAATACTTGTCTCATGAAAGTGGAACCATACAATTCAGACGAGGAGATTTTGTTCCAGTACAGAACCTCAACATAAATTGTCTCAGATAAACACCCTGTAAGGTATGTGAATCCTACCATGTGAATCCCACCATAGGTTATGTACTCAAAACGGACAGTGTGAAGTGCACGATTCCCGCTAGTCTGATACTAGGCGTACCAGGTACTCCCAGTCTCGACCTGGAGGTACCTGGTACGCCTAGTCGCTAGCATTTTCTGATATCAAACATGTTTGATATTTGGTATAACTATTCTCAGACTGGGCGTGCTTAGGGACCTCCAGTCACAAGCTTTCCTGTAGCAAGGGGAGAGGGGAGGGGGGATCACACACAGATTTGCGCGTACCTTGCGACTGGGCATACCTCCAGTTTCAAGCGCGGTATCTCCAGTGTCAGTCTCAGACTAGAGGTGCCTGTTCGGAAGCCCCCCCCCCCCCACTCAGTCGCACAGTGTGAACTGGCATAAAGTGATTGTCATCATGCCTCACTTTTCAATCGACATCCATATATTCATACTTTGACAGTTGCCTCAGCACACCAGTTGACTTTCCATTGCCGTCAGAACGATGCCCAGAGCCAAAGCCTATCTTAGTCTATTATTTGTAAAAAAAAAAATTAAAAAAAATTAAAATAAATAAATAAATACAAATTACGAAAATAAGAAGAACGAGATGAAGGCCTGGATACTTCTTGTGGCAAGGGGAGCTTCTTTGATGAGTTCTCCACTGATGGCGTGCACCCAACTGGCTTGTCTACAAGTCTGGTGCTGTCGCCAGGGGATGGCGCCGTCAGGTTCACGCAATGGCTAAATAAATGAGTAAGGTCATCGTGTCATAGCTCAAGGACAGTCCAACTATAGAAGTATTTCCATAAAAGTACATATGGATTATTTGATATACAAGTATGCACGGATATGTACTGTTAATATGTTGAAAACGCTGTGGTCAGAAATAAGGACATTTGCGACTCGCAATCCCAGTAAAAGTGACATGTAATCGAAAACAAATGTGTTTGAAACCATTGTTCCTGTTCCAAGATGAGGTTAATGTGCTTAGAATACATCCTTTATCAGTCCTTTACACGACCAACTGAATCCATCAATATCGATTATGATAGGCCTGTTATTCTTTTTACAGACTGGCATAGCTAACAGTCTGCGGGACCTACCATGGCTAGCCAGTTCAGACCCAATGGATTTCTTTCCACGTTGCTACTTGTTGAGTGAGGACGAGCGCGAGGATCTAACAGGTACACCACTGTTTATATTCCTTTGGAAGAGGTGAGGGAATCGTTTTCATAGATAGACATCAAGGGTAATTTGGGAACACAGGTATGGAATCACATGCCTAATCGCTATGTACATGTATTGCATTAAGAATCAAAATCTATAGCCGCTGAAAATATGCCATGAGTTTTGATTATTGGCGGAGTAATCTCATGGCAAAGCCGAGTGAGATTATGTAGCAAGCCAATATTAAGTCTATGGGGAAAATACCAGGGGTGGTTTAAACTTTGATGGTTATTATGGTAATCCAACTCAAATTCCCCGTCTTTGTTCCTCGCCACGGCACATCTAGTACCAGATCGTGTCGCAGGGCAGTTCATCCTCATTTATCACAATGCTATTTAGCTTTGTTGTAACTATACAAAACTGGATTGATGGTTATAACGTTAGTACTGATACGATCACTATTTGACCATTGCTTTGCACAGAGGACTTCAGGATGTCTGCATGCATATCCCTCCTCAAATGGGTGATGTCTATGTTTACATCTGGAGACTCTCAAGAGAAACCTGTTCTCATTGAGAGATCTAAAACTATAGAGGTCATCCACGAAGAGGAGGTAGAAAGTGCCTCAGCGCCCGCCACTCATCGACCAGACGTTATTACTGAATCTGACCAATTGGAGGGCCCAGAAGCAGAGCAGCAGCAAGTGCCAGCCGCTCAATCCGGAGATAATGGACCACCTGAAACCGATCCAGACGATGTAGAGAACAATAATCTCCCAGATGGTGATCTTGGTGAAGACCTTGGAGAGGGAGTATACCTAAATGACCCGGATTTCGCGTCCACATCTGAAGATGAGAGTGACAGTGATGATGATGTAATTGACAAAGTTAGTTCCCCTATTCAAACTGGAAAAGGGGGCAAAAGGAGTAAGTACTTAACTTTTATCGCAAATCCTTCACCTGAAATTAGATAATGAGTCATTGCTGTTGTGCACGGTCATATTTACGGATGCTAAATTGAAACTTAGAGTATGTTGTCTGTATTTCACTAACACCGTTAGTAATTTCAATGTTGTAGCTAGAAATCCATGCCAACGAAAGGCATATATATTCATAATGATCACAGTTATGCAATTATTGACTGACACAAAGTAGGATATTCATCCTTGTTTGATGGGGCTTCACAAATTATGTTTCAATTTTTCAATGATGGTACTAGTTTGCAAGAAGTAAAAATCACGTCACGTTAATAATGCTAAACACACAGTTTCTGGAGCACAGTAATTGCAAGCTCCATTGGCACTATTTGTTTCACAGCTCTAAGAATGCACGTTTCACTTTCCAGCTGGTGTGACCATCGAGTCAGATTTCGACCACAACACAAAAGGTTACTGTGTAATTTATGTGTCTGTCATATTGCCCCAGCACACAAAGACTATTATAGAAAAAGATGGTCAAACTTTTCGATTGCTTCCTACATATCTTGGTTCTCATCACCAGCCCTTATGCAATGCTTGACATTTTGGCACTGAAACATTTGAAAACATAGCACCGTTTGCTTTGGTTTAATTTGAAAATGAATTATTGAAGGTTATTCAGAGAACCTTTGTGGTTCGTCTTGTAAAGTAGAAATGTGCCTTACTATTCGGAAAAGTTGAAGTTTATTTACGAATTTGAAGAAACCCAGAGGTTAGAACCAAGTGTTGCCATTTTCAACAGCGTGTGATCTAACTATAATCACCATATATGCAATGATCGGGTTCCTTTAACCTCTTGGTTAAGGCATGGAACCCACCAACGCAGAAATCAGACCTCCCGATGCACCCCGACGACTATTCAGTTCAATGATATTTTGCATCGTAGAGCTCAAGACGCGTCGGTGTGCATCGGAATCCTGGTGGGTTCGGCCCTACGGTAACCAATTTTCAAATAGGGTGTACCTGGAGTCCGGCAGAGTGGCTCCTAGGACCACATAATCATCATAGTTGTAACTATTCTTGATAGGGAACTTAGACAATTCTGTTAGGTCGCTATACCTCCATGGCCACGTGGAGTCAGCCTGGCTTGGACTACTCCTTTTCCTATCCAGATTTATGGAAACGTATTTCAATGTACCTATGTGAATTTTACAACACCTTCATTGATTTAAGTGATGCTTATTTTATTTAACAAATTCAACCGCGTGTTTTTCCTGCACGACTTCTTAAATAACCGGCGAACAACTTCTGTATTTTCACTGAGATAGTATTTCTTGTCTTTTAATACCATAATGTTTGACCTGTAAAGCTTTAATGAGTATTAATGGAATTTGCATGGGACAACTCTTATATTGACTAGCCTATATTTCCTACCAAATGCACATGCACTACTCTGAGCCACTACACACATTTGATTACGGCTTTCCAGTATCGCTGCAATCTTCATTTTTGCATGTGCAATAATTGTGATACACGACCGACATCAATGCAGTCAATGGAGGATAATCTTGATGTTTTCTAGATGTTTAGTTTATAATATCTGATAGTTGCTTTTTTGTCAATTACTGCAACAGACATCATCATTTTGATAGTATACATATTACATATCCAGTAGAACCCCGTCTAACGGATACCCCGCGTTAACGGACAACTTTGCTTGGAACGGATCCCTCTGTCAGACACTTTGGCCCGGAACAGAGGGTTTTCGCTTACGTTCTACTGTGTACACATGTAAACACGTTGTTGCATGATTGACTACAGGAGTATACCAGTGAGTTCAAAAAGAAAAAAGAAAAGGTACACAGCAACTGTCTTCCTTAGACTCAGCAGTAAGAAGCCATTCTCCTTGCAGAAGCCTGTTCTCAGTTACTAGCAGGGTATGTGTATTGAAAGTGCTGGGAAACAATATTTTGTTACTGTGCTATGAGCTTTGGGCCCGTCAGGTGGCACTATGATGCCAGCCCTCTTGCCTGAATAATTCCGGTGTCATGCAAAGTTTTGGACCCCGCGAAAATCTGGTATTTCTGGATTTTATCCTCTACTGAATGGACACCTGCCTAGTGGTGATCACCAAGTGTTCATTCCCATTAACGCCTCACCTGGTTGTAGTGGGCCGACAGTCTTATGGGCAATCTCATTTAGACCTCATTTTAGTGAATCTTCTTTACTTTATCAATTGCAGTTGGAGAAAAAAGGGGCGACGTGTTCACGTCATCAATGGTTTCAGATACATTTCTGCTCTATGCGGACACATCAATACAGAAATAAATACAGAGATAAATATAGGAACTATCCATTCAAATCAATACAAGTGGACACTACACTGAATTAACAAGTATAGTTGTCTACCATTTGTGACAGTATATGAATGTGTTCCTTTGAATTCCCAATTAACAGCACTCTCTTAATTCATTTTGTGAAGACATGCATTTTGACATGGACTCTAAGAACCTCTTTGTTGTTCGTGTTTTATATCGGTATTTTCGTTCGCAGTGCATTTCAGAAGGATATGTACAACAAATAACATCATGAAGGGAGAGACATCATATTTCAAACACATGAGACCTCTAATACAAGTGAAAAGCCATAAAAGTATCAGCTCATTCCACATGAGAACATAGATGTTTCACTTTCTAAGCCCTGATTATATTCATTTCTTCTCATGTTAAGAAATTAGCACAATATATCTAGCAAAGATCTTGCTAACATTTACGATTAAGTCTTATGGTCTCCGAGCTCACTATTTTATAAGGTCCCTCTAAATATTCTTCTTTCACATTTCAGCACCAATAGAGTACATCTTTTACGAAGGATATTACTACCAGAAAGGTTTAACATTAGATTAAGTGACATTCCCTTCTGGGAAATGACTATGTGTTCATAGACCTAAAAGCTTCTAAGATATTATTAATTATGCCTCTAATATATTCTGACAGTAATTTGCCTTTGACAGATGTTAACAAGTAGTTTTAACTGATGTATTGGAAGTTCTAAGTAGTTCCCGGTCAGATTGCCTGAAGATTCAGGCATAAAACCCCCTCATAGTTGCTGCATCTCTCAGTTTCTGCAATTCATAGAAGACGGCAATTGTGAAATATGCATTCTTATCTCCTTTAGTTTAATACCGTAATGTAAATATTCCATAGAGGTGCGATATTAATAGGAGTGAACAGATCTAAAATAATTCAGATTGAGTGTCATTATAGACAGGTAATCCCCGTCCTAGTAACAAGTAACAGACCATAGAGATTCTCATAATACATCTTTGGCTGATATAACATAAAAAAAAGCTATACAAAGTAAGAATACGTTTCAGAAATAAGAGAAATTGTATTCCACCATTAGACTTATCCTACAATAATGGCGGTGTTCTCGCTTTTGTTCAAAGTCAGTACAAGGATACATGCATCGTATCTATTTCATGAATGGTCAATTCGTTGGTCAGTCTCTCAGGCAGGCTAGAAGTAATTCCATTGTTGAATGGTTACAAATATGATACTAGCCATCGTATATCATAACTCTATAGCTAGAGATAAAGGAGAGGCTTGAATTCACAAATATGTGCGCTTCTGGTTACTGCACTTTTGACTATCGGTCAATTGATCCAGAACATATTGATTTAGTAAGGGCTTAAAATCAATATCCTAAGATCAATCGAAGACAATTTCTGCACCTTCTAGATTTCGCTGCAAAGAATTACATACCATTCTCTACTTTTATGTTTGAATAATGGCAAATTCATGATGTCTATAGGCAAAGAGGAATATTTCTTGACTTATGAATGCAGCAAATAGAGAAATGGTAGTTAAGTCGCATAATTTTACAAAAGAGAGAATTCAATAAGCGACGCATGTTTGATAAGATTCCTGAATAAGACCCAAGTCACTGAATTTTCTAGTCTTTACGTGTTATCTTCATTCTATTACAATGCTCTTGATAAATTAATCACCGTAATTTATCTACTTGATCATATATATACTCCTTCTGTGATAGATAATTAGAGAAATATATTACTTTTATCGTGGAATTAATACTGCTACATGTTTTATACATGTTTTATACATGATACACAAGGACCCCATGATTTATAAGGACTCCATGTGTGTAGTCCATTCGTCTCTATCAATTGCTTTAACACATTTTGCAATTGGGTTTTGTTATTAGTCAAACCTGCTATTGTGAAGATGGAGAGGGCAGGCGGTGAGATACCCAGTAAAGCTGTAGACTGGGCTCTGAATCAATGCGAACGGTATATTCGTTTCAAGACACATGAAGACCTAGATCAACGAGTAAGCACTTTTTCATATGATATTATCAAGCAGGATTGTATATAAAGCATTCAAAGAGCTAACGGATATAAGTTGTAATTAGATTGAGAACATGCCCAACAAATTTACATTTACATTGTTATGCTATGAAAGTGATCAAAGTACCCGAGTAAAATTGTTAAATCAAAATGAGACAGAAAATCACTACAAAATCGGTACTTACAGATTAGAGTCATGTCCATACATTAGTCGAACTAGTACAATCACGTTTGATCCAAAGAAAAGGGATTGCTTGAGGAAATACAAGGCAGTCGTGATTCCCTCTAAATCAATAATGACTTTCATAAACCCATTTTGATAAGCTTCAAATTTAATTTCTTTTCAGAACAAACCCAACCTAACTACTGCCCAATGGGAGCAGTTTCTCAAGTGGTATTATAAGGTGGCCCAGTGAGTATCTTTTCCACTATTATATCAATAATAATCAACAGCTCCAATCTAATCCATGTTATATCTGGGTATAAACAGGTATTAGACATTTTCAGATCAAGTAGTCAATAAAAGCATAGAATTGCGCCCATAACATGAAAATGTTTCTCAATTGTTAACGTAAAAACAATATAAATAGAATAATTTGGCTTTTATGTTTAGGAGAGACAGGCTGGAAATTAAAATATTTACATTTGAGATTGGATATTTCCATTTCAGTGATGGTGCCACTGTTACTGTCACAGAGAGCAAAGTTCAAAGGGTTAAAGAAACACTTTCAAAGATGAGAAAGCTCTGGAAGCAATATGAAATCGATGGGATGCGGAATCTGTGGATAATCAAACCCGGTGGCAAATCTAAAGGCATTGGTAAGAAAAAAGAAGTATATATCAAATGTAATTGAGATATTTCTCGGTTAATCAGCATAAATGTGATTTCGGGAAAATACAGTAAATTACATTAATCTGCCTCTTCATGTAACAGCAAATTTTAACCTCTCTCTATTCTAAATATTTCTGACAAATCAGTGAAGTACCTTGTAAAATATTCCACAGGTAGTTGCTTTAAGCCATATTTTCGGACTCAAAGCCAATTATATTGACTCACTAGTATTCATTTAAAAAAAAAATGTATGTATATATTGATTTTATGTTTCCATATAGGTATCGAGTTTTGTAATAATCTGGAAGATATGATCAAGTACATCGAAAATACAACTTTAACAGGCACTTACGTGGTACAAAAGTACATAGGTGAGTTTTTTCTTTTGCATGTGCATAATGATTAATACGACGCGGGAGTGGCTGAAAAATTTGAGTGAATTTATTCAAGCCGACCATAGTTGGTGAACGAGTGTCATCAGATGTGAACAATTCATGTAGGTGAGATACTATAGAGGAAACCTATGAGAGTCTAGGGTCTGGGCTCGTATCCCATCGAGTTTGAATCACGTAGTAATTCACAAGGCAAAGCCACGTGAATTACGTAGTGATTCAAACGAGATGGGATCAAGCTCTGACACTAAACTTGAATGGGTTTCTGAATTTATCTCACCCTTAACATTGACAAATGAGCTATCATTTGTGACATAATCCCCCCATCGGATATTTTTCCTAAATATCTAATGGGCGTTAGATACGAGTTCCCAATGTTCAGTCTATGGAGAAAAATACCAGTGGTGAGATAAATACGGAAGGCTCACGAGAACCTCAGCTTCAGTGTTCGGAGAGTCTCTTGTAGGCCCAGGGGAGAAGAATAGGAGGTGCCCTGGAGAATTTAGGAGCTATCATGATGGAGCCACAGAGTGGGAGACCCGTAGAGATGCAGTGTCGGGAAGGCGAGATGAATGGCTGTTCGGGGAAGTGTGGAGGCTCAGAGAATAGCGAGGGGTGTGCGGTCCATAACCATCAAAAATGTCCGCACAAGGGGTCCGGCACACACGGAGCAGCTCAATAGAGCCACACACCTTTCTTCTAGGAGGTTGTCTTGGTGCTGTTATGACTGAGTGGGCGCAGTTCGAAGCTGATCCTGGAGAGGGAAGGAGTGGACATTGTGGAGTGATGTGGCGCAACGCGGTGAGGACCATGGTGCGGCTGAGGGGGCATGTAGTCGATCCTGGGCAGGGGGAGTTGGCCTTGTGGGGCAACTCGGTGAGGTGCTGTAGTGCGGCTGTGTGGCGCACCAAGGTGAAGATGAGGAGCGTCGTGATGGAGGTAGGGAGTGTCGAGGTGAAGGTGAGTGAAGGCCACGGAAACTGGAGCAAGTCTGCCGAGGTATGTATGGAGACTCAGACCTCATGGAGTGAGGACCAGTACGGGAGTAAGGCTCACCGGTAGCTATGCTGGGCAAACGAGTGGCGAGAGCTAGGTTGGAACCACGCCATTTTCTTGTTGCTATTATGCCGGAGCTCTGGTGCCGCCTCGAGCTTACAGGTAGGGAGGTTTGGTGTCGTTGCCTAGCGGGAGCTGTGAGAATTCATGACGGCTGTAAAGCTTTCGAAGATTCGGGGATAGTTGGGTGTGTGAGGGCGTTATATAAGCCACCGCTGAGATAACATACATGTGGAGCGAATTGGACGCCCCCTGAGCGTGGAGAGCAATAGGCAGGGCTTGTGAGAATAACAAGCCTCCAGAGCGAGAACCGTGGGCAATGGTGAGAGTGAGCAGTTCGGGATGCTGGTGGTGCTAACTTGCAGGCAATGAACGAAGATGAAAGCACCGGGGAGCCTCCCGAGGTCTGTGAACATGGACAAAGGCTATTATTGTGTAGCTGTAAGATAGATTCATACCCCGTTAAAAAAGGCATCTTCGCGAGCAGTCATGATGATCTGGCTCGGGCAATCCTCTTATAGTTTTGTATGAGCAGCTCTGACTAGGTGCCGGCTACCGTGGCGGCCTGTCAGAGGGACACAATATGGCGATCAACTAGAGTCTGCCTGTCTGGTCAGCAAAGTGGTGCCATCTTTCGCCCTTAACGCCCTCGTACTGTCTCGAGGGCGGTCATTCCTGCTAGCGTCACCAGGACAGAGCTGGCAGGAAAGCAGAGGTACATCATGGAGATGCTGAGACCGCTAGGAAACCCCTTGAAACCAGAAAAACGCCGGTCGTGAAGCAAAGTCGGTGCAGGCATGTCAGCTCGGAGGGAGCACAGTGACCTCATGTGATGGGTGGCTCTGGTCTGAGTGAGCCCAGAGGTGGTGTGGTGGTTGCCGAGCCCTCCTGCGTCCCAACCGTTACAACCTGTAGCGATCTTCAGTAAGGTTTATAAGCTTGTGATCATTGCTGTGAATAACGATGACCAACATCTACTACACAAACCCGAATACGACATATACCACATACTGAGGGTCCTGGAGTTGATAGCAATAAATCACCGTGAGAATCTCAATCACTTGCAAGTGTAAAAGGTTTGTTTTTAACATAGCTAGCGATAAACATGTGACGACAGTCATTGTTCAAGCACCTGATTCCATCACCGATTACCCAGAGGTTGTTAAATGTCAAAGGGTTCTACACCCTCTATTAGCTTGAAAAATAACTAGATATATATAACTAGGGAACTTTTATTGTGGCATTATACAACCTATTAAGCGAAAAAGGCAGAGGGTACCAGGTTACGTATATATGATTATGGGATGCCTATTAGTGTTGTCAACCTGACAGTAACTACAGTGGGAAAATCGATCTGGTATCTAATTTGTAAATGGATACAAATTCCTGGTCTATTTTCCCTTTATCATACACCTTGGAATATTTAAATTTCATAATAATTCACATTTTGTTGCTATTCGAAGTCGAATTGGGGCACACAGAGATGGTGCTACTTACAAACAAGAGTCTAAGGTTATCCGACAAGAGAATAGGTTGCTTCATTAATCCATTCCCAAAACTTATAAACTAGCACAGCATTACCTACATTATCAAAATGGACGAATTAGCCTACAAGACTTGATTCATATTAATAGAGATGTTAACATTCATGTCGATACTTGGTAGGTTTTCCAGCTTTCTCTAATGTAAAGAAAGGAAATTGTTGTAGATGATATTCTATATGCTCAATGGTGGTTTGATGGTAATCACTTTTATCCCCTGCAGAAACCCCGTGTCTTATCTACAATACAAAGTTTGACATCCGGCAATGGTTCATGGTGACGGACTGGAATCCGCTCACTGTTTGGTTCTACAAAGTGTCCTACTTGAGGATCTGCTCACAGGAGTTTACACTGGACTCGATGCATGAGTGAGTAGATCGTTCTGAGGGACAAAATCCCTATTTTCAATGGACACTAGGGCCAGTTTATTAGGTTGCAGGTCCATTATTCCAGGTGACAATGTTTAACATATTTATACAAACAATGTTCAACATTTTACTAATTTTATTTTCATAGATCATGGTTTGTCGGTTTCATACGGTATAATAATCTTTATGTTATAATGATATTTACAATAAGGTCTGCTGCAAATAATTATTGCTTCCTTGAAACTGGGTTGGTGGGGCTGCTCCGGTTAAAGATATATAGTTTTTCTATAGGTATGTATAAATATCTTTTGATCAAGGTCTCTTCTTTATTACATAACATACATGTTCAGTAGGTTGATTGTCAGACAATTAGTACTGCTCAGCATTGTGAGAAATATAAGATAATCAGCGTTTAGAATAACGTGTATTCATTTCAGGGCCGTGCATCTTTCTAATGTCGCCATCCAACAGTTCTATCTAAATGGAGAACGGACTGGAAATCTCCCAGAGGACAACTACATGGACAGCGACGACTTCCAGATATATCTGGAGTATGTTCATTTACATATCCGGTTTTCATCAAACAATTCAACTATTGAGGTTTAGACTTGTCAGCTGTTAGCTATACATAAATTCCTGAGCTATACATAAATTCCTGATAGGACTCATATGAAGTATCACTGTGACAACCAGAGAGATCATTAGTGGAAGAGAATAAGTATATGTTACAGGGCACTTTGAGATGAGGGAAGATACGATCTCTTCGTCAAATCTAGATTCCATGGAATTATCTCTCTTAGTTCTAACCATCTGTATATCGTGGGCTTTATAGAACAAATAGATGTAAATATATATGGTTATTGACCTCTCATTCGATATCTGTTTACCCATCATATATCAGAATTATGTAGAATCAATCAAAATTGTCAATAATAAGATGAAATGTTAATCCGGGTTTATAATCAAGTACAAGGGTTGACTAGCTCAATAGAATAATATTCCTGATTTTGTGGCATCTTGTGTGCACAGTTCAATCGGAGCAGGTCATGCTTGGGATGATATAATCTACCCCGGTATGAAGCGCGCTGTCATCAACACCCTTCTTGCCACCATGGACGTTGCAGAAAATAAGAAGGTATGTTGTTTAACCTATCGTTGAACTATGTCTGTGTATCAAGTTTTTGTCCCTAAACTGACTGATTCCGTAACAACCTAAACTCTAAATAATTCAACAAGTATTTCTTGTTCTGATAAGAATCAGATAACCTTTATGTTATGTTATAGATTGTCTGTGTCGCTTCTGAAGAATGAATGCCATTAATTAGATATTTCTTCTTCAATAAATACAGCTCTATTTGTAATTCTATATTAAGAAATTCATTATGTGTCACATTCCTTTTTTCTGTTACAAGACAGCTTTATTTCATTTAAAAAAAAATCCAGTCCAATGCATCTTTAGATGCAGAAGGCCTATAGATACATACACAAGAAGTCTAACATAATTGAACCTACAGCTTTTCAGGTTTTTCACTGAAATCTCGAAAGAATTAACAGGTATAATGTCTATAAATTCTGAGGTCGAGACTTATTCATCTATGAACATATTCATCGAGTTGACAATTGAACCGACGTCAAAAATTCAGGTGATCTCCTAACGACCTGTAATGCTCTTAAACCTTTTAGAATTATTGTTACTAAAAACAAGTGAGTCCCTTACAGAATCACGCTTGATTTCCATAGGCCGCCTTTGAGCTGTATGGAGCAGATTTCATGCTCTCCGACGCCTACGTACCATGGCTGCTAGAAATCAATTCCAGTCCAGGCATGGCCCCTACCACCAAGGAAAAAGCAAAAATGTGTGCTGGGGTCGTTGAGGACCTATTGAAAGGTGAGTGCTCATCCACTTGAAGCTGTAATTACATCAGCCTACTTAGTTAGTGACCATCATACCTTATGTCACGTACAATAACTAAGGCTTAATCTCATAGACTAGCTAACCCAGTGACAAGAAAAGATAATTTGGAATATTTTCTATACTTAATGAAGAAGATAGATAAACATACACGGATATGTATTTATAACATATATTATGACAAAGTATACAGTTACATAACAATTCTCACCAGCATACAATCACATTCACTTCTGTAGAGTCCAAGTCCTCCTGGTTATAGCAGTACTCACAGTCTATCACTTTCAGTTATTGCCCAATGTCTCCTTGATTTGTGGATATAGATGATCCAAACCAGTGGGATGTGGTGGTAGCAGTCATCTATTCGTCCTGTGCTGGGATGATAGTAGCTTGTGGAGAAGTCCTTTCCTCAGTAAAGGCCTCTGTAGCCTAGAGTCCTATTTTGTTCCAGTCTCCTCACTGTAGTAGTGGTAATGTTCAGCAGCTTGGAGATGTTGGCCACGGTGTCTGGGTTCCAAGTGAGCTCTGAGTGGACATCTGCTACTTATATATACCCTCTCGGTGGGGTCAGACCAAACGAAGACAGGGGACAGTTCAAACACTGGAGGTGGCAGTGCAAACGCTTGGGCCTTAATCACTATTTAGAGCGAGGACCTGTTAGGAAGCACCCTGCGTTATTCTCAATACCTACATCATACTTATCGCTCGGGAGTAGTCGTGAGGGCACTTTAGAATGAGTCGGTTAAAGCGAGTGTTCCGTTGACCTGAGAAAAACTGGGGAAACACAAATTCTGACATCGCACGGCGATCCCTGGTCGCGGTGATTGAACTGGATATAGACACCAATGTATTGGAGCAGCGCCGCCCGACATCCTGCAGTGATCTTCGGGTGTTGGTATCACCCACAGTATTCATGCGCAACCTAACCACACACTTTAATGGTGTTGCCATTTCAATAGCGTTGCCATTTTGAATTAATCCTTGCGCAGAAAATAGTCCGCATTTAGTTTTCCACATAAATAATTTTTCAAAAGATAGTAAGTATGGACCGCTCTGCTCCAGGGTCGTGCCACTCTATTTTACTCTCTACAAGTGCAGCCTTAACACACAGGTGGCTAGCATATCATAGTGTTGTGATACAGGAATACCATGCTACTGGTTCATACAATGGATGCTATGGTGAGGGGAAATACCTTTGATCTAATTATGATATCGGAAACCAGCTTTTGAACTAAAAAAAAACAGCCTAATCGATTCGATATTTCCTAGATATTGGATTACCCTTTGTAATTAAACACCAAACTAATATATGCCAGTATTTCCTTTTGAAGATTCGGGCAGCTGTGATATTGAAATGTAATGCATTTTCTTTACAGTTGTCTTGGACAGGCGGGAAAACAAAAACTGTGATACAGGAAACTTCGAGTGTGTCTTCAAAGATCAAGCGTTACCTTCTTTCAAATCAGTTGATAACAGAATGTTTATTGAAGGCAGCCGGATAAAACGGATGGACCTCCAGCGTTATTCCTCCTTGGACAATGTGGTGAATTCGGGTGAAGACCCATCAAAGAATGAGTTCTTGATGCAGCTCAGGAAAAAGCAAAGCAAGGTCCAGATAAAGGAGAATCTAGCAAACTCCAAACAAGGGACTAAAATTGACGGAGCAAACACGAGGGACTCAACCACCCGGGGAAACCAGAGACAAGACAGTCGCAGCCAACAACCGAAAGGCAGTAGGAAACCTGAGGTAAATAAAGAGGCACTGATCAGTAGAAGTTATACCAAGATCTATGGTAAACCCCAGCAAAAGACACCAGGTAAACCGGCGTCAGATCAGAGGAATGGACCTTCCAAAACACCGAGGCCAGACCAGATCGATACAGCACGATCTGCAAGAGACAACAGATCCAAAAAGAATGAACCATCTGTGAGTAAAAGTAAGATACAACAGACAAGAAAGGTAGATACCCCAGAGTCAGATGATACTGAGGAAGAGGAGGAAGAGGAAGAAGAGGAAGAAGAGGAGGAAGAGGAGGATGATGAGGAGGAGGAGGAAGAGGAGGAAACGGAGGATGAGGAAAATAGTAACTCCGAAAAGCATATCCAAGAAGAGAAATCTGAAAATAAAAAAGAAAGGTTAGGTGAGGAAGAAGAGAGCGACGGTGAATACACCGAAGAAGAGGAAGAAAGCTCAGACGATGAAGTCACCAAAGATGAAAGATCCCAGGTTAAAAAAACTGACGGAAAGGAAGACACTGAAGATGTAAATGACTTCTAAGATAAAGCCTCTAAACGGGTATCCCACTTTGACACCACCCAAACTTGAGTATTTGTACTGCAAAGTATTCATTATTAGTATGTATAAAGTCCGATGGTAGTATGCAATGTTATAATCTATGATTGGAAAAGCAAATCTGCTTTATATGCATTGTGAAATGTAGACTGTGATTTGAAGACGTATCTGTGATATATTTCTCAACACCTATTCATTATCAACTCAACACTTATTCATAGTGAGCTAAGGTATTTATTGAGCACAAGACAATTACCTGCTTTACTGTTTTACTAATGTGCAAATATACACCAGAATACATATGATATACAAGTTTTATCTAAAATTTGTTTATTTATAGGGAAGATTTTACAAGTATACATCAGCTAGGTATCTGAGAAAATCCATTTTGATGCCGGACTTCCATATGTCTAATGTGGTATAGAAAGAACTGTTGTTGAAAATACATGGTATACGTAAATTATGTTGTTTCATAAAACGGATTTTCCTGGATAGGTCCTTGGATGTTGATATCTTATGTGCTCCAAACAAGTTAAGCTATTCTGAAACATCACTATCGTATGCACAAGGAATATTGCTGGTCACTAAGAGGGAGGCAAATTAATAACTTGTGTTGTTGATGTTGGTGAAGTGATAAACGAATCATTGCATGTTTATGAAATACTATTCAGAAAATGGAACAATTAGTATTGAGGCATTTCATCTCAAACTAGACCGAACGTACCAGTATATACTATGCTGCATGCAAGTTCGTTCAATGTTAGACTGTGTACAATAAGCACTTTATTGAGTCTCTTTCCCTTCTAGATACTATAAAATGTATACATAGCCTCATATGTGTCCAAATGATATCGTTCTTATTGCTGCAGTTTCTGTTAATGAAGGTCTTGCTGTATAACAGATAACCTTTTTATTCTATCCCTTGAGAGTATATCTCATTATCTCTGTCCACATCGGGTGGGAAGGAAGGAATCCACACCCCCTGTGAAGAACGAGCTTCATTAAGTCAGACCTGATTTATTTTTGATCATGATTATAAACAAGATGGTCTTTGTCTAAGGAAATCTAATTGGTAGCCCATTTAACCAAGTTGGCTCCCATTTCAAACATGAATATTTAACACGTTAACGATAGCTCAACACTTTATGATATGAAAATCTAGTCTTTTCTTATGAAACTATTGTCTGTATTCCTTTATCTTAAAGTTAACCGTGGCCACTTATACCACAGGACAGTGTCAATTATTTATTTCCACCTCATGTGATGAGTTTAAAATGTCAAATGGTGCATTTTGTGACGCCAGGTATCTTTGAATAACTTTATCATCGTTATGTTTTATCGGTAGAATGACTACAGATATAACCTTTTGAACAGACCGTTAATCTGCCTATCCTAAGGAAGTGATAGTAATCACAAATGGAGTAAATAGGGATCTTGAGCCATATCCCTATAGCTCATCTGCGAGTAGAATGGCTCACTGACTGTCCTCCACTAGGATCCCGTAGTTATATGTAGACGATCAGAATGCGGTAAAATACCAAATCACATTTCCAAATCAATTAGTGTCGCCCTCACCCTTTACCTTTGATATCCCACTGTAATACCGCGGTAAATTATATTGTTTTAATGATATAAAACACGTATCACCTTTCAGCAGTTGTGCGTCAACACTTTGCCATTCAGAATTCAACGAGCCAGTATTTAGAATAACTAAGATACCGGTTATTCCCGATGAAAACCCGGTTTATTTATAAGCATATTTATGCCCTCAAAAGTATTGCTCATTAGCCGGTTACTCCAGACTGAACAGTGTTACAGCTGTTGAGAGTAGGTGGAACAATGTGTGTAAAGTTACATTTCACAGGGGTGCTACAGTCGCTTGATTTTTTTTAGATTAGCGAGTATGCATTTCTACGCAGATGAGCGGCAGTCGATGATTTTGATTGATTAGAATGTAAATAAAGATTGCTGCAATAATGATCCTATCCTGCCTTTGACTCCTTATATTGAATATCTATAAGACAAATACACAACTTCCGTAAAATGAATGGTTCAACAGCTTGTGGAAAGAACGTTATTCAGTAACGTAGTATTAGGACAAAAGGTCGAGAACGTAATTGCTACGGAATTACTCGCTACGTTTTCTTATTATTATATACCTAAAACGCCATTGTCTTCACTTACTAAATCATTGATTCATAGCTAATTCACTACGTCATACTGGGTCTTAACGTTATTCATACTGCACCCCTAACAGCGGGGAGGATCTCATAGGCGTTCGGCCATAGGTATGTAATAATAACCTCTGTTTGCAATACAAATCTCTAACATGATAACCGGCAATTGTGATGTACAACTTTATTTGGCAGGAGAATCACATATGTATTTACAGGAAAGCTGGATATTATCATGAAACATCACGAAATTTCATATGATTGTTTATATGGCATTAGTTGTCATCGCGGAATGATATCACGAAGCGGAGCTGAGTGATATCTGTAGCGGGAGACAACAAATGGCATGTAAACAATTATATGAAATTGAGTGATGTTTAGATTTTATCCTACCCTGTCACATGTTTTAACTGCATAGTCACCAGTGGCATATAAATATTTTATGGCATAACCGTGGCATACAGGCCCACCATGATACCAAAATGCCCTAACGCTAAAGATGTGAGCCAATGGCGTCCAAGCAGTATCCTACCTCTACCTGGCAAGCTACTAGAGCGCTTGGTCCACTCAAGACTCGTCGAGTGGTTAGATGAAACTAGATTTCTGTCGAGTAAACAGTATGGTTTCCAGGACAAAGTCGGCACTGAGGACGCAATCCTTGACTATATTTATGACCTTTACCAATGTAGAGATAAATCGCTTGTGACTGCTGCGTGCTACGTAGATATCACCAAAGCCTTCGACTCCGTGCCTCATAAACTGCTCTTGTCCAAACTTAGACACCTCTGTCTTATCCCCCCAAATCTTTTGCATTGGTTGGAGAATTATTTATTAAATCGGAAACAACGAGTGTTTGTAAACGGGTTTCTCTCCCCCGAAAGATCAATTACCTATGGTGTGCCCAAGGGCTCTGTCCTGGGGCCCGTTCTTTTTAATTGTTTTGTGAACGACATGTGCGACCACCTAATCGATTGCTCAGGCATACAGTATGCGGACGACTTAGTTTTGTATTCAAGCTCACTGAACCAGCATAAAGCAAAAATGAACCTCCAAATAGCTGTTACTACAATCTACGACTGGTGCCAGGTCAATGGCCTGCAAATAAATGCTAGTAAGACATGTACAGTCTGGTACACGGCGCCGACTCGAAAGAAATATCTCCCATCTCTTGAAATATTATGTGGGGACACTAAAGTAAGTTCGAAACAATCATTTACCTACCTGGGCGTAGTATTGGATAATCACCTAAACTTCACGGGGCACATTAACAAGGTAATCAAGTCAGTTAATAACAAATTATTTAAACTTGGAAAGATACGGAGAATGACTGGATTTAACGTAGCACTAGAGATTTACACCAAATCAATACTACCGGTAATGGAGTATTGCAGTTTTCTCATTGACGGGTCCTTACATAAAGATATAATAATACTGCAAAGGATGCAAAACCGTGCCTTACGACTAATACTGGGGGGTAACCAGCGACGGACATCGCTTGAAACTCTGCATCGTCTATGCTCTACCAGCCCACTAAATCTTAGGAGAGACCTACAACTATTAGAAGTAATGTACAAAAGATCGAGGAATCCTTTAAATATTGATGAAACTAAACGCCACACCAGACAGGACGAAAAAATTAGAATGAATCAATACCGGCATTGTACTTCGAAATATGAAAAATCACCGTTTTTTAGAGGCATTAAGGCCTGGAATCAGTTGGACGGGCATGTCCAGAAACAAGAGTCGATAGCTAGTTTCAAGAGAGTAGTTCGGGACATACAGGTTAATTTGCCCTAGGCTGAGAGGTTAGGGCCTAATTAGCTAAACCTAACAGCACAAATATAGTAGCAGTGTTTTTGAGTGCCCTGGCCGTGAAGTAGGGCACATAGACACCTAGATACCTGTGCACTTGAATCTGTACTTATTTCTTTGAAATGTAATACTGAAGAAGATTAATCGCACCCCTGTACGTCCAGACGCTATACTTCTTTAATCTTGCAACCATACTATCACCAATCACCCTTATGCACCACATCTCATTCCATCCCTTCACCAACCAACCATAGTGATCTTGATGTGATTAATGGTGTGTCCAATCTTGTCAACAGGAAGATCTGATTGTACCTTTCAGATGTTGTCAATAAACGCAATAAAAAAGTTAAGTATATGGAGATTTATATGAGGGGTAGGATAAAGGCTCGTATTTAGAACCTACGGAAATTCGAATGAGTATCAAATTAACCTAACAGCAGATATGTTTTATTTATCAGATTCTTTGGTAATAGCCGATATGCTTCGTATTTCTCATTCTTGGTTTCCGATAATATAAAAGGTATTTACTAATTTCAAAATAACGACATAGCAGCTTGTCAGTTTATTTCCAAAGTACGAAATCTACATCACCTACAAAATTCATATTTCGCATTCACCCAACATTGAACTTCAGATGCAATATTTACTTAGCATAGCTAATGTGATTTTTAATCAAGTTGCATAGTATTTGTTAGTAATGACTATAACTCATCCGATATATCAACCTTTTATTCTCAAGCGTTTTTTCTAAATTTCATGTCATCATGTGACTGTTTTACTAAGTTTTGTAAATTTTACTTAGTAATAAAGGAGAAACTTTGTACGTTTGCACCTAAATAACTGAGACATGGGTTTCTCAGTCGAGCCAGTTGTACAATATAGTCATGAATAAACTAATTCAAAAGAGACTGAATTAAGTTATTTAATTAACATATTCATGAAGAATGCATAGGAACCATGCAATGCAGAATCATTCTGATCCATACTCATCGTTTTGATAAAATTTTGTTCGTAGAAAAATATAAAATCTATTGTACATTATTCCTATTCTACTATTAACAACTTGAGCAACTCAATAGGAATAAGTCTGCTTTCCATGTAACACAATCTAGTGTCCCATCTCTTACAAACAGTAACATTTCTGTACGTTGATAAAAAAAACCTCCATTCTACTACAGTTCATAAAGTCTCACAAATATATTTCGTACTACGTAACAAGCGTCGTAAAGACTGTAAAGCATTGTTTGATTACTCTGTGATTTCCCATGGCAGTGCTCGGTCATGTATTAGTGGGAGTAAATTACTGATGTGTTATATATGTAACCTATGCGTATCAATTTCTCTAAAAAGTTCTATATTTTATCATACCTTTGGGTCTGCGCTCCTGGAAACATCCGAAATGTACAATGTCTGAATTACTAAAACCATGAACGGTAGACCTAATGACATAGTATCTACTGATATTAGGCTTTAACAATTGGTGATATGCTGGTCTTATTTCCTAGGCTTTCTTCAATTATGATCAGTGGCTGAGTTGGAGGGAGGTGCAAGGTGCACATGAACCCCAATAGTGTAACATCCATTAGAAAAGCCTGGTTCCGTCAATTGTTTTTTCATGTTGATACAAACAAGATCGTGTATGTAAATCTAGAAGTCGATCTTTTGTCTAAACTAGTTTCTCCTCAGTGCCATACTGGATAATGCTGGATATGGGCACCTGGTAATACTGGGGCCTTGTCCTCTGCACCTCAGTCCTATAGTGGACTATACTGGAGATGGGTGCCTGGTACTCCAGAGGCCTTGTTTTCTCCACCTCGGCTGGTTTGTATTTGCCGTGGTAACGGCGGATATAGTACCAGTAACACAGCCCGGCTATAATGGCAGCTATCAATAGGATTAGGAAGATGATGAGCGGTATGAGGTAGTACAAAGTATAATCCGGTCCCATGGGTGTGACTGTGACCCCACCGACTACAGCCTCGCAGAGCGTCCCTATGAAAGAGCAAGAAGTATGACGTGTGTTAGTGAATATTATATTGAGTAAAACTAAGAGAAATGGACGGGAGTAATGAATTATTTTTTGTAAACTGTTCCCAGTCCAGGTCACAGAATGCCATTTTGACTAGCCCAGTCGAACCCGGTCTCTGCTATGCTGTTCTCTTCTCTTCTATTGTAATAGTAGTTATGATTGCAATCAATGACTCCGGGGGTTACCCGTTGAGATTGTACATGAGTTACCTGAATACAAAAGATTAATGCTTGTGCACTGGAATTATATATATATATATATATATATATATATATATATATATATATATATATATATATATATATATATATACCAAACAAGACCTAATTGGCATGATTAGAAATGCCTGCTTAACATATGTGACTAGAAAGAATGTGATGAAACCTACCCGTGTAGCCACTGGTGCAGGAACAGCTGAAACCACCTACTGAGTTCACACACGCGGCTTTATTTTGACAAAATCCACTCTGACATTCATCCACGTCGATGGCACACCTAAGACCGGAATACCCAGTTCCAGTGCAGTTGCAGTCGTATCCGCCTAGGCGGTCAGAACAGACACCCTTGTTTAAGCACGGGTCAGGGTCACAGTTATTGACCTTCTGACCACAGTCCTTGCCTGTCCATTCGGGAAGGCAGATGCATCCATAGGTTCCAATGTTATTGTTACATGTACCTGAAAAATGGAATGATCAGAGTCAGTAAAAGGGTAAAGCAATTGACAAAGATTTAAGCTTGATTCATATGTGAGGATGATAAAGATTTTTCACAGTTTCTATACACTCCCAAATCAAGAGGTGATCATGAATATGACTCAATATTCTTCTATACTTAGCTTAGACAGTTCTGTATAAGTTCAAATCTATTTGCTTAGACCTCTCAGCATAAGATATAACTAAAGGTATGTCATACTAAATCGTCCACCTTTTCCAGATTAATTAAGACTAGAATTCTTTTAGATCTTTCAAGTCACTAACAGTGCACAATAACCCACAAAAGCGACCGCCCATACCTCCACTGTTTTGCCTTGTATTCATTTGGGGATCCACTTATGGTGGTCATGTATTGTTCTGGGATCTCTCGTACCTCTTTTTTTTATAACTTTCAATTCAATGTTGAATAGTTAGCTGTCATATAAGAATACTGTTACCAGAACAAAGGTGTAAAATAAAGGTAATGTGGACAGAATTTGACTGTCTCATCCTGTTTCCATTGATCTACCTGGAAAAAAAAGATTCAAATATTCACTCACCTCCATTGAAGCAAGCATTTTCCAAACCAATGCATTCATTGATATCAGTATCGCATCGAGATCCAGTGAACCCGGTGTCATCGCAGATGCATCGATAACTACCAGGCACGTTTTCACACCTGCCACCATTCAGACAAACTGTAGGATCAATGCACTCGTTGACATCTACCTCACAGGTAGGTCCTTGATACCCTCCATGTGGTTCACACGTGCAGAGGAATGACTGAGGATTCACTCGGCACTCTGTCCTCGCACTGCAGAGTCTCTGCTGGCATTCTTCATCGTGCCAACCACACCTTGCAGGGACATCGGGACATGAGCACAGGGAAATGTAAGTGCAATTACCGCCATGTTTACATGGCTGTTTGAAACAGGAGTCATGAATTTCCCCACAGAAGGTTCCTTCGAAACCTGGCAGACAGTCACAAGTATATTGATTGATTCCATCAATGCATGTTGCTCTATTTTTACATGCATTGTTGATGCAGTCATCAATATTACTTTCACAAAGAATACCCGTGTACCCACTTTCACATTCACAGGTATATGCCGAGCTATTGGCTGTTTCCACGCATGTTGCAAGGTTTTGGCAGGGACTAGAACTGCAGCCCCGGTTGTCTATCAAACACGTTGGTCCCAGGAAACCGTCTTGGCAATCACATTTGAAGCTGTTTGGATGGTCCTTGCATGTGCCTTTATTTTCACAAGGGTTGCTCGAACACTCGTTAATGTCTATTTCACATTGTGTTCCTGTGAATCCAGGTGCACAATTACAAGTGTACCCGCCTGTGAACTGGTCAGCTCGAGGGCTGATTTCTGTACACTCTCCATCATTCTGACAGGGATTGGAGAGGCATTCATTACTGTCAATTTCACATAACTTTCCCTCATACCCCAAAGCACACTCACAACTAAACGTGTTTTCTGGGTCGGATACGTTGAAGTAACATTCTCCCTTATTCAAGCAAGGATTTATTTCACATTTATTTATTGCAATTTGGCAATTTCGCCCTGTATAGTGGACGCCACAAGAACACTGGTAATCACTGGCAATCCTTGTACATACACCTTTGTTAATACAGGGCTGTAGATGACACATATCAACATACTCACATCGGAACCCGTAAAACCCTACGGTACAATCACAACGGTATGTTTCCTTGTCAATAACACACGTGGAATTATTCTGACACTCATTCCTGAAGCACGTATCATATATCTCACATTGTTTTCCCTTGTAGGGATCTTGGCATTCACAATTATAGTCTAAATTATTGTCACTTGGCTGGCACGAACCTCCGTTGTAACAGGGTCTAGAGCTGCAGATCCTAGTGAATTGGCAGGAATCGCCGAAATGCTGATCATCACAGAGACAGCGATATGCGTTGATCTGGTCCACACAGGTTGAGCCTGCAGCACAGAGATTACGTTGACATTCATCGATATTCTCAGAGCAATTCTTTCCCGCCCATCCAGGGCGACAAAGGCACTGGAAATCACCAGGGAATATGGAATTGCAACCCAGGCTGTTTTGAAGATCGCAGGGGTTACTGTCACAGGCATATATAAGGCGTTCGCAGAAGGTGCCCGTGTAGCCCGGTTTGCATAAACAGGTGTAGGCTTGATGGCCATCCACACACTCTGCATTGTTAAAACACTGATGATTAGTACAGTCATCTGAGCTGACCTCACATGATGCACCCTGCCACCCGGGCAGGCAGCGGCAATCATAGCGGTTCCAGAGGTCCCTGCAAAATGAGTTTGCAGGGCATTGGCTTGTTAAGCAGACGTCATCACCTTTGCAGCCTACAGTGACTCCCGCGTCTGTAATTGTCACACCAGGCTGGGTTTGGTCATCCAGGTAGTGTATCCGACTTGACCCTATGAAAATGTCACGGAGACATCCTTTGAAATAGCCCACGATCGTCTCGATTTGGCCTGTGAAGAGAAATACCTGCTATATTAGGATGAACTCTTACGTACTGTTGTTCAAACTCTGTATTTAATTATCTAATTAGCGAGATATCTGCTACCTGCTGTGATATCTAATCTAGAGTGTCAAAGATTAAGAAATAGGGTGAACTACATGGGGCAAAATTAGAAAAAAAATCGTATTTATGACTTAAGCATTTTCCTGCAGTACCCAATTCCCCTATACCACAATACACTACCAGCAACACCTGCAATGACAACCCGCATATTGCAGGCACTTTAAACCCACAAACAGTTATGTCATGTGATTTGTGTTCTTTACCATTTGTAACTGATTTTTATTATTGGTGTTTTGTTAGCAAGATCAAAGACCCTTATACCCCTTATACTTTATCAAGGTTTTATAGAATCCAGCAAATTTTGTATGCAAGTATCAATGATGCCTCTTTATTATCCATCGTATACAAAGCTCCCATTGAAAATGTATGGGGACTCAGTAAACCACTACCCATTTTATAAAACCTGTCAGATACTATAACTGTGGTATACGGATTCAAACCTGTGGTATACGGCCTCAAAATCATGGTATACGGGAAAAATAGTCCCTTCGTGCTGTAGAGCAAAGAAATAGTCCCTGTTATGATACTGTTCAATATGGCAATTATTGGGTTTAATTGATTTGAAAAGATGGATAATAAATGCAACAAACGATGATTTTTGTGGACAGGCAGCTCTGTAAACCACTAGCGAGTGTATTACTACGCGTCAACCTCTCGTGGTTTACGGTCGCCTGTCCACAAAACCATGGATTATTGTCTATATATATATATGATGCTTGGTGACATCATGCTGCAGCAGCCATGGGAAAGCTTGGAAGCATCGTGCTGCGGTGAAGGGTTAACGTGGTCCATGATGAAAGTTTCTAATACTTCAATAATTAATAATCGCCCATTTCAAAATGACCGACCTGGAGAAAAAGGCCTTGCTCCCATGTACATCGTCACGATCTCGTTTCTGCCTTGCCCATGCGCAGTGAATCTTATTCCTGACAGCTGACTACTAACACCATCTAGTGTGAGCAGTAGGGAGTTGAACTGCTGTTGCCAGGTTACACTGTGCCACTCTCCGTCGGAAACGTTTCCTTGTAGCAGCAAGGTTTTCTCTGAAAAAAAGAAGAAGAATAACATGAAACAAGGGTGAATGCAATGTATACGGCTGTTTTCGGTGTATCAATATCTGTAGTATATTAGAATATTTGAAGACATGATGACCATTAATCAAATTCCCAGTGATTGACTACCCTCTTACTCTTGGACTTGGAGGGGTTCTCCTTGAGTCCTATGACCTCTCGAAGGTCAGCATCAGCGCTCAATAAATAGAATAGAATTTTACATGTGTCAATAAGAACAGTTACACAAACTTTAATGTGAGACATTAGTATTTTTCCATACATGTTATTGTTGCAAAAAAAAACAAATCCATCACCATCTGTGTGCTAACACTGTGTCATTGGGAGAGGAGTAGAGGGCCAGTGTCACCGTGTCCTAGAGGCATGCCCAGCTGACTATAACCGATCACTAGAGAACGAAATACCTCAATCACCTACTGGTGCTTGATATATTTTTTATCTTAGACAGGTACTTGCGGAAATTGCAAGTTGACTGGGCACTAGTTGATTACAGAAATTATCCATAGACTGAATATATAACCTTTTTAATTCGTATTAATTGAGAGTTGCATACTCATTCACCAATGCTGAACATATATATACGATTTCTCCCTAGTATATCACAGCTGTCAAATAATAGAAAGCAAATGAACGATACTTTTCTAAATGGGATGATTAGAGGCAGACCTCACCTGTGGTCTCTCTGACAACAACCTGCACCCTCGAGCTGAAGACTTGGAACTCGAGGCTGTGGTCGAGGGAGAAGTCGGTGTTATACGTTTGCATATAGAGGAGACGCCCAATGGACGCCCGCGTCCGGAACGAGAAGCCGCCAGACGCGCTGAACGGGAAGAGACGCGTATTCAGAGTCACGTGAACATAACTCGTCCGCCCGTCGTATGAGGAGGACGCCACTGTGAGGAAACGAGGATTTCAATCAGTTAAAGTTATGAACAATTATTAAATCAACCAATATTGTAATTTAGCTTTTTATTTGTTCGCATTTATCTTTTTGTGAGAGCAAGTTACACATTCAGAATTAGGTTGAATTTGATGATTCCATGATTACATGTTAATTCGTCGCTTCTGGGTCTACATGGTACGTTTTGTTAGTTTGTTTGGTGTGATTGAACGTCCAGTCAACCATTATATAGGTCCTTATCAGACTTTCTCAAGGTTCTTTTTTTCAAGCTAACTCTCCACCCATACACACAAGGTAAGTGATTTCTTGCTACACGCTTTACTGTTTCAACGGTTTGGCTACCGTTTTTGGTTTTGCATTGTATCAGAGAAATGGATACATATGAAGAACACATTCATGGTATATGACATAGAATATTACAGGGGTAAATATATATGTCACAGAATTCATCAGAAAGCGCCATAGTGTAATAGCTACTGAAGTTGTTGGTTGGCCATCATTTGTTTTCTGATCACAGCTATGACTAGATGTTTAATCATTGAATTATCTTGTCTTCAGAATACATGAAGTATATAGCATATTACAGCACACGTAACAGTGTTTTGCTGAATGTGAGATATTTTGGAAGTTGGCATATTGTGACACGATAAGACATAATGGGAAAAATCATTTGATTATTATGGAATCGAGAATTCATTTGACTATTACCTTCATTACAGTCCTTGCCAGTGTAGTCCTCAGTGCATTTGCAACTGAAACCATTCCAGCCTGGAGTACACACACCCTGATGACGACAGGGAGAACTAGCACAACCCTGTTCGGCACGACAGGTGGACGATGGCCGCGCGGGATCATTCCCGAGGGACGATGGGACGGCCGACTGTAGTGCCATCTGCTGTGTGTTGATGACGATGTTTCGCATACAACCGATGAAACTGAGAAATAGAAAACAATCACCCATATATGAAATAATTACTTGAATGTTGGCGGGCTTTCTGCCCTGCTTACTCCTAAACCCTAAAGAGTGTGTCGCATTGGATAGACTGGATTTCGACTCCGTCAAACATGTTTCACCTCCAACGCCGTACGGCGGCTGGCGCCGATGGGGCACCCGTATGACCGCCATTCAGAAGGTCCAGTGGAACACTCCCTAAAGATGCTGCTCCATGGACCCTCCAGACGATACTAAACTCCCTAGTATCGCCCCGGATAAGTAAAGGATCCGCTCCCGACTGGCTGGCCGCACCTCGGCCGCCTGTCTTCCGATAAATAATCACTTTGTGATTTCCAACTGGAGAAACCGAATATAATTTGAAACATGTATGTAGAAATTACTGGAATTTCCATTTCTGATATCGGATTTCCAATTTGAAGATTTATAAAAACCTTTAAACTGCAATGATTGTGGCATATGGGTCAAGGGTCTATCACCATACAACGACCAGCGGACACCGGATCCTGTAAACAGACTGAATTATGGAATACCCCACTAATGTCTATTGCAGCGGATTCAGTCGCGATCAATTGTTATAACGCGGTTTGCAGTTCGCCTCCTATTCATGGTAGTGGAGCTCTAGTGTACTAACGACCATACCCCCCTTCGCGATCATCAACATATACTCGGCTGTGACCCATTCGTAATGGAGTAGAACTTGAAAGGTAGTGCGCCCTTGCGGTTCCGGGGCAAGCTGCCTGCCTTGCGGCACGGTCTAGGCACAGTGCGCCATGTTTTCTGCACCGGGATCTCACGGAACGTGGCAAAACTCAACAGAACGGCACAACTAGTGGCGAGTCGAGTCAAAGTAATAAAAAGACAATACAAATTCCACGGCGCCCCAGGTTCCGCCCAATACGGGCGGCCGGGATTACAGGGAACATAGTGTAAACGCAGCATTACTTAGATATATCAATAGCTCTCACAGTCTGAGATCCAGGGGGCCGTTTCACTAGTAGGGGGGTCAAAGCGAGAGGTAGGCCTGCAACAGGGCCAGCAACAGCGATACCAACAGTGTCAAGACCAAATTTGCATCAATCAGTGGTCTCACTGTTGAGGGTGGACCAACTCTCACTGTTGGCACAGGGTCTCGCTATGCACGTGCGTTTGACGTTCGAATTGATCCGTCAACAGGCCGCGATCATGTGAAATTTCACCCTCTCCCATGGGAATTAAGCAATGACATTTTTACACGATTAAGGCATATATATAACCTATAAGCGAACCAAATATGAAGAATATCGGCCAAGCCGTTTCGAAGATATCGACGTTTGAATTTGGTCATAGCAAATACTGCACTTCCCGCCGGCCTCCGGGGGGGAGACTAAAAGAACAGCCGAAACCCCGCCGCACTACGGAGGGAGTGAAAAGAACAGCGACTAACGCTAACGCACAGAGGGAGTAAAAAGTTCAATCGCCGATAACTTCGGAACCACTTGGCCGATTTTCTTCATATTTGGTACGGTTATAGGTTATATGTATACCTTACTTGTGTAAAAATTTCATTGCCCTCCTCTGATATAAACAAAACTCTAAACCCAACAGCGACAGGGTCTACCCTGTCACTGATAATGCCTCAACAGTGATAGTTACAGTGAGACTAATTTTCTAGTGAAACGTACTCTCTCACTGTTGGTCTCACTCCTTACCTGACTCATGTTCACGCTTGACTGCACCTTTTAATGAAACGCAAACTATCACTGTGGTCTCACTATGACAGCTTACCCTCCTAGTGAAACAGCCCCCAGCTGCCCACAAAGCTGTAGTGTCAGCGCTATGTCCAATTGATGGGAGAACCAATGGATGGTCTAACAGAGCCTGCTCCGTTGACTCTTAAAGTTGTTACCGCCTGCACTATTATTATACGCAATGGAAGGGCACACACATGAATTCCCGGTAACTTAAATCTGTATGTATATATCATTTGTTGAATTGAAGATGGAAAAGGGAGAGAACACCTCGCATACCTGTCTTGTGTGGGGAGCGGGCGCGGACGGGTCTTCCAGATACGTGTCACGGGGTCAGGGTGCAGCGTCCCGAGTAAGAGTGGCGGGGAAACAGTGACCAGTCCTCCGACCACCTCCGCCGTCCGGAACGTCTCACTCTCATCCTCCACTGAACAGACAAATCATCAAATTTATAAGTGAAACAAATACTTTGTTATGGATTGTATGGTAATGTTTATAATTCGACTTCTTTCTATATCTTAGCATCTTGAAGTCCTTTCCTCATTATTCATGATACACTTTGTCTTTCGCGTTAGAGGTGACTTTTTATATGCATTTGTATATTACATGAAATTGATGCCTGCCTAGACTTGCTCAAGTCTTTGATTATGAACATTCATTAAATGATTAATCACAATCAGAATAAAGTTCATTTAAGTATGTATCCTTCTCTGACTGGCCCATGAATCAAACCTGTATCCCATCGAGGAGAGTAGACATATGATGCAGGGACTGGAGCCAGTCTAATGCCTGCCCTATGAGGAAGCGTGGTTACTATGCTCGTAGGGATAGACCTTCTCTTTCATCCTTGAAATACGGCCCGACACATAGGGCGCGAACATTATTGATAATGCATCCATAACAGTGGGTATTATTTCGTAGATGTTCTACCACAGACATAATGATATACGTGTGCATACCATCATCAACCCTTTAAGGACGCATGATGCCTTGAGGCATCATTGTCTCAATATTAATAAACATGTTTAAACAAAGAAATAATAGAACAATATTCATGAAATTTTCATAATATGTAGATATAACATCCTATTTAGTATTTCTATTAAAAAGAAATAAAATATTTATAATTATGTATCATACTGCATGAGTAGAAACTTGGATATCAGTTTTAACTATTATGTGGCCGTCCTTTAGCTAGACAAACTGCCACCAGCACTCGTCTGCGACTAGCTAGGTACCAGGCAGCCGTCCTTAAAGGGTTAATTGATTGTTATAGATAGGATAAGTATTGAGATTTTACATGAAGTCCTCACTAACGTAGTAACTGCATGTTTCTTATCTTATACATCATCGACTGCTATTCTATACTTACTAATAACATCATCTTGACATTCGTGACTAGTATCGTATGATATTTCGACCTACCTTGAACTATCACTTGATTACGCTGAAGAGTGACTGCGACCTTGACCCAATTACCCATAGTGAGATTATAACCGGTGAAGGTCACAACGTCGCCGCCACTCATCACCAGGTGGAGCCTCAACTGTCCATCGTCCAAGAGGAGACACAACGGATTGGCCGTCAACTGTAACAATTTGATTTTTTTAAATTGTTATATTTCACGCTTTCCAGTGCCCTTTTTTACCTCTAAACTAACCTGATTATGCATCCTTATGCCAAGATTTTATGTCAATAGTCAATTTGGCAAAATGGGAAAAAACGGATGTCCCATGGGATACCTATACCTGATGGCAGTTATCATTGCATTGACCTCCTAAATACATATGGTAACGGCAAAACTATGGCTTCATGTAAACCAAGCGGTAGCACAAAATGTTTGCCAACACGACCACATTATTCTAATGTACAGAGGTATATAGGAATTTAAATTCTAATTCATGTGTTTTTGTTTTGCTTTATTCCGAGATCAGACGAGCTCTTCTTCTATTACCTCAAGTTTTAATTTCTATTGATTTTATTCAGAAGAAATTTGATAGACATACAACAAATCTAAGATACCAAAATTGTTAAGTTGACACAACAATGATTTGTTTCATGATACAGGAAACACACTTTAATATGAACTTTATTCGATGGTTAGTCGTTTAAGTTAACCCATGTAGTGTGTCGAATTATAATTGGGACATGTAAATATATTTACTAATCAAATGATTATCAAGAAATGTTATACATGTATATATATATATAATATATATATATATATACATATATATATATATATATATATATATATATATATATATATATATATATATATATATATATATATACATGTATATATATATATATATATGTATATACATATTACATGTATATACATACATATGCTAAAAATCTGGATCTGAATAATGATGCGAAATATCACAAGCGGTTCCGTGGTGTAACGGTTAGCACTCAGGACTCTGAATCCTGCGATCCGAGTTCAAATCTCGGCGGAACCTCATGTTCAAACCTTTTTGGAACACAGGTTCTGTGCCTCCGTTGGGCACATCATTAAGGGAACAATCAAATTATGTGCCCAAATACATGTTATATCTTGACAAAGACAAATACGTATAGAATGCTGTATGTGTAATAGCAGTAATAATCGCGTGCCTCTGTACTTTGTATCCCAACGCTGTCAGTACGGGACGACCTGTGTGGTTCCCAAAATAGATTAGCAACAGGTGGACCACGTGGCCCGGAGTCCCCACCGACAACAGGGTGTAGGGGTGGGCGGCATCCATATGCGCGGGAAAACACTAGAGTTGTCACCGGTCTTTGCTCTATCAATTTTTTAAAAATTTGATTCATTGTCACTCTCATTAAATGAGTTTTTCAGTCACAATGTCGACCATTTTGCAGATACATTGGTTTACATATCATATCATATGGGTGCATAAGGAAAAATTTATAAAAATAATTATGTAAAATGATAAAAAAGGAATACACTCACAGAATGGTATTAATAAATATGAAGTAATGATGTGAATCAGCCATTTTTGTTGATATTTAGTAAGTCCATAAGTTATTTGATTAGTTTCCCAAGATAGTTCTTAAAAGTCTTTAGCGAGTCATATGTCTACTTCCTTGCACCCCGATAAAAGGGACTGTTCATAACAGTTGCAGTTCTCATTAGTGGTATCTTGAAGATGATCTTTTCTCTTCTCCTTGTCGTTCTTACTTTTTCATCCTCAACCCAAGCCCCATTACCCCTATTTTTGAACATCAGACACATTAAAGATCGTTTTCTCCTTACATTCAATTCTTCTAGGTTACACCTTCTTAACATTTCAAGAGTAGACATCCTTCTTGAATGATATCCAAAAATTATTCGTAACCCTCTTCTATTTAATTTATCTAACATATCAATATCAGTTCTTTTCATGCTGTTTATAATAAAGGAACAATATTCAAAGTGTGGTATTATACTCCCGATATATATGCGCTTAGCTGCATCCCATGTAAGACTGTTTCGTAATTTAGCAAACTTAGGTAATTTACCACTCATTGTTTTACTGATTTCAACCATATGTTTAATCCATGATAGTGATTCATCCACATAGATCCCCAAGTACTTATATTGTTTACAATGTACGATTTGGTCACCATTCATTTCTAAAGATAAGTCGTTGCATTTTTTCAATCTGCTTTGTGTGGACAACCACATACACTTTGTTTTCGATACATTCACAGTTAAACCACCTTGCTTACACCAATTTGATAAAGATTTTACACAATTTTCCAGACACACATTTATTAAAATTTTGGTTGTTAAGAAAAATGAAATTGATTTTTTTTTAAATTTCGGGTATATAGTAAATATATATAACGTCCAACCATGCTTGTACAATTCACCGAACTCGATGGTAATTTACAGTTTGTACGGAACTCGGCGTAAACGCCTCGGTCCGTACAAACTGTAAATTACCATCTCGTTCTGTGAATTGTACAGAATGGTCAGGACGTTCTATATAAATATTTATCTAAATAGTCCCGTATACTTTGTAACAGGTTGCTCCATAACTTATTAACATCCATACAATTATGAAATGACAACCAATCTATATTATCAAGTGATCATAGTCCATATTTTTGTACGATCTACATTTAAAGATAGCCTTTTCTTTTTCTTTCACCTTTTTTCTTACAACCAAAGTTGGGTGATGATTGCTTATACACTCCACATGATTAATGAACGGACTATTAGTATAAACGTGATCTATTTTAGAACCACCCCTTGAGTTTGGCCGAGTAATGTTATTGATCGACTGTTTTAAACCTGTTGCTCTATAAAACTTTTGTAGTCTCTGATATTCCACAGTGTTGGTCTTTTTTATAATCAGTATTGGTGTCCCCAACTATCCAAAGTTCCCTCCCTATGATTTTATCATTATTTACTATATTGTTTAATTTTTCATAGAAGGTATTATACGATTTTGGTGGCGGCTTATAACAGATGATCACGGCCATTTCCCGAAAATTGGGTTTGTTCAACAGTAGTACTAATATTTCATATTGATCACAAGTTTCACTAAGTTCAACATCTTGATTGATATACATTGCATAATCATTCTTTACAAAATATGCCACCCCACCCAATTTGAATTTTTCCTATCTAGTCTATATAATCTGTATTTTTTTCAATTTAGTAATGCATTACCCTAACCTGAGTGTAATAGGGTTTCAGTTAAGCAAATAAAATCTATACCCTCGAAACTATTCATAATTTCATCTTTGTTTTTGAATAAACTCCTAACATTCTGCCCAACAATTTTTAGCCCTTTAATTTTCGTATTATAACATTCCATTTCTTTCTTGTTCATGATAATCTTTTTTCATAATCAGATACGTTGAAAAGATTTGTATGAATAATGAGTAAGTATTAGTAAAACATAAGACAATAGAAAAATAATTTGAGTATGCCATATTCCCTATATGACTTACTCAGAGCCAACCATTTAAATCATAGGTAAAATAGTCAGCTGGCCTATGTAAACAGTCCTGGTTTTGTAAAGTTCGCCAAATTACCTTAACTTTGGATAGTTGAGGCAAATTATGGCTTTTTAAGTTGAAGAACTAATAAATGTCAGTAAATCCATTGTCTCCGAGTATTGTTACTCCAATAGAAATCTACCTTTGAATACACAGTTATAAACCAAAAGACACCTATTATTAAGGTTAGTGAACAAAAATGGTATGTATCTTTTTCATCCTTTTTTCCCCATACATATCAGACTGCGTCCAGTATGGAATGACAAGGCTTGGGATGGGTATATGTGGTAAAATCCCGCCCTGTTTAGGGACTAACATAGGGCCGGGTATACTGGTTATATACATTCTAATTGGTAAATCTCACATGGAACCACACGGGATATGCTTAATTCTTTTTTGATTCAGTAAAGCTCAGTCAAGTACAATCGCATCCATATAGATGCGCTCTTCCTTGCACGTATCCCCCCAAAAGAGACAAAGTAACAAGAAGATAGTTAGTCTAGTTCAGCTGCATATATTGTATTTGTTAATGTTCATTGTCCACATAGTGACTTTGACACAGTCCTTGCTTATAAATATCTATTTAGTTTCCATATAAGATCGAATTTGAAATTGGCACATACATAAAATGTACCTTTTGTTGGGTTAGTGCGTACTTCCGTGTCACATCTTGATCGTCGAGAACAAAGGTGTTCTATCGACTCCGGTAACCGGTCTACATGGCTATTACTGGTGAAAATACAATTGTTGAAATTAGGTAAAACTATCGCAGGTGACTCAGGAAGTAGTAAGCCACTTACATAGATATATGCTTTAATAAATCTAACAGTGCGTATGTCTAGGCATACCGAATTCTACATGCATCCTTGGGAAAGGAAGTACGAATTGGTTCAAATGAAGTATTAGATGACTGAAAAGTCTTTTTGAATGATGATTGAAAAAACCAATATGTATTGGTGCATTCAAATACCTATAGTGCTCCTACTTCAAATATGAGAATTGAGATAAAAGGCTATACTGGAACGATATGAAGTAAAATAATACGTTGGAAAGTTACCGTGTATGCCAGGATTCCGTCTGCTGTGAGGGTCGTAAACTCAAATCGCAGAGTGCTGATGTCAGAGGGCGCGCTGAGATGGAGGAAGGATCTGACGTCAAAACTGGCCGTCGTCTGCTCCTCACAACGTGGACCTAGTTGTCAAAAATGTCAACATGAAGTCTTGAAATAATATATATATAATACATATATATATATATATATATATATATATATATATATATATATATATATATATATATATATATATATATATATATATATATATATATATATATATATATATAGATATATATATATATAAATGTATATATGTAAATGTATATATATTAGCAAACGTCAACATCGTTAGCAAACATCTCCCTCTTCCTGACTTCCCTACTCGCAGTTATGTGTAAATTGTAGTGAAAAATGTTTTACAAGGACAGTGTATAAGGACACAGTTAAATGTTTTTCTAAGGCCCGGCATCCACCTAATACGATTGAAACTTAGACCTTCCGATAGTGCACCGATACAAAAAGCAAATATCGGAGACATATCGGGAAGGTGCACAATCGTAGACATATGTCCAGACATTCCAGAACCATATTGTAGTAGGTGGACGCCAAGCCTTATTGATAAAGTTTTTTTCTCAGATAACACTCTATATAAATATACCTAAACTAGGGATATTTTGCTCGTGTTCTACACTATCATAAGTCTTACCTGTAAATCCTGGCGGACATACACAGATTTTCTCCGTCCACAGGTCCCGGCAGATGGCGCGAGGGGCGCAAGTGTCAGGCTGACAGGGTGTGTGGGCGGGGCATCCGGGAGTGGGCGGAGTCGGGCCTGTAGGCTCCACCTCCTGGCGAAGCAGCCCAGGGCTGTCAGAGCGCAGGTTCGCCAGACTAATGTCGTTACCGTTTATCCGCAGGTTCTGTTGATTGACAGACGTACCAGTATTAGATACCTAAACCTGCAAAGGTTCTGTTGACTATCATATTATAAGATGGTTCGATATCCTCACTCTATGATGCAATTAATGCAATTTTTGGATCATTTTTTCTAGTTTATTTATTGCTTTTATCAGAGTCTGTACACAGACAAAATGTTGATCCAAGCTCCGATTGGGCGGATCTTCCGCTTGGTCCCTCCGTTACTCCAACTATGAACAAAGGTATACATCAATGGACAATGTGTATATGGAGTGCTAATATTCCAGGCACGTTAGAAAAGTGTAATTAAAATTTTGATATAATAAAAGAAGTTTCAGCCATAATGACCACTACCAGTTGAAACTAAATGAAACTTTAAAAAAAATTCCTACCACGGAATCCTCAGTCGAATCCATTGGAACGAAAAAATTAGTAAAGGTAAATAAAACTTATAAGCCAAACTAAAGTTTTTTGGATAACAACAAATGCTTCACATAAAATATTTTGAGGATATATTCATAAACTAGCCTACTGAATGAACCTTTCTCGAATACATGTATGCGCATTATACAGCTTCTTATTGGAGACACTTAGTTTGTAAATATACACAGTTATTTTCACGATTGAGTGTATTCTCTTACCCCGATGCAACCCTTAAAGCCCTCAGTGGTGAGAAGTTTGCTGCGGATGTAGGGCGTTAACTGCGGGACTAATCCGATGACAATATTGTCGGTTACATTGAGCAGGCCTGCCGCCCGCGCCACGGCCGCCGACCTGCACTGAGGTCCGCCGTTACACGTGTCTGGATTCATAGTTACCTTAAAGAAGTACAGACATTTGTTCATGAGTACAAATATATCCATTCAAAATAATATGGCCGTAATTTTCAAAGATATTTCTCGAAGACTATTTTAAAAAGCCAACCAGCTTGAGCACTTTGAACAACACGGTTACTTGAAACGACAATCAAATTCTAAACCGTAGTTTTGTCACTGTCCTGTATTGGATATTGCCATATTCTAACAGTACGAAATATACAACAAAAATATTAACCATGCAACTGCCCTATTTTCGGATGTACACTGACCTCGTAATATGGTATACTGAGAATAACCTTTACTGACCTCAAGCGCATTAAGATTGACCTTGTCATGGCTAGTTAAGTGACTTTGACCTTTGTATATTGGAATACTGGAGACCTCGACCCGTAACGAACTCGACCTGTTTCAAGAATTCGACCCGTAAAGAACTCGACCCGTTTTAAATCTTCTCAATTTAAGTGTCTCAACTGTGGATAAATGCTATATTTAGTAGTACATATGTTATCTTGGCTTTTAATTTGGTCTTCTCTGGGAAGAAAACAAACAGGAAACCCTTCCTAATCCTAACCCTATCCCTAACCCTTTCCCTAACCTTAACCATAACCATAACCCTATCCCTAACCCTAATCCTATCCCTATCACTAACCTTAACCCTAACCCTAAGCCTATCCCTAACCCTATCCCTAGCCCTGACCCTATCCCTATCCCCAACCCTAACTCTATCCCTAATCCTATTCCTAACCTCAACCTATCCCTAACCCTATACCTAACTAGTCAGACCTTTCATTCTATATGAAAGTGTCTTAATCATAAGTATCTGAAACGGGTCGAGTTCTCCAACCGATTTCCCCAAAAACGGGTCGAGTTCAGACAACTACGGGTCGAGTTCGTTTCGGGTCGAGTTCTCCAGTAACCGTATATTGTGCTGTTCTTTCCCAAACACCCTGTGTAATGTATTGAACGTGACCTAGACTTGCCCAAGTCTTTGATTATGAACATTCAATAGATAATTAAAGTAAATGCAGGAAGTGTGACCTTGCACTGACCTGCAGCGCGTTGAGGGTGACTCTGACGCGGACCACGAAGCGGTAAACGTTATTCTCGTCGCCATCTAGCGGGACAGACACATACAACGTCTCAAGCCCGATGTCAGCCGACACCTTCAGAGACCCGTCTTTCAGCTGAATGGCCATGTGTTGCGCCTGGCCTGATGATGGATCAATCTGGAAATTAACATAATGGAAATTAAGTAAGGGTCAATGATTTGAAATGATCAAGATTAACTATTAGATTATGAATAGTCTAAATATTCTTAGTTAGAAGTGAATGACATCATATGCCCATATGTTTGTCCAATTTGAGGAAAATCAGCTTTTCGAAGTACTTTAGGTTTGTCTTTTTATACAGAATATATTCAAAAATGGAATAAATGATTTGTCGCAGATGCAAAATTTATCTAATTACAAGAAATGGGTATGTATAAACAAACCCATTCCTATTCACTCGGAGACTTACAACTGTTGATTCTCCTCATGGCAGTATTCATATCCGCAAAATTGGTCACAAGAGATAATCAGATGGCACCTACCCCTGACCCAAAAAGGACGACGCTGTCTATGACCGTTGTGAGCAGCGACATTCTCACGTCGAGCTGGACGTTCGCCTGACGTCGCACACGTGCGCCACCTAGCGTCTCGCGTTTCACACGACTGCCCCCTAGTGGTGGTGGCAGGAACACGTTGTGGCCGTTGAATGTGGCTGATTTGACGTTCTCACAGACGGTGCCAGCGACACCTGGCGGGCAGCTACAGGAGTAGAGGTTGGGTCGTGGTTCTGTGCATGTGCCGCCGTTAAGACAGGGATTGGAGGCGCACTCCATAATGTCCTCAGAACAATTTTCGCCTGCAGTGATACAACTTATGTTATATCCACATTACTTCTGTCCAACTATGATAAATCAGATGATATGATGGGAACATTAAGGAGGTATATGATTATATATACATGAATATACATTGCTGCACTTGCAGAACTTTTCTAAACAGAAAGGGAAAATATTCAAAATAAAGTGATCAACTTCGTCAGATCAATGCGTTACTCTCTGACATATATGTACCTCAGATGGCCAATCTCATGACCGGCTACAGAGCTCTCTTCAAACTCCTACAATCCTCATCCAACCAATAGAGTAAATGTATATTGCACATGTAATCTGACCCTTTTAAGAATGCGTACTGTTTGTATAAAAGAGGAGTAACATCACTGAGCTGAAGAACCTACCTGAGAATCCTGGCAGACAGGCGCACCTGTAGCTACCTAACTGGTCCAGACACTGACCACCATTCATGCAAGGGTCGCTAGCACAGTCGTCCGTGTTTATAGCACATGCCACTCCTGAAGCGAAATCAGATAGAGTATTAGAGTGACAAGAAACCACTGAGAACATGCTGACCGACAGATGGCATTTGACGCTCCATACCTTTACTATCTGAGATGGTGTGATAGTAATATGAATGAAGCAGTGCAAGGTCACGTTCCCGTTACAAGCATTATTCTTTTTTTTCAAAATTCATTTTTGGACTTGTACGTTAAAACGTATTTTGTCCTCCCAAAAGAAATTTAGCAACACTTGTGGTGGCGTCCACGCACTGCAAAGCCACGTTTGACATCACCTGTCATCCCTTTATTGCAGGCGTCATTGTGATGATGGCTAGCTGTTAACTAACCAGTACATCAAGATGCCACGCTTTATGATTATTAGGTGTTTACACATGAGGGAAACCATATTGATCATAACAAAAGGGCGTCCCTTACGTGTTACCTGGGACAAGCTTGGCCAGTTATATTAGGTCAAGGGAAAGTGCAAGCTTGTTTGTTAATAGAGAAACTGGAATGTAACAATACAGTGCTTTGGGAAGACGCAGATTGTAACTGAAGTGGGGAAAGTGACGTTAATGATAACAAAGGTACTGACCTGACCACCCCTGCTGACAGATACACTCAAAGCTGTTGAGTTTGTCGATACAGGCACCTCCATTCTGACACGGCTTGTAGGCGGCGCACTCGTCCAGCTCTGATTCACATTGGGGGCCTGCAGTCAGACACACGTTGGCTGTCACTTGTGGGCAATATAATTTTTACTTTAAAATGATATGGATTTGAAAATCCTCACACTTGATTTCACTCAGGAAATGACTTGACTATATCATTTATGGAATATGTTCAACTGAAGAAATGTTTGTGCGGCACTGAATCACGTTTGCTTTCACTGATGTACATATATGTATGTACATGTTTATTTTCATATAAAAATACGAGTGGTCTATGACATATCTTTAACCTTTTGCACCAGCCTCCAAATAATTGATAATATACATGTTTGTTTGGGACATCCCAATAAACGGAGCATCCGCAACCCAAACCATTATGAATGGAATTAAACGGTGTTCTGCTTCTACTGTACTCATGAAATTGATTGAAAACTACTGGGTGTATTTGGTGTTGTCTCGTCCATGAAATTATTATTTTATTATCCATCTAATACATACTCTCCATAATGAATCAATAGAGCCTACAGATCGCTACTGACGAATTCTTCTTGGAGAATATGGGAAAAGAGTCACGAGTGTGCATAGTAATGCTTGAGAAGATCGGCGGCTATATTGTCTTTCCATTGATAACTTATATTTGGAAAGCTGAATAATAAACAGAATATTACCATGGTTTTGATTTGTATAGTCGCATTCTCCTCGTAGTTGACACTACGCAATATCCACGCATTCACCTGGATATTACTACGTGTCACTCACTCAGAGAATACTACCCTGCAGATAAAAATCATGGTAATACATGTATTGTGTATAACTCTACCGACTCCCACAAAAAGGCTGATTTATGATCTACCTGTATAACCGTCGACGCAGCTACAGCGGAACGCTCCAGCGAGATCCTCGCACGTGGCACCGTTACGACACGGCTGAGACGCGCAGTCGTCAATGTTGACGTCACAATCCTTCCCCTTGTATCCAGGGTCACAGATACACTCGTAGTCGTTGATCAAGTCATGGCAGGTGGCGCTGTTCTTACACGGCCGGTAAAGCTGACACTCGTCAATGTTGGTGCCGCACCGTGGACCTAGTGGTAGAGAAACGAAAAAAATATTGTTGCATATCTATATAATCATAAGAAATTTTTTTATCCCTTACAAAAACGACACAGAAGAGAAAATATGTTCAACCAAGTGATTGCCTTATTAATTCATTTACTTTGAAAATACTTTCATATATGTGCAAGACGATTTCATTTGTACTTAAACCATCATCATATGCATGTATACATTAACATGCATGTATGCCTGTTAGATGTTGACAATTAAAAAATAAGCATAAATCTAATACATCTGCACAAATTTGCATAAAGTTTGTATATGTAAATAGTTGGGAGGTTACGGAATAAATGAAAAAATAGATATCACAGGATATGATTTCTGAAGGATATAGTGCTACGGTGCACATACCTGCAAAACCTGGGAGGCAGACACAATTATAGCCGTTCACTTGTTCTTCGCAAGTAGCGCCATTCTCACAGGGGCTAGATACACACTCCAGAACCTCAGTTTCACACAGGTCTCCAACGTAACCTGAAATCAGAAAACTTATTAAATACATGCATATCCTATGTTTCATGAAGATTCGGTTTGTTTTCTTCTTGTTCAAATTACCACACTGCCAGTATAACGACTAAATAGCTATGGATTGTATTTAACAGTATGTGGTTCAAACCGAGGATTTTGACCTTGTAAGCGAACTGAAATGAATTACATGCGATTTAACTGTCAGTGTCATTGCTGAATCAACTCTCAGTTGATTGTCAATTGAATGCCAGCACCAAAAGAAATATGATTGCTGTATTGGAAGGTATACAATATTTAGACATTCATACGTACTAGATACAAGATAAACATTCGTAATGGAAAAAGGGAGTCCAGAGAACAATGTAGTAAGCAACCGATATAATTGGCTGGGTTCCGCCTGTGTACGCCGCTGGCTACCTAATTCCGCCGAGCCCACTAGCGGATGACCGGGGAACCAGCGTACCGATATAATCGCAAATCCTATTCAACTGGTATTCTTGATATGTTTTTAACAGAGGCACAGTTTTACAGAAAAACAGGTGTCTGGCCAATGTGGGGGTCGAACCCACGACATTCGCGTTATTAGCACGACGCTCTAACCAACTGAGCTAACCGGCCACCTGACTGCGGCGCCAGCCTAGGTGATCTGCCCCAGATAAGTACACAGCGCCGCATACACTGGTTTACATACGTATTACACGTGTATAACTTAAAAATGTACCCTATACAATGTTCATTGAATTCATCTTTCTTTTAAATTATAGATCTATATATACGGTGGCAATGACACGACTACGGGGATAGTGTCGAATACACAGAAACTACACACGATTTTCCATGTACATGCGTACCTATGCAATCACCCATTTTTACTTTCTTGTGCGAGTAGGCGTCCCTTATACCAGATATAATATATCCAAGGTGACCCGGATGAGTAGGATTATGAATTAAGATCATGACCACTAATACCATTTTATTATGTACCTGTGTGAGAATGTCTATCAAATACTGTCAACTTCTAGGGCCGCAGTAATGATAATGTTCATGCCCGCTGTAACTGCGAATTAAAATGACGTTTTTCATCGATTTCAGGTATATAGGCATAATAATAATAAGCAAACGTTCTTACTGTGGACGAAACGGTTCTCGTTCTCGCTCGTCGATTGCATAGGCCGTATGAAATCGACAACTGACCTCGAACGAGACCCCTTTCGTCCACAGTAACGACGTTTCCTAATATCATAGCAACTTGTATGGATGTAGATTTAGCAATGTGGGGGTGGGGGTCGGGCAGGTATTGTCCGTACAGAATTGAACTGACCAATGACCTTTACTCTTTATGAATTATGATACAGTTTTGGAATAAATCTCACACCTTTTCTCATGTCTCTTTACATTTTGTGATAGTCCTCTTTAGCCTATTTATGTACTGTATATGGGTTTTGTGCTTGTGCTGCTTTGATGTATACGATATCTCATTGGCATATAATATACATAAATTATCAAATGTTTCAGTAATCAAATAAGCATGTACATGTCTATATATGTTTCAGAAATAGAATTGATAGGTAACAATGGCGTTGCGCAATACGGACTAGCGATTGTACATGGGACCGATTTCATATACACATTAGACTAGATTATGGGTCGTGGTTTACTGAGTCCCCATACATTCTCAATGGGGAGTTTGTATACCATGGATGATAAAGTGATAGATGCACCTACCTGAAAGGCACGCACAGGTGAACCCGAGGCCCTGCTCCTCCACACACGTGCCGCCATTGAGACACGTGACTCGGCTACACTGCAGGATGTCCGTCTCACAGTGCCGCCCGGTCCAGCCCGGAGAACAGATACAGTCGTAGGACCCGAGAGTGTCGAGGCAGGCCGCACCGTTCTCACACCTGTTACCCGCCACACACTCGTCCACGTTCTGGTCACAGTTGTCACCCTCCCAGCCAACCATGCACGTACAGCGATACCCTGCAGTGAAATGTATAGGTTTGAGGCTTTATTAACCACCTAATACGGAGTCTCCATAGGAATAGCACTGGGTGTGAGTATTTGGTTACCAGGAGATTACTGAGGCCCGTGACTTAGAAATAGTTCCCGAAACATCAGCGGGCGCCTAGCGAGCATTGTTTTGAGTTTGACCCAATATGACAGCAGCAGACGATATTACGATCACAAGATGGCAATCGGCAGTGTTTACAGTTCAAGTTTGGTGAAATCATCTTTGACAGTGTCTTATAATCGGTCTATAATCGGTCCGATTACAGTTATCAGCAAATTCTTACCTTGTTTTGTCCCATAGTTTAGGGTTAAGTCCCTCCTAATGACCAACATGACGAAGGGATACATGACTGTCACCTCACGGGCAATTTAGTAACGATGTTATTATTAATGATAAGAGGCGCATCGGTCAAGTTTGAGAAGAGCATCGTAATTATTAGCAAGGAATGGTGGTTAATAAATACAATATAAACTGGTTTCAGATAAAACCGACTGAAATCTCCTCGGACTAGATTCTTTGTAATCACCTCACTATCGTGTGGTGATTACTATGCGTCTTGTCCTCGGATTTTACTGGTGCTTGTATCTGAAACCAGTTAATATTCTGTATATCTGAAGACATCCTCAAGTCTTGTGAACATCATTAAATTGGGTAGGAACCATCCTTAGTTAATAATATTAATGTGAGGGGGCTCCACGTAGACGCACTGGGCTAGAAGTCGCTACTGGCGATTTAAGCACTTCGTTGACCGCGGGCTCTCAGTCCAGACCTCTGCCTGTGAGCAGGAAAGTTTTATATTTTCCATTTCCGCGGAAATTGGTAAAATGTCGGACAAGAAGGAGCAGCAAGCGTCTAACGTCCAACCTAAGAATTTTGTGGTTGCGGTCAACGACATTTGTCTTTTACCACGTGGACCTACCGGGGGGGGGGGGGGGGGAGGTAGTCCCCCCCCCCCCCCAGATCAAGGAAGGAAGACCTTTTACGCAAAATTCGTCTGGAAAAAGCCAAACAATTGGCCGAAGAAGACGAATTAAGTCGACTAGAAAGACGTCTGCAAGACCGCCTACGAGTTCTGTACGAGTACCTTCGAGTCCTTGTGGTCGGCAGGTGGCGCCGTTCTGGCAGGGGGCGGGTCCACACCCTCTTCCGTCCACCTCACACGTCGTCCCGATGAAGGGCGGCACGCACTGACACTGAAATCCCGGCTCGCCGTCCGTGTTCTCCAAACACACGCCGCCGTTTTTACATGGCGACGACAGGCACTCAAATACGTCACCCTGGCAGCGCTTTCCTGGAAATGAGAGAAAAAAGAATTTCTGAAGTATATTTTAAATTTTAGTTTTCACTTTATTTCTTTGATGTTACTAGGTTTATAAAACTAGGAACAAATGGTATGTTCATAACTGATGAAAAACAACAATTAAAAGGTTTGGGTTATATTCAGTCTATGGGTCATTTCATGTAACCCACTTGTACCCAGTCAACTTGCCATTTCTACAACTGCCTTTCTAGGGCTAAATATATCAAGCACCAGTGAGTCAATAATGTACATGTATTTTTATCTCTAACGATTGGTCATGGTCAGCCGGGCACACCTTAGACTCTAGTACAGTCCGTTGTCGCCAGGGCCAGGGCATACAGGCTCAAACTGAGACTATTTTGCGCTGCCATTTTAAGGTGGGAATTCCTACCTTCGCTGGTACTAAGCTACCCTGATTTATTTGCCAGTAACCAGTATGCTACTCTTCAAGCAGAGGTCCTAGAGTAGCTTTTACTGGGCATACACCAAATAAATCAGCTTGGAGAGTTATAATGATTCCCAGAATAGTGCCAGAATCGTGTTATTCTCAGGCTTGGGTTTGCACTAAAATTAGAACAGCCAACCAAGAAATTCTTTTTCCAATCAGTGCCTAAGGAACTGGCAAATCGGAGCTGTGCTCTGTTAGACCCTTACAGACCTTAAGCAGACTAAGCGCCTGTCGGTATTCCCCCCTTGTCAAACTGATACTATAAATAGAACAGCCAACCACAAAATTCCTCCCACTAAAGGTCGCAGGCCAGTCAGAGTCATGCTCTGTTAGACCTTCACGTACGGTAACCCGAAGGCGGCGTGGTGCGTGGACGGACTAGGCACGCCTGTAAGGCACTGAGACACTGGCCTCACAAAGTTGACACGCAGATAGTGAAGGGATAGTTTTTGCAGTATGCGGAAGGTCTATATCAACCTCTCACTAACCTAGGCAGTGTATATGAACGTGTGGCCAACGCTCAATATAGAATGGGGAAAATATAATAAGATATATCATTAAAGGATCTATCGATGTATGTATGCACTTGATAAAGAAAACTAATTCACAAGCATTAATCAAAATCTATAGTGCAGTCCTTCTAAAACGATATCATTTGGTTTGGAGCATTTCATTTGGTCCAGTGAATGCCATTGCACATTAAATTGACAAGAAGTCTGTTACAACATCACGTGAATGATAAGAAGAGTGATTGCCTGGGGGCTCTTTCATTATAGGCTACACTACTTTTAAATAGGTGAATAATTCACTCTCATGACATCTGCCGAACTATAGACTCACTTCTCATGATGACGTCAATCCTCGCCCTTCACTCGGGCGGCGCCATCAAAGACTTTCATTTCTTTTTTACAACCATACGCCCCACAACTAGAGATTTTAACACGGGGCTTAATTCCTGACCTTTCCATAGAATTCCTCGCTACGGCTTGTTCATTACCTTGTTAATCCAAGTAAGATATTGGAAAAATATTCCCACTAACTCGGAGATGGGCTAGTTCCTATTTAGAGAGATAAGGAGGCAATTATTTTTGTTTGATTACCGACATGTTTCGGACCTGTTAGGTCCTTCTTCAGGCTTAGAATTACTTGGTTACATTTATTTCAGAGCGGTTTTGGGAGCTGTGTAGGTATCATGGTTACCGATTTTCCTTGGTTACAGGTTATGGGTATGGTAACGATCAAGTTAAAGTAAAGTCCACAGTATTTTATTAGGGGTTCGTATTGACTTGATAATGGAATTCTGATTCATGTTAATAAAGCAATTCATCATTTCATTACATTTCATTTAATCCAAATTTTCTCTGCCAATTGCTCGTGTCCGAGTTAATTAAGCATGATTATCGCAAATCTAAGAAGGCCGTACAGAACAAGTGATTCATTATGCCACTCACCTATAAATCCAGGCTGACAGTCGCAGATGAAACCGCTGGATTCCCGGTTGTCATGAATACATGATCCACCGTGAAGACAGGGGTTGGGGTAACACCTGTCAGTGCTGGTCTCACAGTGTACCCCTTCAAAAGGATAGGCACACTCGCAGTAGTAGCCGAAGTCCGCCGTCACACACCTTCCCGCGTTCAGGCACGGGTCAGACAGACACTTGTCCGCCACGTTACGGCACTCAGGGCCAGTTAAGCCGGTGGGGCAGGAACACCTGAAAGTTTTCATTGAAAATTACTAAAATATGTTATTGAGTCGCCGATTCCTTCTTTGAAATTAGTTTAAAAAAAACATCAACAGAGGATAGAATACAAATAGATGACCACACATCGAACACACAATGACGGAATATAATAAGAAGGAAATTGATGAGTGTTTGGTCTGTGTCCTCGTTCGCCATCGAGTTTGGAGTGCTCAGTAATATGAACCAGGCGATAGCCGAGTGAATATTCTGAGGCACACCAAACGTGATGATGAACAGGGACTCAGACCAAGCACGAATATGTTTCTGATTTTATCTTAGCCTGGAAAAATTCATCTGTTCATCACCCGTTGAGAACGAGTTACCGTTCTCGCAAGCCTGTTGAGAACGAGTTCGTAGTGCTAAGCCTATGGATGTTTATACCAGGCTAAGATAATAGCCACATACATGCTGGCTGTGCTATAACATTCTGTTTATTAGCCTTATTCAATTTAACATCATCGGTATCATGATTACTAGCGACTCCAGTTATTCGAGTATCAAGTTTCAAGCCATTGTAAGTGTCTCAGTCACTCTCCCGGCAGATCTTTCACGTTGCTTGTTGTTAGGCTTAAATAGTGTCATTCCACACTTCCAAAGCCACTTTTCCATATTCTCCACTCCTTTTGTGAGCTTTCGATGACCATAAAACTAGCCTTTCAGAGCTTACATAGAACAAAGTTTCTTGGTTCGAAATTGATGCTTTCCAGCCCGTATGAGACCTAACTACACAAACCTCCTAGTCGGAAGAGAGTGGAGACGGAAGTGTAGCCTGGAAGCATGGCCTATGTACTCACATATTTGGTAACACTATATTTTTTTGTGCGTTGTGGGATTGCACTAGGCTGGTTCTTTAGCCAATACAATAGGTTCCTTTTTTTGCATTACCAAAGTCAAATAGGTGACACCATCTTTTTTCTCACACTATCCGCTGTTTCTTGCATTTTTTTGTGTCACATGGTTAGAAAAATGAGACACAAATTATTAAGATTACTATCACTTAAACTTGTCATACAGACTGCTTGGACAACCCCAGGGGAAAAGTAGTGATTCTACAGCCTAGCTCTGTCAGTTTTTGATTTAACATTCTAAAAATTTATCTTCCATATCGCGAAAGGTTTACATTAATTTGCCGCTCATTTTAATCTAATGTAAATTCGTTATTGGGGATGGTGGTGGAGGGGGAATCGTGTGAGTGGGGAAGGCTTGATTTGCAAAGTCCTATGATTTATTTGGACAGATAACCAGTCTAACAGAGGTGGTGGCTAATCTAGATACTCACGTGTAGTAGTCGGGCAGGTCGGAGCACACCTGGAACACGGGACACGGATTGGACGCGCACTCATTGACGTCAGTCTCGCAATGCAAGCCGGTATACCCTGCTGGGCACTCGCACACATACGAGGCCGGGAGTGGCTCCACACAGCGACCCCCGTGCCGACATGGGGAGCTGTGACACTCGTGAATGTCAACCTTACAATTGGGCCCCGTGTAACCTGCAACGGGTAGACAGGTGAGTTTCACGCACATAAAGTAAGGATAATTTTACACTTGTTTCCATGTTAGAATACTTTGATATATGAATAACTCCAAAAGCAATAGACTCCATATCTTTGGAATATCGAGCTCTTCCTTATTCTGATATCTAATTCATTTATTTTATACTAATGTTCAGTTCTTTCCCGTGGTTCCTTTTGATTAATGCTGACATGAACATGTATTGGAATCATAACATCACATAAGCTTAACATGTTACAATCAATTTGCATGTCAAACGGAAGTAAACATCAATTAATCTATACGTATAATGTCCATGTGCGTGACCATGTTCATGGGATATTAGTGTTAATTGTGGTTTAGAATACCACATATTTCTAGTATCACTTACTATCTACCTTTTTACTGTGATTCCAAGTTTGTGAAAGGAAAAATGGCTTCAGTAGTTGCTATAGACCTCGTCTAAGAAAACATTGTCGTATCCATTTAAGATAACATATCTAGATATCATACTAACCTGGGAGGCAGGTGCACGTGTATTCATTGACACTGTCTGTGCAGATCCCGCCGTTGAAACAAGGTGTGGACAAACACTCGTCTATCTCCATTTTACATCCATCACCATAGAAACCGGGTTCACAGAAACAGTCGTAACCACCTGCAGACATAGACTATCAGGGTTAAACATAGTAAAAAAGGACTATTGCTTATGACACTTCTTCAATCATACAATTCTTAGAATTGCATGATATATACGGCCTATGTACATGTACAAAAAAATCCTTATCACTTTTGCTGGGGTATCTCCTAATCTGACACCTTACTGCATGCTTTCTTCGATATATACAAACTGAGAGAGATGTATGAATCTGAGAATGTGTATGTGTCAGTGTGTGACTGTAAATCTGTGTGTACCATACAGTGCATGTCTTTGTCTCCGTGAGCAGATATGTGTCTGCCTGAGTGCTTGTCTTTATCTGTATCTATCTGTCTGTATCTCTATGTGACTGTGTATAGATCTATTTATGTGTGTATCTATGTAAACCCCGTTCCTCATACAGGATGTAATTACTATTTACTGTGAATGCATGTTTTGTCTGAGTTGTCCATAGCCCACATGTGGTGAGCAAGGCACCACCTACAGAAATGACCATTGACCCTTTCAGCCATATATCCCCCTCCCTGACTGCGGTGCGGCGTTGGGAAGGTCATCAGTGGTGTGTGACTGAAGAGCTACACACAGGCCTGCTCCCACTGTGGGCGGGTCTATCATTTTGTTGATGAAATTCTTAAGGAGTGATTCCTATAGTTCATCTTTAAATAGGACATGACGCCAGTATCCCACGGTAACAAAGTGATGATACCGTTAGTAATTTCCTGTAACGTGGGATTCACATGGTGAAACTCACAGGGTGTTTTTTTTAGACAAATCCTGCTGATATTGTCTACTGGAACACAATCACTTTGTCTTAATTGCAGGGTTCCAATTTCCTGAGACATGTTTTTCTCCTGCAATTGTTGGCAACATTTACCCATAAAAAGGAACAGAATCTCAGGAGATTTTGAACTCTGTGAGGTACATGAATCCCCCGTGTGAATCACACTTAAGAGTTGTGTCGTACCTGCTGGACGCTCCACGCATACGGAGTTGTCTCCGCACGGATCAGACAAGGGACACTGTCTGATCACTGCCTCGCACCGGGCACCGATAATCCCCTCCACGCATGCGCACCGGAAACCGTTCACCTCGTCGATGCAGGTTCCACCGAAAAAGCACGGAGAGCTTTCACACTCGTCCAGCTGCTGTTCGCAGTGCACGCCGAAGAAACCTGTGTTGACAAATTACGTACAAGGGACATAAGCTATGACATTTAAGCATTATTTATCATTTTAATTTAAACGATTTCTTTGCAGATAGCGTCAACTTTATTATACAAAGTGCTCCTATGAAAGTATTTACTTTTCAAAAAGCAGATAGTGACCTCGTGGCTATAGCCTCAGCATGAACACGCCAGCTTGTGCACTACAGAATTCAGTCAAGCTTAGCTTGTTGCTCATGAATAGATCGTTATCACAATCTAGGAACCAGCGAGGCATCTGCCATTTTAGATATGGCGGAGGCTGTCAGAGGCTCTCTCAGGGTAAAGAGTTCAGAAAAATGCAGTAGCAAGTTTCCTTCTGGGTATGGTTATACATGTATTTGAATCAAAATGTACATGTGAGTATAGTATTAGAAAAAAGAATCGCAGGTTCGCATCTTTTTCGACACGATACTCCCAAGGTATTTCAACCTTCAAATTTAGCTTTGTTTAGATACAATGCATGTCTCTATGTGAGGTAGACACGCCAAACAGATCCTGAAGAAATCATGTCTTTTTATACATGGTAGGTTATCAAATTTATCTATGTGCTTATCACCATCAGTGTTTACAGTTGGGGTAGGACGAAAAGGTTGAGAGCTGCTAAGTACCCTTGCAACTGACCAGTGTACTAGCTAGTCTGAATCTGAGACTAGCCGGTCTCCTTTCAAGCCAATTATATGACTGGAAATATTCAGTGCATAGAGTGGACTTTCTAAGATGTGTATATACTATGAAGCTATTGGTGGAAAGTTTATATTCTTTACAGAATAGGTCTCTACTGTTGCGCAACAGTCAATAACATGTGTTAATTATATCTAAAGGATTTTGATTCGTTAACAATTTTGAACATCTCCTGAAAAGTGGAATTCTGTAAAACTATACTATTTGGTAAATGCATGTACGCCCTATTTGCTTGTCTTCTCACCTGGTATACAGAGGCAGTTGTATCCGCCGTATGTATTATTACACAGGATGTAATTCCGGCAAGGCCTGTAGAGGGCGCACTCGTCGAGGTCGTCTGCACACGTGGGTCCCGTGTAGTTGGGCGGACAGTCGCACTGGAAACCTCCGAGCACATCCGTACATTGGCCGCCATGCTGACACGGACTGGACAGGCACTCATTTACTTCCTGGTAAATGATAAACCAAGCAATAATACGAATTATCATTTCAGTTAGATTGATGAACTAATGCGAAGTCAAATACCTTTTATAATAAATAATCAAATACCTTTTATAAATAAAGGATAAACGTGTATGGAATGTGCCGGTTAGCATACTATCGTAAAACCGGATGATTTTTAATCTTGGCTCCCGTATGCCACGACTGGCGTTTGGCGTAGTGATATCACGAGGCGGAGCTGAGTGGTATCCGGAACCAAACGCCAGGAGTGGATACGGGAGCCAAGATTAAAACGAATCAGGTTTTGATTTTATCCTACCCCTCTCTAGAATATTTTGATATCAAAATCATGAATGAAAATCATCAAAATTCCGTATGTCCCTAGTGGCATACAAACGTCCGTATGCCAGTCAGCGTGGCATACGGAATCTCAATGTTAAGCCTATGGGATTTTATATTAGGGGTAGGATAAAGGTAAGGATTAGCGCTTGTTTGACGACATTTCGTGTTCTGCCCACTTTAGCGGCCTATAATCGTGCAGTGTGTCATGCTGTACTAGTATTGCCGCGTGGCGTTAAATCAGGTCGGGATCTCCGTATTTTATACCCTATTCAATTGGTTGACGGGTTCATGTGTGTATCATGTGTGTTGAAGGTAATGTCTATGTGTGACTGTACAATGACATGTACATGCAAGGAAGCAGCAATGAGGACGGGGCACATTGTCAATTTTAAGTGAATTTGTTCATGAAGTATTTGTATTGATATCACTTATTTTACCATGGAACAAATTCGTGTCCCGCGAGCCGGAGTCGAACAAGCAACCTAAGGATGTCATTGTCGAACAACTACAATTCTCCGCTCTACCAACTGAGCTATCATGGGTTTGACTGAATGAACAAAGTCATCATCTCAACAAAATTATGAATGAAGGGCTTCTTGAGATATGATCTAAATGATCTATTATAAAGATTTATGAAGGGTACTATTTGTTGATTGAGATATCAGATTTCAAAATTCCACCAAGAACGTAATGACAAAATGTGCAATACACCACATTCGTGATATGGCCCGATATGATTTGATTGTTGCACTGTAAATGTGAAAATAAGTAAAACCATCAATCTGACAATACAGACGCAACACCTGAATCATTCTGATTTGCATCCTCCCAACCCACTCGTCCTATGTCTTGTCTTGAAAATAGCCTTGTTATATATGTGTATCTAGACTGGCTTCAGTCCCTGCATCCTATGGTTACCCCTCCACCTACTTCACCCAGGATACAGGTTCGGTTCTTGGACCAGTCACACTGCAAATTACTTTATTATTTATATATAAAAATAAAATTATATATATATACATATATATATATATAAATTCTCAGAGACAATGGGGCGGAGTAACGTGTGTAGTTCGTTACCTGCCCGTGGTGGAGCCACTGAGGGTTAATTGTAAACCCATGGGCATTGCTCAGGGGTAATCATTGCCTCCCCGGTGTCCCCCTCTACCGCGCCTCACGGGCGCCCCTCCTGCCCCCTCGCGGCACTCACACACACCACGAGGTCACGTGGTACAGCCCGGTCCAGGCCCCGGCCTCACTTCTTCTCCACCCGCTCTGCAGTACGCACGTACTACAAGCACTAATTTCGTCTTCTTGGCCACGTGCTCGCAGCCTATTACTCCACGAGTATAGGCCAGCACACCATACTACGATAAAGTGCGATAGAACGATAGAGGAGAGTGTACCATGCCGAACACGAGGAATACGCCCGTGGCGAGCACGTCTCAGGAACCTCAGGCGGCCGCAGGCTCCGAGGCCACGGCCAGAGGTACCACACAGGCGTCGAACGACCACGTGGACTCAGTGTCGGAAAACGGATCGACGGTCAAGACGTCGAGAATAACGGCCCTGGAGGGGAACGTCGCCTTGATACTCGAGGCGATAAAAGGTCTACAACGGGCTAAATCTCCGTCTAGGGCATCGCAGCCGGCGACCGTTAGGGAGGCCACCGTCGCGGAGGACCGGACCAGGGAATGGGCAAACGACCAAACATCACGTCTCCCGGCCCCCCGTCAGCTTCGCGACCGATACCTCCCAGACGAGCTGCTACAGAAAGAACTCGACCGTGAGGGACTACGACACGACCGCACGGCCGGTAGGTTTACTTCAGATCTCCACACCGTTAAATTGCTTTCGAAACCATATATGTATGTGGAACGCGAGGGCCTCTTCACCGTGAATCAGAGGCTCGAGGTCAGAGGCACGCTCGGTCCGATGGAGTATGTAAGCGCCTTTCTGGTCATGATGGAGGACCACCGGGCCGTCCCGGAGGAGGACAGGAGGGACATGTATCGCCACCTGTCCCAGGTATCGATAGATGCCCAGACCCGGCCGTGGGCCGCAGTGAGGCGTTGGTCTCAGTACGTGTTCGACCAGGTCGAGGCCGGTAGGATCTACTGGTCCGACCACGTGCGAATACAGGACGAGCGTGTCCGCCTCGCCATGACGGCAACCACAACGGCGCACGACGGCCAAGACGCGGGAAAGACCGGAGGACGGGAGCTGCCGTGCCGGGCATTTAATTCGGAGAGGGGCTGCCGCCAGCGGAACGGCCACCAAGATGGCGGAATTAAATGGGTGCACGTGTGCTCATTTTGTGATTCCGTGGGCAGGATGTGCACGCACTCCATACACGCGTGCAACAGGAAGCTGTTGTACGGTGGCGGGTATGAGAGTGCTGCACCAACACCTGCACCTGCCCCACGCCGGATGCCCCAGGCCGGACACACCATGCGCACCACCGACCTCTCAGGAGTGCAGAAACAACACCCAACGGCTTAAAAAAACGGACCGGACGCGCCCCGCGAGTGAGTGTGGCGCGTGTAACACCCCTCGCTCCCGGTACGAGTGCACTCAGCGAGGGCGACCCGGTCAAGGAGTGCACCACCCGTGACGTAACACCCCACGTGACCACAACACCGCGTGCCGAGCACGTGGGGGACGCACACAAGCAAACAACCCCGCCCCCTCAGGAATACACTCCCGTGTATAGGGGCGACGGCGGGGATGTGGAGCAATTGGCTCGGCAATTGCCCCGGGAGGACGGCGACGAAAACCCACGAATCGACTTCGCTGCCGTTAGGGAATTCTGCGAGACCGGAATACCCGCTCCCGGGGTACGGACCGACCCCGGCACGTTCGCCGGACATAGGCGGGCCCTCTGGCCCCACTTCTCCGCCCCCGGGCCGCCGGCGCACGCCGACATCTACGACCGGGTGCGGCGCACGGGAATGCCTAACGCCCTCGGGGCCCGGATCGAGATCCCCACTGATCTCAACATACCAGCCTGGACCCGCTACCTCGCGACTATACCCGGGAAGGAGGAACTCACGGATTTCATTAGATTCGGGTTTCCCCTCGGGTACGCCGGCCCGGTTACCGACACGCGGGGGGTGCCGAACCACCCCAGTGCTTCAGGGTACCCGGACCAGATAGCCAGGTTCATCGACAAGGAGAAGGGGTATTCAAACCTTATGGGTCCGTTCGAGGACCCGCCCTTTCAGCCTTGGTGTCACGTGTCGCCGTTAATGACACGGGAAAAGAGGGGTACGTCTGATAGGCGCGTGATCACCGACATGACGTACCCCAAGGAATCCAGCGTTAACGGCTATATCGTCAAAAACTCTGTATACGGTGAGGAGAGGGAACACGGCCTCCCGACCGTGGATGGTTTCGTCGGCCGCCTGGTGGCCTCGGGGCCGGGGAGTTATATGTCCACCATCGACATCGCACGGGCATATAAGAACTTCCGGTGCGACCCCCTCGACTGGCCGCTGCTCTGCTTCGCGTGGGGGGAGGGGTACTACTGTGATACGGCCATGCCGTTTGGTGCCCGGGCCTCCTCCTACCACATGCAGTGCGTAGCAGATGCCATCGTCAAGATACTTGACCGCAAGGGGGTCGATGCCGCGATGTACCTGGACGATCTTATAATCCTCTCCCCGACGGCCGAGAAGGCGGCCGCCGACTTCGACACAGCGCGGGAGCTCTTCAGAGAACTGGGCCTCCCCGAGGCCAGGGAAAAGGCACAGCCCCCGAGCCGGGCTGTAACGTGGCTAGGGATACTCATAAACTCAGTGGACATGTCCCTCAGTATCCCACGGGACAAACTACGGGACGTGCGAGAACACGTCAGGGCCGTCTCAACCAAACGTTCGCTGACGAAACGCCAACTACAGTCGGTCCTCGGTCGGGTCCTCCACGTGGCGAAGTGTATACGCCCGGCCCGACCGTTCGTCAGCAAGCTGCTCGAGGCCCTCCGGGGCATGGCCGGATACTATATCAACGTCAACTCGGAGATGCGGCAGGACCTACAGTGGTTCCTGCGGTTCGCCGAGGGATGGAACGGCCATGCCCTGATACCTCGAGGGCCTCCCACCAAGTGCATCATAGTGGACGCGTGCCTGAGTGGAGTAGGGGGCACGGATGGGAGATACTACTATTGCGGTAGGGTCTGCCCCGTCGAGGACCCCGTGGACTGTATCGCCGAGCTCGAGGCCCTCAATACCGTCTACGCCATGTGTACCTTCCTCACGGATCGCGACCGAGGGACTCGTGTGGAAGTGTACTGCGATAACATGGGTACAGTCCAGGCACTGAGGTCGGGGCGTGCCAGGAATCCGGTCCTCGCCGAATGTGCCCGCCAGGCATGGACAGTACAAGCAAGACTCCAGGTGGAGTTCGTGTACACTCACGTGCCGGGGGTGCTTAACACCGTGGCAGACGCCCTCAGCCGTGCTCACCTGACCTCGAGGGACTTTGTCACGGCCGTTAATTACATAAATTATCATTCTCTGGTTGAAGTAATGCCTTGTACACACACCTCTTTCTACCCCGTTCTCCGTCTCGCCTGCAGATCCGGCGCTACGATCACTCCAGACGAGGGCATCTGCGCGGCAGTGCGAGGCGCGTGCCCCCGGAACGGTCGCGAACCAGCGGAGTGCCGTCGCGACCTACCTAGCCTTCTGCCGGAGAATGGGAACCGACCCCCAGAAACCCACAGTGTCCTTCACCACGGCGTACCTAGAGTACGTCGCGGGCCACGCCCCCTCGCCGGCGACGGTCGCGAACCAGCTGTCCCACGTACGGTCGCACCTCCGGCTGACGGGCGGCGATGTCGCGGCAACCGAGGATTTCCGGGTGAAGCGGGCACTGGATGCCATGAAACGAAACAAGGAGTACCTCCCCAACGTCAAGCCTCCGGTCCCGATGGACGTCTTCAGGGCGGCCCTCGCGGCCCTAACCGACTCCCCGATGCACGTCGGCCTGAGGGCCGCGGTTCTAATCATCTACTTTGCCGCGCTGCGGCAAAGCGAGGTGGCGCCACCGTCCACGGGGAAGTACGACTCGGCGCGACACCTGTCGCGCCGAGACGTGGTCGTCACGCCCGGACAAGCATCGATCAGGGTAAAGGCGGCGAAAAACATGCAGAGAGCGGGGGAGGAAAAGACAGTGGTCATACGAGCCTCCCCCGAACCGTCCTCCTGCCCCGTCCGGGCGATACGGACCATGCTCGCGGCCGCACCTACGGCCGACCCTACGGCTCCGTTCCTCAGCCTAGCGAGCGGAGAGATTCTCACGACCAGGACACTGTCGAGGGAATGGAAATCACTCCTCCAGAGGGCGGGCCAGCCCCCCACATACACACTGCACAGCCTCCGGAAGGCTGCCGCGACGCAGGCATTCCAGGCCGGTATGCCGGAACTCGCCATACAGCGGTATGGGGGCTGGAGGTCTAACGCCCATCGGACCTACATCAAAGACACTGATGCCTCCGCAGTGAACCATGCCTTGATCAGGTCCCTAAATACTTCTTAATATTTTTCTTTTATCCCACCCCCCCCCTCCTTATATTGGCTCTTGGCTATTTTATTTTCATATACAATTACCTACGTATTTTTCATACTACTGTATTGTATATCATATTTTATACTTATATTAATTGACCTTATTATACATGTCAATTACCATTATGTAATATTACTTACCATTCATATCCATATTACATATTAATATGATCGTCCAGTAAGGTCGACATAATCTTATTTCATAGAATTCAATAAAATTCTGTACTCCCAGCTACTGCTTCTCTACTTTAATCCGGGGATAGGGTAATGGTAAACCCATGGGCATTGCTCAGGGGTAATCATTGCCTCCCCGGTGTCCCCCTCTACCGCGCCTCACGGGCGCCCCTCCTGCCCCCTCGCGGCACTCACACACACCACGAGGTCACGTGGTACAGCCCGGTCCAGGCCCCGGCCTCACTTCTTCTCCACCCGCTCTGCAGTACGCACGTACTACAAGCACTAATTTCGTCCCACCCACCCTCAACCTTCTCTTTATCTTCCTACTCACGTAGGGCTATTTTATTTTCATATACAATTACCTACGTATTTTTCATACTACTGTATTGTATATCATATTTTATACTTATATTAATTGACCTTATTATACATGTCAATTACCATTATGTAATATTACTTACCATTCATATCCATATTACATATTAATATGATCGTCCAGTAAGGTCGACATAATCTTATTTCATAGAATTCAATAAAATTCTGTACTCCCAGCTACTGCTTCTCTACTTTAATCCGGGGATAGGGTAATGAGTTCCATTGGATTCCGCCTAACTCGCTAGGAGTATTTATATATACATACAGAGGTTGTATCTAGTACATATATACATATATATATATATATATATATATATATATAAAGTGTTTTCGACTTACAAAAGAAGGTATTTGTAAAAAAAAAATGGAATGTTAATAACCATTTTTTTCTTTAACGCAATAAAGTCTATGAAAAGGAGTATTTCAACTGCGACCCATAAGTTTCGACGATTCCGGTGCCCTTCATAAAGCCTATAAGACACCGAAATCTATTCCAGATTCATCCCGACCATCGGCTCGGTGATAGTCGGGAATAAAATTTCGGTGTCTTATACCTATAAGACACCGACATGTAGACTCTTCCCGACCACACCTCCTCCTTTTATAACCTCGTAAAACGACCCTGATTGAGATCAAAGAGAACAGGCAGGAGCGGACCCAGCTGGGCCCCGGGCCGGGTGATAAGTATATATAGGAATAATGCAAAGTTTAATAACTTCTGTTCTATTCAGGATATCACAAAACGGATTTCAGATCTATAATCGCCTCTGTCTCCCCTACAAATCGGTATAAAATACTGGGGTATAGAATGAGGGGATTCATAGCATCACTATATAAGCGGCCTACTCAGAATCGGGAACAGTCGGTGAAAGTGTGTACACCGAAATCTTAAGGTCGGGAAGAGTCGGTCATATCTGACACGGTGGTAATGCCCGACGCGTCGGGAAAAGCAATAAAATCGGGTTGGTGAAGTGCGTACACCGACCCGATTGATGCAGATTGTCACAGACCCGACGGATCCGTCGGGCAAAGGTAGAATCGGGCACAGCGGTCGGGTCGGTGTCTTATAGGCTTAAAGCAAACTGATGGAGCTTGTCAGAATTTTATATTCGTGAAGGAGTCACCAGCAGTGCAGTTGTGCATTTCTTCAGACAATGCTGCCGAGATGACACTGTCAGGTCGACCCTTAAGCCTATAAGACACCGAAATTGGTTCCCGATTCATCCAGACCATCGGCTCGGTGAGAGTCGGGAATAAAATTTCGGTGTCTTATACCTATAAGACACCGACATGTAGACTCTTCCCGATGACACCTCCTCCTTTTATGACCTCGTAAATTACCCTGGTTAAGATCAAAGAGAGCGGCCGGGTGCCGGGCCCGGCTGGGCCACGGGCCGGGTGATAAGTAGATATAGGCAATAATGCAAAGTTTAATAACCTCTGGTCTATTTAAAATATTAGAAAACGGTTTTCAGATCTATGATCGCTTGTTTCTCCCCTACACATCGATATAAGACACTTGTTAATCGGACCGAGGGATAGATGACAACGCTTTTTAAATGACATGCTGAGAATCGGTAACAATCGGTGAAAGTGCGTACACCGGAATCTTAAGGTCGGGCAGAGTCGGTCATATCTGACATGGTAGTAATGCCCGACGCGTCGGGAAAAGCTATAAAATCGGGTCGGTGAAGTGCGTACACCGACCCGATTGATGCAGATTGTCACAGACCCGACGGATCCGTCGGGCAAAGGTAGAATCGGGCACAGTGGTCGGGTCGGTGTCTTATAGGCTTTATTCTCATGTTCATATATGTGGCTCAAATTCCAGTTACCACCATGATATAGTACAATCCAGTTCAGATGACAATTTTGTCTTATTTGTCGCATTGGTTTGGGACTGTTGTTGCTACTGTGGAAAAGCGTTGTGAATGTCCCGCGAGCCGGAGTCGAACCAGCGACCTAAGGATTTCAGGTTTCAGCGATCACTACAGTCCTCCGCTCTACCAACTGAGCTATCACGGGTTCACCTACTGCTAGACCACGGGTCACCTCAATTGATTCCTATGATACAACTTATCATCAGTATAAAAGTCAAATAAGAATGGCCACAATACACTTAACTTTTGTCAACGAAATCAGATATCATAAATACATAATTACTGATATCCAGGGACAGTTCTTAAGAAATGTATACATGATTAATTATCTATTTGATTCCTATATGTTGACATTATAAGGATAGTGAAATATCCTTGCAGATGACTCTGAAGTAGATCTAATTTTACATAAAAAAACCTACATGTTATCCCAACTGTGGGATGTCAGGTACTGCGAGGTGACCAATGTTGAGTGTTCCGTCAGTTTAATTCAGCCAGATTTTAGTGAAGGCCCACTTTTGGGAAATCAACTTGAATGAGTCTCTTGAATGGTAGGCCTAAGTCTGGTTACAAAAAAATGGAATTCCACGGTAAGTCGACACAGATCCCACCAAACCGCCGTACACACACAGTAGAAAAAAGTTTACCTACAAGTCTGTAATCATATACGCCGAGATTATTTTGCGTGTTAGTTTTAAGTTCTCATTTCAAACTCAGTAAAACATTTGAGTCTCCCGCGAGCCGGAGTCGAACCAGCGACCTAAGGATGTCAGGTGTGTTGTAGAACCACTTCAACCACTACAGTCCTCCGCTCTACCAACTGAGCTATCACGGGTGCTCTGGCTACGTACATCCCGGACGAAATATGTATATAAAATTATGGGCCATAATACCGACAGCCTGTCTAGGAGGTCTCATGAATAACGTGTTCCACTTTCCAACAGGTAACATCCTCGCGATGGAGGTTAGATTTTAAGTGCAAGGAATTGTTCTTTCCAAATCTAGAATTTTAACGGGTTTTATCGTGTATCGTCCAATTTATGTATGATATATACATGCATCAAGTTACAAACAATAAGACAATAACACGAATGCGGTTGGTTTTACGACATAGTGTACCCGACAGCTGTTTCCAGAAAGTGACCGGTATACATTTATGTACATGTTGTATACCGCTTTGATCAGCTAAGGTCAAAACTGCAGCACCGCCTGCAGGTAGCACAGGGTCATACGCAAGATCCATATCATTTCGTATATTTAGAATAATGTGCTTATCGATAGATTCTACACATATAAAAATAAATTTAGACCGCATGTAAAAGTGCTTGTAAATTTTGTTTTGTAAAGACCATTACCCACGCTACGAGGTGTGTGCGCTCACGCGGGGTTTTCAAGTTTCCTCCAGTCCAATATGCAAGTGTTCTATATCGACATGTTGCTGGAGACAGAGGCGTTGATAGATCTGATACACTTATACCTAACAGAACATACCGACAGTAAGTGACAAATATTGCCTTATTGACTTTAGGTATCTAACCTGATCACAGAACGGTCCAGCCCAGCCAGGGCGGCACTGACACGTGTAGGAGTTCACTCCGTCCACGCATCGCGCTCCGTTGAGGCACGCGTCTGGTGTTGGCGTGGTGCATTCATCCACGTTCTCCTCACAAAGACTGCCTGTATACGAGAAAAGTATCACAGGTTTACTTTGAACACCTCATTCAATTAATTCTCCTCGGTAGATGATACCAAGTACAATAAATTCTGATCCTATTCAAATATTTAAAATGCGTACGGTTTTCCTGCTCGCTGGTTAATTGCCCTGTTAGCATGCTATATTCTCCTAACAGGCAATATACGTTTTCTCTATACTTCTTCAACATGGACCAGGTATATTGCATATTGTATATTATTTACAAGATTTCTTTCCTAAACCCTGACACTGAGGCATAAATATACTAGGAGCATATGTTATTTCCATTCATAATGGAAGAGCGCGGTATACCAAAATCTCATGAAATAAAAGTAAGAGAATATCAATACTTCGGTATATTTCTTTTGAGATGTTTGTCATTTTCTGGCTAACGTTTTTGATTTTGACTTGTGCCTGGTCTAGCATACTATAGATCACATTCACCTTGTCGTGGTTGTGACTGAATTTTTATTTAGGGTCTTGGTCAACTGCCCTACTTCTCTGGCTAATAGGTCAGCTATACCACTTAGTTCACTCTCTGATAGCCCTTTAGCGCTTGATACACTTATGTTTGTTTGGCTTGAGAGTACTTGATTTGGAGTACTACTAGTGCTGTCTGTAGTCCTCTTACTAACATATTTGTCATATGTTTTCCCTCTATTATCATGGTCCATTAAGATACTTTCTTCAGGTTGACTATCAGCCATACTTTAGATGCAGTCAATCAATACACCTTATTAATATGTGATTTCCTTTGATTTGCAACATTGCACCAGACACAAGTTCACACATTCACTCATCCATGAATGTTCTATTAAAAGGAACCAAATAAGTCGTGGGGCAGGGGTATGGTCAGACTAGGATACTGGACTCCTGCTCATTTACCCAGGCCTTTATAGTTGGGACATTGATAGCAAAGTGTTAGATTCTCTGCAGTAAGCTGAAAGCCTATGTGAGCATTCTAACCTCTCTAGATGACGTATATGAGCGCGATTTCCCGCGCTCAAAAAGGGTAAAAAGCATACCTCCGATCAGACGCAGCTAAAGCCTGGAGCGACTGCTGAAGGATGATCAGTTTTTTTGTTGTTTTCTTTTTAGAGCGTGCTTGCACGCGCTAAATACACCCTCTAGAGGTTAGAGGGGTCCATATAGACTTTCAGGGTACTGCATACAAATTATCCCTTCACTATCTGTGTGCTATTCACTGTGATATTGAGAACAGAGCAGGTAGCCAGTGTCGCAGTGTCTTAGAGGCGTGCCCAGCTGACCATGATCAATCACTCAAGACCAAAATACCTCAAGACCCACTGGTGCTTCATGTGTTTGGATCCTAGATTGGCAGTTGCAGAAATGGCACGTTGACTGGGTGAAACTGGGTTACAGAAAACTATCCATAGGCTGAGTTGAACTCAAACCGGTTAATTGTTATTCACATATAATTGCACGCTCATTCATCAATGATGAAATAATATTTGCTCCTAGTTTTTAACATATTCGCAAAGATTTATGGATATAAGCGCACCCATAAGTGAAAAATATCTCCAAAGGAAAGGATTTTCTGATATATATAAAAGGAAACAATTTCCAGGGATATCAGTTGGGTCAGAAACATTTCATCATGTGGAACTTACTGCCTCATAGAAACCTGGAAAACATAGAAAAAAGTGTCTGTGTCGGCCATGACATCAGGCTGGGGTTTGTGATGGAGGTTTAACCTACTGTTAATATTATTGCCGTGAATGTGGCTCAAATCATATTACATGTATATTTCTTGTACACATGGAAAATAATTCCATTTACTAAAAATATAAAAGTGGAAATCGGTCATATCTATACCTCTGAAGCCAGCAATACAGTTGCAGCTGAAGCTGTTGACCCCGTCTCGGCAGAAGCCTCCGTTCTTACAGGGGTCACCCCGGCAGTCGTCGATGTTGGCGTCGCACGTGGGGCCCTCAAAGCCGGTACGGCACAGACAGTAGAACCCGTCCACCTCGTCAACACAAGTGGCCCCGTTCACGCACGGCGCCGACGCGCACTCGTCCACGTCCGTCTCGCAACGCGCTCCCGCGAAGCCGAGCGCGCAGTCACACCGGAAGTACCGCGGAAAGTCCTGGCAGGTGGCGCCGTTCAGACAAGGGGTGCTCAGACACTCGTTGATGTCCGTCTGACACAGTTTGCCTGGGGTTACAAGTCGTCATAGGTTAGATATGGCAGGACGGAACCAGGATGTAAGATGCAGTTGTGGGGTTGGGCTGTCAAGATCCCTTTCTAGTTGCGGCTACCATGGGACTCTGACTTCCGGTTTGTTAGAGCCCCAACTCTCTATATTCTCCAAACTATAACTTCTGGCGAATCGGAGCACAGCACATTTTTGAAATACTGGATCTGCTCATGTGTGTTGTCTGGATATATAAAGGCCACCTTATATGATAATGTTTATGCCCTATAGAGAGGAATACGCATGTATCAACCCCCGACACACCAATAGTAGTATTCGAAAATGGGAACTTGGAGGAGGCAAATATTTGAATGGGTTAGATTGATGTTGTCTCGGAGGTCCCATCCGGAAATTCCGATCACAGAGATTCGACAATTCCTATCAAAGATATTAAGTCTCGGCTGATGTTGCAGTCAATGATAGATATTGCTGGATACCATTTTTAGAAACTCAAACGAAGAAGACGTCATCTTTCTAATGTACTAGAGTGACAAAGTACATGTAGTATAGTTCAACTATTGGACATGGAATACCGCAATTCACCTCTATATCCCCGGCGGCAGTCACAGGTAAAGTACCCCAGGTGGTCCTCACAGCGGCCCTTGTTGAGGCAGGGGTTGGACTGACACTCGTTGACGTCCGTCTCACAGTGGGTGCCCGTCCACATCGGCAGACATCCGCATTCGTAGCCGTTCACGCGGTCAAGGCATTGGCCGCCATTATCACAGGGTGACGCCTGACACTCGTTGATGTTTATCTCGCAGTTCGTGCTTGAAAATCTGGATGAGGATCAGAGTGAAGAAAAATATTTTTTAACCCACAGGATTGTCTTTTTCTTTACATTTCTTCATGTAATTCCCCGTTTAACCTCATAAACCCATAGATAGTGACGCCTATTTTGCTTTCAAACAAAAATAGGAGGAAGAATATATACGAAGAAAATACTGTAGGTCAGTACACTGTAAAATGGTTCGTGATTTATTTGAATATAGATCGGAATGTATGAAGAAAAGCCTCCGTTAATACTTTATTTTTATATATCTATTACTTCATTTAAGTTAATATGTTGCCACTGTTTTTTTATATCCATTATTTTATTTTATTTCATATGCTGACATTATCTTTCTGCAAAACGCCTATTGCAATTAGGAGAATTACAAAGTATGTACCATCGTTTCTTAAAGAAGAGAAACAATTCTACATCGTACCATATATTGACTTAACACCTTCGTTGTGTCAATTTGTTGGTTTGATAAATCATATAACATCACTATATAAATCTAACTATTTTGTCCCTGTCCTGGAAATAGGTTATGAATGAATGGTGACAATACCTCAAAAAAAGAATAGATACTCTAGACCATAGATCTATTACAATAGGGTGTTTATTCCCAATGCCAAAATTAAGATGATACTATAAACAATAGGCATCGATCATAGTAGATACTGCACTACCTATTGCTAGGACCTAGAAAACATTAATATATTGGAACATAAAAATGATTTATACAATGAGAAAGTAGGATGAACTTACCCCTTAACACAGATGCAGTCATAGCGATTCCTTCCCTCTACACAGGTACCCCCGTTCCGACAGGGGTTGGACTCACACTCCAACACGTCTTCTGTACAAAGGCGACCCGCCCAACCTGTCAAATAAGACAGGAAATATCAATAATTTGCCAGAGAAAGACAAAAAATATTGACGTTCCACGATCAATCATTCAAACGGTATTTGAAGGAGAGTGAATCTTGGCAGAGACTATTTCAGTTCGGGTTATGTGTGCATCTCAGACAATGCATTATGTTAATTTGATATTTTCTTCATTCAGACAGAATGGAATAGTAATGATGCAGGGTGATTTATATTCATATCATTAATACAGTATTATGAAATATTTGAAAACCTACCCTGGGAGCACACACACTGGTAGTTATTAATTCCATCAAGACACTGCGCTCCGTTACGACAGAGGCCAAAGGCGCACTCATCAATGTCTGCCTCGCACAGGACGCCAGTGTAGCCAGGTTGACAGACACACGAGAAACTGTTGAGACCATCCACACACTGAGCGCCGTTCAGACATGGGATAGACACGCACTCATCAACGTTAATTTGGCACAGCGTCCCTACAATAATAAAACAAAACAGGTCAGTCTCTGTATAAACTACAATCCGGTCGCATATATCAGACACAGGCTATATAGTTTTACAATGAATACTATGAATTATGTGTGCCCTCAACCATACGGCGGTCAGTAGCAGGAGGACTGTGCCAGTAGCGCATTTATATCTAATGATAGACAATTCTCCTGTATAAAAGGACGCATGGTTCCACAATATTGTTAATGTGGAATTCTTTCTGTTTAAGCAAGTGTGTTAGGTATTCGCTACGGTCAGCAGCAGGGGGGGGGGGGGCTAATCAATTGTCTTTTCTTTTTTTTAAGAAATAAATACCGTTTGCAGTTATGGAACCTACCTTCTAAGCACCAGACCAGGATGAGAATACAAAATACAATCTTCATTGTTGTTTCCTCTGTTTTGCACCCCAATCCAATCTACAGCACAGAGCACGTACAGATAATGTAGATATCTCTTTTAAATCCTGCCTCATTTAGCCAGGATTGACCAGGGTTGAAATGTTTGAGGCTCCTCTTCTACATGGCTTTCTTCCCGTGTAAAGGTCCTCGGTATTTAACATAGGGGACCAAGTTAAAATAACAAAGGCCAGCTGTTGTTTTGTCTTTATCCTTTCGGTTTGTTTTAGATGCTATCATCTTGTGCCAATGCATTACCATAGACAGCTTAAGGTCTTCATTTAGTTGTATCGTATATGAGAGGTACGGGGTGTGGTATAACCTGGCGCAGCCTCTGACAACCGATGTAAAACATCAGCCATGTACACAAGTCAATCATGTCAGATACACCACTAACTTCACCCTCCATTCATCCATGGGTCATCTCAGTGATACTGGGCATTTCCTACTGGATATACAAGGTGCAAATGTGCAAAGGGTTACAGATGTTATTCCCCGTTGTAGTTAGTACACATGGGATTATGACAGCGGTGCCGATATACATTGGCGCACCGCCAACAGCAGGTGGAGGGGTTGATCACCTGGATGTTTGTACGACGCCACGCCCTGGTTACTCCTCCTGTGTTCATAAGGGTCAATAACAACCTCCTATGCAGGTTCGCCATATACATCAAGTTTCACAGATACTATTTCAAATGGTTACCCCAACAAGGTTTACATATGACAACGTATTTCACTTATGATGATGGATACTATGCATGTTTAGTTAATACACATACACATGTTTCACAAGGATTCGTATTTCAGTCATGTCAGATCGGGAAACAGGTGCCATGAACTACAGGTGCGATAACTACATGGTATCTGATAATACCGAGAGTGTGATATTCATTAGTTTAAATCTTAAGAAATTATATGTCACAGCCACAATTTCCCTTATGTGTTATCAGAGCATTCAGATGCTGATGACACAAATGAATAATACAGCAGAGTTCCTCTTTTTACCCTAACTATGAGAGTGATTTGCCTTTGTTTACCGAGTTATGTGGCAAACCAAGAGACTCCTCACCGTACTATTGAGGGAAGTATAAATGCGCTTCAAATCGATTTTCTCTGGATCAGTGTTGGCTTCATTACCACAACACCTAATCGGAAATAAATGTGTCAGGATAATTGACACTAGAACAGGGTCGTTTGCAGGGTAATTAATCGTTCAAGATGAAGGCAGTATAAGTTTGATGAAACCAATTATTCGGTGACCATTCCAGTTATATCACATCAAAAAGTGGGTTACATTTGACTGGGGTAATATAATGCTACTATTGGCTATAGGAGGCTCCTTAAGATATTTGATTACTATCATAATCCCCCAATTATTCTAGTTAAAACGTGTAAAAGTATAAATATTCTAACAGGTTTTCCAATCAAATGTGCTGTGCATGAATACGAAACGTGAAATAAACCGTAACGTGTCGTGTTTTTTTTTATATTATTGCTAGCCTTTTAGACGTAAAGCTTCGAGGTCAAAGATCATGGGTGACATGCCTGGTTGGACGCTGAGTCATTTGTCCTGTTCCAAGCAGGCATTGACGGTTAGCCTGATGGCCAAGTGTACACATTGTCTACTGTAGTTAACATTGACTCTTTCAATGACACAATTCCAACACCCTTGTGACAATACCCAGGTCGATTTTTCAACAACAAAATTTGACACAGTGACAGGAATGAGTCACTACCATGACCAATGGTAGTTACATAAATTGGGTAATAACCCAATATTGATTTCCCCGTCTATTTCAAACATTACCTGAATACCCCGCTAGTTCTGTTCAGGTCAGTGGGTACGGTGATCCAGGAAATATTCTCCTTACATTTCTGGGATGTGAGTTTACCGGTAGTGATCCAGTAACCATGGAAACTGAAGGGGGCGTGTTTGAGCAGAGCCAGGTGAGCTTTGTGCTCGAGCGATATGGGTAAAGAATTGTGAATTGATTATTGAGCTTCACCAAGTGTTATATTGCTTCAATTAGAACCACTTTCACCTTAGTGGTATCTGGTATTTTACAAGAAATACGTATCTTTCATTTTGAGATACATATAATGTCGACTTCCTTTTGAATCCATTACGAAGCAGGATTTATATTAGTATCAATGTGTCTATAGCATTGATAGTAACTCTCAAACCACACATGCGAGATCAAGTATGACGAATATATGGTTCAAAGATTTAGACACTAATAATATGATGTAATTCTTGTTCTTGAAATCATCCTCTTCTTTTCTTCATTCTTGTCCACATAGGGAAATACCACTGACGTATTTACTTGCACTACAGCGATACTGGGTACTTTTGTTCCGTCAGACCCTGGCTGAAGTAGGAATAAAAACAAGACACCACTTGTTTATATTGTGACAGGAGAGACGCGCTAGCAGAACAAGACGGATCAATGTCGTCTGCTCGCTCGTATCTACCCCCAAGTTTGTTACGCTGTAATGCTGCAGAAAGCGTCTCGTAAACTGTGTTGTATCTCTTGTTTATAGATGACCTTGGGTCAAATGATAATATAAAGTTGCATATTTCAATGTTTAACTCCATTTTTCTTCACCATGTTCTACACACCAGGCACCGGATGATGCAACTAGCGTAAGTCAGCTTCTAGGAATAGATGCAGGGTATGATTTTGGTCCTGACATGTTACTATCAAATATACAATTCCTACATGAAGCAGGAGTTGGTGGGTCCATTCCTTATACAGTCTTGTCCTATTTCCCGAATTCCCGTTCACTTAAAACACATTGAGCAAAAGGTGTCTCTGCTTAAATAAATACTGCCAGTGCTGATACACGGAGGAGGATGAACATGGTGCCCGGGAATAGATGTTTATAGGCGTGGTCTTTCCAGATCCCTCATATTATAGCACAGTAGATCAACGACAATTGCACGACGGTAGTTGCACTTGTAGACGATAGTGTAGTATTGATAGTGCTAGGAAATCTCCATAGGTATGGGGCATTTGTCGACTGTCAACTCACAATGCATAGAAGAATCCAGTTCTGAAATGCGTCTGATAATTGGGACAGTGCCTCGTCCCGCAGTGTTGTAAACATCCCACGCGGAACAGCAGTATGCCAAACGCACCCGGGCATGTCCACAATAAGCTATTGTAATACACGGTTAGCAGTTCCCTTCTTCTCGTGCACTGTATTTCTCCATGGTACGTCGTATACTGTCTGTGGCACTGTCAATACCTTCATATACAAACTGAATGTTGTTTAATACTATACCCATACCCCCTTCCTTCAGTCCCACCTGGCGAGACGCGGTAACACTGAGCGATGATCACGTGACATGACAAACGGAGCGAGACCTATCGATTGCCCGGTTGCCATGGCAATTGTGGCGTCGGCCTCGTGTACGCCACGCATGATCGGCCACGGTCAGATCACGATCGGCGGGCGGTTGGGTTATTGAGGCTGTGGAGTTCTCTAGGGATGGTAATAAATTATGCAACTGGGTAATTGGGTCTGGATAGTAGCATGCGCCATCTGGTGAAAGATGGGTCTGCAGGTAGGGAACGGATGGGGAGACGAGTTACACATGTAGTAGTTTCGGCACGTGGCTCGTCTTTATTATGATGCCAATAACTTTTATGGACACCAAGAAGCCCCAGGTGTTTAGACCATTACTTAGATTTGTAGGCGGTTTGAATATTGATGGTTAGATTGGAAATGTTAATAAACGCAGGTAAGTTCAAGTTCAAACATTATTGAAATTGAAATTATTGCTATTACTAATTCTAAGGCTCCTCATATGTGGTGAAAATAAGTGCAAACATGCTTATCTGCAGCGGTAGATGGCGGTGAACATTGTAATTCAAGAGAAGAATTAATTACATGAATCAGATCTTGTATCCTAACATGACAGGTACACTGTATATAGAGGAATAGTATAATCAGGTATTTTTATAGACCTACCTCTCCAGCCGGCACTACACACGCAGGTAAATGCGTTGACGTAGTCGTTACAGGAGGCGCCATTCAAACAAGGGGTGGAGGCGCACTCGTCGATGTCCACCTCGCACGTGAACCCCGTGAGCCCGGACGGACATGTGCATGTGAAGCCAGCAGCCTCGTTCCTGCACGTACCCCCGTGCTGGCAAGGCGATGACAGACACTCATCTACAACCCACCGTGGGAAGGAGAAAACAGACGCAATCATCACAGATTTAATTTACTCAAGTTCATATCTCAACAGCACCTATATGCTCTTAGAGAAGTCTCGATACATGTGTACTACCCATCTCCGTCTGCCGCTACCGCCTTCCTTAGGGCCTACCCCTCCCCCATCTCCACCATGGCCACTGGACGAAGGATTTCTGGGTCAGTCAGGGGAATGTTTAGACTTGCTCAGTCTAGGGAATGTTCTATACTGTAATGCAATTTGTCCTAATTTTGTTGAGTCATTTATTGAATTTCATAATCAAATACAGTGAAACCCCTCTTCCGGGACACCCCGCTTAAGGGGACACCACGCTTAAGGGGGATTTTGCAACCAGAACAATAGACTGAGCATTCCCGTACGGGCCCGGGCGGCCGGAGTGTGTTTTTTTTTCAAGGTAATAACCACATCTCTAGCGGCTCTGGGCGGGCCACAGTGAGTGGGTATTAGTATGAGTGACTTTCGCACCCATTGAAGGTAGGGGTTAGAGGTCCGCTTACAGGTTAGCTGTGGGCGACACAGGTAGGGCTGGGGGCTTTGAAGGTGCGGTATTCAGTGAGCCGTCGCGGCTCTGGGCGGCTCACGGTGAGTCCCTTAAAGGTCTGCTGATTTTTCTCAGAAGTTGCGGGGGTGGGGGTGGGGGGACATTGACCGGGCGAATTTCACAAGGAAGGCATATCCACCTTCAACCTCTTTTATCTTTTTTTTTGTTTTGTACATTTATATTCTTTTATATTCATTTATATTGCATAATTTATATTTATTTGCTTATCTATGTGTTATTGATAAACCTTTTAACCTAATAACCATCGTTTCCTTCATTTATGTAGGAATAGACATTGGCAGACTGAAAACCCCGCTTAAGGGGCCACTTTGTCCCGGAACGGAGGGTACCCCCTCAAGCGGGGTTTTATTGTACTTGAGCAAGTAGGTTCTGTGAATTATGATTATCTGAATTCTTAAATGTTCTGACTCATATATCCAAACCTCTTATTATGTGCAAATTAAGGTTATGTCCCATGGATCGAAGCTACTAAAATATGGACCTATAGTCGAAAACTGGTATAGCGGACACCTGGGCTTTTTTCCTTTTTGTTTTGGATAAAATTTCTTTATTGAGCATAAGGCAGTATACAGTCAAGATACATCTCACATTTAGCAATCATGCTCAACAAAGTGGTAGAGGCCTCAGCCTTTTTTTATAAGACTGGTCTTAACGGCCCAACCATGACAGAGTTTATATGATAAAACTACATAGAAATTTTAACAGACAAGACTGTTGTCAATCTAAGTTAAGACCTTATCCCAGAAGATTGAAATGATACACATATCCAGTAGGTATGAAGTAGCAGATAATGAATCAATATGATCCCAAGGTTAGAGTAGCCAATCTTGCTTCTCATATTAGCTTTCGTTAAGGCTTTGAACATTTTAAAAGTTTCGGTATTCCTAACTAAATGACTTAGATTGATCCAAATTGAACCACCATGATATTTCACTGAGCGCATATAAGCAGTACAGTTTGGCCTACCAGTGTAGATTACAGGGGCATCAAATTTTGTTGTAATTATGCTATTATTCACAACATTTCCACCAATCTTTCGACCATTTATACATATAGTTCAAAATATGTGCTTCTCTGCGATATTTGAGAGGGGATATTTCAGCATTATGAAAGATGAAGATGCCTTATGGGGTATAGGCATTAGCCCTAAGACAAATTCTCAAAGCATTGTTCTGTAAGACTTGCAAGAATTAGTAAGTCTGGCAGGGGCACTATTAAAAAGAATATCTCCATAATCAAAATATGGTAATATACGGAAACTGGCTTACTGTCTTCGTACGTCAAAAATATGCGGTAGAATTATTGATCAGATACATCCCGATGCCGAAGGCAGAGAGATGTATCTGATCAATAATTTTACCAAGTATTTTGACGTACTAAGACAGTCAGCCTGTTTTTGTATTATTATTATTATTATATACCTAAAAATGGCGAAATTTTAGCTAGTCACGTGATCACATATCCCGTACGTCACAGTGTGACGTACGGCTATACATACGTCATGGGTAGCAGCGGGCAGTATGTGTGGGTCATACGGTCATAGGTATATAATAATATGGCAGCTGTATAGATTGAAATTGCAGCTTTCTTAGTTAAAAAAAACTCCTCATTTTAGACAATTGATAAAGTCTAAACGAGATACTCCTATGAAATGAGGCAAAGTGAAGATGGTATTTGTAAGAAGGAACTTGAGCAATCTCTTGTTTCTCAATTAAAAGATGATTACCCTCAATTTGCCTTGCTCGTTTCTTTGCAGAAAAACAAATGTGCTTGGTCTTCTCAATATTAATACTTAACTTATTTTGTAAACACCAGAGCATCCAAATCCTCTTGGGATTGGTTACATAGCAGCTGTTCATTATTACCATGTCTATAGATTACTGTGTCATCCGCAAAAAGAACAATATTGTTATTTTTTAGAGCAACAAGTAGGTCATTAACATACAGCAGGTTGACAGATAATTTTAGTCCCAGCAGAATCCACTTTTCATGGATCGGTGTTTACGACAAATTATCCTTTTACTGGTTTATTCATAGACGGACATTATCAGTAGAAATTGGGTAACCAGGTTCTAGCCAGTTTTAGTACGTTGATGCGTACAGCTACTTACCTATGTCCTCTGTGCAGTTCGGTCCCGTTAGACCAGGAGGACAGAGACACATGAATGATTCTCCATCATCCTCACAGGTAGCACCCATAGCACAAGGGGACGGATAACAGTTATTGGGCAAACTGCAATTTTTACCTGAAAATACGAAATACCAAATGACAAGGTATATATACAGAAGCATTTGTGAAAACCACTGAAACAACTTGTATGATAGTAAAACGAGCAACGTTTGTAGGCCTATTAATAATTGTATGGGACAATGTTACCGACTGTTATTAGGCCTACTGGGCTTAGGCCTTATATACAGAATGCTGAATATATTCAAACCCTGGTACAGACAAATGCTTTACCATTTTTCAATTTTTACTACCAACCTTGATTCGGTTACAAATATCATTTGTTTAAAAAGACTATAGTGCAGATTTTCGCGAATTCAATTGATAACATTTAGAATCGGATATGTAGCTGGTACATGTAGGCCTATATTACTATTTGGGTACCGGGTATAACTTGAATTAGATAGGCCTACAAGTACAAGTGCAAGACAACACAAGTATTTCGTTTGAGGTTTAGATTTGTAACATGTCAATGTCTATACATGTTAAATTGTTTCCTTAATGTATTCCTATTCAAATAATTTGAGATCTGCTAGTTAAATATACTAAATAGAAATTACTGCATCAGAGAGAAAACATGGAAAACACTTCGTAATTCTCCTTGGAATGTGGCTGGGGGGTTGTCGGGACTGTTTATTAGTGTGGATTAGGCAAAACCTATTTTCTGTTTACTCAAGAATACAGATTCTTATGAACTGAAAAGGGAAACAAGGATTTCCTTGGAAAAGAGGAAAACTGACATCTTTGGTTAAATGGATAAAATCTCCTCGTATATGGTTGAACAAGAGAAGTGATTAGTTTACTGGTTGAACTACACTGCGCCGCTCCAGTTTATTGTTCTGAAGATCGGCTATTTTTAGATCTCCCCGTGTCCTACTTTTGTTTTGAAAGCCGCTACGGAGAACTCGCCGCCAGGCCCGCCCGTGATAGCTCAGTTGGTAGAGCGGAGGACTGTAGCGGGATAGCTGAACACTGTAATCCTTAGGTCACCGGTTCGACTCCGGTTCGCGGGAGAAGCTGCACACCTTTTTTCATTTTGGATTTCCTATCAGATTTTTCAAGAATAGATATTACTCCGATATGTCCTAGCAGAACTTGATCAGACTGTTAATGCTCCGTATCTTCTGTCTGTTAATGAAGAGAATCCTGAAAGAACAACCCCTGAGTAGGCCTACTAGATCTAGTAGGCCTGCTATGTAGCATGTACTGAGTAATAGGCCTATATCCATATAATTATGGTATTTTGGGGAGGGCGTTCCATTTTGAGTATTTCCATGGGGGTTTGGGGCAACTTAATTTTTTGTGGTGTTTCGGGGGCGGGGAAGAGCTAATTTTTGCTGTAGCCTACATTGTATGTCCATAGGGTGGGCACATTTTCAGGGTTTTCTTTCTTTGTTTTTTTGTTTCGTTTTTTTTTTTTTTTCTACTCTTGATGACACACTTTCTTTTTGTTATGTGTAGCCTATATTCCATTATGATAAGATCATAATATCAATCTCTAATTCGAAAACTAGTATGGTGACCCCCAAATTTTAAGTTATATGCGGACACCTTCCATTCCGGGCAAAACTGTCCGCTTATGCGGGTTGATCGCTTACACAGGGCTACGATAAACAACTAATAGGGGGGGCCTAGAGGGTTCCATTCCAAGCAAATATGTTCGTTAACACGGGATAACCACTTACACGGGGTGTCCGTTAGGCCACTTTTTTTGCTATATCAAACTTCAAAGATGGCAGACATACAGTAAAACCCCACATAAAATTCAAGGAAAATTGTCTGCAACGCGATATCATTAGGGGCCTAATATATATTTGATTACAACACACATAAGTGTTATAACGGATTTGGCGAACTGTTGGAATTTACGTGGTACCGGTACCTGATCTCACTTCGGACAATAAATTTTGTTATCATGAAAAAAACATCAGGTCCCGCCGAGATTTGAACTCGGATCGCAGGATTCAGAGTCCTGAGTGCTAACCGTTACACCACGGAACCGCTTGGAAACCGCGACCTATTTATTCATTCTGAACTGCCATACATCCTTTTCTGACCTAGTTTAGGTTACTTATTTCGTGGCGTCGGTTTATCCGGCCTGTTGAGTCTCAGTGTGTTATGGCGGTAAGGGCGGGAGAAATATCAGTAATAAATAAGTGAGCTTATTAAATTAGACCTACGTAGGAGTGCTCCGTATATTTCTCGTGATTTAACAAATCACACACGTGGTTCACATACTGGGCTATAGCCTACCAAATACATGTACAACATGCGAAGGCTGGATGTCAATATTTACATGTAGACTACCATTTTATCAAACACTTGTGGACATTGTTCTTTTACTTAATTACTGACCTCTGCTCCCCATATTTTAAGAATCATACTGTAGCAGTGCGTAGCATTTCACTGCTCATAGGTGTATAGTAATATGGAGGAGCAGTATGGCTGAGCGACAGTAAGGTGAGAGCCAATATGGTGAGAGGTAGTACATGTATGTCGAGGGGCAATTAGTTAAATGTAGTACAACGCTGTGTCCACCAAAACTCCCTACAGACCTTGTACTTATATAAAGGACATAGACAAACTTTGAGATTCTTTGTGAATCAAACTGGTTCGCACAATAACGATTTAAAGGAAGTGGCATGGAATAAAAAACAGTTGAATTCAACAACTTACATCACAATCTTTAGTCTGGCATTATATCAGCAGCAGCTGTATCCCTTTTCATTATCAAATCCTCCTTTGAGATCCACCATTTTGAATTATCTCCTGTGGTCTAAGTTTGAAAATTGAGCTGGTTCCCCTCAGAGAGAAATAGGTAGCCTAATCTGAACAATATTAGCCTTTGATTTAACCTTTTTGGATTGAATTTACATAATGCAGACATGTATTTATTGTTTAGCATACACTTTGATGTGCCTAGACTGTGTTTGAAAAGAGAATATGTCAGTCTCAAAGTTTGCGTATGACCTCAGGTCCGACTATAGTGATAAACGAACAGAGTCGCACCATGTCTGACTCGGGGCAATATGCATGATTCAGGGGCATTATGGTTGAGGGCTATCATGGTGTAGGGATAGGGTTTAGGTAAGTTTCTGGTTAGGGTTAGGGAGCGGGAGAGGGTTAGGGTTTTGGACCTAGAATAGATCGGCAATATGGTTTATGGGAAGTATGGTGGTACCGGTATATACTTTGGAGATGTTTTTCTCAATGGACGTCATGGTTTTTGGCCTTGGTGACCGTTTTCTCAATGGGCATCATGGTTTGTAGCTTGAGCAAATTCACAACGATTTAGCACGGGTCAAATGTTAGAGGGAATTCCTTCTACTTACCCCTGTTAAATGCAACTGTACAGAGACAGGTGTAGTCCTCTGTTCCGTCCACACAGGTCGCACCATGTTCACACGGGTTAGGTAAACAATCGTCGATGTTGGAGCAGACGATGGGTGAATCTTCACAAAACATTGACGGAAGCACGGTTAAAGAAACAAGAGACAATATCATGTTATGATAAATGCATGTACATGTATTTGGCTAATAAGCCCTATAGATAGAATGTGAGGGTCAAATATACCTCTCCTATTTCAGTTAATTTCATTCAGAAAAATTATTGCACACATGTAGGCCTAGGCTACAGTATCTCAATGCAACAAATTAGATAATCAAATAAAGAATTAGCACATTCACGTCTATTTGAAAATCGTTCGTTTGAAAGAGAAAATTAATTGCATATATAAGGATTTTCTAGGCACTTACTCGATTCATTGTTTGAGAGCTGGTGAAAGCCTGGGGAACACTGGCAGGCAAGGTCGCATATCAATGACGAGTCATCGCACGCTGGGTCGCAAGTACGGTTAGTGAAGCATCCCCCGAAGGAGACAAGACTGTAATTTTGAGAAGATGCTTAAATGCCCAAATTCTAGACAGTTAGGCCTATCTGACGTGGTGTTACGAACTAGCCTACTTGCGTCATTTTGCTACACCAAGTCCTTTACACCTGCAGTATGCTAACGCTATAGCTGTTTTCCTCAGCGGAGTGAAATAAGATATCTATATTACATCATTCCGAGCACTGGGTGTCCCTTAAGGAGGTTCTACCGCAGAATAGGTATTATAGAGGAAACATATGAAAGTCTACGGTCAGAGCTCGTATCCCATCGAGTTTGAATAGCATAGTAGGGCCTAATTCACAAGGCGAAGCCGCGGGAATTTCATAGTTATTAACTCCTCGCATTGACTAATCAGCTAACATTTGTGACCTTATGTTTTTCGTTCTTCTATTAAAACTGGTTCCGTCTTATGTTACAGGGCCTGTCTTCCTTCTGGCCAGGTTTAACATTTTCGATTTGAAAACTCTTAATTAGGCCTACTATAATTAAGTTGCAGCCTTGGCTGACAATACTGGGCTTACTGCCCTTGATAAGCGTATATATATGTTAGTAGGATGATTCTGGGACGATCCTAGTTGCTATTCATTGTAATTTGGTGCAGCCTTGCCTTTGTCTAGAAAAACTGAGGTGTTTGAGTGTATTTACTTTGGTTTGGCCCTTGTGAGATTGTGAGATTGCATTGGCCATGTTTCAGATTTTTATCCCCCATTGAGTATCTTTTTCTAAATACTCCATGGGCATTGAGTACCGGTTTCTAGTGTGAAATCTGTGTGTGTGTGGAGGGTGGGGGGGGGGGGGGGTGTACCAGGGATGAGATAAATGTACTCTGTGGTTCTACTGTAGTCCTACTGGTATAATACTATTTAGCTTGATACATATATTTGGGCTAATTTGAGACCTAGGTTTATGCCATTTAATAAAGAGGTCTAATAGTTTGTCGTTCAGTGGATATTGAGTCATAAACACCTTTATTAATTTAAGTATAGCTGCAACCTCCCCATTCCTCAGATGGCCGGTTAGCTCAGTTGGTTAGAGCGTCGTGCTAATAACGCGAATGTCGTGGGTTCGACCCCCACATTGGCCAGACACCGTTTTTCGTCATTTGCATAAGCTAACTTACTTTAACATCGGCGCATTGTATGATTTGTTTTAACCAATGTGTCACTGTTTCACCACTGGAATACGTCTCTGACAGCAAACCTAATGACTGATTCTTTCTCTGGCGGATGTGACAAAAATTGGCCACCTACCCCGGTCTGCCCATCCTCACAGTGTGTGCGTGGTGTAGCTGCTTTTCGCCTTTGCTCTGGTGGCCAGTGTAGGCCCGGTCCCGCTTCCGAACCTCCTAGCGGATTATGGGGGAACTACGCCCATTTATCTCTGCTCTTCATATAAAGGTTTAGTTTCTTCCCCTACCGAAGGATATCGAGAAAATGGTTAGGGAGCCACCTCTGCTGACGAGAGACTAGTTCCCTGCCGAAGAGGTTTCCAGGCTGATGACTGACGGTAGTGACTATGTCATACAGTGTGTGACAGTCTGTCACTGTCACAGTGTCAGTGTCACTGTCAGTGTCATGTGTGTCGACGCTGAGGCTACTGTTATTTGGCACGGACAGGGATGACCTATATATGTTCAGTGCTGCGTACGGAATCTTCCTTTCCGATTTCGGTAATAATCCATATACTCGAGTTGGTCTTCAGCACATTTTATGGACTAGATAACGATATCGACACAAGGATTGGAATAACTTATGTTTCTCTGGTCGTCGTCCAGCCCGGTTAGCTCAGTCGGTAGAGCATGGGACTCTTAATCCCAGGGTCGTGGGTTCGAGCCCCACATTGGGCGACTACTTTTCGCCTTTTTTTTAATGTGTTTCAATTGTGGTTTAAGTAGACCTGCTCAAATACATTGACGTCAGAATGGGGGGGGGGGGGGGGGGGGGGGAGTAGCGATACCCCCCCTACTTTTTTGCCAGCCCCGAAAAGTCAAGTCTAAATTTTTAGCATGCAACAATGGCTAAGCCTTGACTTTTCACTGTAGAAAAATGTTAGGCCTAAGTTCTTACTTTTATAGTGTGCAATGATGGCTGAGCCCTGACTTTTCACCGTGGAAAAATGACAAAGTCTGACTTTTTAGCATCCTATGATGGCTAAGCCCTGACTTTTGACACTGGAAAAATGACAAAGTCTGACTTTGTAGCATCCCATGATGGCTAAGCCCTGACTTCTCACCGTGGGAAATATGACAAAGTCTGACTTTTTAGCATGCAATGATGGCTAAGCCCTGACTTTTCATCATAGATAAATATCAATGTCTGACTTTTCACCATGGAAAAATGTCAAAGTCTGACTTTCTTAGTGCGCAATGATGGCTAAGCCCTGACTTTTCACTGTAGAAAAATGACAAAGTCTGACTTTTTAGCCTGCAATAATGGCTTAACCCTGACTTTTCACTGTGGACAGTGTGGTAAAAAATGACAAAGTCTGACTTTTTAGCATGCAGTGATAGCTAACCCTTGACTTTTCACTGTGGAAAAATGTCAAAGTCTGACTTTTTAGCCTGCAATGATGGCTTAATTAACCCTGACTTTTCAATGTGGTAAAAAATGACAAAGTTTGACGTTTTAGCATGAAGTGATGGCTAAGCCCTGACTTTTCACTGTGGAAAAATGTCAAAGTCTGACTTTTTAATGTGCAATGATAATCTAAGCCCTGACTTTTCACTGTGGGAAAAATGACAAAGTCTGACTTTTTAGCATGCAACCATGGCTAAGACCTGAATTTTCACTGTGGAAAAATGTCAGTCGGACTTTTTAAGTGTTGAATAATGGCTAAGCCCTGACTTTTCACCATGGAAAAAGTTAAAGTCTGACTTTTAGGGGTGCAATGAAGGCTCAGACTTGACTTTTCGCAGATTCACAGTAAATCCAGTGGAATGTCTAATGTCAAAGTCTGACTTCATACCAAGAAAAACATTCTGACGCCCCTGAAATATCTGATTATGGGCATGCTTTAGGAAATTATTCTACTTTTCACTACATTCACTCCTCCTCCCCCCCCCCCCTTAGTCTGGCGGCGAGAGAGGTATACCTTGCTTTAGCGTCCAGACAGATTATTATTAATGATTATTTATCTCCAGAATCTTCTGATTTCAAATCTGCCGGGTGCAATGCTGAAATCTTTGGGCAACTCAAATTATGAGCAGTTGAAGAAAATAAGTTAAAAAATGATTTTTAACCCTTTAAAGACGGGGGTCTGTGGCAGAGCCCTGTTGTTTGGGGCGGGTACTTTGGATTGGCATAACTCCAGGGGACGGGCCAAATTTTGTCTAAACCCATATTCCATTATTTGATCACGTGATATGACACATCATTCTTATCTATATTATTTGGTTTACCAAATAATATCAAATACTATATCATAGGTATATTCTCTGAAAGTTTCAGACATATTGATCAATTATTTCTTCATAAAACAATGAAATGGTAAATATTACTGAATTTCATAAATAATGCCTCAAGGCATTATCCGGTTTCCGCGGGGGAATGCCTAGAGCATTATCCGGTCTATACTGGGGAATGCCTCAAGGCATTATCCGCCCTGAAAGGGTTAATCAATAAATAAATATGGTTGAAATAATATTATTCTCATTGCTTAAGAAATCTATCAACTTTGAACCCAATCATCCAACAAGTGTAACTGATATTTGTTTTGATCTTTTATTAAGTTTTTTCTGTGCCATGACCTATATAAATTGAATAATTAAGTCATAATGATAGAATCACTTGAAATAGCTGGCTTCATAAAAGATCTTCATAAAACAGATAAGGGAACACAAGAAAATAATAAAAGGCACTCAAATGTGGTTTTTTCATATGTATTTTAGTAATAACGAGAGAATTTCATGTTCACACATTCATCAGTAAATTGCTAGTTTTCTAATAATTCTCAATATATATATTTTACAGATGATCTCTGTTTTTTGCCTCTTTTCTCTTTTATATCAGTTCATGGTGGGTGATGCTTTGAGGCATCACCATGCCATATTGGGTGATGCCCTGAGGCATCACCCAAAATCAAAAAGGTGGTGAACACAACAATTCAGACCAGTGATATCTTTTTAAAAATAGTTATTATTGAACCAAGTGGTACACAGATGGTGAATAGTGGGTGTCAAATGCTGTCATGATGTTTCGCTGATATTTAACCCTTTCAGTCCAACCCCCCTAGCGGGAGGCTCACATACCAAGTCCTACAGATATGTAGCATTTTACCAACAGGGGATGATGCCCTTATGGCAATGGTACCAGACGTTATTCAACAGGTGCATTTGATATGCATCGTCTTCAATACATTTAGAACACCCACACTGAATAATGATGCCTATAGTGCTTTTCAATTATTTTGAAAAATTTAAGAAAGAAAATGAAATTTGTCACATAGAATACTATTTTTAGTAATGGCCTCAAAAGATGCCTGGAGGCATTCTTCGTCCCTTCTATGGCAATGCCTCAAGGCATTCAGCATCCCCTGCCTGGGAGTGCCTCAAGGCATTACTCGGACTGATAGGGTTAATCAGCTTCTTCAGGTGATCAATGATTTATATAAGATCTTTGGAGTTTTTGAATGATATAGGGAATGATTGATCAATGTGTACTAAAGAAGAGACCAACAAGTTTTGGTCAAAGTAGTTGTGTCCCTCCTGGCATGTGAAACAGACCAGAGTATGACTGGTCATCCCTCATTGGCTGTTGAATCAACAGTCAATCACAGCACAGAACTTACAAGTGCAACCAGCAGCAAGATGCCTCCCAGCTTGTGTATATAAGAATTTCCAGTTGTCATAATTACAGACAATTTAGGTGATTAATCACATTGAATAGAAACAATTATGATTAGTCATGATAGGAATGCAAGGACCAGAACATTACAATGTGATAAGACATATGATGCTTGATACCATGTATTTTTCCATAAAACACTAAAAAAAGACATTCTACCTACATGCTGGCGAAGTTTCATGCATATATTGATCAATTGTTATTCAAAAAAGATTTTATGCATATCTTGGAATATGATGCCTGAGGCATCACCCGATCTGGCATGTTGGTACCTCCAAGCATCACCCACCATGAATTTGTTAACCCTTTAAGGATGAGTGCCTTAGGCTAAACTATCGCCATAAGGTTGGGCGCTGGTGGCATTTTGTCCCGCTAGAGGAAGGGCACAGACTGGTTAAAACTTGAATTTCAAGGTTGTAACCACATAATATGATAGATAATCATAAAATTTTCTTTCTTTTGAATAGAAATACTAAATATGATGTCATATCCTCAATTTGCAAAGAATTCATGAATATGGATCTATCATTTCTTTCTAAGATATTTGTTAAAAATATTTGAAGAATGATGCCTAAAGGCATCATGCATCTTTAAAGGGTTAACTCTTCTTACTTGTGGAAAATTACTGATATGAAAGAAAAGGATGCAAGAAACAGATCATCTTTAAAATATATATTGACAACTATTCAAAAACTGGCAATTTATTGATGAATGTGTGAACATGAAATTCACTCGTTATTACTAAAATACATATGATAAAGCCACATTTGAGTGCCTTTTATTATTTTCTTGTGTTCCCTTATCTGTTTTATGATGATTTTTATGAAGCCAGCTATTTTAAGTAATTCTATCATTATAACCTAATTATTCAATCTATATAGGTCATGGCACAGAAAAAACTTGATAAAAGATCAAAACAAATATCAATTACACTTGTTGGATGATTGGGTTCAAAGTTGATAGATTTCTTAAGCAATGAGAATAATATTATTTTAACCATATTTATTTATTGATTAAAACATCATTTTTTAACTTATTTTCTTCAAATGCTCATAATTTGAGTTGCCCAAATATTTCAGCGTTGCACCTGGCAGATTTGAAATCAGAAGATTCTGGAGATAAATAATCATTAAAAAAAACTGTCTGGACGCAAAAGCAAGGTTCACCCCCAAAACGGGCTTTCGCTGCCAGACTACCCCCCACCCAACAAAAAAGAAACGCCAGTGGCGGTGAAGTGTAGGCAGTGGCGGTAGCGATTACAGACTTTAAGATCCAGTGGCGTCAGAATAGGGGGGGGGCGACCGTCCACTGCCACCCTTCTGCTAGCTCCCAAAAAGTTAGCAACTTTAATTTTACTGAATTAAGGGGAAAAGGGAAGTTAAGAACCTAAATAACATTCTTAACGTCTGATTTTGTAGGAGTCTAGTTTCAAAAGTCAAACTATTCCTCTATAACAGAAAATAATGTCAAAGTCTGACTATTTAGCGTGCATAAATGGCTAAGCCATGACTTTTTGACATCGAAAAATGTCAAAGTCTGACTGAGTTTAATTTATTTGAAAAGATGGATAATAAATATAGCAAACAATGGCAATGAGGACAGGTGGCTCTGTAAACATTGTAATACACTCGCTAGCGCCTGTGTATTACTGTTCGTCAATCTCTCATGGTCTACAGCCGCCTGTCCTCAAAAGCATCGATTATTGTCTATATATACAACTTGAGGAATTCACCTGATAAAGTTTAAATTGCTCAAATATGTGAAAGCGATCAACAACACTCAGTGTCATCTTCAACCACATGGCGCGCGCTCTGCAAAAGTTCCCCATAGGTTGGCTGGTACCCCCCTGTATCAGATAATAACAGGCAGGCGCTTGAAGATTAATTATGACAGTGTATCTTGCTCAGGGAACAACTATCAGTATGTGTAATACATTCCAAAACCAAGGTAGGTTTACAAAACTTAATTTCCCCACTAGATTTGCTATAAAATACTTGTTTACAGTATCCATCTTCCTTCCCATGGGGTCTCTACTCACACTTGAACCACACACGCCATGTTGCCTGTTTGAATCTTATGGCTTCAACTCCATTCACTTGGCACAGCAGTGCATGTGTTTCTGTAATCAACTGTCAGTATAAATTGAATACTCAGCAACAAATGCAATATATATATATACATCAGGTTATCCCTGCGGGTATTTTGCCGCCGTGCCTTCTACCCGGGGAACCAGCGTACCCATAGGTTGCTCAGGTGGTGCATTAGATTGGCCACCACCTCTGTCTACACTACGTTCCACGGATTCTCACTCTCAAACCAAGTAGCTTCCTATATTTTTGGATTCTTAGAGCTGAGATACTCATTATCAAATATTCATAGTTGACAAAATTGAAAATAAAGTCCACCTTTATGGTTATTTGATTAAAAATACACACAAAAGGAAATATAAACATGGAAAAATGGTTTCAAGAGTGAGGATTGAATACATTCTCCAACCAGGTCCAGGTCACATATGGATCTGCTGGGAGAGTAAGAGACACGCACAGGTAGTGGGTGAAGGCGGTCGGACCACAGAGTAAAAATAGATACACATAGTATTAATAGATACCAACCCCTAAAGCCCTAACTCCCAACCTAAAAATAATTAAAGGGAAGTTCCTTTACCCACTTCAATGGTATGAGATACCCGCTACCACGCCATGTCAAGGCCCCTGTCAATTTAACGTGACCAGAGCTAACGTAGTGTAGCTCGGGTGGCCAGTGTAGTGGTGCATACGCTTACCAAATAGCAGAGACTACGATTCGGAGAGTGATGTTCATTAACATATTTTTGTGCATGCACAACGGGCACAGTCTGCACGTTGACTTCCGGTTTATTGTTTGTCTGTTACCAGACTTTCCAAGATTCTTTTACACCACGAGGATGGTGATTTTTTTTTGGTTTGAATATACACATGTAATCTATTTCTCATCTGTGATACAGATTTTCATGAGAAACATGACATTGTAACTCAATTACATTCAATGTGAAAAAGAGAAGAAAAAAGTGGATGGTCCAGACAATTCTGTTAATACAAGTAAGCTTACTAAAAAAAATTCAATTTGCGCTTACAATGCCTGCCAATATTCTAATAATAATTTTAACTCCTTTTTGTTGCTGGATTTTTGGGTTGATGCTGATAATCTGTCCCAAAGCTGTGCTCCCCTATTAGCTGGTGATCTCCTGTACAGGGCATTTTTGAATCTGTGCTCTTTAAACTTCAGCTTTTCGTCACTTCTTGTGCCTCATAAGCACAAATCTCAACTGGTCCTTCGGAGTTCGCCTTATGTGGTTGGCATTGCGAATCGTAGGTCGACTTGACTGCCAGGGCATTGCTAGGACAAATTTATGACTGTCAAAAAATCTAACACGATAGTTCCGGCAACCCCCCGTGGTTTATGACTGCTGGGGTTCAAGTTAAGTGGACAGGACTTCCGCCACAGAGCCTAACTCGACTTAAGTCAAAAGGATCTGTGGTCAAAAGTCGCCGGGCTTCGGTTGCAGACTTGAGTCCAGTCTCGTCTGGAACCCTGACGACTTACGTCATGCCAAGTTCGTCGTGGCCAATGTGCACGCCAAGGGGTAATGGAGCCCGTCCACTTGAGGCGACTTTTGCTTGATGTTTACGTCCACCTAAGGTCTGGTAGGTCAAGTTATGACAGGGTAAGATTTATTCCCGTCGACTTGCGTCCGCGTTTGGCATGTATAAGATGGCATGGTGGAGAGGTCTTCATTCCGCTTTGAGCAGCCATCAATGACGCATCTCCCCACTCTCTACCTCATCCAAGAAAATGCCTCGTTTGAAAATCACTGGTTCGGATACCAGTTACTACATGGGCAGAATGCAGGTTCTGCTGTTTTATGAGGATGTCCTGACAGTTATGCAATATACCCTTATGATAAATTGTTTCTTGAATTTGTGGTGATGAAGGATGTCTTGTAGTGAAATAAGCAATTTACCATTTTGTTATTTCCTTTTGTGTGCATTTTTAGAATAGAACCACCATAAACCTAGATTTCATTATCAGTTTGTTAGGCTATGAACTTTACCTATTAGGCTTTCTTCTTTTAGAGCCTATATATAGCTATTTAGAAAAAAGTATCTGGTTGGAGGCGCACCCCAAATGATCCCGTGTGTGATTTAACCCCACCAACCCCTATATCGTAGAAGGGATTGGTTGCCAAACTGCCAAACTAGCCGGACAACACGTAGGTGGCGTGAGAGGCATGTATACATGGCATACGAGGTATGTATGATTATACTAGGAGCAAATAATATCTTCATCATTGACAAATGAGCATGCAATTATGAATGAATAACAGCTAAAAGGTTTGGGTTACATTCAGTCAAAGAAAAGTTTTCTGTAACCCCCTTGTACCCAGTAAACTTGCCATTTCTGCAAATGCCAATCTTGGATCCAGACATATCAAGCACCAGTGGGTCTTGATGTATTTTGGTCTTGTGTGATTGATCATGGTCAGCTGAACATGCCTCTAGGACCCTGAGACCCTGGCTCCCAGCTCTGTTCTCACTATCACAGGGAATAGCATGCAGATAGTGAAAGGATAATTTTCTGAAAGCACTCTGGAAGTTCAATGTAAGTCCATGGTTTGGACATAATGATCAACCAGAGATGATAAGAGCTGGAGCCTGCGGACGATAGGACAGTCATGACCTAGCAGAGCCCTCCAGGATAATTTATATAAAAAACAATTAAATCTTTTAAAAAAATGTGACCACTCCAACCTCTAGACAAAAAAAATGGCGCTTTTAAGCTATTTACCATAAGTTGTTTTCTTGACCATAGCTAGAAATGGATCGCAACAAAAAAAATAGTAGAGACACATAAATGATAATACTATTACTAGAATGATGGGTTTCTTTTCTCTACACAAAAATTTCACTCTCATGGCATAGGTCTGTCTCTATGTGGGACAAAACTCCAAGCAGATCATGCTGAAATTGCACCTTTTTAGAGCGTGCTCACACGCGCTCTATATGTTGTCTATAAAAGATTAGAGTGGCCACACACACTTCCAGCATGCTGAGGAAAATCACTATCTACGTGTAATTTGCTGTGCAATTGGATGAGGAGCAGGGTGCCAGTGTCTGAGGGTCTTACAGGCATGCCCAGCTGACCATGACCAATCACTCAAGGCCGAAATACCTCATTAACTCACTGTTGCTTAATATGTTTTGATCCCAGACTCAGGCAGTTAGAGAACTGGCAAGTTGACTGGGTTCAAGTGGGTCACAGAGAACGACTGAATGTAACCCAAATCCTTTAGTAATTATTCATTCAAAATTGCACGCTCATTCATCAATGATGAAAATACCATTTCCTCCTAGTATGGTATGTACTCACCTCTCCTCTTTAACATCGTTTTGGAAGTCGGTCTGTGGAGGCGGTTCGGGCGTCAAACTGTAGACCGCAAAACGCGGCGCCTCCACACAACCTCGAAGTGAGTGGCGGCCAGGTTCTGGAAGCCCGCTGAGCAGACTAGCGTCCTTGACACCGCCGATATAGAGATCTTTGGCGTTCAGCGTCTGAGCCGAGTCCCTGCTTGTGCCTGGATGAGGGATATTTTTTGTGCATTATAAGCTGATTCTCCATTTAAAAGGAGTTCAGCGACATGATAACCTAAGTACATGTACGGGACTGTGCATGAAATTTCAAAGAGTCCGGAAGAATCGGTAGAGGGGTTGGAGGCCGGCAACGATCACAATGGGGTGAGGGAAAATCCCCTGGGAGGAGGCACAGGGAGGCGACATCCACGGAAGCCCCTGCATTTTGAGCATTTCTAAGCGAATACCTGGCCTCAGCTGAGCCCTAAAGTTGTCGGAGTTGCACAAATATCACTGGCTATCATCTGTCAGGTTTTTTACTTTTAACCCCCGCAAAAAAAGAAATCTCCCCTTATTTACAGTGATCTAAAGAATGACCCTTGGGATATAATAAAATCCGGAATTCCGGGAAAATCTCATGTTTTAAAATAATAAATAAAAATTGTAAGGTCAAAGTATAACTATCGAAATTAATTTTCCATTGGAAAGAAACATCCTCCTTTCGATTACGGACATTTCGAGTCAATCCCAAACGTTACTCCTCTATCTATGTTTAGAAAACACTCAGTAATACCACTTTGCTATTGCGACCACCTCGCCTAACGACGAAATAATCTGACTGTCAAATTTACCGATTATAAAATGCCATTGGATGTTTTATCGATGTTTAGAGCGTGCTTGCACAAGGTGCTTAAAGGTTCAGGTGCCCAGGACCAATTACTTGAGACCAAAATACCTCATTGACATACTGGTGCTTGATATGTTTGGATCCTAGATTCAGGCAGTTGAAGAATGGCATGTTGATTGGGTGCAAGTGGTTTACAGGAAATGATCCATAGACTGAATATATCCCAAAACTTTTAATTGTTATTTATTTATAATTGCATACTCATTCATCAATGATTATTATACCATTTGCTCCTAGTTATTTGTAATACTGTGCTTAAAAAAAAAAATATGCTTTCATACTCTACTCTTGGTAAAGTGACTACCTCGCTAATGAGACTATATTAGCCCAGTCCCTAAGGTGAGCATAATAGCTGGAGTCTACTGTACATAATTATTTTAGTTTTGGTATTTATAGTCAATACAATTTATTGCAGTATACAAGTGAGTAGCCCCTCTCCTACACTCGGTACAGATAAAATGTACTTCCTGACTTGAAAAATGAAAATGACATTTACATGTACTTCGTGAATAACAGGCAGATTTGTTATTATTTTCAACGTGCAATTCTTAATCTCCATATTGATTATTTAAACAAATAAACAGTGCTCTTTTTCAACAATTGGTGCTCAAGAGAATAGTCGATTTGCGATTTGCAAAAGGGATTTTGACTAAACGTGCATATATATGTTTAAGTAAACCCATGGATGATAAAAGACAATATGGTTACTGAGCCCGTGAGGATAGCCGTTCGAAGTCGTATATCATGTTACAAAAGGCCGAGAACGGCATCCATACATGCTCAATCACTGTGTTTACGTATTCTTCAATACCTAAATAACATGAAATAAGCGACAGTGCGCCTGAACATTATCAATACTATACCCCTAGCAGGGGGTAGTATTTCATAGATGTTCGTTTGTAGGTATTTGATGATATGAACATTTCCATAGCACTCACCATACTCTACGTAGACTAGCTGTCTGCCGGCCTCGTCCTCCATACGGGCCACGTTACCTGACCGGTATACCTGTATGTAGTACCACTCCCCGTTGTTATACCCATCAGCTGGAGTGGACGCGAATGTACCAGGCCCGGAGCCCTTGTGAAAGACAAACCAAGAGCACACATTAGATATGAGCAAACCTTCAGGGTTTTTATTTAGGTATAATTGATGACAAATCTGACTATAAGTAGGAGATTTCGACTGATTTTCTGTTTCCAACCTACATGTAAATGTATAATTTGCTTTTGTGATGTCAGGATATGATATAACATTATATTTTGTAATATTTGTCGATTTAGGAGAGACATGTTTTCAAGTTAAATAATTGATAAACAAGAGTAGTCGAATAGTGAGATGAATGGTCTGTAACCTCTTCCTGTAGTCCCTATATCTTACCAATGACCCTTTCCCCTATACTGAACGACGAGTTTAAGAAATGAATATTTTGTTTACAATAACTAAAGGAAAAGTAAGAAATATTAAGATAAACGTAAAATACAATTTTATTACCTTAGTATTCAGGCCTAAAACCAGCGTACCATTCGGTGCCAAGTATGTAAGCAAGAATGCCGGACTGCCCATGTAGAACAGGATGCCGCTATCAGCCCTAAAGGAAAATTCATAAAGAGCGCTATCGAAGGGAAGAACGTTTAGTTCACAGCATGAAAGTGTATTATGTTTGTCCTTTACATGGATAGAGTAACCGACAAATTCAAATTTCGTGTATTTTACCGTAATATAAACCACTTTGTTATATACCCCGGGACTGATATATGCGTTTGTGGTGAATCTCTATAGATTAGATCTATGAATCTACATAGATATTTAATTTTGAATAGAATATCTAGAGTGGCAATTCTCTCATTTATTTTAAGTTACCCTCCTGCATGGAGGCGCTTAAATATTCAGGGAATATCTACACTGTGTTTACTAGTGGTCGTGAGTACATCCTGGGCGGCTGTGTCTTATTAAGCTTTATTTCTTAAATAACCAAAGGATAATTGATTCCACACTAATTACATTGAAAGCATAAGGTAGTTTATTTGACAAATAATGGCTTACTTTGTACGAAATCGTAAACTGATGACTGTCTTAGTTCGTGGATATATCTTAAGGTTCATCAATACAAATGATCGTCTTGTTTCCATAGTAACCACCGGCGGTGGGGCACAGATGTTATTGGAGCAACTACAACAAAGAACACAGCATATTTTTAAATCGTTCCATCCTTTAAAGAATTCGTCAAATAAAGAGAAAGCCTTGGGAATTATAATCTGAAATACGACTTTTCTCCCTCTTCTCTTGTGAAATTTCTCTATTGATGCTAAAACACTAGCTATATGGACTGTTCTTTACTTCAATCAATTACTCTATCAATAACAGGGCTGTGGTGTCAGCTGCTGACATTATTGGTTTTAATCACCATGCCCTTAGTAGTTCATATATATACTACAATGTAATTGGTTTGGGGCTTAAATCCACTCATTTTTAACAAACCTCGTGACTCCTATCGCCTCGTCTGCGTCGTCAAGGTTAATTCTGCCGCGACTCGTCTCAACGTAGTCCACACACGTTACTAGGTAAGACGTCAAACGTGCAGTGTTCAACTAGACAAAGAAACGAAACAGTTACACCCCGCTGGGCAGACGAGAAAAAGACTAACAGGTCTAGTGGCATTTTATTGTAGATGATCTCAGAAGTTAGTTTTATGAGCAGACTTGTCGAGGGTTCAGTACAACTTTGGGGTACACCATGTGATAGAAGAGCAATACAAGGAGGCAACGGCTGGGTAGTAGTATAGGGAAAGTAGGAGGACTTCCCGGGTATTAGGATATGTATAGTGAAAAGGTTGCGTTGTCATGAGGAAATTGCACCCTCTGGAGGGTATTTGACAACAGTGGTGTCATTCAAACAATGCATAAAAAGGAACTGATTCAGGCTGGCTCTGTCAAATGTGTACGGAATATTCAATTTTACAATCGAAACGATACAGCGAGTATAAAAAGTGGGCGTAAGTTATCACGTATTTCCACACAAAGAGTGCATATATCGCCATCGGTCATTTCTGAGATTGCTTTCACAATAGCTAATAATACAAGAGCAGCCCAATAAACTCACTTTCAGTTTGAGTACGTCTCGGTAGCCCCCAATGTACAAACGATCTTCGAGGGTCGCCAGGTCAAGACCATGGGTAGCAGTCATTAAGTAGTTCACTTTTACCGGTACGCCATCTATGTACGCTTGGGTAAACATGCGTGACCGTAGACCAAATATGGAGACGGTATACATCGTTTTCGGCCGTAAGTCTCCATCACCGATATAAAGCTTTGAAAAGATAGTATAAAATCATTAACAGGGCTATCAGGGCTGTAACAATGTTGACGTATATCAAATAAAAAAGACATGTGGGCTTCCCTTCGAGTTAAAGAGAGAAAGTTGCCAACATCAATTAAAAACAGAAACATGCCACTATCCTTTTTCGCATCATTTTGTCGCGACCGAAGCTGATAGGAACATTTCCCAGGTGCTTAGTAACTAGGTTTATATGTGTTTTTTTCTGAAATGAGGGATCACTGGTCATCATGCTTATAAGACTTTTATCACAAATCACACACGCATTACAGTACCGAGCCTGGAATAACCTATTTTTCGATGTATAAAGTGTCTGGTACCTGGAGATTCCGAGAAAAAAACCCGGTCAGACTACCATGTACTTCGAAATAGGTTTATTGGACTTTTATTCAATATTAATCATTTATAATCAATCATACTAATCTCATTTACCATCACAAATCACTGTCACAACACGCTTTGCATGATAAAAGCACGGGGAAATGGCGAACTATATAACTGGCGTATGGCTACACTAAATTACTGACGCGTGCGGTGGCGTCATGGTGTAATCTGGAACTACATGTCAAACGTGTTTATTGGAACAGCTTTGTTATCAATCATTTAGGTACATGTATGTGATAGATACAATGACAACTGGTTTTGTTTACAAGTGGCCGCATTCTCCACGTAGTTGACAGCGTAATATCTTCGCTGATCGCCGGGGTATCAGTATGCGTTAACTACTTGAATATTACGGCCACTCGTAAACAAATCCAGTCATTATAGTGTATTTGTGGAAAAAATGATTCCCTGGCTTTCAGTTCTGAACTCGCTTCCTCTTGGAGGTGTGGAGCTGTTCGCTGGAGGCGGAATTTTTTTTTTTTAAGAAAGCAGGATTGGACCCACGTGACTCCACACCACCAATAAGGTAAGGGTTGACAACAGACATTAACATTTTTTCCTCAGTCTGAACCTGACAGGGAAGAGAGTCTAGTCACATACCAGCAGTCGCTGAAGCGATCACGTCTACAATTCATTATAGTGTATTTATTACATACCTATGAGGAACTATCTATAGTTATTGTATAGAGCGCATGGAATTCACTAACTGGGGATTCCGGAAAAATAGGCCAATCCATAATGATGTTAAATCATCATGTACTTCAAAAAGGTTTCTTGAATGTTAATTCAACATCAGTTATTTACAACGTACAATCAGGAATCACTGTCATATATCATTTTGCATGCTAAAATAAGGAAAATAGCGAACTATACAACTGGCACACAAGTCTACACTGAATTACCACCTTGTTTCCCAGGGCAGTGGCGCTATGGTATAACCTGGGACTACATAAACCTTTTATTGCAATAGATTTGTTATTAATCATGAAGGTAGATAATAGATAAAATAACCTATTACGTGTGCCTGTAATACCCTCGTAGTCGACGACGTAATATCATCGCTATCGCTGGGATATTATACTACTACGCATCAACAACTCGGGGACTTATTGTCTCCTTAACCTTATAACCACAGCATGATGCCTCCAGGCATTCCAAGGCAAACGGCAGCATAACGTCCTCAGGCATCAATGATAATTGTGTAGCGGACCACTGGTCGCTTAAAGTGTATGACCACTTTCCGTGAAGCGGCAGTCAACCAGTGGCTGAGACCGTATCTCAACAATACAGTCTGTTGATGCTGCGGGGCACCAACTAGTGCAGGAAGAGATTCTGGTCTCTTCCACATTGAAAGTTCCCAAAGAAACCTTACCAACTTTGAGGCTCCAGGCGTTCACTCAACTGAGAGGCACCACGAGAAGAACTGTCGACCCGCTGCGGACTCAGTCCTTATATACTGGCTGAGTTACGTAATGCGGGCAACCCTGTAGTATTTGCATACACAGGTCCGCTGGCCTTACCGGACAGCAGGGATCGGCACTCGCGCCATCTAGCATAAAGTGAAAACAACGCTGCTCGACTACCCTGACCCCTACATTTGCATACAAAACTCAAATCGAAAACGGAATGATTGTTTTTGCTCTTTGAAGCTTTGACAACGTACACAAGGCATATGGGCTTTTGGTATAGAAGAACAAAATACCACCAGTTACAATGGTAAAATACTAGTATCAAGAGACCTTGTTGTTTATAGGTTTAACGTGCCTGTGCTAGCAGGTAGGGAATGCCTACGGTGTGGCACTGCATCAGGGAATTGGCTGCGGCAGGGAAAAGGTTAAACCATCATAAATCAGTGATATTTGAAAAAACAGTAAGATAAGTTCTTAAGAGTGTACCTCTATCAGCTCATCGTTCGTCTTCCACTCCAGGTATATTCTGTAGTCGTTTACACCCAAAGCGAAAAATCCATTAGCGCCGTCGAGGTAAAAAAGGATTCCCTTTGCATTGCAAAATTGGAATCGAAAACTGAGCACGTCCTCAGCGCCCGCGAGGACTGCCCTGCCGTCAGCGAAGGAGATGTACGAGTTGAAGTTCACAAACCGGCCTGTGGTTTCACCCATTTCGAGATGCTGTAAAACTGATTTAATACATAATTAGGTAAAGAAATCTTTGTGTTATATACCCATTACACGACATCTTGAATCTTGAAACGACGAGGAAGGAATGGTTTTGACCAAACGTTAAATTAGGCTAATACGTAACCACATGTATCTCTCATGAAGCGAATGAACGATATTCTTGAGTCCTACTAAAATGATTGAAAAATGAAGCTATAGACTGTCATAATCTGTGGAACTTGTCACGGCTCACTCCTTTTAATATTCTACTTCCCTTGACAATACTGTTGAAACATACATTGTAAGACTCCAAGTCTTTGTTATATAATGCCCATGCTTTAGACCATATCGGAAGGGAAACACGTTAAAAGATATTATTCACTACGCTCACCTAGAAGGAATAGTATCTTGAGGTAAAGTTTTCCTTTATATTGTTTCATCTTCGCAGAGAATGTGATCTTTGTCTGGAGATAACATTGGGCGTTGTGCCATCAAGACTTGTAGGAACTCAACTGTGAATAAAACAAAGGAGTCAAAACATATTTCACCATCACACGTTTAAAATCCAGATATAAAATGCCTAATATGTATGCGAGGTACATCGGTGTCTGTGGAATAAACGTCTAATTTGATAAAAAAAATTCTGTCGTTTATTCTATCTTGAATACCATGGAATAAACTATTGAATCGTCCACATGGTGACGATAACATGCACCTTATACGGAGTCTCTATATTATACAATAATATAGGGCCTAAAGGTTGCTTCTCCTGGGAGAATCCAAAAAAGGTCCCTAGTGTACAGAGTAGTGCACCCAAAGATCGGCGACTATTCTTTTTTTAAGAATGCTGAATAATAGATACAACATTACCATGATTTCGCATTCTCTCGAATATTACCACGCGTCCACTACGGGGAGAATACGGCCATGCAGATCAAGATCATGATAATATTGTGTATTTATCAGTTTCTCAATAAGAGCGTGACTTTCTAATTGTCAACACTTCCAAATACTTTGCTCAGGTATCATCCTTGTACATACATACATAATGAATATATAATATATGTGTGTATGCAGGTACCCTCTGAATGTTTATTTTCAGTGAACACTTGTCTGGTATATATTGATCAGTGGAGCAGGACCGGTTGCTCTAACAAATTTAGAACTGTCATATACTCACTACAGGAAGGTTAATGAATTCATCTCATATGCTTCCACAACCTAACGTACCCGGTGTCAATCCATAATCTCGCAGCTGTTACAACAGGGTGACACACTGACCCCTCCAAACGCCAAACTGAATGTATGCGTGTGTCAGGTGACTACCTAAGACTTAATCACATGAAAATTACATGGGATTTATTTTTCATAAATTATGTGATAACAGGGCGTGACAGTTATCATTTAGAATTATTCGCATTTACACGATATACCGTCCCTATATGTACCCATAAGATCCCCTCGGACCTCTCGGATCAGGCCACAAACACTAGATATGGGATGATACTTATTTATACTACATGCACATGTACCTTCAAATTGTCAACTTATATAGATTTAGGCTATGATAGTCTGTTTCATATTGTTTGGTGGAATATGTTGGTAAATCTAATATCTAGGTTTTGTTGAAATTCGTAAGAGAAACATTTTGTTAGCAAGGCATACACTTTTTACCCGATCAGTTAAATTATCAAACGCCTGTCCTGAAACTGAAGCGGTTTTTTTTGCAGAGATATCTGGAGGTTTCAAAATATTGATCAAATTTTGATTAATCAATGAGTCTTCATCAGTTATCATCTTCTGATTAGAAATCCGATAGCCAGGAGCGTATCAAAACACAAATCTAGATAGATTACCTACTTATATCCTTTAAAGGGATTTCCTCTCATGGTGCTCGAAGAAAAAACGATGAAAGTTTTTCTCTTGAGGTGCTAAATAATTTTCATGACAAGACGACAAAGTAATTCACTGATATATAAAAATATGTTGTGATAGTAAGTTGTTACTGTCGATCTATGCAGAGTGTGCTGTTCAATGTTTACATACCTCCTACGATTCCAATCCTCGCCGCGAAACAGCTATCACTGAATCATATCGAGTGCAACCGTGATGCATTCTTCTAGTTGATAGTATTTTCTCTTTCAACCGTTATATTCCATGTAATAACTCCTGTGTGTTTATGTAATTTCTATCGCCGCGTCTTCCCATGGAAATAACTGTGGTCAAACATATCATCTGGAGCAGACGACTTCCAAACACGCAGGTCGTCCTCGCTCACGCTGGGTACCTTTGCTATCTCATAGGGGTTGACTGTAGGGGCGCAGGCATCTAGCTTCCTGTCCCTCGCTGGTAACATCTATACTTCCACATACGTTCACACAGGAGGCACCGCTAGGCGTTGCTGGTAGCCAGTGTATTCGCAGCTGTTGCATACATGCCACGTGATTCTGACTCACTGAGGCGTATCGCACATCAATAGACTTGCAACATCCCCGAAACATACTTCCATCTATCATTAAGTCATGTTCAAAATGAGCGAGAAGCAGTAAAGGAATTCAATTAGATGTGTGGTTCACTTTTAGGGTTCATCAGTAAGATTTCTGTCCATATCCCCAACCCCATTTCGATTGCAGATCTGAATTCCTCTATTAGAAATATGTGTCACAGCCAGTCTACAAGTAGAGCGACCCCAGTGAGAAACACCCCTTGACGTCAGGTATACAATATGGCGGCAGCTGCAATGAAAGGAGGCGTGTTGATTCCAGCGTTAATTACCGTTCAAAAGCACCATAGAGATGATTCACCCACTGCGACGTATGTAGAGGGTACAGGTCTAACACAGGCATCCAATTTGGGTCTGGGTCTGAGTGACGAGAATAATATATCGTAGAACATAGTACCAGAGTATAAAACTGTCACATGGTATGATGGTAGATCGCAGTCCTAGTACTGGCGAATCAAACCCAGTAAAAAATCCTATAGATTGGTCTAACACTCGTTTACTCAATCTTCCATTTCAACTCTTTGTGTACATAGAATTAACGAATAGTAACTTGTATATCCATTTATGAGACATTGAAGGTATTTTATTGAAACCCTCACTAAGAGTCCGTTTTAGTAACAATGTTCGCGAAAACCATCAATAGATATCTATTTGGGGAGAGGTTGCGCTAATAGCTCCCCTACAAATATGTCAATCTGGCCATCGAGAGAGTATAGAAACTACTAGGGACTCCGTCGGTACGTATACGTATGCTTTACCCAGGTCACAGGAATTTGCTTCGGGGAAGGAGGGAGATGTCGAAACCTTGGACTACCTTGGGCAATTCGCAGGTGTGCAGCGGCCTCCCGGGGTCCAGGGGGCAGAGTCCCCCAGGACAATTTCGGGTTTGTAGATTACACAGGCTGTGTCCAGCATTTTGTTTGAGGGATAGAGGGATGGGGGAATTGAATCTAAAATTAACGAAAAACTGAAACTGCGACAAAGTGTACCTTAAGAGGCTGAAGTACTTTGAAAATATTGTATACAATGTACTGAATTTGGACCATATATAAGACACAAATTTTATTTTACAAACGAGCATGATCAACAGAGCATGCATATTGAATCTCGTACCATGTATTGTATATCTTTATAAACACGCATATATACCGTTAACAGACAAATACATCTCAAGTCTCTGTACCCTGAATCCACTTCAAGCAGTAAGACATGTAGTAACATGGATCTGTTAAGCTGTACAGTAAAACCCCGCTTAAGGGCCACTCGGTGGAAGAGGGGGGGGGGGGAGATAATTTTTGCGGAATGGAAATTGTTCCTTCTATTCTAGTTTAACCCTGTGTAAAGGGGAACCCCGCGTAAATGGACATCCCGGGTAAATGGACAGATATTTAGGAGTAGAATACTTCTAAACCTCATGTAAGGTATTTGGATTGGGGAATAATTGTCAAATTGTTTTTAATTTACCAGAGCTCAATTACTATTTTCACCCTATCAGAATCAACCTCTACATTTACTGCGGGGTCGGCGGAAGGAGTAAACCGAGCACTAGCGGCATCCTACCGGGCACTAGCGGCAATACACCGAGAACTAGCGGCAACACGCGCCGGCCACCAGCGGGATCCAACTATATATACCCGGCGCTTTTCTTACCACGTCCTCACTCATCTCCGCTGCAGCTGCGACGTTTCAACATGGGCAGAAGGAAGCAAACCACGCCACGTGCGGCAACTCGCCACCCGTCAGACTCAGACATAGACGATCAACATGATAGGCGAGCGCAGGTAAATGCTTTTAAAAAACCCACAGTAGCGGCAAATGCATTAGTAATAGCGGAGATGGGTGAGAAAATTCAGACTTTAACGACCCTCATGCATAACTTAGTGGAGAAATGTATACTTAGTGTAAAAATCAGAACACCTGTGCTGCAGGATATTGAGCATATATTTGTAAGTACGGGACAAAGTTAACACATATCACCTCATTGTATATATCATTTAACTGTTGGTGGTGGTTTCATACTCTGTCACATTTGCAAGGAAGAACAATGTACAACATTGAATGCAATAAAAGACTTACAAAAAACAAAAACAAAAATTACCGGCAAGTAAAAGCAGAGAAGACACAGATTCGGCCATGAGCGATAACGAAGTGTTCTTCAAGTCACCAACGAAAGCTCGACAGGTTAGTGGGAATAGGGACACCTCGGCACCGGCCGACTTACCGGCCGGGTAGCGGATGTATTAAGGGATTCACTGAAAAGCAAGCGCAAAGGTAACTTTCCGCACCATCATATAGTACGGGGCGAAAAGAGAGAAAAAGCAGCCATGGGCGAACTTAGCATTCCAGAGTATGTCTGGGCTATGCTACAGATCGCTGCAACCAAAGAGGGAGAACAGAGAAAAGCACTAGAGTCACACATTGAGAGGGTTTTGGATATAGCAAGACACTACGACTGGAGTAGGATAAGGACGTGGTCCGAGGAACTCTTTTCCCGGGTGGAAGAGGGCAGACTCCGGTGGACAGACCAATACAGAATCGACAGACTCAAGACAGAAATAGCGCATTCACGGGGTAGGATTTCAGAAACCACCAACAGTAAGGAAGGCGGGAAGTTTGAAGTTCAAAATATGAAGTTGCCCAACAACATATTCAAGGCAAAACCTGGACCCCCGTGTAAGTTGTTTAATAAGGGGGCTTGTTCCCAGTCCGGGCACCATGTACAGAACTCTTATAGGCAGCTCCACATATGTAGTTATTGTCTCGCTAACAAATGCATGCTTCTAAGCCACGCAGAAACCGATTGTACCTCCAAGTCGGCGGGCGCAAAGGAAAAATCGGGGTTTGGGACCAACCAGCAACTGGCGAGCAACCAGCCACAGGCATAGAAGCCCTACACACACCAGTAAGTAAAGAACCAGTTTCTACTACAACTTAGGGTATGCTATTACAAACTGTGGACACGCCTGGTTCCTCACCCTCGTCACACGGCCTCCCACCCCTTGCCGCAGACAATGCTGCTATATATAACACGATCAATTACAATCACCAGAGCGGTCAGACTGGATCCAGTTCTAGTTTGCCCCCTTTGCACTTACAGAACTTGCCCAGACCCTTTCACACGCCACAGGCACTTGCGGCAGCTCCGACCCTCATGGACATTTATAGGTGAGTCGCAGCTACCGGTCTGCCTAATTTTAGACTAGCGAAAATTAGAGTTCCTTCTAAAATAAATTGCGAAGCATGGGAGTCGGCACTTGCAGGTTACGAGGACCCCTTACTCATTGACTATTTGCGCTACGGCTGGCCCATTGGGTATGAAAAGAACTCCCCGCCAGTCGCAACGCTGAAGAACCATGCTTCGGCTAGAGCAAATTCAGATCAAGTTCGGAAATTTCTAAACAAGGAAATCGGTTATGGGGCAATGATGAGCCCCTTTGGTGATTGTCCATTTAGCCCTTGGACCCAGATTTCCCCGCTATTAACAAGACCGAAGAAAGGCACCCCCGAACAACTTGTAATAGTCGACCTCAGCTTTCCCCTAGGCAATTCAGTTAATGACGGAATTGCCCCGGCATCAGGCGGCCCGGATTCCTACCGCCTCCCCACGGTATGGGACATGGTGGAGAGGTTGATAAAACTCGGCCCCACAGCATGGTTATGGAAGGCGGATCTCAAACGCGCCTATAGGCAGCTTCGGGTATGCCCCCGTGATTACCCATTCCTGGGAATCGCTTTTGAAGGCGAGTTCTATGTAGATATATGCCCCTCATTTGGTTGCCGCACGTCGGGCTCAATCCAGCAGAAGGTATCGGACGCTCTTGTGTTTCTCGCCGCCAAGGAAAACGGCTCAGAGGTTCTAGCATATGTCGATGATTTCTGCGCGCTAGCGCACAGCGAGCAGCAGGCTCGTATTGACTCTGATCATTTTCATTCCTTATGTTATAGGTCGGGGATGGAGCTCGCCATCGAGAAATCTGAGGGGCCATGCAAGTCGCTCGACTGGCTTGGAATGAATATTGACGCTGGGAATATGGTCATCACGATTCCACCTGAAAAGATGACTGAACTCGAGGCAGAATGCGAGGTATTGCTAGCGAAGAAACGGGCAACGCGTAGAGAGATTCAATCTCTTTGCGGCAAGGTAAATTTTATGGTACAATGCATCACTCCTGTGAGACGATTCCTGCAGCGAATACTGGTTGTTCTGCGGGGTACCCCAGCGGGAGGGACTGCTCTCTTGACGGATGACTTTAGGAGGGATGTACTCTGGCTGAGGGATTGTGCTCGTAAGATGAACGGCAGGCGACTCATCGCCCCTCAGAGGCCGGGGGTGGACATCGAGTGTGATGCGTGCCTGGAGGGCGGCGGAGGTTATTCAACTACCACCGGGCGCTCTTATAGCTTTGTTTTCCCTGAACCTTTTGCTGACTATCATATCTCTCAGTTGGAATGTTTGAATGTGATCATAGCGATTAAGTCGCTTATTCCTGCCGACGCCGGCCCCCTGCATGTGCACGTCACTACGGACAATTCGGCGACTGCATTCACTCTCAATTCGGGAAAGGCCAAAGACCCCGTGATGGCCGGCTGCTCGAGGGAATTGGTTCTTCTTGAGGCCGCGTATCAATGGGAGTTCACGGTCGCCCACGCCCCCGGGAGAAGCATGATCCTCAGCGACGCCTTGTCCCGCGAGAGCAAAAGCGAGCAATTCGTTAATCTGTCTTCTACTTTGATGAAGGAAAAATCTCTTAAACGAGTTCGCCCTGTATCACCTGCATACATTCTTTCTCCTGTGTAATTTCAGAACTTGGACAAGGCCCCTTGGCGGACCAGGTTATTTCGACACTGCACGCATCTCGGACGCTGTCCACGCGCGGCAACCTGGCCAGGCAGGCCTCCGCTTATATTCGACATATGCTCTCAACGCGGGCTGATCCGCTCGCTCCTAAGGTCGGTGATGTGCTTCTCTTCGCTCAGTACCTATCTAACTCCATGAAGAATGTAGCCTCGGTACGCAATTATGTCTCGGGGGCCAGAACTTTCGTCTCGGAATCATTTGGCGACGCCTCTGCATTTTCTTCGCCGCTAGTATCGGTTTTATTCAAGGGCCTTGGTAGATTATCTACGCATGAGCAGCGGCAAGCGCCCCCAATTCCGGCGGACCTCCTAGACAGAGTCCTTGCCGGGATCCGACTTGCCTCCGGCCGCTTGACGGGGGAATACGCAGCTTTGGTAGTGATGTTCTGCTCCCTACTGCGGCAAGGACATATTGTTCACACATCGACCTCTTCCCACCTCCTTCGCAGGGCAGACGTTAAAGATGAGGGGTATCGGTTGCTTATACTGGTCAGATCGTCAAAGACGATTCACTCACCGTCCGCCTCTTTTTCAATTCCTCTACTTTATACAGGTGCTCCAAATTGCCCAGTCCAGGCGTGGCGCCGACACGTCGGTCGGGTCCCCGCATCGGGATCGGCTCTGGCCTTCATGGACGATGATGCGGCACCCCTCCGCATCCGGCAGCTGATGGATCTTCTCCGAGCAGGACTGAGGGCGGCAGGTTTTCAGCACGCGGCGACGGTCACGCTCCACTCGCTTCGACGCTCGGGCGCGCAGACGGCAGCGGCAAGCGGCGCGGACATCAACGACATCAGGCAACTGGGGACCTGGACTTCAAACTCCATTTTTTCTTATGTGCCAAAAATTATCTCAACAAAGACCCAATAGCTTATTGTCTCTTCTCTGGCTAAGAAATCATGTAAATAATTTTATACACAGAACGCAAAAAATTACCTCGTTCTTTTAATTGCAATGATTTTACAATTACGAAGTAGAAATTAGGAATTCAGACTGTAATAAATCCTATTTTATCTCCAATTGTGTCTGAGTCAATTGGGGAATAATTGTCAAATTGTTTTTAATTTACCAGAGCTCAATTACTATTTTTACCCTATCAGAATCAACCTCTACATTTACTGCGGGGCCGGCGGAAGGAGTAAACCGAGCACTAGCGGCATCCTACCGGGCACTAGCGGCAATACACCAAGAACTAGCGGCAACACGCGCCGGCCACCAGCGGGATCCAACTATATATACCCGGCGCTTTTCTTACCACGTCCTCACTCATCTCCGCTGCAGCTGCGACGTTTCTCCCACCCGCCGACCCCAGCATCTCCTTCTTTTTCTAATTTTTAATTAAAAAATAGCCACTGTAGGCTAAGAAATCATGTAAATAATTTTATACACAGAATGCAAAAAATTACCTCATTCTTTTAATTGCAATGATTTTACAATTACGAAGTAGAAATTAGGAATTCAGACTGTAATAAATCCTATTTTATCTCCAATTGTGTCTGAGTCAATTATATAGATTATATGAATCATCCTGATGCATAGCTGTCGTTAATCTTATCTTTATATGGGGATGAAACTCCAAGTAGACCCTGCTGAAAAGGTACACTTTTATATGGTTATACTCATCTGGTTAAATGTCCGTCTATATTAGAACGTCTATTGAATTGCTATCTGTACATTTCTTGCAGTGTCGCCCCCTGCAGCAGATACCCGGCACTAACTAAACTACTCACAGCGCTACGGCAGGTGTGGCTGTATGGTTAATTACCCGAGGTAATTACCTAGTACTGAAGGGGAATTGAAGTTCTTACGAGCCCGGGGCACTGAAGTGCCTCAGTATAATACGTATCTCCCATGTATAAATATAGTGCCCCGTCGTGAGTAGGAACTCTAGCCACCAGAGCAAACCGACGTCAACTATGCCAAGTCCGATGTGCAATCTCATAAAGGAGAGACGTTGTGCTGGTTTTTCTTGCCACTGTGAGGAACCGGGGAACTAGCATAAGTTCAAGGTCGCTCCCTCGTTGCACGAGCCATGCGTTACCCGCCCCATTGTTCATTGGGGCAGGGAATCAGTCTACCATCAGATACTCTCGAAGCTCCTTAGTCATGTTAACATTTCTATATTTATGTATCCTGATGAAGAGACAAGAAATTAATACCTCACACTGCGCAATATAGGATGCAAGCATTCCTTTTTTTCTCCAAGTTAAGTGGGATGTTAATTGGTATTTATTCATATAAAGAAAACATATTTTCTTTATATGAAATAAGGACTAATAAACATCCCGCAATGTGTGAGGTATTAATTTCTCCACATGAAAGGAAAAATATACTATTAAACCTTGTTTTGATCTGAAACTAGCAATGAACGACCAGCAAATTTCCACCTGTAAAAATTATAGGTATCTAGGAATCGAAATAGATGAAAGTCTCACATGGATGCCCCAAACCAGAAATATAATTTAAAAATAGGAATCATAAGATATATATTTTTTTTAATTGCATAGAAATCTCACTCTGGAGACCGCAAAATGGTTTATCCATCTCGTATACTCCCTGCGGTTGAGTGTTGTTCATTTCTTTACGATAGTTTTCGGAAGAGAGACCTAAGTATCATGAAAAAATATACACGATACAGGATTACGAACTGCACTGTTACTACCATGTAGGGGGAACTCAATTGCAAGTCTCCATCTAAAAATGGGATTAGAAATATTAGGAGAACGTAGACAAAATCAAATTGCAATGACAATGTACAAGAATAAGTCAAACGCAGACTGGGTGCAAACCAGAATGCAAGATACCAGGTGATGAGAGAAAATGATTTTTAAGATTTGTAATACACGCAGAAACATCATCTTGAAAAGTTCGTACCTAAAGGCCCGGCCCCACTGAAGCGACGCGATCGTCGCCCACGTTTTATGGGGCCATAAACTTCATCCCGGTCAACAAACATAAACTCTGATATGTTTATAAATGTTTAAGTCAGGTCAGAAATTGAGGTACATGTGACAGGTTATAGAATTCTAAAAGTGTCAGATCTACATCAACAGCCACAGCATGCCGTTTTCACGGCTTTCACAGCAGAATCCATCGCAAATCATGATCATTTCAAGATGTGTGATGCGACTGACCTGTCGCATCACACACGATCGCACATGCGCGCAAGGCCGGCCCACTGGTGCGATTATCTGAGATGCGACGGGCACTGTCCATTTTATGACACCCGCCGGGCGTTTATGACTTTTTATGGATTTGAGACGATCGCATCGCACCAGTGGGGCCGGGCTTTAAAGAGCGCTCGCCTATGGAATTCTTTATCTGCAGACTGCAAGCAATCCAAAGATGCTAAATGTTTAAAAAAAATTCTCAGGAAAATCTGAGGCTTGAAGATGTATGTCACCGAAAGCTTGAAGATACCATATAATAACGTTACTACCTTTATTGCAAAATTATTTCACTATCTCATCATATAATTTATTCACATTTTCTGTTTAATTAGATATAACTCTCTTTGCAATGCTATATATGGGCATATCGATGTACTGCATGTGTCAGAATAACTCGAACTTACGAGAGATACAATAAACTTGAATGTTTGCATCCTAAATTGCGTAGTCTCCATTTGAAACCTAAAAAATACGAAATAGAATATTCGTTTAGATGGAACAATCCAATTCTAACATAGACACAGTTTTATCATTATGTAATTTATTCACATCAGTATCCAAATACGAGGTCATGAATTAAAAATCTGAAAGCTGTTCATCAAGTAAGCACAATGCGGCAGTAAAAACTCACGTCACAAAACTATATACATGTAAAAATTCATTACGCCAGTTTTAATCATGAAATCCTTAACTGTGATATATTGATCCTGTTGCTTTCAATTTATGTTTATTGACATTACTTGGTTATAAATGTGAACAATCTATGGTCATTTATCAGCTTTCTGGTGATATTCCATATTCTGCACAAGGCTTCATTAGTCGTGGCTCACATCATAACAGATTTACCCTCTGATATTGTCATAACAAAATATAATCTTGCCAGCTGTAAAGCTATTTCAAGCTTTTCCTAGGCTTTAATTACTGTTCATTATCGTGAATATCCTGAACAATGAATTTAATTTCTGAATGTGAAAAGGCCAGTGCTTATTGTAACAAGTTTAAAGAAATCTATAAACAGGAGACCTGGGTTCCCTCGCATATAAGTTGGCAAAATCTCCTCTCACTCTTCCCGATGGCTTTAGGTGCCGATTCCACCAGGATGGGTTATTTAAACTGTTGACTCGCTAGGACGGGTTGAATCGTATCAGGCTGCCTGGTGGGATCGCATCGGTGGAATAGTCCCCTGTGAGCGATAATTGGGACTCCACACACAGGTGTAATGATCTTACAAGATTTAGTACGATCCAGCAAGATCTAGCAAGGTACTGCGAGACACTACCAGAAAAAAAAATTGTGTTGATGGAATAGAGTTTGCGGCGACCTGATTTTAGCCGGGATCAGCCAGTGCCTTATAATGAAAGTGCTATAGATCTACCAGAGCAACGTGATAGCATCGTAGTTTTGCGAGTTGACAATAGGAAATGAACCTTTTCTCTGCTACAGTGCAGCTGATTTATTAGGGGAATACCCGCGGACAACCTTTATCTCAATCGAAATTCTCATTCATACCATACATTATGGGATATTTACAATGCATACAAAGCAATAAGAGATATAATAAAATTACAAAAAGATACCTAACGTCTATAGCAAATGTGTATGAACCGTCTGGAGAAAAGCATCCACTACATAAAATGTAGCTGTTATAAAACATCGATATCAAAATATAGCATACATTTATCTCATATCTGAACTTTATAACTGTCAACTTTTGAGGTATCCATCCTTTCGACTGTATAACACAGTAGGCAGAGATCTGTAGTAACCAGCTGCAAAGGGAACCTTGGTACCTAATTTGGTTCGCTCCCTATGCCTTTGCTCCATACAGTCATAGGCCAGATACTCGAAGGTGAGGTGGAACTTGTTAGCAAAGAGTTCCAACCTTTGGCTGAGCCAGGGCACATCGCCCACCCCGTATATACATATACCCCTGACCAGTTTTCCCTGACACTCCCTGGTACCGTAATTCTGGTCCTGCCAGTGCTTAGCACGAATGGCAGGATTGTAGCTGTAGCGATGTGCCAAATCCATGGGCCCTGGAAGGCAAATGAGAAAACGTATCAACTGCTATGAATATGACAATAGCGATGCATAAATTGCTGTTACACGAGGATGCACGAAAATTAGAGTGTTGTTTTACTGCCTCAATCGGAAGCAGTACAATAAAGTATGTTAGTTAACCGCAATTATTATATCTATGGTATGGTAGTCAAGTTAACCACTTGTATCCTAAGAAGGATTGTACCTTTGAAACAATGGGCATAAGGAATTGTTGAGGAAGTTTGCAAATTATTGCACCATTTTGATTACCTTTGTGCATATAAACTCAAATCCTAAATTTTGAATGGGTCTGTCTCGAGTGATAAGAATACAAAAGACAGCAAGTATAGCGTCTGGTGTCAGGGATATTGGCCCCCTCCCATTAAGGCGATAACGTTCCCTTTATGACTCCAACAAACGGTAAACGTTGTTAAGCGCCATCACGGCAAAGGTGACACAATATTTCAAAATTACAATTGAAATGAGAGTTCTTGTATTCAGGAGGTGTGTTATTGTACCAGGAACACAATATCGTTTTCGTAGAGTCGCTATCGTACAAGGACACGAGTTATCATTATATAATATAACATATAATATAATATATATATATATATATATATATACATATGTACAGTTTATATACATGTATACAGTTTCCTTAAATATGGCATCCCTCGCTGAATGACAGCCGGTGTATACTCTCACCTGACAAACTGTTAGGTATTTGAAGGTAGACATTTGAACAAGTAGCCTTCTCGAGATCTCGATACAATATATACACTTCTAACCTTGATTATCAGGTTCAATCATACAAATTGGTTTAGTGGTTCCGTTGATGCCTAAAGGCGGAAGTCCGAAGTGCTATATGGTGGGTATAGGTGTGACTATTTTCAGCATTGCTACTGAGCAAGTGTACCAGAAATGGTTTACAGCTGGGTAGGGCAGAACTCTCCTAGCGGATGACCAGGGAATTAGCGTGGCCTCAATTTTACGCTGATTCTTGGGTTATTCACTCGTTTGAGGTAAGGTACAAGTCAACCTAAATTCTACCCATTTTAGCCAATCTTATGGCTTGAAAGATTCGTTATGAACTAATGTTTATTGAATTCATGACAAATTTAGGACATGGCCTTGCCATTGGCAAGTTATTGAAAACTGCCACAGTCTGTAAACCCTGCAAGAGGTACATTGCTATGAAAATGAGGCAAGGTAAAATCGTTGAATGAATTATAAACAAAATACATTTCCGGGCGGGGGCACGAACTACATTGATCTTTACTAGAATAGCGTGCTGTAGAAAGGGGTACTTACCTTGATATCCACCAGGCGCTTTGAGGTGAATGTTGTAGTTGAGGGTGTTCCAGTAGTGTTCTGACGGGTGACCCGAGTCCCAGCACCAAGCCAAATACTCCTTACTGACATCATCATTCACGATATAGGACACCATCCTCTGAGTGAACAGTCCGTGTAGTTCCCCTACAAATGACAAATGACACAGTTGACGACCCATTTATGTTATTTCAAAGAAAATAATGGAAACAGTCCCGCCCACGATAAGTACCCATACAAAGTCAATGAAAATCTGGGCTAAGTTAGCCATAACTTGGTGAATGTGTAACGCCACCGGTGTAGTGACCAGCGTCTATGATGGACATGCACGATGACAAGTATTCAAGGCTTCTGTTGTAAACACCACCCAATATACATTTGAAACCCGACATCTTGGCCTCCATTGGGATAGGGATCAACTGTCAATTATAGCAAGTTGTGCACTTTTCCGATAAAGATAAGTAGCTAAAAACGTGCATCCGTTATTTGAATCAGGAAGTCAATTGTAAGGCATGTATCGGGAGTGCAGTCCGTAAGGGGTAAAAAGGGCCGGTTTTTTTCCCCTTAACCCTCCACCATTCTTTTCACCCATTGTATGTGTGTTGCCTTTACCATTATTTCTAAATTTATCAGCTTTAATCCCCCATCTTGTGTCTTCTGGATAAGTTTGTTAAAAGCAATTTTGGCAGAGCCGCCCTTCCAAATTCAGCTCAACTTCTAGCTATGAACATCATTTATGCAGAACTGAATAAATAATTGAAGAAAGGATTGATCAAACCTGATATTTTTTCAATCTGTTTCCTTCAATATCTCTGACAACAAAGTAGGAGCGTTTTTGCTGATTCGCGCGGAGATATGAGAAACGAGTCTTTTTTGAGTGACCTGATAAAGAGACACAGTGAGTGTGACAGAATTCCATCAGCTCCTCCATATTTTGGTCGGAAATTCTCACCTCGTTCAAGTGCACTGGACCTGAGCCAAGCACAAATATTGAAATATATAAGAAAGGTATAAGAAATGTATAAGTAAAACTGTGAGCTCTTGAATAGCAGAAGTTTAGGCATATATCCCATATGAAATGCCCTGAGAGCTGTATCTAGGCCAGTGTGTCAGAACACAAGCACCCAAGGTGAAGGCCAGTAGGATGGAGCATTAGGGCCAGTGGGTCTGCGCCAGCACACCTACTGTCCCACTTAGCAGGGATGGATCATTTGGGCCTGTAGGTCAGCGCCTGCACATCTACTGCCCCACTTAGCCTGGGTCAGTAGGACAGGTCATTTGGGTTAGTAGGACAGAGTGTTGGGAGTGAGCATTTGGGACAACGACCTTGACACTTTAATGCATGCAACCTCAATACTAGCTATATAAGCCAGCTACACCCATCATTCTGGGTTCTTGGTCTGGCGTGTGAGGAACCTGTACCTGTGTGGATTACCAATAAAAGGAGCATTTCAAGTACCTCTTTGAGCAGATCTTATCTGTGAAGGGCTGACGCAGCCAAGAAGAAGTTCTCTACCCACTACATCCCCATGGACTTAAACTACAGTATTCTAGTGATAAGTTACTCCAGTGTTTGTGACATATTCTAGGACTTTACCAACTACAGTCCCCATACACAACACAGCTCTCCCCATCTACATACATACACCAGTCTTTACCACCTTTGCTACCACCATCGTATCACTATAGACCAGTGCTGCATGCTGGTCTATAGTTCAGCCCACAACTATGTCTCTATGTATATTATCTGCGCCTTCATAAGCAATTGAAATAATGCCCTATGTTGATTACTTACCGGTATACAAAGGTAAAATCGATATCCATTTTAAATTCTCCTACAAATACCATGCAAATCTACTTCTAATCATCCAAAGGCAATTAAACGCTTTTTCTCGCATCACATTATTGATTTGTGAATGAAGTCTAGTAATGCATTATGAAAGGCGTGCCGCATGTAAACTTGGTAACTTACACTATCTAGTCGTGATGTTATATGATATTAATAACGGTAAAAGAATCACCATTATATTAGGCTCTCAAGGGAAGTGTTATAGCTGATATGCACAATCACGGATACAAGTTATGATCAGAAAAAAAAATTATACAGAAAGAAAAAATGACAGGATCGTGATCAGAACTGAGCTGTAAAACATGTTCAGCGCTGTGGAATGTGTGTTATGAGGAAACATACATATTATGGGCGAATAGGTGTCCGATTGCCACAAACAGAGGGATGTATTTCCGGGTATCGATCCTCCTTCAGTAAATGCGTTATTCCTTATTAAGTACTATACCTGAAAATCATCCCTAAACTACATGTTAATAACTTACATGCTAGCGGTCATTCACTACGGCCCTAGGGCGCGAAATTTATTAATACAGCGGCGTGTCGTATTTCATTGATGCTCTACCACAGGGATATAATAATATGTACATGTAGATCAGTTGGGGAGACTCACTTGCTCTCAGAAAATCGAATCTCTCGACAACTGATGGGCCACCAAAGTGGTACCTGGGGAGAGCATGGATACAGGGATGTGCCACCGGGGTTCAGCCGGAGTCTGGTCGGGGTATGATCCGGTATAGATGCCTTGTACATATTGCCGAATTGTGATCATTATGAATAAAAATCATGACATTTCGGACACCAATAATTTACCTGAATACCCAAAAGAAACATGACGGGCAATGTGAATAACCAAAGTAGAACGAATAGAAAAACTGTGGAATGAACAATGAGACAGGCATCTTGAAGTTTCTACTCAGACTAATCAACAGTTTTGTTATAATGAAAAATAAAACAATGACTCACCCTTGAAGAATGTCAGGTTATATGGTGGTGGATCTTTGGGCTTGACTGTGTCGTAAAAGATGGTTTGCTGGTAAGTTTTGCTCCATCGATGTGTCCACTTATGTTTCACACGGTCCATCTCCATTCTGGTTAATATAGATACGTACTTTGTATAGAGTAATAGAGTAATCAACAAGATAGCCCAGTTTTATCTAAGGTACTTTCATGGGATTTATATTTTGTTTCTTTGACAACTCCAAACCTATTTATATCAGTCACGTTGATATTTTTTCCGATGCCTATTATCTAGTATATATATATATACATATATATATATATATATATATATATATATATATATATATATATATATATATATATATATATATATATGTTACTATAGCCGACCTCCAAAAACCTCTTCTCCCCTGAGGTATTCGATAGAATGCCGAAGTAAATTAAGGCAATTCTAATTTTGTATGTGTATAAAACTAAAAAGTAAAGTTTACTTGAACTTGTCTAGTGATTTTTTATCTATCTAACTTTTATCTATCCTGGCATAATTCAGTTTAGCGTGACTGGTATCATTGTTCGGCCAGTACAGATTTGATGGATGGCTGTAAAGAGCCGCTTATAAAATGTAAAGATAACAATTAAAGAGCTATCGAAAAGTCTAGCTTCGAATGCGTCAGAACCGGCATAATGGATTTATTTGGCAAGTTTACCTTTTTAAACTATATTATCCCGTGGATGTTATTCATAACGATTGCTACCATTATGACCTCTTTTAGTTGCAGACGGGGATGGACAGATTCAGTACAGTGGTGGTATCCCGCTGATCAATCTCAGGTAACACAATATATATTAAGAGTCGTTGGTGCATGCCTCTCAGTCAGATTAATCTCAAAGGATAACCATAGACACATACTTATGTTCTGTAATATGCATTATTGTATTTAAGGTTTGCAACAAGAGGTTTGTTATCATCACACCGGACGACAATTGATATGTTCTCGCCTTTTTATTAGCCTCGAATCCGATGCAATTCGTGCAGATGGCACTACACGTATTCACGATGATAAATGGAGTCGAATACCTTGATCTTTAAGAAAAAGCCAAATTCGACACATTTGGGTGCGCGGAAGCTGCCTCGAGTGTTACCTGATTTCTGGATGTATCGGCAAGAATTTATTGGTGTACCTTACAGTGGAACCGGCAATGTCGTTGGAACCGTTGAATATCTTGGCGATTTGGACTATCTCCCAGTTGGATCGCAGAGGCAGTTCCTGGCCGGTTAGGTTGATATAATACTTCCAACGACCTCTGTAGTAGCGGTCAAAGTCACGCATGCAGTTTAGCGCTGGTAGGAGAACACTAACATCTCCCCACTGTCACCAGGAGAAAAAAGACACAAGTATTATTAGTTGGTTTTCATATCTGGTATGTTGTTAAAGCGGCGCGACAGGTAATATCTCCAGTACACACTCGGCCAGTGAATACTGCTCGTTCATCTATGACAGTGATAGAAATGGATACCAAAATATATATTCAAAAGGAATTGCAAGACCGGGCGCTCAAGACTGTCAAAAAGTATCATAACATGTCAGGTAGCTCCCAACATGCACTTTGTAACACATATAAATTGAAAAAAATCGCCAGCACTCTGACAAAAGAGGCAGCTCGTACTACTAATGTATAACTGTATTAATCAAATGACTGGCTTGAGAGAAAAACGTACTAGGATCAGAAATAAGCCTGAATTTAAGCACATGTGCCAAGAAGAGAACTTTATTGTAAAGGAATCACCATATTGGCGAAGGGTCTGAGCGTGTGAATTCCTGTCTGCCATATAAAGAAGACAACTTTTTTCTGCAAAGGACATGACATATCATCTTCTCACTGCTTTCATCCCTCACCCCTTCCTCATTTTAATTGTTATAAGATTATTTGAATAAAATTAAATTTCCTTTGATTCTGATGTATTTAGTCTAACATCATAAAATTGTAACTGATAAAACCCGTGAAACAGGCATTGGGTTGTTATGAGAGTAACTAAATGATATTATCAGAACAATGAATAATAGTGATTATGGTGAATCTGTTATGTCATGGAGGGTCTTACAGATGATATCTGTGTAGGAAATAGGCCTTGTATTTAGTTTGAAGGTTCTTTATTCCCTTCACTTTTACTGATCAAAATTGTCAATTATTATGAAATATAACCGGTATGAGTATAAAGACGGTGTCTATAGGTTTATTCAGTCTGTTCAGATAATATTGATAGAACCTGGAAATGGTTAGAGGACCTATTTCAGCCCATAAAAATCCACATATCATCAATTCCTGTTTAATATTTCATAAAATACGTTGTATGTTTAACGTCACCTAGATGTACATACGTGTGTCATCAATCTAATTCCACTAAAATTATTCCCTTTTTTTGGGCGAGGTGAGGGGTTGAATTTTTTGCTGTGACTGGTATGTTACCTCAACCAATACCGTTTGTCGTGGTGTCATTAAGGACCATACAGGTCATCAGTTGCATGTTGGTGACATATTACTGTCAGCCTAACCCTCTAGTTTATCATGCTCTACTTTAATTCAGGAAACTTGTTGGCACGCCACCAATATCAACTGTGATACTAATTGGAAGGTAATACACGATATGAATTGTCAAGATTCCAAGCAGTCGAGTCAGACAGAGCTTCGGGAATGTTGAAAGACAAGAAAACGCGTATGGTGGTCTTGCGCCAACAGCAGGCTTGAACAAGAAGCCTAGGCTTGCGCTTGGACGCAGTGACCAATGTGAAAATAGATTAACCCAAAAATGAACCTTGCCGATAATCAAATTTAATTTCTATAGTGCATGGCACATAATCCAGCCTACAAGACATGATTACTCCATAAAATCTATATCTCTAACATTAACCCCTCCCGGCAAATGATATATAGTGTCACAATATCTCAAAATATTGGTATGTAAAACATACAGATTATATTCCTCGGCATAATAGACCAAGCTGGCTGTGTGGCATGCCTCATGAGGCGATCCCCCTTGGTTACAATCAATATGGGTCACCCCCACGTGGTAAACACGGAGCCAGCATATAATCCTGATCTCAACGTACTCGAGTCAGTCTGGTCTGCGCAGCGCATTGTAACACCATCTGCAACAAGGATTATGAGTTGGCATGGCATTGCCATGATTTCGGTTTCAACAAGTAATGTATACATATTTTAAGAAATAAAAAAGATTATTAAACAGGCCCCTGATTCCATCCAACGTGTCTGGTATCGGCACCCGTGGAAGCCTGTTGCAATATATATAAATACACTACTGTCGCCGGGTGCGGATCACATCTGACCAGAGCAAGTCCCACCCGCTAGTAGGTATTCATTGAACCGCAATGGGTGCGGATGCCAGACGTGTTCGAGGGAATCAGGTCAAATAGGTCACCAGCATACAAGACAGTCAGAGGCTCAACGTAACATAAATATACAGATCGAACTCACCCGCGGGACCCACATGCTAGGAATGGAGGGAGGGAGGGAGGGAGGAAGGGAGGGAGAGGGGGAGGGAGGGAGGGAGAGAGGTGGAAGCCTGTTGCAATATATAAAAATACACTACTGTCACCGGGTGCGGACCACATCTGACCAGAGCGAGACCCACCCGCTAGTAGGTATTCATTGAACCGCAACGGGTGCGCAATATATAAAAATAGACTACTGTCGCCGGGTGCGGACCACATCTGACCAGAGCGAGACCCACCCGCTAGTAGGGATTCATTGAACCGCAACAGGTGCCAACACCAGACGTGTTCGAGGGAATCAGGGTCAAATAGGTCACCAGCATAAAGACATAGTCAGCGGCTCAACGTAACATAAATATACAGATCAAACTCACCCGCTGGTTCCACATGCTAGGGAGGGAGGGAGGGAGGGAGGTGGAAGCCTGTTGCAATATATATAAATACACTGAACCGCAACAGGTGCCTATACATTATATAAAAATACACTACTGTCGCCGGGTCCGGACCGATATCGAGGGTATCGAGGCTCTAATTATTCAGAATACATTACTTTAATGTATTATAAAGTAAGCCGCAAAAACTGTTCCCCGTCTTCCCTAATATATTTCGGTCTTGACCTATAGGTCAAACCGAAATAATAAAGCTTGTAACGGGATGAAGCCTTGGAGTCATTCATTCAGCTTACTATTCACAACAGATAGTGACACTGGTGGAGAACTCCCAAGACTTCCAGTAAACATCTCCCAGAAGTGCGCAAAACATTGCTGAAATACCATCATTTAGCACCCATGCCGGACACGCCAAGCCTCAGACTGTCAGTAAGACAGGAAAGACCAAACACATTGTCACAATAACCGGCGGCAACACAGCAGCCATCAGTTGCCAAAGATGATGATAAAAAAACGTCCGAGAAAACAGATATCTCTACGGCGGAATCCCAACAGCTTGACTAAACTAGCACCACTGAGGTGCTATACCCGAAACTGCCGCCGCTCCATGGGGACAACACCATGATCCTGCTCGACAAGACTCAGCCAGAAGTCATGGTTGACCAGCCGACAAACAACACCGACACAGACATGGCAGACCTGGACAGCCTCCGCTCCAAGATGGTGGAACAAAAGAAACTCATCGAGAGACTGTCCATGGAGAACGCCAAGCTAATGGCGGACCTACGGAATGCCAAGTTTGTTAGCCAAACAATTCCCACGGCTTCGGCCCCTAACTCTGGGAGCACCAGAATTAACCTGCAACTATATTCTTGTATCAGTGTCCGCTTTAGTTTGGTATTCGATAAGCAGGCAATAGATTTGAATGAATGAATTCAATGAATAAATATGCAATGCTTACCTTGATTTTGTCTAAATGAGATGCTATGAACACATTATTGAAGCATTTAGCAATACTCCTCATCGTCCTGTGTATGAGCAGTGGTGACTTGATGTCAATGTGAATACAGTAGAGATTTTGTGGTTGGTAAATGGAACGCAATAGCCTCTCTGCAAGCTCTACATCAGTATACATGGAAATACTGAAAGCGAGAGGGAAGTCTTCCTCTTCTTTGGTAAGAGGAACCGTTATATATCCTCTGTTCCTTATAAAATCATCACAGTTTTCTACCCATTTAAGGTAAGTTTCCTCATAAATGGGCGTCTTGTGCATAGTATTTAATATTGACTTAGCGTGTTGCAGCTCTTTAGTGCTGTTCTGTAGCAATGCATCACAGTTAATCAAATGAGTATACTCAATGTTTGGTACTTGGTAGTTTTTTCTTAGCTCATCATAGTTGGGTTTCTGAATGACTTTCCCATGAACATTCTCTTCATCTGTTATAGTATAAGGGTTGGGTTTTGCTATGAGTCTACCCTTTAGCTTGTAAGTATCGCTGCTAATGTGAGCTGAGATCCTATTAGTAGTGGCTAAGGTGGTAGCTGTGGCTGATATGGTGGTGGTGTTGGTAGTTTTAGCAGCCGCCAGGTCTAGCTGAAGTGTCCTAAACTGGGCTGCTAGCAGTGTGTTGTCGCTTTGCTCCGCACTGTATATGTACCAGTTCCCCCAGAAGACCACCATGTTGAAGAGGACGAGCAGAGTGATACGCCAGTGGACGAGTAGGAAATGAAACGTTCTCACCACGTACAGCATCATGATAATTCCTCTCCCTGAGCACCTGTCAACAAAAACACAAAAATCAAGAAAGACCCACTATTATTTATAAAGGTTTAACTGAAACCAAGGACTTAGGTGGCCATGCAAGTCCGTGCCAAAACTTTGAGGATATATCAATTTTAAACGAGCATGGTATTAGTCGAAATTCCTAATCAAACCATATTCAGTTGTATTCCATTCTTTTATTACATATTGATAAGTGAATTCAATGGTGTCTTCATTCAGACAAAATATAGATGCATATTATTCTAGAAGCTTGGGAACTGTATTCAAGTTATCAAAAGGGACTAGAATGTCAACACTGCAAAACAGCTCATCTAATGAACACCGAGGGCTAGGTAGTCGCCACAATGTATCTCCAAAGATGCATCATTACCTTTTCTTATTTTACGGACATCCCATAATAAACACAGTCTCTGGTATATAAAGTGATGGGCATCCTCTACTATGTCATTCAGCAATGAATCTTAATTAATGAAGACCACATCATAAGTGACCGGAATTAGTCAGTTTGACTAATGTTCAATCGCTTATACTGAAATAGGAAATTGTTTTTATTTTTTAAAGCTGCCCGTGTCAAGCAAAGCAAGACGCTTGGATGGTTTGCGGTGCTTTTCCTTATCATTCTAGAAGATGGTCATATAATCTTACCGATTGCATAATTCTCACACGGGTTAAGTGGTTGAATTAACAATAATGTTCGTGAAAACTACTGCATATTATTGTGAAGTAAATGTTTCCTTAGAGCAAGCCTAATAAATACATTGTGCTGTTATTCGTCCATCTCTACATTTTCTGTTGGAGGTCGCACTAATAACCGCTGCTCAATGACATAATTTTCCTTCAAAACCCATGCGAAAATAGATACATCATTTTAAGGCTTTGACTTGGATGTACCATTGTACAGGTGCTGCTCTCATTATCCCAATCTCAGTACATCTAAGGTGCATATATTTTCGCGGAATTGGTCCTTTGATGTTCTTGCTCTGCAAAGACATGTCTCTGGTCTCAGTGTTTGGGAGGCACAAGGGTCAACTTCATTCATTATTAGACAACCCCTCGCTTCTACTCAAAGGCTCTGCTGTTGGCTGCTTTTAGAATTACATAAACTCCGACGCGTTAGAGGGATCCTTCCTTATACATGTGTATCAAAAGGCTTCTTTGGGTAGGAAGAGTCCACCACTTGATGAATTCACAGGTGAGTTATGTCGTGGCCTACATGTGCAATATGTTCTAAGAAGTTACTTAATTGGCCTAGTTTGTTCCCCACAGTCAAGGTTACATATTTTGTTTATGAACTAGGCGCTCTTTTTAATTTTGAATGCATTGGAGCATACGATTTATGTTTCAAGACATTATCTTTTTATAGTTTCAAAACCTATGAATAAGATATTGCTCTATATAACAGAAACCACCATCACCTTTTGAGGTGATCTTCATTTGTCATATCTTTTACCAATTGTGAGAAAGAACCTGGCATGATACCTCCCATTACTCTTTTTAACCACTAGCGGGCAAAGAAATATATGCAAGCAACATTAAGGAACATTGAATACTGGTAAATTGTTGGTGAAATCTCTTTTAAGAAAGAAATTGATGAGAGTTTGGTCTGTGTCACTATTGGCCATCGAGTTTGGAGCGCGCAGTGATATGAACAAGGAGATAGCTGAGTGAGTATTCCGAGGCGCTTCAAACGAGATAGTGTACGGGGACTCAGACCAAACTTGAATATGTTCTGATTTTATCCTAGCCTGAAAATGTTTATCTGTTTATCGCCCATTTAGTATACGTTTCCATTCTTGCAAGCCTTTTGAGTACAAGTTCCTAATGTTAAGCCTACGAACGTTTAAACCAGACTAAGATTAATAATGAGATCAGGGTATTTGTTTGCTTCGAGTACTTCATCAGATGTCTACAAAGTCGTTTCCTTCCACGAAATGAGTGGATATTAGATGAAAACGTAGTTGGTGAGCTGTAGTGATTCAACTGATTGCCATTTGAGGTCTTCATCCAATAAAATACGTCCCTCCGTCCTCGTCCTCGAGATATATCTTATGGGACAAAAGGCCGACAACGGAATCGCTACAGGTTCACGCACTACGATTTATTATTATATAACTAAATAAAAACACGAAAAAATACCATTTTACGTACTTTCGAAGTACACTACAGGCACAGTGTGCCTGAACATTGACTACGTCCCATGAGCCCGAACGTTATTTATACTCGCTTTTCTTAAATGAATGACACAAAGTTAGACAATGGGAAGTAAGCGTTATTGCCCATTCTAATCAATGAAATATTCATTTAAATTGCAAAAGTAACATCGTATTTTAATATATCCAAGAAGAGGGACATTGGTAATAATTGACAGAGGAAAATATGTCATTTAAATTAATTCCTGCTGCTTTCACCAATAGGCTCTAGAATAATCGACAGAACAGCTTCAGATAACATGTTTATGAAAACAATATATAAAGAAACGCGGCTATGGAAGATATCAAACAGTTTCGTTTATTTACCATTTGTATAAGGGAGATTTATAGCATAATCGCTTGTGAAATTGTCTTTTGTCTGTGTTTTATCAAATGATATTTATCTCTCGAGAAACAGTTTTTAAAACCTATCCCCAGTGTTCTGAATTTGTCTGGAAACTTGTTTGCTATACTGTTTTTCTGTCCCACGCCTATGGGTACTTAGAAACCAAGCCTCTCCTGCAAACTCTTTGTATGATTTATTTTGCGGTACGGACTGCAAACACGGCACAATACCTTCAAGAGATCCGCTAGGATTCGAAGTGTCATTGCCCATACAAATACGATACGCGTTTCCCAGAATGTAAATGGGAGAAACAAACGGCCGAAATAAGAACATAACATCTCAATGTGAATTGGAGGTGGAAAAGAATGATTCTTCTGCAGGAAAAATATTGCATTCCTTATTCACTCGTCCAAAACAAATACAGAGGTCACGGTAAAGCAAACTAGGCCTATATCCGAGTGGAAAAAAGGTATAATGGTAGGTGACTTGAGAGGGGGTAGCCATGTGGGTCAATATAAAGCATGGTTTGCTGAGTGACAAAGAAGTAAGGGCATAATGAGACGTTGGACACAGTAAGAAGAATTGATAAAGGATCCACTTACAGTCATAGAATTGACAATCCGGATCGGTAAATGATTGTATAGGCTTTAAAAAAATAGTATTTTCAAAGCAGGGGCTGAGGTCCCATAAGCGTAAGACGTATTCTAATATTTAAGATATGGGAATGGCGCCAGGACAGGAAATGGAATTCTGTGTATTGTGCAAATCCGTACATTGCGCATTATTATCAACCGATTACGCAGTATCCATATCCAGGGTGCATGAGTTTCGTAATCTCCTCGGACTAGATTCAACGTGATATCCTCGCATTCGCTCGGCTATTACTACCCGTCCAGTCCTCCGAGATTACGGCAGCTTGTACCTGAAACCAGCACACACATGCTGTTGACATGCCTATATTGTGAATATTCGCTGTATCTCTGTTTGATTGATTTTTCTTCCATGTCGTGTTCTAAAAAAGGAATTCGTAAAGATAATCTCTGTATCGCTATGTTTGAAATGATGGTGCAATATTTGCTTTTCTTAATGGGGAAGTACACTGATGACCTAAAGCAAAGTCGTTTCCGCTGTTATTACCGAGCACGTCTAAATGCGACGAATATGGACAGGTTTAGAAATACCATAACTCATATGGTATGCTTTATTTTAGTTAAAAGAGGCGTATTAATTCACTTTCTTACGCAGGCATACATTTCTGACACAGCATCGATATCAAAGTTTCATCAAGATACAATTAAATTTGGGCTAGTTTTGTATTTCGAGGAATTACATAACATGCATAGAGACATGTAAGGAATGCGTTAAAAGTACTTTATGATTTAACCCTTTTAAAGCATCTCTTTGTGAAGTACAGGACACATCTACGTCTAGGTCGTTGTAGGACTTGACATCCAGTAATTTGGGATTTAGAATGATTCAAACATATTGAAAGTTAACATAGGGATAATCAAATCATTTTACCACCTTTCGATGCCATTCATAAAGTACGTACGCACTGAGGGGGGAGGGGGGCAAAAATTCAGAAATTCAGCGTACGTACTTTATGGATGGCCCCTTCGTTTTTAGCGTTACCTCTCTTGTACATTGGGTGATGGAGAGAGCCAACTGGTGTTTAAAGGAATGCCCGCAGCTGGTTCGTATTTGGAAATGGTGTGGCTATAGAAATATGCCTTGTCTATCCGTAGTATAACGGAAGGTATAAAAAAGACCATCAATGAATGGCAGGTGTTAGGCCTATGTATTCAGGGTGCGTGAGTTTCCATGACATGCTATACCACTAAGGCCACTAAAAAAAAACTTTTTTCCTATTACCGCGCGCAGAAAAAACGATTTTAGAAGGGTTTTTTTAAATAGATGAACCTTGATAGAAATTATGAAAGGTATGTGTATTTAGTATCAAATTAAAGCTCCTGATGTCAGGGATGCATTAAATGTAGAGCCAGTAAAAATCTGAAGACCCGCATAAGCAGACACCCCACGTAAGCAGCCACTTTGGCCCGGATCGAAGGGTGTCCGCTTATGCGGGGTTTTACTGTATGTCTGCCCTCTTTGATATATCCCCCCCCCCCCAAAAAAAAAGCGCCCTCGTCATATTTTTCATGGCTTGGTGATGAGAAACAAGTTTTTCTTTTTGAGTGGCCTAACGCAGTTGATGTAAGGCCTTTTAATTCTCCTGAATGGCATAATGTCATGGTTGACCGACCATGCTGGAATGACCCTCGTTTCGTTTACATCCCAATACGCATAAAGACATTCTAGAGTGGCTAGAGGTTCTTTCCTGTGTGAGGGTCAAACGATGTGTCCCTGTTCCTATAATTCATTTGCTCGTGTTTTCAACTTCATTTCTAGAGGACTAGGCTGAATATCAATATATCAACGAAGTTTGACACCCCTTAATTTTGTCTTTACATCGCCATATCATTTAGAATAGGTAAAACGATATTCACATCAATTTATATTGCCCTTAACATAACTTATATTTCAAATAGCATGAGCATGGCACCTGTATATATTTTTGTTCAGTGGAGCAGCACTTTAGGAGATCAGTGGCCACCATCCGGCATCGTAATCTCCCGCGGTAGTGTTAGCTTTTTCTTCATTTTTTGTATAATGTTTATTGACCAATGTTTGACATTCCGCAGATGGATCTGCCGATCTTCCACATCAAGAAGGTCTTCAAAAATTAATGTGCGACCTAACCACAACCTCTAATAGCAGTGCCATTTTGAATTAATGCTTGCGCAGAAAATAGTCGGAGCTTGTTTCTCGTATATAAGAAGTTTTTTAAAAAATAGTAAGTAATTGCAAAAGTTACGTGAATGTAAAGCTAGCTTTTGTAATTATTTTAAATCAAAACAATACCAACAATGAAATTCTCTAAAATGAAAATCTAATAAATCAGTTGTTGTCGGATCTCTGCAAAAGACTGAACAGCTGGTCAACCATACGACGTCAGTTGGCACTATAATCATGTTGGTTTGTACACTATAACCATGTTTAGTACACACCCGCCTGGTCTTAAAAATGTTACATTTTTGTCGGGTCGATGGAACAGCCTCTTTAAATGAATGGGTTTACTTCCCCTTATGCACAAATATGCGGGTGACAGCACGAAAGGGTTAAGCGTGTTTTGCTCAAGGGACCAGCCGGTCAGACAGGTCTGGGACACACTCATGGTAGTGTCCCACTTGTGTATGGAGTGATGTGGGCAAGTGTGGGCCTCCAAATACACGTGTTGGACCACACAGAGGGTCGTGACATCACGACAGCATGTCTTCAGACGTTCTACGCGAGAAAAATAGAACCATAGCTACAACTTTATAGGTTGTGCCAGAGTGCCTGTATTACAATGATCAATTGTCATAAATAATCCAATATTAACCTGTGGGTGGCTCAGTCCCAGATCCAGAATCTGTAGCACGATAGAAGCAAGATAACCCAAATTATTAATCAATTTTAAAGCAAAGCAGATTCCCATGACCGCCAACCGTGGTTCGGAGGTGCGTGAGGGAGAGGGATAGGGTGTATTACGTAGAGGTAGCGCATACGCCAACAATACCCCCCCCCCCCCCCCCCGCCCGCTACACACACGAAGTAAGCTCGGCTCAACGAACACGAAACGGGACACTGCATATTTACCTGCCACATCATGGATCGCCAAGAATAAAACATGAATCCAGACTCACCGCTCCAGGCTCTATGTTCCCTCCACCCTCAGCTCACACATCCCGTGTTCACGATCCCAGTTAGCGCTTGCAGGTCACATATCTTCATTAGTCGACGGCATCCGTGGGTGTGGTGGACTATTGTCACAGAGAAGGTACCACAGGTGTGTGGGTTGGAAATTATCAATAAACAAGAAAGGTATGGATAAAATCAATAGCAGAGCGGTAAGGGTAAGCATCAACCCTTTCTATAGCATGTCGTATACTCCAGTTTTAGATGCGCTGTCCCGTCCTTTGCGGGTAGAACACTGCCTGCTTGCTTCTGACGAACACACTGGGAACCTTTAAGTTGACAGTCTTACTTGCCTTGAACCGACACCTGTGGTTCCCCTGCTCTCCACAGACTATTATGGAGGGAGGGGCGGGTGGCCAGTGTACACCGCAGCACCTGCCCGTGGGGTTGACGTGACCGACTTGTGCGCCGATCCATGAAACTTAAAGAGGTCACGCTGCAGTGATCAAGTGCATGTCGCACGTTAGCAGAGTTTGGGAAGATTCCACCATGAGCCATAATGCGACAAAGATATGAACACAGTTACCCTGTAACATCAATTTCTTTGAACAGGAACTATATGGATGTAGAATGATTAGTTCCTAATGATAGTATTTCTTCGCTGTATGATTTGCTCTAGACTTAAAGTTACAAACTTACAGATCGTCTAATCTCAACTCTCAACTTACAACTATATCTGTACTGATTATTTATATCACACACACACACACCTACACCTACACCTACACCTACACCTACACCTACACCTACACCTACACCTACACCTACACCTACACCTACACCTACACCTACACCTACACCTACACCTACACCTACACCTACACCTACACCTACACCTACACCTACACCTACACCTACACCTACACCTACACCTACACCTACACCTACACCTACACCTACACCTACACCTACACCTACACCTACACCTACACACACACACACACACACACACACACACACACACACACACACACACACACACACACACACACACACACACACACACACACACACACTCACAAAATGGGAGGAACCCCTGTTTTCAGATTCACCATGTTGTAACTCATTCAATTTTGGAGATACTCATTTCATCATGTAGACCTCACTGAGAGCTAAAAGCCATATATAGTTTTACATTGGATGCATTAGAAGAGACAATGTGGTTGAAAAACCACCCATTTTTCACTATTTTTTCTTGCCATAAACATGTACACACACAAAAAAGAAATATATACCACATTCATCCCTCTGAAATGGATCTAAACCAACCTGCCTCCATGCAAGCAACATGTTCCAAGTGAAAAAAAAAATTCTAAAATTGTCTTTGAATATTTTTTATACTCACTTTTTTTATGGCTAAAATGTACCTCATCTTTACGTCACCATTTTTTTCTATCACATTGAATAATGAAAAAATAGTTAACCCCTGGTTATTTGGCATGGATTGTAACCCGTATGGTGTATGTTATGGGGGGGAAAAAATTAAAAATCATAAGAAAAGAATTATGGACTCCAGAAATTCCAATATCCTCTTAAGTGCTTATGGCTAAAACATATTCATCTTTACATCACCCCTTTCAGCAATGTCGGAAGCAAAGAAAAAAGTTATTTATATTAAAAAAAAACTTGAGAAAATTAGAAAATATATTCCCTACTAGTTCCATACATTTTATTTGGTGAAAATAGGCAGAAAACTGTGGTGACGTAAAGATCATATGTAGATAACTTTCCTCTTTATGTCGCCAGTCGGCAGCATTGAGTTTTTTCAACCTCACCACTAGAAAACTCGAGCTACTTCCGATGTAAGCACACGCACACCCTCATGTGGTCCTCCTTGACCAACTCGGGACACTCGACGGGTGAGTTTTTCATATGCTCTCTTGAAAATGTGATAAATATGTCCATAAACCTAATTAGTTTGGTCAAATCAGTCCTGTAAGAAAGTCAGCCAGATACATGTTCACATTGTGCATGCATTTGAAATGTATTCTAACCTCCGATCGAACTTTTTTTTAATAATTACCGGCATCCTATCGGTGATAGCAGCTAGATTGTGGCCATTTTGCACTACACTACGTAAAGACAAAATGGTGACGTAAAGATCTATGTTCTTAATCAGGTCTTCTGATGGTAAAGGAAACAATTCTTGTATGGAGAAACAATGGGAAATATTAGATCTTTTGTCTCTTCATATAGTTTGGTGTATATGTTGGTTAACATAGTGAAGTTAATGGTAGAATTGATGACTTCAATGTGCTACATAAAGATGTTTTTACCCGGCTAAGTAAAGATGTTTTAAATGATTACCGTTCATTCCTTTATGATAGAAACATGTTAAAATCAATGTCTATGGTAACATATTACAGTGTGCTCACTTATTTTTATGTGATATCATCTAGTGAGATTACAAATATCATATTTTTTCCGTTAAAACATGGTGCGACGTAAAGACAAAAATGTGCTACGTAAAGGTTTTCTAGGTTTGTTTGCCTATTCTGGTCTTCTATGAACTTTCCTATAGAACATTTTTTTTGGGTAAGTGATCTTTATTCTATTTCAGCGTGAAAATATTTTAGAATAATATTGTTTAATTTTACATGTTATGTTGAGTAATTGTATTATTTTTCCCTTTAAATGTGGCTTTTTGTGTTTTACTAGTGTATGAATTCTTCATTAGAGTAGATTACTATTAGATAATTAGTAGAAACTGAATGAGAGTTAGAGTTTTCAGTGTTTATGCCACTATGGGAAGGTCGTGTATTACTACGCGAGGCGTAGCCGAGTGTAGTGAGGAGCAGACCTGACCAGAGCCTGTCCTTGGCACCTCTTGATGTCCTTTCCTCGGCACCTCATGGTGTAAAGAGCCTTTCCTTGGCACCTTGTGGTGTAAAGACTACTTCTTCAGCACCTGGTGGTGTGCAGACTCTTCAGCACCTCGTGATGTCCACACCCTTTCTTCGGCACCTGGTGGTGTAAAGACCCTTTCTTCAGCACCTGGTGGTGTGCACTCTTAAGCACCTCGTGATGTCAAGACCCTTTCTTCGGCACCTTGTGGTGTAAAGACCCTTTCTTCAGCACCTGGTGGTGTGCACTCTTAAGCACCTCGTGATGTCCACACCCTTTCTTCGGCACCTTGTGGTGTAAAGACCCTTTCTTCAGCACCTGGTGGTGTGTAGACTCTTCAGCGCCTCGTGATGTCCACACCCTTTCTTTGGTACCTGGCAATGCACAAACCCTTTCTTCAGCACCTGGCGACGTAAAGACCCTTTCTTCAGCACATGGCAATGTACAGACCTTTTCTTCAGCACCTGGCGATGTAAAGACCCTTTCTTCAGCACCTGGTGGTGTAAAGACTCTCTTCAGCATGCCTCCCAAACGCGAACGCAGTCGTGAACAGAAAGAGCAGCAAGCAATAGCAGCACGTGCACAGCGGGCCAGGAATCGCGATGATCCAGATTTGCACTGCCGAGAGTCTGTGAGAGTGAAGGTAATACAACACATTTTGAATTAGAAACTGTATTGCTGCTGTACCTTGTTTTTCACTTCATAACCTTTTTTATCACACATATTTTGTCACATTTATATGTCAGGTAACACTGTCATGATAACATGAAAATTGAATAACCCTGATACCATGTTTTTATTTTCAGTATGGGAATTGTCATATTCACTTCTCAAACCATGTGTACTTCATACTCCTTCAGACAAATAACAAATTTCAATTTTTCCACAAATCAAGAGACAGGAGCTGCCGTCCACACCCTCGACATCCACTCCAGGTAAGCCTTGCTTATTTTTGCTTTGAATTTTAATCCCCAGATTACAAGTATGTTGAGATGAAGTTCTGCAATTGACTCAAAATGTACAGGTAGTAGATGCGACATATTTTACCTTCCTTTGCAGAGGAGGAAGTCAGTCTGGCCCTGAGGCAAGCACCAGTAGTGGTGATGTTGCCTGGTGAGTTTAGAATTTGTTGAAGGAGATTTATTGTGTTTCTTTTTTTGTTCTATAATATTTCTAACAAATTGCAGTATTTCCATATGAACCCATCCATTTAGCAGCTGTGTATATCTGAAATTAAAGTAAACACACTGCATAACCACTTAAAACTATTCCTTCCACTAAACGTTTTCATTTTCAGAAGCTGTCACTTGTTTCTTTGCACATGTTCTCAGTTTAGTATGTTCCAATTTGTATTTACAGATTCCGAAGTGACACCTATGTTGACATGGCCCCCACAAGGGAACCCCTCAACATCAGCCTCTTTTGGGGGGAGGAGTTAATTTTATTTTGTACTTTAACATATGTGCTATGTCAATTTCAAATAACATTATAGATATACAGTAACTTATAGTCATATTTATGGTTATTTCCTTCTTCTTATCTAACAATTCCTTTGAACTTTGTCAGTACACTTTCATAGAAAAATGTTTGTCATATTTTCTTCTCAGTTTTGCAACGCCTCCCTTGTATAACAAGATTTGTACCCTCAAGCGGCAACTTGCTTTTGCTAACAAAGATTTGTACAACCTCTAGAAAGCAAAGAGGCAGCGTTGTATTATGATTGCCATCAAATCACAATACACCCAATGCTGGCATACTTCAAAAAAGCTGGCATACTCCAACATCAGAGCTTCATTGGGGTGACTGATGAGACCAGTCATGCAGCTCCAACCACTTTTGCTTTTATAAAGAAACTTGTTCCATCTCTTAAGGCTATCCAGCCCAGCCTCCAAATGATTAACTTCATTACCGATTCACCAGTGTCCCAGTACAGGAACAAGAGTGTTGTCAAAATTATTTCTCAAAGTCAGAACGAATTTGGTATAAAGATGGGGTGGAACTACCTTGAAGCAGGACATGGGAAGGGTCCTTGTGACGGTGTGGGGGGTAGTATCAAACAGTCAGCAGACATAGCCGTCAAGAGGGCGGCACACATTTCATGTGTGTCGCACTCTTGGTATCTGCCGTCTTTATTTTGGCTGGCAGTGCATTCTAATACTAATATAACATGTTTAATGAAAAATGTCAAAGCTGTGACCCAACCCAACGTCATCTGCGAGGATATGTTTCTCCGCTGGTCACAGTGGCTTGAAAGGAGAAAATACAGCAATGGTAGACTTACTGCTTTACTTACTGTGGGAAGTAAAAAAACACTCACCTCTGTAACTGTGCAGGTGTGAGATTTCTACCTACATCTCATTTTAGATAATTTTTACATCACCAGTTATCTGTACGTAGCCCATTTTCTTATGAATTCTGGGTCTATGATTAACATAAATTTTAATTGGTTTAAGTTAATATTATGCTTCATCACGTTGCTAGCTGTAAAAAGAAAGAGTTTCGTATAGCTACTATAAATATTTCCTAGTCTCAGAGCAGGCTGAGGATTTTGTAGTTTCATATGTTATTTACGTTGCCAAGTTATGAGGGGTTTATCTAAAGGAAAAAAAAAATTGTATTTTAAAAAACACTTGCAGAATGCACAAGGTTCGTTTCATTGTGGTTTAAAGAATAGAAATATAGCCTGTGTTGTTCACCAGTGGGTGCTTAGAATAGCATATAGTGTGGCAAAGGTTTGTCATACTGCTGAATTTGGGTTTCTTTTCCTAGAATGTCTTTCTGTGTTCACAGATTTATCAAGAAAGTTGTAAAAAACAAAGAATTTGTATTATATTTCCTAGTCTCAGAGCAGGCTGAGTATATTGTAGTTTCACAGGGTCTTTACATCGCCGGGTATCTTTATGTAGCTCAAATTGATACAGGTTTATCTAAAGAAAAAAAATAAAATTGCATGATTTAAAATAGAACGGACAAGGTTTGTGTCAGTGTGATTCAAAACCGAGAAATCTAGCCTGTGTTCTTCACCAGTGGGTGCTTAGAATAGCATCTAGGGTGGAAATGACTTGTGAAAGGTTTGAAATGTGTTTCAAAATTTCTTCTTGTGCTTGAACGTGCTTCTGTGTTCAAAGATTCATTCACAAAATTGTACGCTGTAAAATAAAAAGAATTTGTATAGCTACTATTTTCCGATACGATATCGCAATGTGTGCCATGCTTCCTTGCAATATCCCAGACCCCATTATTTATCCCCTTGTCACCCCCTCTCCCCCCCCCCCCCCCCCCGCTGATTTGGTGTTTGTCGCCGATTTTCCCCTGAGACTTTCGAATATAACATGTTATATTTTATCGCATGCGACTTTTGCCTTTTGGATGCCACCTCCTACTGGGTGGGCCGTCGGAGGTGGCATCATTCCCACATCACCCAGCGTCAAGTAGTTAACGATAGAGAAAGACCATTGGACTCAAATGCATGAATACGGCGGGAAAAAATTAAAGAATCAAACATATAAAATCGTGTCAAGAAAGGTTGGGTTTTATTGGTAATGACAAATACAAGGAAACTTATATATGGGGAAAGAAAGACATACAATATTCACCTCTATTGAGACCTTCGATCTTCCCTATTACAGTCGTTAAAGCACAGGACATCAAAAAGACGTGGACAACAGATTTGAACACATTCATTCTCACAGGATATATATACATGTATTTATGTAATCGAAGGTAATCAATATCCCGGTTCGATGTACATTAAGTCCGTGACAATACCGCACAAACAATATGAATAAATAAAGGGAGACGGAATCTATTTAACTAATGATCAAAAGGCCCATACCACAATGAATATTCCTACCTGTTGTAAGAATTCCTAAAACGATTCATAAGATGTGTTTTTAGTACTACCTTTATTGGTTCAGCGGTGGATAGCCACATACAAAGTCACCGATGGAGGTTCAAATGCATGTCGGTGGAAACATGTAAACGAATTTCAATTAGAAAGTAAAGACAGTAAAGTGAGCTGTAAATTCATGACTGGCCGAATTCATCACCAGAGAAAATAAGAAACGTAGTTTAGTGAAATAATTATTGGATGACTGATACTAGATAGGGCTACTCATTACACACATTATCACTAGATGGCACCCCGCTGACACGGATACCTGTAAATTCACCATCGATTCCAGGTTAGCCGCCACCTCTGTCTCCACTCTATTTCGACTAGCGTGGTGCAGCAAGCGTTTGATCTGGTGGCCAGTGGACATTCATCCCCCACAAACGTATGACATGCACATGTCTATCTGAGGCAAGCAACCAAGACATAATCGAACTGATACTGGTTCTGATATTTAACTTCAGCTGGGTTTCAGATTAACAGAGGACATTAGGCATTTTAAAGGCATGTTGGACAATTTTATGTACCGTTGTGGGTACCGTTTAATAGTGGTACTTGTAATGTAAAATCGTACTCCTTCATGAATTCCTGACTAAGATGGACGATTTTACAAGGTGCTGTGCCTAAACCAACTCAGAGTTAAGAATAGGTGCCCCCGGTTTTCTCTTTCACTAAACTGGTCAGGCTCCTTGATCAAGACGGATGGGTAGATCTGCTTCTCCACCTCCCTTCCTTCCCACTCTCCTTTTGGACTGGTCGGCGCCCTATGGCCATCCAGGGAGGAAACTCTAACATAGCCACCAAATCTGTCTTAATAGTGAACAGGGGAACAGCGGAGAAATTTAGGTCCTCCACCCTACCAATATGCCAATCCGTTAGACAGTCTGAAACCCTACCCCCTGATTTATATCGAACATAAACAGGATAGCAAAGAACAACAATAGGCTCTGATCTGACCTATATACAGGAAGCGTACATCTCGGACTCGGGCAATGGCGAGGTGGTATTCAAGGTAGTTCCACCGGCATACAGGCTAGCAACTCCCTAAGAAGAGAAGCCAACCACCTCCAGAGGGGCGAGGTCTATGACGCTAGCTCCCTCTCATGGCCTATACCATCCTTCTTGGCATCTGAGTTCACAGGACCCCCTCATGAGAGGCCAATCCAGCGACTTGGATGACTAGGTCAGACATCAGGCTAAGGTAAGTCTCCTCCACTTTCACCAAAGGTCAGGTATTAGCTGAGCATGAGAATAGGTAATGTGAAGGAAAGAACGAGTAGAGAATTCTGCAGAACTGGCAGCCTTACTTCCATTTTCTATTTTCTCCATCAACATTTCATACACAGACATGGAGTACCAATGTTATAATCTCCACGAGAAAGGGTATTTGCTCAAACCTCCCTAGCTGCTCTCCATCTTTCCAGCCATGACCGCCATCAGGAAGTGCACTGCAGGATGCGGATGCAGGGGAACTACCCCTTAGCAGGCCACCATGGACACTGCATGCTATTGAAGTAGCATGTGTATAGACCACATAGTGTGTGATACGAACGATTGAAACCATAGAGTTAGTTTACTGATGAATGAAACTAGGAAATAAGTACACTAACGAGAAAAGTAGGAATAAGCTACTAATGAGGTAAAGGAAATATGTTTGCCGATATATTTGAGAAATAAGTCTACTAACTCATCTGAAATTTGCAATAAGTTTACTAACCACTTGGAACTGGGAAGCAGCCCACCAATATACTGCTCTCTAGCTTTAGGAAATGATGTGGTGTAATTAGTTAGTCGCATTGTTTTAAGGGTGTCTGAAGCCCAAATTTCTGGTTGATGGCACCTGTGTGTGTTAAACCCCTTCCTTTGGGTCGATGTATGGCCCATTCTTCCCTTGCCTACAGTGCCTGTGTGAGATGTTTTGGGCACACCGTTATATGTGGGCATAGGATTATAGCTACGATATACATACATTCACACATTTCTGTGAACATATGATATAATATATATGTGCATACATTCCTGTAATTACACATGGTACACTAACATACATGGAATTTCTGCAGTTATGCCAAAATCTACTATGCGACCCTGATGCCCCCCTTTCTTTTTCTAATTTTTGTTCCCCAGACTATAATGTTGTGTGAGTTAAAGTACTATCCTAAAAAGAGTGTAAAGATACTGAATGAACTTGTAGTTCTATGATAGACTTGTTATAAGTAGATGAAGGCATTGTAATGAATTCCCCAATTTTTCCGCCCATTATGGCAGCCCTCAGGTCTTAAACAAGTGTACTCCCCCTTATGTGCTTTTCGTTTAAGACCTGCGGGGATGGAACTACAGTACACTGGAGAGCTGGGGCACCATCCAGGGGCAGTCGGCAAGGACCCACCCCCAGATGCTGGCATCCGATGGCCCTCGTAAACACAGCAGCAAGGCCATGGGTCTGCCAACGGTGTGATGAAGCGACCCAGATGCTGCATGTCAACCCACAAAAAGTACAAAAAGTTGTGTAAATCATAATTTCTTCTGGCCATGGATTGTCTGGGAACATAGTATCCAGACAATAAAACTGTATTGACATTTTGAATTCACTTGTCGACATCTATATTTTAAAACCCTCTCACATAATCTTGACTATATGTGTAAATATACATGCATATATATATATATCTACAATATTTCCATGTGAGAGAATCCAGTGTGGAGGCAACAAGTGCAACATCCAGACACTGGCTGCAGTACAGCAACAAATATTGCAGGACACTGATTAATATTTGTATATAAAGGAAAAATATACCACAAAGTGAACAGGAACCCCACCCCCATACCCGAATAACTGGGGGATAAGGATATAACAGTTATTCCAAATAGTAATTACATAGCAGCCAGGACTTTCTTAGCAACCAGGACTTCCTTAGTAGCAACCACACCCTTGGTAACAAGTAACAAACAAACCAAGGAACCAAGTAAACAAAAGACAATCAATTTGATAACCAAAACTATCCCCCACCCCCGACATAATGATGGACCTCCATTTTTTTTTTTTTTATCTTTTATTTAGACTGGAGTGTCTACATAGGGTGACACCCTGTTATCAGTAGGCTCCAGTGGCCAAGGTATTTGTAGTCTTTGATGATATATATAGGTAAGTATATCTAACATATTTACAGGTAGTACAAGACGTATAAGTAACAATACTAATTGTTACATCAATGGTGTGAGCTAGTGCTCGCTTTAGTATGGTATGGTATTTACAAATGATCTTATGGTGATCACAAATCAGGTTACAGATTAGTTGATTTATGTGTCTGATGGGTTGGATCTTTTACTAACAGTGTTCAGTTTTGGGTAAGCTGTTAACATTACGTTACTTGTATTCGTTTCTTTGGGCTTTGAGGATTTTCCGAGTAAATTCCTTGGAAAATCCTCAGACCCTCCAGAGGTTACTAAACTCCCGATTATCGCCCCGGGTAAGTAAAAGTTCCGCTCCCGACTGACTGGCCACACTACAACTGCATGAATCACAGTTTTCTTACTTATAATTGGAGAAACTGAATATAATTTCAGATTTAAATGTAGAAATAGCTGAAATTTCCATTTCTGGCATCAGAATTTCAAATTGAAGATTTATGAAAACGATAAACTGCAATAATTCTGGGTTACGGGTTAAGGGTCTATCACCATACAACGTCGGCAACCAGCGAACACCGGAACTTGTAAACAGACTGGGTCTATACACTGGATAAGAAACAAGGCTTACCAGCGTATATGTTCTACGCTACGCTTGACTGATTCCGCGGGTGAAACGCCGATTTCCCGGGCCTCCGCTAGAAGGCTTAGTGGTTGGCTGTAGTACCAATTATAGCTACCATGGATACACATGCAGTGCTGTATGTTCCTGGATTATTTTTAAATCATGTATTTATCCTGCCGATGTTCAGTACCTTATAATGACTTACGCAATGCAGACATGGCTGAAAAATTTGAGAGAGTCATTATGGAAATGGGTGAACGACTGTAAACGGCTGTGAACAGTAGGTGAGATAGAATATGTTGTATTGTGTATTACATATACTGCCATCTGGTGTTAACTGCCAGTACTACTAAAGATTGTGGGGGAGAATAAAACTCACTTCCAGTTTTGCCTAGTCATGTGTTCAGACTCAATACTTGATAACACAACATGGTGGCAGCGGTTTTGTGATGAATTTACAGGATAAGTACCCACTCTAAATGGTATTTGCTCCCTAAGACTTTGATCTACCTGCTGGTATGTTTGTTGGTTGTTGAAGCTCATCATCTCTGTGCTGTCAGCAGTTGGCAGTGTGTTGTTCAAGTGACAGTACTAAACTCAGTGACAGTGTAATCTGTGTGCTGGCTTGTGTCAGCCTACTACTGTCAGTTAATTCCCATCTCTTGGATCACCATGGCCACTGCACTTCCCAACTACCCATCCTTTGAGGGTCAAGAGGGCCCTTCTCTAGCCACTGAGTGGGAGGATTGGTTGGAGGGGTTGGATTCTATGTTGGTTGCAATGAAAGTGACTGAAAATAATGAAAAGTTTGAAAAGCTCTACCACTATCTAGGTTCTACTAGAAAAGTTTTGAAGAAACTAGATGCAAATGGCATTCAGGGTAATGATTATGCTTTAGCAGTAGCAGCCCTCACCAAGCACTATAGTCCCCAGAGGAACTCTATCTATCTCCTCAATCAGTTGTATCACATGAGGCAAAATCCTGGTGAATCTATGGATCACTTCTATATGAGAGTAAAGGAGCAGATCCAGTTGATAGATATTCAAGCTAAAACAGCTGCTCAAATTGAGGAACTCTTAACTCTTGCACAACTTGTGAACTCCACAAATGATGCAACTCTCAGAACAAGAGCTCTTAGGGATGGTGACTTGAAGCTAAAGAACTTTCTCGAAAATGCACGTGTTCATGAGATGGCTAAGCGCCAGTCAAATGAGATAGGTGGGACTGCTGAATCACTAGCAGTCAAAAAGAAGTTCATACCTCAAAAGAAAAAGCCTAACCCTCACATTGCCAAGAAGACCCATGGTACTTCCCAGACATCATCAGAATGTCAGTTTTGTGGTAGAGGGTCACATCCTCGTGCAACCTGTCCTGCAAAGAATTCTGTCTGTCATCACTGCAAACTCAAAGGACATTTTGTAAAAGTATGCCAGAAAAAGTCTATCAACCACGTTGCAGGTAGCATGTCTGATGACACCTCATGTGAAGACTCATCTCAACTGCAACAAGAGTTTTTCTTGGGTATGGTGATAACCGACAATGAGCCAGTTTCGAAGAAAATCGTTGAAGTCAGTGTCAATGGCGTCTCAGTTCCCTTGCGCATTGATACTGGTGCAGAAGCAACTCTAATTGACACCAATCTGTTCAAGAGACATTTCTCGAAGGAAATACTGAAGCCATCAAATTGTATCTTCAGAGGTGCAAAGCAGCAGGAATTCACCGCTCATGGGTATTTCCCTGCAACACTGAGATATCAGGACCACACTCATGTGGAAGATATCTATGTCATCAACGATGCCTCTCATTTGCTCAGTTGCAAGGCCTCAACTGCTCTTGGCCTTGTAAAATTCACCTGTTCAGTGTATTCTGAGAAATTTCCTTTACTCTTTAATGGTCTAGGTAAGATGGTGCACCCCTACGAAATAAAACTCATGGACAATGCTGAGCCGTATGCAGTTCACACTCCATGTCGTGTGCCCCATCCAATCTTGCCTAAGCTGGAAAAGGAACTCAAGCGACTCCAGGCCCTCGATGTCATATCTCCAGTGACCAGTCCCACAGAGTGGTGTGCTCCAATTGTGGTCGTTCCTAAGCCTAATGGGAAAGACGTTAGACTCTGTGTGGACTGCTCCGTCCACGTTATACCTTGCCTTCCGTTGATGTGTTAGGTCAACTTGGGAATGCCAAGGTGTTCTCGAAGCTCGACGCCAATAGTGGATTTCACCAAGTAGTGCTCACAGAGGAATCCAAGCTCCTCACTACATTCATTACACCATTTGGTCGTTATGCTTATAATCGACTGCCATTCGGTATTACATCAGCACCTGAATTCTACCAGAGGCAGGTATCACAGATACTGGCAGGACTGCCCGGGACAGTCTGCCTGATGGATGACATTCTAGTCGCTGGCTGCGATGAGGCCGAACCTGATCAACGACTCCAAGCAACTCAAAGCAGGCTTGCAGCTGCAGGAGTTACCCTCAATAAGGAAAAGTGTGAGTTCAAGAAAACGGAAATCAGCTTCCTTGGTCAAATCGTTTCTGGAGATGGTATCAGAGCTGATCCTGGTAAGGTAGCTGCCATCACCGAAATGGATACTCCGAGTGACATTTCAGAACTACGGAGGTTCCTGGGTATGGTCAACCAGTTAGGGAAGTTCACTCCTGACATCATGTCTCTCTCCCGACCTCTACGTGAACTTCTCAGTACCAAGAATGATTGGCACTGGGGACCATCCCAACAGGAAGCGTTTGTGAAAATCAAGGATGTGCTCACTAAAACTCCAGTTCTCGCTCTCTACAGTCCAGAAGCCGAGACCAAAATCTCTGCAGACGCATCGTCTTATGGCCTTGGTGCAGTGCTATTGCAGCAGAAAGGCACTCAATGGCACCCTGTTGCCTATGCCTCAAGAGCCATGTCAGACACCGAACAACGATATGCCCAAATAGAAAAGGAGGCCTTGGCGCTCACATGGGCATGTGAAAAGTTCCGTGTCTATCTGGTCGGTAATAAGTTTCTCATCGAGACTGACCACAAACCACTTGTACCTCTCTTAGGAGGGCGTGACTTAGACCAACTCCCAGTGCGAGTCCAACGGTTCAGGATGCGCCTGATGTGGTTTGATTATGACATAATTCATGTTCCTGGGAAGGAGCTCTACACTGCAGATACACTCTCAAGAGCCCCAAGAAATGGTCCATCTGTCGCTGATATATCACTCCAGGAGGAAGTGACAGCATATGTTAATGCTGTGCATGCATCCCTCCCCGCATCTGATCGCCGTCTCGATCACATCCGTGATCATCAGTGGGAGGATGACATCTGTCGTCAAGTGTGCATGTACGTCCAGGAAGGGTGGCCTGATAACTCTTCACTGAAGGGCATTGTGAAGAAATATGCACCCTACAAGTCTGATCTCACCATCGTCAATGACCTTCTACTTATGGGAACTCGGATAGTCATTCCCTCAAGCTTGCGACCAGAAATGCTCTGCAAGTTGCACGAAGGTCATCAGGGCATAACTAAATGCCGTCAACTCGCCCGTGATGCAATTTGGTGGCCAGGCATCAGTTCTGACATCGAGGAACTAGTCAATAAAAAAAAAATTCCGCAACTAGTCAATAGCTGCCACCATTGCAGAAAGAACAGACCAACTCAGTTTGAACCATTGATTCCATCAACTCCTCCGGAGCAGGCATGGTTCAAAGTCGCCACAGATCTCTTTCAACTTGGCAAAGACCAGTATATTGTTCTAGTGGACATGTACTCAAGATTCCCAGAATATGCCAAGCTGGAGGAGACTACATCTCGTTGTGTGATTAACCATCTGAAGTCATTCTTCGCCCGCCATGGTATTCCACGAATACTGTGCTCTGACAATGGTCCCCAATACAGCAGTCAAGAATTTGCTGCATTTGCTACAGACTATGGCTTCACTCACATAACTAGCTCTCCTTACCATCCCTCAGGAAACGGTGCTGCTGAGAGAGCCGTCCGCACTGTGAAAGACCTTGTGAAGCAACTGGGTCCATACATCACCTTGCTCAACTATAGGAATGCTCCTCTACACAATGGGTTCAGCCCAGCCCAATTGCTGATGAGTCGTTGCCTAAACACCAAGGTGCCAGTTCTTCCATCTAAACTGGAACCGGATCTGCCAGAGAAAGTGACAGTCTGTGTCCGTGAGGACAAGTACAGGGAAAATATGAGTTCTAATTATGACCAGCGTCATAATACTAGGCCACTCACAACCCTCTACCCAGGCAGTGCTGTATGGAAAAAGGATAGGGGTGAGACAGGTACTGTTGAGGACAAAGATGGGCATGATAGGGCATATGTGATCAGTACCCCCAAGAAGACATACGTCCGTAATCGTGTTCAGTTGAATGAACTACCACCAACAGTGAATGAACTCCCCTCAAGTGTGCCTCAGGCAGTGCCAATGCCTGAGAAGGCTGTAGAGAACAGTCCCAAATCTGTATCTAGCCCAAAGACTGTTGTAAAGACTAGGAGTGGGAGAGAAATAAAAACTCCGGTGCGCTACCAAGACTAATGAGACTGTCCATAATTTGATTTCAGCTTGAAAGATTTTAGACATATGGTTTATGTTTAGTTCACTATATTTTAATCTCAGAGTTTATAAACTCACGGACCTATATACATGGATAGGCAATGTGGGCGACCACCGTGTTTGTTCTACGATATGATCGTCTCGGCTACGCTTGACCGATTCCGCGGGTACATCGCCGATTCCACGCAAAAACGATAGGGGGCGTAGTAGGATACTGTAGTTCCCGTTTTACCCACCAGGATATTTTTTTTGATTCAGCAAAATCTTAAGATGATAATATATAAATATTCCATATCTCAGCAAATACTAGGAATAGAAATATGATCTAAAATGCACATGAATCCCATTTATAATACCTATGTAATATCTTTATAGTTCTGATCCTGACTTGAAGTGGGATTTTGATATCAATAGAACCAAATACCTACACATTTATATACATTAAGACAAAAAAGACCAGTACCCTTACATCTATCTTAATCTACAGTCATAATCTTTATTGTCCCATTTAGGTACATATCTGAAATCGTTGATGAAATTGTAGAGGTGGAAATAATTTGAAAATATGTATTTCCCATGTCAACACCCTGAAAATGAGGCAAATCTGACTCCTGACCAGACCCAAAGTGACCCAAAATCTGCCAATTGTCTGGAACCCCCCAGCTCACCTAGGGCCATAATTTCTGCTGGTCTATTTAGGAAGTATAATGGAATCGTTGATGAAATAGTTCATTAAGGCTTGGTGAGATGGGAATATTTTCAAAATCTTGGTTTTCCATGCCAGATTTTCTGAAAATGGCTGAAATCTGCCTGCCGACCCCAGTCAAAGTCAGACAAAATCTGCCAATTGTCTGGAAACCCTGAGAACACCTACAGTCATAATCTTTACTGTCCCATTAAGGTTCATATCTGAAATCGTTGATGAAATAGTTCATTAAGGCCTGGCGTGATGGGAATATTTTCAAAATATGGATTTTCCATGTCAACACCCTGAAAATGAAGCAAATATGACTCCTGACCAGACCCAAAGTGACCCAAAATCTGCCAATTGTCTGGAACCCCCCACCACACCTAGGGCTATATTTTTTTCTGTTCTATCACAGTACTATGTTGGAATCGTTGATCAAATAGTTCATTAAGGCTTGGTGAGATGGGAATATTTTCAAAATCTTGGTTTTCCATGCCGGATATTCTGAAAATGAGGAAAATCTGCCTGCCGACCCCAGTCAAAGTCAGACAAAATCTGCCAATTGTCTGGAACCCCCCAGAACACCTACAGTTATAATCTTTACTGTCCCATTTAGGTACATATCTGAAATCGTTGATGAAATAGTTCATTAAGGCCTGGCGTGATGGGAATATTTTCAAAATATGGATTTCCCATCTCAACACCCTGAAAATGAGGCAAATCTGACTCCTGACCAGACCCAAAGTGACCCAAAATCTGCCAATTGTCTGGAACCCCCCAGCACACCTAGGGCCATAATTTCTGCTGGTCTATTTAGGAAGTACGTTGGAATCGTTGATGAAATAGTTCATTAAGGCTTGGTGAGATGGGAATATTTTCAAAATCTTGGTTTTCCATGCCAGATTTTCTGAAAATGAGGAAAATCTGCCTGCCGACCCCAGTCAAAGTCAGACAAAATCTGCCAATTGTCTGGAACCCCCCAGCACACTCACAGTCATAATCTTTACTGTCTCATTTAGGTACATATCAAAAATTGTTGATGAAATAGTTCATTAAGGCCTGGTGAGGTGGAAATAATTTTAAAATCTTGATTTCCCAGGTCAACACCCTGAAAATGAGTCAATTCTGAGTCCCAGCCCATGCCAAAGTGACCCAAAATCTGCCAATTGTCTGGAGCCCAGGACTCAGATTTGCCTTAATAGACTATTTCACCGACGATCTCAAGACACTTCCTAAATAGAACAGTTGAAATTATGGTCCTACGCGTAGTAGGGGGTTCTAGATAAGTGGCACATTTTGGGTCACTTTGGGAAGAGTCAGGACTCAGATTTGCCTCAATTTCAGGGTGTTGACATGGAAAATCGAGATTTCAAAAATATTTCCCCCTCAACAGGCCTTAATAGACAATTTCACCGACGATTTCAGATATGTACCTAGCTGGGACAGTAAAGATTATGACTGTAAGTGTGCTGGGGGATTCCAGACAAGCGGCAGATTTTGTGTGACTTAGACTGGGGTCGGCAGGCACATTTCCCTCATTTTCAGAAAATCCAGCACAGAAAATCAAGATTTCAAAAAAATTCCTATCACGCCAACCCTTAATAGACTATTTCACCGACGATCTCAAGACACTTCCTAAATAGAACAGTTGAAATTATGGTCCTTAGCATAGTAGGGGGTTCTAGACAAGCGGCACATTTTGGGTCACTTTGGGAAGAGTCAGGCCTCAGATTTGCCTCAATTTCAGGGTGTTGACATGGAAAATCGAGATTTCAAAAATATTTCCCCCTCAACAGGCCTTAATAGACTATTTCACCGACGATTTCAGATATGTACCTAACTGGGACAGTAAAGATTATGACTGTAAGTGTGCTGGGGGATTCCAGACAAGCGGCAGATTTTGTGTGACTTAGACTGGGGTCGGCAGGCACATTTCCCTCATTTTCAGAAAATCCGGCACAGAAAATCAAGATTTCAAAAAAATTCCCATTACGCCAACCCTTAATAGACTATTTCACCGACGATCTCAAGACACTTCCTAAATAGAACAGTTGAAATTATGGTCCTTAGCATAGTAGGGGGTTCTAGACAAGCGGCACATTTTGGGTCACTTTGGGAAGAGTCAGGCCTCAGATTTGCCTCAATTTCAGGGTGTTGACATGGAAAATCGAGATTTCAAAAATATTTCCCCCTCAACAGGCCTTAATAGACTATTTCACCGACGATTTCAGATATGTACCTAACTGGGACAGTAAAGATTATGACTGTAAGTGTGCTGGGGGATTCCAGACAAGCGGCAGATTTTGTGTGACTTAGACTGGGGTCGGCAGGCACATTTCCCTCATTTTCAGAAAATCCGGCACAGAAAATCAAGATTTCAAAAAAATTTCCATCACGCCAACCCTTAATAGACTATTTCATCGACGATTTCAAGACACTTCCTAAACAGAACAGTTGAAATTATGGTCCTTAGCATAGTAGGGGGTTCTAGACAAGCGGCACATTTTGGGTCACTTTGGGAAGAGTCAGGCCTCAGATTTGCCTCAATTTCAGGGTGTTGACATGGAAAATCGAGATTTCAAAAATATTTCCCCCTCAACAGGCCTTAATAGACTATTTCACCGACGATTTCAGATATGTACCTAGCTGGGACAGTAAAGATTATGACTGTAAGTGTGCTGGGGGATTCCAGACAAGCGGCAGATTTTGTGTGACTTAGACTGGGGTCGGCAGGCACATTTCCCTCATTTTCAGAAAATCCAGCACAGAAAATCAAGATTTCAAAAAAATTCCCATCACGCCAACCCTTAATAGACTATTTCACCGACGATCTCAAGACACTTCCTAAATAGAACAGTTGAAATTATGGTCCTTAGCATAGTAGGGGGTTCTAGACAAGCGGCACATTTTGGGTCACTTTGGGAAGAGTCAGGCCTCAGATTTGCCTCAATTTCAGGGTGTTGACATGGAAAATCGAGATTTCAAAAATATTTCCCCCTCAACAGGCCTTAATAGACTATTTCACCGACGATTTCAGATATGTACCTAACTGGGACAGTAAAGATTATGACTGTAAGTGTGCTGGGGGATTCCAGACAAGCGGCAGATTTTGTGTGACTTAGACTGGGGTCGGCAGGCACATTTCCCTCATTTTCAGAAAATCCGGCACAGAAAATCAAGATTTCAAAAAAATTTCCATCACGCCAACCCTTAATAGACTATTTCACCGACGATCTCAAGACACTTCCTATAAAGAACAGTTGAAATTATGGTCCTTAGCATAGTAGGGGGTTCTAGACAAGCGGCACATTTTGGGTCACTTTGGGAAGAGTCAGGCCTCAGATTTGCCTCAATTTCAGGGTGTTGACATGGAAAATCGAGATTTCAAAAATATTTCCCCCTCAACAGGCCTTAATAGACTATTTCACCGACGATTTCAGATATGTACCTAACTGGGACAGTAAAGATTATGACTGTAGGTGTGCTGGGGGATTCCAGACAAGCGGCAGATTTTGTGTGACTTAGACTGGGGTCGGCAGGCACATTTCCCTCATTTTCAGAAAATCCGGCACAGAAAATCAAGATTTCAAAAAAATTCCCATCACGCCAACCCTTAATAGACTATTTCACCGATGATCTCAAGACACTTCCTAAATAGAACAGTTGAAATTATGGTTAATTTAATTTTTATATTTTCATAGTGAAATAAATATAATTATTTCTGTTCACATTTTTTTAACTGATTTTTTATAATCAAATGATATATGAATATATGATAATGATATGAAGGATGCTTCAGTCTCATTGCACCAGAGGCATGGTGTTCTTATACCTAATTACACTATAAAATGTTGCATGCTCTACATGCCATCTAGTGGATAAGGTGTTAAACTAAGGTGTTAATGCGGCGCCGCCTTGCAGCAAAGGTGTGAACTCGAGAACAATAGCGAGGCAATCATAAGTAGGCCAACACGGGTGGGTTTCTTATCCAGGTCTTCCATGTCCGTGATAAACTCAAGTAAACCCATATGGTATTGCCTTATGCAGATACTCATAAGTCATATTTCATTAGTCAACAGTATTATATACTATCTCATATCACTGTATCTATCAAAACCTTAAATGGTTATTAGCCGTTGGTGCTACATATAAAGTTGGATTCTCCTAGTCATCTCGAAAAAAAGGGAGATGTTGTATTGTGTATTACATATACTGCCATCTGGTGTTAACTGCGAGTACTACTAAAGATTGTGGGGGAGAATAAAACTCACTTCCAGTTTTGCCTAGTCATGTGTTCAGACTCAATACTTGATAACACAACAGAATACACGCCAACCTGGATTTTAATTTTTTTGTAGGGAAGGTGGGAGGTAAGAACCGTAGAGAGCCTCCAGGTGGCGAGTCAGTGGAAGTCTACGGCATGCCTGCCATTACCACTCACACATTCATCATAATGCTGATTTCAAAACATAGACAGCGGTACATTAAATTTAAGCGGCTATTCCAGCAAAAAGGTTCTCAGCAGATGGTTTTTAGCTGCCAGCCAACGTTTGTTGCCGGGGCCAGCTGCCCAGCCGCCCCAAATCCTCTAAATTCTCTGAGCTGTTCCACCAAATTCACCTTCCAACGACCAACAGGTGTACACACACTGCAAGCCGAGCTTCCCATTCACCTGATAGGCAGCGCGTTCAGGGTGCCTCTGTAAGCTCTGGATCCGTGAAAGCTGCGTATCGAGTGGTACAGTGTCCTGCCATGTCGGGATTCGTATAGATGAGAGTGTGTCAGGATTCTACTGAATAGTGCGGTTAATAGAATGCTGAAGTTAATAAAGCTAAGTCTTGATGTTATGAATGTGTATGGCACGCTTTGGGGCAAGGATTGCTCCCAGAGTGCCGAAACTGTCAGAATCCCAGGGCCATAGCATGTTGAGGCGAGTGGTCGACGCAGATCCCGGCCCTGATCCCGGCCCTGATCTCGACATTGCTCTAGGCATAGCTCTTGGCACGCTGGCCGGCCAGCCTGCACTACAAAATCAAATCAAACAGTATTCCACCAGCAGTGGATTGTGGGAGGCATTTTACAATTTTGCAGGTGTGCAGACAAGGCGACATCATGACCAACGAGTAAGTGCTAAAAAGAAAATTTCCTCAAAAAATAGTGGGAACCTCATTCTCCACAAAGAAAAGGGTCCCTTCTTTTTTCCAACCCCCAACAGGGAGAGAAAAAGTTGCAAAAACGTTTTGAAGAAACATCTTACAATTTTGCGCTCACAACGCTGGCCAGCTGGCCAGCCGGCCAGCCTTCTCTGTGGTTCTCACTATATTTTGGTGGAAAAGCTTCAAAATGGGCTATTGGCCCTGGCGACAGGGTTTTGGAGGCACGGGGAGGGGCCGGCGGTCAGCGGGGCTGGCCATGCAGAATATAGTCGATGTTAAGAGCTGTTCCACCAAGCAGATCAATTATCACCGCTGAGGTGAGATTTGGGCAGGCAAATGCCGCCGTCAACCAACAGGTGACCACAAGGCGCCCGCCCTGGGCTTGCAATAGCTCGATGGAATAGCCACTTAAGTTTAGACTGAACATTTTGTAGCAGTAGAATAACAAATAACAAAGAGGGTGAACATATATTCATACATACATTACAATTTGAAAGAAAAGGAATAGAAAAAAACTTGCACCGTCTTATGATAATATATTTGACAATTTATGAAGATTAAGTATCTACTATCATACTACGGTATGGAACTACCCAAACCCATAAGGGACAATATTGAACAGCGGGCACAAATGCTAGGGGAATTATCAAGATGGGATATAGTAAATAAACCAAAACTAACAGAGATGAAAAGACTATGTAAAAGGATAAATAGGCAGATAGGGAAGTTTGAATCGGAACAGATGGAAACTCTGATAAATGAAAAACAGAAAAATCCAAGACGATTTTGGCGCCTTTTAAACGACGTTTGGGATCCTGCTGAAAATAACAACTCTGAATACCTCAGATGTGGAGGACCAGATGAAAATGAGTTAGATATAGCAAATAACATGAATGGGTATTTCTTTAATATCGGGAGTAATATATCAAAACAACTAGGAACCATAGATAATATGGTCTGCCAAGATATGATATAGACATAATGGCGAATGATGATAAGCTTGAATTTAAACCCATAACCAGCAAAGATGCTACAGACATCATTAGGAACATAGAAACTAATAAAACAACATATATCCCACATCTACAATCAGGACAGCTAAGAGAAATAAATTGTTATTCAATCCCCTAGTCATCAGAGATCGTGTTAAATTATACTATACTCAATGTTAAATATCCAATAAGTCTAAAATAAAGGAAGGTACGATAACCCCCATACCCAAAGCTGGAGATCTGTAAAATTTCTCCAACTGGAGACCTAGAGGGCTGTCTAGTGCATATTCATTGGAACCAATCAGCTCTTGTCAAACTGATGCTATAAGTAGAATAAAAAACCATGTTATTACTTTCACCCAGCAGTGCTGACCAATATCAGCCGTGCTCTCTTAGACCTTCATGGACCGTATCTCTGAATAGAGGTTTATGCTCAGAAGGCAGATGGTTCATAAACGGACTAGTGTAAGCTGTACTGTAGTGTGATTGGTTCTGACCAATATGCATTAGACAGTGGTGGAGATGATAATAATCACATTATGAATGAGAACCAATATGGCTTCAGGCGCAACAGTAGTACTAGCCAGGCGATTTTTACACTCACAAATAACTTGTATCTGGGTATGAACCGAGGGTTATGTAATCTATGCACATTTGTGGATCTACGTAAGTCCTTTGACAGTGTCTCCCACCCCATCCTGAGTGAAACCCTCAAAGAATTAGGTCTAGACCACAAGTGCATTGCCCTCCTATCATCATATTTAAACACCGATCCCAACGAGCAAAACTGCAAATATCAAATCGGATCCCATGAATGTAGAATGCGGCGTTCTGCAAGGCTCAGTGCTGGGCCTGATTTTACTCGTAATATTTATCAACAACATATTCATGAAGATAAATTATGGAAAAGCCATTATGTATGCAGACGACTTGGCAGTTATAACAACGTCAAATTTGGCAATCTCAGCAAGAGAACAGATGCAAGCAAATCTAAAGAGTATCTAGGACTGGTGTGCTACATACAAAATGTTAATAAAAACGCAAAAATCGCACCAAATGTAGGTAGGCAAGAATACCAATACAGAAGAGATAACACCATGTAAAATCAAGGATGAAAAATTAAGGTGGATTAACTCAGTATCTTACTTAGAAATAATACTGGATACGAAACTAACCTTCATGCAGCAAACTGATAAGATATTGTTTGACATAAAGTAAAAGCGCAACAAACTAAGGTCAATTAGATACTGCCTACCCAAACAAGTATGTACAAAGATTTTTAAAAAGATGATACTTCCTAAGTTAGAAATATTTGTCACTATCTATTATGGGGTCGACATTTTTATCTAAGCAATGAGGCAGAATCCCATATTTGTGTTCAATGACAATGATTAATGTTTGTAATAAAATGTATTCATATCATATCACAAGAAATCAGCTATGTTGTACTACTATAGTTGTGATCAGTACACAAGGTAACTATAGTTGTGTCATTCCCTTGAGTTCAGTGTCTATGGTTACAGTTCCGATTCTCTACTGGGAGATGGATGTCCACCTTCCTTCAGTCTGACAGACTGATGTGACAATGGACAAACACGAGTACATTTGTCCCAGAATCAATGCAGTCTCACAATATATTTTTTTTCAACATCGGTGAATTAGAAGCATTTACTACAACTTCAAGTGTTAGAAAACACCCCTGTCACTGCTTATTAGAGCGTGCTTGCATGCAATATTATACATCATCTAGAGGTTAGAGTGGTCATATGAAATATCTTCAGAAGATGATTATTCCTCATCAGATGAAGAGAGTGTGTTTATACCATGAACAACACATCAATGAAAAGATCTAGGCAGTATTCCGAAAAAGCAAAATTCAGTTATTGTCTGTTAGCTGCCAACTACAGCCTTGATTTGACAGGGGTTGCATCCCTGATTTTGGGTTAGAACATTAGCAGAATCTTATTACTATAGAGCCTAGGAGCATCAACTCAAACTGTCATCATGGCACCATATAGTAAAGCAGCCAACTTCAACCAGTTGGCATCGTAGACTTGCTCAAGTCTTTGATTATGAACATTCATTAAATGATTAAACACAATCAGAATAAAGTTCATTATAGAAGGTATCCTTTTCTGACTACCCCATGAATTAAAGACTTGTCCAGTAGGAACAGAACCTCCCGTATATGCCCCCCCCCCCCCCCCCCCCAGTCGCTCCCTGTAGCCCTACACCTCCTCCTACCCCTCCACATCCCCGAGTTCTCTGGCCGCCTGTGTTATCATAGCAATAAATTTCAGTCCCAAGTATCAATCTCCCAGTAGATATCCTAACCAATAGCCAGGATATCTGTATGGAGAGTGTTGTTAATACTGGAGCTAAGCAGCACCAGAAATCCAACACCATTACCGATTGTACCAGTCCCTGTATCCCAACAAGGAGGGTAGCCATAGGATGTAGGGACTGAAGCCAGTCTATGCTTGATGCCATCAATTTTTATGAAGGGAACATTGTGTGTACAATCACCAAATTCGGCAATACAGCCATTCTTACACTGGAGCCCTAGCCCCATACTATTCATTCTGATGGTGGCTGTTAAGCCGAATGAGCAATGGGTACCATTTTTATGTAAGTCTTTGGTATAACACAATCAAGGTTTGAACCCATGACCTCCCATACTAGAGGCGAACACCCCTACCACTTAACCACCAAACTTGGTCAAAATTTTGACAAATGACTGATTGTAACTGGGTTTGTTCTAAGGTGAAAGCCTTATCAAAAAATGCCACATCATTTTAGCCCCCTCCCCATTCCAACTTTTCTTTTTGGTATTCCCAGTGGGGAGGGGGGCTGACTTATTTTTGACCATCCAGTGTTCCAAAAACTGTGCCCCCCCCCCCCCCCCCGCCATAATTAATGAACGCTCCCTAAGTTCATAGACAATCCAGCTGTTTCTGTTTTTATTTTTGCTTTAAACCACTTTATAATGTGAATCCATATTTGATTAGACTGTCCCTGAGGATGAGCACATGTGTTATGTTTACCTACTATATTTAAAACGGTAGAATTCCGTCGAATCCGCTTGGAGATCTTTCCGCACATAGAGACATAGTGAACCAAACTTAGGCTTGGAGACTGAAGGGCCACGAGAGTGAGATTCTCGTGTGTGGCGGAATTCGAACCTGCTCTTCTTTTTTCTAGGTCGATAGACATGCATGCTTTTTCTCTTAAGATTCAATTCAAGCCATGCCGAAATCAAAGTTTAGTACTGTAGTTTTCTGATTTACTTTTCTCGTGAGAAACCAATGAGATCTCAAGTTTCGCTGGTAGCCCTTTCAAAACTCCGCTGATTCCCCCCACCCACCACTGCACTAAGTATTTGGTCTGGTCTAATAACCCATCTTCCTGGAGCAGTGGGCAGGGCTAACGTTTGGGAATGCGAAAGTCGGTAGTTCGCTTTCCGCGGAAAGTTTTTTCGTTTTTCATAGTCGGTAAAATTGGTGTCACATGAAATGATGGTTGGGAACTAATTCATAGTTTCAGGTATTAATAGTAGGGGGTGCCACTAAGCCCTCACCCTCTCAAATACGACGCGACGAAGTCGCTAGTAACAGACAAAACCCTGCAACACATGAGGTGCTTTCCACTGAAGAAAGTAATCAGACTAGAATCTATGTCTGATTTGACATACTCTAACAAATAACAGAGATGAGTGTATACTTACTATTTTCCATATGAATAGGCCTACCGTATCTGCATTTCTATACTGGTACAAGTAGATCACAAAATACTCCCAAAAGCGCTGAGAATTTATGATATTTGAAAAACTGGCGGATGGGACTAATTTTGTCCCAATCAGGCAGGTTGGTCGAGAGATACAAGCAGCCGCTTGGGGTAGAGCCTAGGATCTATGCTAGGAGAGTGGTGGCTACCTTGATACAGGCGGGACCAGTTTGTTTCTCTCCTACCAGATATTTCATACCGCTTGGAGCATGTGTTACTTCATAATTTCGAAGCCAATTTTCCATTTTCTTATTTCCTTTGGTGTGTGTTGTTGTTTTCATACAAGAAACATAAAGCTAGGTTTCCTTATCGATGTATGCTATGAATATTTCTTATCAAGTGAGATAATTGACCAGATGTATGTAACCAATAATTACAGAGATAGGGGATAATAGGAATCAGAATGACTTCAATAAGATTAAATTTAGATAGTTAACAACAAAAGCTACGTATTTCGTTACCTTGTTGGGAAAATATCATAACTCCTTTTATGACCCACCAACGTTTTTATGAAGAAGAGGTTTACCCGGTAGTAGTTCCAAACTCGTTTGAACTATGTGACTGACTTTGTTCACTGCCAATTAAATCGTTTAGTTTACGAAACAAATTCCTTGGTCTGATTAAATACTCATATTTTGGCACCTCTCCATCCTTTATATTCATGCCATGCCTACATGAGCACCAGTTTTTGGTAGCCCAAGCAGTCGACGCTGTTGGGATATCCCATGTCTAAAAATAGCTTGTGCTCCCTGACCTCCTTAAACGGAGAGTTCCGCCATTGTTGTCGCTCAGCTTACCTGTGCATGTGATTATAGAGCGATCTAGTGGCTTCAGGTGAGGGAGTCCTAATAACCTACCGATATGCTCCCGTGGATTATCTTGGCCTTATCAATATCCTCCTTATCACTCACGAGAGGTAGGTGGAGTTGTTGATAGAGTTATGTTACCAACTATGTTGATAAAGGTGAAGTGACTTATCACACCTGTTCGAATAGCATACCAAAACGTTTTATGCTACCTCCACAACGTCAGTAGTAGGTTTTGTGGTTCTAACTTTGCCGCGGTTTTCTAGGTCACCCGTCAACGTAGCAATAGTTCATGAAAAACTGGAATTTAGTCGCTAATCAATATCATTTATGCAGAGGAGATTCATCAGAAATTTTGAAAATAATGAGAAACTTGTCGTATTTCAGGTCTGAAAAGATATACATGTACCTGTCATTATCCATAAGCGGATCTGTATGGTAGTCAAGTACTAGAAGTAGGCCATGACTGACAGTTCGATAGACGCATTTCTCTGATGAATCTCAGTATATATTTCCAAACGGATGCATACCTCAAAAAGATTGTATTAATTTAGTTTTATATGTCTATTGAGAAAACCTACCTAAAATGAAATCTTCCCCCATAGGATTACAATAAGTCTATTTTGGTATTGCAGTTGCTTCTTGATATCCAATACTACAGTATGTATAAGTAGTTTACAACCCAGGTGTTCCTTGTCTGACAGGTTAATAGGTCTCAATATGTCACCTATGTGATGGTGTGTAATAGGGAGTGTATGTATATATATATATATATATATATATATATGTAAAGGAACTACTCAAGAATATAAACATTTAAAATGTATCCTATTAAAACAGTCTATGGATGGGATTCTTGATATAGGTTTAAGTCTTATTATCTCGCGGGTCTGATTTACGACATGATTATTATTTCGGTTTGACCTGTAGGTCAAGACCGAAATATATTAGGGGAGACAGGGAACAGTTTTTGCGGCTTACATTATAATACATTACAGTAATGTATTCTGAATAATTACAGCTTCGATACCGCCGATACCGGGCGCGGGCAGCGACAGCAGTGTATTTTTATATATTGTATAGGCACCCGTTGCAGTTTAGTGTATTTATATATATTGCAACAGGCTTCCACCTCCCTCCCTCCCTCCCTCCCTCCCTCCCTAGCGGGTGGGTCCCGCGGGCGCCGATACCAGACGCGTTGGATGGAATCAGGGCCCTGTTTCATAATTTTGCATAAAACCCCTAGGTAGTGAGGAAGACTAAATTCGGTGATGAATCAGACATGGTTTTAAAAACAGTGACCAGATGTGCCTGGAAAAAACAATATTAGAGCCTGGAAAAGCCTGGAAAAAAGCCTGGAATTTTATTGAGCTGTCTATGTATGAACCCTGTACATTATTACAAGCGCTGCTTATGAAACAGGGCCTAGGTCAAATAGGTCACAAGCACACCCGTTGCGGTTCAATGAATCCCTCCCTCCCTCCCTCCCTCCCTCTCTCAATACCGGATCCGCACCCAGCGACTTTAGTGTATTTTTATATATTGTATAGGTACCTGTTGTGGTTCAGTGTATTTATATATATTGCAACAGGCTTCCACCTCCCTCCCTCCCTCCCTCCCTCTAGCTCCAGACATTGGTCAAGACTCTGCCTCCAAGCACGGTGGTGCATTCGTCTTGGATATTTATGTTACAGTAGTGTATTTTTATATATTGCAACAGGCTTCCACCTCCCTCCCTCCCCTCCCTCCCTCCCTCCCTCCCTCCCTCCCTCCCTCCCTTATTACCTGTTGAAACCGAAATCATGGCAATGCCATGCCAACTTTTAATCCTTGTATAGTATTATTACATAGGGAATTACACATGTATATCATTTGTATAAAGAGAAAATAAAGTATCTAGTAGTTTCACGGTAGAGGTTTATTATTTGCCTAGTAGCAGTGGCTGTTAAGGTCGTGATGTACCTGTCCAAATCTGTGTAGGTACTACACGAAAAACATTGATTACCAAATACTTGATGATTTTATTGACCCATAGGTGAAGATGCCACGAGTATTTCTATCAGACCTTCAAATAGGATGCGTCCTGGCAAGAGTGCTACGATCATCTGCAAGGTATTACATAGATTCCCATGCATTGTAGTGAAGTGTAAACTGTATTATTACCTGTTATTCTGGACGGTGTTTTCTCTATGGGCATGAAGCCACCTATAAAGCCCATAGATAACAGTATGAGGGTGGTGCTTCTCTATATACATGTATCTGCCACACCGATCGCATGAGGCATGAGGTGTGATTGTAGTAACAGCTCCCTGATTGAGGTGTGAACTCCAATGCCCTAACATGCTGACATGTCAAATGACAAAATTTCCTTTTTAAGAAAGTATCTAAAATAGAAATGGGATGACATTCAAAATGTTTTTAGAAAGGTATATTTCAGTAGTAACCATTTATATATTGTTGATAAGGCTAGGGCATTTACAAGTTTCTTTTTAAAAATCATGTGGTGATTTTCATCATTTGTGACTCTTGGTCACTGTCTTGGATAAGAGGAATCCCCCTTTGCTATACTCCGATTATCAATTAATTTGAATATGAACATGTGATTTATATTTTAGTGATGACTTATATTTAGTTGAAGTTTTGCATCATAAACTAACATGAATTACCTAGTTAGAATAACTGCCACATCAACACACCTAATGGAACTACATGTACATGTACTGCATGGTCGTGGTGCCCCTAGTGGCTATATGGAGTGCACGAGTTCGTATATATCTGCTTGACAGAGAGTAGGGATTTGGGGTGCTGGCTTCATGTCCCTTGAGTATACAGTCCGTGCGGTTACATACGTATATGCAATGATTACATATCCATCTTAGAATACCACTTGTATGTCTATATGACATATATCTATATATATATACACACATACAAATGTATATACGTTTAGAAGGAAACCCACAAGATGAAAGAGCTCGGTCCGTACTCCATCGAGTTTGACTGCAGAGTAATCCACGAAGCGAAGATGAGTGAATTACTCTGTGGTCAAACGAGGTGGAGTGCGGACCAAGTTCTTTTCATCTAGTGGGTTTCTGATTTTATCTCAACCCGGGTAACATTATGTCTTGATCAAATGGATCACCCAATTAGCCATTGAGTATTGAGCACACGAACTTCACGGCCGTGGAGTGCGAGTTCCTAATATTAAGCCTATGGAGAAAAATGCTGGGGTGAGATATATATATATATATTGCTAAGATAAAGGAAAAGACTGTATCTAACTATAAACTCAGTGGCGCCACCAAACGGCTACCACTTGAATCAACTAGCGCCACAAGCGCTACCTCGCTCAATTGTCGTCAGAGCGCCACTTCCCATCCAGAGAAGTGGTGGGTTAGTAATTGTTATTGAAATTGTGCGTATGCCCCTTTTCTATTCTCTTGCATACAAGATTGTGAAGGTTAGTCAAACTTTGTCAAACGTTAGTGTTCATAACTTATGGATGGCCCCCGACCATGTGCACTTTATTTACAAGTTCTTTAAGTCACTAAACATAAAAGGGATGGGGAGAATTAAGTTTAAGGGGAAAACGTTCTATGTCGGCCAATTACCTGCGGTAAGGTGTTCTGAAGAGAGAAAAAAAAGAAAATTGGTAGAATTAAGAAGAAAGTCTAAGTATTCTCGCGATACACAAGTATATTGTTTTCTACTGCAGATCGCTCCACGATGGAACACAAACACTATCTTTTGGTGGCGCAAAATTGGAGGAATTCAAATAAAGATAGGCAACAATGCTTTAATGTCTTCGTCCTTTGAGAACAACAACCGATACCAAGCAAGTGCATACGGACAGGAGGATGGCGTCAGCTATGGCCTTATCATATCAAGTATGTGACAAAAACTGAACACGTCCATTAAAAGCATATCGGAAAATTTACCTTGGGAAGAAAATTTCACCTCGATATCCTTGAATTTGAATAGGATTATTTCCAATTGTTATAAAACACATTGCTTATCTTTAAAATGGGGGTCACCATTCTAGTTTTTTATTCAGAGATAAATATCATGATACTGTTAAAATAGAATGTATAGAAATTCTAAAAAATTGTATTTCACATAATAAAACCCATGAGATTTTCGTCGAACCTTCACGGAATATGGTAAATGTATAGTACTATACATTTAGATTCTAAAGTCCACCAGTCACAGTCCTTGTTTTTGAAAGAATTTAAGGAAACTATTTTTCAGTTCATTTTCTATATAATATTGGGGAAGGATACCACAAATCCCGGGTAGCAGCTAGTGGGCACAGCGGCAAAATACCCGCAGGGATAGCTCAATGGATATGCCTGATGTTGCTAACCTCAGTGAGCACATGTGTGGATTATAGACCATAAATAAACAAGATGACGTGTGTGACCGATTTGAAGGCAAGACCAATCCGTGACCACACTGTCAACATATAGAATGCTTTAAGATGACATATCTAGTCGGAAAATGATTCATTACAACGTTTTCTTTGTTGTTGAGTATTCAAACCATACTGACAGTCGATCCCTAAGCAAGATACTTTGTCACAATCAATTGTCAAGTGCCTGCAGCCCCTATTATCCTTCAAGCACTTGTCAAAGTCACCACAGTTCGTTTTCGATTAATATTTCAACTATTACCTCATGTAATAAGTCCTATTTACCTTTTAATTGTATCAGTTTTATATCCCATTAGAGTTTATTGCTTGTGATAACCACATCACAGCAAGTGTGATGTCGGTTGGCTTTTGAAAATTGAGCTGGTTTTGGGTCTGTCAGGTACTTCCTATGATAGACTCCAAAACCAGCATTCAACCACTGCCAGTGCTGCAGTCAGCTGTTACTACCTGCTTGTTATCGTTTGATACAGGTGGGTACCCACCAGAAACAAAAGCGGTATAGATCTATGAAAAATATGAGAAACTCATGTTGACGATTAGATTGACTCTCTTTATATATTCATATTTTAGAATAGTTTTCAATAGACATCATTAATATTTACAGAATATATATTTGAAATATGCATCGTATGGCATCGTATGGTATGATCCTGGCACTTTCAATGGGTGAAATAACAATACCCTCAAAATGAATATGAACATGTTTTTGCAAAGGGTTGTACCAATACGATATGTTTCATCCAGAAGATTTTTCACCAGGACAATGAAGTCTAACTTTACCCACCTAATCCATGTTCTCATTCTCTGAAAGCCAGGTGGCACCATTATACACTTTGATTATATAATTGTTCTATTTGTTCCTTTCGTGAGTGAGGCTGAAATTATTTATCCTTAAAGTTTGCATTTGAATAGTAAAGGCAATTAATTTTAATAACTTTTAATCTGAAAAAAACCATTTACATTTAGAAAATATCCTAAAAGTGTCTGTAGTGTATTGAAGTGATATAAGTTGCCCATTTGTTAACCACTTCCGGTAGATGGTTCTCACTTACTAGAACCACTAGAAACGATAATCTAAGGGATATTCCTAAATTATGGGGCTTTTTGTTACACCTTTCTCCAGGCCTCCGCGCCGAAGACACAGGTGAGATTGGCTGCTCGGTGCGTGGTTCAACAGAGAAACCTAGCTTCGTCACACTGGCCGTGTGTGAGGACATAGAGAACCAAGCCTGTCTGTGTATTGCCAGGACCGGCTTCGGCAGCCCAGCATGCTATGATGTACGTTAAATGGATGCTATATTAATATCTAGCTCTTCTTTTTATTCTTATTTCAATCGATGAATCGTGTCAACCACTCATCAATCAGTGAACCTAATACAGTGTTTCAACCATTGTTGTTTTTACCTGTGAATGGTAGCGTTGCCTTGTTTTCTTTTTTACCTTTTGCATATTGCAATTTATTACGATGTTGATCTGACCTACGTATATATATACATTTTTCATTAATTCAGTATAAAGACATGCAATTCACCAGAGTAGGACGTTCTCCCATGTAGTTAGAACAAGACGAACAATATATATATATATATACGTTATTTATATATATTATATTTACATTATTGGAGACGAGGGATAATGGTAAGATGACGAAGATTACCGGTTATGTTGCACTGGATGGGAAGCTCGTCACAAATATCTGTAGGGCACAATTATAAGTAAATTTCCGATGTTGCAGAGCAAACACATACGCATATGTTCTGCTAGCAGAGAGTAAAACAGATCATTACAATTTGTCTGACCTACATCTGGTGATAGATACTGTGTCTAACACAAACTTATTTTGTATTGAAATTCATTGGTTTTACTATTCTAAATACTAAAACCCTCTAGTTGATATTACAAGTTTTTCTTCCTAAATAATTGAATGACACAACCGATCACAAACAGCTGTACATGTATATTGGTATCCATAGAAATAAGAAATTGCTCATTACAAAGACAATTCTCTAGCTTATATTAGATTTTAAAAAGACTATCGTTAGAGTGTAAAAAACAATTACAACATAATTATGCTCGCTCCAATATGAACCAACCCCTTTTCTTTTGTCCTCTATAGAAGGACCCTTCGATCGCGGCGTGGGAGGGGCGTTACAACATGGCGACCACTGGGCTGGGCGTGTGTCTGGCCATCGCCATTCTGTACGGCCTCGTCATGTCCGTGCTCGTCGGCTGGGACTGCATGGCGCGCCTCAAAGCCGACCGCAAACGTAAACAGGAGTTGGTCAAGATGAGACAGTCCCATGACCCTTCTATGTATAACGCCTCCGAGGATGTGCAACTTCACCCCAACGACTCTGCCAGCGACGTCAACGTTGTCCCTTCGAAACCCCGCATGGATAAGGTGATATATTATCATTTTATACCTTAATGCTACATTAAGATGTTTTTTAACAAGTTTTTAAAATGTCTGGTGTTTTGTGTAGTACCTACTTCCTTCCCTGCCTAAAGAGAAATGATATCGCGAAAGAAATAGAAGAAGAAAAGATAGAAATAAGAATTAGCTCATTACAAAGACAATTCTCTAGCTTACATCAAAAGGCCTAAACAATACTGTGTATATATGCAACCACTGACAACTACACGCCCAACCAATGGGAAATCGGATACGGGTGCGGAAATGCGTCTAGTGCGCAAAAGTCGGTGGTTCAAAACGCACACCTTGTCACCTGTGCGTGGCACGGAAGGGTGGGTAGAGCTCATTAAGTAAAAGTGGGCGTGGCATGATAGGTAGAGCTCATTAAGTAAAAGTGGGCGTGGCAGGGTGGAGGGAACTGGCTAAATAAATGTGGGCGTGGCGGTTCGATGTTGGTGCCTATCTGAGAGTTGGTATGTTTAAATAAAAATGGTCATGGCAGAACGATAGAAATTGTATTCCCAAATCTGGGCATGGCAGATATTGAGAAATAAACAGATATAGATAGCTAAGGCTTCAGTAATAAGACAAAAATCGATTTATTTCCAGGGCCGTTCCTACAACCAGATAACTACAGAAGCTGTAGCACATACTAATCAAGCCTACAACCCGGATGATGATATCAGCTACCAAGAGCTGGATAAGACATCCGCTGTACCACCGAGTTATAACAACTACAAACCTTACTCGGCGCCGCCTGGGGTGAAGGCAGCCGGCGCGATGCCCTCTCCGCGCCCCCTAGACACGTACGACACCAGCCGCTACGGCCCCAGCCCGCACTCCCCGGACGGACCGCGCGCTCCCCACGACGGGCTCTACGCTAATCCACCCAACGCGAACCACGCCCCGCAGTCTCAGTCCCCGGGCGTGTGGTCGACGCAGTCCGCCAACGCCGCCGGCCCGGGAGCCTTCCGATACCCGGACCCAAACAGCAAGTACGGAAACGGAGACGTCAGTCCACGCTATGCGCAGCCCAGTCCACGCAATGCGTACTCGGAACGTCCCCCGGTCAGGAACCCCCAGTATCAGCGTGAACCGCAGCACCTACAACCCAGACAGCTGTATTTTAGGGAACCGAAGGAGAATGGACCCAGCGCGACCCCGCAGGGTCCCTACCAGGACTCGTATGATGACTACGGAGAGGCAGGTGAGACTGGCGGTGCCTACATCGACAATACGGGGCTTTCAGTCTGATCTGTTCTAATTTGTTTTAATCTTGTTAAAACGCAGTGAGTGGTGATTCATGTCCTCCTGGTAAATCACCAAACTTCACCGATAGTGACAGAGATTCTACCTAGATGCCTATGGTAACCTAGTAACCACTGTTGGCAGTGTGAGGTGTTTAGCATAGTATGTTGAACATGTAATTTAAAGGTGTTGATTAATGCCCTCCTAGTATATTTTTGAATTTACCAACTTCACGGGCATCAGCCGAGATTAAGCATAGGGGACAACTTCTAACAACAGCCTCTGGCTGGATATAGTTAAAAGTTGGTTGAAGTTAAACGAAGAGAGTACTTACCAATGTCTTCCTTAGAACTTTCCAAATTACCAATCTTCTTCGACAGTAATTCCTATAATATATCGCGGACAAGTTCGTGGATATAGCTGCCAAACATGGTTGTCAGTTTAATGTTTAACTGTTTAGTTTTCTCCTGGTAAATTTTTCAAACTACCGAAGTCCTTGGGTAGCAACGTTGGTGGTACCTAAATTGAGCAGGAACGACTTTTGAGGAATGAAGTGGTTAGAACTAAAGAGTGCAATGAAATTGATGTTCTGTCAGTGAACATCAGTTCTTTTTTTCGTAAGACAAAGCTATGAGTCTAAAGTGCTTTAATTTTGATTAAACAGAAACATTAATTAATATTCACCTGTTAACGATTGAGTCTTGTACCTTTTCGCGTGGTGAGATAATACCTACCTTGAAATGATAATTGATGATACTTTAGCAGTTCCTAGCACTCCCAAACTCCTTCGGTGCACGCAGGAAGCCTAGATTGAGGAGACATTCCCTGTTTGAGAGGCTGCTGGCTGATTCGTTGCATAATAATCCATGGTATTTCAGCCATTCTAGTATTTCTTTCCAAGTTTCCACGCCGATACAAGTATTCTGTTTTCATACTTAAACTTTTGACATGGTCAAAAAGAACCCTGCATGACGAGTTACGGCTATTGTTAAATACTGTTTTCCTTTGGATAGAAACTAAACATGATTCCTTAATAAGAATTATTCCCCGTGTCGCTGCAACGAAATATCATTCATTGCGTAGCTTGTCATAAAAATGCCTCCTAGAAAAGTACCTCTGATACTGCTGAGGGTCTGAAATTACCGGACTTAGCCATACATATTCAGATTTTTTCATCGTTATGATTTCTAGACGCAGACTCGTTACATTCCCCCCATACACTGCCGCTTGTTAGTAATGTACGATATTCTTGGGGTTGTCTTTTTTAAATATATAATTTGTAACTTAGGCCACTAAAAAAACACACTTGTTTCTCATCACCGCGCGCGTCAGCAAAAACGTTTTTAGAAATTTTTTTTATATATTTTTTTTAAGATGGACACTGATAGAAATTATGAAAGGTATGTATATTTAGTATCAAATTAAAGCTCCTGATGTCAGGGATGCACTCAACATGACTGGACTTAACTGCCGGCACTGCCAGGACAGAATTTCTGACTCTCAAAAAATCTGCCACGGCAGTCCCGGCAATTCCTCATGGCAGTTGACCATGGTGACTGCTGTAACTGGTCTTAATTGGACTTAGTCCGTCTTAAGTCGTTGGGATTGTGAATCATAAGTTGACTTGGATTACGGATAGCATTAGGCCTATGAGGTCATAGGTCGTCATAGGTTGTCGGGATATTCATTGAACTTCCAACAGTCACAGACAGAGAATACAGTGAATAAGATACATGCTAACCACTGGAGAAGGTGAACAACTGTAAACGGTTGTGAACAGGAAAGTTTGATGAATGTTTTCTTATTTTTACTTTTTTTTAAATGAAACCTATTCACTTTTGTTTTAAAATAGTGAATTATGGGAAGGAACACAAGTATTTTATATCATATATATATATAGATACATATATATGATGAATCTCATATATAGATATATATATGATGAATCTCAGTATATATTTTGAAACGCATGCATACCTCAAAAAGATTGTATTAATTCAGTTTTATATGTCTATTGAGAAAACCTACCTAAAATGAAATCTTCCCCCATAAGATTACAGTAAGTCTATTTTGGTATTGCAGTTGCTTCTTGATATCCAATACCACAGTATAAGTAGTTTACAACCGAGGTGTTCCTTGTCTGACAGGTTAATAGGTCTCAATATGTCACCTATGTGATGGTGTGTAATAGGGAGTGTATGTATATCTCGATATATATATATATATATATAGGCATCTCTGTGAGACCCCAACAGATGTTGTCGGGAACTGCCGTAATTCGGTGCAAGTCGACTTATGTTGACAGGAAACTGCCGTAATCTGCCTTAAGTCGTCAGGCCCGGGAATCTTAACTCGACGGGATATTTGGGGCAGAGCGGAAAAAAATATATAAAAAACATAACGGTTGTATCTGGTCGGGACTGCCATAAATCGACTTATGTCGACGGGAAACTTACGTAATCTGTATTCCCCCAATTTTTATTTTTTTTAATTCAGTAGAAGCATCTCTCAATTTCTTGAGTTTTCCAGATATATCAACCGTGGTATGAGTGAGATATTAGGAGTTTAGAGGGAGAGCGCAAGATAGGACCTAAATAAGTATTCTGAAGCCCATTTTCTGACATTTCAAAAGCTTTGATCCAGCAAAAAAAAAAAGCGCCCTCCTCATATTTTTCATGGCTCGGTGATGAGAAACCACTTTTTTTTTTAGTAGCCTTAGCATTATTTGTAGTGTAGGCTCCGTAGATTAGATTACTATTTATTCCAGATAACTAATTTTTATCATTTACAATTTAGTAGATAAGTATGGTATGTTGCTGAAGTTAACATATTAAACATAAGATCCACTCATATATACATTGAATTCGATGTTTCTACAAAAAAAGTTATTGATATCATAATCAGAGTGTTGTAAGATAGTGACTTGCATTCATGTACAATGCGATTCCAAGACTGAGAATATATATATATAATTGTATTTTTCCATTTATGTTGTGATCTTTTGCCCAGAGAAGGTTTATGGCCTCGTATTACGAATAACATATATTTTGTCAATGGATATGTGGAAGGCACATTCAAAAGTCATACCGGGTTATCAAAAGAAACTCAATATCCGGCTACATTGAATGCTATAGCCTAAAGGATGCCATGAATATAGCGCTGACTTAGATGAACATATCCAAATGCTGCCTTAAGACATTTAACGAGTTGAAGCTCTTATGATATTTCGAAAATGGAATTGACAATTTTTAGTTGTAAATCTTTTCAGGTTTAAATGGAAGTGACAGCCCCTCGATTGAGATATCAATTTTCAGATCTGAAATAAGAACCCGGTATTCAAGTATTGATATTTATGTAGAATGATCATATCTATATGTGCCAAGAATATGTTATTTATAACGCGGAAAATCCATGACCGAGTAGACAAGTAAACTGAGAAGCTATTTAAGAGTAGAATGGGTTTATGATTCATTACTGAGATGACGAGGCAAAACAAGATTAACCCCTCCCAGAAAAAAATGCTACCTTGAAAGTAAGAAAGTTCTATACTCAACCTACGCCGCAACCATGGCGTGCTTCTAGTAGTCACATTATAGGTATCTGTGGTGACATCGCAAATGTAACTAAAGTATACATATATGATTTATGTTGCATTATTATTCCACGCTTTATTAAAGGATAAAGTTAGTGGCACTTCTTACCACTGTCTAAAACAGAGAATAAAACAGAGAAATTCCTGAAAAAATCTAATGCACATCTTATATGAAACATGAATACATATATCATTCAATGTATTGGAGGATACGTTAAATGTTTATACTCAACACTGACCTCTTCATCTATTGAATTCGAAATTATATGCAATGAAAATATACATGTTAGTGAGTGAATGATACTGCCATACAGTCTTGTTTGTACAAATCTAATTGATGTGTTTTTGAAATTTACATTTTCGATTTGATGTCTCCTGGTATATGTCTTATTTTCGAGGGGTAAAATATATCAAATTGCTATACTCTTCAATTGTTATTTTCTTACCAAGAGAGTTAGCATCGACTAAATAGAGAATCAGAAAAGTTAGGTTAGAATGGTGCTGGTTATTCATTTTGTTCTTTTAAAAGCTAGCCGATGTAGCTGTTGAATGATACTTAGCCTAAAAAGACAGCTGTGTGGATCGAGTTATGGTGATCTAACCGGTTAATACACAATATATTTCACTACAAACCACAGATCCCGAAAATATGTTCAGTGGGGACGAGGCATATCATGCTATCAATGCAGCTACCGCTTGAATGCGCTGTCACGTGACAAACCGTTGACGTCATTGTTAATCGCTATCGAAAAGTTCCCTTCGATTTAAAAAAAAATACAGATCCCGAAAATAGATTGTACATTATATCGAAAGGAGATAAATGACTTTCATCACGTCAAAATCACATCCCTGTATTCGCACCTAATGTACAGATCCCGAAAATAGATTGTACATTGTTTCGAAAGGAGACAAGTAACTTTCATCACGTCAAAATCACATCCTTGTATTCGCACCTAATGTAGTATTAAGCGCAGCTAACTGAATAACCATTTCTGTGTAATTATATGAATATATTATAAAAGGGTTATGCTTTTGTTAATACTCCTTTACATTGTTCCATGTGTATTTCAGGATCATCTCAAGGCAAAAATCTCTCTAAACAAAGATAAGAGAATAACAATTTCGTATAGATGACAGGTTTTCTCTACTAACCTTGTATATCGACAGGAATGATTGTCTAAATAGTTTGGTATTGTAGAGTAATTGGAAAATTACGCACAGTTCTGGCTTTGACTGATATTGTTAAGAAATGCAAGTGCTGAAAAGAAGTATGAATGAGTACCCGATATGCTAAGAATGTTAATAGTATGGTCACCGAAATGCCTAAAATATGAAAATCATCTCCAATTGAAAATGGGGCATGAAATGTTACCTCTTACAGTCCGTCAAGTAAATTTAAGATTAATGATGTCCATCCACCAGTGCCGAAATATTAATGATATATGTTATGTAAACTTGGTAATCAAAAATTTTAAAATTGATTGTATATTTTATTGGAGACATAGCATTGATACCAGTGTTCCGGTTATTTTCATTTTTAATAGTTTATTCAACTATCGTCTTTACTAGTATCTCAGTGTCTAGAAATATACTCACTGGCCGTCCACTTGAATTTATTTCCAAAATGCAGGAAACGTTAGAATTAGGAAGGTAGAATCTCATAGACGTGTAATTTGCTCACACTTTGACTTTAAGCAGGGAAGAGCTCTACGTTTCTTTAACTTCTTCATGTCCATTAGAAAAGAGACACGTGAACTCACTTCAGTTCAATATCAGGAATTGACCGGATGAAAACTCATCTATTTGTCTATACTTATACTGAATGGGACTTTGCTTATGAACGGGATGTCCAGAAACAACCAGTAGGCCTATCTCAACCAATTTTACACTCTGTGAAAATTGAGAGGTAGGCCTAGATGTGGTAAATAGTGTTGTAAGTTCGTTGTTATCTATGTCCAGTTGTACAAAAATACTCGATGTTGCTAAATACTATATAATATTGTATGTGAATATGAGGAGACCTGCTATAACGGAATGGATGATCTATTAATCAAAATACTCAGTATTTGATATATGGTCATTCCCTTGTCGTTTGTTACAATCATGATTGAAAAACCAATGTTGTGGTCTAAAATGGTACTGGACTTTGAGGCTCTGTAGATTTGTATACAATATCCACTACAAATAGAACCCAGAGATGTCTCAGAGATTTAAATAACAGCAAAAAAACACACCTCTCAGCACATATTGAGGACTCCCCACTGGTTTTATATGGAGCAGAAGAGTTGTTACTATCAAAGAGGTTAAAATTTGTAGAGCATAGATAATCAAGGACTTCGTCTATGTACCTAGATCTTTGTGGATATTTGATATTTTTCTTGTTATCTGGTAGTTACGACATCTTTCACTGTTGCTTAATATAATGGTTTTCATGGAATGTCGTATTTATTTATGGATACGTCATCTTGAGGAAGATACTACGAGAAAAAAAAACCCATAAATTATTAAGTCAGTAACGGATACCTCTTGTTCTATACACCTATGCCCCAAAATACTCCAAATACCAACCTCTGCAGTACAAGTGGTAGTTGAGCCGTGCAACGATACTGTGCTGGTATGGCGCCTTACCCCATACTTTGAAAACGCGTGATAACGGAAATACGAAAATAAATCATAAATAATCAATATCCAGATAAAAAAATCAAACAGAAAATTAACAAATAACATTATGAGACTAATATTTGCAAAGACAAGAATTTTCTTAGTTTTAATTCTATTTACAAAATCGTGGCTATCGCTGAATCTACTGCATTCGCTTTACGAGCTCATGCGGTAGATTTAGCGAAAGAAACGCGGTACGAGGACCCTTTCCCAATTAGGTTAACTAGTTTCCCTAATCTTCTTTACCAAAAGCAACTATTTTCAACATTGAGTCAGTTAAAGGGAAGGTATGTGTGAAAGATTCAAACATTCTGAACAGTAAAATAGGATCTTGTTATTTTCTTTACCGCATGTAATTCAGTGTACAGTTCACCGTGATATTATTTTTTGAGTGATCGTTGTTGATATATTGTAGTTTGTGGAACTGTTCTCCATACACTATATGATTACGCTGCATTATATTTAAACTGGTGCCTTGGTTCAGACGGCAAACATTGAATAACGATGTAAAACTTGAAACACTGAACTAACTAGAAATTAAAGCTGAATGGCAAATGCTTGAGCAAATTGTTATTTTGTATTATTCCATAGACTTAATTGTCAAATCTGAGTTTCTGTTATCTGGTTTGTAAAGTTTATAAACATCTCACCCCAAGCTCAGCAAAAATTCTAGCCTTGTATGCGTTTTAAAAGACGACAAGTCCAAGAATTCCAGTTCACAAAAGGCTGCTTGGTTTATTACTGAAGCCTACAAGTACATCAAACATGCTAAATCGGCAGGCAATCACTTAGACAGTCTCCTGAGAGGGCGACCTCGCACTACAGCTGGCACACCTGAAGTGAAGTCCCGGGGCGGCAGCGCTCTACTCTTATAGGCGAGGCGTGATGTCATGTCTCGCCAGTCCTTGTGTCCCCGCGAGATCTATCTGAACCCTGGTAGACCCCCGGTAGACCTCCGGGGACAACCCCGCTAGAGCACTACATCCCCGGGAGAAGCACTTCTCCATCTCCTGACTGCTACACCCTGCCCAGCTTACCTTAAGCTTGGGGGAGGGGGGAAATTGAGCCCCAGAGTTTTGGCTCCTGCCTTAAGGGCTTAAAGTTAACGAAGAATGAGTCCCTCCTAGCGAGGTCCAGCCAGAAGGGCCTTACATCCTAGTTAAAATCTCTAGCAATGCCACGGCCGAACCTGCTAGGTGGCTCAGGCTCGGGCGCCCTATTGAGGGAATCATAGTGCACTATTTTCTTCTGGTGCCCCATCGCTATCTCATAGACCGGGCCCCCAACCCGATTGCGTCACCGTCCAGGGGCCCATCCACCACGAATGGAGTTTTGGGGAGTACTTTTGATGTTTTTTCTATGGCGGGCAACAGTCTCAATACTGTCATTCTGAAGTGACAAAAAGTTTCCCATTTTTCTAAGATACTTAGGATAGAGATAGAGGCCCAATTCAAAATGTCCTAGAAAGGCTAGTAAAAGCAATTTTGTAAAGGCTAGGTCTCATAAGGCTGCAACATTGCTAAGATTTTCATCTCGGGGAGTACTTTTGATGTTTTTTATGGCGTGCAACAGTCTCAACACTGTCATTCTGAAGTGACAAAAAGTTTCCCATTTTTCTCACATACTTTGAATAGAGATAGAGGCCCAATTCAAAATGTCCCAGAAAGGCCTGTAAAAACTATTTTGTAAGGGGTAAGTCTCATAAGGCAGAGACATTTCTAAGATTTTCATCTGACGGGATACTTTTGATGTTTTTTTAATGGCGGGCAACAGTCTCAACACTGTCATTCTGTAGTGACAAAAAGTTTCCCATTTTTCTAAGATACTTAGGATAGAGATAGAGGCCCAATTCAAAGTATCCCAGAAAAGCCGGTAAAAACTATTTTGTAAGGGCTAGGTCTCATAAGGCTGAGACATTTCTTAGATTTTCATCTGACAGGATACTTTTGATGTTTTTTCAATGGCAGGCAACAGTCTCAACACTGTCATTCTGAAGTGACAAAAAGTTTCCCATTTTTCTCAGACACTTAGAATGAAGATAGAAACACAGTTCAAAGTATCATAGAAGGGCCTATATAAACTTTTTTGTAAGGACTAGGTTTCATAAGGCTGCGACATTTCTAAGATTTTCATCTTGGGGAGTACTTTTGATGTTTTTTTATGGCGTGCAACAGTCTCAACACTGTCATTCTGAAGTGACAAAAAGTTTCCCATTTTTCTAAGATACTTTGAATAGAGATAGAAGCCCAATTCATAATATCCAAGAAAGGCCTATAAAAACTATTTTGTAAGGGCTAGGTCTCATAAAGCTGAGACATTTCTAAGATTTTCATCTGACGGGATACTTTTGATGATTTTTTATCTCGGGCAACAGTCTCAATACGGTCATTCTATAGTGACAAAAAGTTTCCCATTTTTCTTGAATACTTAGATTTAAGATAGAGGCACAAATCAAAATGCTCCAGAAAGGCCAGTAAAAACTTTTTTGTAAGGGCTAGGTTTAATAAGGCTGAGACATTTTTAAGATGTTAATCTTGGGGACCACTTTTGATGTATTTTTATCTCGGGCAACGGTCTTAATACAGTCATTCTATAGTGACAAAAAGTTTCCCATTTTTCTCTAATACTTAGAACAAATATAGAAGCACAATTCCAAGTGTTTTTGAAAGGCCTGTAAGAACTATTTTGTTAGGGCTATGCTCATAAAGCTGAGACATTTTGAAGATTTTAATTTCGGGCAGTACTTTTGATGTTTTTTTATGTCGGGCAACAGTCTCGACATGGTCATTCTATAGTGACAAAAAGTTTCCCATTTTTCTATAATACTTAAAACAAAGTTAGAAGCACAATTCAAAGTGTTTTGGAAAGGCCTGTAAGAACTTTTTTGTAAGGGCTATGTCTCATAAAGCTGAGACATTTTGAAGATTTTAATTTCAGGCAGTACTTTTGATGTTTTTTTATGTCGGGCAACAGTCTCGACATGGTCATTCTATAGTGACAAAAAGTTTCCCATTTTTCTCCAATACTTAAAACAAAGTTAGAAGCACAATTCAAAGTGTATTGGAAAGGCCTGTTAAAAGTATTTTGTAAGGGCTTTTTACAGGCCTTTCTGTGACGCTTTGAATTGTGCTTCTATCTTTATTCTAAGTATTCAAGAAAAATGGGAAACTTTTTGTCAGTATAGAATGATGGTGTTTGAGACTGTTGCCCGTCATGAATATACATCAAAATACTCTCAGAGATTAAAATCTTTAAAATTTCTCGGCTTTATAAGACCTAGCCCTTACAAAAAAGTTTTTACAGGCCTTTCTGGGACACTTTGAATTATGCTTCTAACTTTATTCTAAGTATTCAAGAAAAATGGGAAACCTTTTGTCAGTATAGAATGATGGTGTTTGAGACTGTTGCCGTCATAAATATATATCAAAATACTCTGAGAGATTAAAATCTTTAAAATGTCTCGGCTTTATAAGACCCAGCCGTTACAAAATAGTTTTTACAGGCCTTTCTGAGACGCTTTGAATTGTGCTTCTATCTTTATTCTAAGTATTCAAGAAAAATGGGAAACTTTTTGTCAGTAAAGAATGATGGTGTTTGAGACTGTTGCCCGTCATAAAAATATATCAAAATACTCCCAGAGATTTAAATCTTTAAAATGTCTCGGCTTTATAAGACCTAGCCCTTACAAAATAGTTTTTACAGGCCTTTCTGGGACGCTTTGAATTGTGCTTCTAACTTTATTCTAAGTATTCAAGAAAAATGGGAAACTTTTTGTCACTGCAGACTCACTTTACCTTAGTTTATGAAGATGATGAAAATTAGCACCTTTTTTGAAAACCTCTTGAAAATCCTAACCTTACAATCTATAGACCATTCATTACATAATTTAATCATCTTTCTAAAATACTTAGAATAAAGACAAAACTATAATTACAAATTGTTACAGAAATACCTGTAATGACTGTAATGCATTTAGTATATATTACTGAAACCCCATCTAGTGGCAATTTGCGGAACTACCCGCAAAACGGTGGCGCCGCCTATGGCGGGTATATGTACTAAAGTGCGGCAGTGATCGGCCCACGGCAGCGGCCGCTTCCAGTCCATAGAGTTTTATGTCCATGGCCCATTGTACTTAGCGTTGCAAATTTGGCATACCATGAATGCCCAAAACAAAAAAGCATGCAGAGCGATTCATTGCAACGTACTAACTCGACAAATTTCTGAAGGTGAATGGGACCGAGTAGCGGTTTGGTTCGCTACCTGTCCGTGGTGGCGCCACAAATTCCTTCAATATTTCATAGAAGATCCGCATAATTCGCTAGTGGTATTTATACTGACATACATTGGTGTTGTAATCTCTCTGTCTCTCCCAGAATCACTAGATCTGTTCAGATATTTCTTGAATTTTTCTTTTTTACTTACTTCTTGTTTAATAAAGTCCAGATTTTAAGACCCTGGGGCACCAAATAATGAAAAAAAATATATTGAGCTTGTTATCTCTTAAATTACGTACATACAGGTGTATGCGCAACGTATTTCAAGACAAAACTATTTCGTAAGGCACATAAGTCTACCTGCGTATAGCAGTGTCCAAAGAGAGTATATGTTGACTTGAATATTTTCTTTTTTTCTCAGACACTAACAACGCTGACAAATAAGACAGGTACGCATAGAACAATACTACTTTTTAATTTATTCGTGACTTTGATACATGTCTCTGCATACATCCAAGTCGGCTTCGGCTCTTACAGCAGGCCTAATTTACAATCGATTATTTACACGGTCTACGTTTCCATGATGGTAGGGATGGAGGTGGCAGTGGTCAGACAGGTGGGAGGGTGCAGCACCTCCTCCAGACCCACCTTCCCCTTACACGCAGACCTACATGCTGGGGATATCAGTAAACGCAGTCGGCTCCGGAAAGTTGGACCGCAGACCATGTTTCTTTTTAGACCGAGTTATGTTGGACTTGGATGACTGCTCCTATCTCGAACCACACTGGTAACACTTTCCTCTAATTTTACCCCCATACATTAATACTTGTTCCTTAGCGGCTGCACATTCCAGGTTCCTTAGTTCACGAAACCAATTCTAGCTAAGTCAAAAACTACAGGTAAATTTCACCAAACACATGCTTTCTTCTTCAGGCAGAGCTCCAGCTGGAAGCACTGCCTTGACCTCCAAGCAGATTTTGTGAAATGGGGCCAGGTTTTCGTTTGATAAGGCTTTTTATCATCTCTTCAAGACCAGGTTCAGTCATCCGAGTCCAGACATGCGCAGAAGGTGTGGTGACGACGTGTGCGCTGCACTGTTGTCGTCATCCAAACGTTTCCTACCCAACACGTTTTGCAATAGGCTGATGTGAGTAAACAGCACAGACAAGTGTACATGCGCGCCTTTACTTCAGTATAAGCACAAGTTTACAATTACAATATCCACACCTCCTGGACAAAACGTATCTTTCGTTTTTGAAGTCATGTTCAACGAACATCCTTTTTATTTTTTTTCCCAAACGGAATAAGGGAGCGACTGAGTCAAACATAAAACTCTTTCACGTCTTGCACCGCGAGGACACAACTCCAACAAAAATATAACATTTCGTTTTTATACACGGTCAATAAATTAGAAATAAAAATAAAAATATTTTCATTTAGGCAAACTGAAAATAACGTTAACGGATTCAATAACTTGAATACTGAGTAAGGAAAATAAGTCCGTATTGGGGAATCGGGGCGAGAGAGTTGAGGTTAAGAAAGTATTGTCAGTGGAAGAAGAATTACACCAAAGATAGGTAAACAAAGATCACAGGACAACAGTGTCAAATCAAACTGAAAATTATCTGGAGGCTTTACTGCCATAGACATCCTCCCGTTCCCGATGAGCATTCAAAACTAGGAAGTTCTACTGACACGATAAGAAAAAAGAAAACCTCTGCGCTATGTCAGAGCCCGATTCGAATAAAGGAGGAATACTGGACTGACAAAGAAACTGAAATACATTTCCTTTGGCTTGGAATTTTTTCAGTCAGTGACTACAAGCGTGACATATTTGTAAAAATGGGAGAATGCAAGCTACATTGAATCATTCCGTTCCATACACCGCTGACCTATGAATGTGTGTCTACTTTACGGCCTAAGCAGGATTTCATGCCTCAACATTTTAATTGAAAATCTTCAGTTAGTTATAAGCCACGCGCAACATGTGTTGGCATTTTAGACTGACATGCACATAAACAGGTCATGATATTTCGTCTCCATACATTAGGGGAATTGGCTATAAATTCAATGAGAAGTGAAAACGCGTGGAATGGGGTTTTAACTAGGAAGGAAATGCACTGACATGCCCCTTTTCTATCTGGCGACCATGTCTTTGTCCAAGCGCCCTAACTCTGGTATAATTTACTATGATAGGATTAAGTTTGGTAATTTTCATTTGACAACATTTACATCCGAATAACACATAACACCATCCTCTGCATAATCTTAGCTTCAGGTACATTTTAGTTTGCGGGACATGACATAAAATTTATCTGTGCTTTGCAAAACATCTGATGTATGGCGAGTTGATCATGCAGTTTTATAAACACCTATATCACGGTACTAGATATGTCAAATTTTCAGAACATACAAAGCTTTAGGGAGAGGAAGGGAATATAACACAGTCATGGGGTTGTCTCCATTTTTGCCCGACTGTAAATGAAATAGCTAACTGAACCACATTCACGATTTATCATATTCCCTGTCCATCTTCTTCATTCCTTCACAAGTTCTGTGCACTTTCTCGTATTAAGAGTATATATCGGACTAGATATAACAACCAGGTTCTTCAATGAACTAAGGCTTGATTTACGCTTAACCCGGTGACCTCTGCCAACACGGGGGTTATTCAAACGGCGTGCAACCAGGGGTGGGGTGGGGTGGGGTGGGGTGGAATCTCTTACCCCCGCCACCCCCCCCCCCCCCCCCTTCCGGCTGCACGCACCAAGGTACACCCACGTAGCACGCGCTGACATGCCGTATCCGCTGATGGCGTATATTCACAAAGTGCGTGGGTTTTTTTTTTTACATTGACACAATGCCACGCAAGCTCTGGTGAGAATAGCATTAAATCTTGCATAACATCATCGTTCATTTTTTGTTTACAAAGAATTGTGTATAACTTGTAAAAAAAAAAATGCTTCAAATACATGGATTGTGAACCCTTTCCATCGTTACTTATCATGGCATACTTGGGAACAAAGTGATGCTTAAAGGATTCGCTCGTTGAACTCAAAGGAATCAAACCGTTCCTTCTTCAACAGTATATAAACAAATGTAATAAAAGAAAAATCAAATATTCATTCTAACTAATAAACCTATCGTAATAAGTATACACTAACGCTCAATGGAACCAAGTTTTCTTCTATGCTTTTTTTTTGTTTTTGTCTGGAGTGTGGTGAGAAGGAAACACAGCACGTTTCTACGTTAGCTTCTGGTCAGAAGAAAGTCTTCTCTTCGCACACACAGGATGCTTAACACATTCATCTAATATTGCACTTTTGGGGGTGGGTTGGTGGACTAGGCAGTCTGTAGTCTGTTTATCCTTCATATCTCGTCCTCCATCGTCCGATTCACACTAGTGTATATTAGAGCACCTCACACGGTGTCCACATCACCTATGAGCAGCTCGCTCTGGTTGGCGTCAAGTTCCCATCTTTATGCATTACAACATCATAACTGCATCTGAAAGAGAGCATTGTTCTTGTGGGAAGTTTCATGCAGTAGGTAACCACGACTGAACGACAGCCAAGTTCTTGTGGTTAGATTCATGTATAACAAGTCCCACAAATAAATGACGGCAAAATTCTTGTGGCTTACTTCATGCATCTGTACATGACCGCAACTGAAAAGCGGCAAAGCTTTTGACTTAATCTTAGGCATCATGACATTACTATAATTGGATGATGGTAAAGCTCTCGTGAAATTTTATGTATCACGACATTACCATAACTGAATGACGGCAAAGTTTTCATGGTTTCTTTTAGATATAACCACATTACTGCAACTAAATGATGGCTGAGAACTGATCAGCATGAGAAAAAAAAAAATTAAAAAGACATCTATATGTGCATTCCTCTCATGCTTCTCCACCATAACACCCACAGCACGTCCATGATAATAGGGACACTGCTAGAAACAGGGATTATCTGCGTGGATTCGAACTGGATAGCAATGACCGTTATAACACTGTATACTCATTTTTATATGTGTATGTATATGTATTATGTCACATAGCCTATCAGAACAAGCATATCACATGCCGATCTGAAAGTATGCTACAGGTAAGTACCAGAGGAACACGTTACAATGCCGTTTACTCGTTTCCCGCCACTCCAGGTGGCGCCAGTGGCAATGGTTCATGAACTGGTCACCATAACGAGAAGGGAGAAGGGATGAACTCAGGCTCAGCCTCTATTATTCCTTCTCGGGCTTCACCTCCGTTTTCTCCACTTTTTCTCCCGCCTTCTCCCCCTTCTTTGTCGTCACGTCACGTATAGAGGTGAGAGTCTTTTGGAACCAGGTGTTCTTGGAGGTCTGGATTTCAGTGATAGCCGAGTTGAGTTGGTGCGTCAAGTCCTGTGTCTTGCACTCCGACTCGACGAGCGCTAGTTTGGTCTGGGCCAGCTCGAGCTCGAGCTCGCGGATCGCACGCTCCTTCTCCACGAGGCGCGGATCAATGTCCGCCTCGTTGATGGGCGCATCGATCTTCTTAAACTGACCGTCAGGACTCACCAGCTGACCACACTTGTCACAGTTCTGTATCTGGTGCTGAAAAAAAACCCAGGAAAAATCCATGGTATTACCAGGCCGAATACACAAAACATTAAGGACTTTTTTTCTGGGTTTTTTTCGAAGTTTTTTTTTATCTATACAAATACTACAATGGTGACTAGGGTAGGCTCCAGTGGCCACAGAGAATTAGGATTCCCTGTTCAAACGAAGTTTAAATCTAACACATTTAGAGGTACATGTATAGCATATCTGATCATCATATGCTTGACAACAAATGACGAGTGCATTCAATACAATATAATATCTTGATGGTATTTACAACGACTGGAGACATTATTGTGTACATTGATTTCAGTTAGTGATGTAAGAGCAATATCTGGTGATTGATTCCAAAAAAATACACATAGCAATAAGAAATAAAAGCAGTGTGAACTGAATTGTCCCAACATCAACATTTAATAGTAGCATCTATAGTTGTCTGTTCGAGTTACAGCTTTGTATTGGGTGCTAGATTTATATATGGTAAAGGATTTTAGTTATACAGTGCCATGCAACCGTACTGCATAGCTTTATAGAATGTGGCATAAATACGCCATAGCTTTAGCACTATGCAATATCACCAGATCTAGAATTGCGCCCAATACACCTGGCGTATGGTCGATCCCCTCGTGTTAACTAAGGACACTCCTTTTGCAATCCCCGTATAAGGGCACCATGTATGAATAGAATACGGACTTACTTTGATTCGTTCCAACTCATCTTTGAAGGAGGCTTGTTGCTTCTCCAACCGCTCACTTAACTGAGAGCAAATCTGGCAGAAGAAAAAACCAAATTGAAACAAATATCTGTATACAAAAACCCGTTGGAGATGTCGATATAATCTACCTTTGCATAAATCATGATCATATCTGAAACTGTTTAAGAACGTAAAATGATTCTGAATTGTGACCAACCCAGAAAAAATGCTGATATGAATGAAACCATGGTGAAAATATGATATGATTTTAGAATGCGTTAAATATACTTCCCCTCTAAGCTTCTGCTCTCGCCAGTTATTACTTAAGGCAAGGTTTAGTCAAGACAATACAACACAATGTTGTTCCTGTATGACCATATTTACATGGACATTACGATTACTACCTGTTCTCAAATTCTGTCAAAATCTGACAGACGTATTAAGACACCGCAGATAATTCTATTTTATATATCCATCTCGCAAAAACGTAACTGGCACATCCTGCACAACACAGAATTTTTTTTTTCAATATCAACATGGCTCTCTTTTATTGTACTTTAATATGCTATAAGGAGATCACATGTGTACATCCAATGTTGTATACCAATGATCGTATTATTTCAAGAATGCATATATTTCTAGGGACAGACAATATAAATGCCACATTGTAAGGGTGGATGTACTTGTCCTATATTTACTTGATAGAATGGCACAAGGGTATAGTGAGACGGCCACTGACCTGCTTGTAGTCGGTGATAATGAGGGTGTTGCGAGAGCTCTCTGACTCGGAGCGGTCCAGCTCGCGGCGACACACGTCCTTGAGCTGGCTGGCCTCCGTCTCAAGACGCCGCTTCTCCTCCTCCACCTCCAGCAGCAGGGCGCGCGCGTTGAGCAGCTCCTTAGTGAGCACCTCGCACCGATCCTCGGCCTGAAACGCACACACAACTCAGCCAATCAGGTTTACAGAATAAAATATAGTCACCTCCTGGTCAGCACAGTTACACGTGTGTACCAGGCAAAAAGAAGGAACTGCAAATATGCCATGAGTTTTGGTTGTGGAGTAATCTGATGAGAAAAAGCCAAGTGGGATAACGTAACAAACCAAAACGAATGGAGTATTTTCAATGGCTATGGATCGAGTGCGGTTCAGATTTTATCTCATCCCTATCATTGTCGAATAAGCTAACGTTTGTCAAGTCATCGCCTGTTGAGTATTATTTTACACTACTCCATGCGCGTTGAGGACAGGTTCCCAATGTTAAGCCCGATGTTAACCGTGTTAAGGCATCGAGCTCACTCATGCGGTAGCTGCCTTACAGTCTACTCCTAGCCTCGTCTACAATAATACATTTATCTCATAGTAAGCTTAATCAAAGTGGTATACCATCTATCATATCAATTACACACACAACCTAGTCAAACATGTTTATTATGTAATGCATTCATCTCATTGTCAGCTCAGTATAACATGTTTACTAAATAATATATTGATTACATATACAGCCCAGTCAAATATATATGTTATGTGATTAAATTCACACACCCCCCCCCCCCCCCCTTCAAACATCTATTTCACACTTGAATATACTAATCACACTTTGAATCCAATCAAACAAGTTTACTATATATCATACTACAACATGTTGATGACATATTATATATTCATCACATACTCAGTTCCGTCAAGTGAGACAGTTTTATAAATACAAATACACATGAATCTTAAGAGAAAGATTTATAATCTGATAATTCCACTCAAAGTATCTGTGCAATCTACTTACATTGTCGAGGTCGTTCCTCAGCGCAATCTTGGAGGTGACGAGCTCGTGGGCGAGGTCGTCGTTCTCCTGTTCTAGGCGCATGTTGGCCTCCAACAGACGTTTGTTCTCACGCTTAAATCAGAGTCAGTATCGTTAGTGTATTTCCCACTATTTAGCTATTAATGCATGTACTGATACATCATCAATAAGTTCTGTTATAGTGTACACCACAGGCAAGACTCACCACTGTCTTCCTTCACAATCCTAATTACAACTGCCACTTGGGTAACAGTCTAGATACTCTTATCTGATATAATTCATCACACATTCTAATAAAATCACATTTTGAAGGTAGGTCATCCACACACACCAAACAGATACACGCATGACCACCCCATACGCCTTCTATTTAGGTGAAGATTCAAAATCAATACCTTACTCATCATGCCACCCATAATAGCAGTGGTACACTGAGTAAGTGGCGAACGATTCCCCAGGCAGCAACATACAGCTGGTCGGAGAACCGAGACGCAGAATGAAGGTTCTTCCATGTGAGACGGCCACATTGCAGTGAATGTTAGAGCTGCTAAAGCGCAGTGGACTTCCAAATTAAACGACATCGAAGTAATAATTTAGACGAACGCTCGAAAGAAAAAACTAGGCTAATGGCACCACTTTAGTAAATTTACACATACCCTCTGACAATTTTAAAGCTTGAAATCTTCAAAATAAAAAAGTGGCTTTAATCATGTATATTAACTAGTGTGGTACATCTAGAAATAAAAGTCAATTCTGATGTTAGGATTTACTCATTGCGTATAGGCGTTGTGTTGAGCGAGTTGTGGAAGGAAAGTAGAGAATACTTAGTTCTAACCTATACATTACCGATTTAGTGTGTTAATACTGGTGTTCAAGATAACCGATGATTAACTGATGTCAGGATGACCTACTTTCTGTGCGACAGAGTCTAATTAAAGGGTACTTCCAGGACAAGACAATACTAACCCGCTCATACATTATGACAGTAATTAGCGACGAAGCTTTTATCAAAATATAAAAACATCAAGTATTGTTTTCATCACTTAATATTTACTATTATATAGCCATGACATATTTACTGGAAAGACACTATTTTGCTGTATACCTTAAAATATCCGTATGGAACAGTGAAACTTTGATCAAATAACGTAATCTGATTGACTAAGCAACTGAACATAATTTTTTTTTTTTTTAATTATGGCAAATTATGGTAACATTTGCTCAATTTTGGGTATATAATAAATATATAGTGACCTACCATGCTCGTACAAGCTACAAAACTCAATTGTTTGTTTGTTTGTTTGTGTAGTTTTACATCCAGGTAGGCTAGTTATGTGCTTTTGAGACCGACTCATTGGTTGAACTATCTGGTTCTTGAACTTTGGTCTACTTGTAGCAGTGGGACCCTATGCCCATTTTAGAGTGCTGTCTCACTGAAGCGCTGTGCTGCAGACTATTGACACAACACTCCGCCGGTCACATAATACTAACAATTGTTAACCAGTCGCTGCACCATACCAATCAGGTCAGCAAGCTGACGAGTAAATGCCTCGTTCCATACAAACCATAAATTATCATCTTGTTTTGTAGCATGTACATCTAGGTCAGGTTGTTCTAGTCTTTAATAAGACAAGTTTCATTTCTTATTGGAATTCTTTACTGTAACAAGAGCTAAGTGTGCATTTCCAAATAGAATCATTGGCTTTTAATAGGCAAAATAAGCAGGTGGACGCATTTAAAACTCAATACTACAGTAGGTTATAGCCATAACCTAAAGACCAACCGTCCACCTGCTAATAATGGTTTACGTCACCAAGTTGCCTCCTACATGTAAACATTTGTATCGTGTCTTAGTAAATAGGCATGTAAAGTACTATCCCTGTAGCCCGACATTTAGGACACCTTGATAAAGGGAGATAAGAAGTTTACCTCGAAGCGGTCGATAGGGTCTTCCTGCTGCATCTCCTGCTCCTTCATGGAGATGTACTCCTTCTCATATTTCTTAAGTTTCTTACTGCTGATCTGAAAATAGCAATAACACACATTTACAATCCTATCTTCGCGTGTGTATAAAACTTTACCTTGTAGAAAATTTAAGCATGCAGAATTATTTCTAATATGATTTTTTTTTTCAATCTACCATTCCGTCATTCAAGGTAGCATCACTGTTGGTAATAGGTAAACTTTAAAGCCACGTAAATATTGACAGAATTAGAGGTGCAGGTGTTCTGATGAAATGTTACCAGAAATATAACATCTAAAGGGGCTGTTCCACCAACTATGTGCTAGCCCCGGCCAGCGCCCGCACAAACCTATAAGACAGACCTTAAGATACATATTTGCCCATGGTCCTGCCATGATATGACAGTTGCTAGATCATAGATCGCTCTCAACATCCACCAAACCAAACTGATACTAAACGTTATAACTCATAAAACCCACAGATGCTCACGCTAGTGTCCCTTTTGACAATAATCATTCACGTCAAGGAACTAATAACTGAAACATGAGAAACAGTCTAACTTTCATTTTTAGGCTGTTCGTCTATGAATTTGTGAATTAAGGTGAAGATCCCCACAGCATGGCAAGATATCATTTACCGACTAAGTTTCGACTTCTATCAAGATATATGTGCTCGCACTAGGATACCAGAGGTTAACAGAAAATAAACCGAGGACCAAGACCCCTTAGCACGAATAGAGGTCACCCGGAATAGGTGACCGCAAGTTTGCTCTTGTTTATGACCTCACCAGAACACTTCTACTCTGGCCAATTGCGCTATCTCATGTATCCATACACACGCATATTACAACGAGCACAAGTAGACCAGAGCGATTCTTTTACAGCATATAGATCGGACTGAAACAATCACGTTTTTTCCGCTCTAGGAATTATAGAATATATGATATTATCCTACTCATATAAATCTCTATAGACTTAACATGGTGTGACTGTATGCCACGGTTATGGCATAAAATATTTCTATGCCACTGGTGACATATGAAGTTAAAAACATGTAACAGGGTAGGATAAAATCTAAACATCACTCAATTTCTCATCTCCGCTTCGTGATATCATCCCGCGAAGACAACTCATGCCATATAAACAATCATATGAAATTTTGTGATGTTTCATGATAATATACACAGATTATAATCAGAGCCTTTTAGCACGGGCCAAATCTGTCTATGAAATTATAATGAGCTGGGAAGCGAGTATACCATCGATGTTTTCATCTTGGATTGATAAGAAAAATATCTGGAGATATGACCTATGATGGAAGGTTCATGCAAACCTGAAATCATATTCTGCCCCTATCGGTGGGGATAAAGAAAAGATCGGCAACAATTACACTCTGACAGTAAATGGTTAATGGTTATTGGTCAGGTTGTTGTTTTTGGGTCCCCCCCCCCCTTTTTTTTTTGGGTGTGTGTGGGGGGGGGGGAGGGGGGGGGGGGCGTATTATTTTTATATCATGGCGATATATAAGATGATATCCAGAGGTGAGTATTGTGACACAGAGCCATGGCTTGGACCAAAAACATATATACGATTCTGTACAGCACAGTATCGAATGCCATGCCGTCTTGTAAGTTATAAATATCTACACATAATACAAAAAAAGATGGTTGCTACCTTTCCTATATAGATCGGTCCAGTATAAGTTTACATCAACTTGAAATAATGTTATGGTGCAAGGTAACACCCTTCTCGACGGACAGCAGTGTAATACTATTGGTAATAATTGTAGTACATGTAGTTGTAATATAGGTAGCCAATTGTTCATCTTGAAGCGGCGATATCAAAGAGCTGATAGGTACAACTGTTTATAGTGAAAGGTTTCAACAGTATCGGTCCAATCTTATGATAGATGCATGTAGTTTTAGTAAGATAGATTAAGCAAGCAAAATGGCGGACTGTGTGGCATGACTTTTATGACCCTACGAACTTTTCTAATGAGAACAAGAGCTAAGTGTGCATTTTCAAATAGAATCATTGCCCTTTAAAAGGCCAAATAAGCAGGTGGACGCATTTAAAACTCACTACAAGTAACTTAACACATGTTTAAAATTGTTGACTGAAAATATTTTGATATCTTAATTCTGAGGGAGGGAGAATGGGATGGAGGGAGGGAGGGAGGGAGGGAGGGAGGGAGGGAGGGAGGGAGGGAGGGAGGGAGGGAGGGAGGGAGGGAGGGAGGGAGGGAGGGAGGGAGGGAGGGAGGGAGGGAGGGAGGGAGGGAGGGAGGGAGGGAGGGAGGGAGGGAGGGAGGGAACTGTCTTTCTTTCAGTTTTACCGCTTAGTCATCTACACTAAGGCACTATATAACACATCATTACAGTGGAAAGATCAACACGATTAGGTACTCATAACGATATAAACTACATAATGATTAGGATGACCTAATTGAGTGGGAATGTGATGGGATGTATAAGTAGTCATAACATGCCTTATACAAGATCTTAAGCATTACACAAATAATATGATATACACTTCAGTTGATTTAATCAATTGATCATAAACATGTTTGTTTAAGATCTCATTACATCGAAATAACTTGAGAGAGAGATGAAAAGTTGACCATATCTGGCCGAGAAATCAAACCGAGAAATGTACTCGACACACGAACATTCATGAGAGATCATAGCCTTAACTGATATCAAGATTATTGGATAGGAGGAACATGGGACATTAGGCTTCTAAAACAATGAACTAACTTGTATTATAAACGTGGAGGATGCACTTGAATACACGATCGACTGACCTTTATGTTAATGATTCAACAAAAATGAGCTCGCCTCATCTTTTTTTCTAAATTGACGCACTGGTGTAAATGGAAATCAATGGCCAATATACTGCCATATTCATAATGGAAATAAGTACGGAGAAAAATAATCGCGGACTTGGATCCGTGAAATGATGAATGGAAGCCGCTTTACCACGTTCGCTACCTCTAGCACAAGGTGGCAGCACCCTACCTGCGTTCTCCTGGTGAACTCGCCGTCATTTTGCAGGCAAAGACACATGAACCCGCAGCACCCCAAGGAGGGCGTCCAGGGGGGCGCCCGGGGCCCTGGTCTTCCCCGCCGCCCGGCCATCACCGCCAGTTAGCTGAGACCGGGCGCCGGCCTCACTGAGGACCCGCTTCTCGGTGTTAGAGCTGCTATAACGCATACGGGTCTCAGGTCCGGTTTAGCAGTATGGCCAGCCGTTATACGTCCACTGCCGCATAGTTCTGTCACTCTAAATTCAGGGTTGAGGAGGGTCGATGATAGCCATGCCTTCTCAGTAGATGTATCGTAGGGGGGAGGGATTTCATGAGTAATTCATTTTCATTGCCCTAACTGCTTTAGCCATTCCAAATTGGAAAGTGTTACTACAGCATATATGTGCCACTTTCAAATATATCCCATGTGTCCCATGTGAGTAGTTTCATTTGGTTGTACTGACAATGAAAACGAACGGTGTTTTATTTTATTATATACTAAGTTGCAACCGTCACTGTAGTACTAGGTTCGTTATAGCAATACTACGTCTCACCTTTGTAAGAGATAAGATAATATATACAGGGCTGGTTTGAGGAAGATTTCCGTGAATATATTCACAACTCGATGGACTTCATACCTACCTCAATAAGTCTAAAAATATTTGTTTTCATAAAATGGATTATGTATCTAACATATTGGGGGTGGAGCGGCTTGCAACAGCGCACAAGCTCCCTGCTCTTTTCTCGTTCGGATACATTTGACATTTACAAACATGTTTGGGTCCCGTGGATCCACGTGTTATCATGTGCAACATTAGGCTTAAAATACTAGACATTTTTTGTTTTGTTCAAACTTACTACTTTCTACATGTATATTTAACGATTGATTTGAACAAATACTATTCCAAAAGTGTCTATAGATATTTAGCAATAAATGTTTAAACAACTAATCCTTTCTTTCAAAAAAATATCAAGATGAAGCAAACTTCATTTTCTGATACCAAGAGTGAATCTAATAATATTATTATCCAGCTGTGCATTAAGAACTTATTTTGTCGACATTAGACTTGCGCTTTGTGGGTATGGCGTACTACAATATACCTGGAGGAATTATGAATCTAAAGGGTGAAATTAAGCATCACTGGCTATAGAACCTGTCCATATATATGTATGACAATTCAATTCCAAGAACTGCGCGGTAAATGCGGAACTAGATTTTATACCATTTTTAATCATAGCCTTATATATATCCCCCCCCCCCCCCCATGAATTTCTTTATTGGCACAGTAGTGTACACATTCCAGTTTGTTTGTTTGGGTTTTGTTTGTTTGGGTAGTTTATATCTAATTTGTTCAATTAGACTTACTTTAGGTTTGACCGAATCTATGAGATGAATAAAGGTAGAAATCTCACTCCTACACATTTACCGAGCTGAGAGTTCTTTTACTTCCCATACCACATAGGCATGGTATGAGAAGGATTGGCCTTTGATATAGCAGTAAGCTGGTACAATTTGTGGCTACACTTTTATATACCCTGTTCAAATGAGATTTAAAATTTAGCTTTTGATTTAAAGAGACACCCAGGTAGTTATAGGTTAGTACATTTTGAAAGGCTACATCATCTATTTCATAGTTAGTGGCTACATTTTGTCCCTTGGGTGACTACTAGTAAAATTCATGGATATTGGATGCTATTTAGGGAATACGATTGATAGCAACGTTAATCTAACTGTTCATGTAGACAAAGCGGCATTCATGTGCCGAAAGTGGAATTTTCGGCACAAGATCCCTTTCGTATTGCAAAATGGTGGTCATGTTTGACAGCCAATTCCAACAAAATAGGTTATACATGTATTACTAATCTACAGTTATGTGTCTAGTAACTTGTCTTATTCGACCTCGTCCATTAAATAGCAATACCATATGTACACAAGGGCAGTGGCACAACACACTGGAATTAATTCAAAGTACTTGAACACCTAAACTAATCCAGTGCGGGCTTTCTGTTGCGAAAAATGACTAAAAGCGCATTGATATGCACGAAAATTGCGTTTGACATGAAAATGATATCCATTAAATCAATAGGGAAAGTCTCGACATCGTATTGGCCTTATTCATATGGTGTATTGCAGACTTGCTTTAGTCTACGATTATGGATATCATTACGAAATAAAACTATTTTTTAATATTTCGACTTTCCTATTTCCTAACGCCTGACAGGACCAGAAATCAAATCCCGGCGAGTAGGGTGTGTGTTGGGGGAGGGGGGTAGAGGTAGGCATAGGATGGAGAGACTGAAGACAGTCTAGGTGTATTGTATAAATGTGATCGGGGTACTACAAGGCAGAACTTTTAATTTAATGGAGCGTAATAAGATCTTCCATTATGAAACGCTAGATGACAACGCACTACCTAATTTTATTTCTTTTTGTGCCAGTATCAACCCTTTACTTAGACGTAGTGTTTATTTTACAATCTAGGACAAAAGTATATGAAAAAGCTGACCAGTAAGTTGGGGATAAGGACAAAGTAAATATGCACGTTGTATATTTCTGCGGATATGAGATAGCAGGTGCGTCATGGTTCAGCTTTCAGTCAATATGTTTATTCTTACATCCATCTTTGTGTGCGGCATCTACTCAACAAAGACTACGAAGGACACCATTCCTACTGTACCGCGATGTCATATATAACACCTTCTCCTATACTGATTTCTAATATATAGGCTCATACAAATCCGTACCACGACTGACGTATTTATATCATATCTAGATTTTCACATTCTGCAGTATCAATGTGACGCTATACTCAGTCGATCTATTGTCAGCAGGCAGCATGGTGTACAGTTTGGGTCATTCTGAGTATGGCTTACGATTATTTCTACCTCGTTTTTCTCCGCCAGATGGCTGTTCACGATGGCAGTAAACGACCAGTCTCTCGGGATGCAACTCTCGTGCGCATTTATTCCGATTCTTATCACTGCATAACAGTAAAGGCTATCATGGAGCTAACACATGCTCAGTGAGAGAGGATAATCTTATTTGTATTTTCAAAAGTGAGTTTACATCTTTTGAGGTAGTGGAATTGTATATGTACGTCTGCATGTGTCTCTCTCATATATTTCGTAAATTTAATTGCTTTAAATTGATGAGTATTTAATTCATGCCTTCCCTAAGTCAAATCCTAGTTGTTATACAATCCAGGCACCAACGCCAACCACTAAGCTCCCTAGAACCTTCAATGACTAGGTAATATGTAGATATTTTTCTCAGATCTTTAAGGGGACGCCGCTTTATTGTTCATTGGCTTCTTTTCTGAAATTATTTATTGATCCAATTGTGTTCGATAGATATCATCGTTCTTCCACTTCTTGGGCTAAGAATTCTTCAAAGACAAGGGGCTAAATCAATGTTAAGCATATGCTACTTTTCATTTCAAAGAGACATTCAGGAATGGATAATATTACATCTGTTGTGTGGCGGGAGAGTGCAGTTGGTACCATGCTGGCCTGTGGGTCGCGGGATCTAGGGTTCAAGTCCCAGCCATGCCCCTGTCATTCCTGCTTCTCTGGTATCCTCAACTCATTCATTAAATCCCTCGAACTGTGAATCTAGCTGTTACTACAGCGTAAAATACGATAAACTCAAAACCCTGTATCTGTGTGCATTAAATGCCGTTAAACTCAATCTACATGACCGGAACACAGGAATATAGTCTAACAAGGCCTATGCATGAGCTGTGTCGACTATGGAAATGATGAAGCCCGTAAAAACTTAACATATATCAAAAATGGAGGAATCCAGGATAAAATATGTTGTCTTCGTGCATTGTCCCATCTCGACTTCCACTTAATACCCAGTTAATACCCTTATCCTCTTTGCATGCACCCCGCCCATTACCCATGCATAAGGTCCCGTCACCTACCGTAAGGGTCAATCCTACACACTGAGTCCTCTACCCGACTACCATCTGTTGTCACATTGTACATGCTATAGACATGGTAGACATGAGAGTAAAATGCTGCGGGCGCGTGGCATTGTCGTTTCTGTCGCGTGTATTTCTCATAATTGTCACTGATGACTCATGTAGTGATGTACCCACCCACTGCGACTCATAGCCATAACCTGAACGACGAGGTAACGTTCATTCATCATACCCTTACCGTGTCCTACTACTTAATATAACAATGGCGCTCAATATCACAGCAGGATATGACATGAAGTCGCTGATAAATTATGAGATATGAGACAGAGAACGGGACATGACCTAATTAAGGTGTGGTGACGGCCTTGATGAGGTGCGTGTGAGCACACAGCTCATTATAAACCTATTACAAACAGCTGACACGGGACTGACTGGCAGTTTTCACACCACACACGCCACTCCTGTTCTGATCTATTCTGAATTTCAATATGTGCATTGTGATATATGCAGATCATATTGGACATTGTGTTTGAATACTGGAGAACTTAAGTCGCCCCGTTTGGGAAACTTGCCCTAAAACGAACTCGCCCCGCTCCGCTCCTCAAGTATACAGATATAGATAAATGTGAACTCATGCACTTTAAGCGGTTCATGGTCGTATAAATAGGGCACAGAGCTAATGTTAATTCATCAAGTAGTCACCAGGCGGCCAACTAGTATCGGAGATTAACACTAGGACTCTGGCTCTTTGACACCTTTTTCTCTCAACGCCCATCCAAGTTTAAGATGACTATAAGATGATGCCCAAGACATATTTGTCAAGACATGGAAGCTCGATATACATTTCTGGGAAAGGCTAGAGTTGTGACAGTGGCCTACTATCACTCACTTTTTTTACACTTCCGATAGTGAAGAACAGCCACTTTATCACCTCCAGTGGTGAAGAGCACCTCTATTTTATCACCTCGGGTAAAGAACATCTACTCGACGGTAAAATGGGACTGCCCAGGAAACATTAGATATCTGCCCTATACAATCCTAACCCCGACCATATTCCTAGAAATCCATGAAGGTTACTGATAAACACTTGATTAAATGTAACCATCGACAAGTATGGGTAACCTTATGTTTCAATGCTCTGGATGTGGCTAGGTGTTCACTCTATAGCGCTACAACTTTAATGAGCTCAATGTGTGACATCGGCTCAAGTCATCAATCCGTTAATAGGCCTTTTTCCACAGGCTGGTGTCGCACCTTATCTTCTTAATTACGCCACGGTTGAAGCCAAACATTCACCTGGCAACGTATTCTTTAGCATTAAATCACTGAGTGTATGAAAGTAATACGTTTGTAATACACATGCACATTATTTCCATAGGAATAACAGCAATTGCATCGTATTCTATAGTATTCCAGCTCCAATATGATGTGTCATACATGCATATCAACTCAATGATCCTTTAGATATACCGTAGATATCACAGGGACCCTAAAACTGAATACAGACTAATACATTGGCAGATCTAGCTATAACATGCTTATCTTTTTCCAAGTTAAAACCACGATAATTACACACTCTAGGTGTGATTGCTGTCTTTCCCTATACGCATGTGGCTGACCTCGGCAGTGTCTGTCCAAGCAGCCGCGTAACTAGACAGTGGGCCGTTAGCCGGCGCTGAAGCGCAACACCTGTATTGTGATGAACTTAGTGACAGCTGCGCAATCAAGGTGATTCACTTGGTGTCAATTGTTGACAAATTTGTTTGATACAGTATAAAATGGGACTGTCAAGTGTCAACAGCCGTTTCATCCATGGGAATCCTCAGGCTGCATAGGAGTGACAGCGAATGTGACAGCAGGTAAATAAACTGGACTTTTATTTCTGTGTCAGATATGGGGTAAGAGCAATTTAAATGTGTGGATCTCACAAGGCAGATCACTTTATCAAAGTTCACAACCTTGGCTGGGTATGGGCAAAGCAAAGTGTATATGTTTACATCTGATCGAACAGATTTACCAGTCCCAGGTGGAAAAGGTAGGTGACGACTAAATTGTTTGATTACCAGACAGATTACCCCCACTCCCAAAAACACTTATCTATCAATGCTGGTGTAGAGCAGACATTACGCAATGGGTATTTAGTTTGGACTGCATCACTTACATCGGCCAGCATTTACCTACAAAGCTTAGGCCACTCAAAAAAAAAAATTGTTTCTCATCACCAAGCCATGAAAAATATGACGAGGGCGCTTTTTTTTTTTTTTTTTTTTTTTTTTTTTTGCTGGGTCAGAGATGGCTTTTGAAGTGTCTCTATTCCGAGCAAACTATCCCCTTAAGCGGGATGGTTCCCCCGATGGTTAGGCTACTTCATACAGGCCATACTCTGGCAAAGAGACACTGTTATAACCACACAGACACCCACAGACACCTATCTGACTGTCGGAGGCCTCCCAACATGCTTACGACAATTCCAACATGGTGGAATTGTTGGAGTGTGTCGGGAGGTTTCCGACATGTTGGAGTGTGTCGGAGCATGTCAGAAGGCTATCGTAGCATGCTGCACTAGTGGAGGCAGGCTTCCGACAAGGGCTAAAGGTGGGCGTCCACCAACCACGACAAGGCTATGACAATGGCATTCCGACAAGGTCCACGACAGGCCTACGATTGGTGGACTTGTCGTAGCCTTGTCATGGTTGGTGGACCCCAGTTCCCGACAAGAGTCTACGACAAGGCCATGACAGGCTGTGACTGGGAAGCTTGTCGGGGGCCTTCCGGCAAGGCTACAACAAAATCATGTTCGATTTTTCCTACAACTGGACCTTTGTCGTGGAGTGTCATGGCGTGTCAGGAGCGTGTGGGGTGTCCCAGGAGCGGGGTTTTGCTCTAAAGTGCTGACATGAAAGTTCCAATCGCAGCCTTGTCCCAGCCTTGTCGTGAGAAGAGCAGGGTCGGGACAGCGGTGTCCTGGCGTGTCGTAGACATTGCTGGTTGCCATTAAAAAGGCGCCCATGGTTCCGACACACTACGACAGTGATATCGAGGAATCCACAACACTCCACGACAAAGGTCTAGTCATAGCAAAAATCGAACATGTTCGATATTGTCGTAGCCTTGTCGGAAGGCCCCCAACAAGCTTCATGTCGCAGCCTGTCATGGCCTTGTTGTAGCCTCTTGTCGGGAACTGGGCTCCACCAACACAGCCGTGTCATGGCGTGTCGGGAGCTTGTGGGCTGTCCCAGAAGTGGGGTTTTACTCTAAAGGGGGGCGTCCACCAACCACGACAAGGCTACGACAAGTGCAGACATGAAAGTTCCAATCGCAGCCTTGTCGCAGCCTTGTCATGAGAAGAGCAGGGTCGGAACAGCGGTGTGGTGGCGTGTCATAGACGTTGCTGGTTGCCATAAAAAAGGCGCCCATGGTTCTGACACACTACAACAGTGATATCGAGGAATCCACAACATTCCAACTCCGGAAGACCCCCGACAAGCTTCATGTCGCAGCCTGTCGTGGCCTTGTTGTAGCCTCTTGTCGGGAACTGGGGTCCACCAACCACGACAAGGCTACAACAAGGCTTCCAATCGTAGAGCCAACCATATAACCACATTGATTGTATTCCTTACATCAGGAGCTTTAATTTGATACCAAATACTCATATTTTTCATGATTTCTATCAATGTTTCATCTATGGAAAAAAAAAAAAAAAAAAATCTTCTAAAAACGTTTTTGCTGACGCGCGCGGTGATGAGAAACAAGTTTGTTTTTTTAAGTGGCCTTATATAGCTTCTTTTTTTTTTTTTTTTTTTGTTGTTGCAATTTTATTAGGGAATATTGTGTGTTCACAATCACCGAATTCGGCTATAGAGCCATTCTTCTACTCGTATGATTTGGTAGTTCGGTCAGTGCGGTAAAAATACACACCAGCCTACAGGAAAATACGAAGTAACATTATTTAGCATGAAAATTAAATGCCATGACCTATTTCCATGCAAAAGGTCAGGCGCAACCCTAACCATCTGTTTACTACGATAGATTGTCCGTGACATTCACCTGACCCCATATGACCTCTAGCTGACCTAAATACAGTAGAATACCGTCTAACGATATCGTATGAAGCTATAAAAAGCAGTTGTCTGCTAAAGGAGAGACTTGTAACAGTAAAATATCTATATATATATTGGAAGAGCTGTGTATGATTACGATGTTTGATATACTACAAGGAAGAACGCAATCTCTAGGTTAATTAATGTACATTTCTCTGAATAAAAAACAAAACAAACCCAAGCTGTCCTACCTCTAGTACCAGGGACATCCTATTTAAGTAAGTCGAAAAATAGCTTGGGTATGTATCAGTGGCGCTCTCTTTGGAAGACAATGCGATTCAATACTCCTATAAAACCAAATATGTGTGTTCACCTTTAGCAACCATTACTCTTGGTTAACTGGTTTTAATTGAGTAAAAAAAATCGTAAAAGTAAAGTTCTAAGGTGGTCGACTATTACGGCACCTAGGTTACAGGTTACGATTTGTCTATATTTTACAATCAACACAAATCCAAGTGAATAGGCTATCTATCCTATTAACGATATCCGGACACGCTCACCTTCAAACCTATGGCGATCTGCAGTAGTTCCCGCGCATTCTCCTCCGCTCGGTACCTCTTAGGTAGCTGAACCCGGAAGTACTTCAGAATGCCTTCAAAGTCGAGCGCCAACAGGTCTTTCCGCGACGTCTGGCAGTGAAGAAGTCAGAAAGTTAGCACAACACACTACAATTGTATCATCTAAAGCTTCAATATGCTCTTCTGTAATGGCTTACGAGTGCCAGTACTCGGCAATAACTATCTATTAAATAAACAACTTCTCTGCTGAGTCATTAAACCAGAAACTTCGAACAAATCTCTCTCCTCCCATGACTATTTTGTGACCTTCACTAATTCCACCATAAATGGTCTATTCTCTTTAGGGTATAAACAATACATGCTTACACTTTACGAATGTTTCTATACAACGTAAATGTCTCTCTACTTACATCTTTCTCACAAGACCAACTTCATCAGACACGACAATATTATGAATCTTAACTAAATCCTACTACAGAGAACCTCCAGTTTGTAATATCCGTAGTCACCTCGGCCTCATAATCGACCTCTGGACAATCTGTTTGTAGACTAAGTGGTCTACATCAGCAAACACGCGCAATGATAATCTATGTAAGTCAACAAAGTCCAGCTGATTTAAGTGTGTCATTCTCAATCCTGTATATTCTAAACACACATTAAAGGTGTATATTCATAGCCTAAATAAAAAAATATATATGGAATTTTCAGCAAGAAGGGAATAATGATGGGCAAGTCACTAACTTCTACCATTCAATTCTTAGACAGTTCTATGAGTTTTCGCCCTGGTATTCTGCATGGCTTTCAAGACGTTGTAAATTTCTTAACAGGCGGTGGCCGAGGTACACTTATCTATGTTCCGGACATTTGGCCGACTGTAGAAAATCCACGTCGAGACCTATCTGAACGAGATTGAACCTGGACTGATTGTTCAGTAACTGGACTAGATGAGCCAGGGCCAGATAGTGATAGATCATTCAGTCTTATCTCTACGCCTATCTCTACTGGGTATATAGATAACCGGATTTCCGTACTTCTACAATATAAAAAATCTGCTGCCAAGTATACGGATAATCAATGAACTCCTGCTTCAATTCAATCGCCTCTTATTTTCAAATCAATACATTCCCAAAGAAGCAGTCTGTGTTTACAGAATTACAAATTCAACAAAATGGATTGTTCAAATCTGTGTTAATATGTAAAGTTAACTAGCGTATTGTATTGAAATACTTACTTTTAGCAGTGCCAATGCCACACTGAATATTGTATCACGACCCTGAAAAGAAAAACTTCTCTATTTACCCTACTGCTTGCAACATGACTACGTATAATGAAAAGGCCATGCCGCTGTAATATCAGAGACATAGATTATTGAAATATGATGATTTTACTTTTTCCTAATTGAAAATATAATGATTTAACTAAAAGTACAGGCTGATAAACATGCATTTCCTTTTAGATATTCAAAGCTCTCGTAGTGGTATAGTATGTTCCAGATAATTTTTAGTCTGTCATTTATATATTTTTGAAAAACGTATAGCTAACGGTTATTCAGTCCTTACACTAATTGGAAAGCTTCTCTTCAAATACAAAGATATGTTTGATGCGAAGTGATATTTTACTTTTTTTCATCATTAGATACAATCTGTATCATTAATGACAAAATGGACAAATATTAAATTTCTAATGCTCTTTGATATGAGAGTGTGGATGCATTCATTGGTGATGAGGATAATCATTACCTGGAAATGTATCGGAGTAATTTTTTTTTAAATGTGGATATATATTATCAAGATTCTTACGTCGCAAAGGAAAAGATCGAGAATGTGGAACACCATGAAGAGAGGGAACTTGGCAGTGAAGAGGGTGAGGAACCATTGTGAGGCGAACATGTGTGCTTCCAGCCCCAGGTCCACGAAGTGGCTGAACAGGTCTGGGATCTGGTCCTATGAGAATGGAAACAAAGGTCACTCAATATGTTATTTTACAGATTGTATAAATCACTGACCATTTCACTGGCAATCGCTCGGATATTACTACGCGTCAACTACTCTGAGTTTACGGCCACTCGTACACAAAACCAGTCATTATTGTGTATGTATGGAGAGATTGATAACAGTGGAAAACATGAAATATCACCGTAAAAATACACAAACAATTTTAGTAAAATGTCGTCGAAACCTATATAAAAAAAATCATCAAATAGTCTATTTTTTGCAAGAAACTAAATATAAATATTTAGATTGACTTCTGCCATACTAACACCCGCTGGATAGTGACACAGTTGTATTTTTCGTTAATATTTCAATATTTATTCAAATTTGGATGTATATAATAAAAGTATAATATATTGACCTTGTTAGGTCGTCCTTATTTTCATTAAAAGAAACGCAGTACGATAGGACGTCCCAACACGGTGAATATGTTATATTAAATACTTAATATGGTGAAGAGTGATACAAAAACCACAAAAAAACACGTTTTTTTCATGATTCTACAATGACTGGCAGCTCCATCAATTACGCTGAGGGGCGTGGCTTATGACTGATAGACACACCAAACTTTCTGCTTCTTAGTAATATGTTTCTGACTGGTAGAGTATATACTCGATTACACAGAGGAAACTTAATGAAAAATATAAATGATCTATAAACTGCTAACTATATAATGTTCTCGTTTTTGATAGAGAACAATTATATAGATTTAAGAAATTCTGCGTACGTACTTTATGGATGGCCCCTTAGTCAATACACACGATTTTTCCCCTTAATCACTATCTTAGAGGCAATATCAAAGCCCAGTATGCATCTCTATTATTACATGGAATGCTATAAGGAAACATGGTTTCTGTTTCTGTACGTGAGAAATGCGTGGCAAAATTGAAGATCAGACGAATTTTGACCTTGTTATTGTATTGTCCATAAAGAAGTCTATTATACTGATCTGCTCTCGTTCTCATGTCTGGTTTGTACCAAACTAACGGGAGTTTGTCAATTACGTCGGCGTTTTAAATTTCATCTTTGTACCTATGAACTATTTTCCCTTGATGACGTATGTAGATAAAGACATATTCTTCCTATTACACAGACTATAAATCAATGTCGGCAGACCTACTAGATAAGATCGCTTAATTAAGGTAACACTGCCGTTAACATTCCTGCCAAGTGTTTAGAATCATGGTAATTACGCACAGCCACTGTAATTATATCATACTGCAGTTAGTCATATGCATGTTCTTTGTCTAGAAATATGACCTATTCAAACGGATGGGGTAGGCAGGCCGGGGACGTTGTACCGAGATCAACTCAGACCGGTTACTCACTGTATAACGACATTCGCGTTTTGCTACTATTACTCAAATGATTCTTGCCATGAATATCTCCAATATTTCGGCGAAAACTAATGGGTCTCACCACAGCATAAAAAATTACGGGTAAATGTACATGCACTAGTTTCTCTGCTATTTAAGAACCATCTCGTTTTTATTCATACAACATTTTCAAATCTTTGTTACGAGTTAAAGTTTATACATCTTTAAGCATTTATATTTTTCACAGATTATCTATTTAGGATTGACATCGCCTATATGTCAACAAGAAGAGAGCTCCATGGCATTCTTGCAAAATTTCCCTTAATATTGTAATATTCTTATGAGAACAATAGGTAGGCAGTAATAGATAAGCAGTTATCATAATGCTGGGTCAAATCAGTACTTGGTGATAACGTTAATAAACATCGTTAGTAAAACTGACCTAGGTGCCAGTCCCATTCGAACGTTTCCGTCCTGAATTCAGTTTATTACCCATGTCTGACACCTGCCTGGCCTAGCATCTTCAAGCTGTCTCCCCCTCTCAGTTCCTGCATAGCACCTGCACAAGACCTTCAAGCAGCTCAACAAGCACAAGCCCACACATCCCCTTGGTTAGTGCTCCTACTGTTCTGGGTTACGCTTGTCTTGTAATTACCTCAATGTATGACAATCCATGGTAGAGTATACTCTAAACAACTAAAGTGATGAAACAATCCGGATATTGTCGTAGGGGACTGGCCGCAATTGAAAACAAACTGTGTTGTTGAACTGCGACTAATAGATAAATATTTTTTTTTTTTAAATTCATGACTGGGTCCTGCACCTTCAGGTATGACCTGATTTAGCTTCAACCTACCTGCATAAGTCGCTCTAGCTGGTAGAATTTAAGGTGGAGCTCCTCAAACCCTTGTTTAAACAGATCACGTAGGCTGTAGTCAAACATAACCTTGACGAGTACACAAAATGCTTGTTCTTCCGGCATCTGTCAAAGAAATCAGTGAACAGCGTAAAGTAATGACTGGCCATATCCATGCTATCATCCTAAACTATGCCAACAGTGGTGTTTCTTCTGTTAAGACTATAAATGACAAGATAAAGTTACCGTTTGTGAGTATTTTAATTCAATCAATTCATATAAATTCCCATTTCCATTATTTGACAGTGCGGTAATTTTCATGGGATATCAACCTTGGCTGAGATATAATTATGAAATCATATTTCTTTGTCTTTTAAGTAATTCCTTTCAGATCCGTCTGAGTGCTATATCATTCATGGTAAACATAGGGATCTGTTCCTCATTGAGTCCATTGTGAACATATATAGCCATGGCCATAATTTATCGTCATACATTGGAATGGAGTATGCTATTAAACTTTAAAGCATCTATTATATAAACTTACGAGGAGATAGTCACTGAAAAGGAAATACTCACATGAAGAAGGAGCGCGGCAGCTAGGAAGGATAGGCCTTGGCAGTAGCCCACCTCTTCATCATAAACAGAGTAGGCCTGCAAGAGAGTATACAATGTTATATTCACGTTTCTTCCTTTTTCATGTCTCAACAATTATTTACACATTTTATCATGAATATATCAATTGAAGCATGTGCATACTGAATTTCATGATAATATCTAAACCAATATTAACACAAAAAAATCCACAAAAACAGAGGCCCAACAAATCTCCATGAGAATGTGATACTTCCACCATGGGTGTGAAATCTTGTTTCCAACTAAGCCAGTCAGGGTTTAATTTACTTTATTATCCATCGTATACAAAGACACCATTGAAAATGTATTGGGACTCAGTAAACCACCACCCATTGTATAAAACCTGTCAGATACCATAACTGTGGTATACGGATTCACATCTGTGGTATACGGCCTCAAAACCATGGTATACGGGGAAAATAGTCCCTTTGTGCTATAAAGCAAAGAAATAGTTCCTATTGTTATACCCTTTAATATGGCAATAACTTATTTATAATAAATAACAATTTATTCGAAAAGATGGATAATAAATACAATAATCCATGGTTATGTGGACAGGCGGCTCTGTAATCCACTTGAGGTTGACGTTGTAATACACTCGCTAGCGCTCGTGTATTATTATATACCTGTGCAAAGACAATCTACACATACTGCCCTCTCCTACCCATGTCGTATTTATATCCGTACGGCACAGTGTGCCATACGGGGTATGTGATCACGTGACTAGATAAAATATCGCCATTTTTAGGTATATAATAATACGAAAACGGGCTGACTATCTTCGTACGTCAAAATACTTGGTAAAATTATTGATCACATGCATCCCTCTGCCTACGGCATCGGGATGTATGTGATCAATAATTTCACCGCGTATTTTTGACGTACGAAGATAGTAAGCCAGTTTCCGTATATTACTACGCGTCAACCACTCGTAGTTTACGGCCGCCTGTCCACAAAACCATCGATTATTGTCTATGTCGATTTCCACTATGGGATATTAGGGACTGCAAAGTGCTAGATTTCCTAGCCAATAATAACTAATCCTATGTCACAGAACCCATGACTGAGGAAAACTGACATCTAAGTGTATCATTACACTCATATAACGTTTGGGTAATTCATGGTTGATTATCTTACTCATCATAGTTCGTCCAATATTGCATTGAACGGCCCTGAGGTCTTACCTTGCTGATTTTGTAGAGGGAGTCCTGCCCAACTCCACCGGTCTCCTTGAAGTAATCGTGCGCTGGGAAGGTACGGTTGATGTCGCGAAGGATAACACCCTCACAAGGGGAGTCCTGGAAAAGAACCGAGTTTGTGTAACAAGTATCATACAGTGTGAAAACTGACACTATTATATACCGATGCATGTATATCTTACAATTACTAACCTCTGCTAAGCAAATAGTAACTGTAAAATATTCACTAAGTGTGCAGTAAAATCCCATACTACACATTGTATAGTAAGTACTATCTTCTGCCGTACTAACCTTGCCTTTCGGCTTGGTTAGTACGCGGTACGGGTTTAGTAAACCAACTTGTTCTGCTCCTAAATCTTGGTACACTCTCCTAGTATTCCCTAATCATTAAGAGAACTGAAATCGAGAGCCTCTGAAAAAGACTGCATAAATGCTAAATTTCAGCTTACACGGGATGGGACAGTTGCTGTATATAACCACACTCAATGCTGAGTAGCATATCATGATATCGAAATGCAGTACCCTTAAGTAGTCTCTATATTAGCCATCTAGTGGCAGAATCACAGGACAGAAATAGTTCTGTAATTAGTTCAGGGACCCAGCCTACCTTGGAGATGAGTATCCGGTACGCCTCAAGTAGCTCATTGCTGTTGGAGCACCCAGCCAGTAGTTGCCACACCTCACCACGCAGGGCTTCGGGGATGCCTTTCCGGGCAAGGGTTTGCACATGTCGTGGTCGCTGTCGTAGATTCTGGTGCCAACGTGTAAGCACCTCATGCCATGCCTCAAGCAGGTTCTCGTCCGTAACATCTTTTGACACAATTCCTGAGCCGCTTAGCAATGGCTCGTCACCATCTGTAAACATAAAGCTTCTTATTATATACCGATGCACATATATCTTATAATTACTAACCTCTGCTAAGCAAAGAGTAACTATGAAATATTCAGAAAGTGTGCAGTAAAATCCCATACTGCACAGTGTGCAGTAAGTACCAGCCACTGTACCACGTGACTTGTTGACATTAGGAGCAAAAATATTGCGATATCGCGATGGAATGCGGCTTTGACGTTCTCGCATAGCAACCCGCATAGCAACCTGCATAGCAATACTTGTTGTTGCATAGAAACTGGCGGGAAGAGTGATTGCTTCCGGGGCATTGACCCCAGGGTTAGTGAAATCAAAGCGTGCAGGACTGATACATCTCTATGTGTTTGTTAGGAGTTGATAATGAATGGATTGACTAATTAGAGGCTAATAAAGTAAAATATATACATTATATTGATATTATTAGGTATATAATAAAGGGAATACTAATATAGTGTATCAAGATTTCGGACCAGAACTCGTTAGTTTACTTTAAACCTGTACTAAACTCGCCTAACGGCTCGTTTAGTACAGGTTTAGTAAACTAACTTGTTCTGCTCCTACATCTTGATACACTATCCTAGTATTCCCTAAATATTAATCATAATCATTTTACCGATAATATAGAACTGATATTCTGACTGAAACAAGCCTGAATGAAATTACAATTCTACTTACAGTTAATTTTGAGTTAACCAACGAGGCCACATTTCTGGTTTCTGAGTGGCTTTAGTCTTGCAGTGGATTCATAAAAATATGCGTGTAATATCCATCTTAGTGTATCACTGCTTTCAATACCACTGGCAGTCTATAACCCTTATAAATATTTCCGAACAAATTATAATATTCATCATATCCTCTAATGACATTAACAACATTAAATGTTGGCAAAATCGTCAAGATGAACAACAATAGTTGGACAGCAACCTAAGGTTATTATGTTTTTGCCACGTATCATTGAAAGTATTAGAGGGAAACTATGTGCCGGTGAAAGGAAGTCAAAGTTACGAGGTAAGGCTTGGAAAAATTACTGCCCAAGGCCTTGGCCGTGGGCAATAATTTTTCCAAGCCTTACCGAGTAATTTTGACTTCCTTACACTGGTACTTGGTTTCCCTATTCCTATATACCTTCAAATGTGGTTTAATAACGATAATTAGCGTTATTTGCTCATCCACCATCAAACCTGAAGCCAGATCCAACCTTATGAGTAACTTGACACTTTATGTTTACTCCCCACTGCGCTTTTCATATGAATTTTGTAAGAGACAATCTGATTGGTCTAAATGTCAACCTTGGGTAGTATACGGCAACCTTGGGTAGTATACGGCAACCTTGGGTAGTATCCATAAGTTACTCCACCCCCCAGAACGTGGTGTAAGCATAGAGTGTACAGGTATATAGGAATATCGTAAAACTGGATGAGGTTTAATCTTGGCCACCGTATTCCACGACTGGAGTTCGGCAAAGTGACTTCATGAGGCGAAGCCGAGTGAAGTCCGGAGCCAAAACTTCAGGAGTGGAATGCGGTGGCCAAGATTAAAACGAATCAGGTTTTGATTTTATCCTACCCTATCTCCTCGACTTTGGAATATTACGTGATAACAATGCTGTATGCCACTAGTGGCATATAAAACTCCGTATGCCAGTCAGCGTGGCATACGGAAACCCAATGTTAAGCCTATGGGATTTTATATTAGGGGTAGGATAAATCACCAGGAACATAAGCAGGTCACTAGGGCAAAAGGCAAGGCTAAGACAGAGGTCGGTCAAAAATGACAGGCTAAGGCAGGGTAAGGGAAATACTGGACAAAAAGAACAAGAGTAAGAGAAGTACTGGACATAATGATTATGACCGATACCGGTTAAAAGGACAAGAAAAAGAAACGTACTGGCGAGGCTGATATTTGACAAAAGGGCAAGGGTAAGATCGAGAAGAGCTATAACTGTAAGGGTAAGGCATGTGCTCTTTAAGTGCACAAGGCAAGGAAACTGCTCTGGAAATTTGTTTCTTGATGCACTTGTTTCATGGTCGCCATCAGACGATACGCCACGTAACAACCAAAACGCAAATACTTTTCAAAGTGATGAATCTACTGTAACTACAGTAGGAAGCCATTTGAATATGTCATTTATTAACCGCCATACCAGATTCATCATTCTCGGGGCCGTCCTGCGGAGTCTGAATATCTTCTGGGACAATCTTAGATGGCGACAAGGATAGCGAGAGGCCAGCCTTCCTTCTGTCTATCTCCGTCTGACTTTCAATGCTCACCACCTCATACTGCACTGCCGTGTTCTCCTTAGTGTTAGCACTGGCCTCCATCTGAAAGAAACCAAGCCCACTTTGTAATGATTGCCAAGTGCCTTGTCAGGGCAGGGTGCACCGTCATGCAGCGTGGTCTCCTAATGCCTGACGTCATGGGTCGGTCCAGGAGCTGGGATGATGGGGGTAGTTAGAAAAAGAGGCGGGAGCGTTATCTTAAAGTCAGTCATTAGAGAAAATTGTATAGAGGTCACTCAAAATACTTTTAATCAAGTGATATACAAACAAAATGACAAAAACCTAACCTTAAATTAATACCATAAATAATCACGTGTTGCTTTTGTTTGGTTTTGTTTAGATCGATCTCTGTCTTTTTTTCCCAAAAGGTTTTTGAGTAAAAGAAATAATACATCTACATATGATGGTATACATTTGGAAAGCATTCCTTTTCAGAAGTATCTATTTTTACATTAATTCATAGACATGCATAAACCGAGGAAAACAAAACTATCACCTATAAATGAGGGCAAACCGGTTTTTTCAGGACGTCTTTTATATAATTGTCATGGACCATCATTTAAGCAAGCTTTCCGTAATATTAAAACCAAGCCCAAAGTTTTAGGTTTTAATTTTAGAGTTACTTCCTAGTTTTGTACCGATTAAGGATTAAACCGGGGAGGAGAAACAAAGCAACTTAAAACACAACAAACTTGCAACTGACATATACGTAGTAAAGCATGAAAAGCTGGTTCTTTAAATAACACCAGAATAGTAGACCACAAGGTAAATACGCGCTTGGAGTGAAGAAAAATGTCGACCACTCACTGCTGGTTCTTCCTGGAGAGTCTGAGGGTTCCATACATTTGACATCATAGTCTAGAAACACAGGTCAAGGCAACACTCAGAACAGCCAATGAGAGGGCAACGAGAGGTGGTTGTTAGCCTGCAGTAACTCAAATTAATATAAGTATACCTCTTCTATCCTATATATGTTTAATCCACGCTTAAGGATGTATGTATAGATGTGTGTACATATGTGCATATAAGAGTATAGATTTGGACTTTGCTTTGTTAACCTTTCTAGGTAACTAATAACACGTGGTCACTGATGATGTAGAGGCAGGGATAATGTGTTTACTATGCCCAATTCGCGTTTTATCCATGTGCTAGGCCAAAAGAATTAAATAAGAGGCAATACAAAAACTAAAATATAAATACAAATCAAAAGTACTTTACTTGGTTTCATTAAACTAAAACGGTGGTTCACAATAACTCCAATTCATTGCAACGGGAAAACTAATATACAAAACAATAGCTGTTTTTTTTTACACTGTTGATTCAATTTGAAACTAGTATGACAGCCTATCAGGTATATCTTATGATGACAAAATGTTGGTAAAATTATATCAGTTGCCCAACAGGACTGGTGCAGACGACAAAGCCCGACAGAGTATTACCTGACTTCATACTTCTGCGTCACTACCACAGAAAAAGAAATCGCAACATGATCTGTGTCAAAGTTCAGGTGCCGGACCTGAATTTGCACCTTACTCTTGACAGGAATGTATACTGTACTCTATCCGGTTCTATATTTATATTCACAAAGGAAAACTCTTTAGTCTAGCGCAGACGTAATAATACAAAAAGAGCAACCTTTGAGCCTAAAAGTGTGATCCTGAGAGAAAAAAGTCTACGACGTAGTCGAATTATGTGCTTGATACAAATCATTTGTTTTCAGTGAGATATGATATTTTACATGTGTATTGTATCTAGAGAAATTACATTTAACTGCAAAACTAATTATTACACACATGATCAATGATGTTTTATAAGTGAACGATGCAGATAGGGAGTGCGTGCATGAAAATAGACATGCTAGTGTTTACACTCGTTGTCTCGGACGTCCATACTGGTGTGGGTTAGTCATGTTCACGGTTAGGTCGTCCGTGCGCACATGCTGATGTCCTTAAAACTAGGTCAATGGGAGCTGTTTCACAAAAATACCCGTCATCCCATGAAACTTTGTTCTCTTAACACAACGTCTGTTATAACAAACTCTTGTTAAGTGTTCGGATATAATCAGCATATAATTGCTGAAACCGAAATAAAAGGAAGAAAAAGGATCATTGGGAATAGTGTTGGAGTGTCTTTTCGTAGTACCGGAGTGCGGAGCTAGTCACCCTCCAGCCATCCGAAAAAAAAATTTTTATAGTGGTCGTGTCAGTGGTCTGTGTGTGAGATATTAACCAACGCCCCGTGTATCACAATAGGATCTTTGGGAATACCCTAATTATTTTGGTAAAGTAAGACTTGCCCGATATCTGCATTCATGGGTTAACCTTGTGTGGAGCGACCTTTACATGATTTTAGTATGTGAAATGTCAGCACGTCAGTATATTCAGTCCTTAGCACAGATGTAGTAGTACAACTGCTCCGAATTATGTTACAGAGGAACCTAATGAATTTGGCAAACATTCCTACCTGTACCATGAAACAAGTTGCATAATGCTACAATAGCGAGGATATAATAATGCATTTTCCTTATTTACACAACATAAGGGTACAGTTACAATGAAAAAAAAGTATCTTTCTATTCTTTGATATTAAGAAAAACGAATCAATGACTATTTCTATGCACTATAAAAGGAAAATGATAGAAAAAATACTTAGGTTCGTTCAATGACTTTTAATTGCCAACATCTAAAAACACGTCGCTATTAAATTCGCTGCCAATTGCTTTAAGATACCTTCCTCAAGAAAAGGATAATGCACAGAGTAAATGACAGCAAAACGATATTCTATTGAAGTGAACGCATATTATGGGGAATTTCGACAGAAAAGGGATAAAAGATTATTGGTTCTTCCGTTTAAAACCGATCAACTATCAGAGAGCATGGGAATATACCATACACAAAATAGAATTATAATTTCATATATGATAAAATTCACGCCTGTTTAAGGACTGCAAGTATTTTCTCTTTATGTATTAGTGGAATGACTCCATAATTGCATGTAATTTTTATGAATATTACTAAGATGATATACCTCTTAATGCATTTGTATACTGCAATTAGGTTACTCATATAGAAACCTAAGAAAAAGAATATTTCAATGGAACACCTAAAATAAAGAACGAATTTCCAATAACCATCATCTAAATAAGAAAGAATTAAAATGATTGTACCAAACCAATGGAAATTGATCATCCTCAAATGATTATGATTCGCATTGATTATATTTGTAGAGACGCAACCAGACTTTTTAAATACTTCAGTTGGTGACTAGTTTAGGACATAGATCCGGTTGGGTAATGCAGGAAGTTCACTGTAAATGCTCGCCATTCACCTTGTGAGTTCTTGTTAGTATTTTGTTCAGATCAGATTGTGATTTTCTTCTGAATGCACTGAGATTCGCATGCAGTTCCTGGGCTTCAAAATTCGTCTCGTACAAGACATTCGATGAAATTCCATTCACCAATTCAATTAGTGCAGCCAGGGGTCACAGTTCTCATTGTTTTATCATGATCACTATTTTCCATCAAACCATTCATAAACCCGGTACGTGGTTGTCGTCAATTTAACCTGCTATCAAACCACAACTAGGACATGTCTGTTGTACTTATACAATCCTCACACCGCAAGCTGATACAGTCAATCTCCCCCGGAAGTAAACACAGATCATCATACTGTGTGTCTCAAAGTAAAGAGTCAGTGTCGACTTAACGGAACAATATTGAAATGGTGCAAGTGGGTCATCAAAACAAGAGCCATAATAAACATGGTTCCTTGTCGGTGTATTGTTCTTCTATTTTCTTCGTATCAAATGATGCTAGCGAATGAGCAACTGAAACAACCTTCGTTTTTGAACACATATGGGAGACATCTCGTAATGAATGGCTCTTAAGCATAGTAGATTTAAGGCAAAGAATACATCACTGTCACGTTCATTTGAGACACAGTAGAAGATCAGCATTAAACCCTTAAAGTAATAGCTCAGTTACCGCTGGTAACGCGAGTCGGTCGGCAGCATGACCACATGCAGACAATCTCAGACAACCTGCGTGAATCGTTAATTCACTTGGAAGTATTCAGCTGAAAGTTCATTTAAGTTTGAACAAAACCGAGACGCAAAAAAGTAAATAATCCAGAAAACACCAGCCAATGAGACAAAAATACCGAATAATTTGTTTCTTTTCTTGATTGCAAATGACATTTCGTCCCATAGCAGAGAGCTAATCTACTTCCACGTAAATTGAATTTGTACCAGAATGGTCATTTTTAATACATACCATATACTTTTAATATAAAACAAAATATTAAAGTGAAGAGAGAAAAGGGAGAAACTTGTGAGGAAATGCATACAGGGAATGTGTGCTGCGCTCAACATTCCAAGTGGAAATTGTGTTTATGAAATAGTACAAGATACTTAACTTATAGAAAGTTTTCTATTCCATTTAATTAATTGTACATAAAAGACGTCCATTGGGCCATAAAAACAAGATTCAATAGCCCGTTTAGAAGTGTGTCCAATGGACAGAATCTACAGAATGTGTGAAATGTGTTATGCAGACCAGATTCATATTGGTGACTAATGATTCCGTATGTCATACGTCACTTTATGGAAACATTGTGAAGATTTTGTGAACAATTGTCAAATACCTGATAGAATCGGTTTTCTATATGTAAGTTCAATTTGTGTCATCCATTCAAAATACAGAGGAAAGGCTTGACCTTGTACAGATCTCCAAGTGATAGGGAGGCAACCTGGCACATTTGATAGCGTGCTGGACTCAACCCATGGGGCTCGAGCTCCCGTTATGCAGCTGTGTATCACGACAGACATCTGTGCTATCCTCACTGACTGCCGGTTTGCCTTACACAAGCAAATTCAAAGTAATAAGTAATAACACAATTCTACTGACCACTGGACTGTCATCTCAAATTGCCGATGCATTTGACACTAGTTATAAAAAGTAATAGATTCTTGAAGTAAGGAAACCGCTTAACACTGGGTATTGGAAATTGTATATCATAATGAATGCTATGCTGACACCTGTGTCATCCTGTAGAGCTGAGTGGAGCACACTTATAAAGGGGCATATCGATGTATGTAAAATAGGCACTGGCGGCTACACACACAGCCTGGCCGGTCAGTGAGCTGCTCCTTACCTTGGTGAGTCTCAGGGCGAACTGCTCATGGTGAGGCTTCTTGTTGAAGTACCAAAAGCGCTCATTCATCGGGTAGATTTTGGCTTTGGTCTCGATAAGGAATCGCACGGGTTCCTGGATGCCTTCGATGACCAAGTCAATGGCAATCGTCATGAAGACACGCATGTCTAGAAACAAGACACCAAAGGTCATAAGTATGTCATCATAGTTTAATATCATGTTATATTAATCGTATTACGAGGAAACGTAGCGAGCGAGCCCATAGCAATTGCCATTTGAGGTCTTTTATCTCATAAAATGTCCTGACACCAAATGTGGAGGGACATATTTTATGGAACTAAAGGCCGAGAACGGAGTCGCTAGGAGTTCACGCACTACGTTTTCTTATTGCACCCACGTCTCAGTGAGCCCGAACATTATTTAGATTACACCCCTACACCTCTAGCAGAGGGTAGTATTTCATAGACATTCGGCCATAGGTGTATGATAAAACATATGATATGATTTCTTAGCTAAAGGCCTACTTAGATTTATCATGTCGTTTCTTTTTGTTTCTTTCGTTTACTCCTATCAAAACTGACGAAAATTGTCAAAGGTGATTTCTAAATTTTTCAGTTTTCTAGTGTCAGAATTATTTCATCTGAGACATGTTTTCATTAGTCTCTTTCTGCGTTATCTAATAGTGATGTATGTTAGTCTCAATTTTTCCGTGACGCTTCAATGGATTTCTGTGGTCCTGACGTCCAATTCTTGCCATCTTGACGTGATAAAACATGCGTTGTTGCTCTGGCGTAAAACTTAAACATCAAATTCGTACTCATACCACTGAACCTTGATACCCTTAGTTTATGACCGGTTCACACACTATGAGACAAAGAGTTTCCTATTACAGGAACTGGTGCTGAGAGGGGACTAATGTCCTTCCGAAACAATGACCTTTTACCTTTCCCGAAAATTATACTCTATGGTTATAGAATTTTTAAAAAAAGTTTTGCTCTACAGTTTAATATAAGAACAAGTTCTCATCACTATCCTCGTGTTATGTGGAGTACGAGAGGGTGAACTAGTATAACTTAATTCATTGTGTTATACTGGAAAGCGGACGTTACCTTTGGGAGTCTCCGTGTTAAGGACCTTGAACATGGGGTCAGTCGGATCCCAGTGACCTGATATAATGTAAGACTTGCCGTCACTTCCGGCTGTCGTTGAGACCTGCTCCGCCTGAATGAAAAAGTTTTTCCCATTAAAATTTCTAGTTGACATATCCATATGTGATTGATTATTCTTCAAATAAAATAAATCACTGAGTAAAGGTTGACGCTACATAACGCTGCAGTCCCGAGCACTGGGGAAATGTAGGGACTTAGCAATATAGGATTTCGTATTTTACCGGTTAATATGGCATGTATACTCTACTATGAATTAAATTACATTGAGACTGACGTTTTAGAATATGTTTTTATTAGCAAATAAATTAAGGCTGTAACAAATGTAACTACATGTAAATGTCTAAGGTGTTCTCTATGTTTTTTTAAGCTCATGTATCAATGATGTATAAGGGTACGCACCATGTCAATGAGATGCATGTCACTGTGCTTCACGTTTCGACCAGGGCTCACAAGTAGACCAAAGCACCTGTCATCACAAAGTATTCAATCTTTTAACAGACAGACAAACAAGTAATGCAAAGACGAGGTAAGTCTACTATATGGTATATAGGTTTGATTTTTCTTTAATAGTTTATTCTTTTATATCTCCTAGTTATGGCTAAGTGCTTTAAGTGAAAATTGTTTGCCAATAATGCTAAGATTCCCAAGGCATGCAGGCATAATGCAAAACACAATACAAAACTCGAGCTTCAAATTACATGTTTATAGTTCATGCTTTAAATACTCAATCATGTCTGATTTAAAACTATCTTGACGTATATGTATAAGCGCAAATTAGCAAACTTGAATTTCTACCAAGCCAGGATAGATAGACGTACCTTTCGATTTTGAGTTCCTTGTTTGAAATCTGCTGAACAGTCATGACTATCTTTTTCTCGACGTTGCAGCGTAGTTTGAAGACATTCTTGTCCTTTGGGCATGTATGGAAGTTGCCTTTGCCGTCGTCTTCTTTGAACTCCAGTGCCACGTTAAAACGGAACGAACTCTCTTCAGCGTTGCTTGATTCGGAGAGTGTGCTTGGAGACTTAGGCATACGCCGGAATGCCGTGGCAAAACTATATAGGACTTTCCCTACCTGTAATATGCATGAGAGCGAGTACTTTAAGTACATTCAAAAGGCAATCGAATTTTTTTCATCATTGATATAATTAAAATGACATCAGCAAATGCTTGTGGATTTTGTGATGCCCTTAGCAAAAAAAAATGTTATGTTTAGTTGCCAAGAGCTTATCTATTGTCCTTTGTATTTTCGGTATATGAAGGCAGAAACTCAGGATGTCATTGTTACCATAATTGATATAGTTCTAGTTGTTTCGTAATAAATGATGCAATGCTGCGTGTCATAAAATTAATTCTTTTCATGTAAACCTCAAGTGATATACACAATGATGTACCTAGTAAATAATATTTTGAAATCATTATTGATATTTACCAAGTCATGAGCATCACATCTAAATACATGGCATTGGAAAATAGCGGTCTCGACGCTGTCCCCTCGACTGCAGGTGAAGGCAAAACAGCAGCGCTCCTCACTGTCAGCACGACCCCGGGCACAGAACAGGATGTGATGTATGCGAAAGGACGCGATCTCCGCCTTCCCCACAGGATCCATGAGTCTGTCAGGACAAAGAACATACCTCACATACACGCTCGTCTTAGCACACCTTATCATGAATACAACCTTAGTTCGCACTAACTTCTTTTCTAGATTTTATAAATATCAATGCATTACAATGTTTATATATATTCTTAAAGTCTCTCAGAGGAAATCACTTGACTCCTATGTATCATTTCCTTGTTTAAAGGTGCAATTCCACTTACACGATTTAGCCGCGATCATATTTGTGGCAAGTCCTTCTGAAATTCTTACCCTGCTCTTCCCTCATTCGTGGCTGTAAGTCTACCTAGCCGATACAGGTGTAGCAATTCCACTTGCACAACTAAGACACGACCACATGTTCGTGTGCTAGGGGCTGTTCATAAATGATATCATGCCAGTTGCTTTCAATTACAATTGCATAGGAATGCACACTGCCCTTCCTAATGAGAAAAATAATAATTTTGCTTACCCCCCCCCCCCCCCCCCTTCTTGTCATTATTTTTGTAGCGTCTTACCTGACAGTGCCCTCAGAGGTCATGGGCACATGGAGGGCGATGTCGATAGCCATCTGGGACTGCTCGTTGATGACGGCCATGTTACGGTTTATCTCCAGTTCACTGCGGGGTGCGTTCACAGACGCCGACCCCAGATAGGTGACGCCATTAAAGATGACGCAGTCGTCCTCGCCGTATCCCGGCGTCGGCGGCATGGACGACGTGCGTCCTGAAACACCCACAGTCGACGTGTTATTTAGCAGGGAGGCTTATTTTCTTCTGTGTATGTCCCAATAGGAGATGACGGAATTCCACTTAGAAATCAGTGCACTCATGCAAGTCGCCCATTGGTTTTTTTTTCTTAAACAGCAGCTTTTATTTCTCTATCGATGTACAATGTTATAAGGGTTACATGGTCAATTTTTCAATATGACTACTAGGTACGAGTCTCTACCAAAAGCCTGCTTCTTTTTTTTTGTTGTTGAAGTTATATGAAGTAAAAAGGTAATCAAAGGCCCTAAAACACTGTTTGCAAACTAATCATCCCATCAGGACAGTTGGACCACAATTTTTAATCGAGAATCCCTTACTTCTATGCTTATACATCTCAGTAACTACTGGTTGTAGGGGTATGACCATGAGAAAGATAAACTCCCACCGTATATGAACTGGTTAGGTTGGAAAGTTATATGAAAGTCGTGGACCCACTTGCCAGAAACATAATCCACTAAGACACACCTTACTGGTCAGGTATATTGCATTTGGGATAAGATAGTTGACCATTTCTGAAACATGCCTTTCTTATCTTCCAGATAACACAACTGTCTTTCCAGTCTCATGCTAAAAATAACTTCCGAGCACCACTCGTACAGACATAATCTACCCTTGTGAAAGTCTCTGTCTATATATATAGAATTTACCCAACATCAAAATATAGTTATTAATGAAGATGTCAGTGCTCCTTCTTTCTTCTCCCACAAAAATGTTCCTCCGCCTATGGCGTCGGGACGTATTTTTTTGCATCAAATGACCTCGAACGGCCACCCGTACGGGCTCAGTAACCACATTTTCTCTTATTACTGCAACTGCGTATGTTAATAAAATCTGAGTCAGAATCATTAATAAAAAAAGGTTGCAACATTTCTCTAACCTTTGAGAAGGAACAGTGTGATAACCAAGGAATGGATCTTCTGATTTGATATATCATTAAGAAGTTACAATTCATATTGTACTTGCTTTTGATCTTAGCATGTGACGTTAGTCTGTTATCAGTTATAATGTCCCGTAAGCAAGATATACCAGCATCCGACCATCGTTTCTGTAGCCCTGAGAGACCTTTCAGGTTTATGTAGTGGTTGTTCCATAAGTGTTTGTACTGTCTATCAATTTTATTGCATGGTGGTCTGATGTATGTCCTAAACCAGATTTTCATCAAGTTTTTATAAAACGTTGGTAACAGATTTTCGTTCTCCAAAATTCTCTTACTTCAAAACACTTCCAAGTCGACCATTGTTAAGACCATTAGACATTTTTAGATTAAGCAATAATGTGACTAATTTATGTATTTTAGATTTATAACTTAGAGGGAACGCAGATATTTTTGATGTAAAGTGTATTCGCGAAATACGTTTTCATCATTCTCATTATATTTCTCCATAAATTTCCTGTTGGTGGTATACAATATGAATCACAAGATTTAAGAATTGAATAATGTTATATTGGCGTCATAATTTAGCTTCACTTGTGGGGGAAACTATTTCTAAAGTTAGGATAGGCATCTTTTTTCCTTTATTACATTTTTGTGGTGTTTTTTATGTGTTTTGTTTTGTTTTTGACTCTACCCTCATCCAAAATAAACAATCATAAAAATGTCGTTTTCCCCTCTAATATCTAAATTAGCTTCATTCTGAAGGCCCGGACTTGTTAACCCTTTCCCTGCAGCACCCAGTTCCCCTGCTCAGCATTACACGACAGGCATTGTCTGCATAAACGTTAAAGGGTTATGTAATATCAAGAACCAAACATACCAGATTGGGAGTCCTCTTCGCTGGAGGGTGACTTGGCGGCCGCCTTTTTTTCTCCATTCCCCTGGTCAGGCAGTCCGCCCAGCACCCGCCGATTCACCACGTGGTCTTTACGGGTCTCGCCCACCTCGGCCATTGCCTTATTTTCACCGTCCACCTTGATCTCGACCATGTTGGAGCGGTCGCCCATCTGGGTGGTGTGCTTGTTGGCCGCGTTAGCAGAGGCGCTAGCGTTGGTGGCGGTGTTATTGTCGTCACAGAGAACCTCGCTGAGCTTCTTCTCTAGGTCGCTGATGTCACCATTGTCGGCGATCTTGAGGCGCGGTTCGGCGTTCACTACTACGTACTCGTCGCCCATAGACAGAGAGTCGACCGAGCTCCTGCTTACGGTATCTTCCATGGTCTAGGCATACTGCTCCGCGCCCTACACTCCCATGACCAGGCAGAGGCGCGCCTGACCACCCTGTAGCTGCTATTCTGCAACTTCCTAGAAAAGTAGAACGATTCCGTTATTCAAGCATATTTTTCAGTGGCAAACTTGTAACTCTTCTGATATTTTGGATTTATAGGTATTTGGTGGCATATACCTTAGTTAGAGATTTATGTATTTGTATGTGGCTGAGGTTTAACGCAGAGCAGCTACTGCACTTGTGACTTGATCAATGCCCGGCTAGGCAATTCGCTAAGCAAACAGATGTTTAATAATAAGTGTGATGTCACTGCCACTCAATGGGTGTGTTATTATGGAAAGGAGCATAAACAAAAACCAGATCCATTTCTTTCCAGATAATCTTCAGGGTTGGTTTTGGGGTGCATTTTTGTTTAAAGATCTGGGGCATACTCATTGATATGTGACAGCAGTAGAGCCTGTAAATCCAGTAGAGCAGTTGCTGAGATCCAATGCAGTCTACACGTTAGCAAAGACCATTTTAGAATTACCCTAATCACGGACCTATAGCCCAGAGATGTCAGTTGCGGTCATGAAAAGAAGAAGAAATATTTCTCATGTGAACTTTACTGCCTCAGAGAGACTGAGAAAACATGGAAAACACAGCGTTGGGTTTGTGAGGAGGTTTGAACCACTGTTTATTGGTGTGACTGATGCCCGATTCATTCTCTCTTTGTTTTACACAAGAAAAAATATATATAAACTGAAAATAAAAACAAGGATTTCCTTAGAAAATAGGAAATCTGCCATCTCAGTTTAGCTAAGGCTATCTGGAGAGCAGGAAGTCAGCGAATGCCTGAGGTATTAAAAAATATTACTATTATGAAAAACAAATTGCATATTTTCAAGCCTACAGTATCCAGAATAACGCTGGTACTATCGATTATGGAATATGGAATAGTATTACGTGAGGCTGTTGATCGGTGGAAAGGTTGAAAACATTGTCTTATAAATATAATATTTTAATCTATGGAAGAAAAAATGATTTTGAATACTGAATATGAAAAGTAAATTTCCATGGAAAAGAGGAAAGCTCTGTTGTTGGATTCAGTTATCTAGTAGATATTCTTGATTACTGGCCAATGCATATTAGTGGTGTATGTTACACATCAATGAATGCCATACTTATGATAATTGAAGTAAAGTCATTAGCTGTTAATCCTAATAAGTTTGAAGCTCCAGCTGGAACCGACTTTAATATAATACTCAACAAAATACAGACAACATGGTTACTTCTAAAAGGACTAAGGCTAGCGAAGTCTCAGCTCAATACTATTCCATATTGCCCACATACAACGCATGTGTTTATTGTAATTTTAATAAACACTAAAAGTAAAACATATATAATGAGATATGACCAAACTCGCCAAAATAGCATCATTCTATATAATGTGTATCAACTCACAACTGTATGTTGAATAAATTCAGTTACTACAATGTCAAATTGTTATAGATCTAGTTCAATATTAGTTGGTAGACAATAGATAAATAATATTTTTTATTAGGCTTGATGTCATTGATGAGGATCTCTTCAACAGTTCACGTATGACACGTATAAATTGAGAAGATGTCGGTCGGGAAAGTTTTGTTGACACTGTCAGTGTCATATCACTGTCAAATTGTCGGGGATTATCTGTAATAATACTAGATATGTAGGAACCCATTTGTAGCCCATCCCTGACCGTGTCTGCCCACTCGGACAGATCTCTACTCTAGCCTGACTAGGCATCACTACCACTGACACTGACAGCTTTGCTGACAATAGCTCGAGAGCCTGTATTTGGAATGGCAAACCATGGATGCCATCAAATGTGGTGTATTCACTATATTTACCATCGATACCGATTGGCCCCCGAACAAAGTATGTATTTTGATTCATACGATATGGTGACAAATTTGGAAGAGAAGAAGGGCACAATACGATAAATGACGTGAATGATGCCGATGCCGATGGTGAATCAAAACAGGAAAGTGACATCTGCCAGACTCTATTCCAGACGCATATGTTCCAGTCAATCCTTAGTCTAAAAATCCGTATGATCACCAAATTAAACTACTCACCCTTTTGTTCTAGTCCTTTTGTATATGTGCGATGTTCGCTGAGAAGGCAGACAACAAAATTTCTAATCAGGTAAACACCAAAATCATAACATTTTCACATGTCACACTGTACGCATGCGCTTATGATCTCACACGCTTCGCGGATTGCCGTACTGCATCATGGGAGTGCGGTGACGGCGTCTGCAGCGCACATTTTAAAATCACCAAAAGAGTGGAATTAACCATTTTAAACAGCGTATTCTAAAAAGTGGAGGCCAGGTTGATGTATATTTTATTTCTTTGCCATTTTCAAATAAATCTTACACTGCCCAATCAGCGGCCATTCCACGATAGTGTTGCCATGGCAAAGTTACATGGCACTATAAATACCAACTCATTTCAAATCTACGTCACTCAAGCCGTGTCGAGATTCATTGTAGGTCTGATACACGATTCAAGTTGTGATTTCTTTCACTCTTGTGTATAACATAAAACAGCAATATGGTAAGTATGAATTTGTATTTCCTATTTAATGCAGTATTTCAGTTAGAATGTTATGTTTGTAAAAAATGACATGATCTTAATACTCATTTAAGCATTTTGAAACAGGGAGACGTCTGACCTCAGAAGAGTTCGATATGCATCTATCTATAGATCTACCACTATTGACAAACAAGTAAAAGCATCAACATCTTGGCAGTACATGACATAGATAACACTCAAAATTTGTTGAAAGTCAACATAATATTTGGTAAAACAGCAGAATATTTTAAGTATGTATGAAATAGATTGAAGTAATTGAACCTGGAAGGTGGCGAGTGATATTTGTGCAAATCTTGCCGTTAAAGCTCCAGTCCGACGCCAGAAATTCACCTAGAATAGTCTGGCTCTAGATACTAGTGCTCAATTAGCCAGGTACCCGGCCCTGTCCCAAATGGATGTCAAGGGTGAATACTTTACCTCGCGCTACTGCCGCTAGTAATATGCACGAGTTTCTCCGCGAGAGCCCCTTATAGTTATACCGGTCCAATATCTATTGACGCTGTTAAGTAAAAATAAACCAGGTATTTCCAGTTTCTATATTTTCAATTCAATCTACTCGATCCATCTTTGTCTTAGAATTATGTAGTTTTCAGTCAGGCATGTGATTTGGAAACCTCAAACCTTGTCTTTTTCCGTTTTTTTTTGTGGTTTTTTTCAATTTCCCAATCTTATGACTGGTATTGATGCCCACTGTAACAGTCATGGGGTTTTCCGGAATTCTGGAGTTTCTTTTTGTCCCAAGGGTAATTTCAACAATTTGTTAGTAATTAAAGCTCTCAACAGAGGCCATAACCTTCATTTCAAATAGTTTTTTAAAAAGCTATATGCCCCCAAACCCCCGGCACCCTTTTACCGGATATTTTTTTATATCCAAAGCCCATGCTTTTATGAAGCAATTAGACTAGAAAACCATGGTTAGTGTGTCTGAATTCCATCTCTTCCTCGATATTTTGGTCAGAAATACTCACCGAATTCGAAGAAAGAGGTGAGCATTTCTGACCAAAATATCGAGGAACAGATGGAATTCAGACACACTCACATTGCCATTTTAAAACTCACTAAATAGAAGAATGAGTGGTCACGTGGTACGGAGGGTAGTATTATATATATTACGTCACAGTATGGACGGATGAAATCGCGTAAAAGTGATACATTCGTGCACCGGTATATAATATATATATATATATATAGTTACCCGTGGGCTAAGAAGTCCCCATTCAAAATGTATTGGGCCACAGTAAACCACTATCCATTGTTTACGGCTTTTCCAGACCCAATGGCAATATCGAACTTCAAGGAATGTGAATTATTATTATGACCATGGGAATGGAATACAACAATTGATGGTCTTTGGACAGTTGTCTATAAAACATCGATTATTGTCTATTTCATCACCTATATGTAAAGCGGCCTACTTAGATAACTTAGCAAACAATTTATTTTCTTTTTTAGCGCGAGTGCATCTCTATTCACGTCGGTCAAGCAGGTGTGCAAATCGGCAATGCCTGCTGGGAATTGTACTGCCTGGAACACGGTATCCAGCCCGATGGCCAGATGCCTAGTGACAAGACCATCGGAGGTGGTGATGATTCCTTCAACACCTTCTTTAGTGAGACTGGTGCCGGCAAACATGTGCCCCGCGCCGTCTTTGTCGACTTGGAACCCACTGTGGTTGGTGAGTCTTCATTTATATCAATTGTTTACGATTGATTTCAGAGATTCTCCTCAAGGGTCGCTAACATCCCTGTTTGACGTCGGGTCATTTTGGGGATCAAAGAAAGCATCCCACATAATCGTGTACCGTATTTAGAAAAGGAAAATTAAAGCTATGGGAGATAATATATATGCAAATTCTGTCGCAGAATATACACGATTACTCCATTTGAGGCCCCCACCCAACTTGGATTTTCCAGGGTGCAGCCTACCGAGACATAAAACTACACAAACAAACAAACCCCAAGCATAGCTGGTAGGCCATCATGCCTCCCGCACCACGGGCACAGTGCAGTAATTCCACGGCCTGAAATTTCATCCCGCCTGACGGTGTATTAACCCTCACATTGAGGGCCACCCTGCGATAGACTCAATCAGACACCACCCTGTATGCATCTGTGTGGGCATTTATAACTTTTCTTGTTTTGCTGAAAACAAGGCCTTCGCCTTTTAATGTAAATTACAGTTGCCAGTTTTCAATGTTTACATTGAAATTCATGTTTTCGTTTTCAGAGAATAGAAGATATTTTTCCTTGAACAATATTGACAGGATAACTGCTGAATTACCCAAGTGAACCAAAGCCCTTGTTTCCAACACTGAACCTCCCCACAGATCCATGCAAAAATTGAATCTATCCTGCTCTCCCCTACTGCCTTGATTCCCCACTCACTGAGCCTCTCCCCCCCCCCCCCCCCCTCACATACCCTTAGCCTCACTCCACTGCCATTTTTAAGGTACCCCCTGTACCCTGTGAGCAGCAGTTCAAGAGACAACCATTGATTGAAAACAGACAATGGTTGTGATTGGTCGAAATTCAGTGACAAGTTTTAATCAATTGTAGGCCAAAGTAACCCTCACTTTGTGGGTAAAATATGTGTACATATTCTAATTAATACTCCATTTGCTGTTTCATGATGTAAATGGCTGAAAAAGAGTCTCTTATATTTTTTTGAATTTGAAAAATTTACTGCTGCCACCAAGCCATGTGCTGCTTGTTGTACGCTGGTTCCCGGGGTATCCGCTAGGGGGCTCGGTGGAGATATATATGGAGGCCGCCATCTTGGATTAGCAGACAGGGAAACTGCAGAGAATGACAATTCACTAAAGATGGTGAATTGTTACAGTTTCAGCTTAATAATGTAGGTAATTATCGCAAATACTTTATAATCAGTATCAGCAGAAGCTGCTTTAGTGTTTTTTGTTGAATTCAGTATGAAGTTCTGTCTTATTGATAGTGAGCGATAATAGGGGCTGCACACACTTCAGAAGCTAGAAATGTGTGTAACAGGTGTTTTGGATATACATATCAGGGATGTCAGTTTTCCTTGTTTCCGAGGAAATTAGTGTTTTCATTTTCCAATAGAAAAAAACTTTTTCAATGTGTAAAATAAATGTAACAACTGCCAGGTCACCGAAGTCTGACAATGCTATTGATTCCCCATTCAACCTGCCCACAAAGTCTTGTAAAAATAAAAATCTTTCCCTAGAAGCTCTGATTCCCCACTGACTGAACCTTACCCACGGACCCTTAAGCCCCCTCCGCCACCAATTCCGATACGTTTTGCGGGAATTCTGTGGTTTCTGTGGGCAGTGAATCACAGAGAAAACACAGAAGATAGTCAGGGCTGGGCCCTGATTGGTCAAAATTCTACTTGACATCAGGTGGAATAAAAGACTCATATTAACTCTACTCTGTGTGTAGAATATGTGTACGTATTGTAATTAATACATTACTCACTGCTACTCTGAAATAAAAGGTTGAAACAGAGTGTCCCTTGTGCTCTGAATTTTATTGATTTGCCCTGGTCACCAACCCACATAGACCCCACTCTCCTCCCAGATCTTTCGCGGCACTGCGGCTGCAGGAAGTAGAGCATAGGATATCTGCTAGGAGAGTGCATAGACCCTTGACCGCACTCTCCTCCCAGACCTTTCGCTGCACGATCGATGACACGTTTTGCTAAGAAGGAACTCCATCATCAAACCACATCAAAACGTCCTAAGTAACTGACAACCAATAGCAAGGCCTACATCTCATATTTATATAAATTTTTATTGCAGCCATGGTTTATTTTATGTCCATCATGTATGTTTTGTGGTTGAAATCACCTATGAATTGACAAATACCCCTATTTTCGCTCATATATCCTTACGACATGCAATTATTCAGAGCTGATATTTTAACCGAAGAGTAACAACATAATTATATAGCTATTGACATGTGAGTGGAACTTTGTGGGTGTAGATACTTTGTGGGGTTGAGACAATTGTCAGTGTGAGAATGACATTTTAGAGATCAAGAACTGATATTAAGCGATTCACTATATTTTGACTCCCTCGTGTGGAGGCCTGTGTCCTTTACTATTTAGGCTCGAGAACCTGTCAGTCATCAAAGTTTGTTTTCGATCAGGATATCAGTTATAATATGATGTTAGTATATAGTACACAGGCAGAAACCAGCCAATGTATCCCATGCCTAACACCTCAAGACCACCTATGGCACTACTCAACCCGATCCCTCTATAAACGCCCCTACGACCACAAAAGTAAGGGAATTTTTTTTTCATTTCAAGATGCACAGATGTACATGCAAGATAATGTTACTTGTATATGATACATTTCAGGTGTTTTGGGTGTATTCATGCTATGTTTAAACCATGTACTGCCATGAACACATTTTCCTTGTTTTTTTCTGACCCCAACTGACATCCCTGACATATAATGTCTAAACCCATTATTATCCATGACAAGTTTTTCAATGTTTTTTTCTGACCCCAAATGGCATCCCAGCGAGTCCTTCACCCCCAGCAGTGGTAGATTTACTGCTATATCAAAGGCCATTCCTTCTCATACCATGTCTGTTTGGTGTGGGAAGTAAAAGAACTCTCACCTCGGTAAATGTGTAGTGGTGAGATTTCTACCTACATTCATCTCATAGATTGTTAAACCCAAAGTAAGTCTAATTTAACAAATTGGATGTTAAACTACACAGACTGGAATGTGGGGGAAAGCACAAGGAATAATTTGGAATAATCAAATTATTCATTAGATATTGATTTATTAATTATTCCGTTTGTTATGCTGGCATAGCGAAGGGAATGGCCACCTCAACAGCGTGACTTCATGAAACATGAATTTTGGTTATCCATTGTTGCTGCCACTGTTGCGGTCTTATTTCTCGCTATAAGCCATGAACTAGTGAAACGGGACCCTGGGAGCTGTTTCACTAGAAGCTGCAAGTGTCGCTCTCTGTAATAGTGGCACCACAGCGACAGTATGCGTTTCATTAGGAGGTGCACTCAAGCGTGAATGGCACTCGGGAAAGGAGCGACACCAACAGTGGCAGTGACCATTTCATCAGTAAAATCACTGTGGAGCCTCTGTAAGCGACAGGGTCTACCCTGTCGTTTGTTACGTGTATAGAATACTCTCACCCACTTCCCGTGAGAATTAAGCAATGACATTTTTACACGAGTAAAATATACATATATCCTATAATCGTACCAAATATGAAGAAAATCGGCCAAGCGGTCCCGAAGTTATCGGCGTTTGAATTTTTTACTCCCTCCGTGGGTTTGCGTTGGTCGCTGTTCTTTTTCACTCCCACCGTAGTGCAGCGGGGTTTCGGCTGTTCTTTTTGTCTCCCCCCGGAGGCCGACGGAAAATGCTCGTATTTGCTATGACAAAATCCAACCGCTGATAACTTCGGAACGGCGTGGCTGATTTTCCTCAAATTTGGTATGATTATAGGTCATATATATACCTTACTCGTGTAAAAATTTCATTGCTTAGTTCCTATGGGAAGGGGTGAAATTCCACTTTATCGCGGCCCGTAGACGAATAGATTCGAACGTCAAACGTGTGCGCATAGCGAGAGCTGTGCCAACAGTGACAGCTAGTCCCACCTCAACAGCGACAGCACTGATGAAACGCAAATTTGGGCTTGCCACTGTTGGTGCCACTGTTGCAGTCTCACCTCTCACTTTCACTCCACTACTAGTGAAACAGCTCCCTGGTGTTTTGTTTAGCGTCGTGCGGAAAAAATAGCTAACCCCATAACACAAAAGCTACATGTCATATAGGGGACAGAGCCATTGTTAGTTCACGAAGCAGTCACTAGGGGGACAAACCTGTATTCTGGCTCTTTGTTCTTACGAAATTCAACTACCTCTCAACATTTTACCATGGTTCCCTTGACTCTCTACACCAATCCCAAAGCAGGATGACATAATGATTAAACCCAAGACATAATATTTTCCATATGGAACACTTTATATGAATATGTGAGCAAGGCTCAAGTTGTGACATTTCCCAATTATCACTCACTTCTTTTCCACCTACTTTAGCGAAGAACACCTACTTTTTCACCTCCATTAATGAAGAACACCAACTCGGGGGGGGGGGGGGGGGTTCATGGCGGCGCCCATGGATCATAGGCTATATGCCGTATAGTATAAAACCCACAGCTAACCAAGAAAAGTAGTGCCACCCAACTTTGGATAGTCGACTTTTGTAGAGATCTGGAAAAAACTGATTTATTTGTTTTGGATTGGCTAGTTGTACATTAACTTAGCTTTTGTAATTAGACATGTATTTACACTTTTGCTCCGCTGGGATAGAATAAATACCTGTCTTTTTGACACCTTTACTATGGGTTGTTTCCTATAATAAGTTTTATTCATATTTAATTAAATTACTTCTTAGATGAAGTCCGCACTGGAACCTACCGCCAGCTCTTCCACCCCGAGCAACTGATAACTGGCAAGGAAGATGCTGCTAACAACTATGCCCGTGGCCACTACACTATTGGAAAAGAAATTGTGGATTTGGTGCTTGACCGCATCCGCAAGCTGGTAGGTCCTCCTCTGGTGTTTCCTTGGATAACCATGCTCCTGGCAATCATTGTCAAATAAGATTTATACTCTTAAGGCTGTGATCCACTGCGCTGGTCCTTGTTCTCCACCTTATCTCCACCCAATCTCGACCTGAGTTGTTCTTCGCCTAACCGGTGGTGCTGTTCCATGAGCGCTCCACTGTTCTTTTGTCAAACTCCACTTGATCGGCACTTGGTCGGGGTACAGGCTCCACAGCTACTCCAATAACGCGATCACCTAACTACCCATGATCGGGTGTAGACTGTAGTACGTCCCGTTGTCGCCAGGGCCAGGGCGCTCATGCTCAAAACTCTCAAACCGTAACCGGAAGGCGGCGCGGTACGTGGACGGACCTCCTAGATCGGGTGCCTACTCTCCCGCCGTTTGGTGGACGTTGGCCGCATTACGCGCAACAAGGGAGTTCCCGTTCAGTCTCTAGGGGGCTGGTCAGATCTCTGCAATTTTTGTCTAAGCATATTGTGTGTTTTTTCTCTCTCTTTTACGGCCAGATTCCGCAGAATTTGGCGTTTATTTGCTTAGTTTATCCTATTTTGATCGATATTTATCTTCTATTATTAAAAAAACAAAAAACTTTGTTTTTGAGCACTGCTAATATCAGAGCTCCGATCGTGGGTTTGCCACCGACTATATCTGATTTCTCCAAATGTCATTGCAAGCCATTCTTCCCTGTATTGGGAGGGTTAAGATCATGTGAATCACCAACAACCAGTGAAAAAAACGTGTCGGGAACCATTAAAAAATCAGTGGAGATGTTCCAATGATGTAGATTTCAGGTGCCTAAGATCGTGGCCGTAGCTCTACTACTGGGCCCTGTTTTTTAGTCACGACCATCGTTATGGGTGACATGTTTCTGCTGCCAGTGTACTATAGTTGCGACATTTTAGGGGGTCGGACAATTATCGCCGGTCTACGACATGTGAGGCGTGCTACAGTCACGACAAATGTAAGATCACGTGAGTGAATTTTTCTCCCAAACTGTCGTAGGCCTAAGACATCTATGGACATGTCGTACCGAATGCGGATATTCACTTCCCGTAGGAATTAAGCCACGAGTAAGGGATACATATGACCAATAATTGTACCAAATATGAAGAAGATCGGCCGCACCAATTCGCTGATAACGGCATTTTAATTTCGTAGTAGCAAATGCTGCACTGGCGGCCAGTGTACTCTCCCATTTCCCAGACCATGCTAGCACCACACTGCACCGCTAGAGCAACCTACGGAAACTCGTTTTGCGGAGCGATAAACCGGAGTGGCGCAGTGTGTGCGAGCATGCCTCGCTAATTTATGCGGCGACCTTGACCCTCTGCAACTGTCATGTGACAAATGTAGCTGGATCCAGGGTATACAGGGATCGGAATAGGAAGACTTGTACCAGTATAACGCAGAATTTCACTTACTTCCCATAGGAATTAAGCCATGAAACTTTAATACGGGTAAGGTATACATATAACGTGGACAGCAATTACCATTCTGTTCACCCTCTTGGTCGCCTCGCCTCCTCGTGGTGAAGACCGGATATGCTTGCACGCAAGCATAATTAAAGCGACCAGGGTGGGGAGTTAGCTCAGTGGTAAAGAGCACTGGGGGCTGTTTCACTAGGACCTACAAGTCTCGCTGTTTGTAACAGTGGCAGCAAAGCGGCAGTTTGCGTTTCATTAGAAGGTGCAGTCAAGCATGAACAGCACCTGGGACACAAGCGGCACCAACAGTGGCAGTGACCGTTTCACTAGTAAATTGGGTCTCGCTGTTAGTGCCACTGTGGAGCTGCTGTAAGCGAGAGGGTCTACCCTCTCGTTTGTTACGCGTATAGAATACTCTCACCCACTTCCCATGAGAATTAAGCAATGAAATTTTTACACGAGTAAGGTAGACATATAACCTATAATCGTACCAAATATGAAAAAAATCGGCCATGCCGTTCCGAAGTTATCGGCGATTGAATTTTGTTGTCCCTTCGTGCGATTGCGTTAGTCGCTGTTCTTTTTCACTCCCTCCGTAATGCGGCGGGGTTTCGGCTGTTCTTTTTGTCTCCCCCCGGAGGCAGGCGGGAAGTGCAGTATTTGCTATGAAAAAATTCAAACGCCGATAACTTCAGGACAGCGTGGCCGATTTTCTTCATATTTGGTACGATTATAGGTTATACATATACCTTACTCGTGTAAAAATTTCATTGCTTAATTTTTATGGGAAGGGGTGAAATTCCACGTCATCGCGGAAAGTCGACGAATAAATACACAATATTACCATGATTTCGATCTGAGTGGCCGTATTCTCCGCGTAGTTGACGCGTAGTAATACTCCGAGCGATAGCGAGGTGTATTGCGTAGCGTCAACTACAAGGAGAATACGGCCACACAGATCAAAATTATGGTAATGTTGTATTTATTACTCACTTATTTTTAGATTTAAGCAATAAATATGATCGTTAGAAAACTTTTCAACGTAATTAAGAAGTTATGTTTGGGACTACTTTCATCTCAAAAATCCGTATCCTCCTAGGAGGGTACGGAGCTCCGTATCCTCCTCAGTAGCGATCTGTAATCTCCATAGGCTTAGTATGGAGACTCCGTATCAGGTGGGTAATAAATTTGAATGTCAAACGCGTGTGCATAGCGAGACCTGTGCCAACAGTGAGAGTTGGTCTCACCTCATTAGCGAGACCACTGATGAAACACAAATTTGGGATTGACACTGTTGGGGCCGCTGTTGCAGTCTCACCTCTCGCTTTCACTCCACTACTAGTGAAACAGCTCCCGGGACTTGTAATACCAAGGTTTTCAGACTTTGTTGACTCAGGTCCCACTGCAGCCACTTTTCTACTTCACCCCCAGCAGTGGTAGATTTACTGCTATACCAAAGGCCAATCCTTCTCATGCCATGTCTAGGTGGTGTGGGAAGTAAAAGAACTCTCCCCTTGGTAAATATGTAGGGGTGAGATTTCTACCTAACTTCATTACATGGATTCGATCAACCTTGTGGTGTAAAATAACCTTGAGAAAGTCTGGTGAGAACCTGCAATGGTTAACTGGACGTTAAATCAAACCCACAAACCAAACCCATTGAACTGCAGAAGATGGTTAAGCGCTGCAGTAAGATATGTGTGAGAATGGGCTGAGTGGTGCATTGATTGCAGCTCTTGGTTCTAAAAATATAATTTTTCTCATGAAGGAGTTGACCGCTAGGAAATTTTGAAAACGAGATTTTGGTAAAAGATGCACATAGAATTATTGGGAGCATGTTTTTATTTACTGAGATATGTTATTATTTATCTATCTGCAGGGATGCCAGTTTATAGGATTTTGCCTACATGTAGGATTTTCATTTCAGTCTTAAAGAAATTGTATGTTTTGAGAACAATATAGACTCCAGGTTCCCTAATATCTATATCATTGTTCTGTTATCTTTCAAAATTCTGAATTCCGCTACCCCCAGCCCACTCAGTCAGATAGCCTATGGATCCCAGTGCTCCAACCTACAGTTGTAGGATGGTAGGATTCCTGTGGGAAATGCTCCTACGGGTAAGGGCAAACTTAAATACTGACATCTGATTAGCTTAAAATATGTCAGGTGAGAATAAAGTTATTAAAGCATTACAAAGTCTAAAAGAAAATATCAGAGGAATGCCTAACGAACTTGTAAAGGTATTCTGCAGAATATAGAATTGATAGTGTGTGGTAATCTTTCTTAAATGATTTTCTTTGAAGAGTACCCCATTTAGTGCAGAACTACACATATACCCACTCTTATAGCAGATATCTAGATATCCTATACTGCCAGTCCATGCCCAAGGATCTGTTAGGATAGTGATGGGAATTCCCCTACACCATGTGCGTTTTAGGTGATACATAGACTGGCATCAGTCCCCATGTAGGATTTTTTCCTGACCCCAACTGGCATCCCTGTATCTGATACAACATGTTTTAGAATTGTAATGATCAGTGCAATATGTTGGACCCTCTCTTGAACGGTGGCTAATGCGCCCATTATGGATTCTAACGCACACTACAGCTGTGGTGCCGCTGAGACAACAACGAACGGATTTTCAAATAGATTCCCTGGTTCTATAGCTAAGGAAGGCATATTAGGGACTGGTGGGATCCAGATTCAAATAGTGTTTCCCTAAAAATTATTATAAATTGACTTGTGCTGCATATCTAATATCAAGAGACGTCACGAGTTTGAGTCTGGATTTATTTATGCCACACATTTTGTTGGCTCTGTAATTTCACGAGTCGAAGACGAGTGACATTATGGAGCCCACAAAATGAGTGGCATAAATAAGCTGAAACTCAAACGAGTGACATCTAGATTTTATCCTACCCCGTTTCCACATTTCTTCAGTATTAGAAAGCAATGACATAAACAACACTTTATGTCACACCTGTGACATAAAGAAATCCCATGTTAAGCCTATGGCTTTTTTTTTATTAGGGGTATTAGGGAATACTAGGATAGTGTATCAAGATGTAGGAGCAGAACAAGTTAGTTTACTAAACCTGTACTAAACGAGCCGTTAGGCGAGTTTAGTACAGGTTTATAGTAAACTAACGAGTTCTGGTCCGAAATCTTGATACACTATATTAGTATTCCCTTTATTATATACCTAATAATATCAATATAATGTATATATTTTACTTTATTAGCCTCTAATTAGTCAATCCATTCATTATCAACTCCTAACAAACACGTAGAGATGTATCAGTCCTGCACGCTTTGATTTCACTAACCCTGAGGTCAATGCCCCGGAAGCAATCACTCTTCCTGCCTGTTTCTATGCAACAACAAGTGTTGCTATGCGGGTTGCTATGCGGGTTGCTATGCGAGAACGTCACAGCCGCATTCCATCGCGATATCGCAATATTTTTCCGCCTAATGTCAACAAGTCACGTGGTACAGTGGCTGGTACTTACTGCACACTGTGCAGTATGGGATTTTACTGCACACTTTATGAATATTTTATAGTTACTCTTTGCTTAGCAGAGGTTAGTAATTATAAGATATATGTGCATCGGTATATAATAATGATAGTTATTTTTATGTAAGCATTTATTTATAAATAATATTTAAAGGAAAAACATTTTCCGAAATTTCAATGTAGAAATATTGCATCATTTCCAAGCAAGCCTTTCTTCTCCATTTTCTGGCTATCATGACTGCTTTAACATATGGCAGATATCACAAAAAGGGGCTTTTTGGCACTTTTCTATTTAACCAAATAGTCCATTTTGACTTCTGACTTCTAAGTACAACAAAAGTTAAGGTATTAAAATGATTGTGAAGGTTATTTCTGCTTGATCAAACTGGGTTTTGATTTTGGTTCCATATGGAATTCTATGAAATTTTCATTGATATCATAGAAGTCATTATTTTGCCTAACTTTTAACACGATTAGAAAAATACGTCAAAAATGCTAAATATATATGACAATAAATCGCATAATCTCTGATTTAATATGGTACCTTTTGCAAACCTGTATCCTTTTTACAGCCTAAGTTTTAAGAATTGTTTTATTTCAAGTCAAAAATAACTAGTTTTCAGTCTATAATGTTTGCGGGGCATATATTTGGAGAGCACATACTATCGTAAAACTGGATGAGTTTTAATCTTGGCCACTGTATGCCAAGACTGGAGTTTGGCATAGTGACTTCATGAGGCGAAGCCGAGTGAAGTCCGGAGCCCAAACTCCAGGAGTGGGATGCCGTGGCCAAGATTAAAATGAATCAGGTTTTGATTTTATCCTACCCTGTCTACTCGATTTTGGAATATTACGTGAAAGAAATTCTGTATGCCACTAGTGGCATATAAAATTCCATATGCCAGTCAGCGTGGCATACGGAAACTCAATGTTAAGTCTATGGGATTTTATATTAGGGGTAGGATAAACTGTAGTACCAGCCCTACTCACCAGGGGTTACAGTATCGTCGTTTTGTCGGGGGTGGGGTCAGGGATTTTCTGCAATAGATGATGTCATCCCAGATATTGATTTAAGTCATAAGTTTTACCCTTAAATTCTACTCTCTTTTTTCTCCTCGAATATGTAGGCCGACCAGTGCACTGGGCTGCAAGGTTTCCTCATCTTCCACTCTTTCGGTGGTGGTTGTGGTTCTGGATTTGCTTCCCTCCTTATGGAGCGCCTCTCCGTTGACTATGGCAAAAAGTCAAAACTGGAGTTTGCTATCTACCCAGCTCCACAGGTAAGCTATTGGAGAATTTGAAGATAATTTAGCTACTTTGCGTGGTTAGGAGATTGGGATGCAGCAGTTACAACTTCTAAAATGGTGAATTCTCATTTCAAGATTTCACATGTAGTGAAGGAAAGATATCATTTAAAAAAAAAGATTCTGATTGTTTTATTAAGTATTTGAGAACATTGAAAAAAATTGACAAATTAGTCTACAAAAGTTTAAATCTTTGATGGTCTCTATACCTTCAAGATAGGGAGAAAGGCCGAACCTGTAAGTTAGTCGTTATATACCTCAGGATCCCATGGTACATTAAACAGACCATATCTTGTCAAGTGATACACAAGGGCCTGAAAAATATTTCTATATAGATAAAAACGGCATGGCTGAAAGAAACGAATGGTTTGTGCATGGATATTGGGAATCAATTCATTTTTTAGAGACAATTATTTAAATTGAATAATTAACAATTGCCATTTATTGTGTAGGTGTCTACTGCTGTAGTTGAACCATACAACTCCATCTTGACAACCCACACCACCCTGGAGCACTCCGATTGTGCCTTCATGGTAGACAATGAGGCCATCTATGACATCTGCCGGCGCAACCTCGACATAGAGCGCCCAACATACACCAACCTGAACAGGCTGATTGGCCAGATTGTCAGCTCCATCACTGCCTCCCTTAGGTTTGATGGAGCCCTGAATGTGGACCTGACAGAATTCCAGACCAACCTGGTGCCCTATCCACGTATCCACTTCCCACTAGTGACCTATGCTCCTGTTATTTCTGCTGAGAAGGCATACCATGAGCAGTTGTCTGTGGCCGAGATCACCAATGCCTGCTTTGAACCTGCAAATCAGGTTAGCTGCACTTCAATTCTATCTATTAAATTTGCAGAGTTATACTCTTATGTGAGCATATATGTATTCATGATCAATGTGCCTTCATGGTTGAAAGTGAGGCCATCTACTTTTGTTAGATGCCTAATCAAATGTCTCTGAATAAAATTCTTTAAACTGAGGGTAACAGCTGAAACTATGACACAAAAATTCACCACACTGTATAATATCCATGCATCATTATATACCCAAGCAGTATATTTGATAATTACATACTGCTGCTCCCTGTGCAGTTTCCCATCTCATTTTGTAGCATGTACAGCATGATCAGATTTATCTTTATAAGTACTATATATCCATGCCATATTTTCTGTAAATGTACTATACACCTATGCTTTAAAATACTCCAAATACCAACCTCTGCTACGCAAGTGGTAGTTGAGCCGTACCACCATACTGTGCTGGTATGGTGCCATACCACCACACTCTGAAGACTCGTGGCTATGAATATTGCAGTAAAGCAAGCTAGCAAACACACTGCATCGCTCGAGCAAATTATGCATTGCGATAAACTAGAGTGGTGCAGGGTGGCTAGCGAATAACCCGGGAACCAGCTTAAGTTGGTAGCAGAAAATGGCTTCCGCACTACCAGCACAGTTTGATTTCGGCTTCGACATTGACTTATTTTGGTAAGTTATTGAATAATTACAAATATTTAGAGGTGTATAGTACAAGTGAAACTTATTAACCTAATTGGGATGGGTCCTCGTACCTTGTTTCTTTCGCTAAATCTAGCAGGTAGATTTAGCAAAAGAAACAAGGTACAAGGAGCCGTCCCAATTAGTTTAACTAGTTTCTCTTAAGCACAGCTTCACAACAACGTTTTGTGGCTTGTACAGCATGGTCAGGACGTTCTATATAAGTATTCTCCACTGAGTCGAAATGAAATGTAAAACTTTATATCCTTGAATTGCAGATGGTGAAATGTGACCCCCGTCATGGAAAGTACATGGCCTGTTGTATGCTTTACCGTGGAGATGTCGTCCCGAAGGATGTCAATGCTGCCATTGCAACCATCAAGACAAAGCGTACCATCCAGTTTGTTGACTGGTGCCCCACTGGATTTAAGGTTGGCATCAACTACCAGCCACCCACTGTTGTGCCTGGCGGTGATCTGGCCAAGGTGCAGCGTGCTGTCTGTATGCTGAGCAACACAACAGCCATTGCTGAGGCCTGGGCCCGTCTAGACCACAAATTTGATTTGATGTATGCCAAGCGTGCCTTTGTCCACTGGTATGTTGGTGAGGGAATGGAAGAGGGAGAGTTTTCTGAAGCCCGTGAAGATCTGGCTGCCCTCGAGAAGGATTACGAAGAGGTTGGAGTCGACTCTGTTGAGAATGAAGCTGAGGAGGAGGGTGGCGATGAATATTAGGTCGTGACAATTTGACCATGAAACAAAAGTCTCCTCTAGAGCCATGTGATCAAAATCTGCCATCACATGTGAATGAAAGAATCCATGAACTTGCATAATAAAGAGTATTTTAACCATCAATATAAGAGGTTTCATGTAGAGCTATATGTACTCCGTCATAAATTGTCATCGCATGTAAATGAAAGAAATAAAGCAATATGGAATTATATCAACGGTTTTTATGTTATTTACAGCTTATCAAAATTACAAATAATTGTATCATCATAGGATCTGTATCTTCGATCCCTGTTGGGCTTCTACCTTGAGATGAAAATAAACAAGACTTCAGTTAGGGCCTACTTAGAAAAGTGTTAACCACAGCAGTCTGATAACAGTTAATTATAATTATTGGACGTTAAATCAACCAAACCAAATTCACATTACCTTCTTTTTTAATTGAGGATAACCCATAATTCCTATATACCTATGGCCGTACACTATGCTTACACCACATTCTGGCGGGTGGACTACCCAAGGTTAATAAAATCGTCTTTTACAAAAATTCATATGAAAAGTGCAGTGGGGAGAAAACTGTGTTAAGTTACTTCATAAGGTTGGATCTGGCTTCAGGTTTAACAATAATTAGCAAATAAAGCCAATTCACAGAATGAGATGGTAATTTACGGTTTGTACGGACCGAGGCATTTATGCCAAGTTGCGTACAAACGGTAAAGTATCATCGAGTTCTGTGACCTGTACAAGCATGGTTGGACGTTATATATTTACTATATACCCAAATTTTTTTTAAAAATCCATTTCAATATCTTAAAGAAATGTGTATGGCAAGGTGGTCCATATTTTAGTGTACAGACCACTGGTCCGTACAGTATTTTTACGTCATATGCCGAAACGGTGCGTATTTACAGTATATACAGCATGGGTATAGAGTAAATAGGAATAGGAAAATCAAGTTTCTGGAGAGAGAAAGTCAGTTACTCCATGCTCGGTAAGGTTTGGAAAAATTACTGCCTTACTATCCATCGTATACAAAGCCCCCATTGAAAATGTATGGGGACTCAGTAAACCACGACCCATTTTACAAAACCTGTCAGATACCATAACTGTGGTATACATAGACAATAATCGATGGTTTTGTGGACAGGCGGCCGTAAACCACGAGGGATTGACGCGTAGTTATACACGAGCGCTAGCGAGTGTATTACGAGGTCAACCGCGAGTGGTTTACAGAGCTGCCTGTCCACAAAATCATCATTTGTTGCATTTATTATCCATCTTTTCGAATAAATTGAACCCAGTTATTGCCATTTTAAAGGGTATAATAATAGGGACTATTTATTTGCTCTATAGCAAAAGGGACTATTTTTCCAGTATACCATGGTTTTGAGGCTGTATACCACAGTTATGATATCTGACAGGTTTTATGTAATGGGTCGTGGTTTACTGAGTCCCCATATATTTTCAATGGGGGCTTTGTATACGATGGATAATAAACTGGGTTGTGGTTTACTGAGTCCCCATACATTTTCGATGGGGGCTTTGTATACGATGGATAATAAAGATTCTAACGTGGTATACAGCCTCAAAACCATGGCAGGCCTGCCACTGGCCCCATATTTTCCATATTTCCCCATATTTTTGAGCTTGCCCTATATTTACCTATATTTTTGCAATTTGGCCCTATATGCCCTATATTTTGAAATTGTCGTCTACAAAAAATTAAATCATTATGTGGTGCAGAAATCTTGCATTACAATTTTTATGATACACTTCTATCCATCACTTCAGGGCAAATAATCCTCACACTAAATAAAATTTGTCTGACTGACATTGCAGACATAACTACAATCATACCTATCTAAAAATGTATAGATGTAGACAAAATCTCTAGTTAATTGTAAGGGACATACCCAGGATTTTTTCTGGGGGACAATCTAGGAAGATTGGTAGGGGTCCAGCTAAAAAAAACCTGCAGGGGGGTACCCGAGCTAAGCCCCAGACACACTTGGATTTCATAGATTATATAAGCTGTATCCAGGACTCACTTTCAGGGGGAATGTTGCAAGAATTAGAATGTTATAGATTATACAAGCTGCACCCAGGTTTTTGATTTAATGCCAGAGGTTAGGCCTAGACAATCTGTGAATGTTTGCCAGGGGTCTAGTACCAAAGCCACTCCTGGGGGTCCAGGGGGCAAAGCCCTCAGAAGAACTTAGATTATGTACAATCTGTGTCCAATATTTTGTTTCAGGGATGGGGGTTACACATATCAGGCTACCTGGAAAAATTGCTAGGGTTCTAGCAGCAAAGCCCCTCCAGAGGGTCCAGGGGTTGAAAGTCCTAGAAGAACTTGGGTTGTAAACATTTTACAAGCTGTCCCTAGGATTTTGTGTAGGGAGAGAGTTATATATCTTAAGACATCTGGGAATAGTGCCAGAGATCTAGCAGCAAAGCCCCTCCAGGGGGTTCAGGGGGCATAACCCCCATGATCACTTTGATTTGTAAAGCTGTACCCAGGATATCTTTCAGGTAGGGGGGGGGGAGTTGCACATCTTAGCTTATCTGGGAATATTGGCAGGCATTGAGCAGGAATGCTTCACTGGGGTCCAGATGGCAAAGCCCCTGGAAACATTTGGATTTCATAGATTATACAAATTGTCCCCCAGGTTTTGTTTCAGGGAGTGGGAGATATGTACCTGACACTTCCTGGGAAAATAGCCAGGGGTCTAGTGGTATAACCCCTCCTGAGGGCACTTGGTAGTCCCTAAGAAAACTTGGACATTAACCCTTTAACCACCGCACGCCAAAATGAATCGGGAATTGTACCGCCGCACCCCCTACGCCTTTCCTTTATACTACCGCTGCAGGTTTCTACCAATGCACCCCTGAAACGCCGGCCCAACTTGTCCATAGGCCAGACTCGATCTGTGAATTATTTGGTTTTCTCTGAGTTCTACCTGCAAATCAACATCTCCATGGCACTATATAGACTCAAAACACAGATACATTGTTTTAAAACTGTTTTTATTTAATATGGAAAATTTCTAACCCTTTCATGCTTAAATCAACTGAAAAAGTAAATTCGAAAAAAATCAGAGTTCATGATGCCTCAAGGCATCATGCAGCGGTTCACATGGGAATGCCTGGAGGCATCATGCGATGGTAACCATGGGAATGCCTCCAGGCATCATGCGGCGGTTCACCCGGGAATGCCTGGAGGCATCATGTGGCAGTGAAAGGGTTAAAGATTACACAAGCTGTATCCAGGGATTTATTTCCAGGAGTGGAGTTACACCCCTTATGTAATCTGACAATATTACCAGGGGTCCAGCAGTAGAGACCTCATAAGGGTCAAGGGGGTAAAGCCCCTGGGATCATAAATTTGGATTTTATACTTATCAGAGATGGCAATTTTCCTATTTTCCAAGGAAATCCTTGTATTTGATTTCAGTTAATATGAAATTAATTTTTTTTGTGTAAAAGAAAAAGGGAAAGAAATTTGGCTTCATTCACACCAATAAACAGTGGTGCAAACCTCCCCATAACCCCAGACCTATTCCAGGGCAAATCATGATGTATTTTCCATATTTTCTCAGTCTCTCAGAGGCAGTAAATTCCTCATGAAAATAATATTCTCTATTCTTTTTCATGACCCCGACTGACATCCCTGACGTAAAAGAGCTGAACCCTAGTTTATGTTTTGGGGAAAGAAATTTACACACCTGAGACTACCTCAGGGGTCCAGTGGCAAAACACATTTGGGGGTCCAAGGGGCAAAACCCTGGAAGCACTTGAATTTTATACATTATACAAGCTGCTACCAGGAATTTGTTTCAGGGAGGTGGGGGGGGTACATACCTAAGACTACCTAGCAAGATCAGTGGGGGTCCAGTGGCAAAGCCCCTCCTGGGGGTTCTTAAGGCAAACCCCTTAGAAGGACTTGGCTTTTACACATCTGTATCAGGGCCCTGTTTTTTAGTCACGACATTCGTATCTTGCGACACGCATTTGCTGTCAGTGTGCTATAGAGATACGATGGTAGAGTGGTTGCGACAGTTTGTGAAGATTCGACACGTAGGGAGGTTAAAGGTGTGCTATAGTCACGACACTCGGTGGCCAATGGAGCGGAAATAGTGGCCATAAGTGTCGTATGTCTAAGACCACTCTGGACATGTCGTAACAAACGCGGAACTTAACTTCCCTTAGGAATTAAGCAATGAAATTTTAACACGAGTAAGGTATACATATAACCTATAATTGTACCAAATATGAAGAAAATCGGCCGGACCGTTATGAAGATATCGGCGTTTAAATTTTGTCATAGCAAATACTGCTCTGATGGCCAGTGTACCCCTACCACCACTGGTCTAATAGCCTGTAGTGCGGCCACCATTCACCAGACGGCCTACGCTGGTTCACGGGTAATCTGCTAGGGTTCACGGCAGAATTAGATCCAATCGATAGCCTGATGTTTCAAATTCAAACGTGGATATCTTCATGACGGTGGATCCGATCGTCTTCATATTTGGTACGATTATAGGTTATATGTATCCTTTACTCGTGTTAAAATTTCATTGCTTAATTCGTAGGGGAAGCACAGAAAATACACAGTGACGTATTATAGAACCTAAGACAGTTCTATACTTGTCTTAACTTCCGATACATCTCACCAAGATAGTTCGATTCAACTTACGACCGTGTCTATAGCACACCCGCCATCTTGTGTCTTGAAAACATGCGTAAAATCTTGATCCGATCTCAGCCGATCGTAGACTTGCGATGTCGTGACTAAAAAACAGGGCCCTGGTCCGGAAGGCAAAGCACCCCAGAGAGCTTGGCATTTAGAGTCATTTTAGGTGACATACAGTAAAACCCTGCTTCTGGGACACCTCACTTTAAGTCACACTCTGCTTAAAGGGACACTTTGCTTGGAACAGAAGTTTTTATTTTGTTTACTTTAACCCCACTTAAGGGTTGATGAGCCCCCTGTGCCCCCCCCCCCCCCCCCTGGCCCCTGGGTACACCCCCGATCGTTACAGTACTCTGGTTTCAAAGAACTATATTTTCAGCATCAGCCCCATATTTGCCCTATATTAGCCCTTTATTTTCAATTTCCCTGCCTTATTGATACATTTTGTTAGAAACACATCAAACTATCTTTAATTATGCATATCAATCATGAACAGTGAGTTACGCCGGGTGAGCGATAATACAAGAAAGCTAGGGTGCCTGAAAATGACAAAACCCTTTGCCTCGTTTTGGTTTTAACGTTCTGCTCCCGAGAATGCACAGCATAGTCAGGTCGTTCTACATAATGACTACCGATTCAGGCCTTACAGGATGGTTTCAAAATTCCCCGTAGTAGTAGAGTGTATGTAACAACTAGGTATGGATGTATTTCATGTTGGACAGAAATGAAAGAGTTTAAATAATAGGAATAATCGGGGAGGGCACAATCGGCGTGGTTTTGAAGATTGCCTAAATGTAAATATAGTACATGGAAGTCACTCTGACGTCACAGTGACATTATCGCATAGACCGCATTAGTGTGACGTCCAGAGCGGGCTTTCCCCACGTTCTGGTGCCAAACATTGGGATACCCCTTCATAAGTGCGGGTATCAGCGAGATCATACATTCCAATTATTTTATTTCTGTCGAGTATCTAACTGTTCTATGGGATCAAATAAGATGTATCAATATGATATCTATCTCCTGAATGAGAACATTAGTGGTGTCACCCTTTCAAATATTCAAAGAACATCTCGACACAGTTATTTAAAAATGACCAGCAGAGTTTCGAAAGGGGTACCAGCGAAATCTTGCGATCTCATTGGTTTCTCACGAGAAAAGTAGATCAGAAAACTACAATACTAAACTTTGATTTCGGCATGGCTCGAAATGAATTATAAAAGAAGAAGTTTGTCTGAGTATAGTCCCACAAAAAAGAACAGGTTCGAGTTTTTCACTGCACGAGAATCTCACTCTCGTGGGCCTTCAGTCTCCAACCCTAGGTCGGGTTCACTCTGTCTCTATGTGCGCGAGACTCTTCAATCGGATAAGTCCAAAAATTACACGTTTTATATGTGGTAGGTAATTACAAGTTGGCACCAATGTTATGAAACAAAATATCGGTCTGGCTCGAGTGATGCCAGCGATTATTGCCATCTTCCTGTCACAAATCAGTTCTAAAACATATTTCCTATTAGATATATTTGTAACTTACTTTATAATTGCTGGTTTACCACTAAAAACATGCATCATATGTCCCCACCACACTCGCTACGATACGATGCTTATGCGGTGCTTCGCGGCGTTTGGACTTGTTTGGCACCAAAATGCCACGTGGTAGCAGGGAATTCCCGATAATGACGTCAGGGCTAATGCCGTCTATAGCAACCTACAAAGTTGCTATGGAACCAGCGGGAAATCGGCGGGACGTAATTGCAGCTCCGTGTGAAGTTGATGTCATAGACGATGTGATGATGATGTCATAGTTGCCCGCCGCCAAGGTCTTGGACAGTAATTTTCCGACTTTTACCACGTAACTTTGACTTTCTTTCATCGGAACATAGTTTGCCTCTATTCCAGGTGCCAATGATATAGAAATGATGCTGTGGGTCATATGCCCTTTCGAACACTTTTTAGGGCATTTTCAGGACCCCCCACCCCCCTGTCACACTTTATCACACATTTCGTACCACCCCCCAAAATATTATGTCACACTTTCCGAAACACCCCCCCCCCCCCCCCACACACACACACACACACATTTTCTTTCATATATAAGTATGATAGCATAACATAACAGTTATTACTATACACCTATAGCCGAACGTCTATGAGTTACTTCCCGCTGCTAAGCATATCGTATAAATAACGTTCGGGCCCGCCGAGTAGTAGGACGTATGGATTCCCATAGGCTTAAGCATTGCAAAACGTACGTCCCGCTGCTACAGACACTACGGCACGCTAATGTAAAATAGCGCGATAGCGCGAGAGCAGTGTCCGTGTCAAAAACAAACGAACAAAATGGTCATTCTCTCCCATTCATAACTTTAGAGACATGCTAAGCCTTACCTGTATGAACTGGTAGTGTATGTTGTCCAAATATTGGGGTAAATAACGTATAGCTTTCACCTAAGACAGTTTTAAATGGTTTAACTCTGCGAGATTGATCGATATAAACAAGTCCGACCGCTTCCCGTTAGGCCGCTCCGCGTTGTCGACGTCATAATTACGTTGGCTACCAGAGTTCCAGGTCGTCCTGTGTCATACATTTCATAGACCGCTCCACGTCGGCAGTTGCCGGGTTTTCACCCACCCACCTCCCGGTGCTCAGTGAATGTTGAAGTTGCCGTATTCAAACGCCGATATCTTCGGTTTAAAGTGACCGATCTTCATCATATTTGGTACGATTATAGGTTATATATGTGCCGTACTCGTGTTAAAATTTCATTGCTTAATTAATTGATTAATTCAGATGAAGTTACAGCGTCATCTGTTGCTACACATCGATCGTTGCCGGGTTTTTACCGCTAGCGGGCCGTAGTGAATGTCATTAGCTTTGTACAGGAACAGGGGCATTAACCATGGTGCAGGGAAGGTCATGAAACGGCGTTGGAGGTGTATAATAATAAGGAAACGTAGTGACTGAGCCCGTACGGGTGCCGTTCTCGGCCATTTGATGAAAAAATACGGCCCTCCCGCCTGCAGGGTCGGGCCGTATTTTTTCATCAAATGACCTCGAACGGCCACCCGTACGGGCTCAGTAACCACGTTTTCTCATATTATTATATACCTGTGTCTGAATGTCTATTAAATACTGCCCGCTGCTAGGGGTGCAGTAATAATAATGTTCGTGCCCGCTGTGACTGTAACTTTATAAGTCATTAAAATGGAGTTTTTAATTTTCCTAATATTATTATATACCTGTGTCCCAATGTCTATTAAATACTGCCCGCTGCTAGGGGTGCAGTAATAATAATGTTCGTGCCTGCTGTGACTGTAACTTTATAAGTCATTAAAATGGAGTTTTTAATTTTCTTAAGGTATATAATAATAAGCAAACATTTACATTTTTGACAAAGTAAAAGACTATTAATTTAGAGGGAGACAAAACTCTTAATCTCCTAGATCACTGAAAAGCTATTGATACTTCACCATACTTCATTGTAGTGATTATCATTTTAGACCAACCAATCATATGCCATGCTGAACTTTTGATCAAACATATACCTAACCTGGTCTAGTCTACTCTGGTGAATTACTACCAAAATCAACATCTTCTTCATTGACATGATTGTGGTACTCCACATCTTCCTCCCTCATGTATATAATGAAATACATATATGAGCTCAAAATGGGCACTGTACAAAAGTTGGCAGGTGGTGTGTTTGGGGATTTATCCTTGTGCATAATCATCGAACCCATAACAGACCATTTCCACCTGATGACTGCTTAGCATTCACCTCATTGGTTGGGGGAGCACAGTCTCTCACAGAGAAACCTGAAGATAATCCCTTCTTAAGCTACTGCTAAGTATATATTTCCAATAGACAAACTGGTGGGGTTCCTATATGTGTGAATAGGGTAATGGTAGAAATCATCATCAATTGCATTTATGGTAGAAATCATCATCACTGAGGACTTCTTTTTCATGGGAGGTAACCACTGAAGAATTGAGAATGTGAATCTGTAGTCTGCCATTGGTTAAATGTATCCAGATACATTTATTTGCTAGCTGAAATTGGTGGTGCAATATTTTTTTCTTATTTAGATGAAATAGTAACATTCGCCTGCAGTTGGTGTTCTTCCATGTAGCCAGTTGGTAGATAACTTATATACTATACAGTTAGACATAGTTTGTTGAATCCTATGTCAGAGTTTTCAACCATTACTAATAATCAATATAAAGGGGGTTTATGCATTAATATTCACATGTTCTATAAGTAACACAGAACATAATACAGATATGTTCACATGACTGGATGTTAACAGGACAATACATGTATAGGATAGCAATTGCAGTGTGCTATGTGCCCTTCAGAGTATTTCCTGGGAAGAAAAACAGGGGACCAGATACATATCATCACCCTTGTCATATGACAGAAGGGAAAGATCCCTATCACATTGTATATCATAGTTTAGATCTGGGTACTTTTTGATAACCTGTTTAAATCTTTTTGTTTCCACTATGGAATGTAATTCATGGGGTAACTGGTTCCATAATAACATACCTTTATATACAGGTGATGTCATAAACTGACCATTACAGGCTTTCTTTACTTTAAGAGTGATTTTACTTCCCTGTCTAGTTCTAGTATCTGTATCAATTACATTATTATTAAAAGAAAATTCACAACATGAAAATAACTTGGTCTGTACGCAACCAAGTTTGATTGCGAAGTAATTCATGAAGTGAAGCTGAGTGAATTATGTAGTGGTGAACTTTTATGACAACATCCTTAGGGATCTAAGATGTATCTATAAAGAAATGATTGACCTGAAATTGTTATCTCCTATTCCACCTGATAATCATCTACACAAAAGTGTCAAATAGTCAGTGGGTGGTCCTTGATGTCATAATCAGCCAAAATCATCCGGTGAAAATGTGGCAATAGGCATCTTGCATCACTGGCAGAAACCTGTCCTCATTGATCAGAAACAGGGAAGTATTCCAAGTGATTTATTTTATCAATTGATAATGTTGTATGGGGTGAGATAAAATCAGAACCCCGCTCGATGAAAATAACTTGGCCTGCACTACACCTTGTTTGACCGCTACATAATTCACTCTGCTTCGCTTCATGAATTGCTCCGTGGTAAAAGTCGGTGGAGCTCGGACCAAGTTATTTTCATCTCGTGAGTTTCCTTCTAATTATGCTCATTTTCTCCGTTAAGACAATTCACTTTGAACATCTCGAAATGCCCCCTCCTCGGGCACTGTCCCTGGATCCTATGGGGGCCTAGTCGACCAAAACCCCTCTGCTGATTTTCTCCGAATATTTTTGCAATTCCCCAGTTCGATACCTGTAGTCTCGGCCTCAAGTCGTTGTCAAGTGTGAAGTCTTAGTTACTCAGTCACCGCCCATTATTCACACACTTTACCTGACCAGTCGCTTCCCCTCACTTAATTGTATGAACGAATGATGTAGAAGCCAATAACCACGCAAGGTATTGTGGAAGATCGCGGACATGTACTGACGAATGATACCTGAATAAAAAAAAAATAATGAAAAAAAAAAAAATTGATCATCCACCATGAAGGCCTACACCCACACACCACACATCGATTTACTACTCACCATCCGTCTTCCTCTTAATATATTTAATTTTTTACCTATCACTCAATTTTATAACTTCTGTTTAGTGACGTAGTTCTGAATTTGTTTGTAACTACCCAAATAAACTCTGCACTCTGTCACCCATTATTTATAACGTTGGATTAAATCAATGGCAAATTCAAAACCGATGACTAAGTGCATACGAGATACCTGGAATCTATGTGCATTGTCTCTAAACTGCAGATGTGAGATAGCAAAATTGATTTCTAATCAACTTCAAGCCATCAAGTCAAGTGTCTCCTTAAGTTCAACTTAAATACGCCCACATAGATTTAATTTGATTCATTATATGGAATTCAATTCTAAGCAACTGGCGCAGGGCATGCCTATGCCTTAAGTCAACTTGTTTTCACGAGCTTAGTGTTCATTCAATATATATGATCCGCTATATAATAAATGGATTTAATTGGTTTTGAATGCAGCATTTACATAAGCTATGTACATATCATCGGAAATTTGGTGTACAGCGTTCAGGAAATATGACCAGGGCCTCAATGACTTAGTTAAAGATGTCGTATTTCAGTAACCACTCATCTTCCACCTTCACCCAGACATTCACCAGCCTGCAAAAGAAGTTAAGATAAACTTTTAGTGAATATTAAGGATAGCAAGAACTGTCTCAAGTATTGATAGAATGCCATGCATAAAGTACTGTAGTACAGAATAGAAATACACCGGAGTACAGTTTAGTAGATTTATTGTACCATAAACATGTAAGCCTCAGGCGGCACAAGGTAAGTAACAACGTCTTAACCACCCCTGCACGGAGGCGAATCCACGGGTAAGTACGGGATCTCTGTGGCCGGAGGCTCGTACAAAGGTACGTGCCCCTTCCCAGTCTGGTAAACCCAGCTCACGGTAAGTCTGCTCACGGTAAGTCACTCCGGTCCCCCGGAGGTCTCGACCCGTTGTTTCCTGCTTTCCCAGAGGTGCACCGCGTCCAGTCTGAGACCCGGCTGACTCCCGGAGGGTCCTCACCCACTTTTACAGGAGACTCGCCCCAGTCCTGCCCACGTCACATCCGGCCCGGGGCGCCCCCTGGTGGCCTCGGGAGGCGGCTCCGCGCTCCTCCTCCGGGACCTCCGGCCCTCTCCGTCAACTCCGGCTGGCCGGAGGCGTCCTGCCAGCCCTCCGGCAGTGCTACTCCGGTATCTACTTCACTACGTAGGCCTACCCGGTACGCACTGAGTGGGTGGGGTGGTTGTATAAAATCTATGAAATTTTGCACACGTCCCTTCTTTAATCTTGTGCATACAATATGGGAATGTTTCCTGCAATATTGTACTTTATGGATGTCCCGTAGTCTCCAAATGAGTGTTTCCAGCTGTCCCCTACAACATTTAGTTGTTATGTCTAATACCAAGTAGACAGCAGTCACGCTGTCCAGGAATGTTTATTCAATGAACCAGTAGGTGTCACTAGCGTTCATGGTAAGACAAGGCTATTACTACATCTCCCTTCTTTTGGAAAGTCGTTTATACCATTACTTATAACATGTATGTCTGAAACGACCATACAAAACAGCACCTTATTATTAGGCAGTTATACTTATATACTAGACTTTCATGATGAACACAATCTACTCTTTTTTAAAGCTTGAAGGCTAACTGAATACATAACCTTAGGCTATACCTACATTATCTACATGGTAAACTCCATGGTTTCCATATAAACTCTAAACTTCTAGATATTTGTCTTATATGTGTATATCAAGTTGTACCTTAAGCGGTTGATCCACCAAAATAGACCCAGCAGAAGGTCACCAGACGCTCTTGCGACAGGATTTTACCATCTGGCCGACGATCCTCGCCGATGTTTGTCACCTGGCAGAATGTCCGAGTTAATCCAGTGTGCCGCCACGTTTGGATTTCTACGGGAACGCTCACAGTTTAGTATTCCTACTGTACACTAGGCGGCTCCACCGTTACCGCACTACGTGAGACACGTTTATGAGCGATAATAGACTACTTCTATGAAAGCAAAGCTACTGAGTTCAGTCTTATGTCCATAGCCCAAATCTCACCATTTAAAGATATTACATTGGCGACTGAGGCTGTTAATCTATGCAGGTATACTTTCCTGACTTCAATGAACCCATTGGTGGTGAGTGGAACTGGCTGGACATAAAATTTGGCAGTTTTTGATGACTTTGATGTGGGTGTGTATTGGCACTGTACTGAGTCACAGTGAATGTAACTGTAGTGTGTGCACTTTCGAAGACACTAGGCCCACAGCATCATTCTGCACTACTGATGAACTTTTGTACTGTGAACAACCTGTTTTAAAAGCACTGCACTGTACTAAATTTTGATCAAAATGGCTACACCTTGTAATATCGGGCCTTATATCAAAGAAAGGGAGACTTTCAAGGCATATTGTGAAAGGTTGGAGGCATATTTTGATGGAGAGGATTTAGTTACTGTAGAACTTGTCGGTGATGATGCAGTGAAAGTAGCACAGGAAGCGAAAAATGCAATTATCACTAGAAAAAGAAGGGGCATTTTTCTGTCACAAATTGGAGCGGAATGTTATACAACGCTTGCTAACCTTATTTCTCCCAAAGTCCCACGTGAAACTAAATTAGAAGATTTAGTGAAGAAATTGGAGGAACATTTCAACCCAACACCTCTTGAGATAGCTGAGTCATTTTATTTTGGTACTAGGAACAGAAAGGAGGGTGAGTCAGTGAATGACTACATTTTGGCTCTCAAAGAATTGGCAATTCACTGTAATTTTGGTGATAATCTCAACCGTTCTTTACGAGACCGTTTTGTCTGCGGACTAAATATACAACCTATCCAAGATAAACTGTTGAACACAGAAGGCCTAGACTTTAAGAAAGCTTGTACTATTGCCCAGCAAATGGAGCAATCTCATAAAAAATCCAAGGATTTTAAGTCTAGCTTATCTGCTAGTGCTGCTAGTGCTGCTAGTTCTGATGTAAATAAGGTTTACAAATCTAAGCAGTTTAGCAAGAGTACCAAGAAAGTAAAATGTTTTAGGTGTTTTGGCAAACATAGTCCAGATGACTGTAAGTTCAAAGATGCGACATGTTACAGATGCCAACATAAGGGACATTTGGCTAATTCATGCAAGTCCAAATCCTCTAAAAAAGGGAGTAAGGGAAAAGTTCATTCTATGGACAAACAACCAGGTTCTAGTGATGATAGTGAGGATGACATGGGCATTCACAACTTGTTTTCCACTAACTCTGATAACTCTAAAAAAAAGTACACAGTTGATGTTGTAGTTAACAACCGAGTTATTCAAATGCAAGTGGATACCGCTGCAGATTACACAGTTATGGGTTGCGACAAATTTCGGAAATTCTTTCGCGGCAAGAAACTAAAAAAATCTGATGTTAAGCTACGTGTGTATTCTGGTGTTCACATACATGTCTATGGGGAATTGCTATGTGATGTGGAATATAAGGGTCAAAAGAAGGAACTACCGATCCTAGTTGTGAACTGTGTGAATCGACCAATTTAGTTTGGCCGAAACTGGATCGAAGCAATCAAATTGGATGGGAATGACATTTTTGGAATCGAGAGTAAGGAAAAGACACTCAACGATATTCTCGGTGAACACGAGGATATTTTCCATGATAGCTACGAGGGCATTTCAGGATTCAAGGCGCATATCAAGGTCAAAGACAATGTCACACCTCATTTTGCCAAACCAAGACCAGTGCCTTACTCCTTATATGATCAGGTCAATGCAGAACTTGATAAACTTGAAAAGAACAAGGTTATAACACCCATGAACCCTGAGGACACTGAATGGCCCTCGCCCATTGTTATTGTACCTAAAACCGATGGTAGTGTCAGAATATGTGGCGACTATAAGGTACATGTGAATGAATGTATTGAAGATGAAAAATATGCTTTACCTACTGTTCAAGATCTAATGTCTTCTCTTACAGGTGGTGAAATCTTTACTAAACTTGACTTGTCGCATGCATATGCTCAACTTGAACTAGATGATGAGAGTAGAAAATTGATGTCTATTAATACTCATCGTGGTGTCTATGGTTATACTAAGTTAGCATATGGTGCTAAGCCTGCTTCTAAGATTTTTCAATCCACCATGGACAGGATCTAACATGGTATTGATGGTGTTATTTGTTTTCAGGATGATATATTGATCCGTGCAAAAGATGAAAAAGAGCATCTTGAACTTGTAGAGAAAGTTCTGAATAGACTAGCCAAGTACAATGTAAAACTCAAAAGAGAAAAATGTGAGTTCTTGAAAGAAAGTGTTGATTACTTGGGTTATCGTATTGATGCTAATGGTGTACATCCATTACAGGACAAGGTCACAGCTATCAAAGAAGCTCCCGCTCCAACAAATATAAGTGAATTAAAATCGTTCTTGGGTATGGTACAGTATTATTCTAAGTTCATTCCACAGATGTCTACTGTTGTTGCACCATTGAACAGATTACTTCGTAATGAAGTCAAATGGAGCTGGGGTAAGTCTGAGCAAGAATCGTTTGATTTGTTGAAATCGAAATTGAGTAGCGATGCATTACTTGCGCATTACAATGTGAAGAAACCGCTCAAATTGGCTTGCGATGCATCTAGTTATGGTGTTGGTGCAGTGATAAGTCATATTTATGAAGATGGTACTGAGCGACCTATTGCATATGCATCTCGTACTCTAACTTCATCCGAACGTAATTATGCTCAAATAGAGAAGGAAGCCTTATCCATTATATTTGGTGTTAAGAAATTTTTTTTGATTAAGTAGTGTTTATTGACTAAATAGATTCATCTGCTACAGCGACGATCTTCCATCCATATTTCACCAATATCTGTATGGTAGAAAATTCACTCTGGAAACTGACCATAAGCCACTTTTGACAATTTTAGCTCCCAAAAATGCTATACCAACTTTAGCAGCTGCCCGTATGCAGCGTTGGGCAATAGTTTTGTCTGCATATGATTATGATATCAAATATCCTAGATCAAGTGACCATTCTAATGCAGATTGTTTATCAAGGTTACCACATGAAAATTCGAAGGTGGGTAGAGAAAGTAGGATATACAATATCAATTTTGTCGATACTCTTCCTGTAAAGGCTGATATTATAGCGAAAGAAACCAAAACCGATTTAATACTGAAGATTGTTTATGGTTATGCTGCAAATGGTTGGCCTGAAAATATCAATCGAGAAGAGTTGAAACCGTACTTTATACGAAGATCCGAAATATCCATTGAAAACGGATGTCTATTGTGGGGAATTTGTGTAATAATTCCAACTAGTTTGTGTACAGGTATAATGGATGAATTGCATACAGAGCATCCTGGTATTTGTGCTATGAAGCGTATAGCAAGGTCACATGTTTGGTGGACTGGTATTGATAAGGATCTAGAAAATGCTGTGTACCGCTGTAGTATTTGTCAGGATAGCCGTGCTCTTCCTGCAACCTCTCCATTGTATTCATGGAAATGGCCGAGGCGTCCATTTCAACACAAAGAATTCATATTGACTTTTTTGAGAAGGAAAATATGTATTTTCTTATTATGATTGATGCACATTCCAAGTGGATTGAAGTTTTTCCTATGCGAAGCACAACTGCTGAAAGAACTATTGACGAATTAAGGTTGATATTTGCTAGACATGGTTTACCCGAAGAATTAGTGTCGGACAACGGTCCTCAATTTGTCTCATCAATGTTTTCTACATTTTGTGATAAAAATTGTATAAAGCATACTCTCTCTCCACCATATCATGCAGCGATGAACGGAGCTGCAGAGAGATCTGTAAGACTGATAAAAGAGATGTTGAACAAACATGTTCTTGAGAATCAAAAGTTGTCATTAAAACATCGACTAGCGAATATTCTGTTCAAATATCGTACGACACCTCATACTACTACTGATAAGACTCCGTCTGAATTGTTGTATAAGCGTCAGTTATGAACAAGGTTAAGTTTAGTGAAACCGAATCTAGCTGAACATGTTGAAAAGAAACAAGAGCAACAGAAGTTATATCATGGTAGAATCAGAGAAAGGCATTTCGATGTAGGAGATAAAGTTCGTATCAACTACAATACAAAAGGTCTCAAGAAAGGTTCAGATCGTTGGGTTAGAGGTAAGATTGTGAAAGTATGTGGTCTGCGTAATTATGTTGTACAAATCGGACAGGCTACTCGTTTTGTGCATATTGATCATATATTGGCTGATCATGTTCAAGATAATATTCCAGAATATGATCCATCTGAGTTTGTATCTACTAATATAGATGTTATACCTACTGGTATACCGCCTGTTATGGACACTGATAACGGTATAATTGAACCACCTCAACCTGTTGAAGATATACCTGATTCACCCAAAGTCCGTCTACAAACTCCCATTCATTCAGAAACTCCAATACCGAGGCCTCCACGTCCTCATATTGAATCACCTGGAATGGCAACTCCACCTCCACGTAGAAGTTCAAGGGTTAAGAAACCAATTGTCAAAATGGATTTGTAAATTGGTAAATGTCATACACATTTATTTGTGTATTTGTGTTACATTATTGTATTATTTACTTGGTAGCTTAAGGGGGAAGGAATGTAGTATTCCTACTGTACACTAGGCGGCGCCACCATTACCGCACTACGTGAGACACGTTTATGAGCGATAATAGACTACTTCTATGAAAGCAAAGCTACTGAGTTCAGTCTTATGTCCATAGCCCAAATCTCACCATTTAAAGATATTACACACAGCTCGTCATTTTTGTGCTGGATTCTACATTAAACCGAACAATGAAGGTAAATTTATAAAGATAAGTCTTGATGTTATAAGTGTGACAGTGTGTGTCCCGGTATTTAACGCTCTTGGAGTTTGGAGACCATGTCGGCCGGTCAGCCAGTCGGCTGAAAATCAAATGAGCCTAGCGATGGTAGCTGTCCGCCCAGGGGCGTTGCTCGTAGGCTGAGTAGTGCCTTGTGTGTACATATTCCTGTTTTGAGGCACCTTTTTGATAACACGCTTCACACACTTGATTTGACGTTCAATGAATCCATTGGACTGGGGGATGATGTTAGGCTACCCTTTCTGAACCCTTTCACTTCGCTGTATATAGGCCCTATATACCAAATACACACCCTGAAATATGCCTCTGCAGTACGATTTTCACCCCTGTAGTATGCTGGTGCCTTTCAAAATATCCACGATGTCGTTATTAGATCTAAGTCTGAAGGGCAGCAGGGTGAAGAACTTTGTACTAAAAGGAGTTCTGAAGATAGTGAGCAGGTGGCTCTCCTCTTCCAGGGGCACGCACCAATATCCCAACTTCGTGTCCAACTTGCTGAAGCACCGGTAGCCTGCAAATTGCGGGGTTAGCTCTTCCACAGTGCGCATCTTATGTGGGCATCGCTTGATTACCTCATTTAAGTGCTTATGGTCTAAACACACACAAATGGAGCCATATTTCATTTTATTGTGTAGACGAGGCGCACAGTTTCAGCGACTGCTGGTAAGTGACTGGGTTTATGGTCCTCACCTCCAATGTCAGGTGGGGGCGACCTACCGACCTTTATAGTGCCTCTCCCATTGGTTAACGAGGTCAGTTGACCTGTATGCTCAGTGTAATTGGACATGGCTTGACCGGGGTGCTGGTCACTGGTCTGTGTTGTGTTTTTACGATTTTGTGTCTGACCTCTAGTGTGAGGTGCTTGTACCAGTGTATATATTTACTGTCCTGCCCTCTGTGGGTGTACTGAGTGTATGTGAGTTCTCATGGGTTTTCATTTTGTAGGGGCCGCTGTGCATGGGCTGCCCCCCTACCAACAGTTTTGAAAAAATCTTATCAGGCTATGATTGGCTGTGGGTTTTTTTCAGTTTAGTGAATTAAACGTTTTTGGTTTTAATCACATGGCACTGACCCACTGGTTTGTGAGCCGGTCACTTACATCACTAGGATGTCCCTGAAGTGTGAATTATGTGGTAAAATTCTTTCTGCCGTAGGCGGTTGGTGGTCGGGTGAAAATATTTTTGACTTGGCATTAAGTCCGGGTCTATATCCATATCCACTATCCATGGTGTTCATCCTAAAAGGAGCTTGGCTGCCAAGTCTATGGATCCAGTTTTACTCAATTTTTAGTCTCAGCTGTTTTGCTGCCCTACTGTCTGTATGCATGTATGTCTGTTTGTCTTCCCCTCCCTTATGTTCTTCTTCATTGAAGTGTTTTAGTACATCGCTGATTTTGCTTTTGTGCTTCACCGAGTATAGATGTTCCGCATTTGCTCTTTAATTTTGCATTTTGTTTGACCCACCGTTTGCATGTGATACAGTACACCAGATTTGAACTGTTGCATATCACATTTTGTTTGGTCGCATGTTTTCTTCCGGTGGTTTTCCTTTTGATTTTTTCTGATCAGTCAATCATGCTGCAGTAATTACAGTCTTTGGTTTTACACTCTTTTGAGGTGCTTTTTTCCCGTTTTCCCTTGGTTTTTGGGGTTGAAACAAGTGCATACTCGCACCAAGTGATCCCTGAGGTTTTTGGGTCTTTTGTAGCCCCGTATTAGCCTGCTGTCATACAGGTCCTTGTTCATGGTAGATTTTTCCAAGATAGGCCAATTCTTTTGGACGATTAGGGCGTTCCTCCCCTGTTGGTATGTGCTGATGAGGATGGTCTTCTTCTCTTCCTCTGCTGGGGTCTGTTTGCCGCTTTTATTGATTGTGGTGTCCCGGTCTATTTGGTCTACCCTTTCTTTGCATTGTTTGAGGACATGTTGTGGATATCCCCCTTCCTGGAATTGTTCTATCTTGATCCGGGCATATTTTTCATAGTCCTTTGGACGTGAGCATATTCTTTTTACTCATAACATTTGGGAATAGGGTATGCTCCTTTTCTGTGTCAGTGGATGGGCCGAATTGTACCTTAGATAGGTGTTTCTATCTGTAGGTTTTCTGTAAAAGTCACAAACTAGCTTCCCGTCTGCTTCCCTCTCTATCTGTGTATTGAGGAAGGCAATCAAGGTGTGCGAGGTTTCTATGGTGAACTTTATGGTCTCATGGTACGAGTTCAGCCACTTGTACCATTTGTCTACTTCATTTTGTCCATGTTCCAGGATGAAGAATATATCGTTGATATATCTCCACCAAATTTTGTGTTTCAGGTGGTAAGCTGCGATCAAGTCCTCTTTGATATTTTCCATGAAAATGTTGGCATATGATGGTGCCAATCTGTGCCCATTGCTGTGCCTCCAATCTGGAGGTAGTTTGTCCCATTGAACTGTATATTGTTCTTTCTACTTAGCAAAGACAGCACTCAAACACCAGTCAGTGTGCTCTGTGACTGGTCGTATGACCCCTACGTCCTCCGTCCATTGGTGTTCTTGTTTCATCTTCAGAGGTAGATTGATGGAATTTCACAGACGATCTATATATGGCTTGGCATCTGGTTTCAGATCCCATTTGATCAAATTCATTGAGTATTGAGCCTTTAGGTCTGACATGGTCTCTACTTTCACAGTGATTTGGTCAACCAACTTCCAATTTATAAATATAAGCATAAGGGCTTTGCAAGTCAACAGTCCCACAATTACCGGACCAGGCACATCATCGACAAGGAACATGCCATTGTTCTGACATCTTATCTTCATGCTACCAGTGCACCGAATCACCCAGGTCACCTGAGTATGATCTTATGGTTAGGGTGTCGGACGTGTTGAGGATCTCTGTGGGATTTAAGTCCCCATACATTTGTCTGAACGTGTGCATTGGAAGTGCATTGGCATTGGCTCCGGTGTTGATTTTCACTCTCAGGTTACAGCGGCTGGACATTTTCGGTACCTATACATTCAGGCATGTGAAGGCATTGTCATGCTCCATTGCATTTACACTGAGATCACTGATACTCTTGGAGTAGAAGCTCTGTGTGTAGTTTTCCTCATCATCCTCGTCATTAACTGAGCACTTATCATCGTCTACAGTATGCACTTTTCTACTGGAGTGCTGCCGGCGTCCAAAAGAACCCAAAAAGTTCTATGATATTTCGAAATTACTTAGAAAATAAATGGATAGTTCTGCACTGCAAATATGGCGCCACATGATTTAGGCAAATTAACTCAAATCAATCATTTCATAGTTTGACATGGAGCTGGATTTTTAATCTCTGGAAAACAATATGGAATATTTGGTGCTGTAGCAAGGAAACAGGCACAGTAGTTTCCATTGCAGATGGAATACTGATTCATTTGATTTTCAGCAAACTGGCTGACTCTCAGCCCCAGAGCATGGTATACACAATCATTATGCCGATGACGCAGTGAGATTTCCCCGGAAATATGTTAATCACTCACCCGCTTACCCCGCGACACACTCCATCAACATAGAAAACAGTGGTGGCCCCTGCCAGAGGCTATCCTGCCAGCGAAGACCATTTATATGCTGATAATTTAGGTACTCTGGGCAGAATCCTTGTCCCAGAGTATGCTAAACACATTCATAACATCAAGGCTTATCTTTATTTACCTTCTTTGTTAGGTTTAGCACAGATTTCAGCACAGAATTGAGGAGCCATCAGCATTCCCGTACAAATCCCAGTATGGCGGTACACTGCTCCGCTCTATTAATAGGTTTTGTGCTGCCAGAGCGGCAAAATGTATGAAGGAGCTTCCGTCCCGCCCACTATCGGTTGACTGGAGAACTTGGCTTGCGTGTTAGTGCAGCCAATGTCCACCAGACGTCTCTATCGCCTCCCTGGTGCCTGCCAGCCGCTAAGCTTGGTGGACTTGCTCGCTGGGCGCTCATCAAGCGCCATGTGTAGGTGTTGTGGTCATTGAGCAGCTTAGAAATAGCAGTTTTGGCGGATCAGTGCAGAGAATTTAGAGATTTAGGGGCGACTGGCTGATGGGCCTCAGCAAGGATCGTCAGCTGGCGGTTCAATACCTGCCTTTGGAGTGTCTGTTTGGTCTGTTTTGATGGATCACCTGCTTTAATTTTTTAACCCTCCTAAAGTGGGATTCACACTGAGGGACATTTATTGATCGATGAAATACAGCTTTTAACATTCATCTAGTGGCAAGGTGACGTTTTTTGCTATTGCCAGTCTCAAAGAAAAATGACAAATTGGATTCCCATGGAAGGTGAGGAGTGTGAAAAGCATGTAGTCCTGTTTCCTTGTATCTTGTTATCGCAGACAATTGAAATGGAAAATGCTTATATCTCAGGGGAATGGAACCCTACCAATCAAATAAGGAGAATGTGTTTCAATACAGAATCTCTTCAGGATATGTCTCAAGCAAATACAAATGTACCTTATGTATATGAACCCCAATTTGTGAATTCCACTTTTGCATCATAGGTCACCGGAAGGTATACATATATTCCTATTTATCTCGCCCTGGCATTTTTCTCCATAGGCTTAACATTAGGAACTCGTACTCCATGGCTGTGAGGTTCGTGTACCCAATACTCAATGGCTAATCTGGTGATTCATTTCATCAATAAATAATGTTATACGGGGTGAGATAAAATCAGAAACCCACTTGATGAAAATAACTTGGTCTGCACTCCACCTCGTTTGACCACAGAGTAATTCGCTCAGCTTCGCTTCGTGAATTACACTGCAGTCAAACTCGGTGGAGTACGGACCAAGCTATTTTCATCTCGTGGGTTTCCTTCTAAATACCCATTTCCAAACACTCTATAATTACATACCGCTGCTGGGGGTGCCAAGGCCTTGTGCAGTAATTTTTCTGAGCCTTACCTCATAACTTTCAACTTTTGCTCACCAGAACATAGTTTCCCTCTATTATTATGTACCCGTGCACGAATATCTCATGTATACGCCCTAGTAGTAATGATTTCTTTCGTCCACACTATATATAATACTACCCTCCATACCATGTGACCACTCATTCTTCAATTCATTGATTGTAGAATGGCATTCTTAATGATTTCTAGGTATATAATGATAAAAAGACATAATGAGTGTGTCTGAATTCCATCTGTTCCTCGATATTTTGGTCAAAAATACTCACCTCATTCTTCGAATTCGGTGAGTATTTCTGACCAAGATTTCTCTGAACTGATTCCATTCACCGAATTCGAAGTATGGGGCCATTAAGTATGCCGTGTGTATCGAAAATATTCTACTTCACCTACCGTCCATCGTCCATTTCTTCGCCGTTCTCATTGAAAAGCAAAAACCTTGCTATAACAGATGCTGAGTCGCTGGATGTGACGATATCAGCTACATGAATCTCTATGCGCTTGCTTCCAAGGTCCATAAGTTGTTTTATGATTCCACATTTCAAAAATCCTTCAGAAAAAAACAGAATACAAAACATAGTCATACATTCTCTTGATGATTTCTGCGACGGTTCTCACCTATCAAAGATCTTGATAGCAATGTGTGCACTGACAACCAAATGTAAAATAAAATAAAAAAGGTGATGCCATTTATTGTCTAACTTAATTCACCTATTTCCTTGTCATCATCAGTAAACGATATAAAATACATGGAAATATATTATGTTAGAGCAGTGTGTTGAATAAGCGTTGAAAATAGACCATATAGTGTAGTGTATAGTGTACTGAGACTCGGAATAGGGATCTCCAAAACAAGGGACATAAGTCGTGAGAATCTTTACGAACTCTGTAAAATACATCCCTTAAACATTAGAAGAGTATTTCACTTAATATTAATGATTAAATGGTGGTTGGAGGATCCGGCAAATGTATTTGAAAACTTAGGGAAAAGAACGAGAACGGGAGACATGAAAGTAGCCAGGATAAAAACGGAAAAATATAGAAAATCACCGCTGAATGTTGGTAGAACCTATTGGGATAAACTACCATCACATATACAATTGTTACCACGAGGAGACTGTTTCAAACTCAAGTTGAAGGAAATACTACCAGATTTACTAGATGGCGAAGACTTCATGTAAACTATTGTTCTTGCGAAAAATCAATTTTTTGGAATGTAAATATAAGGATCAAAAGATCGTACTATACTTTATTTGCTGTAAAACCAGTATATGTTATGTGTTGTCTACGGCCTGTATCGTCTGTGTATCTGTCCTGTATTGCTTTTCATGTGACTTCACTATGGAAGATCGCCGTTTTGTAGTGCGAATAGTGCTTGTCGTTAAACTGTTTCTTGAATAAAAAAAAAAAAAATGTTCACCTTCTGGTCCTCTGATAAAGGTACGTCCTGGCGCGACAAAAAAACTGTCCTTTGCGTAGAAAGCGGCCACACTCTCCACGTTTCCACTGTTGAAGGCCGCACAATATTCCCGAGTGCGCCGCCGAACAGCTTCTATATTTGTAAAATAGAGAGATATCGCCGAGTTCTACGTAGTTGTCATTAAATATTTCATAGGATTCATTTAAATTTCCTCGCTTTGTATTTACCAGTCAAACAATCAGGTGAAGGGTTCATGGTATCTTTATGGTATTTACTCATGGATATGTAGTTTCCAATACACAACCAGCACTGATTGAAATATACATATAGTATACGACCAAGTAGCAAAGATTATCATTCCCTTTTTTGCATTTTGCACATACCTGTCGTGCTTAACTGATCCCTCTTATTTTGTTGGAGTATCAGTGAAAATTTGCACATTTAAAATATATTCTTTTGCTCGAATCAAACATTGATGTTTATACAGTTGATGATAGGTTGTGTGCATATCAAAATTCGTAACCATAAGCTGAATTTAAATAGTCTTAGGACGAATAGTGTCCTCTGTCAAGTTGACCATAAGCTTAGTCGTAATGTAATAAGGATAAAACACTTGAGATGTTTATATTTGAATCAGGAAAGTACATGTCAATATCACGGCCGCCACACGAGCGTCAATAAGTGTTCCTAGATACACAGAATAACAACATACGGTACGATAGTTCACGATATTAACGCTAGGTGTCAGCAATAAGAAAAACATTCATTCTGAAGTTTAGTCTCAATTACTTCAGTTTAACTACAATAACATGAGGGAGTCTGAGTTTCGCCACATGGACTTGTTTCATAATTTCTTTAACGTGTATATGTCTTAGCAAAGGAAAGTGTCTATAATGTGCATATTGCCTAAATATACACTTAATTGGAGAAGATCTACATACCACCTTCTCAATTTGTAATACCAGAAATAGCGATATAGCTAATAGATATGTCAATGTTATATTAATGCTAACTTCAATGGACAATGATAATTATGACCTTTCAATTAAGTTGTTTCTTTTTGCCTGAACATTCAATCTCGGGTGGTGAAAAGCTTTTAACATATACCATTATGTCTGCTATAATTCGTTTTGTTCTACTGACCTTTCCCCCATGTCAATTATAACTGTAACGGTAACCAAGCCTACACTAGACATCTACGTGCTGGTAATACTAAAATAACCACAACAGCCATCATGTCTAGTGAAGTAAACATATATATTCATACAAATATTCGATTGGGGTGTGTAATATGGATGATAAAATTATATATGATAATGTATAAAAGTAGAGCAACAAATCAATTCTTTTTCATGATGACCCCGGAATATTGTGGGCGTATATAACAAACGGAAAGTCATATTAACTCATAACATGCATATATAATCTGTTGCCTGTTTGTGTCACTGGTGTATGCCCCAGCACAACACGGCAAACACAGAAAAAGTTCGGACCGATGGAACACTCCGTGACGAGAATGTAGGCCTATTACCACTCTAGCGGGGATACGTTGATGTTGAATTGCTCATAGAAACAAATGGTGAATTAAGATGAACATGATGCGATATAACAGAAATATACCAACAAGGGTAGATCGATAAATTGTCTATTGATGAAATTAAATGTGGTTCATTCTGTGGTATCAAGGAAATTATATGGGGGGTTTTCTATCCAAAAAAAAAGTGGATATCCAGTATAGTCAACCATGTCTCGCATAACTCGAATGAGAACTGGGAAAAAGGACAGTGGTGTAGAGCATGTTTGTTACTTTTTATAATCTAGGGCGTCGAACATCCTACTGACATGATTCTGCATAAAAAGGAAATCATACTTTGTACTTCATATATTCATGTACATATGTGAGCAATCTAACCGCGCATATACGGGACACCCCCTACTACACTACAAAGTTGTCCTCTGGTCGGTAGATTAAAGTACCTGTGGCCAGTGACACATTGGGTACAAGGTCTCATGTCACCATGGCATCTGACCTATCCTGACCCAGTTAATAGAGGTCGAGGGAAACAGAATCCCGTATACATAGGTAATGCTACTATAGTGACTCAAATACATTTATAAAAACGAAAGAATAAGCGACGGACACAAAAAGATATATTTTCCTGTTATGTATCTTGGAAAGTTCACCTAGCCTATCGCGTGTATGTTAAATAGGGAGATGGTATCTTTCTAGATGTTTGAGCACCTGTAGGGCAATGCCCAAATGAGGTCAATCACGAGGGGTCTATTGTTGGCAAGACTTTGGGTTCAGAAGTATTTCTCCTCTTACCGGACAATGTATTGCAAACTGCTAATCATGTTAGATAGTGTTATATAGTCAAGGAGACAGACGTGCGTAAAAGAAGGGGGACATTTGCCCATAAAAAACTTAAATGTTTGTAGCCAGAGTGCAGACAGAATGTAGCCTAGACATATATGAACTATGATAATGTATTGTGTCAATTCTTTCAAGTTACATCCACCCCCACCCCATATACCTTTCTAATTGCTCACCATTTCTTACCATGTTTAACTCCAAAATACATCTAGATATATATGTAGATTGCTTTACAAATGGTATGAATCATTGTAGCGAAAAATGTGCGGTGCACGGTTCCACAAAACACCCACACTCGAGTGGTAAAACACAAAGGCTTAAGTTGTGGATGGGTACTCATGTACGACGAGAAGCTTTAACACCCTTTCAGAACTACAAGGCACTGCTTCCTATATCTATAATTAACTTTGTCGTTGGAGTTATGATATCTTATCGGGTTTTTTTCATGGCAGGTCATACATATGTGAGAGTGTATGCATAATTTAAAACCTGTTAAATGTTGACATGAACAGCTATATATTACATGCCCAGCATTTACCCCGCCACCCCCCCCCCCCCCCCCCCGTCCCCAATACACGAAGGTTCTTCTTATAAGTGACAATATAAGGCACGGCGCCCATATACTATGATTTTAAGACCTCCCGATACACTACAACACATAATGTACAAAATCATAAACGATCGGGAATATCTTTATCTTACACAAACGTCTGGACTAGGAACATTGGTGTGCATCGTAATCGATTGATAGGTATAGTGTAATGCCTATCATAGACGATTTAGAGCTCAGTGGACGCCGGACCAATAGCCGAAGACACACCATGCAAGAAATGCAGCGATTTCCAGAATCGCGAACACAAAATGGCATGTATGTGAGCTATTGTTTCATATTACACCTGCTTAATGCTTATAAGGTGCTGAATTAATGGTGGGAGATATTACTATGAAATAGCATCTAATTTACATGCCATATTTGTTGACGATTCCGGAGATCGCTGCCTTGACTCGCTAGGTATGTCCCCGGCTTCATGTTGTGTACTGTGAAAGGGTGTATAGGACTACAATTGATGGGCATAGTCATATGTCGGTATGTCAAAGCTGATATTTTCAATATCCACATCTATACATGTAGTAATTTGACAGGTGGCCATAATCTGAAGATCTCCATAAACTGATTAAAGATTGAGATGTATGTAGATTAAAACTCTTTAGATCGTACCTTCGGTGCTTTTCTCTGTCGCTCTGGCGTGGACTTCCATTCCGGTGATGTAGTTCAGAAGCGGGAAATCGTCGCCAAAGAGAATCTCTATGTATCTAGTCAGGATACTGATTAGTGGCTGAATCGGCGCCTTATGTTTTAACAGATGCTGTGCTGAATATATACACTTGGCATGTAGTACGGACACCTCTGCCCAGACTCCCAATAGAGTGTCCTCAACGATAGGTGATTACTAGGGCGGACCGTGTGATCCAGGGCATTGGCAGGACCCTCAACTGTATGTCAAAGGGGAGGGGGACAGTTAAACAGCAGGAACAGAAATTGGGCTGTGGCTCCCTACTGATAAACTCCACTGAGGGAATTGTACCACTTCTGTATATTAAACAACGAAAATCTAAAGTAACAACCGGATGGTTTAAACACGAGATATATCATCATATTGGTAAACCTAAAGTTATGTTAGAAAACAATTTAGGGCAGCAGGTCATTATAGGCGTGGCATAAGAGTGGATTCCTTTGAGTATTCGTGTGATATGCAGGAGGCTTATACAATAATAGAACATAAACCTGTGTAATCCTACAACACGTGTTGTGAGGATAAGTGGCATTACCGTATGTATCACAACACATTGTATGTCTGATACAAGTATTCAAAATTATTGCATCAAATAATATGCTCGCCTGTTATACCTATAGATGGAAACCTTTTCACGTAAAAATATGGTTCGCTAGCTACATTGCAATCTGTTTCGTGAGCTTTCATAGATTTCATAAGAAATGTTAAATTTATATAGCAGATCGAATTAGAAATTCGCTAGAGCCTGTCTTCTTTTTATTACTGTGGATTTCTTTAGCAGTTCAGATAACAACACCTTTGCCTCGCACTCTCAAGTATACAGTAGAGTATCCGCTATCACACTGGAAATGTTCTTTGAATGAAATACCTGTAGGTTACTTTCCAAAGCAGAGCCTACTTTATAGCCTCATAAGTGTAAGTGTTTGTTGCATACAAACATAAAGTCGTGTATGTATGATTGTAACAGTGATGGAAAGACAAATGTGTGAACTAATGGGGTCGACGATCAAGCAGGCTAATCTATGTCACAGTTATCTACAGTGTTTTTCTCAATCTTTGGTTTTATTCCATATCAGATAGCAAATCATGAGTAGTGTCTCATATCATCAAAACTGGAGCACCGTGCTTCTTAAGACAAGATCATACCATATATATATATATAGGCCCACTAAATCAAGTCACCCAGATAACACCACAGTAGAGGAAATGGATTTTAAATCTTGGTGGAGGCAACGAGTCTATACTCGTTGGTGGAGGGTAGGAAGGCACCATCCTATCCTTTTATAAGGACACCGTCGCCGGTGTTGTTAGTACCATCCATAAAAAAACTAACGTAATTCCATGATTTATACTAAGAAAGGAATAGATCAAGGATAGCCTTATAACTGTAGAAGAAGTAGATGAAGGAAATTACATCTATATGAAGAGTATATATGTGACCTAGGATCAACCCAAAACAAACACCCAATGTTCGCCACGGACATTGCAACTCCATGGGAAAATAAACAAAGCATACATATTTATGTCACATGAACCAAAGTGGGATCGGATGAAGATAAGCGGATCCTACTTAATCGTTATTTTTGCTAGAATCAAACCGCACCGATTTGAATCACATGTATACATGTATTATTTTCCATATTCTAGTGGACTTGGATCTTTTATAGAGTTAGATAATATTACATGACTGCTTTCATGTGTTATAGATAACGATTAAAGAAAGTGTAATAGATCTATACCAAACTGTTCATAATATGGTCACTCCAATTCTAGTGATAGTATTCCAGGGTGCAGTAGCACAATTTTATATAGCCTTCTAGCGGAATAATCACCTATTACATTTTTGTAACAAACGAACAGAGCTAGCATATCTAGATCTATGTCACATCAACCTGGAGGAAGGAAATTGCAGGCTATCTATATAAAGATATGTGACCTAGACCAAATCTATGATAGGTCATAAATAAATTACGTTATAACCGCTGACACTTGTATTAACAGAATTCCAGTAAAAGTTAAACTGCCAAGGGTCGTTGCTCCTAGAAATGTGGGAAAAGCGTTGCCAAAGGAATATCGGGTCGTGCCGTGTAGTATCGTTATTTTCATGTTCTATTGCCATCTTTAACTACATCCTATTTTCAGTATCATAGTTGATAGGTACATTAGATTCGGGTCGTGTCCTCTTCTCTCTGCAACCAATCCCCAATATTATGCGATGTCAAATTGTTTCAATCATTTCTTTATCAACGAGATATTATCTGACTAAAAAGCCTTCTTTGAGTGCACTGAAAAGCAAAAATCCTCACCTAAAAATGTTTATTGCACTTATCAAGCCTTGCCCTGCAGCACCCAATCCTCCTGACACAGCACCCCACCACAGGCAGTGCAGGCAGTAACACCCCCTACCAATTCCATCTTAAACTCAGAAACAGCAATCTCACGTGATTCAAGCATTTTACAATGGTAACCAAATATATATTATTATTTCAAATCAAAGACCCACACGCTCCTCGTACATTGTCAGAATTTTTCAAAATTCAACCAATCATTTCTTTTCTATGGAATTATATATATATATATATATATATATATATATATATATATATATATATATATATATATATATATATATATATATATATATATATATATATATATATAGTTAATAACGATGTTTGGAGGCATCATACTGTGGTATGGCTGGAATGCTGTGGTCAAAATCGAAGAGCAGTAATATTTAGAAGCAACATATTTTTTAAGAAAGAAATTATTTATATCTACAACACCCTATACTTTTTTTGCATATATGGTGCTCCAGGCAAACCTCTTACTCCAGTGAGCTCACCATTTTTCACATTTTTCATGGCACTGCCAAATAACCGGATCTGTTGAGACGCCAGCCCAATATCTGTTTTATCTTCTCATGACATGATGACCATTGAGGAACTTGCCATTTATTTCCTGTTTATTGTGCACTGACTGCAGGTATATATATATATGGGCACTTTTGGTGAAGTGGTTTTGCCTTGCAAAAAAGGGAACTTTACTCAATAGGCTGTTCAAGTGTAGCTCCCACTCTCCTATTCCTTCTGCCATGATAAAACTCTTTTCATCTGAATCATGTCTAGGAATTCAAACCAAAGATACGAGGTCGAATTGACATTGTACGTGGGCTTCTTTAAAGACACATGTTGTCTGAAAGATCATCTATAATGCATGGTATCTGTGGGAAGGGTTCCATCTTAAAGAGTGGATGCTACCGATTAATGAGGAATTTTGAATGTTGGGTTCATTTGCCAGGACGGAGAATGTAAATCATTCCCATTCGATCAAAGGTGCTCTATTGAGGTTATATTCTGATCAAAACTGCATAAAATCGTCAGCCAGCACAAGCAATGAATTTGCTTCAAATCCCTTTAGCTCAGAATATAAGCATCGAGGTCTCAATTAAAAATCTACTTGCTGTGTACTATTGCGGCGCAACAAAAGGCCGGAATTGAGGTGACCACAGAAGCAGCCATGAACAATGATCTTTTTCTTGTATCATAGCTTGGCAAATGGAATGAAATAATTTTTCCTGTAATGATATGTCCAAGTAGAATCTTTAACAAATCGTGTAAGAAGGCGAAGTAGTTCTTGAAATCACCTATGCTTGAAAAGTGATCTTTGTTCCACTCCATATTACGAATGTTATTCCTGATTAGCTTTGCACAAGCTTCTATAAATCTGTTCTTTTTATCCAAATTATTTGCCTTTGGTGAGTCCTGTATGATTCTTTTCCAAATTATGTTAAATCTCTTTTCCTTTTGTTGTTATAAGAATTGTATCAGAGATATGATTATTTCATCTTTTTTTATGTACTTTAACTGTATGTTTCATAGTCATCTGCATTATGTCGTTTTGTTTTTACAATTTGATCAGGGTAATAGTATTATACTGAAACTGGCGTACTGTCTTCGTACGTCAAAAATACGCGGTGCCCGAAAATCATGGTTATACACTCAGGAAATAAGGAATGTATTTACTATTAGTGAAATAAAGAAAGAGCTTGCTCAATTAAAAAAAAAACAATGCGGTAAAATTATTGATCACATACATCCCGATGCCGTAGGCAGAGAGATGTATCCGATCAATAATTTAACCAAGTATTTTGACGTACGAAGACAGTCAGCCTGTTTTCGTATTATTATATACCTAAAAATGGCGATATCTTATCTAGTCACGTGATCACATACCCCGTACGTCACAGTGTGACGAACGGGTATAAATACGCCCTGGGTAGGAGTGGGTAGTATATCTAGCTCATACAGCCACAGGTATATAATATTAATAATAATGGTCGAATTATTTTCTATATACCAGGCTCTCTGCTACGGGTTGTACTAGTCTGAGACATTCATGTCTCCTGGTAGGATGGCTCTTCTATCTATCAAGTCGGGTATCTGAGTTAGAGTATGTGAAAAATGTAAAAAATAGAGTTTACGCCTTTCTGTTATGTAGTTCTAATAATTTGTTCTCAATCAAACTTTTGTTTAATTGGACTAAGGAAAGAAAGGTAGGTAGAAAAGGTGAGGTGGATGGAAATGGTAGACACACGATTCAATGAGAGTAAATCTCACATGAAAAGGGAAGAAACATTTGGACAGCTAGTAACATGTTTACTTGCCTGCCACCCCGGGTCACTGTTTAGTGCAAATATCTAATAACATAACAAAGAAATCACATCGTATTTTGGCCTGTGTTTTGGATTTATTCAAGGCTTTACACCATGATAAAAACCACAACTAAATATATAGATAAAGTAGGAATACATTTCAGATCGATCCCATTGCAACAACATACTATGATATCTATATATATATATGGCAGTGTTTTAATATTGCTGCTATATCATGCAAATCTATGAACTAACTATTAATCAAATGATTTATATTTATCAAGGTTTTGAGTATAAGGAAAACAAGTTTGAGGATTGTCGATGTTATGTTTGCCCGAACACTAAAAGTGCTACCTCACAATATAAACAAAAATAATACAACAAATATTCAGATCTCCATTCTGATCTATTGCCCACCTTGATATAGCCTCTATTTTTATGTATTAAAGCTCTTTGCCGACAGAGGAGAATTCCCATTGTAGTCCAGCAGCCATGGGGGTTGACCCCAACTTCTCCAATATAGTTGTTAGGCCTAAATTTGGGCTTTGGCTGCCGGACTATTGTACCTAATTATGTACATGTGTACATCCTTCTTCTATTTCCCCCTCGCACCTTTATTCTTCTTCAGTCTACTGAGGGGGGCACAACATCAGAGTAATACAGGTACATAAAGCAATGCTGGTGAGTTTTGGCCTAGCATTGAACACTTTTGTATAAATGCATGTCGAACACAATCGGTACAAAGTTGTTGGCTTGTAAACTTCCCGAAGTCAGATCAGTAAATTTGCCTTTCGATCTCCGTCTTGAAAATATCATCTACAAAGGAGAACAGTTAAATGATAATTAGGTTGGTGATAACATATATAATAATAATAATAATAATCTGAATCTGATGTTCGTGTGCCATTCTCAGACTACAGTTTTATTCATTTATTACATAACTTTAATCATTTCATAAATTTGGTTTCGGAATACATATTTGACATTTGAACAACCAATATGATGACGATGGTGTTTTGATTGAGAATATCATGTTATGATATTAGTTTTTCATATGTCTAACCTGCTGGTCCGTTCAATGCACAGGCCCTCAATGCACGTTCGAGCCTCTCCCGACTGCCACGAGGTGGCGTGCCGTCCCTCCAGGCCGTAAGAGCGCTATAAGCCTGTTCTCGCGGACTCGCATGTGTCGCAGCCGCTTCCGAGATCTGAGCCTCGTTGATCCCCAGGTACCTGACGATGAACCGCCACGCTTGGATCACTCCGTAATGCCTAACGAGCTCCAACAACAGCGAGTTGCTCACCTCGGGTTCTGAGCTGCTGACTTCCAGTGTTGATTTTCTCACCTCATGCACTGAACTTCTCACCTCTGGTTCTGTTAACAGTAGAACATATGGTCAATCCCCGACTAAAGTAACACAGGTGCTAGATATGTTTAAGACCTACAAAATAGAAGGGAACCCTTTATCTTTCTCTTACATATTGAATGCTCTGGATACGAGCTGACACATTTTATGGGCTGTTCAAAACTTATGTAACACCAGAGGAGGGAATGGCTCAGAGAGAAGCGTTACGAAATGTTATATAGGATTAGAGGGTATGGCCAAGTACTATGCCACTTTTGCTTCATATATTACATAGAAATGTACTACATTATTGAAAGGTTGTTCTGAAATTATTTATCAGGCAACTATCATATTGACTGCTGGTACCACAGGGTGTTCCTTTCATTGATTTGATGGCCCACGTGTATGTGTCAGCATTTATCCTACCCCTAATATAAAATCCCATAGGCTTAACATTGACTTTCCGTATGCACCCGTATGTCGCATACGGATAAAAAATCGCTCCTAGGAGCGTACAAAAAATGGACCAATCAGAGATCAGCAGCTGAAAGTAGTTCCAAGCGCCTTCAGAGCAGCAAGGAGAGCTATATGGAGGACTTCAGAAAGTTTTTATCGTGTTTTTTTTGTTATTATCCTCACATAAAAATATTGTTCACAGGGGGTAGGGTAAAATCAAAACCTTATTCGTTTTAATCTGGGCTCCCCTATGCGACGACTGGAGTTGCATACGGGAGCCCAGATTAAAACTCATAGTCTTTGATGCCCAGTAACATCACTATCACTGGGGTGCCAAGGTTGTTGTGCCTGAGTTGCAGGCAGTACATGGACAGTAACATCACTATCACTGGGGTGCCAAGGTTGGTGTGCCTGAGTTGCAGGCAGTACATGCCCAGTAACATCACTATCGCTGGGGTGCCAAGGTTGGTGTGCCTGAGTTGCAGGCAGTACATGGACAGTAACATCACTATCACTGGGGTGCCAAGGTTGGTGTGTCTGAGTTGCAGGCAGTACATGGACAGCGCTGTAGGTAGGGGTAACGCACCTTCTAATAACCAAACTGGAAGGTATCTGCTAAGCCCATGGTAAACCCCCCTCGGCTATAATACTGGGTACATCACCCCCCCCCCCCCCCCCTCGAAGGGGTGGGTGGGTGAAAGGGATTATTGGTGAAAGGGTGTGTGACTGAAAGGCTGTATGAATGACAGGACACATGGATGTATGGGTGAAAATGTTTATGGATGAAAGAATGAATTCATGGATAAAAGGGTCTGAGATTGAAAGGGTCTATACCTTATTCCTGTTAAGCTGGGCTCCCGAATGCGACTCCTGGAGTTTCGGCTCCGGATATCACGAGGCGGAGCCGAGTGATATCACTACGCCAAACTCCAGTCGTCGCATACGGGAGCCCAGATTAAAACTCATCCGGTTTTACGATAGTACTGGGAACAACTTATCTACAACCACTTATTAGTGCACACCTCAATCTCTGATCCCATTGTATCTTTTGATCTGGAAATAATTCCTTGCAATTTCTGAATTTCTGTATAATACCCTTATGGGATACACAACGGTGGGATTTACAGAAAGGGTATATTGTTATCATTTATTACCCACCTGATACTAGGCCTATGGAGATTACAGATCGCTACTGAGGAGGATACGGAGCTCCGTACCCTCCTAGGAGGATACAGATTTTTGAGGTGAAAGTAGTCCCAAACATAACTTCTTAATTACATTGAAAAGTTTTCTAACGATCATATTTATTGCTTAAATCTAAAAATAAGTGAGTAATAAATACAACATTACCATAATTTCGATCTGTGTGGCCTTGTAGTTGACGCTACGCAATACTCCGTGTCAACTACGCGGAGAATACGGGCACTCAGATAGAAATCATGGTAATATTGTGTATTTATCAATATATATATACATAACGACATACAATTCGCCGGTATACCGAGTGGTCTTCCATTATAGGCCGGACCAAGATCAGAGACAGGACAATACATGTAATACAAGTCCAATATGTTCACCATACATGGTTGATCTTATGATCAACTTAACGTGTAGATTTTTCCATTTCGTGGGTGGCCTCAAGAGTCGGTCGGTGGTGCCATATTGTGTAATGTTGGAGAGAAAAATCTCTAACCCTCCTTGTTTCCATCTGACGATCATTGCACAAAAAGTATCACATAGTCAGCCGGCAGTGCTAGATGCCATAATCGGCAGGTGGAAACGCCATGATAATGTATTTTCTTCATTTAAGAGATAGCGAATTCTTTTAAACTTAACAATTTGTGTCCAAAATCTGAGGTTACCTTATTAATCTAGTTATCAAAATTTAGTTTCCGGTCAACTTTTATACCTAGGTACCTAGGATGATTCCCTTTTATTGCTCGCTGAATCGCAGCTCATCAAATTCTGAAGGGGATTGAGGGTTTAATGATGTAATGGCAGGTGTAAAGTAAATTTAGGGGTGGGGGCGTCAAGCCATGTGTTACACTTTGTGACGGGGGGGGGGGGGGGGGGGGGTCTAGAAAATCTGCTTTTCACACATACCGCTTCTGCAGACGGACGACTGTCGAGTCACCACGCCACCTGGTGAGGTCAAGTAGAACTCGGCTTTGACTGAAAGGAAATGTTGCATGTCTCTTGGTGAATATGTTTTTATTGCACACCCCACTATATGATAGTAAGCACCGTATTGGACTTATGGACTGTACCTCTCTTGGTAAGTACAGTTATTTATTACATGCCCTTCAGTGAATGCCTTACTGTACGTCTCTCTGAACATCGAGTTTGACATTGAAACTACAGCACATGTACATTGTACATGTGATAGATTACTGCACGTGATCTATATTGTATTCTATTGGAAGGGAGCGTTCATTAATTATGGCTGGGGGTGGGGGGCACAGTTTTCGGAACACCAACCGGTTTAAAAGAGGTTTGCCCCCCCCCCCCCCCCCTCATTGGAATACAACAACAAAAATGTGCCCCCCCCCCCCTGGAATACCAAAAACAAAAGTCCCCCCCCCCCCCATAGGAATAGAGTAAGAGCACAGGGGAGGCTAAACTTGTATGGCCAGAGTGGAAGAATTGCTGTATTGCTGAATTTGGTGATATTACACAAAATATTCCCTTCATAGAAATTGCTTTAAAATGAAGAAAAAAGTATATATGATAGTGGTCACACTTCCAATGGGACATACTGATATGTATAATAATAACTGAAATTTGCTCTTTCGAAACACAGCCCAGAATTGGTCATTTGATGTGTTATTTGTGTTATAAAAACACACTCTTCATCTGATGAAGAATGATCATTTTGTGAAGATATTTCTTGTATGAGTTATTAGTAACTTATGGTGTTCCAAGTATCTATGACAGTACTACTACTGACAGTTTGTCGAGCTTGCCTTCACCATGTAGCTTTTCCAAATCATAGTCATCATATCCTTTAATTAGCATTTCTACATGATGCTGCTACCATAAGAGACCTTTGTCTCATTGCCTTGCAGAGCTCCAGCTAACATAAACAGATTATGACAAAACTACACAGTATCTGTGAGCCTGTTTTCCACAAATGTTTAAAATGAGGTCTTAAGACCAGGTTTTAAACATCAGGGAAGACAGTTGAGGAATCAGAATGCACAGGTTCACACTTCTCTCATTACTATATACCTAAAAAATATTAAGATATTTACCTTATTTCAGCTGTTGAAGCCATTGCAAATCTTATTTGCACACATACTGCTCATAGTCTCATGTGAATTTTGCCAACAAGTTTCAAAGTCCAGCAAAAAGCCTTTCCTACTGCAACTTTTGGCATTTCCCACTTCCCAGTCCAAAGCAAGGCTGGTGTTATTAGGTTATATTTAACTCTATTACCCTATATTTAGTGTTGATAAGAGGCTCTACATACAGGCACAGGTAAATGCATGAAGTGTGATTGCATCAAGCACAATGCCAACTGGTTGAATTTGGCTGCACTTCTATACTATGCTGTGATGAAAGTTTGAGTAGATGTTCCTAGTCTTGATAGTTGTAGGATTCTGCTAATGTTCTAACCTGAAATCAGGGATGCAACCCCTGCCAAATTGGGGCTGTAGTTGGCAGCTTGCAGACATGCTGGAGGCCCCCATCTCTCCTGTACCCATAAAATCAATCATAAAGCTTGACTACCTAGAACCTAATTCTCACTGAAATCACTTATTCAGACTTGGTTGTTAACTTTCAAATATCCAGCAGCAACTGCTTTCTTGATTTGTGCCATCAGTTGCTAGTGATCAGGCTCCCTTGCAGGATCTTGCAGGACCTTCACTGTTTCTTGTAGCAGTATCATTGACATGCAAATACAAACATTCTGGCAATTTTTTCTCATGGTGTGGCACTACAGAAGGAAGACAAAGTCCCGTTTTTTTAGTGCAGAACTCCCTTCAAGTATTCAATGCAGAAATATCAATGAATAGTTCTCTTTGTTTATAGTGCTCTTCCATAAATATGGTAATATTATTGAAATAAGCAGCAACAGGGGCATTTTGTAGCACTTGATATTCTAGTAAATGCTCCTAATTCATCAATGTTGAAGAAAAAACTAATGATCTTGTGAGACTGCATTGATTCTGGGACAAATGTTCTAGTGTTTGTCCATTGTTGTCCCCCTCCAAATCAGTCTTTCAGACCGAGGGAGTGTGCACATCCATCTCTCAGTAAAGAAACAGGACTGTAACCATAGATACTGAACACCAGGGAGTGATACAACTATAGTTACCTTGTGCATTAATCATTACTATAGTAGTACAACTAAGCTGATTTTGTGTGATATGATATGAATGCATTTCATTACAAATATCAATTTTTATAATTGAACACAAATATGGGAGTTGACTCGCCAGCAGAAATAATGGAAAAAAAACTGTGCTGCCAGGTCATAATCATTGAATGCTCCCTAAGCCCCTACAGCGTGAAAGGTTGTTTATGTGGAGCCCTAGTTATTTCTTATATAAAATCATATGTCCATGATATATTCTATATTCATGTATCTGAAATTGGTAAATGCTAAAAGGTCCATCAATGACCACAGTAGTTACTTGGGGAGGTGTAGTCCATACGGCGGCGGATGGCGTCCACGGCGCGGGCCGTCGAGTGGACGCCCTGAGTCAGCTCTTGGAGTCTTCCGCGCATCTCGTCCAGACCACGTGACATGGTCCGTAAAGGGGGCGCCCGACTGAATAAACAAACATGATATATATACTGAGCAAAGCCTCACTTGTACATGTGCAATATTACCATGGCTCTGATCTGCATGATCGTAGTCTCTGCGTTGTTGATGCGTGGTGATATCCGAGCGAATACGAGGATATTGCGTGGTAATGTTGGATTTATTATTCAGTATTTCAAATATAAGTTATGAAAGTAAAGACAAAATAGCCACCGATCTTCTCACGCACTACTTTGCACACTAGGGACTTTTTCCGTATCATCCTAGGAGAATAGAGCTTTTCGTAGGAGAATAGAGCTTTTCGTATCCTACTCACTATATTCCTGCATATTTTTATCTAATGATTATTCTGTATATTTATGCCTCAGACATTAATATTAATACAGACCCGTTTTTACCAGTGAGGACTTCCTGTCGCACCTCGTTCAGCACGGCTTGACTTTCCCCCAGTTGTGACAGAGCCTGTGCCTGTTGGAGTGACAGCTCACAAAGTCGCTCGCCTGTTAGACATAAGAAAATCATCACTCTATAATAGAAAAGTATTATGTCCTATACTATTTGTATCACATTCTCCTGATGGTGTAGAATTGAATTAGAAATTACTCTGATATTCATCCAGGTATAAGTTTTGAAGTCAAATGCTGACTTTGATCCATGAAATGGAAGCAGATGGAAACCAATTATACTGTGAACTAGATTACAAATAAGGACCACTTTATTTATTCCTCAATACATAAAACATTAAGGATTTTTCATTTTTCATTTCATTTGTCAATTAAGGACTGATTGAGAGAAGAAAACACCATATCTTAATTGATCTTATCACTGGAAGTCCGCTGTCTTTCTCAACTAGGAGCAAATATGACCAAATTTATCATTGAGCACTGGCACAAGCTGAGGAAAATGGGGTCTGAAGGGAAAAATGTGTATTTTACCAAAATTGAGTTTCCGATGGATTCGTTTCATTTATGTTGTCATGCCATTCCAAGAGTTTCAAACACGAATTGAATTCTTAACAGTGTTAATGTAGCATTTTAAGAAGTCCTACATGGCTGTTGTGTGCAGAAGGCCAGGGAGGATGTTTTTATACTCTGGGGCTTTGTAACTTTGAAAAGATACATTACTAACAGGAGGGATAACGATTCATACAAGGGCTCTATATAAAGGTTCTGAGCTGCTCTATACCATGGAATAGCTAACTAGAAATCTGTGTTGTGCGAAATAAGTTCCACTATGATAAATTGGGTTACAATTGATGAATGAGCATGCAATTACAAATGAATAGCAATTAAAAGGTTTGGGTAACATTCAGTCTATGGATAGTTTCTGCAAGGCCCGGTCTCCACTGAGCTCCTGCAATGCTTCAATATGCCCTACGAGGCACCTCCCGATACAAAATCAAAATCGCGTGGGTAGTTCACCTATAATTGGGGCAGTTGATCACCTCTCTGCGAATAGGCTTCAATGAAAACAGGCATCTACAATTTGGTTCCGATGAAGCACCTGTATCGTGGGGTGTCATGAACCAGAAGTCGTATATAGATACAGAAGACTCTCTCACCTAATGACCATTTTGCTAATGCGACCACCCCTAAATTACGGACATATTTGGAAAGTCCTAAACTTTTCCCCTCTATTTTATGTTCACAAAATGTTTGATAAAGCGACCACATGGTCTAAATGCCACCTGTTTTAAGACTCAAATCTCAAATTTGCTCTCACTCCTTTGACCAACTGTAATTTTACGGAAGTGGTCTTTTAATTTGATACAGTGTCAAAGTGTGCGCATAGATGAGGGAAACTGATATCATAGGTGTAATAAGAAATAGGAGTCCACTCTGAAATCGGGGTCAAGGTTATTATTGAAGTTAGGTCTTGATTTGTATAGTTACGATACCATGATCTGGTATGTACTCCCGTATTCTCATTAATGCGACCACCTCACCAATGCGACCATTTTAGCTCAATCCCCATATATGGGTGATGTAATAGCGGAAGTATCCTTTACCTGTTTGCGTGCGACTGTCATCAAGACTATCGAGGACTCCTCTAAGATCTTTCCTCATCCGGTGAACCCCAGATGCTGTTGTTATTGAGATCTGCCTCACACCAGGACCCCCGATCCCATACATATCTGGGATCTTCCTGCACAATTCCCGTGACTGCTGGATCCATCGGAGTAACGTCTCCTTCCCAACCACCACCACATGCTTCACCCCTACCGCCGTGAAGTCCCGGACGACCTTTATCTCCTGCCCAGCCGGGACCGAGTAGTTTAGCACTACCATGTACACATCACACTGCCCCGCAGCGGCGAGTTTGTGAACTTTCTTCAGTTCGGGTTTAAAGAGGAGGTTCCTGAAGCCATCATCCAGCGTGACTCCAGCCCGTTTTGTGTGTTTAGCCTGCACGACCACGTTCTGGTTGTGCAGGGTCTGCTTATTGTGCCCAGAGTTTGATGAGCTGCTCGGAACTGCTCGTTGTAACTGAGACGATTCACTCTGTGATTTAATGTCCCGCATACGAACTAATCTGCTCGGTTTCGCTCTGTATTGCTGACGTTTTCTTGATGTCATCTGCTCTTTGGTGTCCTGTATATGTATAAGGTTGGTCGGACTTGCTCGAATTTGCTCTGCGTTCATGGAAATGGCCACAATAGATCTATTTGCTTTCGTGGTGTATTTCCTTGGAGTCTTTTGTATTTTGGTCAAATGTTCATGCTGGGTTGGGCTTCCTGTAAATGACGGGGTCTGGATGCGTTGGGTTGACTTTTCTGTGAGTGATGGTGGCCGGTTACTCAGGGGAGATCCATCATAGACGGGTGGTAATTGGTCGAGTTGGATGGAGGCAGATCGCGCGGCGGCATCTCGTCCTCCATCTCTTCCCTCACTGAAGGTGAGCAGTTCAATCGTGAATTTATCCTCCAGTACCGTCGCCGCGAGCTGCTCAAATTCCCGCGATGCCAGGCTGTGGAAGTCCCAGCGATCATCAGCCCCCGAACCGGGGCTTTGCTGAATCAACATTTATTTGCATAACTCAACATTCAAATTACATATACCTGTCAGGAGGATAAAAAGAATAATCATTGGGAGTTGCATAGGATCATCCTTATTGGGCACAATATACAAACATATGTAAATTTATCTCACCTATGGTATTCTTCCCTATAGACTTAACATTGGAAACTCGTACTCAACGCCCATGGAGTATTATAGAAAAATAGTCAATGGGGTATGATGTAATAAATTTTAGCCAATTAGTCAGTGATAGGAGGTGATATAAAATCTGAACCGTACTTGATCCATTGTCACTGATGATATGCCATTCATTTAGGATTGCTATGTAATCTCACTCGGCTTTGCCTCGTGAGATTACTCAACAACCAAAACTCATAATTTATACACAATATTGACTGGGAGTTGACGTGTAGTAATATCCGAGCGTATGCGAGTCAACTCCAAGGAGTATACAACCGCTTTTATCTGAAACCAGTCTATATTGTATCTATTATTCACCTTTTCTGGGCAAGTGGCATGTCGATATCAGTTCATTTTAGTTATGCACTACTTTTTCCGTACGCACTACTTTCCGTATGCGCCACCCGGAGCATACAACATATCCGTATGCGCCGGGTATGCCCATACTAACTCCCTATGTGTTTTCTATGGACACTTTGTATTAGGTTGGTAATAAATTGTCTGTGGCTATGGATCTCGTTGCAGTTCCTTATTAGTACGCGTGTCATGCTTAGGAACATTGAAGAACATTGAATATGTCATCTTAAACTAGATTGATGTATACATATAAAAGAAAGCGATGTTGATGATTAAACGATTTCTCAGATAGATTGAGGCGATACAGTTATAATGTATCTACATTTGTTCTGGTGGCATCCCGACGGCGTGTGTGAGGATACACATTTCATATAATACATATTCTGCAAAAGGTTTCCAAGGCGTCGCGATAAACATCACATTATTAATCTGCCGATCCTACCTTCTATCATGTACGTTTGCTTTCTTATACACTTATAATCGTATACCTAATCATAAGTCGGTAAAGCCAGTGTACTCGACTATGAAGTCAAACGAATAATATCTTTTATAAATTGTATTCTTAACTAAATTCATCTCTCCAAAATATCTATCGGTTAGACGGATCCATTTCCGCATCTACAGCGCCCGAATTTTTCACTGAGCAGGCCTGCCTAGAGAACTAGTGTAGATATTGCCCTTTGGTCCATCGCTGTGACCCAATCAGCGGGACACGCACTATCTCAGTATCTGACAAGCAAAGAGATGTTTATCAGTCATGACCAGAAACAATCCTGACAATCCTGACAATTCCAACATATGGTAAATACAACATAGGAAAATAAAATGAGAGTTAAAATTTGACCTGTTACCATTTTCTGTTAGCTGGGTGTTATGTCTCGGTGAGATGGCCGTAACATGGTTTCATTCCTCGTGCACCACACGTCGTGCAGACACGAGGCCGGTCGGCACCGAACTGTTTGTTTTAACGCAGGTAAAACACGCACCTGTTACAAACCACCGACGGAAACGCATCCCTACACTGGATACCTGTGCCATAATATAGTACTCTTATCGCATCGGTGATGAAAGATCATAGAAATATTAGACCGGCTTTATGTTTATTGTTTCGGATTGTATGCAACTGATTGGTAATTGTGAGAAGTACATCCATTAAGAAATTACAGATGACGATATTAATGAAATCAATAAGTAAGGTAGTCCCACCTTTCATTAGATAATTACAGATGACGGTATTAGTAATGATTGATATCAAGAAGTAAGGGAGTTCCACCTTTTATTAACAATTACTTAGCATTGGTTCTGATATTGAATGAAATGTTGTGTACCAATGTTCTTCTTTATTGCTGAACACTGAATAGAGCAAAATTATCTTGAAAGATCAACTTCACATTGAAAAGGTTGTAAGACGAGTTGTGTAAATCCTCCTGTCGGGAGGTACATCCATACTGGCCGGTTGCCGTTGTACAATAAAGGAAAATCAAGAATTTCTTTTTTTAAATCACGACATTCTGTAGAATGAAAAATAAAACCTGTAGGGATGAAAGGTTTTATAATATACCGAGAGACTGAAATATGAAATGTAGATGACATTTTAGAGTTAAATAGAACCTGGCAAACAACTAGGAAAGGTTTGGTAAAGACATCATAGACACTGAAGACGCCAAGGTGTCCTTGTGTTGCATTTTTTAGAGAGAATTTATATCCATTGTGAATTATCACTTCTGAACAATTGGGGAGTGATCGAAGCACCATTTGGGAATCTCGTATATGAAAGGAGCAAGCGGATCATGGAAATATCTACATGATCAGCTGGTTGGGATAAACTGGATATTAGTCCAATTAACCTTTTCACTCCTGAGAATTCCTGGAAGCATTACCCTGGCGGGTCCTGAAGATGTCTCCATGCAGTCCTCTGGTGAATCCTAAAATGTATCAAGGCCCTTTGGTTGCTTTTAAAAAAGTTTCATGATTTGTTCAGGATGTAGAGACAACAGTAATGCCATTCTAGTTTACTGTGGGTTAGAATACTTTAGCCAAGAAAACCCTGGGTAACATGGTGTTATTTTCATTCATATAGGTGCAGGCTTCTAGTAGGTCGCTTCAGAATTGGTGACCCATGGCCTTTGGTCAGGGGTGGTCATTGCTCCCCCTGGTGTACCCCTCTATCGCGCGACCCGTGCGCCCCTCCTGCCCTCTAGCGGCTATCATAACAACTACACACCCATGTGCGCTCCCTCGGCCCTCGCATCTCCCTTACTCCTTGCTCGACCCTCCATAGACCCTCTTCACACTGGCGCCATCTTGTAATGGCCGCCTATGTACGCCAATCGAAAACGAGACGAGCCCTCTCCACTCAGTTTTGAGCAATGATAAAAATACTAGTGTTTCTCTAACTTGAAAGATGGAAATCGCTCTCACATCTACACTAATCGGCCGATTTGTATAAACAATACATTGTTAGAAAGCTGAGACTTGGGGTTATCTGTTTAGATATAGATGATATATCTGTGTTATGAATAAAATTTCCTGTCATAGAATGAAAATCGGAATTGTTTAAATGAAAAACATTAAAACATGTTACTTTCCTGTTTTCACAGCGATTTAATGAAAAATCTATCGCGATGACATATAGAAATAAACATACTACCCTTTTAGGCATCTCAAGATGAATAAAATTATACCTATATTATATTAGGAAGGTAACATGTTTTTTTTACCTAAATAATCCGGATATTTAATATATTACTGGAAATCTTAGCCATAACACAGGTCTATGATATCATACCAACAAATAAGCCCAGATTTTAGCTTTCTAACAATATTTTATTTATAAAGATCGGCCTGTTATTCATGACACAACAACGATTTACACTTCTACAGTTACTCTGTGCTTATGGAACTGAAGCCATGCTGCCGATATAGGTGAGGGCTCGTCTCGTTTTCGAATGCATTTTCTATTTGCTGATATATGGAATTTATATTATCCTGAATTATTTGCAAAACTTAATACAATTTAGAACATTAGGAACTCATACTGCACGGCCGTGAAAGTGGTGGACCCAATACTCAATGGCTACTTTGGTGAGTTACTTCATGAATAAATCATGTAACATCATGTTAAATACGGAGTGACATCAAATCAGACACTCACTCGATGAAAATAACTTACTAATATGGACCAATTTATTTTCATCTCGTGAGTTTCCTTCTAGGAAACCACTCCCGACCATGTATACCGTTGCCTATTTCGCAGCTGATCATCGGGCTCCTAGAATACAGTACCAGAACAGCATATATAGCGGTGTAATTGGATTACTATAAATCTTTGCTTCATTAGCGTTCTCTAATAAACACTACGCTGTGAAATCAAGGAAACATAAGACGACAGATTGATACACATATGAGTTACACCATTTTATTTCTGTTATGTCAACTTCCCATTCACCACGGCATTATTTAAGTCAACTCCATTCACCTCCACCCAATGAAAAAATCACATGAGTTTTGCTCCAACTTCCTTCCCAGTAGAAAGTCGTCTGGTACCATTCTTACACTCCTCTGTGGGCTATACAGAATTCAGATTGACATATCATGTGTAGTCGTTTGAAAATAGGGTGGGGGAGTTTTCACATTTTATCTGGGTGAAGCAATGTTACACTTGAACAAATGACTGATACTTTCTGATGTCAATAAATATGTATGACACGGAGGGCCGGAATTAAGGCGAGCAGTAACGAGAAACTAATGTGCAACCATGTTCGGCTTCGCAATACAGGGTATACTAGGCGTTTTATACAGCCACAGTCAGAAACCGTATTTTACAAAAGGTCTATTTTACAGTGATGTAGTAGTACCTGCGATTAGCACTGCAGTCTCCGTTAAGTTCACACCACTCTGTCAACCTTCAAAGTAAATCACACATTCACACGTCCCCACTCACACGCACTGCTACACCTCGTGCGGGGTCGTGCTTAAATATCCAAACACACTCACCCAGTCCCAAACACAACACCGAACATATCTCGCTATGAGGAATGAAAAAAACATATAATTCACTAAATTAAAGCGATATCGGTAGATGTTCACCAGCCACGTTCATACTGGGGTTGGCACTGTACATGTAAGGTCTGTTGAGTCAGACATATATATGTCAAGAATTGAATATGTCAGTTGTTCGTGGTCCCAGTGAACTCTTATAACTTATAATCTTACATAAATGAGTTTTCTTTGATTGTATTCTGGTCCTATTTTCAAGAAATAAAATCATGAGCAACTTGTTTTTGGTCGTAAGTTTGAACTTCTCTCGGTCGTATTGTGAGAGTGCAAAATAGCTTCAAGGTTATACAACCATTAGAACCTCACATTATCAACTTATGTATGTGGGTAGTCTATATATAACCTTTGACAAAAGCGAAAACATTATACATGTATATATGCCCAGAGTATCATTTTTGAAATCAACAGCATCAAATCACCATAAGTCACATATGAACAAACATAGGGGACACAATTCATCATAGGCATGATAGTCTGTTTAAATGAATATGCATGTTTCAGTCATTAAAATACATGGAATATCCTCTAACGCTCAATTGACATTACAATAAAATTCAATCAACCGGCTATATTTATATTCACTTGATCGGTACTTACACACATATTTCTCACACATCCGATAGGCTTCTCGTAGGTTGTAGGATACTTTATGATCACTTAATATCTAAATTTTAACATACTGTTATCACGTGACAGTAATGAGGCTCGCTGATTGGCCCAACCTTACCCCGACCTGCAACTATTGTCGAGGCTGAATATTAACCGGTCATAGTCTGTGTTGCTAATGAAATAGGTAGATGAAATTCCCCGCATTATTGTGGTGTGCTATAGTATCTTCAAGAAAGGACAGAGCATCACTGATACCTGGCATAATGATACAAGACAGAACTAAATGTTACACATTTGTTCCGTTTTATTTTCATAACGCCAGACATTTGAAATATACCAACATTTTGTCTGGTTGTGATGTCAACAGCGTAATATACACATACCGGTAATTATAAATCATATGCACAAACTGCCTAGAAGGCCGCAGTAAATCTACCCAGTTTCAAAACTTTACTTTCGAGATAGACATTTATCATAAAACGCAACGATTCCTGCCCTGATCTTTCTTGAAGACATTAATTTGCGGTACATGATTAAAGGACCCAGAACTCAGAGGCATCGCACTCTGTTTATATATACATTGATATTTTAAACAAAACATAGTGGCCGTCAATTGAATTGGAACCATGGAGTATGCGCACTCCGTTTGTAATATGAACGCTATAGAATAAACGAAATAAGTAAAATATACTCTGAACTCTCATGCAACAGCTATGATTAAAGTCTCTTGAGAGAGAAAAGTCAAACTCAATACTGTTGGAAAAATATAAACTGAACGCAAAAGCAATGATTGGCTTAACCCAACTTTGGCTGCGATCAATAAATCAAACAAAATCGGCTTGGTAGACGGGAAATTATGTCCCTGATTGAGGCCGACAATGTAGGGTAGACTTAACCCTTCCGTGACGACGCTATACTGGGAGGCCCTTCTATGCATTATATGTCTTAAATTCCCATTTCCCATTAAACCTTAGGACAACTTGTTTCTACAATACTTGAATTAACTTTATGAACGAACCCCTTTACTTAAGTAAAACAGAGTGGAATATCTGCGAATTTTTTGACGCCATGAACTGCTAGGATCGAAACTGCATGCATGGCCTCCACCTGGTTATAGAATTGACAACTAGAATGGGGTTTGAGACGTGTGGCGCCCCCTAGTGTGCATCATTACGAAAGGGTTTACCATCTTTTTCATAGTTTTGAAGTCGGGTCCATCACTACGCTAGGTATTGTGATCACTGCAAAGGGCCAAAGTATACATGCTTCATATGTACATTATGTCCATCAAGCATAGCAACAAATTAACAAAATAAACTCGATTCATATGATAAACTCGATTTATATGATACAAAATCAACCAATCTGCGGACACTGATATGGATAGTTAAGGCTATGTGCCTGTCTGTTGGGTAATACACGAGATGGGAAATGGGGCGCATTTTTATTCTCATCAGGCTTTTCTATCCTGAAGAGCTTTCAACGTTTAGTAGGTTTGAGAATACGCCGAAAGTTATTCTCTTGATATTTCCCCTAGAAAACATGCCTGACTTATAATGCTGTAGTACCACGAGCCCCAGAGTGCTTGACAACGAATACAGAAACCCCTCATCTTGATCGTATCCTGTCTGTATCCTCACTGTCTAGCTGATATGGACATCTAAAAGGATATAGTCAACTTGTTTGGCTTTTTCCAAATGATAAAAATATGTATCTCGAGCAGCCATGACAAGAAGCGGCCATCAAAACCGGAAATCATTGCTAAACACATATATACACTTAGATAAATGGAACTGCTCTGATAAAACTCTCAACAAATAATGCTATGCATACGCATCAAACCCTCTTTATTTCATTAGACACACACCTCTTGTTGTGTAAGCATCATAAATATAAGCAAATAATGGTAGCGTTACGCAAAATGTGTGGAAACTTTTTAAAAAAAGTATTTTACTAAAGTAAGATAAACTAGTTAAAAGTTGTAACCAATTTCGACACAATGGAGAAGTAATGGAAAGAACTAAACGATAACGCTACGACACAAAATGCTCACCAACCCACAACATGTCTCATTCACAGTGATTGGCTACCTCATGCCACGTGACAGCCCCTCGCCTTGAAGGCACATGAAAGACCAGATTTGATTGCCTCAGAAGCTGGGATTTCTGGTTCTGGTTCATCAAATGATGGTCATTGTTTTGGCTTTGCAGATTAAGACGCTTACTACTATACCAACCACCGCCTGTTATTGTTAAAGACCGTCGATTGTTAAAACGGTCTAACTTCGGAAATAAACTGGCACTCAAAAGAGATCCATATTACTAAAACAGGAGTCCTACCATAAGTTCACGCTTACTCTGATTGTTGTGTACAATGATATGATCATCATACGGAAGCATATCACTAAATTGGTCCTACATCGATTAGTTTTTATGTAAATATAACCCTTTTTAAATCAAATGTCTCTTGATGAAAACATAATGAATTCCAGCCACATTTTTGTTACTACCTATTATGTTAGACAGCAAAATCGTAATATACATGGAAAAAATGAATAGATAAAAGGTTCGGCCATTTTAGATGTTTCTAATAGGATTTGGGAAATCAACCCTGGTTTAAAAATAGCACTATGTTTTGGTCATACCCGTAGGACAAACCTTTAGTAATACACCGCTGCCCTTAGTATACGATGTTCCAATATATAGGGCTAGATAACGGTCCTATAATTCTTTAGTAATAGTCGCCCAGCAACCAGACCTCAACAAACCAGTTCACATTCCGCAAAGGAACATATTACAACACACTGTCATATTCATTTCCCTTCTTTCTTAAGTTCTGGCGTATGAGGACAAGATCTGCTTGGAGAACGACACACACACTAAAAGTCTACACAAAAATGATATCATAGATGTATGACAGTGTACGACCGCCATGTCTTTACTGGCATTATTTATAGGTTTTATACTTTACAGGTACCTCCCTTACTGACATATGATTGACCCAAATGGACCGCAAGAGTGGGTCCAATATCGAGCAACCCAAACTGATCGTGATGGACGAAAATAACGGTTTGGTTACTATGGTTACCCAGCTCACCACTGTACACGCCCTGTACAAAACATTCACATACAAAAATAGAGTCGGTGTGAAGACGGACACTTTACCCGACGGGCTGTCTGCCTTGAAAAGTTTGTTTCTATTCATACCTGCTAAGCATATTCATATGTAGGAGGGATAATGCTTCGTTAAACGAAACATTGTAAGCACTTGTCTGTGTGTTGCTCTCTAATGCTCTCCTATGGTAATGAACCTGTTGTATGAATTATAAGATAAAAATTGGGTTGACAAGCCCATGCTCATAATAACCTAGTTTCCAGATAAGTGTGTTTATGAGTGAACTGAGCGTGAAAAAACCCATGTGATTATCATCGGACATCAGCTTGGCCATGCTCTAAGACGATCTGTCTGGACATGATCTATAACTTCCTGAGCACTAGAGATGCTCAACGAGAAAAGGGATAAAAGATATTTGCTTTCCCATTGTGAGAAGGAGGATCATATAACAATTTGCAAAATTATTTTCTTTCCTCAGCAACTCCCCTGTTGGAAATGCCGGGGTCCTATTCTTTGTTTGTCTTCTTTTCTGTGTTTATGCACCCTGAAGGGTAAAATATACGTTTCCACACCAGGATAACATTATGAGTTCTCTCTATGACCACCAGGCTATCCGAGTACGTTCTCTGTAAGACATTGTCCAGAACAACCACCCCCCTTTACCTAGACACAAAATGATAGACAAATAGTCGGTGAAAACACGTCTGAGACCTTGGTCACGTGGCCACCGCCATTTTCTAATTACACAATCGGCTCAACCAGTACGCCGGGGAATTATAACTTAACATAAGGTATGATTATGTTACTCATAGAAAAGTAAAATGAATATAACTCTCTAACAATTATATGTATCGGAAATAAAACCAGAATCATTGATATTTTTTTTTAAATCAGTCTAAAGTTGATAAAAAAAAGAACCCACATATCTTCTGTTCATAAATCACAGAAAAAGAAACACTTTCTCGTATTATCAGTCCTTAGTTGGCAACACCTATTTGAGTCGATGTAGTGAAGCCAGCTGGAGACGACACTGGATAGCCTGTAGGCCCTGCTCAGGTTGTCTCAACTCCCAGTTACTCTATTGATTTGTTTAAAACGTAGGGTGAACTAATTCAGGGTCTACTAGCTCTGGTAGCGCGGTAAGAGATGTGCTTCTGTGTTTATCACAAACTTATCCAGTGGTATGAGATTGGGATCATCACTGAACAGTAAATACAGGTATTTGAGGGTTTCGGCTAGGTAGAACGTCTCCATCTTGTCCCTGTAGCCCGGGTTCTCCGGTCGGCGTACGCTGTCGATGGACGCGTAGCCCTCTTTCAAGCGAGTGTGCTTCTCGAAGGCGCGGAAGATCTCCCAGCCCCACTCCTGGTACTTCTTGTCCTTGGTGGCGCGGTACATGTAGAAGAGACTCTCCACTGTCTCTGGACGCTGCAGGTTGAACTGCGTGCTGTACTGTAAGAGTAAGCAGCAAACAGGAACTCACTATCAGAATATTAGCATTATCTCACCCCTGATAAAAGTTTAGAAATAGGAATAACATTAAAAAAATATATGCAATGATCAACCACGTAAAGTGCCAATACTATGCTATGATCATGGCGGGATGATGGGAGATGATGTCATAAGGAACTGACCAATCAGCGGCCAGGATGTGAGAAAGCAGACAAGAGATATACATGGAGATTTATACATTCTTAACTGGATCTGTGAAGTAATTTGAATTTTCTGATATTGCGATGCTATTCTAATGTCTGTGAAAGAGCTGAGATAAATCTAGAACCGTATCTGAATCGTGAAATACACAATACTTTACTCGCTTTGATTGGTCTAAAATCGTTACTTGGCTTCACCTTGATGACGATTACAGCGCATCAAACTCGTGGAGTATTGTGTATTTATACGATTCTCGATTCTATTCCATATAAATACTAAGAGAGGACTGCATAGAGATCCATAACCACTTTTCTGAGTGCGAGTTTCAAATTCTAGGTCTATGCCAAAAAAATACCAGGGTGAGGTAAAGATCGAGGTATGAGCTGCTATAACTTTTGGCATTATGCAATTTGACTAGAACTAGAATTGTGCCTAAAACAACAGGCACTTTGCAGTCGGTTTCCTGGCGTTTATCTGGAGAAACCTCTTTTGGGATACCCGTATGTTTCCAAGCTCCATTCTCATTTTTTCAACTATCAAAAACTAATTTGACTTGAGTAGAAGCTATGTAAATTACACAATAGCCATGTTTAAGCATAAGGTCTCAGAGGCATCCTCGTGTGAATGCAATATGGTTCAATTTTCTAAGACATCCTTACTAATATGTTCACTCTACCTTCATAGCCTAAACACAGTGTCCTCCTTATTGTAGAATGTCAACGATTAACCGGGAACTAGTGTTATAAAGCAGCTAGTACGACTGTATGTTTACTATCTATGAAACCTTAATCACTGTCCAGGATTAGAATGTTCCCTCAGTGTTTAAATAAAGTGTCTGTCAAGTACATGTACATACTTAGTAGAAACCAAACGAGAGTTAGACTTGTCAATGTTTATGTCATGACGGGAAGGTCGTGCAATACAATGCGAAGCGTGAGCTGAGCGTTGTGAGGAACAGACCTGACCAGAGTGGCATAGACACTGACAAGTCTAACTCGAGTTTACACAGGTGAATAATTCCTGATCGCTGATTGGTCAATTTTTTGTATTTCTCTAGGTACATAAATTTTACTTTATGTCATGGCACACCACATAAGATTTGCCTATGTTAAATCAATGACAGTTTTTTATTAGGGGTAGGATAAAAACTGTTTCAAACTCTCGTATGGTTGTTGAATAACTGACTACGAAAGTACAGGGTGCACAGATACCTCATACGAGTGTTATCGTTTAATGATATTCAAGCTGTTTCGCTGAGAGAGTCTTTAGCTGACCAGGTTCTCCATAAGTGTTGATTAAATTTTACCCACATCGTACCTGTGTCTCGTTAGCCTAGAGAAGAGGGTGTTCATGTATGAGCCTAAATTATTCAAGAGGCCCCTGGTAGATAGGCTTGTTCTGTGAGAGGTCAAAATTGTCATGCCGATTTTGCATTCTGATCGAGGGGCCGAAGCTTTGTGTCTGTGCCTAATTGCATGATAAAAATCCACCAGAACCACCTGTTGTAAGAACCAATCTAAAAAAAAGATTGTATGGGAAGTACCTGAAAGAAAACCGAATCCGGGAAGGGTTTCTCTTTCTACTTTAATACATGTGATCTGGGCAAATTTTTATATAACTCACATTATTATTAATTATCGATATTCGCTTTGATGAAGTCATAGTAAAAGATGAGGTTGTCAATATTAGTATGGAATGATTATACCAGAAAAGTAATCAAATATTTTGTCATCAATAGAACACATCCTGACCTCAATGAATAAAAGAGATTAAGAAGATGCGACAATAACGCCTCTATGGCAAGCCGATGCACAAAACGAAAAATTAATGAAAAAAAACATAACACATGTTAAAGATCCCGTGCCTTGATGTCCCCCTTGTTACCCCCTTTTTAGGAAAGACTTCATTGCGCCCCTGGAATCGTGTAGAACAAAACAAGAGGATTTTAGCGTGGGAAGTGTGAAAGATAGATGTTGATCCTAATCATTATATGCGATGTCATCCTGTGTCTATCAGATTAACCCATAATTCCGCATTATCCAGAATCCAGCAGGCAGAAACAACAGGAGTAATAAAACATCACAAACCACATCAATATTCCTGTCATGAAATTCAGTTAAGATCAGTAATACCTGTCAAATATTTTCTTTGACGCTAGAAATTGCAATTGGGCAATTTATACCATCAGATAAATCGGCAAACAGACCGATGATTTCTCATATTTTATATTTCATGTACACTTCTAAACTTGTAAATGTAAGAAAACACTTGAAAATAACATTAACATAACAAAATGTTGTTTTTAAATCGTGACAGAGAGTTACAGATAACGAAAGTAAAAATAAAAGGAATCTAAACAAAGACTAGGTGGGTTTACGCTGGGCACATGGTAGTGAAGCTAATGAGAGAGTAAAGTGGATGACTTACGGACACGTAAAGGTCGTCACGGCCGTTAGGGTTGATGTTTACACCCACCACCTCCGGACTGAGGCCGGTGGGCATACGGCGGTACATCTCATAACACGTCTTGCTCAGTTCTACAGCCAGGTCCAGGTGGGAACGATCCAGTCCCTCCATATATCCTAGCGCCAGTGTGCCGGGCAGGAAGCACGCCAGGTGCTCCTATGTGGAGAAACAAAAGTTTTGATATCTTGCCAAGCCAGTTGGTAATGCTCCGGTCCTTCGGGCAGAGATACAAAAATATTCAACTCCTGGGTACAGAAATACCGTGAGTAAAAATATCAATAACGAAAAATCATAGGCGTTACTCTCCGAACTAACGTTTGACATATCGTGCGTTCTTACTTTTATGGGCTCCTACCCATGGTGGGCCCTCGAATATGCCGGCACTACTGTCAGTTCGATGATAAGAAAGAACTCCAACGAGATCGGTACCCACTGAAAATATGCCACGAGTTTTGGTTGCGGAGTAATATCAAGAGGCAAAGCCAAGTGAAATTATGTAGCAAACCAAAATGAATAACATATTTTCAGTGGCTAATGATCCAGTGCGGTTCAGATTTTATCTCATCCGAATCACTGACTAAAGGGCTAACATTTGTGGCATCGTCCCCATTGAGTATTTTCCCTCAGTACTCCATGGACGTTGAGTACGAGTTTCCAATTCTAAGTAAATGGGGAAAATTACCAGCGATGAGATAAAGAACTATCCTGGAATGGAATTTACAAATAAACTAATCCCAAGAGGGCGGTTTACTTAGTTCACCAGCGGCTACTTGTTTTTCCCTTGCAATATAGTAAATTAATGTCCTATCACAATGCTGACACTTACTAAAGCTATCGAAATCAGGATTTGATCAGTACCATATAAAGACGCATGAGCTTGCAATAAACATGTTAGGCCATTCGATGAAAGAACCACATGCTAATACCTAATTTTAAATAAATTCATCACCAAATTTTACTCCACAAACTGGCCTTCACGAAGCTACAACGGCAATTGTTATTTCAAATAATTTTGTGAAACTTTTAAACTGAAACGTCATCTGGTTTCACATCAGCGGAACCCGATATTTACCAAACAAAGTTTTCTTGGTTCAGAAGTTTGCTTATTTCCGCGCATGCACTACAAATAATGAGGGGGAAAGGGGTTACAACTCTGCCCGTCTCAAAGAACCGTAATAAAATACTCATCATATTTACAATGATTGATGCTGAAATTGTCCCAGCCTTCAAACTTTGTCTTCAATTTGATGAATCAAAATGTCTGAAATATCTGACAGACAGCTATAGGCATATTTATGTTCAGCTGACAATTCTTCAAAACAAAGTGAAGAATAGGAACAGATGGTGCACAGTTTTGTAGGTGTCTCGAGAAAACCCTGATGTGTATGTGACAGTTACTTATTTAAGGTTCAATAGAATGAAAATTAAATCAATGAAACGCAATGACACAATCTAGGGAACTCGGGTGTCGAGTGTTTGTTTCTTCTTCACTAGAGGACGTAACAGTCTAGTCCCTGCTGTGTAGTAATAGAGCCGAATCTTACTTAATAGAATGAAACTACCGACTTTGAATCCTATATAGAATATAACACTGGGGTTGCACTTACAAATATATATACATACTATTGGGAGCACTGCAGTTCACTTGGAACATAAAACATATGTATCGTTTCAGAATAAAAACCTATATAAAAGAGAATGATGTAACAATTCTGACCATGGCCTGCATAAAAAAAATTCTTACATACCATTTCAGACCTGAATCCCTTAGAAGTCATACTACTCAGGGCCCCAACAAATGCCATCTGACTTGGCTCGCTGTACCGCAGTAGATGCTTCTTGGTGCCCTCCACGAACTCCAAGTAGTCCGCCTTCAACCTGCGACAAAGGAAAACAACCAATGAGTAACTCAGCGTGAGACAAACCATCATCTTTTTAAAATTACTCTTTTAACAAGTGCCTTAATTGCCTTCGAATTTACAATCGCTCTTCCATATGATATAGGAATACAATGTAGTAATTTGTGTGTCATATTTACAATGATTACAACGGACCGTAATTCAAACTCAGGGATACTCTGCGCCTCAGTCCCAACAGAACAACTCAATGACACAACTGTAAACCCCAGAAAACTCAGAGCCACCCAAAACGACTTATAGCGACCAACAGCAGCAGAGGAAACCCATGGGTGGATTTCTTTTTATCCTCGGCGACATTCTGAGTCCGACTCTTTTCATAATGTAAAAACAATCCATAACAACAGACACAATAACTTATTGAAGGACCCCAGGAGCGGTTCTAGCTGAAAGGCTAAGAAATACGTGTCCGATTGCGTTAAAAAGATCACCAGGACAATGGTACTGTTTCTTTATCTACAACGTTCTTCATTGGTCCGGACAAAAGTGAAGGCACGGCGGATAAAAGACTGTGGATCTGAATGCATCAAGCTTAACCGGCTCTCACAAGAAGGAAACACCTTTTCAGTAATTCTGTCTCAACCTATGGCCACTTCTGACATTGGCAAGATTCCTGTAAAAGGTGCCAACGTCACTGCACATTAATTAATCTTCAGTGCCGAAGGATGTAGCTGACGGGCAAGGCATCTTGAATTTTCAAGGAACTTTTCTCAAGGTCATCCAATACATATTGATAGAATCATCTCGATGTTAAATGTGAATATAAAGGTAACACATAAGAAATTGAGGCGATCAAATACATAGACAAAAATCGATTGTTTTGTAGACAGGCGCCGTAAACCACGAGTGGTTGACGCTTAGTAATACATGAGCGTCAGCTAGTGTCTTTCCACGTCAACCGCGAGTGGTTTACAGAGCCGCCTCTGAACTAAACCATCGTTTGTTGTATTTATTATCAATCATCTCGGATAATCTAATATCAGGAATTGGCATATTAAAAGGTACATGTATATCAGTAGGGACCTTTTTATTTGCTCTATCGCTCTATTTTCCCTTATTATCCATCGTATACAAAGTACCCATTGAAAATGTATGGGGATTCAGTAAACCACGAGCCATTATATAAAACTTGTCAGATACCAAATCTGTGGTATACTCACTTGAATCCGTATACCATGGTTATGGTATCCGACAGTTTTTAGATAATGGATAGTGGTTTACTGAGTCCCCATTCTTAATGAGTACTTTGTATACCATGGATGATAAAAGTATGTTCGAAATGCTATAATCACCAAACCTTCCTATTGCTGCTGATTTGTTATTCAATTTGAGCGTGTAGGCCTTTAGAGCGATAGACTATTGCTTGATTTATTCATCAGGTAGGCTGCTCGAGAGTCAGGGCTGTTATACTATTGGCTACGCCGCACTACTAGTGTGTTTCCTCATCTCCGACTGAAATACATGTATGCGTTTGAAAAATTGATCATCTGAAAACTGTGCACTATACAACGTATCTTATTTTGAATCTGAATGAATTAATGCTGCAATGATAATCTGAAAAGTCTGCATTCTGGGTACTTTAACCCCATACTTGCTCAGCACTATAAACGTCATAGATAACAGCAATGAATATGACTGTAAGGAGCAGATGAATGACAATGAGGAGCGTACCAGGCCTTAGTCTTGCCAGTTTGCAGCCACTGTTTGAGGAGGTACTCGTAGTAACTGTCAGCGCTGGCTCCCACTGAGACTGTAGAGGAGGGTCTGAAGAGCCCGGTTTGTGAGTTAATGAAGCAGGATACAAGGCCGTCTAGTTTGGGCAGGTTGTGCAGGTGCAACGAGATGTCTTCTACGGCCTTCTGCAAGAAGATACATACACCACGCGGGACGTTTACATGGTGACTCTCTGCACATATACAATAGGGATGTCAGTGGGGGTCATGGAAAATAGAGAGGACATATTTTCCATGTGGAATTTACTGCATCTGAGAGACATAATGGAAACACATCGTTATTGGCCATGGAATAGGGCTGGGGTGTGTGGGTTGGTTTGACCCACTGTTTATTATTGTTAATGAGTCTCGATTTATTCACTCTTTGTTTTACACATGAAAAAATATTTCATAAACTGAGAATTAAAAAAGGATTTCCTTTTAATACAGGTAAACTGCCATCTCTAAAACATGACGCCATAACATCAAAGGCCTTAGTAATACTATATGAATCAGGTGGATGGTTTCATATGCATTTAATGACACTTTACCAAATATCATTGTTGTGCAAATGGTGTGTCTATTATCATCCATTCATAAAATCTCCTAAATTCTAAATGATTGAGGATACAATAAACTAGCCTAATGAACTAGCGAGATGAATTACCTCAAATTTGGAGATGTTGGAGGAGCGGGCGAGGTCGCGGAACTCGAGCTGGATGGTGCCCGTCTCCGCCGTGCTGATCTCCGTGAAGCTGCCCCGGCCTGACTTAAGGTTGATCCGGTTACAGGGGATTTTGGTCGGCCCGTGAAAGCAGGGGAACAGGCCTTCTCCCAGCTCAACCTAGTGTACAATAGCCAAATCTATCAAAAAACACTGAACTCCTGGTACCTTACACACACTGCGTTCACACTTAATCTTGTGTACGGAAATCTTCAGCCCGAAAATAACTATGAACCGGTATTGATATGTAGTCGAGAAATCCCGATACTCCTGAATTACCCAGACAATAAAACGATGGTTTTGTGGATCGTCAGCCGTAAACCACAAGTGGTTGACGCCTAGAAATACACGAGCAATATCGAGTGTATTACGACGTTAACCTCGAGTGGTTTACAGAGCCACCTGTCCCTAAAATCGTCGTTTTACAAAGGTTATAGCATCAGACCGTTTTGGTTTACAGACTGGGTAGTGGTTCCCAGAGTCCCCATACGTTTCCAATGGGGACTTTTTATACAAGGTATAATAGGTCTACTGAGTGTAATCTAAATGAACGTTTTACATGCATTGCCATTTTTAAAGACAAGATCAATGAGTAACTCACAGCCTTGTTGAGGAAGACGCGGTCGCCAGAGAGGTGGTAGGCACTGAGCAGTCCGCCCAGAGCCCGGATGACGATCTCAAACAGCTGAGCGTCAATGTCCTTCTTCAATGTCATGTTCCGAGCCACCCAGTCACGGCCCAGCTTAAACTCTGATCAGGAAAGAGCAGGACAAGGTCACGTTACTTACTATACATACTTTGCCCGCTTTATGACATGACTGCTGTTCAGGGTTTGGGTTAAAATGGTATGCGGAATGTGAAAAAAATATAGCTGTTGCATAAGTCAATACCAGTATTCTAAATATTTTGTGATAACGTGAAATCACCGTAATATACGTATCGTTGTTACACATAAAACCGTCAACCAACTAATGAATACTTACCTTATTTAACTTATCCACTAGAATATTAATTAATTTAGTTTCTTAGTTCTTTAATACGTACTAATTATGTACTACCAAGGAAAATAATAAAGAAAAATCAAACAAAGGAAAAAGATTCCATCCTAGAGATTTTGACTAAAAACTCCAATATTGTAATCTAAGTTATGAAAGTCTGGTCCAACAGTAATGAAATTTGAATCCTGATGTCGATGAAAATTAAACTGCACAAACATATACCACAAGCACGTACCGAATCGATTCCTAAATGTCATCTTCATGCTTCAATTAAACGACTTTTATCCTGTGGGATATTGGAGGATTACGCTACTCAGTGCCTTAATTCTTAACCTGAATTTCTTTGAATTTTATTGGAAAAAAAGAGAACATACTTTTATGAACTGCTTGAGTTGGTGCTAGAAATACAGCGGTAAATAACTGACCGTCTTTGAGGCCCATGATGTACATGGTGTCCAGCGAGTCGACGATGGTGAGGCCGATCCCGAACCACTCCTGCCATCCCTTGGAGACGGGGCGCAGCTCATCGTGGCCCCAGGCGTACGTCTTGTAGGCGGTCCACGCGTGCATGAACGCCTCCACCACAGCCCTCTGACGGTCGTTCTCCGGGCCTGATGAAAGATAAGCCAAGCGTGAATGCGAATTAGTATCCTGTGACACAGAGAAGGAACTGCATCGAGATCCATAGCCGATGAAAATACGCCACGAGTTCTAGTTGCGGAGTTATACCAAGTCAGAAGACGTAGGAAATCAAAATGAATGGCATATTTTCAGCAGCTATGGAACGAGTGCGGTAAATATTACATCTCGCCAATATCACTGACTAATTATATACCAGGGGTGAGATAAAGGCTCTAATTGAGCAGCATCTTCTTTTCTTTGCCAATAACTTCAGCAGCACAATTCTAGAATTTTCAGAAGTGACAAGTCAAACCTATATTAAGAAAGTTCGTTGAACACGCAGCCTCAAACCTACAATCCTTTGAAATTTCCACTAAGGGGAATGAGATTGCAAGATATCTAAAAAATCTGTTGAGTGTCACATATAAATTTAATGATAAAAGGAATGATTCCTCTGAAGTAGGCACATTCATTCCGTCAGGACTCTCCCATACCATGGCCATTCCTTCACTGCTTCCTTATAATATCATTACAACTCTAATCTCTCCGTGATGATGCGTTGCCTTCTCTGCCCAAGATAAGCCAACCATAGATGTTCCGTGCGAATCTAAGACATAATGAAAACCAATACTATCAAGAGACGTCACGAGTTTGAATCTGAGTTTATTTATGTCGAGTTTGAGTCTGAGTTTATTTATGTCACGCATTTTGTTGGCTCCGTAATTTGACGAGTCGAACGTGAAATTACGGAGCCAACAAAATGCGTGACATAAGTAAACTCAAACTCAAACGAGTGGAGTCTAGATTTTATCCTACCCCTTTTCCACATTTTTTTAGTATTAGAAAGTAGTGGCATAAACAATACTTTGTGTCACACCCGTGACATAAACAAATTCCATGTTAAGCCTATGGCGTTTTTTATTAGGGTCGGATAATAAGCAATATGTCAATGGGAGGCGTTTATGGGGAGGGTAAAAGAAAAAAACAGTTACTTGTCTGCTGCTGCTTCGTTAGCTGATATTTGCTTACGCTTTACGCCATAATAAATCAGGAGTGAGATCGAATATATATGTATGGCAGTAAATTCACTTGTCATACTTGATTGGGAGAGACGGGAATGTTGATTGCCGTTTCACAATCCTGCCTTTTTAATACTGGTTATTATCCCTATAATGGCCCATCTCCTTCATCTGGATGCTCTACGGGAAAATGTCACAGCAACCGGAAAACTGCAGAGCAAGTACAACTCGGTGTGAATTACGATCTGGTGCTGCCATAAAGGCAGTGCTCATATATCTAGAAAAGCGATAATGCTTGTAAAGGTCAGTCAAGACGGGACTGAAAAATGTCAGCGCAGGCATTGTCTGCAGGGGTTGGCACATATTGTACTCATAGATTGTTGAAGATTTTTCGCGCGTTGAAAGGTCACACGCAAAAGTGCTGAAAGAACTAAATTGGAGACATATTGGTAGCAGCTATTGAGCACTTATTCAATAAGGGCACCATCTGTGAGATTTATGGTAGAATCAATGCTCAAACGTCTTGTCAGTATAAGTCAGGGATACCATCCATAGAGATACTTATTGACGTTTATTATTCTAATACATAAACGCCTCTTATACAAATACATGTACTACTGATGGTGAAAGGATATCTAGTTAATGAAGACTCCTCTGAGAGAACAACAACGACAAATTATCTTTGGTTAATTATATAAATTGAGGTACATATATATACATGTATACAATGGATGTGTTGGCTAATGGGAGGAAAAGGAATGCTAACGATGTAATTGAAAGTAGCTTTTTCATAAACCTCTAGACATCACCTGATGGCTAATGGACGCACCTCAGACATTAGCAGATCAGTGATGGGCTTACTACACGCAACACCAGATGGCTAGCAGTGCTCCTGACAGACATCGGCTGAAGTGTGCTACCCTAAGGCATTACAAGATGGCTAATCGAGGAACCTCAGATGGCAAGAAATGTTGTACCTGCAATCAGATAATGTTGCCACCTTCTAATATCATCGGATTGTTTAACGGTACTACTTTCCTGCTTTGCCAATAGCTAATACCACAAAATCCAGGAACCACTTAATGCCTATGTACTCGCAATATATGAGTAACCATCAAAGTTAGACCCCACACTAACAGTAAACCAATTCATCATTGAGGATTGCCAGAATCGAGGGCAACAGGCCCGAGAGAATGGCTGGACAATAGGTTTTCTTTTACGGCCCCAACCAATCAACGGTTTACGGGGCTATCCATCACAAAAGCAGGGAAAGTTGCTCAGTTCTTACCTCTCTGATCTGAGTATTGTGCCCTTCAACCCCCTCTCTCCCGTCCCCGCTATTTTGTCTGTAAACTAATCAGATTACATGCATCCTTCCGAAAGCTCTTTACATTAAATCCACCACCTTAGCCCCAACCTCATTACCCACAACCCCTAGATGAAACCCCCTTTCTTTCAGTCATGTAGAACCGCCCACCCAAGAAGAAGAAAAGGCCAAATGACTAAGTGTACTCCAATTAATTTCTACTTCATCCTCCGTTGCCCGCTGCTGCTGCTAGATGGAGCTACTGCCGAACAGGAACCGGAAGTGAGGCCGTGACCCGAAAGTGATCTGTCTGCGAGTGGCCCACCTGTGGTTTGGGGATGACACGGAAGAGGGCACCACCTGTCCAAACATGATCGATTAAGGCGCCACTCGCGGATGAGACTTGAACTAGAACACCTGGCCACTCGGCCTGAGCTTTAGCCTCCTCAACGTCTTGGCTCATTTGGCGAGCAGATTGTATGCGCTGTATTTGCAGAGTTGGTGTTCTGGATCCGCTCAGTCTGCACCGCCTGGAGTGCTCGTAAAGCCTGCGGAACAGTTCACCCACTGAACAATTCATATACCGAGCAGCTTTCTCTACTGGCAGGATAGAAAGCATGGACACTGCAAAGGCCAAGGCTGTGGTGTTGTTTCAGAATTGCAATATGGCAGATCCTTCATACAAATCCAAATTATAAGCTCGTAAAGCCTGCGGAACAGTTCACCCACTGAACAATTCATATACCGAACAGCTCTCTCTACTGGCAGGATAGAAAGCATGGACACTGCAAATGCCAAGGCTGTGGTGTTGTTTCAGAATTGCAACATGGCATATCCTTCATACAAATCCATATTATAAAGGAGAAACCAACAAGTTTTGGTCAAAGCTGTTGTGAATATCACTGCCGAGTGAATATCTAGTGTTCAAACGAGTGGAGAACTTTGACCAAAACGAGTTGATTTCTGTATTTATCTCACCCCTGTACACACGAACAGAATGTACGATACAAAGGGTATAGACCATGGAGAATGGAGTGCAATACTCAAAGGGGCATGGAGAACGAGTTCCCATTGACAAGAGAAAGGGTGTTATGGCATTGCCAGAATTTCGGTTTTACAAAATTAGGTATCAATGTTTGAAAACCAAAGACATTTTCTTTTTTAAATCAGTCTAAACAGTCTTACAACAGTCCTGTAACAGTCTTACAACAGTCTTGAATAAGTCTTGTAACAATATAACAAGTCTTGTAAAGGTTTTACAGCAGTCTTACAACAGTCTTGTATCAATCTTACAACAAAAGTAACTTTACAGAATATTTTCCACTAGGCCCTAATATCCAAACCTAGTTAATCACTCCACCTCTAACTTATTCATCCACCTTACCATCCCTCCATTCCCTGAAAGACCAAAGTACCTTTTCCCCACACACAAACACGGTAATCAATCTTCCAAACCAAGGTATCTACCAAATAAAACTACTACCCACATCCTGTATAATACTACTTCCCCACACCCATTAACCGACACTTCCACAGAAATATCACTATCTTCAGTACTGCTTCCCTGTGGAATTGTAACAGGTTGGGACAGGCCACACACAAAGGTCGATCCACTCATGTCTCCGAATACAGGAAATAGGGGGGCCGGGAGGTCGGGAAACAGATTTCCTTCAGCATAGAGGACATAGGGAGGGTAGACAACAGGAAAGCCGCATGTCACTGTTGCCCTTGGTCACCCCACATACAGTTCCCTCCATGGTGGATCAACAGGACCAATGCCATATCACGTAGGACTACAGTAAAGAGATATAAGACCAATTATCATTTGAAGTGTATTGGTGGTCAAATCTGTGCTACCACTTGGCGTCAGGTGGGATGAAACAGAGAAAAGGTAACACATTGCGGTTACTTTGGCCTCATACATTACATAGCGATTGGCAATTTCTCAGGCGTATGTTAGAAATAATATTCTAAGTTCTTGTATATCGATACTATTTCCACATATTATCGTAAACTGGATGAGTTTCAATCTTGGTCACTGTATGCCACGACTGGAGTCAAAACTCCAGGAGTGGAATGCGGTGGCCAAGATTAAAACGAATCAGGTTTTGATTTTATCCTACCCTGTCTCCTCGATTTGGGGATATTATGTGATAACAATTCTGTATGCCACTAGAGGCATATAAAACTCTGTATGCCAGTCAGCGTGGCATACGGAAACTCAATGTTAAGCCTATGGGATTTTATATTAGGGGTAGGATAAACGTAAATATCCCCATATACTGGCGTATTTCATGTACATCGTGATTTATAGTGGAGGGAGGGAGACAGAAACCTTTGAATGGAAAAGCTAAACAATATACATTGTTGGACGTCAACGTTTTACATATTCAAGCACACTTCTTTTATCTTGAGACAAAGAAATGGTTATCAGTTATCGGTCGAAATATTACAAAATTATGCTAAATGTAGATAACAGGAACCTCGTCCTTGTAGAAAAAATACATTAATTACATATTCTAGTCACATGACTAAGAACATTGCAATTTGTCGCAGCCCAGCCTGTCCGACTTGGTACCCAATGGTCTATGAGAATAGGGGTCGATAGAATGCTTACCGGAGGCTAAACAAAGGCCATCCTTCTCATACCATGTCTATGTGGTGTGGGAAGTAAAAGAACTCTCACCTCGGTAAATGTGTAGGGGTGACATTTCTACCTAAATTCATCACATAGATTCGATCACCACCCTAGTGGTGTAAAAGAACCTTGAGAAAGTCTGGAAAGGACCTATAATGGTTGACTGGGCGTAAAATCAAACCAAACAAACAAACAATACCGGAGGCTAGCCGTCAATAAGATAGATTCGTTCTCTGTCAATATAAATAATAGGATAGGTAGAGACATATACTGAGCGACCTTGAAATATGCAAATTAGGCTTCTCTTCCTCAAGAGATCCCCCCTCAATAACAACGTATTTATATTAATTTAAAATGAATGACAATCCAAAATAAACTAATATCCACCTTTCAAAATATAAAAGACAACTTAAGTAAAATATTTTATCAAAAACTGATTGTAAGACACTAGTACCACTACTTTTGATCAGGGATCCTCCAAGCATTCTGTATGACAAGTTCAAGTGATGACAATTTGAGTCATTTATGTTTTTTCTAAACAATCCACAAGTGTAATACATTATATATCATATCAGCTCTGTTGTTTGATACCACAACTAAACGGATAGAATGAGATTGAAATGGGATCCTATGTTTTTGAATTTTGGGATGAAAACACCATAGAAACCTATTGTATTTGCCAAGGAACCAACTCAGTGCAATCCTACAACGCACCAGAAAAATGGCAGTACCAACCTGGACTAATATGTGAGGACATATAACGGTTTTCCAGGCTATCAATTATATGACTGCACTCTTCAAGTAAGGTCTTTATTTCTCATGAAACGCCTGCTCAAAGGAATAACACTTTACGGAATAGCAACGTAATAGACATAACATAAAACTGTGCACCCGAGAAATTGGACATTGCGAAGCTCTGTCTCAACATCGCCTTTTCCAAGATCGACTAACTACTGACTAGACATTGTGTAGACTGTCACAGGTCGCCAAACAACAAACTCATGTTTTGTAACTATGTTACCGGAGTTTAAAAAAATTATTGACATTAATGTCACTTGGGACATATGAACTCACTACTTCACGTTACATTTTCCTGTTCTGGTGTCTATCAAGATCACCCTATTGTGTTCACCTGTATTTACTGTATTAACTGATTACCGAAATGTGATATCAAATTGTTTTCGACCCTCGGGTTTTGGTCACCAGAATGAGATGACGTATGTTTACTATAAATATAAGGATTGTTTGCCATCTTCCATCATTTCCTGTCCTGAAGAAGACCCTCATAGGTCGAAACTTCGACCAGTTATTAGGAATAAAGTGTTACAGTTTCAATACACAGAGTGGACATCCATTTATTCAAAGGGGGAGATCGGGTTCGATAGGATTCACTACATCGTTTAGAAATAACTTAGTAAATAGGAAGAGGACACTTTCTATCAATGCCTCTCTTTTTGGAGGGTCCCATTAACTATTTTACTCATGAAGTTACTTCATGGAAATGATGGATACTAATATAATCTTTATGCTATGGGAATAAGAGGTGTAAGAGTATGAAGATAAACCTAACTAGAGTAAGACTCCCACTTAAGGCGTTACAAGGAACATCCTAGCAAGACAAGTGCGATCCGCTACCTGCAAGCCGTAGTGACCATCAGCGACATCGTGCAAACCACAGGTAATTGCATTAATTACACGTAAGTACAACAATCTGGCAGCAGCTCGCTAACTGGAGTCCTGCTGTTACAGGTAATACACCGGCAACCAGGAGCCACGCTCACTTTCCTGATGAGTTTCCTGGTGAAATTAGTCTCAGCTCTGCCGAGAGGGGAAATGCACGATGCTGATTTGGCCGCTACATGTACTTTAGTTTCCTTCATACTCATAGACCTGGGTAGGTATCTTATGACTTTCCTCAATACCCCCATGATTATATATAATTACCCGAGGTACTTTACTTGGTGAGGGTATTGGGGATTTAATTACTGATTCAGCGTGTCCCACCACTGCCTGTGTATCTGATCAATTGTAACCGCAATATCTTATCTTCGATTTGATTGATCAAACCATTTCTGCTGATTGCAGTTCTTCCAATTACTCTTAAAGCAACTGCATATACGGTCTGCGCCAACCACAGACCACGACAAAGGTATGCACTTGCTATAAAGAAAGCCCGGACAAGCATCCTTTCTATTGCAACTGAAATCCCCTATCTTATTTTCCAACTGTCTATGATATTTATGCCAATCTCATTGCAGGTTATAATTTATGCATATCATCTAATAAAAGTTCATAAGATTCTGACTCCATATATTCAGGTAAAGATTGTTTTGTAATACGTTCGACAATGTTTCCTAGACTGGTTTTAGACTCTTCTTGAGTGTGGGCTGTAAAGAAAGCCTAAACCTTCAACATCTGCGTTCTAACACTGTGACATTGGGAAAGGAGCAGATGGCCAGTGTCTCAGTGTCCCAGAGGCGTGCCCTGCTGACCATGACCAATCCCTGGAGACCGAAATACCTCATTGACCTATTGATGCTTGGTATATTTGAATTCAAAAAGGCGATTGTAGAAAAATCAAGTTGACTGGGTAGACCACTGCCAGTGGCTTTTGGCTGGTCCCTGCTGTCGTTGATCTAAGAAATTTAACACAATGTGAACGAACTCTACAATGCGCTCTCCTGTGGTTGAATTTCGCCGTGCCCTATAGCAAATGACCGGGGAACCACCGTATAGCGGTATGACCTCTCATTTTGCCCGTAAACCATGCGCCTATTGAACAGTTTATTCTGGACACTCACAACCTTTTTAATATCAACAATTATTGCTTATTGTACATGTATTACTTGATTGCAATTGTATGATATACATTTCTAATACTCGATTAAATGTATATGAAGGTTTATACTAAAATAGTACTAAGCAATACTTTACAAAGATATGTTATAGATAGACCATCAAGCGATAAAGAGATATTTTGGTGCGAATGTAAAGATTGTCGACCCTCGCTCAATCTGGTGTTGGAAATGGTAGATGAGGGTGATCAAGATTTCTGCATTGTCCACTGCCATCTAGACGAACTCACATACAAGCCTGCGCGACATCGCCACTTGGGAGCACGCCAGACAGCCAATAAGAAATGGCGCAACACTTTTCTGCTCTCCTGCCGCGGGCACCAGGGGGCGGGCGACTTCCGGTGGTAGTGCGAAGGGCTGCTTACGGATTCGCCGATCGATAATACTCACTGTCTTTTGTTTCCTAGTCACTGAGGCGGAGTTGGACGCGATCCGCGTCAGGTCACATGACCGGTCATGTGATCAAACACAATCAGATCAAAGGAAATCGGGGGCGGCATGGTAGGGCCGGTCGGCTGCAGGGTGCGAGTGTGTGAATAAATGAGTAAACGGGTGGCGTATGACTGGTGTGTAGTTCAGATCTGTGTAAGGCGTCGATGGTTTGATAGTGGGTGTGTGGAGCGGACACGGGTACAGAGAAGCAGCAGTAGAGGACTGGCAGAGGCATTTCACTGCATGTAGATTGATGTGAGTTGGGACGCGTACTGAGTGATGTGGGGTTTATGTACATAGTTGGGGCTCTGAAAGAAGCGAGGCCAACATTTCTTTAATACAAAGGGCGCCACAACGTAAAACATCCTTCCTTAAGATCTCACGATTGTTACCATATCATTTTATGATGGAAGTATATATGGACTCTTGACGCACATTTTATCCATTATGAAGTCATAATATAATAAAAAAAAGTCCAGGGGTAATATTCACCAGTATCTAGCCTTATATTTTACCCACAATGCCACAGTCATCCCACCCACTGGAAAATAATCATGAGTGTAAACTGTGGTGACATAAATCTTTGTAGTTCGAGATCTGAAACTTTTAATATGTATGCAAGAAATTTAGTTGCAAATTGATCCTTCGCATGGTGAATGTCAGGCAGGTCTGAATTAACAGATGCCGCGATGAAAAGTAAATGAGGAGGTGAAACTGTCATTGGATGTGTGTGTGTGCGTGTGTGTGAATGGATGGGTGTTTGATTTGGTCAGTGGCGTATACAGAAGGAAAGTAGTGAGGTCTCCTGCTTTTTGATGAGTTGAATGTAAGTATATCCAGTTATATGTGTGAAATATTGTAGTTGGACTTCAAGGATATCGTTTAGATTTCGTCTGGCCAGACCCCAGGGACTGAGGATGAATGTAAGGAGTATAAAAAACGTAAATGTGTAATTTGTAAGTATCTCTATATATTTGTGAGTTATCAAGGAGAATTTGTAGTTCATCATAATCCTACAAATGTGTAGAATCAATATGGTACATATAGTGTTTCTTAAGGAAAACGTTAGGGTATCACAACCATCGCCGGATATGTAACAATCGCCGGATATGCTCTGCCTTTGGATAACTGATAGGTCGACAGGGTGGACGCGCTGCGTTTGGACAATCATGTGACTATGGCAGGCGTGGTGTGCGTGGAGCCAGCCAATGAGAAGGCTCTGACACAATCCCTGCTATGACCATGCCATCTGACGTGGTGTGGGGTGATTGGACAAAGAATGGTGAAATGAAATAAAAAGGTGGCATTGTAGAGAGCTAGGCAGACTTGGGGACTGAAAGCAAGAATGTTGAGGAGGGAGAGCTGCCAACAGAGACTGTTAACTGAGAGGCCAGAGAGGAGATTACAGCAGAATTCCTGCAGCAACAAATTGGCAGGAGAGAGACTTTCTCGAACTATGCTGTCACCACGGCAGGATAGTTGTGACTGGAATCTACAGTCCCGTATGGACCTCATTTCACCCTGAGTACACCATTTGCAGACATAGCTACTGTGTGTGTTTCTGGTGCATCCCGCAATGGTTTCATCGGCTGATCAGCTAATCATTTAATTGGGTAACCAGTTTATATGTTTGTATCGCCTGTAGTGCTCAGTCTGTTTTACATCACTCAAGTTCTAGGGATATGGCCATGTCAGAATCCCTTATTAAATCACATCTGCATCATTGCTCCCAAACTTTTTCAAAAGTTGTCTTATTTCAATGATAGTGTCGTTGGATGATTCAGTGATAGGGGTAACGTCGGAGAGAGCTCTTGCAGATGTTTTAACAAATGTGTTCAATTTTAAACAAAAAAGACTTATTGATTCATTTATTGAAGAAGTTCGTTAATTAATAAAAAAAAGAGCATATCAGGACACTTTCAAATGTAGGTCATACAAAATGGTAAGAAAATATCGAAGAGTATTACTGTATATTGAGCCAGCGAAAATCCTTGGTGAGGATCTTATTAAGGTCTGCGGTGGATGAACTGAGTGAAATTATGAAAGAAAGACAAAAAACACCTTAGGGACACTTTCTTCCCTTTTTCTTCCACGTAGGAAACTTTCTTAGAGAGCGGATTCTCAGATTAAAACCGTTTCCTGTCTCTCCTTCCATATTTTTTCCCTAATTACTCCTATGATTTCTTTTTATTCAATATGAGCCGTGAATAGGAATGGGGCATGTGAAAAAAGGCAGATATTTAAAGAATTATTTTATCAGAGTTGTAGAATGTTTTAAGTTGAACAATCACAATAAGGATGATCATTAATTGAATTCAACACCTCACGCTGTTGCAGATCACAATCTCGACCACGGATTTCTTAGAAAATAAAAATAAAATGTAATTTTATCGAGTCCCACACGCTTCTAAACCCAAATGGCGGGCAAAGTTTCAAGGGAAAATAAATTAGGGACTTGATTTTAATTTACCCACAATCCAAAAAAAGACCTAAAAGTCTCTAATAGTAGAAGCCTGTCCATTTACATATCATAATTACCAGAAAAAAAATCAATAATTACCAACTCAAGATTATTCATAAACAACAATTGATGCGTTATGTTTCAAAGTGCAATACACGTACATGATATTTCAATGACTATGGCTCTTATATTCACATTTACATATTTACATGAATTTTTTTTTCCACATAACTTCTCACTACCGATCACTTTCTGAAACATTGCCCAACCATAATGCTGGGAACAGACGATAAACTGAAGCAATCATACTGAAACAGATTATAGATCCTCCCAAAACAACCCTAAACACATGCAGTATTGACTTTACAGAAATACATGATATAAGTTTCCACTTTCCAATACTGCACCCACTGACAGGCTTTGAGGCAATGATTACCTCGAGAATCGAATCACTCATAGCGTCCAGCCATGATTTTGGTTATCGCTTCTCCAATTGCTACCGCTATCTATAATCAATGTCCTACAATTTTCTCCAGTTTCCCATTTTCGATTCTGTGGGTACGGAAGCGAACCCCTCAGGGTCTGGGCAATGAAGGTGGTTTTACATTTCCCTGTCGTGTTTCTCCCCAGTGCACCCTGCGACCCTGAGGGTTAATCCACTATTGGTTAGTAATCACGGGTTACCATAAGCCACACGCCCTACAACTCCTCCTCCCACAGGCACTGCTTCTCTCGAGGCAATAACCAGAGAAAACACCTTATCTACAGATATCGGCGACAAGACATGTTCCTCCAAGCCTCGTTTCCGCTGTGTTCACTACAATGGCCTCATGATCTCCTACCCGGAATGCTTTGCGCGGGAACGCTGGCGACATTGGCCATGTAGGCGGGGCGGAGTACTCATTTGACGGGCGGAAAACTCCGCGTTGGCGACACAGGTCCGAGTGATTGCATGAGAGAAGCCTGCCGGGACTATTTGCAGAGGCACTATGGAAGGTCGAATGGCCTTGGAACTACTGCGCGGGTCTGGCATCGCACTGACCTCTAGAAGCCACCGGTTGATTCCGTCTTCAAACCCTTCCCGTTTGTATAATGAGTAACTGCAGACTCCGGTAGCGAGGACAGACTTTTACCCTGCACCAATAGGTCGAAGATACAAAGGATAAGAACATGACGGCGGGGCCAGGAACGGTGGAGTTTACCAGGAATGGGACTGCATTGAAATGGTTTTATTTTGTACTTTTATCATAAGGAAGAAGCATTGATGTGGGCGATTGCGCCCATCACTGAGGAGTCGGGGAGAAATAAGTGATGGCAGCAGGCATGCGTGGGGTGACGGTGGTGGAGGGGGATGGTGAGTCCTGAATGGTCTCCATTTGTTTATTCATAGGGGGCACGGCAATCAACAGCCGGGAATCCAGAGTAGATGGAGATTGACTCCTCCCCTGCCCCCCTTCTACTACCTTTCGCATCACCCTCAATGACGACTAGTCACAAGCGTCTCTCCACCCCACGTCCACTCCCCTCAACCACCACACACAGAGTTCTACACGCCCTCTCCCCTAACTCCAACACCACCTCCGACATCTGTCGAAATGCTATGCATTTTGCATTAGGGAAGCTGCCTTTTTTCCCCCTGGCCCGCCTCAGCAACTTTAGATTAAGTACGCTGCGCCACACTAATCCCTGACCGCGATCTATCGTAAAGGGGGTGAAAAATGAATGTGGGGCAATGGAAATTCCCCTTGGTAGTATACTAAATATTTAGATCATATGGACTGTGTGAAATAGGACCCCCGTGGACTTTGCCTTTGAGCTTCTGATCTCAGCCATCATTTCTGAACTACACTCATGTCCGGTCCGGGAAGAAGTGCCTAGAGGTGAGTGTGTTGGAGCACTTTTAGGCCGGAACCCCACTGAGCTCCCGACACACTATGACAAGTGTTCTGACACACTACACCACTGAATTTTTCGGCACTTCGATTGGTGTGATTTAACGTCCAGTCAACTATTATAGGTTCTTACCAGATTTTCTCAAGGTTCTTTAACACCACAAGGTGAATCTATGTGATGAATTTAGGTAGAAATCTCACCCCTACATAGTTACTGTGTGGCTGTGTCGCAGGAATTCCGACAAGATCGATCATGATCGATTTATCGTATAGAGCCCAGACTGTGTCTAAGAGTGTTGGGAGCATTCTCTTCTATGTGTAAGTTATGCACCACACACACACACATACACACACACACATACACACACACACATACACAAGAGTTATCTGAAAGATGTAAGATTAGATCTTTGAAATAAAGGATTAGCATGTACTTGGCATATTAAAAGATCAAATAGATCAAATAAAAGTTGATCCCAATACGTAATGTTATTACCACTGTTCAATTAAATTACCATATCGTTCGTGTGTCAGAATGTTGAAAAATGCTGTGCCATAGTGTGTCGGGACGCTTGTCGTGGTTTATCCTACCCCTAATAAAAAACGCCATAGGTTTAACATTGACTCAATGTATTTGACGGAGCGTTGGATAAAGTGTTATTTATGCACCAAGGTGAATAAAAAAACGGACCAATCAGGGACGAGATAACGAAAGTAGATCCGGCAGCATTGATAACTACTAACATGGATAATTACAAATATTCTCTGTAAATCGGTGAGATGGGGTAGGATAAATACGAAACTGAACTCGAGTTAGCCTTGTCAATGTTCATACCACTCTGGTCAGGTCTGCTACTCACTAAACTCGGCTAACGCCTCGTGTAGTAATACACAACCTGCCCATGGTGGCATAAACATTGACAAGGCTAACTCTCGTTTGGTTTCTACTAATTATCGGGGGCTCAGTGGGTTCCTGGCCTTAGTGTGTGATATCACAGACTCGTGTCCAAGTCTGTGGTGATATCATCATTATACTTGAAGGGAACACTAAAATTGTGATTTCTTTCTCTTTTCATTTCTTACATAATACAAAATTTGTAGGATTTTGCTATATTGTATAGGCTCAGAAGCAGAGGGTGTCTGGGCGTATATAGGACGCTTATTCGTATGGGTCCCTAATGTCATTGCAAACTGTAGCTATGAGAATGACTAAATACATCATTTGTAATCCCTTAACAGTGATACCGTAAATCAACAGTCTGAGGGTAACTGATAAAAGAATATGTTGCAGCCTAGTAGCACCCATAGCTATAGGCTAGCGTTATCTCCCCATTTTGGCCATTCTCACCATAAATGAGAATATGACATTTTGACACTGCTGAGTGGACTCCCACATATTGCATGGAAGAACGATAGTAAAATCGAAAGCAATAAAGGCATTTATAAAAAAGAACTCCATAGATTTCAGTGTCAACTGCATATAATGACTCAAAAAGAAAAGACTAACGAAAGCCTTCTTAGGGTAAACGTGGCTTTAAACTTACCCCCTATCGCTATCACGACCACAATGAAGAGAGTGGGGCCTAACGGGTTCGAGTCGCGCGCTTTTGGTGACTGAGCCCGTTTCCATGATTCCCATTGGTCAATTTCCTAATTTATATAGAGAGCTATGTTGTGATTGGTCTGATGTTATTGCTGTTATCGTAAAAGAGCGAGCGAAAGAGAAATGTATACAAATAAGTACCGTACAGCACTCTGTCCTGATTTATTGTACACAAACCCTTTTCATCTCCGATCTAATTTGTTTCATGGAATAGGATCAATCACACAAAACGTAGAACATCTTTTATCCCCTTTATAGTATATATACACAATATAAAGTATGCTGTCATCACACCATTCTCCTAAAATCAGAGTTTGTAACAAGAATGCATGGAAAAACATAACGACTGAACACCACATTAATAATCTTCGGTCTTTACAACATACCAACTAGGTACATTTGTATAAACATCTACTTTTATCACATTGCATATTATAAGCTACGAATCGTGGATATTACAATCAATACCTGACTCTTAACATAACGGTTCCTAAGTCTGGCAGCTGCAGAGGAAAAAGAGTTGTCAATTATTTCCCTGGAACTAACTTCCGTTAGATCCTTTATCGGTAGTTAAAAACTACGCAGAATCACAAAAATGACACTGCTCTTAGTGGCCTAATTACTTGTGATTACTGTTATTGGTAACTTACTCTAAGTAAACTCTATAAACATTATAATAGCCTTCTTAGTTCACTCTAGTAAGCTGAGAATCAATAATGAGCGATGCCTCAATTGGTGCTGACAAGATCAGTAACTTTAAATACGGTTAGCATTGTGAATCGATTCGGCACGCGACTGAAGTGAAAACAATTAGCATGCAGGCGTTGCCGGGAGAATTGCTATAACCACGTTATCTTATTTTTCTACTATATCGCGATGAGAACGATTCACACGCAGCAACGGTATGGGAAAACATGAATAATGCCGCTGATAGCGTTAGATCCATTGTGAATATTGACTGGGGTGTTAAGTGGGGCGTGGGGTGCTCCAGAACGTATGGCATACTGATATCCACGGTCCTATCTCTGGAGGCTACTATCCTACCACCGTCTCCCTCCTCTCTGTCGTGTCACCCCGTCACCACCTCCTCTCGGTACTGCCCCCTTCATATACACCCCACACAGAAGCCCTCAGGACCCCCTTTCTTCACCAGCCCTTTCAGACCGTTACGCGGCATTACGACCACCTGATAAAAACCCTCCTTCCAACAGCGCCAAGAGCTCACGTGACACCTAGCGCTTTATCTGATTGGCTCCGGTTCGCCGGTCACATGACAGACCGTGAATCATGCGCACTGAGTCTTGTGCAGGTGGGAGGCCTGACAATGGTCTCAACACCGGGGCCGTATGGAAGAGGGGGTTGTAGGGGGTTGTGAAGGAGGAGGGGTAAAGTATGGCATGGATAAGGGAAGGGCGGTAGGGCGACTTAGCAGTTTGATGATCACACAGGTACAGAAGAAGTGGAACAGGTAAGATGGAAGGTAGGATCTAAGGAAAATGCGTGTGTAGGAATCCTTAGGGAAGGAAAGACTATGAGTTGTAAACAGCCATGATATACTCGGCATGGGCGGCAGACATTTTGATTACGATGTTTTGCATACTGTTGAAACTAAATCAACAGTTTATATTGGAGATGGTATGAAACAATAGGTGTCGAGAGAATACAACTGCTTTACTGAGGGAGTATAAAAAAGAGAGCTCTATTATAGGGCAAGTTGCGTTATTGTGTGGGGAGATTTGAACCACTGTTTATCGGTATGAATTGGGCCCAATACTTGTTTTACACAAGAAAAAGGAATTTTATATACTGATTATGAAAACAAGGCTTTCCTTGGAAAAGAGAAGGAAATGACAGGATAAAGGAGGATATTACCTAAAGTTAGATATATCTTAAAGAGAGGAGACGAATTCTGAGACTGTAGGGGGAAACAAAGTTCGCGGGACGGCACTGCATGCTCAGCAGATGAGCACGAATTAGATAACACTGTGAAAGGCAAGATTGCAATCCTGTCCCCATAGTTGGCAGGCACTCAGAACTAGGACGAACTTAAAATATGTGAGAAATGATGAAGTACGGGTCGTATGGGCAGAATATATTTGAAATTCGAGATGGGCTGGGCTGGAGAAATCTGGGAGCAGCGGCAGTTAAATGAGAACTGCAATCACGTCCAAGTTGTAATTCAGCAAACCTTGTGGTGTTGCCGACGTCCATGAGGTTGCACAACCAGCATGTTCATTTGTTATCGCCAGGAGCAGCTCGCCCAAGGTCAACTACAGGTGATGTTATATGGAATAAAATCTGTCTTCTCAAGAACTCACTTCACTATGTCGACAGGAGGGAGCTGATGTTTTATCTAACTAAATGTCGTCTGGCTTTAAACTCCATCGCTTATTCTGACTCACGTGGCTATGATATCGGTAGGAATGGGTCGTTAGTGAAAAGCCCAATTATTTCAACCATAAGGGTGTACCTGATAGCACACATTAATCATTGTGGATGATTATATGGTTCTCCCGACTGTTCGCAATGAGAAGGCAGGTGATGCTTTGTTAAAAATGGCTTTTCAGGAAGAACAAATTGAAATGAACGCAACATGGGGAATAAAACCATCACTTACAAAACCGCACTACATTCGTGTTGAATAGTTTGCTTATTATAGAAAAACGGTATATATTTGTATATGAACAAAATTATATGAGGCAGCATTTGCGGCCATAGATTTAATGTCATGATATTAGTTGGCCAGAAGACGAAGGGAAAGTGTAGATAGATAAGATCATTTTCGTACTCGAGAGGGATGTCCAGCGCTGACTGGGGTAAATGCTTGGCTTTGCTGGACATATTTATGTTCAAAACCGTACATGCGGTTTTACTGGGAAATCTTAAATGCCCGGGCAATCATTACAAATAAATTCCTTTTAATACTCGTGAGTGATTTTTGTAAAGCAGCGCAGTAGGGTGAGATACGCGTCCAACTGCTCTCACCCTTTTTACCCTCACAACTCCGGTCCAGACAACCATGATACAAATCCCCTTCGAGATCTTGAAATGCCATTAAAATAAAGATTTACATATACTTGTAAAGAGCCGTGAACACGTATCTTGCAATAGAGAAGACGAGCCCCCGGACAAACAGTTAAAGTGCGTGGACAGATAGGGGACAGGGGACTCATACAATTCGTTGTAAACCTGGCGCATGGGCCAGTGTTAGTTTGAGAGAGGCGGTCCGATCACGGACACTCGACCAAACCCGTTGTCCGGCTGGGAGAGACTCGTCCTCCAACCGGAAGCACTACGTGACCCCACTGGTTCCTGGCAAGTCATCCACTGTGACTCCATTAACTTCAAAGTCACGGGCCAGAAAGTGGACGTTTGTGATCCACCGAGGAATAAGATCAGAAAACGTATTCTGCGTAAACACTGAGCACGTTGCGTCACCCTCAATTTATAGCCGACCTGTTTAATTTTTGACCCCTTGCATTTTATGATTGGCCATCAGATCAGCCAAAACAATCTCGTCAGTCCTGGTTATGCTTCATACACTTCATGATTGGAACCCGTAGTTTTTATGCCAATAAAAAGCTAATGAACGTGACTTCTGGTTTATCTCTAAACAGTCTTCCAGACCGGGGATGCCAATGAAGCCTCGGAAGAAACGAACGGAAAACCGTCACACCCTGTGCATAACTGACACCATCCTGCCCTATGGGGTTCGAGCTTTCCGTATGATTCTGGTCTATTATGTACAGGGACAAGGTATAAGAGTAGTAAATGCATGTGATTCTAAACGTTAATTTACAATAACGTACATATCACGACAGGTGTTTTCCTCTCAATGCACCTACCTTACAACTAACATGGTTAATTGAAAACTTTTCGAATGTAATACAAATTAAAATATATAATGAAAGAAGGACACACAAATATGTAACATACCTCTGTAGGGATCTTGGACTGGCTTGACGGCGGTAGCAGTACTCTGACCGGCCACCAGGGGTCCCTGCAATAATAAGAAGGAAATTCTCAGTTCATGCATATCCATCAATTTAACCAATAATCTTCATACTCTTTAATACACAAACCAATAACCACAACCTGGAATTATCTCTAAGTCCTAATCTCGGATTAATGGTTGGGATTGGTCCCTTTTAATGACAGAATTGACCGTTAGATCTCACACTCCTAGAAAAGTGGAAAGATTCCGTTGATGTTTCCTTATTGGACGCCTTCCTGGGCGACTGCCATGACGCCACGACCTCTGACGGGAATTGCGGGCAACACAATGGCACTCACACAATTGCATTGTGGGAAGTGACGCATCACGCCCTCGTTCCCTTCAGGCCTGCAGCCAAGGCGGACGGGCTTTGGTAACGTGCCAAACGAAGACCTAGTGGCCACAGGGGTCGCTGCGATCGGCAGATTGATACAATATTCTTTGTTTTCCCCAATATCTTCCACGTTCTGATTCATTTATGGCGGAGTTAGCGTTTCCCTGGGGGCGCTGGGTGCATGTAAACTTCCCAGACGCCAGAGGGGGGTTTCAAACCGGAAGTGCTCCGCTCGCAGGTCCGCAGAGCCGACTTCTCGTGCCCCATACTGGCTGGGTAGGAAAGTTTGCCCCCGAGGCACACAAAATAATTACCCGGTACCTCTGTGGGGGCTCTATTCTACCCATAGTCAATATAAAAAAGCAAAAAAAGATTTAAGAAGATGTATCTCATTTATTTGAATCAAGGCAATCTATGGAGGAGGGCTACAACAAAGTGGAGCGAGGCCGGACCCCGTCTGTCGGTGCGTCTGTGTGGCTGATGGGTCTGCCCGTCTTCTCTTTCACCCACATCTAATAAGCTTTCGCTGCTAGGAAGAACCCACAACCACAATTGAAAACATCAATTTTCGTCACTATATGAGAGGCAAACTGATACCTCCAAAATACCGTTTAGAAAATTATCAATATATCTCAAGTAGATTTGGAAACAACTATTAATCTCAAATTGTATTTCCCATTGATTTGTATTCATTTGAAGGGTTTTAAGTCATTTATCACACATCAACCCATAAAGCAGCAGACAGAGCAAGAAATATAAGCCATCTATTCGGCACTCTTTAAATGTAGAGCTACTCTGGGGTTCAATTAGAGGCACATGCGAATTACTATCGAGCGAAACACGGATTTTAGCTTGCGTATCAGGGCAAATCTCTGGCCCGTCACTTCATATTGACTTGGCCGCTTCAGCCCCCAAGGTCCGTGAGAAATAAGGAGACGAAGGTTGCCATAGAGGTTTAGTCAGTCACAAAACGCATAGATCTGACAGCAGCCGCTGGTCCTAAAACGCATACATTCACGAATACAGGTCTTACACAGTGCTTCCTGCGGGTTAGCAGGGTCTAACCTGCTCACACGGATTAGTCTTATCGTATTGCCCTCCGGGTATTTACCTATATGGTAGATGTACACCCAGTATCAGACAGAAATAGGGCGTTTTCGTTCATGTTTATCTGTGGATTACCTCGAAAATACCACGGGAAAAAGACAAGCATCTAATCTAGTTTATGGCAATCTATGGCGTCCGTCTGGTTTCTGCGCAGGTGACTGGCAGACATTTCTTTCTGACCTATGAACATAGCTTCCGAATACGATACTTTTAGCGTAATGTCCATTGACTTTACCGGAGGGCGTTTGTAACGTGCATTAGAACTACATATATATTTTTATATATAGCCTTACAACTTACAACTTCTCGATGTCTCTGAAAGAGAGCAATTTATGTCATATATGTCTTGGCCTGCTTACCTTAGATTCGATTGTTAAACATAAGACTTATTCAGATTAACATGTCTGTTCCGAAAAGAGACACCTGGAGCGAGAGAGGACTTTGTCTTTCATTTTTGAATAAGATGACTAGAGTTCTGCATCATGAGATTAATGTGCATGTATAACATTTCTAACTGAATGATAAACGTAGTTTTAGTAAAACTTTATTCATTGCATTACAGTTTCTTAGGTCTCCTTGCTGAGTCGCTAATAGCAGAGTCTGCTAAGTCGTACTAGTTCTACCCTGGGCTGTTATCAAACACACAGGGGACGAACGTCTGTTATTATATATATTATCACTTAAATCCTTTAATGGAAGAACTAAAGCGGGTCAAAAGAACAAATTTATTGCGTATACCTCTAAGCGCATCCTTCACAATATGGACTTACAATACGAGTATCATTATGTTCACTTTAGATTTATACACTATTACTTTCTTATTTCTGTAGTCTTGCACTGTCCCTTTTGTAGAAAGGTCCTTGATCTCTTTCTATCATCCTCTTCATACCATGTGTAAAAGAGTAAAAACAAAAGGTGCAACATCTAATATGCCTTGGAAAATGACAACCTATCAGAGGGAATTGTCACAAAAATGATCTAAGTTTATCAAATGACATACAATCTCAGGCTCATATAAGAGCATTTCCCTCTCAGAGAGGACGGCTTCATGGAATCGAGTCCCAGTTCTGCAGCTGTTTATACCCTACTTGAAACTCATCCTTCTGATTTTATAGACTTGCTATCGCTGTGGTAGGATCTTGACTGCCACAGTAGGGCAAGAGAATGCCAGAAAACTAAACCAAAACTTTACATTCTCAACATATATTCTCAACACAGTGGAGCAGTGGGTGTGGTATCATGCGGGTCGCCTATCTACGTGTTGTGCGAGTATGGCCGCTCTATCACAGTAACCGGAAATGATGGGGACCATCACCCCGAGGTCTATTGCACCCTCTAGGGACGCAGGGGCAGGCTAGATGGACCTAGTCGGACGACGAGCCAGGATTGTAGATTAGATAGCTGTATGAAACAGACCTCCTAAAGCACTACAATGTATCGGGAAATGTACTCAACTTCTCTAGTACAAACCACAATACAACGTGTCCTTCTGCAGTATTACGGTAAATATCATCCTCACAAAAATCATATTATAGTTACGAGGAAGAATATTTGTTGCTCCCGTTCGCTCTTCTTGTGGTAAATATTTCATGAAACTCACATGGCATATTCACCTTTCCTAGATGCACCTCAGCATTATTATTCCCCACCTAATTGCACCCGACCCATCCCAAGGTTTCATCTCACTCATTTTCCTCGGCCTGATTTGGCAGCCAGAAAAAGTCGGATGTAATGAATCTGATCAAAAGTATTTTCATAATGTCATCCCTGATAATATGATTTCAAAGGCCTTCAAAGTTTTCTTGATCCATCTAACCCATCTATGGAAAATCACACAAAATAGCTGTTGTCTGGTCATTTGCGCACAGTTCCTCTAACATCAGCTAATAGTTATAACAATCGATCACAATCCAACCACTACCAGGGAATGTGATTGGCAGGCCATTGCAACGAGATGCACCCCCACACCTGGGACATTGATCTTTATTTTTAGAGCGTGCTCGCATGCCCTATATACGGTGCCCAGGTGTGCCTCCACAAAGTAACCCTGTATTAACCTTTACAATGCTTCGTAATGGGTGGCGCAGAGGGCCAGCATCGCTCTTTTAGATGAAGCTACCACCGATGTCATCACCTAAATATAGAACAGAGTGCAAGGGATGGCCAGTGGGTTTCAAATGGCAGACTCCTTCTATTGAAAATGGACATCGTACTTGCTCCTAGGTACTGCTGCACGCAGCCAAATACATCTTTACGGATAGCATTCATATAGTTTCCAACGTTTTTCAAGTCAATCATGAGAAGAGTAGAGATCATAACTTTTGGCTAATGACAAATGTTCACTACCCAGATTACTATTAAATTACAAAGTCAATTTTCATAATTCAATAATCTGCCAGACATGCTATTGTAGAAAGCCGACATTTTGCCTTCAAAGAAAGTCAGGAGCTGAGAGGGGAAATTCGATATAGTCAAAATTCCATTATGAATACCTTTGTTGGCCATTTTGACTACTTCAGCCGATTGATGAATATCTATATAGCTTGCCTAGTTGTAGTGGAGTAGACAGGTTAGTGGAAATCCTAGCTTTAACCCGATGAGGGTTTTAGGGATTTGAATTAAATCAATAGCCTATATCTCAGGTCATTGTGCCGTTTACTTAAACGATCATATATATAGACCATATAAAACGACACATAAACATGTTTCCATTTCAAGTATTCCATGACTGCCAGAAATACAGGCTACGGCTGTATCGCAATCGCTCAAAGCACAGGTATTCACTAGTTTACCCTTGAGATGCAATTTTCTTGGTCGATGCCTGAGGGTAGTTCGACTCTCGATATTCATTTCCGTCTTCGAATGAGCTGTTAAGGGGGGAACACACCACGGCTTACATACATATCCCTTTAGGCTGTGCGATCACTGGGATAAAATACCCGCCATATACGAACTGGGTTGGGGAATGCCCTCTTGTGATAATACGTTTGGAAAGAATTGGGTTTTTTGTATCTATTAATCAAAGCAATGTCAGTTCCTTATAATTTTTTGGGGAGGTCATGTCTTATTGTGATAGCACGACAAGAGCTGACATTTCCTTACATATGCCTTATTTTGAAATAGATACGTTTGGCAGGATCAAAACATCCCTTTGATCAGAACTGTCTTACCTTGATGGCATATTGATTATGCTGGGCTTCGTCAATATCGTGAAGACGTAGTTTAGGGATACAACTTCTACGCCGATTTAAAGAGGGACCTTGTGAGAAAATACTGTACATGACACTTTGGGACTAAAACCCCTCCGGGGAATGAAGTTTGTATAAAATACATTAGTTGCGCTCTGGGATTTCTTTCGGAGAAGTTAAATACTTTAAAGGTCTTAAAGATTTCCTTTCTACAATTTATCTAAAAACGAAAATCAGGATAAAGTTAGGCTGTAGAATGACGAGGAGATTGCACTTCCCTTTCCAATTAATAAAACATGGGCACCTAGATCTACCTTCCATAGTGATTTATGAATTGACTTGAAGTCAGATCCAATAGCAATTCGGTGCTTCTTTTGTCTGTCATTAGAGACCACACCATTAGCGGCTTTCCAACTAACCAAAGGGACAAGACACCTTGCCAAAAGCACACAACTACATCTAGGAATTTCCACTTTATCTAAGGATTGGATTTCTGGGAGTGTTTTCGGTTTATTGTATTGTTCATCTTTATAACCAATATTACAATTTTTACGAACACAATTGACTCAAGCATTTTCTTAATTTACCACAATTATGGTATAAGTACACTATCAAGAATACTCCATGTTTCATTGTTGGCTACCTATGGGTTACATGTGTTATATATAACCGTTTCAATATGAAAACATTACATGTTTAGCCATGGAGGCGATTTGAATTTTAATGGGTGGGTAGATAGGTTTGATGGGTGGGTAGACTAATTGACAAATTCACATGTAGCTCAACTGAAAAAGGGTTGGGCGGAAAGCTATGGTCGAAAACGATCAATCGAAATTGAGTAAAAGGACCCACTGGCGGCAAGGTTATAATTTAAAGAATAAATAGATGGGTGACTATCATGACTTGCGAAAAGGTCCTTCTCTGTCATATTCATCACAGATACATTCAGTTTTATAGTCTTTACAAAAGTTCATCCTAACAGCCTTGGCCTTACCTCGGCCGACGCCTGACATACAATAGATTTATAGTAGTAGCCGATAAAGACACTAATATTCAGATATATCATGAGGTAAAATAATGTGGGCCCCAATTTAAGTGTGTAAGTTTGGAAGTAGCTGACGTAATTATATTGATCATCAACTACCATCAACTAATCTGAAGAATATCGTGGACCTGTCCAAGACAGTTATAAGCTTGTTATGATCATCATATGGGCTTTCTCTTGGCACACTACTTAAAAGAACACAGAGACCTTCTCCCTACGTTATTTGACAGAAAGTCCAAGTACACCTATTAGTGCGAAAATTGAGCAACTCTAATTCAGAAACGAACAGTACACAGAAAGGAAGATTCTTTCCTTGTTACAGATTTAAATCAATACGCTGGTTTCAGGTAATTATAGTCCATATTTGCATATGGGTGGCGATTAATCAAATTTACAAAAGCATCTGTTCAAAGTAGAAACAAGTCAATGGAACACTTCAAAGCACGAATTTACATGATAACAGGATTCTGTTACATTAATTAGTGTGAATGATCCTCTTATTCAAATTATTCATGGTTGAGTGAATGCTACAAAACATTCAAACTTCATGGACTCTATTTGTGATTTTCAGCTTTTCGCTTTTTGAAAACCCCATCAATTAACGCCCTGCATGGGTTCTACGTTCTCCGTCAGAAAATGAATTATTGTGGGAGTATATGCTAAATATGTATTCATGCATTGTTAGAATAATACATTTTCATGACGCCAATAACCCAATTTGATTTTACTTAACTATCGGATAAACTATCATGGTTCAAAACAAGTATAGTGCAAGACATGGTGGTTGCAACAGATATCGAACAAACAAACAAAAACCAGACTGAAAGACATTAACAGAACACGAGGGGATATCGCCCGTCATCAAAGCTTTGATATATGGTATTGGTCTTTAGTCATCACTGCCGCTATAACATGGGGGCTGCTGGTACCTTGGGCAACTATAGGGTGGCATTATAGTAAAAGGCAGGAACATGGCATGAACGATAAATCTCGCCTGTGACTGGTATTTGTCTGACCTCTTTCCTTTGTGAGGTATTCTCTAGTCTGAGGCAATATATCATACTCCAAAGAGACAGTTAGGAGGCTCGTTCTTGGTTTTTCCCTCAGTAACTCCTGCTACCGGACCAAGAGTCCGGTATCATCTAGCTAAATATGAAAGCAAATTACGCACAGTTGATCATCATTTAGGGTTGAATACATATACGGATTCGATTCATTATACAAACATAATCCTAGATGAAAACTGCTTTGATTACGAGTTCTAGATTAACACAATCATAACATATATATATCTATATACATCTTTACAAATGGAGTGTGAATAATACAGTCAGACGTTCAATGTATGACCTACTTCAATTGTTCATAATTAAAGTAGATCAATATCCTTATACTATGGATCGACAACTTCAAGTTTGTGAAGTAATCTTTTTGGATATATGTAGCATTTAGAGTCCGTTACTCAAATGTCTCTAAAATCTAAGTATCTAATCCTATCATGTCATATATGTTGGCACACGTGGACCGGAATCCAGCCAGTGTTATGCCTTTTAAGTGATTAGGTAGTATCAAAATGTGTCTATTTATCTTTTACAATCCTGTCAAAAGACGGCAAAATCAATTAATACAAAGTGGTGGATGTTTGGATGGCCACGACACGTTAGTCTTGAAGCTCAGATAGGCTTATACATTGGGCCGACATTAAAATCGTTTCTGCGCGCAGTGCGGATACACCAGGGCCGAATTAAACCCTAGGGCTTAGACACACGGCGCCACACACCTGCAATTAAAGCTTTTTCCCTCGTAATTAATAAACTAATGGCATTAGTGTTGCCATGGGAACGGTGTTTCTGAGCAGCCTAAAGGCTCTGGGGGGATATGGTGGTGGGAGAGAGGGGTAAATGTGACCACCCCACCACCACCGCCACACCTCACAGCCCTAACACTCTGCACACGCCCTAAAACATTGAGGGTGTTAATGTCCTGCAGAGGTGATATATACACCACAGCAAGCTCAAGCTCGACTCTCGTCTTTTTTGTCCTCTATTTTTGCGAATTCAACGTATGGTGATATTGGTGAATTACATCATTTTCAGGAGAACGCTGAAAGGTGAAGGTAAAACGGAAGAAACACAAGGACCTTTGGTTAAACACGACCAGAAATCCCATGTGCAATGTAAGAACGGATCTGAGATCGACGACGCCAACTTACGTCTCTGGTAAACATTGTGGGTATTCCTAGAGGAGGTTTGGTGTCGCTTTGCAGCTCTCGTTGGTGGGCGGAAGGGTAGAAAACAGGGCGTGAATTCGATAATTATCTTGTTAGTTGGGGGCAACCCATTCCGCATGGGCTCATATCCACCTACCATCCCCTCAGGTCTCCTTACCATACAACCCATTACAGCTACTTCGTCCATTCTTCCTAGGTTTTTCATTGTATTCGTGGTACCCTGCCACTCCACTGTGGCCAGAAGCCACCACCACCCCTCCCTACGTCATATAGGAAGGAGAATGTACATGTATACTACAGTGATGGGGATGAGAAAATTGTCATGGTGGGGTGTCAAATCATCCGACTACACTTTTTTAACATGCCAAATATGGGTATCCCGGCAGAACTTGAGACTTTCTGGCTAGGGGCCATTTATGAAGTACGTCCGCACTTGGGTGGCGGGCGTGTGTGTTATAATTTACCAATATGCGTATGCTCCTTCTTTGTTCTAATGCATACCAGATGGGAGTGGGGGTGGGGGTGGGGGGTCTTAACAAATGTAGATGTGCTCTTAACTTTATTTAGTGATAAATTGAGAAAAATGAAACATGTTTGGGCAAGGCCCGTCACGAATTGATCACAATTGTGCCTAGTACACTATGTGGCGGATGGTAGACCCCCCCCCCCCCCCCACTACTCCAGCAGCCAATATCTCTTCCCCCTTCAACCTATCCAATCAGGGTGTGTTCCACATCTCACTGTCTCTCACTGGTATCCTTCAAATACTATCAATCTAGTACACACCTTCTCCTACTTATCCAAAGTATGATGTAAAGGCATGAGCATGGATGTCTCACTCAGTCCCGAGTATTTCCAAAGCTCTCTACTCTACCCTTCCTCCTCATACTACACCATTCCTTACACTATTTGCTCCGTCCCTAATCTGTGCCGCTCACACACCGTTTTCCTTTCCGCCATACCCCATGCCAACACCCCTTTCCCTACACACCCCTCCACTAAGATTCCCAATCCCGCCGGTACTCAATGTATCTCACCGCTAGAGTATGTAGTCTTTCCACACACACACACATATATAACATGCAACTTCGTCCTACCACAAAACCATAGTGGTTCCCTCCTCCTGGTTTCATCACGACAACGCTGCACCCATACGGTTCCTTTTTCGTATACCTCCCCAACTCCAGCAATATCAGAAGCCTGTAGACCACACCATAGGCATTCTCATTCACTTTAGGTTGCTTATGTTCTTTCAATTATCTGTGGACCTCAACTAGTCATCCATAACTAATCTTGCCATGTTTGAAAATCAGGACAGTTACATACATGAGTATGTAACATTGACATTTTACATACTGTATAATTACGATCCTCCCTACGAAGGTTACGACATTCCCTGTGCCTCGTCCTATGCCCTCCACCAATCCCTGCATTACCATCTAAACCCTGCTACCTATCCATCCCGGATTGCTGGCTTCCTGTTGACAGTTGTCGAGGACCCCTGAGACGATCCAAAGATGTCCCTTTTCTAGGGGGGATCAGATGGACCAACTGCAATCTGCTGATTGGCCAATTCAATTACCAGAGGCCTATGACTGCGGCTTTCTTCTGGCGTGGCTACTTTGTTTGTGGCTAATCCGATTGGCTTATCAAATGTTTACCTTTTTTTGCAGAAACGGATTCGTATATTTTTCCACTGATTGAAGCATAAACTCTCATTAGTTTTGACCTCAAACTAACACCTTTTAGAAGTTAAGTGCATACTAACCGCTATTTAGTGCCAATACTATCGAAGATGGATTGGTATGAATAGATATGAGAAGCGTTTGGTAAGTACTACTGCTGAGAATAGTTCCGGTGATATTAGTTATGATAAACCAAGGACCAGGTTTAAAAGACTTAGATTAAATTGATTCTGAGCTGTTTAAATCGCCACAAGTTGAAAAGGATTCTCACATTAGGCTTGTTAGCTGGAATTTTATACAAAAATCTGCGGATCGCTATAAAACCGCCAGGTTGTCATTATTTTTAAAAGGGATATCTTGTGATTTTCTTGGGTCAGTCTACTTAGGTCTATGACACAATGTAATGAGAAACTTCCGTAATTAGCCATTAGGCATTACTACCTTCATATGCGTAGGTGGACTGGGCAGGGTAGGTTCGGCCTTGGCTGGGATCTTATTGACCTGTGTCTGACTTTGGTGATAGTGTATGACCTTTGCACGACCTTCCAGGCGATCTGCTGGGCTTAGTGTAGTGGGTCTGCCATGTAAATTGTTGGGCAGATATAACTGGAAATACATAGAAGGTACTATATGTTCAGTTCTGGTTTTAGAATCTTTTAAATTCTTATTCTAAGGACACGATGTTAAACTGAAGTGAAGTTCTGTTATTCGAAGTAAAAGATACCATTCCCCTATATAAAGCTGGTTTGCGTTTGACATAAAACTGTAACAAATGCAATATTCACATCAGGGAATTTACAAGAAGTATATAGCACAGATTCCTCATCAATGATACAGACATTATCAAGAAAATAGTGATTACAATAAAGCGTGAACATCTTTACGATGACATACGTGTAGGGTATAAATCAGAACAATGGGATAGAGCTATACTTGTCTTCTAGTATCGAACACTATTGGTTATAAAGACGGACAAGTGGTGACTATGTGGGCTACACTTAAACCCGAAGTAGATACCCGCCAGGAATGAACGCTTGGAGAGTGAGCGCTTCACCGAGGATATGCTCAAGGCTCGCTGGTTAGCGGTCTGCTAATACGATGGACACACAACCAGCAGCTCTAATTCGATTACTGACCGCCAGGAGGCCGGAGTGAGAAATCTGGGCTGAGCTAGTATGAAGTGGGTATGTCTGTGGGAACTAAGCACACAGTGCTAGGCAATGAAAGCAAGCAGAGAAGCATAGACAGAAGAAAACAAAGGAGGCTCAGAGAGGGTTGGAAGAGCTGAGCCAGAAAGGGGCAAGGTAGGGCTGAGAGGCATTGAGCCTGGGAGAGTTATAAGTATGTAAGTAGCGGTAGGGTGGCTGGGAATGAACCAGCTACAGAATGCAAGACAGCAGAAAGAACGAAGTAAGAGAATTCCGGAAGAGAAACTCTGGAGTCACGTCTGGAAAGCTTGGAGGAAGAGGAAATTCGTGAAGAACAATCTCTGCCTCAAAGGAGACAAGAAACAGACAGAAGAACTGTGCTTCCCTTGGATCAACTCCGTCATCCCTGAAGTGCGCCGGTATCGCTAATACATAATTAGGTCACCCATCGGGCCTCAACGTTTCATATTTCATCCACTGTAGTTCTAATGACCAGTATTCGGTGGAAAGCAAATGGGATCTCTGCATGTGTGTATATGACATAATGAGATATATCACATCATACAGATCTACACACAGACGTGGATATCGTGTGTACGTTGAATCTGATCCTATATGCAATACTACTGTACATCAAATTTATGAGCCCCCTGTGTTCTATTCATTCCCAACCATGTATCACACTGAGCAGATAGATCAACCTCCTCCTCAATATTCCAGACCTATGGGTGTCATTATGTACAACGTGCAAATGTCGGTCCAGCTATATAGCAACTGTATTGTCCTGTTTGTCTTGTATATACTCATATGTTTGTCTAAATGACTACAATGGAAGAACGCCCCATTAGGGTGAATTTGTATGTCTTTATACTGAATAGAAGAAAAAAAAGGTTTTCACTCAAATGAAACACTTTAATTAAAGAACGTTTAGGTACTTTATGTCCAGACATTATCATTCAAAATAAACGCTATTCAAGCTATGTTATGGTATGTGAAGTTGTGCAGTTCTCACAAAATAAGTATTTCCATACATACATATTATGCATATTTTCGATAAGTTGTAAATTTATTGTAAATAATAGTTATAACAAATATCCCTTGCCTGGAACTCAAACTGCATTTGGGATCGGCGATATTTGTCCAGTAAGAATTCTTAGATATAAAGAGGTGACAGAAGTAGCTATGGTAAAAATAGTATACTCGAGGTGAAATAGACATAGCACATCTGTGTTTAGTATGAATTCTGGGAGTGACTATTCCGCGTTGCCTGGTTTAATCTGGCGACAAGACTCTGGGGTCACGAGTGCAAACTTCAGAATTAGTTAAATCAGGAACGTATTCCCATGACCACATGACGTCTGCCCTCTCATGTGACACATCACGTGACTTCCGGCACGAGATGCTTCTCACGTGTGTGAATGTGACGTCATTAACCTGACATCCACCCTGCGGCAGAGAAAGCTAGAATAGACGAGTAATAAGTGCATCCCTTATCCCGACAAAGTCAGGACAAAAGAAGCTATTGCTACATGCCAAGTTTGAATTATCTCCAATTCAATTATATAAAACGTCCTGACCATGCTATACAGGCCACAAAACGAGATAATAATTTACGGTTCTTATGGAACGAGGCGTTTCCCTACAAACCGTAAATTATCATCGAGTTTTGTGGCTTGTACAAGCATTGTTGGACGTTATATATTTACTATATACCCAAAATTAGGAAAAAATCATTAATTCATTTTGGCCTAACAACTAATATCTTAGTCAACGTGTATGGGAAGGTGTTCCGTATTTTCCCGTACGGAACACTGTTTCGTACAGTATTTTCTAATGTTTTTGCCAGTTTTGTGGCAAAAACGGTGCGTATTTACAGTATATACGGCATAGGTATATAGTAAGGACCCTTAGTGAAAAAGGACTGTAGTCCGTTATAGCCTTCATACTATCGAGAATTTTCTATCTGGGGGTTATTGAGCACACCTGCCATTTATAAGGATACTTCACCTAATATTGATATATCACACTATAAGTTTCCCCTATCAGCCGTGGGGGAGTTTGTTGGTTTATTTAATGCCTCAGGTCCAAATGTATAAATGGACTATCTAATGGTTCGGCTTTTCTCACAGGTGTTATGCCAAAAGGCCAGTGTTCGAATAGGTAATTATACGAATACTTACCTTGGTAGTAGTATGAGTGAATCAAAAAACACCATCTGTGTTTCAGGTCTGCCGATTTTTAAAATCTCTTTTAGGACTACGGAGAAAGTAGTTCCTACGGCGAGTAAGAATCTATGCGATGAATTCAGGTTGATATTATTCCCCAACATAACATAATTACCGAGGTGACAGTTCTATTTCACTTCCCAGACTTGGAATGATAAAGCAGTCAATCTACCTTCTACCGCTACTGGGCCTAAAATCAACAAAGTGCCCTATGACCCGAATTCACGAGATTCTAGACTCCCACAAGGGTTTAAGAAGGGATCTCTGCGCCAAAAGTGCGCACCTTTCCACTTTATCAAGTACTGTGTGAACCAGCTCAGAGTGTTATCCCTGATGCCCTTTCAGCACACGCTACAGACAACCCTCTGGAAAGTTTAACACGCACCCAGACACCTTCCAGCTATACGGTACAGCTGGATATTGCATGGGCTGATCAAATCACACCTCACACCTCATCTCCATAGGCCACAGACCAGATAAAAGCCCATTCATTCATGCTCACAACACCACGGTTCTTATTTTTATCCCTGCTCTCACCTTTAACATTCCTTCCTTTAGGTGCCTACCCATCACATGCCTCAACATCCGGGCCCTGACAGCGGACGCTCATCCCACCATCACGTGATCAGCCCAATAGACGCAGCATCATTGAGGCCCTAAGGGGCTCGGGGGGCCTTGGGCGTTTATGATAATGGCGCTCCGATTGGCTGAATCCCTTGGGGGCTGCGAAGGGGACTCTGCATGGGTGCTAACAGCCGTTGTCAATCCTGTTGCTCTCCTGTGGTTAGAACGTGCCAGTTGATCACAATCTGTCAAGAGCTCTCTGCCATTTTGCCGATACTTCTCCTAGTCTCTCTTGCCCCGTATGCAACAGGGGAATACACTCTAGAGTAATTATGTGGTAGAGTGGTTTCATTATCTTCTACAGCCACCTACCTTCATACGTGCCAAATTAAGAAGTGTTTGTTGGGAACAAATGTCACAGGGGGAATCGCATTAATAAAAGATCTGCGACTTTTTCTATTAATATTGTTACGTTCCAATTTCTCTGTTCTGGATACATACGTGCACTTTCCCTTGGCCTTACTAATCATGTTGGCTCCACGTGACATTCCGCTGGAGATGCACCTTGGTTACAACCCACAGAGATGCCCCCACGCAGTAAACACGGTTAGTCCGCAGCTAGTGGTCATTGCAGTAATTCTCGCCATAAAGCTTGTAACGGGACGAAGTCCTGGGGTCACTCATTTAGATTACTATCCATACACACGATAGTAACAACACTAGTGGAGAATTACTAAGACACTCGGCAATATCTCCCACCTCTCGTGAAGCCTCCATGCCCCTTGCACTGAAACGCACCCACCACTGCAGTCACATTCCATAGCAGAACCCTCCGAGCTTAGTTAAAAAAGCAGACAGATCGCGCAGACTGACTGGCCCGCGGAAACGCCACTGTCCAGTCAGACCTTCATGTGCACAGACGATAGTAACAGCTTGTTCCGAAAGTAAAATCCTTACGGTTGAGCCATTAAGTCATATTCAAATATCCAGGAACATCAAACTTAAAGCCCAATAACTTCACATATTTAGAAATACACGCACATATGACAGTTTTTATGAAAATAAATTATCTTTTAAGGGTTCCATGTTTCTCGTCCCCCCTCATGCTGTTTACGCAAACAACTGCACCACCTGGTTGGACCCCAAACCAGAAGGTGCAAAAGCGCCAAGACGAGTAATGCAACAAACAATTCTTCCCGATGTGAAAACGTCGCCGCCATTTTGAAGGCTTTTGTCGTAGGAAGTTGAAATGACGTCGCGGGCTGGTGGTGCCGTCTATCGGCGACTCATTACACTAACCGTGTTACACTCTTGTTTCCCGCCGTCTGTTTGGACGCAGACATCGCTGCCGGCGGGGGCTCTCCTAACTCGATCATGACAAACCTCACGCAACGAAATCAGTTATTCCTACCTCTTGATTGGCGGAATAGGCTGGCGTGAAATGTTTGGAATTCATACGCAATTCAATTTCAGTGCCATTTTGTGTTGGTTGAGTTGGCGGGTACGACAAGAAGCAAGCTTTGGTTTATTCTGAGTGAGATGAAATTCAATTACCTGAGAAGAAATTATAACACAACAGCAGTACGAAGAGATAAATGAATCAAAGGAAAATACCCACACAGAGACCATGAGTGTTCTTACAACAGCTCCCGTGCGATTTATTGTTTCTTTATTGCGTTGAAGGTAAGGGCGGTGATATTTCCAGATGTCTACCAGATCGTCAGTATCTATAGGAGCTAGACTTTCTGGAATTGACTACCTAAAGCCATACCACAACTTTTGAGTGTGTTGTATGTGATACATCAAATGATTTTAAGTCTACGCTGGACCTTGCAAGATGCTTCTGATTTGAGACGTATTCAAACTGAAATAACATACTGTATGTTCATATGATACCCAGATTAAAAGGATTTTGAAATGAAAAGATATATACCTGAATCGATCGAGTTATGACACTGTGAACGTAGCCTACATAGAAAGGCAGCAATGTCAATTGAAGCCAGAATAAATGTGGAATTCTCTGCTCCAGAGAGACCGAGGATACGTGGGAAACCCATACTATCTCAAGGGGTCACAGATTACCTGAAGGTGTGTAGCGAGGTTCAAACCACTATTTTATTGCTGTCAATTAGGCGCAATTTATATCATCTTTACCTACCAAAAATAATACGAATTTTATATATTAAAATGAAAAGTGCATTTCCATGGAAAAATGAAAAAGGCCATCTCTGGAAAGGTGTGACTGGCTTTCTACATATACTTTCAATATCACCAATCGAGGCATTGTGCAGCCAGGGACGTTACCTCATAGGGGTTAATCTACCCACAAGTAGTGCCAAACGTTGAAAGCAAGGAGATATTTCCCTGAAAACATGGCATCGTTTTTGGTTTGTATGCCACAGTGTTGAGGGTGGTCTAACTTTGGCCGGTGTTCTCATCTATTGACCCTGATGTCCGAGCACAGAGATGAATGTCCGAAGGATTTTGGATCAAGATGCCATTTTCTAATGGGTCGAGTCACAGCTGTGATTGTGGGGGACGTTCAAGATTCAGTACATTCTGAGGAATAGCCCTATACATAAACATTATTGACTGGTTTCAGATACAAACGGCCATATGTTGTATTAGGTAGATAATGAAATCATGTATCAAGCAATAAAATGGATCGCATGCATTACCTAACTATTCACAAACTTGTTAAAAACTTATATGCATGCGTTTTTGTTCTTTTCATGAATATTTCCTTCCATATATTTCAATATAAATCTAGGGTTATATCCATCTGCTCAGGATATTACACTCATTGGATAATTTTTATATATTAGATCTTCTTTGATGATTTTATAACAACACAGGTCTTTGGCATGTATGTCTCCTGTTTTCTCTTACCAGATGAGTGAAATAGACCAGAAATATATGAATTTATAGTTGTACTGAAACCAAATTACAACTCATCAAAGAACTGGCCCAGGAGCCTACTAAAACAGGGCTGATTTAGCACCCTACTTAGTGCCTCCTCCACAATAGATACGAACTAAAAAAAATGCCGGCGTGTGTCTGAGTATGTCATTATACTGAGGAGTTCGAGCAACTCAAATACAAAATAATCAAGGTCAACCTTAGCTTTTCGGATGCAGGAAGGCCAAGAGGTTTTTTTTAGTCTACTCTTTTACATGTCACTGGATTATGACGCTTAATGCAACTGCCATACTGTCACTATTGATTTTGTCATGTTACAGAAGCTCGACCTTAGAGTGACCTTGGGTGTCCCTATAGGTGATCGTAAGGTTAATTCCTTCGGGAGGCCTCAGTATTTCTAGCAGTGGCTGTGCCTCCAGACTAGGCACTTTACGACTCCGCTCCCCTTTTCAAGATTAATATCTTCCAATCCAAGTTAGGAGCAGTGAGCAAAATAAATAGGTTTGGAGAAGACAACCGCAGTTCAGCTTCCCAAATAAAATGGCACATAAAATACTCTTGTTGCGGCCCAACTCAAAGATGGGAGGTGACATCTGGGGACCAGGGATCACAGCAATGCTTGATCCGACGCCTCCGCTGTGGCCTATATTTATCAGCACCAGACGAGAGCGCTAAATTTACCTATTGACTTTCTTTCACTTGAAATAGAAAGGCTATTCTAGAATCTAAATCTAGAGGAGTTGAGGGACCTGGCAGCATGACCTGTCTCTGTCCGCAGTGGCCCATCTGAGGTGAAAGATCGGGCACGGCTTCATGTGGCTTGTCGGCATTGGTGAACACCTCCCTTTGCCTTTTACTTAACCTTACGGCTGAACCGTACACGGCAGTGACACAGAGCTAGAAAGATAATGACTGACATTTATCCAAAGGGAAGCGCTAGAGAGCATCCCAGTTTAATTATAGCCATAAGAGAGGAGGGTACGAAGGGGGATGGCGCTATTTATACGTCCGTATGTGAATCTATAGAGGCATACATGTATCTCCGTATGTATATTTATATGTATACATACACGTTGTTGGTGGTAATGACGACACCCTTGTTTTAGCAAGGGGCATATGACAGACCTAGATAAAAGCGATAAACATGTGTAATATTTCGTAACAATATATGTAAGTATCAACCTTTATATATCATTCTATGATTGTGTCAAAATATTTTTCATGACTAGCCTCATCACCACTATGGACCATGAGCACATAACTAGCTCTAAGATGATATAATAACATCGAGCAAAGGCCTGCTGAAGATATTGGTAGCAGCGGAGAAGCGGCGGTTTAGAAAGTAGCAAGTGGTGGATGGAAGCCGTGATGGTTGACCGCTGAGGGGTTGCTGGAGAGGCAAGACCGGCTACAGGGGTATATATTATTGCCATAATAAATCAGGGTTGGATTGCAACCTGTCCGCTGTGACTAATGATGCGTGTTGGCGTTTCCCGCCAAAATACATGTTACCGCGAACAGCAGACGATATTGATTTCACTGAATCTTCGGGAGTTTCTCTGGTACATTGCAACTGGAGACAGGGGAACTATATTTCTAACTTGTAAATGGTAATTGCATCTGCTCCTTATACTCAAAAGCTAAGTAATGCACTCATCAAATCCATGGGAAAGTATGGATTCTATTTCTTTATCCTTCTTTAATTCCAAATGGCAAAGATAATATTCTTTACATCATGTGAGACAATAGTTAATGCATTGTTATTTTTTCATAGATTCTGTAAAAACAGGCGCGTATAACAAACATCTCTATGAATTAACTTGAAACGAAGGCACTATTCGTTCGACAGGATAGAAAAAGAACGGGGGAAAGTAAGTACCAGACAACTTACATATTAGAAACATATCATTTATTTTGACTACTCATGAGACAGACGCCTTTGGCTTCGGCTAAAAGATATGAGCCCTTGAGAACCCGAACTGTTATTTTCCTACTATATCTAAAAAACTACGATTCCGATAAGATCCGCTTGGAGTTCCTCCCGCACATAGACACAGAGTGAACCTAACTTAGGCTTGGAGACTGAAGGGCCACGAGAGTGAGATTCTCGTGTATTTCTTAACTGAATCCTGCTACTAATTTTTGTGTTTCTCTACACAGATGTACTTCTGTCCTTAGGATTTGTTTCTAGCCGTACTGAAAACATAATTTAGAACTGTAGTTTTCTGATCTCCTTGACATGTGAGCAGCCTCTGAGACTAAATCCGCTGGTTCCTGGCAAAAGTCCTGTGTCACACGAAATAATAGAAACAGTAAGGACCTTAAGTTGAGAACTTCAGCTGAGAGAGGGCACCACCGTCAGAAATATCTTAGACAGTAGTACATCCTGATATCGCCAAGGCTACGCTGGAGAATGAACGTGCCTTCCTTAAAAAAAACAGGTTCGATAATAACATCGCCCTGTCTGCTAACTTAATATAAAGGTGTAGGTTTCGGAGCTGTCAGTCTCCGACTCGACGAAGTCGCTAGTACATTGATCAAATAATGAGCAATCGGTTTCGATACACGTTAGAAGTAGAGCAAAGAAACATGGGGCATTTGGTATATATAACTTTGTGTAAGAAGATACAGGACAACGATGTGGCCATCAATCCCATCCATCAACGGAATGATTTAATACCACACACAATGCTGGATTAATTATTGACTTTTGATGAGTTTTTTTACCCAGGAGTATCCCATTCGTATCTTCTACGAAATTGAGAACATCGATATCACTGCGGGAATCAAAATGAAAATAACTCCATTGAAAACGTCGCAGAATATGACGGTCTTGGAAGGTAATAGACTTATTCCCGATGTGACGCATCATCGTGTCTGGAATAATCTAATCACGTAACATGTTTCAGAGCCAACAAAACAAGATAATTTGAGCGATATGGCCACCAGCCTGATGACAACCGAAAGTCGGCACACGTAATCACTTTAGAGGCTGTCTAACGACATCCGACCGAAAACCGGCATGTCGTTAACCAATCGCATGACGTGACACGTTAAAACACACTCTAATGGGACGATTCGGGCACATTTAAACAAGACCTAAATAAATACGACCAGATCTTTTATTACGTGCGTGCATCAGCAATAAGTGATTGCCATTCAATACTCAGGGATTGCACGAGAGGGGGCACGACAGACGTTTGGCATTTTACAATATTTAGTAGATGTTATAGCAGAAGCTGAAAAAAGGCAGCCCACACGTGTACGAACTATTCCGAAGACGCTACATTGATCAGAAAAACGAAAACAAGCAACATGTAAGTATGAGGTAGTACTTCTAGCGACCTGTGGCAACCATTCTTTTTTTTCATTTGAAGTTCACTTTTGGAGATTATAAAGATGCAATTGGTGATATTGCAATCTACAACAATGCTTATACCATTACGGTAGATTTTCAGCGATGACCTTCTGTTCTTCTTTTTCCCCCTTAAAAAACAGGCGTAAACTACATAGAAATCAACTGAAGCTATAGCTTTGTTATTGCTTTGATTCAGTTCTTGTTCTTCATCGAATGCGGTTCCGCTGCATTATACTTTAATGCATATTCTCTTGTTCCATTTCCTTCTTTTGAATTCAAGATGTGGTTACTTAACAGGACTGTTTCAAGGAAAGCGTGAAAAAGCGAAGGAGAGAGTCCCTAAAACGTTTTTAGCTGGCCTTGTATTATTGGGATAATGACCCACCTTTTGAGGTTGGGATAGAGGGACACTCAGGTCAGGTCACATGGGTGAGGGATACCTAAATGTATCAATAGGAAACACTCTTGCTTGTGAAGTAACTCTTTTTGTCTAATGCATCTACGTGATTTCTCACAGGCCCATGACATTTGACCAAAAAGGCAAATGTTTAGTATGAATATTGAAACAAGGGACCCCCCGAAATGCCAACCACTAAAACACTTCCCCAAAGGCTCTCACAACGCCGTGCTAAGACGCCTGTTTTGATTGGCTGATTCGCGCTGTATGTTTTCCTCCGTGGCTATTAGAGTGGAGTAGATGATTAATGCTGCTTAAAGAGGAAACCTCCCGTTATAGATAGTGGGAGAGAATAGCTCATAGGAATAACGTCAGTTCCTTGCGACTAAGTGGTATAAAAACAACAACAAATCGACAAATATAGCATTAGACAATCACACAGCAGTGGCTCTGAAATAGGCAAGACAAGCAACATACGTTAATATAAAAAAGCTCTGGCGATGAGTGCCTACTGCGACCGACTCGCTACATTGTTGCTGAAGTACATGGCCAGAATATTTCAATTACTTTATCAGCAACAATAAATAGAGGCAAAGATGACTTCTAATGTAGAGCGTACCTTAAAGACAAATGCTGGTAGTTGGGTTATTTCTAAATTCTATTGATTTTTGAAAATAACTCTGGATAATATAAGATTCATATATCAGCGAATAGAAAATGCAAGAAAAAAGGCATGTTACCATGCTAACTTTTATGGGAAGACCATCAGAAAAGATAAGTGCTTAACTATTGGTGTCTCTGGGAAACTGTAATATTTTGACTTCGTGGCTAGATAACACTGATGTTCTATTGCTATCTTCAGATAATTCTGGATTCTGATAGTTGGGAACATATACAAAAGAGAAATGCTAAACAATACTATGTCACCATGCTAACTTCTATGGCAAGGCCATCTGGAGAAGCTAAGTGCTTAAGTATTGGTAGGTACTGCGATAGCTACCCGCAATTGTCTTTAATACTGAAAAGCGTATGGATTAATGTAATGAGGACACATGTGCATATTGGGCTGACTTGGCCTTCCCCTTGATATAACCAAGGATGGTTCAACCACTTTTCCATATCATATAAAGGGTGTTATTCATTATTTCAAGCAATAGCAATTGTGAAGTATCAAAGGGAGGTTTCTCTTTTGGGGATGTGGTCAAGAAGTACTTCAAAATCAGTATTACATTTTGGTGTTTGAGTAAAACTATCAGTAATTGTCTCAGTCCCAGAATAGTCCCATGAGTTTTTTTTAGCTTTGGGAATTCAATATGTCGCGTTGCCCTAATGGTCCAAACAAAAGCTCGTTTTCAAAATGATGCGAAGAGCCTAAATAAAAGCAAGGCCCTTTCAAACCATGTGAAATTCAACCTCTGCCTTGTGCTGCTGCATTCCTCTTACCGACCCTATTCTATCAGCCCTCCAGCTGCCACAAACTCCATCGCTATCCACCGACCCTCGTCTAAACTTCCCGACCGCTACCTCATTACCATGGCAACATTCCCCCCTCCGTCCACCCACGAGTCAGATTACATGGCCCCATTTTGGAGAGTGTTTCGCGTGGTCCACACGAGGGGGCACTGTGAGGAACCCCCGGGGCTGACAAGGTCAAGGACAAACATCACCTCCTCCGCCTCGGTCTCCTGCCTACCCCGCACTACTTTCTATGCGGGACGAACACGTATGCAACCTGGCGTAGCCTGGAGGTATCCTTCTGGTGCACAAAGGGGTAAACAACGTCAAACAGGAACACACCAAGGTGGTCACAGCCAAGCCTTATTGACAGAAGTGACTGTTTATTGACGCGAGCTATGCTAAAAGAATGGACACTGGACGTTTCTTCCCAGACCAGACTAAGTTTCCTAGCAATCCTGTGGTATTAAAGTCAATCACTGTGTTATCAAAGTTCAGGACATTGTCACAATGTCTATGACATTTTCTAATAAATAGAAGTAGAGTGGTGTTCAACATGAACATCAAGATTGCATCAAAAACCTATCAATACACAGATCTTGGTCGCGCATCTAAATAGTATTATATCGCCTTTCAATTAGCAAATATCGTGTTACCATTCGTATATCTCGACGTGGATACAATTTACAAACAGTCCTGGCAGACCGTATACATCTTCTGTGGTACAGCAACCATCTCCCCTTACCGCTACCGCAATCGAGAAAATAACCTATGAAAGTCTCCTCCCTGCCCCCTTGGTGTTGACCTCCAAAGGTCACACCAACACTCACGCGGGTCCTTTGTTATGACAGCATCCACGATGTGACGTCAGAAGACTTGGGCCCCCACGAGCGTTTTTTTCAGGGTTCTGTTTATCGCATTACTTAGCACTAAACAACGTCGACTGACGCTGTCGTGACTTCCTGCATGACGCGTCACTATTCTCCACTGACGCCACGTAGCCTCGTTCTGGCGTCAACAAAAACCGGAAGTAATATACAATCAACGCTATGGCGGCTGATGCGTACGCATCCTCACGACAAAGTGGAACTCGAAAGTCGGTGTAGATCGGGGTCGTCCAGTAAGCAGATCTCCGCTTGGAGAACGTCGGCGTCAAGTCCCCATAAAGTAGTACCGAGCACGGAGGGATCCGTCTAATCACACACACAACTCCCACTTAGTCTGCGTGCGGTCGGCTTAAGGCGCCAGGGGGCGCCAATGGTCGGCGCCCGTACATCGGTCACATGACCGCTTCTAGCGTCTTAATGAGTTATCTGCGGGGATCTATGTGGGCCAAGAGAACCTGCAGGGAGAGAGGGGATCAATGGGAGGAGAGTGGGCGCTTTTGTGACAGGATCTCAGACTAGGATAGTGTATGGATAAACGCGTATCATCCACAATCCCTAATCAACACAGATACACACACAAATCAATACAGATCCACGATACTCATGCACTCAGAGGTACACACATAAAACATAGCACGCATATAGACACGCCAAACCAAGTCACACAAAATGGGACTGGGGCGCAGTCCTGTTAGGTCATTTTGAGAGTTCCATATCTATGCAATAACGCATCAACTGTACTTATTCCATAATGGATGTACTGTTCTTCATTTCCGTTATTCTTCGACGCTTAAAGTAGGAGAAAGCATGGTGCCTGACGCTGACGACCTCCAGAATCTACCACAAGCCTATCATGCAGGAATCGGAGTAATCCATCCTAGGAAATATCAGGTGATACCACTCTCGGGAGTGACGCGCGCTCTTACATTAAGAGCTCCGAACATTTTGGGGCTGACACTTCCCGCTGATATCGACGTGACGGTGAGAGACGCCCAAGGTGAAGGTCATCGAGGACGATATTTTTTTTGGAAGGCGACAGGGAACGGGATGTGACGTTGGCGTTACTGAGGTGCAGGTTAATGGGTGGCATAGTCCATACCAAGCCCATCAGCTTCTCCCTATGAGAAAACGCGATTACTGAGCACGTAGGGATGGACGTAACATAAAACATGTCCCGACGTTGGTTGGTTAGTTGGTTTGATTTAACGTGCAGTTAACCATTATAGGTTCTAACCAGACTTTCTGAAGGTTCTTTTACACCACAAGGGTGGTGACCAAATCTATGTAATGCATTTAGGTAGAAATCTCACCTCTACACATTTACCGAGGTGAGAGTTACTCTAGTTCCCACACCACATAGACATAGTATGAAAACGATTGGCCTTTGATGTAGCAGTAAATCTACCACTGCTGGGAATGAAGGAGAAGAGTAGCCACAGTGAGACTCGAACCCACAAAGTCCTACAACCTTGGCATTACAAGTCCAGTGCCTTAACTCCCCACCCCTCCCGACGTTGAAAGCAGAGGGACATATTCATGGGACAAAAGGCCAAGAACGGCGGTCCTACGGGCTCAGTCACTACGTTTTCTTCTTCTTAAAAAGCCACTTTATGTACTTACAAAGTCATGGATTCACTACGTCACAGTAAGCCCGAACACCATTTAAACTGTACCCGTAGCAGCGGGTATTATTTCATAGACGTTCAGCCATCGGTATATGATAATAAGATCCACATGCAGAGGGACCTCGAATTGGTACTTTTATTAACCGAAAAAGACAAATTGAACTGGGATTAAGGGCGATGTTAACTTCAATGTTAATAGACTTCAGTCAGTTATTTCCAAGCCTCTTTGATACCAGAACCAGGATTCCAGGACCGACTAACAGCATGTCCTGCATAGTCTCCTTAATATAGCATTCTTGTTCTAATCCCTAGTTATAGCCGTGAGACTGTTGTTTATTTCACTAGCATCATGCGAAAAGGTTAACAGACGCGAATAGGTTTTCGGACGCCTGTACACAAAACTATCGGTTATTTTCTATATATCCTACGTACCCTTATCTTAGCCTGATATAAACGTCCATAGGCTTAGCATTACGAACTCGTTCTCAATGGGATAAATATTTCCTGGCTAAGATAAAATCAGAAACACATTCGTGCTTGGTCTGAGTCCCTGTTCACTATCTTGTCTGGAGTAATTCAGAATATTCATTCGGCTATCGCCTCGTTCATGTTACTGCGCACTCCAAACTCGATGGCGAACGAGGACACAGACCAAACATTCATCAATTTCTTTTTTGATACCTATACCGGTAGATTAAATTTTCCACCTGCCTGTACAGTACTGCAGTGCGAAGTAGAACCTTGCTTTGATTTCACGTCTTGGAGGAGAGGCACAGTACAGCTGAGTATAAATAGTGCCTACTGAAACCATCACAAAAGTCTCACGAGTGGCAGCATGGTATTATGAGCTTCTCTCAGTGTGAAACGGTGTCCTCATAAATAACATTTGTCCCGCCAGACTGATGTCAGCGAGATCTAATAAGGGAATAACATTCGGAATAAATGCCACTACTGGCTATGATAGCCAGAATAATAGGCACTACTATACACCCCGCAGAGGCAATGATTTTCGAGGGCTGTGGACGTGTTATGCTTTATTCTTTGTAAATAGACGCTGCATATTACGGGATGAAGTATATTGGGGCGCACTCTGGGTAATACATCGTCAGCCATACATGGCAAAGAGAAACTCGGTGGTGGTGGGGTGGGGGAGAGAAAGTACTGTCGACTACAGAAAACACAGCCAATTCCTGAATATAAAAGAATCGCTTATACATATTTATATGTGAACATACAAAAATATAATCACATTGGTACACGTTCACAGTAGTTATGCACGTGTGAACTGCACCCATGTAGGACAATTTCAAAGCAGTCGTTCGTCATGACATCACTAGTCATTACCGTGTATAAATCACTGATAACACGAAGAGTGATGTCTATATCTTACGCCCCTACATCCCTCCGCCATGTCATTATACGCCCAACCTTGGAGGAACAGTGTAAGATTATGAGGCCTCCACAGAGAGTTTTCGCACGGATCCTCACCACCTGCTCCTCCAGGATTACACCTGTAATTAAACTCCTCTCAGCCGTCCCTGAGTTCAAAGGGGATGCAATATGCGAGGTATTTCCCATAGAGAGTGGCGTATGCGACAGGGCATTACTTGAAGGTCGCCCTGTTGGGTCCCGAAGGGCATATAAAACAAACTTTCACGGCTCGTTAAGAGATTGCAGAGGACAGGACAAAATCGTAAACTCCCTTCGCTTCCTACCTACCCTCATCTTTTCCGTCCCCGCTCGAAATATGGATTTTCACTTTTAGTTTCTACGTTAAAAAAAAAAGCGTAAATTGCCAAATCACATGAGGATTGTCTAATTACGGACACACAGGCATGGCGGTAAGAGAGTCGTGGCGGTGGTGGTGAAAGGGGAAGTGGTGGTCGGGGTATGGGTGCCGAGGGAAGGAGGATTGGTGGCTTGCCTGCACTTGTGTTGGATTAGGATACGCCGACCGAGACCGATCAGCGCCATTTTGCCTCGTTAGAACAGCTCTACGCGCGCATCCGACGTCGCCCGACGTACCGCAGATTGCAATTTATCGACAGTTTCAAGCGGGAAGCACTTCCGGTTGGCACATAGACCATTTCCGGTTCCAAACGCACCGCCCCTCCCTTCCTGGTTCGGGACCGTCAAAGGAAGAGGGTATTGCAGGTTGTGCACAATAAAGGATGGCGTCTTACAGAGCGTCAGAATCGCCAGAGGAGACGCTATCCTGAAATGACGACATCGACGATGACAATCAAGGTTAAGGCCGCTATAAACATGGCGCCCGCCATTTTATGATTCTCATTTTGAAGGCGAGATTATCCAACAATGGCGTTTAGGCAAAACGAGGATAAAGAGGAACGCCAGGCAATGGCAATACGGCCGTCCTCCTAAATGCTGAGTCATGAGGCCGACATGGCGGAAACGACGCACCGCCGGAAGTGATCACCGTTGAAACGTGTAGGAGAGGGCGCGGTCCTGAAGCAATATCCGCCGGGCCCTGTATAAATAACCTATAAGTGAAGACGCGCGTATATTATCATCTTTTTGTCATACCATACTAGTTTTGCGAAAGAAAAGCTCAGGTTAAGATAAAATGTGATTGTTATAAATCAGGCTTTTTGTAAAATACATCAGAATACCAAAAGGGAGGACCATCATCTAAGCGCGTTAGATTAATTCAGATATAAAAATAGAGAAGCATTTGCGTTTAAATGACCAACCAGGAGTGGCCCTCCTTTTTACTTATATCATGGTTGCATTGCATACAGCATGCTTGGCTTATAAAAAGCCTTCTGCATTGCATTTATACTTGCTTGGCAGAAAGGCAAAGAGCCTTTGAAATACTTCTAAAGTATTGTCCGTCATTGATGACGAGCCACTTCACTTTGCCTTCCGGTTGAGTCTGCATAGGACATTTTATACATTACATAGACCATCAAATATCATATGAAAAACTAAACCTATTGTTATTTCAATGCGACATGTCGACAGACTGATGCCATTCACATCACCCACTCACTTCATACTAGCTGAAAGCCTTCTAGACTTCTGGAAAAAGAAATGTCCGCTTACGCTTGCTGGAAAATACTCTATGATATTTTACTGACATCTACATTCAAAGCAAGGTTGGGTAGTATTTGATTAATAGATTCCTCGTTTTGGGGCCTTTTAAAGTGATGTTTTTTGTGAAATATTGGGACTGCAATTTGATACCTTAGCATCATTAGTGAAACATAATTTATCTATAATCACCGTGTTTACATAACGTGACCAGCGGTCATAATTCTGGTTCTTATACCAGAAGAGCTGGACTCGCATACCCAACCCATTCCACATAAAAGATCTCCAAGAACACGCAAAGACGTATCAATTATTTTAATCCTAAATGACCCTACCGCTCCCGACAGGTCAAAAGTGTCTATTGATTCAACAGGAACAACTACTTCTGACTAGTATCAAAGGCACCTACAAAGAACGTGTAAATGGTGAAATAGCTATATGTGAATAACAAGTAGTTCAGTAACGCGACCTTTCAGTCGAATAACACAACCAGCGCACGGAATTCTTCCGCGCAGAATCGAAAAGTTTGATCAAATAAATATAGTCCTGTGACTTGGATAGAGTCAGTTACCCTGCGTAGCACTAGTATACTCAAAGATACAAACTTCTTCATAAATTATCTTTAAGTATGATTTAGGGGAAAATAGTGGAGCGGGATCTTATTAAAGGATGTTAACGATGATTGACCTGCAGAGGTTCGTTTAGGTCGTATGATAGATACATCGTTGTCAGAGTGTATCCCTCGTATCAGCATAATGATAACACGTCAGATTGTCAATCTGTCTTAATGGTGTAACTCCGTCAATCAGGTGCGCAAACCGCAAGGGTACCTCTAGCATATCGAGCCGCTAAGCTAACCATAAAATCTGCCATAGGCGTTCCCTCTATAGATTGCTCGCTCCTCTCCACCATCCTTCACCATTTCACTTTCCCACAAACCCTCCCTTACACCCCTCTTCACTACTTCCTCCTTCAGCCTTTGGTTTCATGCCTAGAACCCTATTGCATGTGCCTCTCTCGCAGTTTCCCGCGCTTTCCATTGATTGTCACCTGTGCCAGCGGTCCGCCATTTCACCGCTTTACGAATTATAGATCTCGCTAATCTTTCAAATGGACATATCCTGTTCTTTGTGGGGTTCTTACTCTCCACACAACCAAGATGGCTGGCAAGGAGGAGGGATATGGTGTGCATGAGTCATTGCACCATTGGCGTAGTAATCTTGCGATGTGTTGGCGTCGGACATGATGGCGTCTGTCGTCGCACCAAGAAGTGGGTGGTCTTTTAGAGATGCTGTGACATCAGGGACGCTTCTTGCTGGCAATATCTCGCCTATTCTCGCCTTAATAGAAGGGAAAAAACGCCTCAGACGAGTGGTTTCCCAGAACGGGAAATGGGATTTTGAAATATACGTCGACCGCTTAATGGATCTGTGATCAGCAATTTCATAGGCGGCGGCCATTTGTCGGTGTCTCCTGAAATTGATAGCCTCCATAAATTGGCAATGGCATCTATTTATAAGCTCGGCTGGCGAGGGTTGCATTTAGAAAAAATATCTACTGCATTTCGTATGGAGACCGTTGGGAGAACTTCAGTGCGAAGTGAAAATATGTGCTGACTGAGGTTATAAAGTAGCGTTATATTACAGTTAGGTGCATTTTACTGAGATATATCAGAAAAGCAACTTTTTAATAATTTAATTTGTTGAATCTGTCAGTGGATCCAGAAATTGAATTACCGGCCAATTTCTAGTGTTATACCGAAATATATTTATGCAATATACATCAAATGAGATGTATTCTACTGATGGATAACCAGATACATGTACCATGTACTGTGAAGTAGCAAAGATCGTACCAATAATTTCAACCATCGTTTGGTCATTCATAGGGCCTATTGTGCGTGATGCCATTGCAAATACTCTTACATAATTTCCATACATAACAGCTTACCATACATCGATTTATTAATTATACCAGTCACATGAAAATCATGTTTCACCATCAAATACAATACAGTACTACACATTCATATCGATTCTTCAAAATAACATTCTCTCTAGTGTCGCTCTAATCTTGCCCTCTTTTTTCCGCGGGAATGTAGAGGGAGAAATAATCAATTTATGTAAATACAGACTGAGTGTCTGGGGCCTCTATTGGACAGCTGGTGTAGCACCAAGGCATTATTTTCTGTCCTATAATTAAAACCTGAGATAATCCTTATTCCGGCAGCTGCTCTGATGTAGGGCAGCTATTAGGTTTCCCGTTGGTATAAGACCGCCGACGCGCCTGCGGGGCTGTGACAAGCCTCGCCTTGTCTTCTCTACACAGGTAGACTAAAAAGTAAAACCGAGCGGCTTTACTTATCTACACCATGGTATCTAATTCAACACATATCTGGATATCCGGAAGGCATTGGACTCCCAGGGTAAATCTCTATATACAATTTATCTCGACACAATATAATTCACAGCCAGAGTGACGAAGACACGATAATCAGCCACTTGAATATTATTGCCATTCTATAAGTCCACTTTTTCTATACTACTTAGGATTGTCGCCAACTTCAAAACCCCATTTCGTAAGTAGTATGTTTGAAAGGTCTAAAGTCGAATGCCCACTGTACGATTCATTTTCTTAAGACAAACTCCCTTTATCTTAAGCAAATCCTAAGATTGTCTCAGGCAATCTCCCACCAAGCAAACACAGCATGATATTGGAGAGGAGGTGGTAGGAGTTGTCCTAAACAATTGAGGACACACTGGACGACAGAGATAGGATTTTTTCCCTCAAAGACTGGCTGACAAATTTAGGAACAGTATTAAAATAAGGTTTGGGTTTGTCCTTAGCAATCCAATATACACTGGACGATTGAGTTCTGATTTATACAGAGACTAGAGGCCTAAGATAAAGAAACCCTCCAGTTCCTGGGCAAGAAATCCTATAATTAGGATCGTAACTTTTCATATGGTACTATGTGTAACATATAATATACAGGGGTAAGGATATGTCTCACTTTTTAAAGCTGAGATACGGGAACTACTCCTAATGATAATTTCAAAAAGGGCGGTCTGTGTGTGTTGTGTGCACCTGACCCATGCCGCTCACCCCGTCCCCATGTCGCAGTCGGCGCTGTGTGGGGTATATAGGAGCCAGCCAGCCAGGCAATGGTGGTCAGTTCAGAGTGTGGGACCCTGGAAGCTACAGGTGGGCCATGGCAGGTAAATCTTATAGAACATGACTCCCCAGTGAGTGCAGTATATATATATATATATATATATATATATATATATATATATATATATATATATATATATATATATATATATATATATATATATATATATATATATATCACCATTACATAGACCCATAGATAAACAGTCGCTGAGATTGACAAAAATACATGCACACACAGAGTCACATACTGACAGACACTCACATACACTGACACAGAGGGATACACAGACAGATAAAGATACACAGTAAATAGAGATACACAGATACAGGTACACAGATATACATAGATATTGAGCATATATTGTTTTAGTTACCATATTTTCATGTTGTGGTCATTGTTCTGCCTATAGTGCTTGTCATGGTTTGTAATCACGGCTGTGTGTGTACACTGCTGAGTGTGAGACCTGACTGACTGCCCTCAGCTCTCTAGCTGTCGGTTTTATAGCTCCAGTCTGACTGTCGGCGCAGGTAGCGAGGCCCTAACACCACTCCTATGCTTTAGCATTGGAGCAGCGCTCCTATAGACGACCATTGCCTCAAAGTTGTCCAGGGTACATGTACACAAGGCCTGACAGTGTGCCACGCTACTCCCAGTGAATAAATGCCCTTAGTAGCTCCGTTTCACGCATGCTCAATAGTGTGTGGGGCGGGGCTTAATCTTTTGAATTAATTAACAGAGCTTAATTGCTTTATATAAGCTTTAAAAAGGGTTTGATGGTAGACCGCACTGTATTTGTACAAACAAACCAATTCCTAATTTAAAAAAAAAGACTTTTAAAAAGCACGTGGAGTGTTTGTTGATATCCGCCTGGTTACTAGGTGCGCTTTAGCTATTGGCTCAATTGGTCTCCAGGCCTAAAATGGGCGGGAATGACCAATTCTGCGTGTGGCATACTCTTTCTAGCAACCCTTAAGACAAACTTGGAGCCGATATCGGAACGCACCACGGGGGTATTTCTTAAACTCTGTTGTCGGCGACAAAGTTTATCAACATGTTGATAAATCTGTGTGGGCCGATTTCGGAACAGGACCTGTACTTTGTCTGAGACAAAGAACATCTCTATGGGGGGTTAGGACTCGTCAGAGGCCAATGACTAGACGTCCACAGTGTCGGTATACTGACCAAGCGATATGCCTCTTTTCTAAATGACTCATTGTCTACTTCTCTTCACACGTCATGCTACCGTTCATACCCTGCCTAATGTTCTCAAACAATGCATAAGCCACAAGGTGACCTAGTCTCAGGAACAACAGCCGACGACCAATAGAGGTTTACAGCAGCCCGAATAATAACAAATGATAACATCATATCAAAATCTTTTATGTTGGAATAAATCCAGGTAATGTAGATCTTAACACAGAATTATGTGATAATTGACTGGTCCCTAAAAGTAGTCTAAGATATCCTATACATTGTTGATAACAATAATTTTCTACTATCAAAGGAAGTCCATTATATCGTGCATATGTAATGAAAACTGACATTGCTGCTTACAACGAGAAGATAATACTGTATAGTAATGTTAACATGGTACCCAGACAGCGAGTGAAGTGGTGAGAAAATTTATGACACTTTATCCTGGAGGCCAAACAGGCCTGACAATTAAAAACAGCCACGACGAATAGTGGTTGATATCAACGGCCACTTTATTGAGGATTGTTTTAAACAAATGAAGAAACAATTACTGTAACGGATTGTAATCATGATCGACTCAATAGAAATATACCTTGAAATATCAATTGGCATTAAACAAACTTGCCTACGTCCCTTTATCTACAACTGCTAGCCTACAATCAGTTATAGTTACAGTGATAATTGTCTCAAATATTTACTTGACCATCGAAATAACATCCAGACCAACGACCAGGACGATTGTAAATATATATATATATATATATATATATATATATATATTATTTATATAAAGACAACGCCCACACATATCCCATTACATATATATATATATGTGTGTGTGTGTGTGTGTGTGTGTCTCTGCGTGTGTGTAGGTGAGTGTGTGTGTATGTGTGTGTGTCTGGTGAGTCCTGCGAAAGGAAGTAAACTGTCAAGTCACGTACCTAGACGTAACTATCAGATATTCCATAGGCCGCCGTGCACGGTCTTGGTCTGTCCATATTCCCACTCCTCCGAGCTTACATCCCTCTGCCTTGAGAACTAAAAAGCATGCGTGAGGCAAGTTGAGAAATGAACCTTGAGAAATGAGACAGCCCGGTGGGAATAACGCCCAGTCAACTTACCCAGTTGGGTGAAAGTGGTTGTCGCCGTGGCTGGGAATATGAATATCAGGCGGCAGAATTTAATAACGGGAGGCGGGGTGGCTTAGTCTGACTCCAGCATAGGAATTGTTACGTTATAAACACAAGAAAAAGGTACATAGCCAAATGTATGTGAAGTCCAAAAGATAAGTCATAACGCTAAGATAAAAATACAATCGGTTTTTAAGGTTAAAAACCAATTACTCCTGGAGCCTCCGCACTCATTATCATAGATTTTAAGAGAGAAACATAAATACAAAATTAATCTAATTGCAGAGAAAGCCATATTTTGATCAGATTAGCACGCTGTGTAGCCATAGATCTTGTGGAACCTTAAAAATTGATACCATGAAAGACTGTAGGAAGAACATTTAGCTTGTCTGTATTTGTAAGGTGTAATCAAAAGACAGAAGACATAAAAGATCACATTTGAAATGTTATGTGGAAGGATGTTTGCTAAAATGTTTTTTCATTGTATTACAACGATCTCCTTATTTTTTTCTATTAAATATTTTGAGTTTAGCTCTCTTTAATTTGAGGTATTTTCCTGTAGATTATGTCATACTTGTATGTGACTTTCCCTCGTAGTTTACAATCGAAGTCCTATCCCTTATAGTTTACATATGTCAATTCAGCATAGTTCATATGTGAGATCATTACTATATGGCTGAATATTTCAGTTCAGAAAATAAGTCTAGCTGAGTTCTCAATATGATAATAACCTAAGATTGCATAATATTAATGTAAATTCTATCAATCCTTCATCTGGCATTAAGGAAATGTTACATGCTTACCATGACCTTAGAGTATGAGCTTGCTTTTTTGTATCTTTTGGGTTTGATAAGAACATCACAGTCACACGTATACAATATGATGATTGAACGGACAGGGTACATACAGTCCTGAACAAGAACAGAGTACATATTACATACAAGAGACAAAGGATATTACAATACAGTTAACATACAACATATGAAACCAGTGATCTGGCATTCGGTGCATGTACATGGTTAACAGTTCCTGCCTTGGAGAATGCTATCTCAAGTTTGAGAGATTTCTATCCAGGTCAGTATAGCCAGAGGATGCAGAGGAGCATCGAACAAAGATGTTTCCACCTAATATTGTAGTAGACAATTTTGCAGTTCTGATTTTCTTTACCCCATGTAATGTTCCACCCCAAATGTGGGGCAAAACAGAAAGAAGAAGGATACATCAGTTTTCTTTTGGAATTCAATGGAAAAAGCCCATTTAGACACGAGACAATTGGTCCCGACTGTTGTAAATGGGCGGAATTAGTACTCCGTTTAAACAACCGTTAGGGCTTCTTTAATTAGAATATATTCGCAAAAACAAATAATCCCCGTCCAAACGCTAAGCGAACGTGAATCATTGTGAAATCTAACACAGCTAAGCATATACTTTCCTCAGTAGGCTACGTAGAACATAAAGCCCAGGAGCCGTATCCAATGTTAAAACTTGAGGAATAGCAACCCCTTGCTTTGTGCTATCTTCCTTACTCCATCAATATATATGTCACTTTGTTATTCCTGTATGTAATAACACGTCTGTCTACTGAATCCCGTGTTGTGTTTTCAGTCACTAGCTTTTTAAGTCTTCTATACCAAACTGTATCTCTGTTAAATCAATCTCGGGACTTTTTTAAACTCTACCGCCTACGTCCTCGTTGTCTTTCCACACACAGCAGCGCTCACTTAAGCATTCCAGACGTACAGCACATACATATTCGTAGAGAGGACAGTAATCTCTAGTTCTACCTTGCAGCTCGCCCTTGTACATCTCCTGAACGCTCCCACACCCATAGCCTAGAGTACAGGTCTCTCCTCATTTCGTCTTCCGAATACCCCTGGCTATCCATCCCTACCTCATCCATCCTTCCACCCCTTCACCCTACACACTCTCCACACACATCTGAAGGGTGCCGCCATGTCCAAGCGCACCTCTCTCGACCTCTCGGGCCATCTGGTGACCCCACGTGAGAGGCAGAGGTCAATACTTCCGGTCATGCGCCGTCGGGCACAGGAAAGTCATTAGCCACCATCTTTCATATGGCGAAACATATGTTTGTGTGGTGGTGGGGACGCGGGTGTGTTGAGGAGGGAGGGTAGTGTCTAGAGAGGACGGGGTGGAAATGGTAGAAGTATCATTTTTGAACGTCAAACGCTTCAGGACACCCTTGTTTTTCAAAGTAGTTGTAGCCATAAAGATCACAATCAAGTCTTCTTACGTTGTACTGCTGGCTATATACAGACTATTTTTCCGTATACGACCTTCCTCGCTAATACAAAGTGTCCACGATAAACCTATAGGAACTCTATATGGACATACCCGGCGCATACGGATATGTTGTATGCGCCGGGTTGTATACAACATTAACAGAGATACAGTTTGATACTGCATAACTAAAGCGAACTAATAACGGCATGCCACATGTCGGGAAAAGCTGGATAATAAATACAATATGGACAGGTCTCTGATTAAAAAAAAGATAGACCGGTCGTATGCTTCTTTGAGTTAACTCTCCATAATATCCGGTCATGCGCCGTCGGGAACAGGAAAGACATTAGTCACCATATGCGCTAGGATATTACTATTCGTTAAAACCTTAGAGCATACGCCCTTTTGTACACGAAACCAGTGAATATTATGTATTTATTTCAATCTGTTCACTTGATGCGATCCACTGTATACATCAAGATGTTTGGGCTCAGAGGCCCAAATAGAATTGTTGACCTTATCGGGAATGATTGAGCTCATAATCCGACCTATGTTGATCGATGGTAGCTTATGGATTGTGCGCATGTATTCGGAATAATGTGTTGTTATTTCTTAAAACAATCGATTCAAGTACTCCTTTTCTTATGTTCATGTCATGTCCTTTCCGTGTATGGTCCTCATATTTTATTACTGTCCACTTTTTGCTTTACTGAAAAAAAAAAAAAAAAAAAATTGGGCTTGTTCTGCCTATTGATGATGGGAACCTAGAGCTACCCGTAAGGCATCATGCAATACTAATGGACGTATATAGGGTAGAAAACCCAACTTTTTACGTGGTATATGATGATAGAATTAAGGTATTAAGGAACCTTCTTACAGGTATTGTTCTGCCTATTGATGACGGGAACCTAGAGCTGCCCGTAAGGCTTATGTATTATGAACGTATGTAGGGCAGAACCAAACCTTTTACGTGGTGTATGATGATAGAATTAAGGTATTAAGGAACTTTCTTACAGGTATTGTTCGACGCTGGAGTGAACACATGTAGTCCTCTGGATACACAAATATGCGCCGAGGGAGAGAGCACATGTACTTATAACATCTTCATTTCCTTGGGTCAATAAATAGAGCAATGCTCGCTTTATATATAAAAAAAAAGATGTTTGGGATGCATAAGCTTGTCGGGCAGATGTATGTGACTGAGCATTTGAATCTATGAGATTCGATCAACGAGCGAGTATTTCTATATAGTTCTATAAAAGAGAGATACCTCAACTACATGTACATTTCTATATATGTATATCTATAACGTTAATGATGTAAACAATGATTATCCGGATGGGGCGATCTATATTTCTATGTAACCTAATTTTAGAGGGGCATGGCATATAACCATTCTAGATGCTATACAGAAACGCGCGAGAGGAAAAGAGCCGCTGATATTCCTTAGGACCTAATTCGATAAGCATGTCCCACCGCCTCCTTAGTGTAAACGTTCTGGTAGAATATTCTTTCCTGATCTAGTCTTGTGCCGACAAAAAGCTACAGGCATGATCTACAAGGCCCTGAGGATTGTGACACCTAAATTCCGCGAGAGTTCCTGCTATCATAAGAGTAAAAATATTCAGGACTGAGACCCACTCTTGTGGTCTAAATGCCTATCGCCCATGGCCCCTTGACACACTAAGCCTCTTAAGACAATGAAAACAAGCCCCTGCCATAGCCAATCCCCCACATCGTTCTTGATAATACAAGCTCTCTGGTCACGTGACTAGGTAGTCCTGACAAGGCTAAGCCGCAAGGTCAGTTATAATGCAATATCCCCCATCACGAAGACGATATGTTCATGGCGGGAAATATCTGGAATCGGAAAATGTTCGTATATTTGGAACAACATCTGTAATTCCAACGGCATCAGTAGGTAATATGCAATGACAAATGATACAATACAGTTAATCTAATTTTGTCTTAGTCACAGAGACACCTTCTCTTCTCTGAATGGTACTATGGTTTCGTCAAAATTGTAGAGAAATATAAAAGGTGAGTCTAGGATGTGAGTAGGTAAATTTTGTAAAATAAAGAAAGTGCGAAGACTAATTAAGGTTCAAGCCACAACAGCAGCGGAAGATCCTTAGGGGACGGGCGGCGTCCTCCAATATCAACCAAAGGCAACATGACCTTTATTTCAGATGTCCTCCTAACTGAGGCATGTCTTCTGCCCCTTTAAATCGGCGACGCTGATTGGGTGAGGTATCCGTAAGTGGACAGTAGGAAGGGAAATACAAAGGAACCGTTTCCATTTCACGTCAATCAAATTACTAATTTATGGTTTTGTTATTGCAATTATTCAAAATGTTGAATCGGAAGACATCAGATTAATGTACTTGACATGTCTGTGACATCGTGCTGTGATGCTTGAAGTGTTTCCAGAGTTAATCAATAGACAACCAACTTAATTGTGAATTACTTAAGACTAAATGTTGGGTAAAGCATTGAATGATTTTGGAATATATTGGAAATACATCTGACGATTCTTAGAACATTTATTCTTTATGAATGCATCTAATAGCAGGTTTCAAATATTTGGTTTGATTATATTTCGGTCAGACCTACTTCAGAATAGGGAACTTTCGGAACCATTATGAAATACAAGATTTCATCAAATAATCTGACAGTTCTATGAGCCTTTAAAAAGGACTTTAAAAACTGGACTCAGATTGAAGAAATTCATGCCACAAAGGCACGCGTGACGTCACTAAACGGCTGGCGAAGGTCACGTACGCATGAAAGTGGCCGGTCGTGACGTCATAGCACAAAGCGCCTCCTGCTGGCGTGGCGGAAGGCAGTCACGTGACTGACAGCGCCCGCCTCATGTTTGTTCCTCAGTCCTCCAAGAGATGGAGCCACTATAACCTACCCGTAATGCACCTCTTCCAGGCCCAAGTGCCCCCTCCCGAGAGTCCGGAGACGCCGCACTGTAGGGGGCGCTTTTCAATCGGCACGCATGTGCAGAGACCAGCACCACGATGGGGCAAATATGAGCGTGTGTCTATTTGACATGCGCTGAGCCCAGGACGCCCCGGAAGTGGTCCCACCGCCATATTGCTGTCGGTCACGTGTCTCACATCTGAAATGCCGCTGGCCTGCGCATGCGTCCTGAGTAAGGGAAGGGCTTGCAATGGAGAGTGTGTTATAGTGGTCCTGGTATTGGGTAAAACAGGGAATAGGGTAAGGGGCAGTGGTAGAAATCTGACCAGGCTGGAGAGTAGGCGCCGAGAATTGGGAAAGGTAGGTTTCCTCACATTAGGAACGACACCCAATTAATCACTCAAATCGTAAGGCCACACGAGGACGGTGAGTGTCTCTACTAGCTACAGCCCCTCGTTCATTAGTGAAGCGTCAAAATCTTCCCTTTTTTCAGTTATTGATGCTCTGATGATTTACGGCATTGCAGCAGTCCTGGCTTAGACCTTCAAATTTCCTTCCTGAGTAAGTCAATTTTCTTTGAGGTGAATTAGACCTAATCTCACAGAGACGCCATTACTATGAGACGTATATCTTGCCTTGGAAGTAGTTCTAGTATAGATATTTACATCATAGCAACTCGCAGTGTCATATCACAAAGGGGTTAAGTGAATGCGATATGGGGAACACACAGATATGCTACAAAACTGACAGTTATCATTGTTTTACAAAATAAGCTCCATCCCTCACTTAACCTTCCATGAGCAACGTGATTTGCACTAGGTCTTTGATAATCAATACCGGTCCATATTGTATCGAAATCCGGCAGCGAATCGTTACGGATGTTAATTCAAGGATTACCACGAATGAACCCAGTGGCATGTCACATGCCACAAGATAAGGACACTTAATAGGCCCAAGACTATTTAAAAATCTGTAAACATAGAACGGTCGCTTTAATTGTATCAAGGAATATGGATTAGAAATCTTAAGGTAATAGCTGCACCGCGTTCACGTTAGATACGCATGTTCCCTAGATATCTAATCACGTGGTCTCTCCTGATCATGTGGTTTTCCACTTGGGTGACTTTGTACGAGATGTGAGCTGCGCTGGGAACAAGCAGGTGGTGGGTCTGATGCTGTGATCACTGGTCCCCAATGTCTGTGCTGGTGGTGACAGCTCTGGAGAGGCAGAGGGCCAGTGTGTTCTGAACAGCAAAACTATATAGAGTGGTCACACAAATATTAGCCCTAAGGTGCTCTGCATTCATCTTAGGTATATAGTAATTCGTCTTAGGTACATATCAAATTATAGTATTAGAAAATGAATATAACCATATTTGTTAAGATGTCTATGAATATGATTTTCAATAAATTCCACAATAACCTATATCATGGCTTCTTTTGGCTCGCTCCATTACATTGATTTCGCACATTACCGCATGACGGCGATCCAGTGAGACATGCTTATCGTTGCCAAACGACCTAATAATAATTAAGGATAGGAGATTATTTAAAAGCAAAACCCTTTTCTTGAAAGCTAAGGGTATTCTTAATAGAAATATGTACATGTAAGCTAGTTGGAGAGAATGTCTATCATCTGAAGCCACTGCTTATATCTTTATGCTATTTTTCATAAAGGCTTTCACTCGATTGCCATAGGGTTGCACGGTATTGGTGGTGTTGTCTGCATAACGCCCACTGGAGTTCGCTCCAGACGGAGAGTACCCAACAGACATGCACAGCCTCGTCCTGACTTATAACATCTAATACCCGATACCAGGTGGCAGGCTTCTCAGCCGCCGTCACACGAACAAAAATAAAGTCAAATAGTCCGAATGCAGCTTTATAAAAATTAACTCTTGCCATACAAGCATTGCCGTAATATCTCAAGTAAAATACCATAGATCTCTCTGTGGAATTCCATGGAAGTTCTGTTTGTAAACAGAATGAGGAATAAACATGATTGAAACACACCATAATGTAAGAATGAAGATATAGCTAATAGTGTTTGTTCTCAGACCTATAGAAGTCAGTTTTCCACCGGTCACTATACATGCCTAACCTGTCATCTTGCCCTCCATTCGGAAAGGAGAGGTTGTCTGTTACCGAGAGTTAAGCACCGGTACTTGAGAGAGTCTGACAATGTGAATACGGTCTGACGGCTGTAAGTAGGGACCTGACATGGTGCGGCGTGGTAGAACGGCCACGTCTCCCGTCCTGGACGGCATGCGGAGAGGAGGTTGGACGGGGGCGACCCCGGACACTGACATTAACATGCATGAGCCCAAATTACGAAAATGGACCGTCACCAACCAAGACGGTGATTTGGGTCAGGGGGGAGTTGTAACCCTTTAGTGTAGGAGATGTTGTTCTGTGCAAACTACGTACACGTTGATCCGAATGGATTATTCGGAGGATAAAGGTGCATTTACATTTCAATCACTGTACGTGTAGATCAGGTCAAGTAATTGATGGATACCCATTTTTGTCTTGACATTTAAAAACATTTCCCCGTACGATTCTACATATAATACTGGCGAGGGACTTTTCCCTCTACTTCACCCTAGATACACACGGCTTGTGGTTACTTGTAATGATAGATGGTAATGGCCACAAACTGCTACATTGGAATATCATGTGTCTAGATTACCTGTTAGATTACATATTTCGCATAGTATCTCCACAGTGTGCCCATTTATGGCTATTAATTTACAGATATCGAGATGCACAGTTGCTGGTTCTATTATCAATGGATGTTTTAAAAATATTTTTGGGCTTGCCACAAAATGGTTTTAGTCTAGTTTCACGATTATCCATAGATTAAGACAGCAGATAAATAGTAGTTGACCCCCAGCTAGAGTAACGTTATCTTACAATTTCCTGGCGGAAGACGGAAGAACTAGCAATTTCACTGTTCCCTATAGACTTCAAGGTTTTTGTCCTCCGTAAGAAACGTGAGGTAAGCAGAGCACCAAGAAAAGAGATGGGTGATATTTGAGTGGTTTGGGACTCTTTTTTCACGTGACTGAGATACAGACTTGGAAGTTGGAATATCAGTATGAACCGTCGCTAAACTACGACTAAGTTCACCACGCCTGAGTGGCAGTGTCATGCATCAGTGTATCCCTTGGGCGCTGCGGTAAGGTGAGCCATCCATTGTTATTTATTCAACGGAGATGATTCGTCGTGCGCATGTCTCCTGCTTAACAAAGTGACAGTAACGGCGCCGGCTGACCTGCGCACGCCGCCTTACGACTCCTGCGCCGCTTTATGCTCCATCAGGGCTGCAATCAGCCTGCTCTATTCAGTAGTGTAACAAATGACGGAGTCCGCTGAGCTGTATCTGAAAGCTGCGCTTTTGTTTCTTTGTGAGATAATCGTTCCCATTTCTTCTTTTAAATCGTGTGATTTATAGAGATATAACCAAATGATAAAACCAGGTACAGAATAGGAATTACTTTTGATTTAGGGCCTGTATTCTTTGGTGGAATAACAATAAGCTCATTCAATATTCCTGCAAGAATTTGGCCGCTAATGATTTGTGGCTAAGTGTCGTCTGCTTTCAATCTGAAAGCTGGTATTGCCGTTTCCCGCTCCAGACGTGGAACATGCACAATGTTATAAAGGTGGTCCTGTATATACGAGACGGAGAGGCTGCACTACAGACCTCCCCCAACTCCACACCCCTCTACATATACACGTACTAACTTGTCACCTTCCTCCTCTCTCCACAACAGTCTTCACATACAGCGCAGTAGGTGCGTTATCTTTAATGCACGACGTGCGCCTCTCTCCGAATGTCGTCTGCTTGTTTAAACATCGTCTGCTCTGATGGACTACGCAACATGGCGGTCCTGCGTCCATATATGTCTACCCCTAATGAAGAGTAAATTAAATCAAAGCCCTGTTCCCGCAATCTGATCAGTTTTCTGGATATGAAGACAAGAAAAATGGCTTATATCTTATCTGCCCTCCCAGACATGAAATTAAGCTTATGTTCGATTTATGGATGAAAAACTTTAGGAACTAATTTATATGATATAGGAATCAGATTTTATTTCAAAATATGAAGTTATACACGAGAATACGCAAGCTAACGAGAAAATAGGAAAACATCAAGCTGCGATGCCTCATTTTGGATACATCACAATGATTGCTTTCCGATAATTTAACTTTGGTTAGATATGAACAAAGAGAAATATAAGTGGCGAAACAGATGAAGGTGCTGATTATCGGTTTAAATTCATTAGTAACTTGTTGTTTATTTCTTTATTGTCATGAATCATATATACATTTTTACTTTTACTCCAATAAATTAATATGTGGTGAATTAGATCACGTTATCATATTCGCAAAACCAATTACCTTAGAGGATGGTTATCAATCTAAATGGGTAATGTCTGTCTGACCGTCTACACCTTGACAAATAATGGCGTTTCCCTATGAAGTAGCACTAAAGAATACCCGATCTGATATAATAAGGGTTGCGAATTCGAGTCACTTTTAAATCAGTTATTTCATGAGTAAACTGCGTATGTATGAGACACCCCTCAAGGGATTCTATCTGTACTGCACCCACATAAAGAGAGCACACGCGCACGCGCACGCGCACGCACACGCACACACACACACACACACATATATATATGATATTTTGTACTATTATGCATTACCTCCTTAACAAAAACGCAAAAGATGATTGGACATATATTCAGTAAAATCACAAAGGGAGTCGTGTCTGTGAATTATCATCATCTTACTCTAATATGCCCTTCAAGAATACAGGCTTTTCATCTAATTTCCGCCGTTTTACAGCAAACACTAGGAAAGATGGAAAATCAGTGTGAGGTACTCACAGCAATCAATGAAGTGAGGTTTTATATTATAATGGAGCTTTCATTGCACGATATTTGCCATCTGTATTTTAGACCGATATTTCATTATCTAGGTTTGAAGCAATTTCCGACTAAACAACGCGAGTGGCCGCCAAAATCTAATAATTAGCAAAAGACTATTGCATTAATCTAGAAACCCCACGCTCTAGTACAAGTGAACTTCAGGAGTCCCCCAAGACTGCCTAGGAAAGCCTACGTGGTAAATGAGAAAAATTCTCTTGTTCATTCTGAACAAGTCGCCCTGAAGCTACTGGCAATGCAAACAATCTATAGACATGACAGATTATCGATATCACAGAACAGTGATACGTGATTCGATAATGGTTAATGGCTTTTGATGGGATCTGAAGTTTCAATGTTTGAATATGTAAACAAGCATCTCCGATATTTCATCCACAATATTTGATATCCTCTCCTGATAGCTTCAAAGGAAGTTCAGATATAATCATCTGTTTCAATCATATCTTTGGTTGTCTTTTCGAAAATCAGACCTTCCCGAAGTTTTTATTGCTGAATCAAAGAAGTACCATTTAGAGTGCCCATCGTCAATTAGATGAACTGGGAATCATTATTATAACAATGACACTGGCTCTGTCTGAATACGAGATGTCTGCAAACTCGTTCTCTCCTTTTGTTGAGTTATTTCTCTTGCTTCCGAATCCAAGTCGGCAAAAGTCGGCACATCAATCTTATGAATACAAGACCCAGGAGCATCAAAATACTATAGTGGGTAAAGGAAATCGCGATATTGGCGATACTTTAGACTAGCCTTTCCTATAATGGGATTACTATGATCCAAACAGAAACTCCCCACGCAGTGGCTGACTTTTGAAGCGCGAAGTCGTACACTCGCCCACTGATCGGAATCTCTGGTGGATCAAATAAGGTATGATGGAGTAGATGGGAGTCTGGGTAAATGAACTGATATAAACAAATATCGACACCCACAAAGCCTCCTGACCCCAACCGCGCATGCAAATTGCATTTGAACATTTTACCACTCTTAGTATGAGTACTAAATAGTTCTGAATTACAGATACATTCTGTACCTATTGTATATATATATCTGCTGAAATGTTTCCAAATACATTACGTATTAAGGGGAATCGGGATGAATATCTGGTTTCTGCCATATGTGCTACATGTAGTATTAATGGCACTAATGAGCCTAAGAAGCAATATTCGAGTTACCAAGGAATCATTGATAGAGCATTGCAATGAATACACACTTAGGGGGGTTTGTCCATAGGATTTCGATTATGGGAAATATCGAAGTCTAAATATGAAATGAATTACAGAGTCTGTATGGGCCGGTAGAATGCACTTTTCATAAGGATGAGAACCGTCAGGCAGTAGCCCAACACCTATATAATTAGATATTCTATATCTACAACCCGCTACTATCCCCGGAGTTCAAACCAACCTGCGAAACCTTGAATATGTAATGTTTGCCGTGTTACAGCTTCCAGCGTGATGTAATGGATATCATATTCACTAAGGAGTCACTGTAGTGAGGGTTTTGATCATATCCCTTTCAGAAAACGATATTTTGGAATGACTAGCAGCCATCCCTGATAGCCCAGGCTATCAACCACCCAGAAGTAGTGTGTCTTTGGTGTCATAAGATTTAATGGATGTTGAGTACATTTAAGATGCAAGATTCTAGAACAACATCACAGTCACATTTACTCTAGACATTAAATGTCCTCCGCAGACGAAGTGGTTGCAGTAGCCCTATATCCAATCAATGAACCAGACATACCACTGAACCACATATTCAAATGCAAGATTGAGTAACCCTAACCTATGCCCATTTCGTGAGTTGGGAGGACTGACAAAATATCATATGTAGGCCTGATATATATGGGCATACATAGATAGAAATATATATGTGCAACTCTGCAGCACCCTACACCACCCACCACCTCACAGACACACACTCGCACGGTGCTAATGCCTTAATGACACCCCATACAGTGATATTTTTCATACTTCATGAACCAGCGCCACTCGTCGGGGGACCTGTTTGCGGGCTGCCGGCCGCACACGGGGGGGGGGGGGGGGGGGGGGGGGGGGCGCAGCGTCTGCGACCGGCGGCAAATGCGCTCAATATTCTGCACAAAACCGAATTAACTCACACCGTCTCAAAAAGGATGATTGCACATTGGGTCAATCCCGCGTCAGTCTTCCATCATCTGACGTTCTCTAAGCACAGTGCTGCTCCAATTATGCCTACATAGTCTCCATGCTGGAGCCACAGGACAGTCCCAGTTGGTTTCATTGATGGAAATCCCAAAGCTGCTGCACACCCAATGGGTGAGGATGGGCGTTTCAGTGGGGTAGGGTAGAGTGTCAAAAGGACGCAATTAGCCACTACCTTTGCTATTATGAGTTATACTTGCAAATGTTTTTGTCCTGAGATTCTCAAGGAAATGTCTTGGAAGTTGCAATGGGACTGAACTTCAGTGATGCAGGGATAATTCTCTAATGACTCTGGATCTTTCCATGTAAGAGGTTGGTTTAACCCAATCACACCGCCCGATACATAGAGCTATCAACCGGGGATGGCCGGGTGATGCCTTGAGGCATCATTTCCAAAGAGTTATGAGATTATTATTTTTTGTAATAAAAACTACGAGATTGTCTGACTTAAAAATGTGGCACACGATGAAAACCGATCAGTAATATCAAGAAAAATTACTTTTATCTATTCAAGATATGGATGAACATCATGCAGAGCATTGATTTCCAAAAATGGCCAGTGAAGAGAAATGGCACATACATGTATCTTTCCAAAGAATAATAGATGTAATCAAAAAGCCTAAAACAAGGCAGTTCGTAGAGGGAATACCCTGTGATTTAACAGAAATTATTTGTACAATACAGGTCCTTTGTATTTGGTAAAGTCCCATATCGGGCGCACAATCGGCAGCTTGCTCGAAGTATTCTTTGCAGGTTCAATATTACACAAGATTGGATTCTGAATCTTCTTTGGGAGAGTATCTGGTTGAAAATGTTGTGCATATTTATTTAGGTATATGCTGTTATATCCCTTCATGGGAATGATTGTAACATAATCAAACAAGTGTTCTTTTCTCAAATGCTAACATATCAATGTTGAAACATAAGCGGATTTCCCGTGAGTGTTGCAAACTATTGTCGTGATCGTACAGTGATAACAACTAAAATCATAGTTCTGAGCGGGAGGGGTGTATTTTATGTTCTACTTCTGGATCTTTATTACATCTTGTTAAAACTAACAAATTAGAGCAGTAAATCGGAACCGTTCAGGAACAATTGGTTTGGAGTTGAATAGCTGCAGATGTGGCCCTTCTTCAAACAGATTCTCCCTCCGTTCTTGTCTACTCTAAGAAGTGAGAACCTGTGCGATAAGAGTGAGCGTCGAGAGCGGCGTCTGCCATAAACCGGTCAGGGGATGCCGTAAACCGGAAGCGATCTATGTCATAAAAAGGATAAACGTTTTCTTGCCCTTTTCGGCAAACCTAGGCAGTGTGGGGCGGCGGGGTGTGGCGTGTGTTTCTTGGGTGAGCCATAAATATGTGCGTGAACTGGCGAGTTGTTAAACAAGAGCAGCCAGTCTGACAAAAGGGTGTGTGCATGTGCCGGCTAGATCGTTGATTTAAAAGAATGATTTGCAGGAGAGGCCATTCAGGCGGCTCGGATCGATCTTGTTGTAAAGCACATCCTGAGCTATGTGTACTGTTTGGTCTCACATAGTCACTCAACAGCTTGCCCTACACACAAATCCCTCTTTTTTATCGATAACGACAGATTATCGTTTTCCAATATACACCGTTCATAATCTGTACTTTCCCCGTTGTAGATATAAAGTTAAAATATACGTCGGTTATACTTTTCTATTGATCTAGACAACCCATCATGTAAGATACATTACAATTAAGTTAGACAGCTTAAGCGGAATTCAAACGGAAGAATGCATGAACATCCCGGTGCATTTACACTTCTGTAACTGAATACTGTCTCTTCATCGGAATGGTCTCATTTCCCTGAATCTGAAAAAGGAAAAGGACAATCGTCGACGACAAATGCCCCTCCCAAGGTACAGAATCTGAAGAGACTTTGATTTCAATCATGTTTCAAATGTCGGGTGTGGGGGGGGGGGGGGGGCTTTGATTGAGACTGTTGTACCCACCGCTGGGATTTAGTGTTCTCTAGTCTCGGGGACATGATTTAAACCAACTCCGCACGGGGGAGGCAACATAATGGGTCACATGTTTTGCACACACCCCGCTCAGCGTACCCTTTATCCCAGAAGATACATAAGTCACAAGTAATACGAATCTTAAGGAGGGTATTCACGCAGGGAGAGTCCCTGCACCGGCGACAATGTATCCTACCCAAGAAATTTTGTCTGAGACTATGTACCCGCTGTATCCATTCATGTGAACCAAAACCGCCATTTTGCCTTAAAAAAGGGAAAATTAAAAAAAAAAACTGGTATCCTGTTTTAAGATTCTTGTACAGGGGCAGAAATGTATAAGACTGGTGAAAATGTGTAAAATACACCTACTTGATACGAACTCATATTTTCTCTTCTTGTTAGATTAAATATAATGTGGGTAAGGCACCTCATACCTCGTATCGACTATACGAAAGTGGCTTCCCAGCAGAACAACGATCTGCAATTCAACTTGAACTGGATCTTTCACATTCTGTGAGCTCGCAGCTCTGTAAAAACCAATGATATCTAGATATTTAGATTCTGCTTCGCTGGTTTCTCCTAAAGCTTACCCCAGATATGACGTTGTCTTTCATTATTATGTTTAAAAAGAAATATTAGTCGATAGCAACGTCATAAACCTTACCGGATGGGAATTTCCAAGGGAATGGCATGCTGTGGAATGGGTCATTTGCCTTTACAATTCAAGTTGGTTTGCATTACATGTGAATGGTTGGTAATCTTCAAGGATGCAATTAGTCCCCCCATACTATAGTTTGTAGTTCTTATATCACGAATTGCATATTTGTGGGTAACCAACATATATGTAATGAGTTTAGATATTCACAAACCATTCATGAATAATATACAAATACAATACATTGTCCGTTTGGGCAGCAAACTCACAAGACAGTGTTAATTTGAAAATTAAAACCATGAAATGCCTACACTTGCGTACCAATAGAATTAAATGTATAAATTCTTCAGCTGTGCGCCCCCCCCCCCCCCCCCCCCCCCCAAAAAAAAAAAAAAATTGTGTCACAACAATTCTAAGTTTACGTCTACTTTAATACTGCACCTTTCAGTTCCATACTTCTTTCTCTCCAACATCCCTCAAACCTCTGAGAAGCGGTTGTACGTAGCTGGTGATGTCAAGTCTCATTACAACAAACACCCCGAAACACCTGCCCCCTAGAGGCCCCTCCCAGGCGGGCGTCAGACCCCGATAAAGTGATTATCTAATCAAGGCCTCTTTGTTTGCTCTTCCCTTAGACCGCAGGGAGTAGTAGGCGAGGATGCATCACAGATACAATGACAACTCAGCACAGGGCGGCACCTAGCATGTACTTCTGCTCGTTTTTCTTGGCCGCTGGTTTTAGTGATGTGGAGGACTCAGGGTGCGTTCAGTGCTCAGTGGCTTGCAAAAAGCGATGGTACCATTCTGAGCAGATCACGACCCGGTACCCATATACGGTTATATTCTTCTGGGCCAGTTTAATAACCTAAGATCGTACTTGTAGACCCCTTTTCTGCATGTCATAGAGACCCAGGGATGATGTGGGTCACTTTCTTCAAACATTTATTTACGACCTTATGGACGGCTAATACTGTCTTAGCGAACAAACTTGCATATTATCAAACAACAACCCCTGTACGAGGTACAGAAAAGGGTCTACATGTACGGGTCCTAGATTATTAAACGGGTCCCCAGGTGTCCCTCTACGATTCTGTCCCAGTCTAACACTGACAATGTTTGGGATACCTAAGTATTTTACCCGTCTCAATGGAAATATGATTTTGGATACTGTCTGTTTCTGAATTATAAAATGCAAAACAAACAATTGAAACACGATGTGAGGTATTCACAATATCTTGTACATGGTCATATCATATCATTGGATATTAATATCACATATAGACGGGGTCATGAAAATTAATCGGAATGTTTTTCATGTGGAATTTACTGCCTCAGAGGGACCGAGAAAAGATGGAAAACAAGTAATCATTAGTCATGGAATGGCGCTGGGGTGTGTGGGGAGGTTTGGACCACTTTTTATTAGTGTTAATAAGGCCCAATCTATTCTTTCTTGGTTTTACACAAGAAACAAGAATTTCGTAAACTGGAAATGAAAACAAGGATTTCCTTAGACGATAGGAAAACTGCCACCTCTGTATACAGTTATATCTACCTATGCCGAGATTGGGAAAACCACTCACTATACCCAGCAGTGGTATTTTTTCGCTATGAATATGATTTAGGGATATATGCGGTATACACGCAGCCAGGACCACATCACGGTGAGATCGAATCTCTGAGATGAGATGGCGGCAAAGTGCTGTATCCAAACGGCCTTACTACGCAGACATCGGTCACTGCATTTTCTGATGTTCCTCTCAGAGTTTCTATTCTGCGTCACATTTCCGCTTTTCAACCATTGTATCGCATTTAATTGAATATTGTATTTCATTTCAAGGGCATTATGGATCATACAATGAAGACCAAATTCCCATTATGATATCGAAGGTAGTGATTCCAATAGGCCTTGTTGGGAGTTGAGATTTGCAAATTGTTCTTACTCTGACGCCTAGGTTTACAATTCACATTGAATAAAGGACTTCCTTTACCAAATATGACATCTAAATGAAGGATACGCTTTTCATACCTTCCACGGATTGACTTAGGGAAGAATTAACGTGAACAGTCCATTAACGCTACCATGTCACACCCTGTACCAATCGCGTTAATTTTTATAGGAGAGAATGCATCCATTTGGTAATCACAATACAGACTTAATGCTCTACGCAAAACACACAGAAGACAAACATATAGCTTCTTTGATGTGGGTGTCTCTGTGTGTGTGATGGTGTGGGGGTAAGAAGGTGACGGTCAGGGGTAGCATTCACTTCCACATCTTAATGGATTCCCACCATTCCCACGTATCACCTACCTATGGAGTGTGTCTGAATCTGATCCCTAGTATCCTCAGCTTTCCGCAGCAGCTCAGTTAAGCCAAGCCAAACAAGGCCAGGCCACGCAAAGTTAAGTCAGGTCAGCTCAGGAAGCCAGGAAAAGCCAAGCCGGCCATGTCAGGCACATGAGGCAGCCTCTAAATTCAATAATCATTAATGAGGTATTCTTGAGAGAAGTAGAGGTATCGACTTATTAAACTTGGAAAAGAATAAACTTATCCTATTATATACTCAATACACCAAAGAACATTTTTCTTGTCTCACAATCCTTTCATAGTATATAAATCATATACACATTAACCTGCAGATGAGACAAGACCTTGTTTATTGATGAAACTTTCCACGTTATTTTGCCTATATTTTGGTTCCCTTTTGATTATTGGTTCTCGCCTAACATCCGAACACTAACTCGTTTTAAGCACTCTGGATAACAGTCCGCGCGCTCAATCGGTTATAGTCAGAGACCTATGTAAACTATGTGAGGTCACACGAATTGTAATATTGACACCGTCTGGAGTCCAAACCACGTCCCATGAATAAATGCCTTTCTCTGACCGGAGGCTAGGTAGTTCATCGGTAGTACCGATTTCCATCTGGCTCCAGTGACTTGCTTATCATTGGTGCATTTCTCTACAAAGTTTAAAAGACATAGATGCTTCATACATACTGAATGTACCAACTCTTGGTGGTCTATACCCGTGGCCATGGGCGACACTGAACGTGTCCTCACTGAATACTAAAAGGAGATCCCACAAACCATAACAGCTATGGATACTTCTCAGATCCAGGTTTAAGAGAGGCTCAATGGCCAAGTAAGTGTTGATGGGGTGGACTGGCAGGGGACTCTCTCCAGATTTAACATGAGTAAGGGACACAGGCGTCACCGTCTAGTTCTCCTACCCCGTGTGCGTTCTACCTAATGACCATCACGGGAAAAGTCGTCTGCCTGTGGCGGGTGGGAAAGGACGTGAGGATGGGAAGGGGGTTATTGATCCTTCAGACTTAAGCCAGTGCAATCTGGGGATTACTGATGATTAATTTAGCACCTTGATCCGATTTATAACGGCTCATCCCTGACGGACAGTGTCTGAAGTCGTGGCGGAGTTTGAATAATGGAGGTGGGTATGATGATACACTGTGAAGGTGGTGTTTGTTATCTATGGTGAGCTATCAGTCGAAGAATTTCCTTTCTGTCATGAAAGATCTGATTGGTATGGGTTATCTTCGGATTAACTTAAGATGTTGGGTCCAGATTATGGGTGATTTACGAACAGCAATAGCCTGGGTAACATTACAACAATATGTGATTTATGGGATAGGGACGACTTGCAGGCATTGACAATCATTCGTTTGGGACACTACACGCAGTAGCTACACTTGCTTACATTAACCATCAACTTAACGGTCCATCCTAATGAGCATCTCGTAATCATATATGCGTCGAGGCCTGAATCTCTTTCTCAAGCCAGTTATTATCAAAAGTATTGTTTCTATAAGGTCGACCACTTTTATCCAAACAGGCTCTCTATAAGCATAACGATGACAGAGTGTATTCACTGCTGTGTACGCAATGTACTCTCAATAATCTCTTACTGATATAAATCAGTTAGTTAAAAGGTTCACAGTCAATTCTCTAATATTACCTCCATGATAGTGTATGATTGCTCCGTTGCACTATTCACATTCGGCCCTGGCTATCTTAGCACAACCCACCATACCGAATATCCACCCATTCAGGAACGGATTCTGATGGCATATCGCTGGACGCGTACAGATAGTCTATATATATATATATATATATATATATATATATATATATATATATATATATATATATATATAGACTATCTGTACGCGTCCAGCGATATGCCATATATATATATATATATATATATAATATGTTGTACCAGACAACTTACTTACAGCTTTTGGCGTGCCATGTTCAAATTAGTGTTTAATAATGTTCATCTACCTTCCAAAACCATAAACAATGTGATATTGAATCGATTCAAAAGTTTCCAAAATAAGCATCACCAAGGGTTATTTCAAGCTTTGTCAATGGTGTAGTCTAGGTGAAATAATGGGGGTCGTGATCCATTACCCACATTATACTTAATCTAACAAGAAGAGAAAATATGAGTTCGTATCAAGTCAACGGGAGCGATGGGATCCACTTTCGTGAGACCCGGAGGAACCAGGATGACGGACAAGTCTAAAAAGAAAGCTCCTAGGGCCAGGAGACCAACCCAAACACATCTTTTCCTGAGTAGCTCACCAGTATCACCCAACCGACCACCCTGCACCGACGCCGCCATCCCTCTTCCCTGCCCACTGTTGACACAAGACAAACCGACGTCCGACAGCTGGTGGGAAAATACGGATGCTGACAGCCAGCAAGTGGATTACGTAGCGAAGAGAGAACAAAATGCGGAATGCGAACCCCGTCACCCGGAAGGGGCCTATTTTGATAAGCGACGGGCTATACATATTTTTCTCGTGCTGGGTATGTTCTGGTGGCTGGTCTCAGACGGGTCCCACAGCCCCATCTGTAGAGATTAAAGCCCAGGAGTCTGATAGGGGGACCAAGGGAGCTGTCCCCGGACATGCTAGAGAGCTCCTCCCGGGCATGGTGGTGCGCAGGAGGACTAAAGGACATCCGGTGTGTGGCTTTAGTAGCGAGTGGCATGGGGTGCTTTGTGCCCGCGTGTGACGTGCTGCACTTACTATCAAAATGTAACATGGAAAGTATGGCGCAAGGAATGTGACGCATAGTGCATGACATGCAATGAATGTTATATATCGTGCAGTCCAGGTCTATGATATGCGGCATGTGATGTAAGTCTCATCGTATCTTCATCATTATCTCCATAGGAGGTAATCGGGACTTCCTATTAGCTTGCTTATTGACTGCTGGTTTATTCCTTTATCCTTGTGTAAATGTTTTACAAAAATAGAATAAAAAATTAAGTAGCTAGACTATTAAAGTTATTTTTGTCTGACGATTCATTGACCTAATAAAAAAACATGGTGTCAAACTGAGCGAGCGGTGCACCAACTGAAGAGACAAAAGGTGTGTTGGTACAAAAGCACCAACCGAGTTTAGAACATTTAAGTGTTCCCTAGTCTACACCCCTTAATTTTCTTCATCGATAAGGCGTAGTGATTGGCGGGCTTGAGCTAGTGCCGCTATGGGAACAGGATAGAGTTGTGATATATCCCAATGCGCCAAGCAAGTGGGATACATTTTAGGGTTCTAGTCATTGACGTCATATGTCCTGGAGGGCTGATGGTTGAAACGAATGGCAAGCCCCCGCGGCATGTACAAATACATGGGGCCTTCAACAGCAGTTTTTCCTTCTGGCCTTTTATCCTTTTATCTTCAAGGGAAGTGATCTAATCGTTCACTTTGTTCTTTTTAGGGGAATTAGGCTAGTTTTAAAGAAGGGTTCGAAAGGTGTTCCCTGCCTATTCCAGCTTAAAACCCAAAGTAGATTTAATGGGATCTTATTTTCAACGGACAAAGGTTTTCCCAGGCTTGGCATTTTCCCTCATAGCTTTTAGAGTCTAAGGGTTTGTGTGCTCAGAAGTAAATCTTCCACTCGAACATAGAACAAAAAACAGCACGACAGGAAGTGCATGGGTCGCTAAAACTACAGCAGCAAAAAAGGCCGAAAGCTCAATTGGCGTAGATATTCAAGTGACATAACAAAATTATCTATTGATAGCTTATATCTTAGTCGAAATCTAAAGGTTGCTAAAACAGTCAGCCTAAGCAAAATGGAGGACTACAGAACGTGCTCAGCTACCGATAAGGGTATGGTTATAGTACTGGAATTAGATGCTCAGTAGAGGAAGGGGCCTTACCTGTTTCCCTAGGCATTGTGAAGGTACTCTACATCACTATACGATACAAGTCATTAGATGCGTCAAGGAACAAGACAAGATCTCTACAGCTTGTCTATGAGGATCGGATATGATACTTTTTGTGTGGTCTGGCTAGACAGTGCTCTACCTGTACTATAACATAATTTACTAACATATCAGTCAGTTAACGTAGACAGACTAAGCTGTTATGATAAAAAAGATCAGATCACATCAAAGCATCAGGCGACTTCATCAAAGACCCAGGAAACATCATCAAGGCAAAGGAATCCGATGTCAACGTTGAAAGCTGCTTCTTTTCTTGCTAACATGAGACCAGGCTGTCATCTATAAGGACATAACCGTTACATGAAAGCCTTATGTGACCTGACAGGCTGGTGTACCTTGCATTGCGGCGTGGCTCCCCCTCTAACAATCATACTCCCCGTCGCTACTACTTTTTAGCCGACCAGCTTCTGTGCGGTTCCGTTTGATGAGGGCGTAGGCAGATCGGTACCTATCATCCTGGTTTCACAAGCAAAAACCATCAAACAGCACGATTCATGAGCGAGGAATTTGATTATCAACCTACTTATTTGTTCTTGTATCTTTCTAGGCCGCGCATAAGAATCGCTAAAAGTAGATGTCGATGTCCTATTAAGTACAGGTCTGTACATTGCCATCGTGGCCAAATAATATTGGTTTCTATGAAAAGAAAGTAATCATCGAAATTGTCCGTATTTTTAGTAAACAAAATAACTGAATTATGCCTTCGTGAATTATTCTCCTACTTCCCAGATGTTTACAGTTTTGCTGCCATGCTTTGAATGGCATATTCATCCCATTATCGCGCACTCTTTTCCTAACCTGCCCACATAGTGGCAGGGCACTCTAACAATGACACTCTGAGCTGTGCGAAAGACCAGACCAAGACTGGTCATCCCCTATTGGCTGTGGGTTCAACAGCGAATCAGTGCGCAGAGTACTCAAGCCAAGCTTGGTGTGACAACCCCCTGGAGTTTGTGTAAGGCCTCCTCTTTGTCAGTAAAATCTGTCCAATCTTTTCTTGACTCATATTTGAACCCTGCACTTCTGTGTCCAAGTTGTGACTCCTAGTCACTTAAAGGCCTACACCAGGCTAGTATGGGTCCCTGGACTTTGCACTCTCATAGGAATTAAGTTCTGAGGAACCGTAGTCTCGTGTATACGCAGAATCAATGGTAGAGCAAACTAACAGGTAAAACGGGTAAACACTTGGCATGTCGTTCACGAAAACAATTACCCGATTTTGATGAAAAAGTTATTATTTTCTACAGAGTCAATGTAAAGAAATATAGCATGTTCATTCGTGTAAATCAACAATAATAGAATTAGGGTAATCTTTGGACAAAGACAATTTCAATGCTTGTGTTCGATGAAAATAGAGTTAACTACTTCAATGTGGCATTCGGATATTGATTTGGAAAATGGACCATACCGTAGGGCACTCAGTCGAAACAAAAAGTATCACTCTCTCATATCCAGGGACGTCAGTTGGGGTCATTGAAAAACAAGGAAATATTTTTATGTGAAAATGACTGCCTCAGAGTGACTGAGAAAGCATCGAAAACACATCGTTATTCTCTGTGGAATGCGGCTGGGGTGTGTGGGGAGGTTTGAACCACTGTTTATTGGTGTGAATGAGACCCAATTCATTTTATCTTTGTTTTACACAAGGAAAATAGTATTATTTACTGAGAATGAAAAAAATATTTTTCGCTTAACCAGAAGTGCTATTCGCCCAGTATATTCAATCTGCGAATGAAAACAAGGATTTTCTTGGAAAATAGGAAAACTGCCATCTCTGCATATCGATAAGTATTTCTTATATTTGCTGAAGAGGTTTTTTGTTTGCGTCCATCCCCTTCTCACAGGAAAGCAGTAAAGCTCAGTAGTACCAACCGATGTGGGGTTGTGCGAGGTAAGGGGCACACTTAACAACCCCAGTAACTCCTGCCACTCAGGTTGACATGCATAGCAAACAGGTAATTACTGTCGGCGCAACCACGGGGCGCGGCGAGCGGCGACTTGTGACTCTGATGAGGTATTTAATCACAGTTACTGTCTGTTCAGTTGGCTGGCGACAAACGATTTTCTTATGACTTGTAGACTTAGGTACAACACGTAAAACAACCTGGATTCAACGATGTACAGCACGGGTCTGACCTGTCTTGTCTCCTCAGATATAATATAAATCCAACCACATATATATAATATCCACAAAGATCGGCACATGAAATTACTGTAATTCCTTATATTCGGTCCGCCATTATTTTCTACGATTACTGGATGAGTATTGGTAGCGGAGTGACATTCAATTCCCAATATTTAGTCTATGGGGGGGGGGGGGGGGGGGGGATACCAGTACCAGGGGTGACATAAAACATGCCTCACTGAAAATATTCTCTCTCACATGTGGTAAATCCTGTGAGATCGCATCCTCATCCCAGCCCCCAGTAAAACCAATAGCTCTTGACGCTGGCATAATGACGCAACCCAAACAACTCCGACCCAGTTTACAGTATTCTTATTAAGTGGCCTTGTCTTGAGATATGGCAGCAGTCAAAATCAGCCCACTGGAGTCTTCATTACTCAAACTAGGCTTAAGGGTGAGAAAATGAGACGTCTGGTCTACTGGTGAAAATATTACTCAGATGAGGTGCAAATAGGTTCTGCCACCGAGGCCGCACGAGACTGAGAAGTGTGAGTCAATTCAATTCTGTAATCAAACTGAAACTATACAGACAGCTGAAGGGATACAACCTACGAGTGCGCGTTTCACCATTTTTGGATGAAGGTATGCGGGGTCACATGTTCACAAGATGCATTGAGATTGGGCGGCACAGTCCAGACACCGACGGGAGGGAGAGAATCCAAACAAATATTGTAAAATATATCACACAAGCCAATAGAGAAAATTGTTAGAAAATGTCTTTGAGTCTCGCGTCTACAAACACCTATGCATTCGAACAAGGTTAGGGGGTGCGTCCACCAACCACGACAAGGTTGCGACAATGGCTTTCCGACAGGGTCCACGACAGCTCTACGATTAGAAGCCTTGTCGTAGCCTTGTCGTGGTTGGTGGACCACAGTTCCCGACAAGAGGCTACGACAAGGCCACGACAGGCTGCGACATGAAGCTTGTCGGGGGCCTGTCGGGGGCCTTCCGACAAGGTTACGACAAAATCGAACATGTTCGATTTTGGTGGCGTGTCGTGGCGTGTCGTGGCGTGTCGGGAGGTTGTCGCAGAGGTCTACGATAGAATGTTTAGGTGGAGCGTGCATTTCCGACAGGCTGCGACAAGGGGTCACGACAGCCGCCCTTCTCACGACAAGGCTGCGACAAGGCTGCGATTGGAACTTTCTTGTCGGCACGTGTCGCAGCCCTGTCGTGGTTGGTGGACGCACCCCCTAAAGGTACACGGACGTTCCCGATGGGTTTCTGGCTGCCAAGTGTTATCATAGTGTTCGTGTATCATAGGCTTAAATTGGATAACGTTTTTGGTCGACGTGCAATCAACTTTAGCAAATTGGATAAAGAGTAAGGCATACATACCGAGTGTGTTTCTAACTTACACGCCAAAAGAATTAGTTCCATCGTTGGACCCCATCAGGATCAATTTCGACATGCATAGTGAACAGAGGAACATATGATATACTTTCAATCACCTCTTAACCTGTATATCTGTCAAACAATATCAAGTAAGCCAGTAAGCCACGTCTGTACACTATGTGAATGAATTTAGCATTGAAAGGTACGTCCGGCGTAAGCGTGAATGAAAGCCTATTTCCAACTCCAAGCTTATCCAAGTTTACCAAACTCTAACATCCGCTTCACTGGTCCCTAGCACGCCATTAGACCATTCCCAGGCTCAATCACATACTGACCAGATACCAGCGGTTCCATCATGAGACACAACTACTGCTCATCTTGGCCACAAGGGGGCGCGCCTGTAGCCCCTAGGATGCGCCCGCAGATCATAGTCAAGGTTCACGGGACAAGAACGGCAGATCACGTGGTATTACCAAAAGGGCCCGCCGCGCAGATCTACAATGGTTTCATTCCACGCTTTTACTTCACCTCTACTTTTTTGTGATGCCAAGGCTCCTTTCTCGTATGTATGAGTGAATTGTTGCCTTGGCTGAGTTATTCCATCCTATCCCTTAAATGTTATCTTCGCTTGTCGGTATATCCCCATAGGCTGAATGGCCTCCCCTGAATACATCTTATCAAAAGCATGGTGATATAATTTTACTGCCTCAGCCAACTGCAAGAAAACACGCAACGTTAGAAACCTAAGCACAAAAAGAAATTGATCTGGGAAAAGAAATTACCTTTGTATAACAGTTGCAGGAAATTCCTTAAAGCAACGAAACCAACACTCCTTAGGAATGGAACCGTCTAGTTCTAAAGTAGGGAGTTTTGTCAGGGAACGGGCTTAGAAATCTTATTGTATCGCCTTTCTCGGTAACAAACCTCGCATGTCCTTTGATCTATACTATCGGAGTTTGCAGTGAATAAACCGCATTGGTATCCTCCGAACACCACTCACTTTTCGGAGGTATTTCCGTCACTCTAGTCCATTCTACACGACAGAAGCGCCATCTATCAGGTGGTCAGAGAACCCATTATGGCGCCAAACGACACCCTCTGTCGTCTGCTCATTATGTCTTGATTGTCTGCCGCTTGGTGGCGCGCACGTCGGCTAATCAACAGTCCTCTGCTTCTACGCCAAACTTTCCCCTATCCCATAATGCCAATTGGAGCTCCGTCTACCGGCCAATTAACTAACACAGGGGGAGTGTGACGTCAGAGAGTTAGCGGTGCCTTGAGGGGGTCGTTCGACATGCAGTATTTATGTCTGACTTCACAGTCTTAAGGCTCACAAAACCAATGCCATAACTCTCAACGGGGAATCTATGCTTTCCCATGGCTCTTTGTTACTAGTGTACTGCAATGGAACCAATGTAAAGAGAAAATCTGTGAATAAGGTGGTCCATCATCAGTAAGTGCCATCTAGTAATAGAAATTTTTCCATAGGTCGGTGTCGCACGTTATCTACGTGGTTACGGAATGTTTGCAGCCAAACATACCCCTGGCAACTTATACTTTAGCATTGGATCACTGAATTTATGAAAGTAATACATTTATAATACCCATGTACATCATTCCGATAGAGATAAAAGTAATTGCACTGTATTCTATGGCATTCCGGCTCCAATTTGGTATGTCATACATGTATATCAACTCAATAATACTTTAGATATAGTTTAGATAACACAGGTATACCCAACTTGTATACACAATAATGCATTGGCAGGCCTAGCTATAATAAGCTTATCTTTCGGCAAGTTAAAACCAAGATAATTTCCAACTATAAAGTTTAGACAGCTCAGACTCATTGATACAATACTCTTGTTTGTTCTAGCAATTTATTCTGTCAAAAGACAACACTCCTGCAATCACACCCACCATTCACACTTAAGGTGTGATTGCTGTGTGGCTCTATATGAAAACCGCTGGACCCACGGTGTTTGTCCGAGCGGCCGCGTAACTAGACAGTTGATTGTGAGGCGGCGCTGAACGGCAACACCTGTATAGGAGGCTGGTGCCGATTACCAGGGTGTTCGGTTTTTCATTCGAGTGACCGATTCAGTAAATACATAAAAAGCAGACATAAAGAGAAAGCGTCATTTCTACACTTCATATGTGAAGAATGAGTAGCAATTCATGTGGTACGATTTTGAAAGCTTTGACACAAGAAGGATATAAGATCACAAAGGTAAACATTTGTACAAGATTTCTGTTTAAGAAAACTGCTTTATAACCTTGTACATTCATCCAACATGCCGAAGTGCTTTTTTGCTTACTCTTTATATTCAATCTACCCAAGCCCAGAAACTTTAATATGATTATCATCTACAGTAGTTATTTGAACGGAACCAGAGGGATGCATATGGAAATGCCAATGCGGCATGAATTATCTGTTTATTAGGTTTGTATTGAGCCAAAATAGTTCTTACAGTTAACGTGTGATTCTAGCAAGCAAGTGTACCTCCAAAATGTAGAAGAGATTGCAAAATGAGAAGCCTTAACCCTTTCCTTACCGGACCTGGTTGCAGGTGCATGTCTTTAAATGCCACATGCCTGACACTGGACCACCTCTGTAGGGCAAGCCTATGTTACAATTGGTGAGAAAATGTATTCTTTTCCATCATATTTAAAGTAGTCAGTCAATGTTTCTATGGTGATAACTATAAAACTTTTTATTAACTACCACTATGAAGGCACTTTATATAATCTCTGAATTTTTTTTAAAGATCCATCTTGAATTAGCTGAGATAAATGATATTCTAACAAGAATGGAAAATGATGCCTTGAGGCATCATTTGTGCTGGCTACGGGAGTGCCCTGAGGCATCATTTGCTCTAGCCACGGGAGTGCCTTGAGGCATTAATGGTAAGGAAAGGGTTAAGGTCTCATTTTATCTATGAAATTTCCTTACCTGAGGGGTATTTCTCTTCCTGTGCGTTGGAAGAGTTTTCCTGTATGTCAGTTTTTCCCTTAATGCTGTTTATACCTCAACGCCACCGCTGTTTGCAATCTTTAAATTCCGTTTACTTTAAACGCGTGTCAACTTTCCACAGGTCAATAAACAAGAGACTAACACGGTTACCCTTTTATGCAGATACACACATTGTTTACCTGGGGGAAGTTCCTAACATCAGCCTTGGCAATTGTCTCCGGCCGATCTCCGAATACACTTTCCATTGGAAATAGAATAACCTGAGATTCCCCGGGACTGATTTTAGGACCTTGTACCTGCAGTTTGCCAAAGGCTTTACTTTTAATAGATCAATCTGAATGTGGAGACAGGTATAGATGCCTCCTGTGTCCTCCTTTGTGAATACTTGATGCCAACTCATGACGGACCTATCTCCCCCTTTTAACATACGAAGACCGCTGGGTAGCCTACGCCCTGAGGTCAATTAAATCCTGTGGAATTACCTGGAAGGTTGAAAGCTGAAAGCCCGTGAGGTCTTAAGCGATCTAAGTATTGAATGTTTGCTATGCCTTGTTTTCTACACTCACCATTATTGCACTTCGGCATTACATTTATTTCCTGATTGGGTGTAATAACTCGGCAATCTTTTCATTTACTACTTTTATCTTCCTCCTTGGAATACACGCTTTAGAGATCATCATTAGTATCATTTACATAAATATATGCCTGGCATAAATATATGCTTGCAATTACAATGTCGTAAACGATGAAATATCACCATTATTTCGACTGTCATTGATCTACAGGCATAATAACAATGGACCTGTATTGGAAGACATGGTCATTTATCGGACATAAACGTCTTAGATACGGCAGTTTCCTAATCAAACCCTCAAAACAATAATGGATGTCCTTTATTCATGCTCTTCTAGATGCAACTTTAGATACAAATATGCTTTTGTTAAAATATATTAATATTACATGAGCATGTTGGGATACCAACCTATGTATCTTTCGATTTTCAAAATTAAGACCCAAAAATGATTCATTTTCTTTTAGCAAATGCTACATAACTGCAAACTATTTGCGGTCTAGAAGAGTGCCTGTAAGGATTGGCATTGCTAAATATATGCAGTCTCAGACTTTTTCTCCCACGCAATTTTAACTGAGAATGTACGTATATAAATATATTATTTTTCAAGATGTCCTGAAGAATGCAAGAGCTAAAATCGCGTCCTAGTTGGAATGGCCCTCCCGAGAGCTTAAACAGAATATAACACCTGAGCTCCGACTGTCAAGTGAACTACAGGGAAGAGTGAATAAAAGAGTTGTACTCAGCCCACTGGACCTATTGTGCGGTTCGCAGACACGATGATTCTGTCCAGATACAGATTCTGTCTTCTAGCCAGTACATTCATTTCATACCCACCATTATCCCGGGCGCATTAAATTACCGGTAAGTTGTCTTTGATCCGCGGCGAGGATTCTCTTAGGAGATCCACATGCCTGGAGCTCTGACACAACTTACAAGCGAGATTTTACAGAGGGAATTAAGATCCTAAACACTATGGAGGAGGTAGAACCCACTAGTTGGAGTGAGTGGATATGAAATAACCTAGTGGTGGCAATGCAATACCTTGTTTAGAAATATGCTGCATGCATTAATGTGCACTGAAATTACGAACATGTTCTTCAAAGGTAGAGATAGATATTAAGAAATATTCCCTGAAATCTCGATTCGCCGAGACACTTGAAAGTCTGCTTTATGTATATTCATATGTTTATAACAACTGCTTTTAAAAATGAAAGTCACACCTGGAACTTACAGTCACAGCCATGGTTGGGTTTGAAAGAAATATAATATGAGTCATGGTTGGGTTAAGAGAAATACAATATGACCTTACCAGATCAGCCACAGGCGCATCATAGAGGGGTGCATTATAATCGACCAACAAACGATGTCTTACCTGAAACACATAAGAAAATAACTATGAGCATTAAGTTCATGGATTAATGGTGAATATTACCTTAGAGAATAGAAAGATAACACATTGCATCATATCACTTGTTTGCACGATACTTGTTTATCGGACGCTATCAACTACTAAGAAAGCCAGGTATGTGTAGCAGAGGTCGGTCACCTGAGATGCCACTGAGCTATGCTAGTCATGCCCTTCTAGTAAAAAAAGGTAGACTGTTTAATTCACAAGGTAAGGAGATCAACCAATTGGTGACTTTTAACAAAGCTTTTAAACAAGGTTGTCAAGACCACGTCACTTCAGTCTATGATAAAGTATCTGCATGAAGACAGCCAGTTAAATCATGTTTAATGCTCATACATCCGGTACTCTGAGGCTGCTGTAAGATTCCGTGGCAGTATAACCTTCAGCTCGACAGATTCCAGCCTACGGCAGATCCCTGGAATACACACATGAGTGGGTGCAGGGAGCTCTTAGCGCAAGCGTGCTTGGAATGCCAGGGCCGATCTGCTGGGCAGAAATCGCTACAAAAGGTATTTGTTCTTCTTAAACTTGTAAATATTAAAGATTATATATCAGGATATTTGCAAATACATATATTTAGAGTAGAGACAAAAACCTGAAAATTAACCTGAAAATTATGTCCGCAACTCGTTTGAAATTGTGCGATAGTTGGATGTGGAATCTAAAGCACATGAAGAAGTATTTCTGGCAGAGAAGTCAGTGAACAAGATGCGTCAGGCACCCTTTGGGTTTCACCTTGGTTGGACATTTCAATTGGATTCAGAGGAGAAGCCAAACAAATGGCCGGAAGCCACATCATGGCTTCTATGCTCAGTGGAGTAGATGATGAATAGATATCAGTAGGAACAGATATAAATAGCCATCTGCAAGAGGAGCAGCAGCTCAGGTGTGAAAGTGTCTCACAATCATGGCAGCCAAGCAGCAGTCGAGAAATATATTACTGTCGTCGAGTATTTAAGACTCTCTAGAAGTGGCAATAAATGAAAGTGAGGAACCATGTCAGGAACATCAAAGGATCCATTTTCCCTACATCATCTGTGTAATAGATACTAATCACAAAAATATGCGCAATTAAATAGTAACAGACAAAACTATTCTCACTCTTCAATGACATGGGCTAAAAGTTCACCTAGAACAGATAATATCTTAGTGATATCAGACTAAAAGTATATACACATTTAAAAATTACCTTTAGCATAGCATGCATATAGGGGCGTTATTGTTGTTCATGAATTCCTCACAACTTCTCATCCCTCATATGTGAGGGCTGCTCAGAAAAGGAAATTGCAGTTCCATATGACACTTTTTTTATACAGAGTCCAGAAGTATACAGCCTCAGAGCGAGTAGAAATTGTTGTCTCTTTGTTGCTGCAGTGCACATTCCACCTAAGTGCCCCATGCCTTGCCCTTTAACAACTGTATATATTGGCCAGATCTCTCAAACATTTTTAGGCATCTAAGTGTTCCTCAAAGTAACTCAGAGAAGGTATCTGCATGTTAAAGTAGCATCTCTGGTTAATCTACTCACTGTTAGAAAGGCCCCCTGCTGAGCTAACCGTACATTGCGCGTGCAGCTCTCTTGCTAATTTCTAGGCTCCAATCGGATTGTCTAAGTAGTATCAGTGCGCTCTAACATAGTCCTGACACAGAAGTAGAATAGAGTGAGTGACTCTCGCAAATTGGAAGATAAAACGATGTTGACTCTCGCAAATTGGAAGATAAAACGATGTTAAAAGCTGTGGGACTGACAATACATGATATAAAATATCAGGACTTTAACAATAGGTTTATGCAATACAAACTGGTTATTGGTGAATGCAATAATGGATTTACACTAAACAGATAAAGGGAACGAATCACAGTCGTTGACTCAGGATCAGAACACAGAATACAGAATGATTTCCCAGTACACCGAAGGCCTGAACACTGTGCAGTGTCACCACCTAGAGTAAGATCGGGCCGCCAAATGGGCCTGTTCCAGGGTCCATATTGACCAGAAAATTATCTTGACCATGCGATGCATTCTAAGCTCAATCATCTCGCAATATATCGGTAGCACATGGGTGGTGAACAAACTATGATATCATAATGTTATTGCACTACGTGGCTCCATGGCATTCTCTTATTGGCCAAACAGTCCTATGCAGTCTCCAAGAAATTTTCAAGTTCACAACGAGAGAAATCAATCTTCGGATCACCTACACCTATCTCCTGCCAACTGCCACAGACCAATTCGCTATCCCAAGAGGTTATTATGCGTTATGTGTAATCTAGTATTTATGAAAATTGTTCTTTTTATATTCTGGATAGTTGGATCCATAGTCCGACACATCCTGCTTCGATCTACATACTCTCTCTTATTTTACAGGATTCAGATGTCCTCTCTTAGCCCAACACAAAGAGCTCAAGTTGCTACTATAACAATACAGCTACAGAGTCATCAAACCATGTCACAGATGTGTGTGTGTGTGCAGTAGAATAACGCAAGAATTTTCTGGAGGTAATTATATGACAAACTCGGAAGCAAGAAGAGTCCCCGTGGATGAACATTGAAAACCTACCTATATAATTTGCACATTTCCAAGGCGAGCCTCTGAAGGTTGTGAATGCTATTGGGATGCCTCCCGCACTGTTCTATGTGCTAGAATAATCCAATTAAACCCAATGTTAATGGACGGAGCTGCTCCGGAACTACTAAGCATGGGTAATTACTATGACTTTACTAATAGATGCTTCGTACCAGGCGAATAAAAAGGGTCATAATTCAGAGGCCCAGGGAGGAGAGTAACGTCACAGAAGAACCAAGAAATAAGAGCCGAAAGAAGACAGATATATTATAAATGGGCTGAGTTGGAAGAGGATAGACTTGAAGATTTGCCTTCCGCCTGAAGGGTTCTCTGATCATTTAAATGGGCGAGGGAACAGTCCGTGTTAGCATATTCCTCAGGGGCAAAGTTATTTCAGCAAAAGATTCAAAAGACAATTTACATCTTATTTCCGAGTTATTTGATTGTGCAAACACATTTCATCGCCAATTACCATACAGTGCCATATTCTGTTTATCTTGTAAAATTGTAAAGCCTTTGCCCTGATGATAAGATGGTAAATGAACTAAGCATGAGAGTAAGCATTTCAGGAGGTCTTCATAACATAAAATCTGACCTTGTTCTGAACCAAGTTCTCTTTGAAGGTAAAGATCTAAAGATCGAAGGATCGCTCTGATTCATTCGTCGTGTAATCTTGCTTAAATACGGTGTTTATTGAACCTACCCAAATCCCATACCGTCTTCATTTATATTTCTGCTCTATTATGCTGTGAAGTCCTATGGACAATACTAGTGGTCTGAAAAACTCACCAATGTGAGAGATACTTCTTTCCCATTAGAAAAAAAGACATCCCATCGATAAATGCAGTAAGTTTTGGAGCAAACAACACGTTTTTCGTATAGGGATTTAGGCCGTGCTAAACATCCATAAATTTGCCACCCATACAAAAGGTTAATCTCGAGACCTTCCTATCAGAGCTTGTCAGCCCTTCTCTGATACTACCTGATTCTGTATAATTTCGTACGATACATGTACATGTACACCACTCAATGTTATGTTTATGTCATTAAGTATTACTTACATATCCCACGTGAATCATGTAATTCATCTTTCAAAGGCACATATAATCTTAAAACTGACATACAAATGCAATATACTGCACAACGGTGATCATGGAATGTGCAACCAAATAAAAAAATAGCCAACTCCATCCATCATTCAATCGGTAGAAACTACAGATAAGGGATGGGACAAAACAATTCATAAAAATAGAAGAATTTGCACCGTCCCTTATACTCCTAAAGCATTCTGCAAACCCAGGCTGCAGGGGGTCCTCAACAAGTGGACAGAGCACCTGTTTCTGAGTGTAACATGTGTGGGCAGGGGTGGGGCGCTCTTGAGTTACTCAGGGGCGTCACGTGACGACGAGCTACTGCCTGAATGCTCACACTCACGGAGCCGCTCCTCAGAGAGAGTGGGTAGGTGGGGAAGGGTGGGAAGGCTCTCAGGTCCCCGTCACCACTTTGTCCACTTAGTGCTAGCAATCCGCCTACATTTACCGTCAGTAGTAGCCACGTCTCGGGACTCACCATGTGGTCACATGTTTGCATGCCGGAGCTGCGAACATCCACATAATGGTTATTTATAAATATACATAAATGGAATGAATTCAACATATTTAATCAGGAGCAATATTTAAGATATTCCAAAGTTGTGTTATATTATTGAAAGCCTCTTCAAAATATAATTATTTCCGTCGTTTTATAACAAAGAAATATATCTCTCAATATAGGCCAACATTTTCTTCACCATATTTATTACTTACTCTAGGCATTGATAAGACTTTGTGACCCCCTGATTTTAGTTTCTCCAAATGACCTGATTACTGAGCTTAAGAGGGTGCGTCCACCAACCACGACAGGGCTGCGACAACGGCTTTCCGACAAGGTCCACGACAGCTCTACGATTGGAAGGCGTGTCGTAGCCTTGTCGTGGTTGGTGGACCCTAGTTCCCAACAAGAGGCTACGACAAGGCCCCGACAGGCTGCGACACAAAGCTTGTCGGGAGGTTGTCGGAGGCCCTCCGACAAGGCCACGACAATATCGAACATGTTCGATTTTTGCTACGACTAGACCTTTGTCGTGGAGTGTTGTGGTTTCCTCGATATCACTGTCTGTGTGTCGGAACCATGGGCGCCTTTTTTACGGAAACCGGCAACGTCTACGACACGCCCCGACACCGCTGTCCCGACAATGCTCTTCTCACGACAAGGCTGCGACAAGGCTGCGATTGAAACTTTCATGTCGGCACTTGTCGTAGCCTTGTCGTGGTTGGTGGACGCACCCTCTTAGTTTAGTCTTTTGGATTAGAAATTACTTATTCCGCGGGTTCCTGCCATGGTTTTGGCAGGATATTGCAAAGGAAAAGTGCATTTTAAATTTGCCCGTACATTTTCCAGTTAATCCCTTCAGTATAATTCCAACAGCGCTGAAAGCTGAACATCGTGAATGAACACTGATTTTGAAAATTTTATTTTCCATTTTAAATAATTCTCTATATTGTGTATATTCGTAGAAAGGCAATCAACAACAGAGGTAAAATCACCGGAAGACATATCTTTGAAAGCCATGTCATATATCCGAATGTACTTTTTATATTACACCATGACTTCTGATTATATTTTCCTATGATACAGAGATAGACCTAAATAATTGGCACATAAATAGGCTCCCATTTACTTGTAGAGACATGACTCGCTCTGACAGCGATATACTTCTCTTTTACAAGTCACTAATGTCAGATTTGCAAAAATATCATTAAACCATGTTAGACTGGGCCCTTTTGTAGCCTTACACCTGTATCAAGTCACAATAATATGATTTCAGTGCAGCTACTCGTAATTTCAAAATTCTCAAATGTCTATCCAGCGAGGACAATGAATCGACAGCCATTTGATAACTAGGGAGATACTGCTCGAGAACATGGCATTAATTTCCTCTACGTCCGTCAGCCTTTGTCCCTACTGTTATTATTGGACTAAAAGCTGGATGAGAATGGCTTCTGATATTTCTATAGACGCGAACAGTATCTGATCTTGCATATGGTTGGCATTAAAAACTGTCATTTTAGGAAATTGACGTCAGTAAACTCAATATCAATTTTACCTTTCTCAGTCTGTTACCTGAAGGCTGTCTGCTAAAAACATTTTGACCATCGTATCACAACTTGAAACTTGATAAGGAGGGATTTTAGGCACAACTAAAACATATAACGAAATATGTACAACTTAGGGTCCATGACTAATGATGATCATCAGCGAATAAGTGCATTTTGTCTGATACTTAGTGATCCATACTACGGGTCCTTTTCGGACATCCTCAAGGTTCTTTTACACCCCAAGGGTGTTAATCAAATCGAAGTGATGAATTCAGGTAGAAGAGAAAAATGGCTGCAATGAAACCCATAATCTTGGGAACAAAAGTCCAGCGTTCTTAACTAAAGAGATAGTGCACCCCTCCCCCTACCACTCGAGGAGACCGATAACTGGCGGTACATGCAACCCCTCAGATCCCATCACTAAATGGCCGTTATGAAAGTTAAAAGATTACTTCATTTTTGTTCTAAATAACAGCGGATATGGATTTTGATATCGAGATTCTTTAGCGAGTAATATTGAAGGAATATTGTATTGTGTGTTTGTCTGGCGGGTATAGGTGGAGGATGACGCCACAATGAGCACAGGCGTGGGTAATGAGCTTAGCCTAGGAAGTCTACGGAATGCAGAGTAATGCGATTTCCAGCTTTGCACTATGAAGCCAAACAGGCATGTGACGGCATGGTTTCAGTCCCTCTCCTCCCCGTCCCATGCCATTCAACTGATATACTGAACCTCCCCTTATCATACTTCTCTTTTTATACAAACCTTAGGTTTGGGATGCACAGTATACTTAAGGTACATGGGAGTTTACCTGATCCACTTTCCTAGAAAGGAGGTCAGAATAGGACAAAAATGGAGGAGAGCATGTAACTAGCCGTTTCCTGTTCCGCAACGCCACAAGAACCAATCAGATTACGCGTACTCCGGAAGCCCCTTGCGGTGGCGCGATATCACGCGGGGAGCGATCGGGATGCTGAGGAACAAGCTTTCTTTCGTATTTCAAAAATATGTGGATAGTGATACGGCTTTGCTTACACGTGAATCGAGCTTCTCCTGTTGGGATTCTCCCATCAGTAGGCAGTTGATACTGAGTCCAATTCCATATGGGCCCCGTTTCCTAAAAGCAGGTCTTATAGCGAGCCTGTCTGTTTCCGTGCTTGAAGTGATGAAGAGGCGTGGAGCGTTATTACAAACTGCCTCTTTCAGAGTACTCGTGTACTACTTTCACTAAGACCGTCATGATTATCTTGTGCTTTTCTTTACACTCCGTCATGCAATTTACTACTTTCACAGCAAACTGAAAGTAGTTAAGTCATTCTAACCTGAACTATGAATTGCTCTTTCTGTTACAGTGAAATAAAAGTAGACCAATTATCTAATTTTTTCATAACAACGTCAAAAATGTTTCATTGCTCAAGAGCAAAATGAAATATCCTTAGCTATAGGTATGATACATCATACTTGTTTTCATGGACCATATTCATACTCTGTATGTCACAGGCATGAGAGCCTAAAACCAGATGCAACATGGTTTGAGAAAATCAGTTCATAGAATACCCTCCCCCCTCTAATCACGTTGCAGACATAAGTTCAATACATTAACTCTTCCATCAAAATCTTGACACTAATTTCTACAAATGGAATCGCGACATGCATTTCAGACACTAAAATCCTATTTAAGTGACTATTATAATATGCTTTTACTGTCAGCTGGGACTGCGTAGATGAAACTCAATTAACTTTGGAAGAATCATAACTGCTATGATTTACCGTCATATGACATGTCTCTACTTATCCGTGATCGTTTAAATTCTCTAGTAGATTATCTATTCCGAATTAAACTGCCAAACGCATAAGTACACTTTTATCATCAGCTGCTACCAAGTTTGAATATCAGAAATGTTGAAGGGGAAATTGGCCTACAATGCAGATTTCAGTGAGGCACTGAAGGAAGAATGGGAGGTGTGGATGCACTGCAACATTCACTGACCGTATCCGAGGAATATGAGTCGTATGTTAGGTTTGGCCGGGATATGTAGATGACTATCAGCGAACAGATAATGAGCAACAAGAAGGCGGCCACAAGACAAGCGAGAGGCAAAAAGCTGGGGTTCCTGACGGGGAGACTGACTAGTTTGGAAAATATGAGAACTGTAAAAAAAGATATAGGTCGTAATGTCTTAATATAACGCGTGCGTAGTGACAAGATAATAACGATATCGAAGTTTTCAGACCCTCATCTATACTGGCTCTATTAATAGTGAGTGAATACTTATGTTACATCCTTCACTCATAAATTACGAGAGCAATACTCATCTTTCAGTCCACAATAATATTAGTGCGAAATGCATCTTAAAATTGTCCACAATGCAATAGCATGTTGGAGCGATAAGATGACAATGAATGCACCACCCTACGTTTAGAAAAGATACCATTTCTGGCCGAAAATCTGCCAATATGACACACTATACCATATGTCCATGGTACATACGAATTCTATGGCTGGAACGAGCAGGTAGCAAACAATCCAGCCAGAGAGGGGTAGATGAGAACATTTAAATCACGATTTCCTTTAAGGGTTGAGGCAGAGGAAAGGGTCGAATGAACATTAGGAAGATTCCCCTTGGCTAAACTTCCAAGATGCACTTCACTTTTGACTGTAAAGTGGGGAAGCGTAAGGCAGACCTGGATACCCTTAAGGCCAAATTCCATTAAGTGGAATAATACACTATCAGTAAAAGGAAAGATAATTGGAAATAATGCGGACAAAATTCTGTACCAATCATTCGATTGCCTAATGACCCAAGAAATCCAAGCAGATGACACAGCTTAATCCTTATTCAACGAATGTACAGATAGATTTGTATAGTATGAGAACATGACGTTTCGCTTCATACGTCAAAATTGAATGTTTAAGAATAGATGAGGAGAAATAAGCAGTCGAGTACCATGGCAGAAAGAGAGACAGTCAGGTGGACAGGACAGGCAAGGCAGGCAGGCAGGCAGGCAGGCAAGCAGGCAGGGCGTAGGGACAGACAAAGCGGGCAGGGCAGGCTAAACTGGACACAAGGTCATACAAGACAAGTACGGCAGAGCACAAGGACTGTACAAGGGAGACAGGCAGGGCAGACAGAGGCAGTGATGCAGGTCGTGGGTGGGCTCGCACTAGTAGCAGCCTAAGAAAGACCCTGTATCTGCGCGCTTACAGCCCGGTCGGTAAATCGGCGAGGCGATACGCGCTGATAGAATTTGCTCTACGAGATGCCAGTGCCCGGAGCCGTCTTAAATTGGATGGACTGGGGAATGAATCATGGCCCCAAGTCGCTCACCCCCCGTCGCGAGCTGCTCGGCGCAGTACTTTACCCCACAGTCTACGCCTCTCAGAGGGCGGGGCCCATCCTGATGCCCGCTGTGCGACACTACAAACACTCAGTAGAATACAGCAACTTGCTTAACAAAGAGCTGTCACTCATGACTTGACCACCCCCTCTCCATGTTTTAGACTCAGAAATTGGGTATGTGAGATGACAAATAACGCAGTCGGAATTTCAAACTTGTCTACGTCAAAATGGAAATGAGAAGGGTCATTAAAATATGATGAACAGAGTAGAACGAAGTTTCTGCTCTAACAAGAGGGGTTTGATGAATACGTGCCTCGTGTCTCCCGTGGCCTCTAGAGAGGTAACGTATCGGTCAGGGGTGGGGAATGGTGTGGAGGGCAGGCCTGCATGGTCACACGCAGAACTATCATCAGCAGGTTCCGGGGAGTTATTTGCTCACGGAATGTGTCAGCTATGGGCGGTGAATGGCTGAGGAGGTGAGTTAGACGAGGAGAATGATGAGTGGTGGTGGTAGCGTTGGTGGAGGTGCTAGTTGAGGGAGGTCGCGGTGGTCGGAAGGGGGGGGGGGTATCTGCACTAGCTTTGGGAGATAATCTATGAGGTAAATATTTCATATCAGACCCTCGACACCATCTGCACACCTCACACCTCACTCTCACTAGTTGGTCAAACTCCCCTCCTTTCATATAACTACTTCTGCCCCTCTCCCTCGGTCATTGCTCTTCTCCCTACCATCAATCTCTGCCTTCCTTTTCCTCCTCTATTGCCTTTCTCACCATCCAGGGATGAAAATCAGAACTGAGGACAAAGTAAGAAATCCCTTATCAATAGGAGTAATTGATAACATTATTTTGTAACATGATGGTTATGAATCAATATATCATTCTAACACTGCGAGTATTGTTGATGTATATGAAATGTCGGAATTCCGCCATTTGGCAGAAAACTTGCACCCCTGACCATCCAATTTCATTCTGTTTACCTTTGTTCCCCATCCCCCTTCAGCGCTCTCTCGCTTTCCATTCACATCTATACTTCCTCTTTCCCCAATTCTGCTCCGTTTACCTAAATCCCTCTCCAACTCTTTCCTCATTTCATTCTCCCATCTTTACTCTCCATAAACCTAGCATAGCTCCAGTTCAGGATTATCATGCATAAACCATTCTGAGATCATCGCCAATGCATGAGCATTGAGATGAAAGTCTTGTGCAAAACGTTGGCAAGGTCTATTCATCTATCATGAAAGATTCCGATCAATGGTAATCCTAGCGCATTCATAAATACCATATTCAGACCGATATTACATAGTAGTGTTCATCGTGTATATTGGAAGACTGCTATGTCCCACTAAGCAAACCAACAAAGCCAGCATAAAGGAAGCCATCCATGTATGAAAGAAGCCACTCCGCAAGTCTCAGGACCACAGGCCTAAGACAGAAGTCGGAGTCAGATATTATCATGTAAAACAAAAGGTATGTAGCTTGTTAGGATAACGACGGGAGGCATGTAATTTGGGCATAGTGCTTATGGAAAGGAAAACCACTTGTCTGTATTATGGTCTAGTGTGTCTCTAAATCTATCTTAAAGGATTTTGAAATTCCCGCAATAATATAACAGATTATTCAACGGCATGATAATACCAAAGTATACTATGGGGGACCTAATGGCTTTGCGAAAGTCACTCGCAGTTACAGCCGCAAGACCCCACTTCCCTACTGAAGCCATATGCCGCTGCGCCATCTACATTTAATTACAGTCACCCCTGGCGTATAAATCGATTCATCAGATACTGAAGGTATAGAATTAGACAGGGATGAACCTGTGTAGTTAAAAATGGCTGCGGACGGGACCCAGGTTAGCAATAGGCAGCGAGAGGATGGGGTACTGAGCTTTGTACTTGCGGAAAGGTCCGGTAATCAGGGTTGAATAGAAGTGGCTTTGCTATGGACTGGTGAGGATTAAGACACCTGGAAGTTGAGGAATCGCCTTGGCTTTGGGCAGCTGTGATTCGGTTTTAGGTGTGGATGAATAGCAGGCTGCATTTGGGATGTTCCGGGTCCCGACTGAAAGCTCGAGGCAAAGTAAAGATGTGGAAGAAAAGGAAGGAAGATAGGGGTTCTTGGTATTTGAGATTGGTTATTGCGGGGAATGGTGATCTCTGTAAGTGATCTGGTAAAAGACTGACGAGGGTAGGAAAACAATATTTTTCATTCAAAAATATTTACCGACAATACAACACGTTCACCGGTTTCCCGGCGATCCTCCACGCGGATGTCACATAGAACATTCAATAGAAATAGGAAGTAAAATTTACAAGGACAAGTACACAACGTCACAACCATGCATACATAAACACATTAATATAAATTCATATATCTTCCTTTTTCACATTACTTTTGTTAATTAGTTTCTCAGCAATGTCTTCAATACCCTTCTTCTCAGCATCAAAGCAGATCTTAATAGGCGATATCAGCAGATAAGCGAAACAAGAAGGAAATCAGAGTTTATTATGAAGCACGTGTTTCGAGGACGTAATATGAACAGATATAGGAGAACAACTGACAGACTGAGGAGGGTGAAAAACAAGAGGAAAAATGTAAAAGGATTATATATGTCATTCATATAAATCAAGTTAGGAATGAATATAAATCATTAGAGGATAGTGACTGCGATATATGAATGATAAGGGTACAATTACGGGTGAAATTAACGAGGGAATATGAGCTGCTACGAGGATGAAGCGGAAGGGACAGTTGTAAGGGTGGACACTACCAAATGGTAGGTTATGAGGAAAAACTGCCCACCGGAACATGCTCTGCTATAACTATGTAGTCCCGAGCAACGGAGAGTTGCATATGACATCATTAGTGAGTCTTTTAACAATGTCTCCACCCAAACCAAGGTCATGACCTCTCACCTTCTAGTACCCGCACCCAGCGCCCAGTAGCTATAGGCAATGTTGCAGTCAGGACCACCACTAGAGGGCAAGCGTGTGGAAGTGCAGAAGCCACTTATTTCCGGGCGAGCTGTGCAGGAGATGCGAGTGGAACATGGAAATGAGCGGCCTTCGATGTCGGAGACTATTTCCCGGCGATTAAGCACGTCATTTCCGGTGCGATACGTCACGCGCACGCGCAGTGATAAACGACGGCGGCGAGCTGGACAAACAACCGCAGTAATAACAATGAGCAGGCCTTCGCGACAATAAATAGCCCTGCTGTGTGTGTGCCTACAGCACCACATGTGTTGAAGTCCAGTTTGTATTTCTATTCTTCTCTAACGAAGCCAACAGTGTCTGCCGTCCGCGGGAGAAGTATTTTGCACCACAACCTTATCATCATGAAGGCGAGCGATAATGATAGATATAGAGAATCTGCTGTCTATCTCGCTTTGATTAATATGTGGGGGTTTACAATGATTCCAGATTCACATTCCGCGTTCACAGTATACCCCTCCTAATATAGTTCCCTCTATTTCAACAAGCATCTGTAAACGCATTTGCTGTGCTTCCAGCTTGTTTAAACTACTGCCTCTGTTAAATACCACTCTTAAACCCATCCAGTCTTTCCCTGCCGGTGCCGTGTAGAAGAAAAAGCCTTCCCCTTGATGGCGGGAGGGTATTTCTGGTGTTTCTTGGTCCCCACAAAACCTTCCTCCCACCAAACGATCCACCCGGGAACCAGCGTTCTGCACATGAGACGCCGGGTCTGATGGGTGCTTGTTCCCGGCAAGTGGTCATTAGCCGCCATCTTGGCCACTCCTGATTACCCACGTGCGGTAAATAACGGCTATTGTTATTACATGGGAGCACCAAGCGGTCGCCAAGATGGCCGCCCTTGTCGTGGGATAAATCAGACATTAGGGAACAATCATTAGCCCCATATAGATCAGTAGGCTGGGGTTGGGAGTGGGTTCTTACAATGGGCAATTGGGAAATGGTCAGTTCTTGTAGTGAGACCTTTCCTTTGCATGTTAAATGCCTTATTTACATGATTATGTAAATAACGTAATAGGACACGATCAACATCACAGTAATTGTGATTGTACAATAAAGAACATTCAATTGCTGCTGCACTCCTGTATTCAATATGCTAATTTACAGAAGCAAACACTATGCACAAGGACACCTGCATCCCGTCAATTAGGGCTTCCTGGAAATCAAACAGTAGACCCACCAAACTCAACCTTAACACACTTCTTAGAACTCGTGTACATATACTCTTTCATTGTTACCTGTAAGTTTCGTAAGTTAGATGTTCTTTTGTTTTACTTGAGAAAGCGTTTGGAGAGGTATATCTATAATTATATGCTTTCTTTAAATTGGAAATGACCACTTTCACTTCTAGCTGCAGAACCTTTACATCTTTTAATAGAGTTATATATTCACAGAGATATCAAAGGTACAGAACCTTTATTTATTAAGTATTGATTAGTACATTATATGTATTGCATATGTATCATGTACCTATTATTCTGTAACCTATTTGCCTATGATTACACTATTTTATCGTTTTAGAACCATTAACCATACTAGTCGGTGTGTTTTTTGTTGAGTTTCGAGTCACACATGAATATCTGTGCCTGTATGTGCTTCTAGGTACAAGTCTTCTGTTAGATTTAGCCCTATGTACCAGTAAGATGCCTTATTTGGTAATACAGCAAGCGGCACTAGTGGTGTATGTATAACTAAGGTGATGGAAGCAGACTATGGTTGCCAAATCGTTACCACGTAGGCCCCAAGGCTAGAAAGGGGTGCTTTGAATAAACCACTATTACCAAGCGAGTGAAGCAGACAAGTGAGTATATGAGCCCTTTCATTCATAACCAACAGCACGATTCCTCCCACAAAATACCCCTGTCAAATTTGTGTAATGTTGCTGGGATCCCTTTTTCGAATACCAGAAAGATGATTCTCTATTTCCAATGAAATGAATCCTTATGGCGAGTAATATTTACCATCACTTACAGTTTGACTGGTAAATATCACTAATGGCAAATGTGCGTCCTAGAACCAATGATAGTTTTGCAACGTAAGTGGTTTTTTTTTTTATCAAATTGTCTATTATATGTATATATGTACAATTATTTGTTTACAAGATGCGTAGTAAAATTTATCAACCTAATATCATGAGATACACACGTAATAGGAAATCTACAGAAATGTTTTTGTTCATATGAAATATAGGTATCCCACTAAACGGGTTACCCATGACCGCCGTGGAGGGCAAGACTAATCAGCTAATCATCTACTGTGTTCAATTGGAAATTGGGAAATGGACACTAATTGCATAACCAGAATTTATTGCCTCTGTGGCGTCTCGCTGCTTGGTGCTCCGGTGAAGACAAAGCCTGTCATACAAACACCAATGGCAACGCACTCTGGAAACATAGAACATCGCATCGCATGGTTTCCTGGTGTAATTTTGGTACGTAAAACGTGCAATAAATACATTTCTGCAAATATGTCCACATTCAATTCTCTTTGCGATTTTCCTTAAAGTCGAGGTCTGTATCCTATTACGCCTCAGTCATTATGATTGAAAACCAATTGCTCGTTCAAAGACATATCACTCAGGTAATAACAGGACAGGTACCTTCCTAAGAACAGATGTGAAAATGTTCTCTATTTAGAGGTACAAGAGGGGCTGTTCTCGCAGTAAATGCCTCTCTCAACTGTAAAACATATTCCATATTGCTACGTTTAAAACAATTAAACTATATTCAGGGGTGCATGGAATAAATAATGCATGTTATAGAAACCCAAGCTGTCTTCATCAGGCTCAGGCAGAAATCCACTGATTAGCCTAGATCTGAAGAAGCAAAACGACGTTCAATGATACACAGGTAGTGAGACTATGAAGGTTCCTAAACCTGAAGCTGTTACATGCCTGTTATTGAAGCGGGCCAATTCTGACGGATTGAGGTTGCTTTCTTGGTGAGGTGCAGTTAGGCATTCTATGTACGGAGCATTTACTGTACGATATATACCGTTTATAGTAAGGCGGTTGTCACTGAATAACTATAACTAGTCTTACTTTTAGGTCGAATTCCATATAATCATAAATGCAGAGATTTAGGCTATGCGATCCTCAAAACAAAAAAAAAGGTTTTCACAATGCTGTGAATCGCCAACGATGGTGGTATATAGTTTTTATGATGAATTTTCTCGAACTGTACTTGTATACCGTTGGTAATGTTGGTATTGTTTATCTACATTGGTTAAAGGTATCTTGTCATACATACTCAAAATTTGATGTAAGTGGGGATATCAAGGTGATACATAGAAGGGCAAGGCCCAAGTGAGGAAAACCAGCCTAATCTAAAGGCTGACACCTACGGCCTCTTTAATGATGATGTGAATTTCGTAACAAAAACAATGGATTTGTGCACCAATAAAGAAACTTGTGGAAAAAAAATCAATCAATGGTTTCACAAAAAAACAACGAATAGTATAGTAGTTGCAAACGCACAATCGAGACGGCAGCGAAAACAAGGTTAATCAAATCCGGCAATATGGATGATCGCCAATTGCTGTTGTTGACTATATCCGTCGTCAAACTTTTTCTTAGGCAAAAAGAAATCACATTCTATTTAAAGTATCCAGCATTACATATAAGGTCATAAAATGAAAGATGATGACAGACTGACGGTCTATTGATTCCTCCCAACGACCGTGGCTAACTACACCCCGTCTCCAGCACTAATATCCTCCAGTCTTTTTGCCTTGCAATCTTCCTTCAGATACTTCCTCAGAATATAACAAGAGTCTCTTCCATCCAGGAAATCGAGTAACTGCTGGTGCGGCTGTGCTCGCTTGGTTGCCGGGAGAGAGACTGATACAGAAAGCTGAGGATGGCGACAGATCTGCTCTGATATTGAGGAGCAGGAGGCGGGACATCAGGAAGAGACCATAGCCACTGAGACTTTGCCTGGAGGAGTATTTCCGTTTGGGGACTGAGTAATGTTGAGATGGCGAATTCAACTTGTCTGAGTGACTGTTCTGCTAGCTAGCTGCATCTATCAACAAAGAGCATCCTTTCAAGACCATCGCCTTAGGCCCATGATACACAGACGCTTAGGATCCAGGGAGATAGGGCTATACGATTCCGACCGTTCTGTAAAGTCTGTGTATCATATCCGTTCTGTCTTGTTGCATCTTGTTGCATCTTGTCTTGACTTGTGTATAGGATTTCAAATATGTAGAACAGAGAAATTTCTCTCCCGTGTGAGGTACACAGTGTAGTCGAAGTTACTGTGTGATGGCACCCGCGATGCGGCTGTGACGTTCTTGCATAGCAACCTGCATAGTAACCCCTGTTGTCACGTGAAAGAGTGACTGCTTCCAGGGTATTGACCTCAGGGTTAGTGAAATCAAAGCGTGTAGGACTGATAAATCTCGACGTGTTTGTTATGAATCGATGATGACTGGATTAACGAATTAGAAGCTGATCCAAGGTAATATATATACATTATATTGATAATATTAGGTATATAATAAGGGGAATACTAATATAGTGTACCAATATTTCGGAGCAGAACTCGTTAGTCTACTAAACCCATACTAAACTCGCCTTAAGGCTTGTTTAGTACGGATTTAGTAAACTAATTTGTTCTGCTCCTCCATCTTGATACACTATCCTAGTATTCCCTAAAACGTTTTTTCACATATTGACATAGGAACTCAATACACCCGTAGACTGTCTGGAATTGTCTTACCTCGTCGCTAAGTGTCTGTGTATTGTAGACATTGACCTTCTGTATGACAGGATTACAAAAAAGTTAGAACTCTTAGGATCAATTTACTATACCCCACCGCGTAATACTGCGGCAGAGAAGAACCTATAAATTTCTTAAAAGTGTGTTTAAGGGAAAGTGCCACATGCAAGAAACTCTACATGTATTTCTTCTATGAAAGATAAGGGATACAAGAACTGAATATGAAGTTAAACCTTTTTTCTGTTCGTATACGGAGAAGAAAATCTTGATGGGCGATATCCAGATTTAACAAGCGCTGATTGGTTGCCTTGCAAATATTGCCAGTGTGATGCAAGATTTGGTTACCCTGCGAAATTCCGTTTTTATCGCCCACTAGTATCTGGTGCGCATGCGCGAACATGCGCAATGTTGAAATCCACGATTGGAGAGTTACAATTTATCACCGCTCGATGCCCTAGTTTGTTCATGTGCACTTAAGTGAGATTCATGTACCTCGCAGGGTTCAAAATCTCATGGGATCTTGTTCCTTTTTAGGGTTAAAGGGTTAAATGTTTTAAACAAATACAGGGAGGAAACATGTCTCAGGGAAATAGAACCCTACAATTCTGACGTGGGGATTGTGTTCCAGTACATAATCTCAGCAGGATTTGTCTCAGAAAAACACCATGTGAGGTACATGAATCCCATCGTGTGAATCTCACTTCAGCAAAATGCCATAAATGCGTTTATATTACATATTACTTAATCGAATTATTCCTGAACGGAAGAACATGCCAGACGCGTATTGGGTAGGCGATAAATACGGAAATTCGCAGGATAACCAAATATCGTAGCACACCGGTAATGACCTGTGAGCGTGCAAGAGTCTTAGGTATAGTTGACTACGCGCCGAAGTGTACGCTACAGAAGTATAAGAATGAATGAGAGGCTTGGCTTGTGACCAAAGTGTGCGGTCGTCAACAGGTTTTGTTGTTTTCGATGATAAACGGCAACAATCAGAAGAACGCAATGAGCCGTACGCTTGGCTGATTCATGAATAACCAAATGGCGAGCAGCGACTGTGACAGAATCGAAACTCCTACACCCCTCTATTAGTGGACTCGGGAACTATTCCCGACACTCACACCCGTCAAACAGTTTATGGCGTTTCCGGGTGAAAAGGGTTAATTGATATTCTGACAGTCTTTCACCCAAGATGATTCGTCACGTAGGTATCTCTCCTTGCCTGACGTATTTGAGCAACACATAGCTTTTGTTATAGATGGGAATATGGGCAGACTGTAGATAGTCTATAGGATGGAGGCGGGCTATCTATAGGAAGGCTAAATGAAGGAACAACTATTTTGAAGAGGACACGTGGATGTAAGTGGGCCGGCTGTATTAGACGGGCATGGTTAGTTTAAGGCGGAAAACGATAAGCAAGCAGATGGGACGTACATGTGTGGAGTCAACCTGTAATTGACTTACATTAGAGATAACTGGTCAAACTAACGGACAGTGACCTGAGCATTGTGGACTCAGTCTAGGTGAAGGATAGGCGTGTCTGGTCTGGCGGAGAGGTGTGACTCGGAATGTATATGGGCGTGGCTTCTTTTCAAAAAGGGTGTGGTTAGGAAGCAGACCAATTTTATGTTGGACTGGAGGGGTAGGATAGAAATACGAATGAGCGTACCTTCTTTTAAAGACTGGTGGAGATGATGTCTTATTCGGGATGGAGGGGCGTGGCTTGGAATAAAAAGGGTGTGGCTTCTTTGTAATAAAGGAGCGTGGTCAGCATGTAGACTGGCCTTAATGGGGGCGGGGCTGACGGGGACGTGGGCGGACTGTGTAGACAGGCGGGCCGTGGTTAATAGCGCGGAGACCCGTCTCTCGTTCTGGTAAATGACATGTTACAACAATCAATGCCTCCCGCCTCCAGCTGCCGTCTGACCGCCTTCTTCCCGCCAGTTCGCCTGCCGGCAGGAGGAAGGAAAACACAAGTAAAAACTAATGCACACTTCTTGATGAGAGACCTGTGATAGCCTTGGGAAAGGCTGGCGAGTAAGTCAGTTTCCTACCCAAACGCAAGCCACATATACATCGACAAATCTTCATGATAAGGGAATTATATAGGGATTGTTTATTCTGAACGGAACATGACAAACTGTGAATATAGAACATGTTGTACTTATCATATACCTTATCAAGTACCATATGTCATGTATGTAAAACCATTTGATTGTAATTTCATTCCTGTATTATATTCTCAATAACCAAACAGATACAAAAGGCTCCTAAACCCATCTTTTTGATACATCCGGGACAATATTCTTTTCAAATTTCTTTATTGTTGTCTTTGGTGTTACACAATGGCATTTTGAATAGGGTTACTTTCTGCTGGGATATCCAAGCTTGTACAATGAAACCCCATAGATGGACAGACAAACGATTTTATATGTGATAATCATCACGCCAGATTCATACAGTTATAGGCATTCTGCATTTTGGCAAAGGTTGATCAAATTCAGACAGTCGGCCTCCTCCCGATTTGGCTTTGGATATCTTAAGGTAACATCCATATTTCTGTGGCGGTGCCTTGAAGTATCATCCATACCAACATACTGACAGCCCAAGGCATGGTACGTTATTAAATGGGGTAAACCCTTCGCGTTTCCCAGTACCGCCATTCAAGACATACCTCGGGCCTCAAACCCCCTACCGGACCTCTCCCCGCCAATCCAGCCCCGGGCAAGCCGGTCACTTGCTGACCACTTCGCGGTCGGAGGATCGATTGACCGGTCCTATTGGACAGGACCGTCGGCGGGGAGATGGTCAGTGGCCAGTATAAGGGTCCTGGAGCAACACTGGGCTACCCTACCTCACACCCCATTTCCATTCCACCACTCCCCAAGCCCCCCCCCCCTTCACCTCCCCCACTCACGCGGCGGCGTGAATTTATGACCCTCCTTGCGGGCGAAGGGCCCAGAGCGTTGGTAAAAGGGCAATGTCCTCATTTGGGAGGGTCGCGGGAAGTGACCGCGGGCCGGCGGGCTGGGCAGGGGTAGGTCCGTGTAGCGACGTGTAATCTGACCCAAGGCACTGCTATAAAGATCCTCCAACGTGTCAGGTCTAATACCAGCGTGAAGGATACACGTTCTAATGATGACATCAACTCCCTATAATAAAATATGAGGTTCTCTCAGAAGGTGTATGAATATTGACGGCAATCTACTTAACCTCTATCACTCATTTTTGTGGTCACAGCATCTTGGTATATATCCTAAATACCATCTCTGATTTAACACATCTAAGGTGTCAGGAATAGCACTCCTTAGGTTTAACCATTATGAATGTGTTGAACAAAATATTCCCTACCAATGACCGACGGCAAGGTTGTCGAGGGCCTGTGCATTAGCCACATTTGCCCTTATAATATACTACTTACAATGTTTACACGTTTTATTAGTTTCTGTCTAAAATCACCGTGTGATCACCTCGGAGTAACGTCCAAACTGATGCACTCTCCAGCTACAGTCGCCGAGAGATCCTAGGAAACTACGTAATTTTGTGTTTCCTATATGACATGTATAAGAGAAGCCTGCTTGACACTTTAGCACTGACTACCCGAAGATCTACATCTCAAAAGAATGTCAAGCCTTGTCTATTTGTGTTTAAACCACAATGTGAGCATGGTGACTGTTTGAGGTTTTATACAAAGGAGTTTAAGGTTGTATGGTAGACTCATGTGTGATGTGCGGAGGGTAGGGTGATAAGAAAGAGCTGTATGCTCGAAGAGGATGTGACTGTGGCAGTGGGCGACAAAGGGACAAGGATCAATATCTGACTGCGATCGTGCTGTATCGGAACCCAGGTCACATCTACAGCACGATACAATCACCACAAACTTCCCCTCTTACACCCTCACCTCATTCTGCCCACCGCACCACACCCTGCCCGCCACACTCCTTATCTAGTACCCTGTACATCACAATTGTCAGGCTCACACTCTATTCTCTTCAGTCTTCACTTTCATGAATATGCCAACCCTATCGGTTACCCTTGGATTGTCGGTTTAAGTTATCACTATTATGTTTCAAGGGGTTCCAAAAGGTGTAGTGACTCTGTCTGTCATTTGCATTTTGCGATTAAACAGTCACCATGCTCACATCTTACTAATACCCAGCCCCAATAATATATGCGCCCAAGCACCCTCTGCCTCTACCCCTTTACTGGACGCATAGTACCCATTGTCCATCTTGCATAGGCCTCACCTGTTCTATCCTTCTCACACTGTTCACGTTATTGTACCACATTTATGCCCCCTTAAACCTTCCTCAAACTCCGACACTCATCTCCAGCCTAATTGCACAATATGTGTATATTATGTTTGATCTTTTCGGGTCTGATTCTCGATCAACTGTAAAATCTGTAATAACAATACCATCGCGTCTGGTGCGCTTTTAATCAATCCCATTTGAATAATGAGCGTTTGGAACATTTAACCGTGGCATTCCTCAATATTTCAAACACACGCCTTTCTCCATTGCCTCCCCCCTCTCGGGACCAGCGAGATAAAGACATGAGCTTCTATTCTTTGCGCATGGCTAAAGGTCTCTAGGGTGGATTCACATGGGGATCTCATTGGTTTTACTGTATAAGCACGGGCTGTGTGAGCAAAGGGCGGACATCCAGTGGGACTGGGCCTCAACATCTATACCAATCCATAATGCGCAGAAATCAGCAGAACCACCCCTGAACGTGTACGGAAAACCACGACTCAGCAGAAGGTTCCCTTAAACCGCAGCATATGAGCGCCCCCCCCCCCCCCCAACACATATGGAAAATAATCCATATCCGTCAAACTACCGCCAGTGTTCCCGACTCGAATCGCAATGATTTTCCTACTTTTTGTTTCTTTTTCAATATATAGGATCAGTGTGAATAGCATATATATCATTTTGGGTAAAATGAAGTAAGGCAGTGATTGTGGAATGAAGAAAGATCCATACGGTCGATTTCAGTGCACTCAGAATAAGTTCAGCTGAGAGTAAAACCCGAGAGCATGGCACATATCCTTCCTTGGCATTTATACGGAAATATCCATCTTTAGGATAACATCAATCACTTGGACGACAATTGGAAAGCAAGAGTAGACAGCAAGGAATAAACTGCTTTGGTGCGTTGCAATTTCAAATATAACTCTATTCCTTTATAACAACAACCCAAAAGGATCTATAGAGAACTGTTTTCTAATGTCAGTGAAGGCGCAAGTGCAAATGTCTTCCAGGAAAGAGATATATCTAGCGTTATCAGTATTTTCCAAATATCTCTTCAAAAAACATCAAAAGGTGCAAAAAGTTGCTGTGGCCCACGAATTACTACATGCAAGCAGCGACTTTAGAAGAAGATGGGGAAGGGACTTAATAAGTTTGCTTTTGATGCACATAATTCTATTTCATTTTGCCTATTTTTCTCTGAAGGCTGTGGGGAAGACGAGGAGGACCGGGTATACCGCTGAGGAGAGGGAAGGAGGAGGAGTTGAATGAACGACGGAGAGGAAAGGGGTAGAAGCAAGTAAGGGGAAATTAGGGCATATAGCACACAGTGCGGGATTGAGGGCCTGTTAAAAGAAGGGGGTAGAAAGGGAGAGGACAGGGCGGGAAAGCAGGATGCAATAGGTGGATTTAGGGACACACACAGAGAAAGGCAGGAGATGAAGGCAGGCAGAAAAGCAGGACTGGAGGGGACTCTAAGCGTGGGAGGTCGATGTATCTGTGACGGAGTATCAACTAACCCAGGTAAGACTTCTTGTATCTGGCCAGTAGAGTTGCAGACATCCGGCATCGGGGCCCGGTTAATCAGCGGACGGGACCACCCGCCTGGAACTATGCTGTCACTCGTAAGGTGATCAGGACTGAACCCAGTTCCAATGCCTAATTGGTAAACCATTAGCGCACAGGTAATGTTACCTGGTAGGTTTGGATGATACCGCAGTGATAGGTATTGAGGCTTTGTGGGTGGGGGTATTCGCTGTACTCTCTAAGAAGCCGCAAAATAGGGGAACAGGTACCACACTTCAGATGGTCCCTATTCACCTCTTGCACACAAGCGTGGCGCTGCGGTAGCTGTGAGGACGGGTTGCGCTGGTTGCATGTGGCTAGCCACTGCTTTCCGGGAACCAGCCACACACTCGCATTCGATAACCAGGCGTGATACCTGACCTGGGTAAGCAGCACAAAATTAACTAAAACTGTAATTTGTTGTTGTGTCGCGAATAACAGGCCAAGCAAAACATTGTTGAAAAGCTAAAACTTGGGCCTATTTGTTGGTATAATATCATACCTGTGTTATAGCTAAGATTTCCAGTCATAGAAAGAACAGCTGAATTATTTATTACATGTTACCTTCCTGGTTTCACAGTGTTTTAATGGAAAAACTATCGCAATGGCCTATAAATATATACATCTTGAAATACTCTCTGCTTGAAATATCTATGCTGATTATTGACTGAAATACGACTGGAAGAATATCAAGTCTAACTTATTTATTTATAATGTCAGTGGTTCAAGGCTCTGGGTCTTGCTGTCAATTGGATTTGGTGTCCGAGTTTAGGTCATTCTGAGGTCTAACTAAC